>CP054669.1:24027147-25279647 GCA_013348765.1 Carpinus viminea
GCAAATGAGATATCACAAAATCAATTCTAGTGAAAGTGAATTCAACATATAATCATGGGATTTCAACACTAAACTTTTTCATGCATGCTTTGACACTCAAATTCATCAAACCACTCATCGGGCACAATAACCAAGGTTTATTTCAAATTTTTTTTTTTAAATTTTATTGCAAAGCTCTCTTAAGCTGTCTAGTTGACCCATGTATCAAGCGTTAGGTCAATGACTCCCAAACGACGGTTTTAGGGCATTAGGTGTAAAGACACCCCTAAGGACCTACTAACTTTCGAGTCAAAAACTCTGAGCTTTGCTAATCAAGTTTAACTTCTCACTTTTTTACACGAATGCTCAATGCTTACTGAGGCATGAGATTCGGTTACTCGGTGGAAAGCTTAAAATGATCAAAGTTTTTTTTTTTTTTTTTTTTTTTTTTGACGTAAACCATGGTTATTTCTCAACAAGTTATCCAACTGTATTTAAGCTTACAAAACTAGCATGACCAACCTCAACATTTAATCCCAAAGACTACGTGCCAAATGTGCTCGTGAAAAATCAAATTGACATGCAATATCTCAAGTTTGCCAAAGAAGGTAACACAATCAAAATTCCCTTCAAAAAGTAATCATGTGTTCATAAAATTAAGCTCACAAAGGAAATAAACCATAATCAACATAAACTGCATAATAGAAAATAAAATGTGCACAAAATGATAAAACACCCTAAGCTCAAATCGACTTGCCCACGGTGTGCGGATAAAGAAAATACAAATGTAGTGCAAAGGGTATGAAAGATAAACCAAGGCGTCACGAAGCGTCACGGGGTTGGTGGTGTTGCGAAGGTCTGCTGAGGCGATCTCTCCAAGATGGCTCGGAACATCTCTCGACCTCGAGCCTATCTGACGCCCTCTGTAGTCTGCGATCTGAAATCGTATGTCCACGAGGTCTCCGGAAATGTAATAGGTCCAAGCGTCTCGATCATGATCCTCCTCGTACTCCTCGCTCGTCCTGCAGCTCCTCCGCTGCCGCCTATCTCTCGATTGCCATCTCAGAATGTCCATGGGCTCTGCATGCTGGTGCGGGCTTTGGCATGGCGTATGGCTGAGCTCAAGGCATGTGGGAAAGACTCTGCGCCATGGATCGGGCCAAAGTATGGGCTCTCGGTGATAGGCCCCGTCAAGAGAATTGCCTTTAATCCTTTCTTCCTCAAAATGTGAGTGACAAGAAAAGGAAAGGCAAGCCCAGTCTTCGTGTGCTCTGCTCCCGGTGGTGTACTCCATCCCAGAATTTCTGAATCTGCCGCCATATGATCTCGGGAATGGAGCACCAGAAACCTCGATGGAACGCATATAGAGCACTGAGGAAAAGATCCCTCCTCTGTGTCTTGTGCCCCAAAGGACACACGTTCCTATAAAGCACCATGTCTATGAATAAAAGATTCCGCGGAATCTTCGTTTTGCTGGCTGCATTTCGATGACCATCCGCAAAATGCCCATCACACATATCGGTAACAATGTCCTCGACGGTGAGCATGGGAGGGCACTCGAGCCAGGGGGTATCCGACTCAGGGGGCTCATGGTTACACTTCAGCGCGGTCGCTACGTCGGCAATGGTCACCTGAACTTCTCCTCCGTCAATGGAAGAGAAGAGCACATCGGGCTGGTCGCACTCACACCTCAAATTCTCATAAAATTCTCTCACAAGGCGCTCATAAGCGGTGGGCTGACGGGCTTGAAAAGTCTCTTTAAGCCCCGTCTCTTCAATTCTTGAATGGCCCAACTCGTTGCCTCATTATTGGAGAACTCCTCTTTGATGGCAAAGGTGTTCTCCAAAATGAGCCTACGACTCTCAATGGGAAGCCTGGCGACCATGCTTTGGGTCCCAGTGGACCGAGAAGTGGTGCCTTGGCCTCTAGGCATGATGAATGTTGGTTGGGAATTTCGTGAACACAGTGGTGGGCGCCCAAAAACTAAGGGTTTGAAATCCTTTCAAAACAATCAACCCCTGCAAAATCAACACAAAACCCAACCAACAACAATGGGCACAATCCCAAAATGGATTTGTGCCCAAAATCCTAAGAAAAATGAAAAAATGAAAGATTTGGAAAAAGTGGGTTTTGAGAAAATGAAAAAATCAAAATTTGGCCAAATGATGGACGGGGTGGGTAGGTTGGTGGGAGAGGGCGGCGGTGGTGTTGTGGTGGGGAAGAGGTTGGTGGAGGTGGGTGGGGTAATTTGGATGTTAGGGAGGTGAGGGGTGGAAATGGGGTGTCGGGGAGGCTGTACGGCGGTGGAGAAATGAAGAGGGATGGGGAAAAGTGACCTAAAAGCAGGTCACAAAGGCCCGGCTCGTACGTTCGACCGCCACATACATGCATTCGACCCTCGTGCACTGGCGCAAAATAGTGCAGCTTGACTTGCGTTCGAACTTCGAGGTAAGTTGGGCCATAACGTCAAGTGAAGTGTGTGATGTCTTTGGGCGTGCAGCAGAAGGAAAAACTATACAATAATAAAAATTAAAATTTATACAAAAATAACAAAACATGCTATAAAAACAAGATTTTTACAACAAAAACAAACAAAATATTTACACAAACAAAATAAAAACCACAAACAAAATAAAATATTTACACAAACACCAAATAAAAATAAAATATTTACACAAACACCCCCAACTTAAAAGCATACATTGTCCACAATGTGGTGAAATAATCTAGGGTAAGCCAATTAAAAGAATGCTTTCCCAAATTTGACTAAAAAAATAAAGCAATAAACATAATGAGGGTGCCTCCACAAGCGCTAAGTTTAACGTCTTGACCGGACTCGTGATAAGAGACTACATCACTCAAAGGTAAACAGGATCCTCCAAAAGTGTAGCCTCAATCTCTCGAACTCCTCAACTCCAAGAATGGTTTAACCCTTTGTCCATTTACCTTAAAAGGTTACCATTCTTGGGATCCTCTATCTCGATGGCCCCATGAGAAAATAAGGTCCTAATGATAAATGGGCCATCACGAGATTTCAACTTGCCGGAAAAAGATGCAAGCAAGAGTTGTAAAGAAGGACTTTCGACTGGCTCAAGCGATCTCCTCAAAATGCCCTGGTCATGAACCTTCTTCATATGTTCCTTGTATTTCCTCGAACTGTCATATGCATCATTCCTCAACTCCTCTAACTCAGTGAGTTGGAGCTTCCTTTGAGAGCCGGCCTTCAAAAAATTGAAGTTCATCTGCTTGATGGCCCAGTATGCTCTATGCTCCAACTCGACGGGAAGATGACAAGCTTTCCGTACACCAACCGATAAGGCGACATCCCAATCGGTGTCTTATATATGCCGTCTATATGCCCACAAAGCGTCATTCAATCGTGAAGACCAATCTTTCCTGCTAGGGTTCACTGTTTTCTCCAAAATGTGTTTGATCTCACGATTTGACACTTCAACCTGCCCACTCGTTTGTGGGTGGTAAGGGGTGGCAACCTTATGTGTGATGAAATACTTCTTCATCAGCTGCTCAAAAATCCGGTTGCAAAAGTGCATACCACCATCCGATAATTGCTCTAGGTGTACCAAACCGAGCAAAAATCGTGTCCTTGAAATTTGACCACAACTCTCTGTGGTCATTGGTCTTCTGCACCGCCTCCACCCATTTGGACACATAGTCCCAGACAACGAATGTCTGAAACCCAAAGGAGTTTGGGAAAGGTCCCATGAAATCGATGCCCCATACATCAAAAATCTCAACTATCAATATGGGGTTGAGGGCATCATATTTCTCCTTGAAATACTCGAGTTTCGACAACGCTCATATGAGGTGCAATAAGCACGGCTCGCAAATATGGTGGGCCAATAAAATCCACCTGCAAAATCTTTGCAGGGTTTTGTTTTGCACTAAATGGCCCCCACATGCATGATCATGACAAAAGGAGATGACATCGTTTGGTCAAATTCAGGTATGCATCTCCTAATGATCTGATCGGACAATACTTGAGCAGATAAGGATCATCCCAAAGAAAGGTTTTCACCTTGGACAAAACTTGACCTTATCTTGTCGCCCCCAATGCAAAGGCATTTGGTCGGTAACAAGATAGTTCACTATATCGCAAACCAAGGTGCGGATTGTGAGCAATGCATCAAGCGCTCATCGGAAAGGTCTCGAGAGATGGGTGTGGTGTCCTCGGTGAAATCCATGGTCAACCTCGACAAATGATCACCACATTCTCTGTTCCTTTCTTATCCGGATCTCTATGTCGAACTCTTGCAACAGCAAAATCCATCTAATCAAAGCGGGATTTAGCATCTTTCTTGGAGAAAAGATACTTTAACGCAGCGTGATCGGAAAAGATAATGATTTTAGATCCTATGATAGGATCTAAACTTATCTAGCACAAAAACGACCGCCAACAACTCCTTTTCTGTGGTGGATTAATTGAGTTGTGCGTCGTTGAGTCCTCGCATAGTAAATTACATGGGAAGTTTCTCAATGCTCCCCAAAATAGCTCCCACATGCATAGTCGATCGTCACACATGATCTCAAATGGTTCACCCCAACTGGGTGGTCTAATCACGGTGTGGGCGTCAATCTCCTTGAGCCCCAAATGCTTTTACACATTCATCATCAAATTCAAATGGGGTCTCTTTGGCCAATAACCTACACAAGGGCCTGGCGATCTTGCTGAAATCCTTTATGAATCGCCGGTAGAACCCTGCATGGCCCAGGAAGGAACGAATTTCCTTCATAATGCATTGGGGTGGAAGGTTAGAGATCAAATCTACCTTCGCCTTGTCAACCTCGATGCCTCTACGAGATATGACATGCCCCATACAATCCACCTTAACCATAAAATGGCACTTCTCCCGATTAAGCACGAGGTTCTTCTCTTTACATCTCACTAACACCAAAGTGAGACGTCTAGACACTCCTGAAGCGATGATCCGAAGGCGGAGAAGTCATCCATGAAGATCTCCATAAATCGCTCTACCATGTCGGAAAAATGCTGATCATGCACCTGAAAAGTAGCAGGTGCATTGCATAGCCCAAATGGCATTGTCGAATGTCCCAAAGGACATGTGAAGGTAGTCTTCTCCTGGTCTTGAGGTCCCTTTGGGACTGGTTATATCTGAATAACCATCCAAGCGAAGCGATAGTACTTGTGCCCGACTAAGCGCTCCACCATCGATCGATGAATGGAAGAGAAAGTGATCTTTCTGGTGGCGTTCAACTTCCGGTAGTCAATGCATACTCTCCATCCTGACTGAACACGAGTTGGTACCAACTCGTTGTCCTGGTTCTTTACTACCGTCAATCCAGCCCGCTTGGGCACAACATGAATCGGACTCACCCATTTGCTGTCAGAAATGGGATAGATGATCCCAGCATCCAACAGCTTAATCACTTCTGCTCTCACAACTTCCTGCATAGCTGGGTTGAGTCTTCTCTGTGGCTCCCTCGATGGTTTGGAATCCTCCTCCAAGTGTATCTTATGCATAACCAACGAGGGACTGATTCCCTTGATGTCCTCAATCGTCCAGCCTATAGCTTCCCTATGCTCTCTCAAAACTCTCAACAATTCCTCCTCTTGAGCATCTATCAAGTCAGAAGCTATAATCACTGGCAAAGACTCAGCTGGACCCAGGAACTTATACTTAAGACTATCGGGTAAAGGCTTAAGTTCCTTCTTTGGGGGATCAGGTACTGCTGTCTCCTTCTTTTCCTTGCTCTCCAAAGGAGTTGTCTCCAAAAGTGCCTCTGCCTGCTCCATCAGTTTATCCAAATCTAAGTCTTCTCCAAACTGAGCAAGGCATGCTTCCAGGGGGTCTTCTATGCTTGATTCTTCTATTACTTCATCCAGAATTTCCTCAATCAAGCATACTTGATTCATCTGGTCATAATCAAGTGGTTGTTTTCGATATGAAAATATTGTTCATATTACCAAATGAGATCTTCATGACCCCGACCTCTGATTGATTAGGGCGTTAGCCGTAGCTAAGAATGGACGCCCTAGAATCACAGGGATCTCAGTTCCTATTACTTGAACTGGCTCTGTGTCCAAAACAATGAAATCCACGGGGAAATAAAATTTGTCCACCTTAATCAAAACGTCCTCAACTATTCCCCGTGGAACCTTCACAGACCGGTCAGCAAGTTGCAGTGTCATGGTTGTGGGCTTCAGCTCTCCTAGCCCTAACTGCAAATAGACCGAGTAGGGCAACAAGTTTACACTTGCTCCTAAATCCAACAGTGCCCTCTCGATCTGGCTCACTCCTATCATGCAAGTAATTGTAGGACATCCGGGGTCCTTATACTTGAGGGGCAACTTGCACTGAAGGATAGCACTGACTTGCTCGGTCATGAATGCCTTTTTAGGGACATTCGTTTTCCTCTTCACTGTGACCAAGTCCTTCAAGAACTTGGCATAGGAAGGGATTTGCTGGATGGCGTCCAAGAATGGAATATTTATTCGGACTTGTTTGAACACCTCCAGAATGTCCTCTAATTTCCCTCCATTCCTAGGCGCTTGTAATCTTTCAGGGTATGGTGCTTTTGGCACAAGCGCCCTAGGAGGTTCTTTTTCAACTGGGGTGACAGTAGATGGCTCAGCATCTCTTTCCTCTTGATTGTCACCCTCTTCCTCTCGCTGCTCTCCTTCCTCTTTCTGCTCTTCTTCCTCAGCATCTTCTTCTGGGTTCACCACCTTATTGTCCACTCTCTTCCCTGACCTCAGAGTGACAATCGCCTGCACATGTTCTTGATTTGACAAATTTCCACATGCTTTAGGGTTGTTCACTGCTTGGCTAGGGAGTTTTCCTTTGTCCCTCTCACCCAGGTGATTTGCTAATTGTCCCATCTGCATCTCCAACTTTGAGATCGCCTGGGTGTTCACCATGGTAGATTGCCTCATGTCACTTATCGATTGACCAGTCATTTTCATAAAATCTCTCATGGTATCTTCAAGTGACTGGTTTGATGAGGTTGGGGCTTGGTTGGGGGCTTGATAAGATGATGGCTGGTGAGCGTCCTTGATTTGGGTAAGAAGAAAATCCTGGGGGATAATGTGGTGCTCCCCTTGATTGGTGTTGGGTTGATTCTGTTTCCATGAAAAATTGGGGTGATTTCTCCACCCGAGGTTATATGTCTCGAGAATATGGCCCTTGATGGCTTTTTTGAAAAGCGTTCACTTGTTCCATCTCAAAAAGCTGTCATTGATGGACAATTACGTGCTTGGTGCATAGGACTAGCAGACAGAACAACTCTCTCTGACAAATGTGTTTACGGCATTTACACTCATCTCGTCCAACCTTTTCATAATCGCATCCATCCTTTGAGTCAACTCTGCTCACATTTTAGCTCCGGATGCCTCCTTTCTTGTCCTTCCGAGATTTATCACGACAATGGAGAAATCCAGATTTGTGTGTTGGCGAATCTTTTCCAAAGCTTTGTATGCCAAATCTCCGTCAAATTCAGAATGTCCCACCATTCATTAGTTCAATCATGCTACGGTTGGTTTGAGACAAACCTTGGTAGAAAAATTGAACTAAACGCCATTCTCATACCCGTGGGGTGGACACTTCATTAACATATCTTTGAATCTTGTCCAACACTCGTGAATTTTCATCCTCGTCTCGAGAAAATGAGTGATTTCCTTTCTAGCATCATTTACTCTGGACATTGGATAGAATCTATGGTAGAACTGTTTCAATAGTTCTTTCCGAGGATGTAATGGAACGAGGTGCTAAGGAATCGAGCCATTCGTCTGTCATGAAGGAGAAAGGAAATAGTCGAAGATTGGATTCCTCTAGAAGTTTTGAAATTTGGTTGTGGCGGTTATGCTCACGAACTTCTTGGCGGGAATACGGGTTTTCATGATCTAAGCCATAGAAAGATGGTAACATCTGAATCACATGTGGCTTAAGATCATAATGAGTGGCATTGTTGGCGGTAACACTATGCAAGAATGGAGTCTTGACGAGAGGATTCAGCAGTTCATGTAATGCGTCGTGAAATCCAACTCATACATACGTCATGCGTTCTTGCATCTTCATTTTCCTCGTTCTCCTCTTCCTCATCCCTCCGATTTTCTTCATGTTGTTCCATCTGCGGCTCTCTTTGATTGTCTCCCATCTCACTCGAGCTCGGCGTGCTCTCCTAATGTGTCTTTCTAGGTCGGGATCTAGTGGTGTTAATTCTAAGTTCAAAGAACGACCATGCATAAATCAACTAAATCTAACTAGGAACTAAGGAAGAACAGCAAGCTAAATAAGCTAAAAAGGTGCAACAAAAACAACGAAGAAATAAGATAGCAAAAACAGAATAAAAGTATGCACAACTAAACAGAAAAAAGAACAAACAAAAACAGCAAAAGATGCAGCAAAAGAGCTAAAACATATTGAACACTAGCTTATCATAATCATGTAAAAAAACTAAATTGAAACAAATATGAACAGATGCAGTAAAAAACAGAACCCGAGAGAACAAAAATTAGCTAAAATTACAAAAAGCAATGAAAAGCAAGCTAATTTAAACACCTAGTAACTAGAACTAATTAGCTTAAAAAAAACACAGCAAGAACTAAGAATGAAAATAAACTAATCACAACTAATCACGGCACTCAAATTACTCAAAATAGGCGGTTTAAACAACTAAAATAAGTCTAACAATCTATGGAAATTAAAGGAATTTAAAAATAGAACATCGCCTTACGGTATGTTGATGCAGGAAGCGAGGTGCTTTCGGCCTTGGCAGCACGTTAGATTCGCTGGCACAAGAATGTGGCAGTTTTCTCAAGTCGTTCGACCGCCTTGAGCGTTCGACCATGAGAACTGCGTCTTTGTCGAGTCCGTGCTCGCCGCATGCATGCGATGCGCGGGCGTGCAGATCTGAGCGTCGAGGTGAGCGCAGAATAAGCGACGCGTTCGAGCGTTCGACGATGCGCTGAATATGTCGACTGACCGAAGCTGAAAAAAGATCGTTAACTAAATTAACTAAAATGAAAACAAACTAAAACGAAGTACAATAAAAATAATACATCAATCTATCGAACCAAGTTTTGTAATTAAAACCAACACGACTCTTTTAATATATCTTAACCTAGCCCCAAAGTAAGAGATGATGTCGAACAATGAAATTGCAGAAATTAAAAGTGCAAATGTATGGATAAAAATAACTAAGGTTAAAAGATGAACCTCACCCAATAAAGATTAGCTTAATACATTTTATGCTCATTTTCCGTTTTAAACTTTAAACCCTTCAACACACTCTATCGTGATTCTTGACACAAGTCAAGCGAATGATGTGTTTACCGTTAAGGAGCTACAATGAGTGTTGATTATGGATAAAATCATCCCTTTGTATCCTTGGATCACGGTGGATATTAAATCACAACCAAGAACTTCGTTGTACACACAACACATCACGGATGACTATCAATGTATCACCAACACACAACCATTCAATTATTTGTCACAGAAATTAAATGACGAGTACGTAATTAAATGACGGAAAATAAAGCATAAAATGTAAAAGCGAAATGTAAACTAAGGGTGAGGCTTCATCTTCAACCTAAGTTGAAGATTTAGCCACCCATTGAATAACAAAGCACAACTAAAGTAAGGAATGCATTAAAATTAAATTTAAAGTAAAAGCTTACAAATAAAAAGAGAAAGCAAGGCTCTGAGCATAAATGCTCTCTAAAAAAATCGCCCCAAAAAAACTAACTCCAAAACAAATGACCAAGGGCCTATTTATAGGTGCTGGAAAATGGCTGCGTTTGAGCGCAGTAAGTGCGTTCGCGTGCGGTTATCCACGGTCAACGACACACACGGTCGACCAGAAAACCGCGGGGCGGCTCCGTGAGTAGCGGGTGGCTGATGCGTTCAACCTCGAACTGCGTGCGACGCGTCTGCGTTCGACCGCACTCCATGCGTTCGAGCGCAGATTCTTCATGTCCATTTTGCTCCCTCGGTCAATTCGTGATGCAAGGACCTGATTAAAACAAAACATTCAAAACAAGTCAAACTAGTAAATATTAACAAAACTAATGGCCTAACAAACGTAAATAAAGGGGTGTGAACGAGCACTAAATAGCACTCATCAATACCTTTGCCTACTACTTCCAATCCCATCCCAGTTAGTTCCTTAATCAACCGGGGTTGAGAAATCCTAAGAGTAGCAAGCTCCACCGTTGATTTCTTGTTCAACGCGTCTGCTACTACGTTAGCCTTACCATGATGATAATTGATCTCACAATCATAATCCTTGATCAGCTCTAGCCACCTCCTCTGTCTCATGTTCAATTCTTTCTGAGTGAAGAGATACTTCAGGCTCTTATGGCCCGTGTAGATCTCGCACCGCTCGCCATACAAGTAGTACCTCCAAATCTTAAGAGCAAACACAACCGCTGTCAACTCCAGGTCGTGTGTAGGTGATGCAGTTTTAGAACGTAAATAATCAAGAAAACAGTAAACAGAAGGGATAAATATTCCTAAGATTGTGAGACTATCACAAAATCAAAGAAATCTTCTCTAAGCAAAAGATACTATCTAAAGCTTGAAGGAAAATAACCAAGAAACTTAACTCTGAGTATTCTTATTAAACAAAATCAATAATAATAAACTATTTTTCTAAAGGGTCTAAGCCTGTATTTATAGGCTTAGAGGCTAAAGCATAAAAGAGGTTAACATAAACTAGGATTACACATCCTAGAAGGAAAAGTAAACTAAAATCATGTACTAGAAGGAAAAGTAAACTAAAAACGCGTACTAGAAGGAAAAGTAAACTAAAAAGGAGTCCTAGAAGGAAAAGTAATTAAAAAGGCGGTTTAAGCCAAAACACGGTTAAGCGTTCGGATGGGTAAGTGGCCGTCCGGATGGGACACTAAAAAGTAACCCGTCCGTCTAAACGGGGATCGAACGGCCTACGAACGGCGCGTTCTGGAAGCTTTCTGGAAAGCTACGGGTTTGGACGGGTTGATGGGCCGTTCGGACGGTGTTCCCCTGTCCTTCGAGTTTGCAAGCATGTCACCATCCTCCGGGGTGTCTTCATGAACTTTGATGGCTATCTGATCCACATCATCCTCTCCAGGTTGGAGAGAATTCGTCATCAAATTCGGCCAGTCTCTTCCACGGTCCTTCGGATGTCCGATCAGCTCATTCCAATCGCTTCTTCTCAACTTTACAACAAGGCCACGCCCCATAATAATCATAGTGCTCTTCATTAGTGGAGTAGCTTGATGGTTGTTGTGAAATCCCCACACACCCCTTTTCTGTGTAGACTTGTTATGCTTCTCTCGTGCTTTGCTCTTCCCACAAGCTATAAGAATCCCCAAAGAACTCACAAAGACCTTTTCAATCTTTGACAAAAAAACCTTTTCCACCGTATGGATCTCATCACATTTTTTGCTAGAATAAATTGATAAAATAGCATCTATCCCAATGAAATCAACATGGTTAATTGGTTCAACACTGAAATCGAGGACTTTACCTTTGAGGCTCTTAACCATCACATGATATATAAAATTGTTGTAAAAAAGTGCAAAACTATCCGACAAATTTATGTCTTCCAAGGGTTCCTCTTCTTCATGAAAAATTTTGATACTCTCTGAAAGGTTCACCTCATCCACTTGTTTTCCTAATTCTTCATGCACTTTAGGACTCTTGATGTAGAGTGGATGAATAGGAAGTTTAGACACCGGTACCACCCCATGTGGAGGTTGAATATCTTGCAATGGTTGCGCTTCTTTTGGTAGTTCTGCTCGGACCACGTCGACAAATCTTTTCAACGGCTTCTTTATCGGTCCCGGTACCACTCCATTGATGTCGCCTTCCTTGCTCATCAACTCTTGCTTGGCTACAATGGTTTGACCATCTCCTTGTGAAGGTTGTGGCTTTGGCCATGGGCTCTGTAGTAATGTCAACTTGGTTTTACCCAACATGAAGCTGTACGTATTCTTGGTTTCATCATAGACGGCAGCTTTATCATCTTGCCACAATTTGCCCAATAACAAGTGACACATAGTCATGTCGACCACGTCACACCACACACGATCCACATATTTACCTCCAATAGAAAAAGACACTTGGCAATATTTAGATACCCTTACCTCGTTTCCTTTCGTGAGCCACTCCAATTGATAGGGAGTAGGATGTCTCTTGGTTTCGAGCCCTAGCTTCCTTACCGCTTCCTCCAAGATGATATTCATACCACTCCTTGGATCGATGATAAGCTTGGCCACCTTGCCTCCCAAGATGTATGTACATTGAAATTGTTGGCACGTACCTCCAATGTATCGAGACACTGATTGATGCTTTATCTCTACCCCCTCCTTAGGCACCATCTTTGCCATCTTCCTTGGTACTTCTTTTTGTGGAATGTTTTTATTTTTTTTTTGCCACCAAAAACTCTTTGGGTTGAAAGCAACCTTGGAATTCCTGTAGATTGAGTTTGAAACCGGATTCTCACTGATTGGCCTGAGCTTGTACAAGGTGTTGATGCCTGTGCACTCCACGCTTCGCAAAAGGGTCTCCGTCTTTATCCTCCACACGTGTGTCATCCTCTTCCGATTCGTGTGGTGAGGGTATATGCCGACTTCTATCTTGACCACTCTCGATGGATAATAGTTTTGTGAGGGCTGCAATTTGTTCCCTCAAGCTCGCAAATTGTACCTCCGAGTGTGCTTGATAGGTTGGTGGTTCTTCTGTAACTAGTTCTTCACGATCATTCATGTCCTTCAAGTGTGCAAAGTGGTTACCCCTTCCCCTTGTGACTGGTACCATGGAAAGAGACTAGGCTCTGATACCAACTGATGCAGTGTTAGAACGTAAATAATCAAGAAAATAGTAAACAAAAGGGATAAATATTCCTAAGATTGTGAGACTATCACAAAATCAAAGAAATCTTCTCTAAGCAAAAGATGCTATCTAAAGCTTGAAGGAAAATAACCACGAAACTCAACTCTGAGTATTCTTATTAAACAAAATCAATAATAATAAACTATTTTTCTAAAGGGTCTAAGCCTGTATTTATAGGCTTAGAGGCTAAAGCATAAAAGAGGTTAATATAAACTAAGATTACATATCTTAGAAGGAAAAGTAAACTAAAATTGCGTACTAGAAAGAAAAGTAAACTAAAAACGCGTACTAGAAGGAAATGTAAACTAAAAAGGAGTCCTAGAAGGAAAAGTAATTAAAAAGGCAGTTTAAGCCAAAACACGGCTAAGCGTCCAGACGGGTAAGTGGCCATCTGGACGGGACACTAAAAAGTAACCCGTCTGTCCAGATGGGGATCGAATGGCTTGCGAACTGCACATTCTAAGCTTCCTGGAAAGCTACGGGTCCGGACGGGCTGATGGGCTGTTTGGACGGTGTTCCCCTGTCCTTCGAGTTTGCGAACGTGTCACCATCCTCGGGGTGTCTTCATGAACTTTGATGGCTATCTGATCCACATCAGTAGGGTAGTTCTACTCATATGGTTTTACCTGGTGTGAAGCATAGGCAATAACATTGCCGTTCTGCATCAGCACGCAACCTAAACCCTTTTTAGAAGCATCGCTATACACAACAAAATTACCAGATTCTGTAGGCAATGCCAACACTAGAGCAGTTACCAATCGCCTCTTCAGCTCTTGGAAACATTGCTCACACTCATTTGTCTAGAAAAATGAGCATTTTTCCTAGTTAAAGCAGTGAGTGGTCCTGACAGCTTCGAGAAACCTTCGATGAAGCGTCGATAGTAACCAGTGAGTCCTAAGAAAATCCGAATCTCAAACACGCTAATTGGCCTTGTCCACTCGACCACGGCCTTCACCTTCTCCGGGTCAACCGCTACTCCTTTTCTAGAAATAACATGTCCGAGAAAAGACCCGCTATCCAGCCAAAATTTGCACTTCTTGAGTTTAGCATAGAGCTTCTCGCTCCTAAGCCTCTCCAATATCTTTGGTAGGTGCTCCTCATGCTCTTTGGCGTCTTTGAGTAGATCAATATACCATCAATAAAGACAACGGTGAATTGATCCAAATAGTCGTGAAAGACTCTATTCATCGTGTCCATAAAGACTGCTGGTGCATTAGTTAGTCCGAAAGACATAGCTAAGAACTTGTAGTGTCCATAACGAGTCCTAAAGGCTATTTTAGGAATGTCCTTTTCCTTCACCTTCACTTGGTGATAGCCCGAGCGCAAATCAACCTTAGAAAGCACCCGTGCTCCTTGTAGTTGGTCCAATAGGTCGTCAATCCTTGGCAAAGAATATCAATTCTTGATTGTCACCTTATTCAACTCCCGATAGTCAATGCACATCCTCATTGACCCGTCCTTCTTCTTAACAAACAACACTGGTGCTCCCCATGGTGATATACTAGGGCGAATGAAACCTTTGTCCAAAAGCTCTTGGAGTTGTTCCTTTAGCTCTTTCAACTCCAACGATGCCATCCTATATGGTGCCTTCTGATAAGAGCTAAATCTTGTATATTTGGACCCCTTAATTTGCATTAGTTAATCCTTTAGTTATATCGTTATCTAACGGTTTGTGTTAGATTTGTGTTTTAGTGTTTTGTAGGTTGCTGAAGAGAAACTGCATCTTAAAAGGGGAAAATTGCAAAGTCTTGGAATAAAACATACTTTGAGAAGATCTAGAAGATGTGGTTAAGCTTGACCAAATCAAATGAAGGAGAAAATCGGAATTTCCCTAAATGGAGATAATTTCGGATTTGATTCAAATTCAGATTCTGCACATGTCTCAGTTTTTTGACCATAACTTTCTGCTCAAATATCGGATTGAGATGATTCAAACGGCAGTGGAAAGCTCGTTCAAAATGCTACAATTTATTGTGAAATAGGATTTTCCTAATTCGGACGTTTACTTTGTCAAAATCGTCCCACAATATGAGAACACAAATTTGAGCGAATCTTATCCGGATTTCAGACTTCTAATTGGACAGGGAGACTGACCTCCGAATTATCTAGGTTTACTTGGGCTTTTAGGACTTCTCTAAGCCTATAAATAGACCTATTTGCATTCAAGAAAAGATACACAAGCCTAGAGGCAAAAAATTCAAAGCTTCTCTTTAGTTTAGTTTTTCTGTAGTTTAGGATTTATTTTTATGTCGGGCTAACCCCCAACTAAGGTTGGGGATGAAGCCTCACCATTGAAGAACATTATTGCTGTTATGTAAGTTTTTATTAATCTGATTTTATAGAATTTATTGTTTCAATTGTTTTACTTCTAATTAATTATGTGGAGTGATTCTTAGATATCTCTTGTGATTCAAGGATACATGTGATGATTTGAGATAATTTCATATGATTGATTGCTTGGTTTTTAACTCATAAAAATTGGATATCCCTTGTGATTTGTTCTTACGGATACATCTGGTGTTTCAATTAGATTTGGATTCCTTTTGTGATTTGATCAATGAATGGATACATAGGATGCTTTTGATTAATTCTTTGAAGCGTAGTAAAACATATCTAAGATTTTAATTGTGAGAACTTGATTGATATTAATGAGCATATAATATGTTGTTATGAAGTGGTGAGTGTGAATTCCCAAACCTTAGTAACTTTACCTTTTGTTTTATTTTATTTATTTTATGTTTTGTCTTTTAATTTTAAAACCCAATTTCAAAACCTTTTGGAACTAGATTAGGATTAAATTAGTTTAGATTTAAATTTGCTTTCAAAACTTGCAAAACCATTATATTGCAGAGTACATTTAATTTGTACATCACCTTCGAGATAGGATTAGTGCTTAGCACACACTTAATCCCAAACTCCACCTCCCTTCGTGGTGGTAATCCAGAGTAGTCCAACGAAAAGACATCTGGATACTCTCACACCATAGGAATATCTTCCAAATTCTTCTTGCTTGCTTCGTTGGAGTGACAATGAATGCCAAAATGCCTAATCACCTTCGACAATAAGCTTTCTCACTTGCATGGCCGAAATCGTTGGAGGTAAAGACCTTGATCGTGTTCCAACATACGTCACTTTTCCTTCTCCCTAGGGCGTACGCGTCACTTGCTTTAGAATGTAGTCGATAATCGTTGAATGCCTCGTCAACCAATCCATTCCGAAAAATAACATCGTAACTAAACATAGGGAGAACAACTAAGTTTGCAGGAAGTGTTCTTCCACAAATGCTAATAGGGCATTCGCAAACTACACGCTTACAGACCACGGTTTTTCCCTACGGGTGTAGTTATAGCTAGACCAGGTTCCAAAGTTCTTACTACAAGTCTAGACAACCTTACAAACACTATAGATACGAAAGAATGGGTAGCCCCCAAATCAAACAAAACTAAAGCTTCTAATCCAAGTATAGGGACAATACCTATCACCACTTCCAGTCCTCCTTCCGGTTCTTTTGAAACAAGTGTGTAAACTTGGGTTGGTGCCAAAGGCTTTTGAGCAGCCCTTTTGTTCACACAGTCCTTGCTGAAGTGACCAAATTGGTTGCAGCGATAGCAAGTCCCGGTTGCCATCCTACAGGGCCCCCAGTGTACATGGTTACACTTCTTGCATAGCTCCGACGTTTGATTCCTCTATGACGGAACTGAAGGGTTACCAGAGGTACGTCCTTCTGACCTCAAGGGTGGAAAACTCCCCACCGCCATCCTCTTATCTGGCCCAACTCCTTCAGTACCAGTTCATGAGTCCTCCTTTTCTGATCTGCATACTCAGTCACAATCTCCTTCAAGCTCTCCTTGTAGATTGATGCCTTATCAACTAATTGGGAGAAATCCCAAATGTCAAAATAGCTCATCATGATCCGAATATGAGAGTTCAACCTCGTTCAAACTTCTTAACTTTCTTTTCTTTAGTTGGGATGAGGTACTGTCCAAAGCGCGACAACTATAAAAACTTTGCAGCGTATTCAATCACTAACATCTCTCCTTGGACCAAATCTAAAAACTCCCGTGCCTTCACCTCCTGCACAATTTTAGGAAAGAAGTGCCGATTGAACTTGTGCTTGAAGACTTCCCAAGAAATGGCATTCTCTGAATCCAAGTCGGCGACAAGCACCACTTTCTTATCCTGCCACCAGCACTTAGCTTCCCCATTCAGCTTATAAGCAGCATAAGCCACCTTCTGCTCATTGGTACATCTGAGAGTAGCTAACAACTCCTCCACATCGTTCAGCCAATTCTCAGCACTGGTGTGATCACCTTTCCCGTCAAAACTTTCCTAGTGATGACTGCAGAAATCCTTCAGAGAGCATCTAGTACCTTCAACTGGCTGTCTCGCAACCCTATCGCGATCGATGGTTGAAACCAATTGGCCAATTGCTTCCATCACTTGACTTCACAGTGTCGCCTCCTCAACGGGAATGTCCATAGGCTCAGGGTGAACACTTTCTTCTTTGATTTCCAACGTGTTAGGTCTGGTTGTAGGGTTCCTTCGGGGCGACATTCTCTGCAGCGAAGAGCAAAGTTAGAACCGACTCTACATGAACCAAGCGAACAAACCTAGTGGCTAAGTTCTAATCACTTATCTAGCCTAATCTCTGGTGTGATCATGGCCTAAGTTCTCTTTTCCCTCTACCCTATAGTCTTTCTAGAGCAAAGAGCTTTGATACCAACTATGACGCCCCTTCCTGATGGAAAAATCAATTAACTAGTAATTGACCCTATGGCGTGCCATCCCAGCCATGTCCCTCCGAGACACGACCTTTGGGAAATCACTTTCCTTGTCGTAACGAGAAAATTGCAGCAAAAGACTTTACCAAGACTATGGGATTTAAGAGATAGTAAATGAAACATCACACAATAATAGTAGAAATAAAGTACTACATCCATAACATAATAATTAATCACTAATGTATTGGTCATCAGATCGTCAACAAGGAAATAGATACATCCTAAAATACATTACATCAACATAGTTCACAAAAGATCAACAAATCAAAGCCTAGACTTAAGCTTCAACAGAGCTAACGATATCAAGATCTCGATCATGTCTACACGGGCAGATCCTCCATCCTCCCACATCGTCCTAAGCCAAACTGGGTCCATATCCTAAAAAATTATCCGTATTAGGTCCTGAGCAATCACCCAAGTAATCTCTGACGACATTTTCGTCTAGTGTAGCTAAACTACGTAATTATTCGTTATGATGGGGAAATACATAAATAAAAAGGATAAGTCTAAGACTTTGATCGTACCAAATTTGGGTACTCGCAAGAGAACGAACCACAGAGAACGGAGTTTTGTAATTAAAAATTAACACGACTCTTAAATTAAATGTATCTTAACCTAGTCCCAAAGAGAATTGATGTTGAACATGAAACGAGCAGAAATTAAATTAAAGTGAAAATGTCGGGATAAAAATAACTAAGGTTAAAGATGAACCTCACCCAATAAATATAAACTTAATACATTAAACACCAATTTTCCGTTTTTAAACTTTAAACCCTTCAACACACTCTATTGTGATTATTAACACAAGTCAAACCGAATAATGTGTTTACCGTTAAGGAGCAACAATGAGTCTTGATTATGGATAAAATCATCCACTGTATCCTTGGATCACAGTAGATATTGAATCACAACCAAAAAACTCGTTGTACACCTGGCTTGGAACACATCACAGGATGACTATCAATGTATCAACAACACACAACCATTCAATTATTTGTCACAGAAATTAAATGACGAGTACGGAATTAAATAACGGAAAATAAAGCATAAAATGTAAAAGCAAGAAATATAAACTAAGGGTGAGGCTTCATCTTCAACCTAAGTTGAAGATTTTAGCCACCCATTGAATAGCAAAGCATAATTAAAGTAAAAGAATGCATTAAAATTAAAATAAAAGGAAAAGCTTACAAATAAAAGGGCCGAAGCAAGGCAAACAGACGCAAAATGCTCTCTAAAAACGCCCCAAAGAAAGTGTGTTCGACCAAATGGACCTAGGGTCCTATTTATAGACTACAAAATCCTACGAGTGTGCTCGAACGCATGAGGTGCGTTTGAACGTACTGCTGATTTGTGCGTTCGATCACACAATGTCGCTCGATCAGAAAATCAGCGACTTGGAAGCGAAGACTCTAGGGCACCAGCGAGATGCGGATGATGGGGACTGCGTTCGACCGTGTCCCTGCGTTTGACCGTCAGTGCGTTCGAACACACCAAGTGCGGTCGAACGCACTTGGCAGGGTCCAATTCTTCACTTAGTGTCTTTTTGCTCTCTTGTGGTCAACTTTTGTTGTAAAGACCTGCACAACTCAAAACACTGAAAACACTAAAAATAATTAGAAATTAACAAAGCTAAAGGCCTAACAAATATAAGTTAAAGGGGTCAAATATACACAATTTGACACTGATCAAATACCCCCAAACTTACATTTTGCTAGTCCCTTAGCAAAACGAAAATTGAAAAACAAAACAAACATAAGTCCGCTTTCGTGGGAGAGACGATTGCATTGAGCATATGCAACAAGCCTTTTAAACCTCTAGGAATTCCCTAGAGGACGAGTGAAGTCTCGTGAGGGTTTTTCAGGAATGACACCCACAAACAATTGTATGACACAATGATATTGACAGACAAGGCCTTTTACACATGCATATGGTTCATACATCATTAGCAACTTTAACAATTATGAACAAACAAACCATATCATCAAGGCCTCCAAACAACAATCAAACCACAGCTGAAAAATCGAGACAAAACATGCTCCAAAAAGGTGCAAAGTGAACTAACATATGCTCATGGGTTTTCAATTTTTCAAAAGATGTGCTTCTCAAAAACTCATAGGACTGCAATGTGTTAAAAAGAACCAAGGCTTGAAATGAAAAGAATGCAAATTTTTTTTTTATTTATTTTTTATTATTATTATTTTTTTGTGTAGGTTATGCAATGCTTGACTCTTAAGCTTCTAAACGACCTATGTAACGAGTGTTGGGCCAGTGGCTCCCAAGCCAGACGGCTTTAGGGCACTAGATGTAGAAACATCCCTAAGGGCTTAATTACTCAAGTCAAAAAGAGCTACAAAGTCTAACTAGCCATACAATCACTTGTTTAAGATTTCTCATCTTTTTACGCGAACACTCTTTGCTTAATGAGGCAAGAGTTCCGGTTACTCAATGAAAAACTCAACTTGTGATGATTTTTTTTTTTTTTATGCCAAGGTTTATCATCACACATCACAACAACCCACAAATCTCAAGGAAAACACTTCTCAAATCAAATTTCATACCTCACAGAACCTATGCCAGTGTGCATGTGACTAAAAAAAATGGAGTAAACATGTGAAGTCTCTCTAATTCAACATATGAATTGACAACTGGATTTCTACAGATATGAAGTGTTTAATCAATGTTAAAACACACCAATGATATGTAATCCACAGATATGATGTAAGTCATGTCAATCAATAACAAATATGTACACAGAAAAATTTTAAAAATTTATACAAAAAACAACAAATATGCAAAAAAGATAGTAAAAGAAAAACAAATATGCAAAAAGATAGTGTCTACCCTACCCCCACACTAATATGGCACAATGTCCCCAATGTGCCCAAAAATACAATACTAGAGGGATGTCGCAAGTGAGGTAAGTCATAAGAGCAGCTCCCCCAAACTTAGATGGTAGACACTCAACCTGAAAAAAAACAAACAACAAACAAACAAAGTCAACATGGAAAAATAATGAGGGGTGCCTCCCACAAGCGCTAAGTTTAACGTCTTAAGCCAGACTCGTTATCTCAATCAGTCCGAATAAATCGGATCCTCCATAAGAGTGTCCTCAACTTCTGGGCTCCTCACTTCCAAGAATGGTTTTACTTTCTGTCCATTTACCTTAAAAGTGTTACCATTCGTGGGATCTTCTATCTCGATGGCTCCATGAGAAAATACAATCCTAATGATGAAAGGGCCCATCCACCGCGATTTTAACTTGCCAGGAAAAAGATGCAACCGAGAATTGTAAAGAAGGACTTTCTGACCTGGTTCAAAAGATCTCCTCAGGATGCTCTGGTCATGAACCTTCTTCATATGTTCTTTGTACTTCCTCAACTCATACGCATCATTCCTTAGCTCCTCTAATTCGGTGAGTTGTAGCTTCCTTTGAGAGCCAGCCTTCAAAAAATTGAAATTTAGCTGCTTGATGGCCCAGTAAGCTCGATGCTCCAACTCGACGGGAAGATGACAAGCTTTCTCGTAAACCAACCAATATGGTGACATCCCAATCGGTGTCTTATATGCCGTCCTGTATGCCCATAAAGCGTCATTCAATCGGGAAGACCAATCTTTTATGCTGGGATTCACAGTCTTCTCCAAAATATGTTTGATCTCCCGATTGGACACTTCAACCTGCCCACTCGTCTGTGGGTGGTAAGGGGTGGCAACCTTATGAGTGATGAAATACTTCTTCATCAATCGCTCAAAATCCGATCGAAATGTGTGCCTCCATCATCGATAATCGCCTAGGTGTACCAAACCGATAAAAATTGTGTCCTTCAAAATTTGACCACAACTCGTGGTCATTAGTCTTGCACGCCATCGCCTCCACCCACTTGGACACATAGTCCACAAACAACAAAATATATAGAAACCCAAAGGAGTTTGGGAAAGGTCCCATGAAATCGATGCCCCATACGTCAAAAATCTCAACTACCAAAATGGGATTGAGGGCATCATGTTCCTCTTCGAAATACTCCGAAGTTTCGACAAGACTCACAAGATGTGCAATGAAGCACAGTATCTCGAAAACAAGGTGGGCCAATAAAATCCACATTTGCAAAATCTTGCAGCGTCTTATTTGCAATGAAATGGCCACCACAAGCATGATCATGACAAAAGGAGATGACATTAGTTTGGTCAACTTCAGTATACACCTCCTAATGATCCGACGGACAATACTTGAATAGATAAGGATCGTCCCAAAGAAAATCTTTCACCTTGGATAAAATTTGATTTTATCTTGTTTCCCCAATGCAAAGGCATTTGGTCGGTAACAAGATAGTTCACTATGTCGTGAACCAAGGTGAGATTGTGAGCAATGTGCATCAATTGCTCATCGGAAAGGTCTCAGATGGGTGTGGTGTCTTGGTGAAATCCATGGTCAACCTAGACAAATGATCCCACCACATTCTCTCGTCCCTTTCTTATCCCGGATTTCTATGTCGAACTCTTGCAACAACAAAATCCATCCGATCAAGCGGGATTTAGCATCTTTCTTGGAGAAAAGATACTTCAATGCCGCATGATCGAAAAAGATAATGATTTTAGATCCTAACAGATAGGACCTAAACTTGTTTAGCGCAAAAGCGACGACCAACAACTCCTTTTCGTGGTGGAGTAATTGAGTTGTGCGTCGTTCATAGTCCCCGCCACATAGTAAATCACATGGGAAGTTTCTCAACACGCCCCAAAAACCTCCAATCGCGTAGTCGATCGTCACACATGATCTCAAAAGGTTCACCCCAAACCGGGTGGTCTAATAATTGGTATGGACGCGAATCTCCTTGAGCCCGAATGCTTTCAAACATTCTTCATTAAATTCAAACGGGTCTCTTTGGCTAACAACTTACACAAGGGCTTGGCGATCTTCTTTGAAATCCTTGATGAATCACATAGAACCTGCATGGCCCAGAAGGAACGGATTTCCTTCACGATGCGTGGGGTGGAAGGTTAGAGATCAAATCTACCTTTGCCTTGTCAACCTCAATGCCCTCCGAGATATGACATGCCCCGACAATACCTTGCTTAATCATAAAATGACACTTTTCGATTAAGCACAAGGTTTTTCTCTTTACATCTCACTAACACCAACGTGAGACGGTCAAGACACTCTGAAAAAGATGACACAAAGACGGAGAAGTCATCCATGAAGATCTCCATAATCCGCTCTACCATGTCGGAAAAAATCGATCATGCATCAAAAGTAGCGTGTGCATTACATTACCCAAACGGCATATGACGATAGGCGAATGTCCCAAACGGACAAGTAAAAGTGGTCTTCTCCTGGTCTTCGGGGTCCACTGGGATCTGGTTATATCCTGAATAACCATCCAAAAAAGAATATGTGCCCATAAACGCGCTCCACCATCTGGTCAATGAATGGAAGAGGAAAGTGATCTTTCCTGGTGGCAGCGTTCAACTTTCGGTAGTCTATACAAACTCTCCAACCCGACTGAATACGAGTTGGCACCAGCTCGTTGTCCTTATTCTTCACTATCGTTAACCCAGCCTTCTTGGGCACAACATGTATCGGGCTCACCCATTTGCTATCAGAAATGGGATAGATGATCCCAGCATCCAACAACTTGATTACTTATGCTCTCACAACCTCTTGCATTGCTGGGTTGAGCCTTCTTTGTGGTTCCCTCGATGGTTTGGAATCTTCTTCCAGATGTATCTTATGCATAACCAATGAGGGACTGATTCCCTTGATGTCCTCAATCGTCCATCCTATAGCTTCCTTATGCTCTCTCAAAACTCCTATCAATTTCTCCTCTTGAACATCTATCAAATCGGAAGCTATAATGACTGGCAAAGACTCAGCTGGTCCTAGGAACTTATACTTAAGACTATCAGGTAAAGGCTTAAGTTCCTTCTTCAGAATCGTACCACTTGTCTCCTTCTTTTCTTTGCTCTCCAAAGGAGTTGTCTCCAAAAGCGCATCTGCCTGCTCCATAAGTTTATCCAAGTCCAAGTCTTCACTAAACTGAGCAAGGCATGCTTCCAGGGGGTCCTCTATGCTTGATTCTTCTATTACTTCCTCTATTATCTCCTCAATCAAGCATACTTGATTCATTTGGTCATAATCAAGTGGTTGCTTCCTGATATGAAAAATATTTAGCTCCACTGTCATATTTCCAAAGGAAATCTTCATAACCCCCGACCTACAATTTATTAGGGCGTTAGCCGTAGCTAAAAATGGTCGCCCTAGAATTACAGGAATCTCAGTCCCTACCATCTGGACTGGCTCCGTGTCCAACACAATGAAATCCACGGGGAAATAAAATTTGTCCACCTTAATCAGAACGTCCTCGACTATTCCCCGTGGAACCTTCACAAACCCAGTCGACAAGTTGCAGTGTCATGGTTGTGGAGGCTTCAGCTCTCCTAGCCCTAAGCGCAAGTAAAAGTGAGTGTAGCAACAAGTTACACTTGCTCCTAAATCCAATAATGCCCTCTCAATCGCTAATTCCTATCATGCTAGTGATTGAAGGACATCCAGGTCCTTATACTTGAGGGTAACTTGCATCAGGATAGCATGACGCCGGTCATGAATGCCTTCTTAGGGACATTCGTTTTCCTCTTCATGTGACTAAGTCCTTTAAGAACTTGGCATAGGAAGGATTTCTTGGATGGCGTCCAAAAAGGAATGTTTATTTGGACTTGCTTGAACACCTCGAATGTCCTCTAATTTCCTCCATTCTTAGGCGCTTGTAGTCTTTCGGGGTATGGTGCTTTTGGCACAAGCGCCCTAGGAGGTTCCTTTATATCTTGGGTGACATAGATGGCGAGTATCTCGCTTCCTCTTGATTGTCACCTTCTTCTCTCTTCTTCTCTTTTGCTCTTCTTCCTCGGCTTCTTACGGGTTCACCACTTTATTGTCCACTCTCTTTCCTGACCTCAGAGTGACAATTGCCTGTACATGCTCCTGATTTGAGGAATTTCCACTGTGGTATGCTTTAGGGTTGTTCACAGCTTGGCTAGGGAGCTTTCCCTTGTCCCTCTCACCTAGGTGATTCGCTAATTGTCCCATCTGCATCTCTAACTTTACGATCGCCTGGGTGTTTACCATGGTAGACTGCCTCACATCACTGATTGATTGACCAGTCATTTTCATAAATTCTCTCATGGTCTCTTCTAGTGACGGGGTAGATGAGGCTGGAGCTTGGGTGGGGGCTTGATAAGATGATGATGATGACGCTGGCGGAGCCGAGCGTCCATGATTTTGGTAAGGAGCAGAAAATCCTGGAGGATAGTGATTTTGAGCATGGGGAGCTCCTCCTGGATTTGTGGTGGGTTGATTCTGTTTCCACGAGAAATTAGGGTGGTTCCTCCACCCCGGATTGTACGTCTCAGAATATGTCCCACTTGACGGCTTTTGGAAGTTATTGAATGCGTTCACTTGTTCCATCTCAGTATAAACTGTCATCGATGGACAACTCTGTGCTTGGTGCATGGGACTAGCAGATAGAACACTCTCAACAGAAAGGTGTTTGCATTTACGGACTTCCCTACACTCAGGGCATCCAATCTTTGAACGATGGCATCCATCTTCTGTGCCAACTCTGTTTCTCCTTTTGATTCCAGGATGCCCCCTTTCTTAGGGGTTCGGGCTGATTTATCATGACAACTTGTGAAATCCCGGTGTTGGGAGTTATCGACAATTTTCTCGTGGCCTTGTAGGCTAAATCTCCCGTTAAGTTGAGAAAAGCTCTCCCATTCATTAGCTCAATCATACTACGGTTGGGCTGAGACAGTCCTTGGTAGAAGAATTGCACTAAACGCCATTTCTCATATCCATGAGGAGGACATTTCATCAGCAGGTCTTTGAACCGTGCCCAACATTCGAGAACTTCTCATCCTCATCCCGAGTAAAGCGATTCCTTTCTTGCCTCATTTACTTTGGACATTGGGAAAAACTTGTTGTAAAAGCGCTTCAGCAGTTCTTCCCGAGGATGTGATGGAGCCAGGTGCGAGGGAATCCAACCACTCTGTGGCTCTATCATGAAGTGAGAAAGGAAAGAGTCTGAGGTGGACAGATTCCTTAGAAAAATTCTGGAATTTGGTGGTCGCACAGATGTTTTTGAATTTTTTAACATGCGAGTAAGGGTTTTGTGATCTAAGCCGTAAAGGAGGTAACATTTGGATTACATGTGGCTTAAGATCGTAGTGGGTTGCATTAGTCGGTGGTAATACAATGCGAATGGAACCCGACATGAGGTGCGAACAATTCCGGAGTGACGCGTTGTGAAATCCACGTCATAAGCTCTTCTCTGCTCCCCGTTCCCTTCTCTTGCATCCTGGTGCTCCTCGTGCTCCTCGTGCTCCTCCACTCTAGGATTTCTCTGATTATCTCCCATCTCCACTTGAGCTCCGTGCTCTCCTAAGTGTTCTTTCTAAATCGGGATCTAATGATGTCAACTCTAAGTTCACGGATCTCCCACCAAGCATAAACCAATGAAAATTTAACTAAACTACAAAGCAAGACAATAAACTAGGAAAGTAAACAATGCAGGAAAAATAAAGAAAACAAAAGAACAAAACAGCAAACAAAAAATGGCAAGAATAGCTATGCAAAATTATTTTAACAATATATCTAAAGCAACAAGTCAAAATAAATCAAAGCTACAATGATGCAGTAAAAGCAGTAGAACAATAATAAAAGAGAACAAAAATAACCTAAACAAGCAGCAAAAATTAAATAAAATAAACAACTAAAAATTGCAACTAACAAGGTTATTAACTAAACACATGCAAATTATTAAACAACTAAAATTAAAAAAACTAAAAAAAAACACAACTAAACTCAGCAAACAAAATACTCAAAATTAGCAATCAAAACAATTAAACTAAGTCTAGCAAATTGTTCAAAACAAAAGGAAATTAAACTGGACATACTGCCTTCGGTATCACGATGCAGAAGCGAGGTGCGCTCAGCGCAGTCAACACGTTGCTCGCACAGCAAGAGTGTGGCAGTTTTCTGCAAGTGCGTTCGTTCGCAACTCCGTGCTCAACGCACTAACATCGCGTCTTTGTCGAGGGGCTCGTGCACACGCACACGCGTGATGAACGCTTAGCGCCGTCACGGAATAAGCGGCGTTGACCGAAGAATGCGTTTGACCGCCGTCGGCGCTTTTTAATTTCGAGAAACCGACAAGCTAAACAAACTAAAAACTAACCTAAAAAAATAACGAAAATAACCTAAAAATGCAAAATAAACTATGAACAAAATTTAAAATGCAGAAAATAAAAACTAGTAGAAAAATACATCAATTTAAAAATTATATTAATCTTTAAACAAAAACAACCGTTCCCCGGCAACGGCGCCAAAATTTGATCGTACCAAATTTGGGTACTCGCAAGAGAACGAACCGTTAGGTCGAGCAGCGTTAGCAATCGAGATCGAACCACAGAGAACGGAGTTTTGTAATTAAAAATTAACACGACTCTTAAATTAAATGTATCTTAACCTAGTCCCAAAGAGAATTGATGTCGAACATGAAACGTGCAGAAATTAAATTAAAGTGAAAATGTCGGGATAAAAATAACTAAGGTTAAAGATGAACCTCACCCAATAAATATAAACTTAATACATTAAACACTCATTTTCCGTTTTAAACATTAAACCCTTCAACACACTCTATTGATTATTGACACAAGTCAAACCGAATAATGTGTTTACCGTTAAGGAGCGACAATGAGTCTTGATTATGGATAAAATCATCCACGTATCCTTGGATCACAAAGATATTGAATCACAACCAAAAACTCGTTGTGCACCCGGCTTGGAACACATCACAGGATGACTATCAATGCATCAACAACACACAACCATTCAATTATTTGTCACAGAAATTAAATGACGAGTACGGAATTAAATAACGGAAAATAAAGCATAAAATGTAAAAGCAAGAAATATAAACTAAGGGTGAGGCTTCATCTTCAACCTAAGTTGAAGATTTTAGCCACCCATTGAATAGCAAAGCATAATTAAAGTAAAAGAATGCATTAAAATTAAAATAAAAGGAAAAGCTTACAAATAAAAGGGCGGAGCAAGGCAAACAGACGCAAAATGCTCTCTAAAAACGCCCCAAAGAAAGTGTGTTCGACCAAATGGACCTAGGGTCCTATTTATAGACTACAAAATCCCTCAGTGCGTTCAAGCGCTTAGGTGCTGATTTTGCGTTCGATCACACAATGTAATTCGACCGCGTGGAAAACCGAACGCGCAGCTTGAAGCGAAGACTCCTAGGGCACCCGAGATGCGATGATGGGGCCGTGTCCTCGTTTGACCTTTCGTTCGAATGCACCAAGTGCGGTCGAATGCACTTTAGTGTCTTTTGCTCTCTTGTGGCCAACTTTTGTTGTAAAGACCTGCACAACTCAAAACATCAAAACACTAAAAATAATTAGAAATTAACAAAGCTAAAGGCCTAACAAATATAAGTTAAAGGGGTCAAATATACACAATTTGACACTGATCAGACTTAGTGATTTTTAACGCAGATAATACCCATGCCAGTTTTCAATAATGAGCTCAGGTATTTATTAAGCAAAAGCAATTCCATTACGACAGTCTAATTATGCGTGATATATATATAAGAATGATATATGCATATGGTGTCAACTATAGTCATAGTTCAATAGTATGGTCTACCCAAGATGTTCAATAGCATGGTTTACCTAAGATATTACCCATTCTCAGTAGGGTTGATGCTGTCCCGAGGGACCTATAATACAATGTCAGTGCCCCAGCCATTGCATAGCATATCGTACATAACATTAGTGGTACGATCGGGTTCGACCCTGAGTGGCCCACACCAACTAATGACGTTTGTCTTGTAGTGACCAAACCATTGGGAATGGTAGCATCAAGGTCACAAAACCAATGGATCCACAACCCTCACATAAAGCACACATTTGACCATAAAGCTAAAATGTATAGTAAGCCCATGGCCATTACTACCGCAAGTACCGGTGTACCATGTCATACGATGCAATTATCTTGTCTGTATTTTACATGCATGTCTTTTTATAAGTCTCACTTGGTTAATAGATTCAGCACAATGTTTTACCCAAATTGACAGAGTTCATGTGCAATAAGTAAAAACTGTGAGAGTTATAAAATATGCATGTTTGTTCGGTACACAAAATAGATGTGCAGTGCATGGAAAATAACAAAGGCCATTATGTGAGTTAAAACTCACCTGGGTCAATACGCGTCTATGAAAACTCCAAAAGATCCGAGTTCTCCAAATCTGTGGAAAACTTTCTATTAGTCCTAATTCCAATAAACAAACCCTAAATCAAGGAAAACAGGAGTTATGAGACATTTGGTGAAGTTAGGGTTTCCTTGCCATGCAGTGACTGTATGTCCGGGCTCGGGTGCGTACGTCCGTTGTATGGGTTCTCAGGGAGAATCTCATTTTCTCTCAACTGTCCGCCTATCCTCCGACTCCTAAGGCTACTAGGAACTACCTAAAGCCCACTAGTCTAGTTTGCAACTTCCATACAACGTAACAATGTTAAACTAACCAAAATGTTAACCCAAACGAGTTTTAAGGTGCAACTAAGCTAACCACTACAACTAAACAATAACCAAGCAGCATAACAACGTAAATTAAAGCTACGGATCAAACATTATCTCCTTGAAACAAAACCGTAAGAGTTTTGCTTCATGAACGTTCCGAACTTGCAAACGCCTACACACACACGCTCACCAAACACTCACAAAGATTGGAAACACTCTGGCAGCCTAGGGGCATTATGGAATTGTGAGAAATACGAAGGGGTAGGGCTTTATTTATAGGCCCAGAAAAGCAGCGAATGTCCGGCCAAGGGGCGTACGTCCGGTGGTTCTTGCCCGGTGGTTCAATGGCTGCCTCATACATCCAGGTATTATCCAGAGGGTATTCAAAAAGTAGCATACATCCGGTGGTCCCACGATGTTACCGACGGTTTGCGAGCGTTGTCTGTGGTCCCCCTATACGCTTGCACTATTGACACAGATGCCTTCCTAACCTAGCGTACGTCGCCCAAAGGTTTGAATTACCCCTCTAGCAGTCTTAGTAACCCAAAGCCTAAATCAATTTCTCCAACTAAGCCACGATGCCTAGTTAATAATTTGGGTCACTACACTATCATAGATTGAATTTCTAGAAACTTAAGTAGACTATGAAAACAGCCATACAAACACTAATCTAATTTTTTTTTTTTTTATATGTATACAAAAGCACGAAACAAATAAAAAAAAAGGAAATAAAATTGTTGAAATAAAATAATTAGTAGAAAAATAAAATTAATCTAGACAAAAAATCAATTTCACAAAACAAACAATTCCCCAAGAACAACGCCAAAATTTGGTGTACAAATTTACTTGTACTCGTAATAGCACGAATCGTTTTGCAATAAAGTGGTTGTGCATGTGCGAGGTTGAATCCACAGAGAATCGAGTTTGTGAAAAACCAATTTAAAATGCCTAAACTAGCTTTATCTTTACCTAGTTTCAAATATCAAACATATTGCGTGCATAAAATGTAAACTAATTTAAATGCTATAAAAACAAATAATAAAAAACTATGGTTTAGAATCCACCTCACCACATTAATAAACATATTATCATATTTAGCTCATACATCCGTCGAATGGTTAAAAAAATTAAGCACTATGCCAATTCTATTGTCATTATGAAATCTAGACGAATCATCCGATGTAATTACCGTTAAACGGTTACAATGGATATTGAACCGAAATCGAATCATCTGATGTATCCTTGATCACAACAGATATTGGACTCGGTAGAATCATCCGATGTACCCCGGACCAATTACAACGGATATTGGCCGTTTCACAATTTGTACATAACAATCAACACAACTTTGTCACTAAACTGAATTGAAACGAATATGCATGATATTAAACGACAGATTAGGCATAAACTAAACATGAAAATAGTTAAATAAATAGTGAGGCTTTATCTTCAACCTTAGTTGAAGATTTAGCCTCTAACCATAAAGAAATAAAAGCTTACAAATAAAGGACGGAATGGAAGGGCTATATAATGCTAAACAGGGGAGTTTTAGCTCCCAAATGCGCGTCCCAAGTGTCTGGGTCTGTTTACAAAAGAAAGGGGAGATATTTATAGGCTAATTTTAGGATTTCAGCACTACCAGGTCAACTAAGTGCGCTCGATCGCACTCTAGATGCGCTCGATCTCACTTGAACGTGAATTTCTGCATCTGATAGGCACAAGTGCGCTCGATTGCACTTGAAGTGCGTTTAAGTGCTCTACCTTTAGAATTATCCTTCTATGTAAAAACAAATTTGTAGATCTTTGAGTTAGCTTTCCAAAGACACCAAGATCACCCCAATCGGAGTTCTACAATTCTAGATATGGCCATTTTGGTGGGACTTGTCGAGTGCAAATCATTGCTAGACTCAAATTTGCTGCCAAAGCTCCCTGAACTGTCTTATACCCCATATTTAATAGAATTTGCCCCAATTGTATCTTAGCAACCTGCAAAATACCAAAACACCAAAACTAACCAAAACATTAGAAATTAACAAAGTTAAGAGCTTAACAAACATATGTTAAGGGGGGTCAAATATACAATATTTGGCACCGATCATCTTGTCCCACGAGGGATTAGGCTAGGAAACAAATTGTAGAGTTAATTATCAGTTAATTAATTTTTGAGGCATTACAAATCTATAACCCATGATCCACTTTGCCCACACCACATAGCGGATCCTCGGGAATGTGGGGGTAGGAATTATAGAGTGACAAACTCTACTTGATGCCTATAAAAGGGAAGCTCCAATTTATTATTTGGTAATCTCTCAAAATAAACACTGACTTAGGCACCAGAACTATCCCCCACCAACACACCGTGGCAACTCTTATCCTACTTTTCTATTTTGTAGACCGACAACTCCTCCAATTTCGTACCACGTCACTCCTCAAAAAACTGTCATCAACAGTTTTGAAACATTGCTATAACAATCATCCTTTATATTACCAAGGTGTAGGCGGAAATATCTTCTGTTTTACCACATGACGTTATTTGTTTGTTTCGTTGCAAAATGATCTATAGAAAATGTTTTCCACATTTTGGGTGTTTTGTGGACGTAAAATAATAGTCAATGGAAAATATTTTTCTTTTGACCGAAAATTTTTCTTTAATTTTTTGAAAATGGTTTACAATTTTCAAAACTGTAAACAAAACAGTAAACCATTTTCTGACTTTGAGCATCTCATTTTTAAATTGATGGACCTCTGCCATGACCCGCCTAGGACCCCATCGGGATTTGACCGGGACCCCATCGGGACTCACCTGGGACTCGACTAGACCTGCTCGGGACTTGACCGGGACTAGCCTGAGACCTGCTTGGGACTTGCTAGAAGCTGCCTGAGACTTGACCAGGACCTGATCAGACCTGCCCCGAGACCACGCCTGGGACTTGACCCGGACCTGCTTGCAACTTGCTTGTGACCCGCCTAGGACCTGCATGGGACTAGCTTGGGAGCCACCCGGGACCTACTCAAACTTAATTGTGACTGGTTGGGACTTGGCTGGGACACGACTGGACCCACCTAGAACCCCTTGGAACCTTCTCTGGACTTGACTAAGACTCGCCCAGGACCCGCCTGGGACTCGTCGAAAAATATTTTTGGCAAAAAACATTTTCTTGGAAAAATGATTTCTTAGTAAATATTTTTCGGTATTTGGCAACTGACCAGAAGGTGTCATTGATGTACAAATTTATTGTACTTCGCCAATTGCAAGTCGATCGTAATAGAAGTGGATGTGCAAGTGAGGTCGAACCCTGAGAATCGTGTTTGTCAAAAACCAATTTTAAAGTGCTTAAACTAAGAATACCTTAACCTAGTCCCAATATCAACACGTGTCATAAATAAAACTAAACTAAAAATGCATTAAAATAAAGAAATAAAATAACTAAAGTCCCTAATTCACCTCACAATAAATTAATTCATATAAATATGTTTAGCTCATATGTATTAAACATTTATGCTACAAGGCATATTCATATGTTCATATTTTCTATCGATATATGTATATCCTATTGTTGCTACACAATCTTGTCGATCTACCCGAGGCAAACATCACATAAGAGGTCACAACGGATAATGGTCCAAGACGAATATCCGATGTATCTCCCAATAATCGACGCCGACGATTGGCAAACAACAATCAATACACTTTTGTCACTAAAATGCATTGAAACGAATAGACATAAATTAAATGACAGAATAATACGAACTAAACATGAATATATATTTATATATATATATAGTTAATTAAACATCCGTCTATCGATTAAAAGCAATGCATGTTCTAGTGTCACGCTAGTTCATGCATGTCTATGTAAGTCCTATCGTGCCTATTGAAATAATCAAAACGTCATTTTGATGAAAGACAAAACATGAAAGGTCTAGGTCCAAAGGATCCAATGTGAAAGTGATTTAACACTAACTACAATGGATAAATGGACGTAGCCCAAACGATGAAATGTATTCATGGGACTAAACGCTATGACCAAACAACTGCGGCACAATCGATGCAACTTTGTCACGAAATTAAACCGAAACGAACTAGCATGGCAGATAATAAACGGATTAAATGTAAAATTAACTATGAAAGCATTTAAGTAAATCTAAAGTGAAGGGAATAAGAGACTAAATAAAAGTAAAACATAAATTAAATAAATGACAATTTAGGAGGGATTTACAGTGGAAAACAGGGGGCTTTGGGCCCTAGAGGCACCTCCCAAACGTGCTTCACAAATGAATGCACGAGGTCTATTTATAGGCGGGACAGTGCGTTGACGCTACCTGCGTTCAACGCATGATTATTCGCGTTCCACCCGCGCGTTTGATCACGAATAACGTGGGTGCTAAGTGACATGGGTGTGCGTTCGACCGCAGGACACTTGCGTTCGAACGCACATAACTGCTAGGGCCGGCTGCTGCGTGCGACCGTGGTGCTGCGCGCGTCCGTGGTGCTGGGTGCGTGCGTCCGTGCTGCTGCAGGTTGCGTGCGACCTTGGTGGTGCGCAGCGTTAGGTCGTTCGAGCGCGCAAGTCTTCTTCACGAAATCCACTTTCTTGCCTTCGCTAGCCATGGTTTAATGCAATGTCCTGCACAACACAAAATACTAAAAAACACTAAAAATGATTAAATATTAACAATGCTAAAGGCCTAACGAATATAAATTAAGGGGTCCAAATAAGCATTTTTGGCACCGATCATCGACTGGGTCCCTAACGTCGAAAAATTTATTCAGCTAGAAAACATTTTTTGGTATTTGGTGTTTACGCAAAACATATTCAACACTAAATTATGAAAATGTCCCTGTCGGGTCTTGGGCGGGTCTTGTGAAGGTCTCATGCTGATCTCGACGGGGTCCCAATAGGGTCTAGATGAGTCTGGGTTAGTCGCAATGGGTAATTTTTAATTGTGAATAAAAATTACATTTGATAGGTTAGTATGATTAAATGAAAATATAAAAAATATTTGTAATTTTCCGTGTGCATGCCAAACACTGAAATTTTTCATCGTAAAACATTTTCATGTAAAATAACTTACCTGAAAATATATTACGACGAAAAATATTTTACGCCGAAACAAACAGAGCCTAATATTAACTTAATCAACACAACGAAAAACTGAATAAAGTTGTGCTTTTATAAGATTTTGTTGATGCACAATTTTCCGATGATAACGTAGCACACCTCTGAGATGAATTACGATGTCAAAGAGGAGTTGTTCTGCACAATAATAAAAGGAATAAAAGGATCAAAGTGTCTGGTGATGTGCCGGTAGGGGAAGCTCCGATGCCTAAGTCAGTATTTGAGGGAGAAGTATAAATGCAACAAATAAGCTAGAAGGCAAGAGTTGCGATTACCTAAACATTGAGCAGTAACTTGCATTTTATAGGCATGGAGTAGTAATAGTCCCGTAACCAATGACTCTCAAATCCCTGAATTTCTACTATGTAGTTATCAGTATGGGATATGGTTGTCATAGATAAAATCGGTTTTGAATATTTGTGTGATCTTTGGATATATATGCACACATTTGAATATTAATATCTAATCCTTGTTTGAATAGACTTGATAACCCTTTTGAATTTGAGATAAGATCATACCTCGAACGTAGAGTGTGGATATCTGATGTGAAATGTCCAACTTGTCCTCAATACCGGACTATGCTGCCCTTCATGGATCGATGGTCTTGGATTTGATCTTCTGAGACCTACTATAGGCTGGGCCTCGATTAGTGTCTAAGACCTCCGGCGGGCTTGGTCTAGATTAATGGACAGGGTCTGGGCCTGTTGGGCCTTGTAAGGTTGATACGTGACCAACAGATATCAACATATCATTAAAAATATATACTAGAGCTTATAATTCTCATCAGAATGTTTTATTGTGACTCAACTGTTTTTTTTTTGCAGGGTCTACTGTCTTTATGGTTTTCCATTGTCCATTGATTTTCCTCACGATACTCACTTCCACAACCACTTATGGAGGTGTTAATGGCACTAGTGAAATACCAAATGTTGTAGGTTACAGAGGAGGACACACCTATTCCTTCATATAAGAGAAAATATAATAAGAAAAAACGGGTGGTTGCCCAGAGACGAACCAATCTTGATCTTACAAATATCGCTTTAATCTTGATCTTTCTAATATCGGTTTTAAAGACAAACCAAAAGTGATAAATAACTGTAGCACTGAATCCATGTTTACCATTGTGTCCAATTATAAAAATACATGTGGAAAAGAAAAATTATTGGTTACCTCGTAGGCGGACAATTAATAACCACCTGCTAACCACCTAGCCATTTACACTTAATAGTTTTAGGTTTTTTCAAAACTGCCAACCGCTTATATATATATATATATAATATATATATATACACACACACATACATGAAATCACATTATTTTTGTATTTAAATATATAAAAATAAAAAAAATGTATAAAAATCTAGAAACAATGTATGTAGTAGAATATTGTTGTATTACCATATAAATGATGTCATTTAATTTATTTTTGAGTTATTTTTTCTTTTAGAAAGCACCACTGGTTAGGTGGTTAGTGGAGGTATTTAGTAAATTTTACTAACCACCTTTCACTCCTAGCTGTCCACCCTAGTCCAACTTGAAATCAAACTTGAGAATAGTCACACTCTTGTGAATTCAAATTTTGAGGAATGTCGATGCCCAAGAGGATATTAAATTCCATGAACCAAATGTCATGTAAACATTTTACTTTCATTAAAACCTTATTTTAGCCGTCCCTCTAGCTAGGGTTTTTTTTTTTTTGGTCTAGATTTTGTATTATTTATGTTTCTTAAAATTAATTAATCCTACATCGATTAAAACATGTAGGTTGATGTTTTCCAATATCAGATGCTGCTTGTTTCTTTATAATTTTTCACATTAATTATGTCACAGATGGTAGTAATTAAAGGCAAAACAAATTAAATTGTTATTAGGTAAAAAGAAATGCATGCACCAGTACTCATGATTTCAACCTGTTGTTTTAACAACACATTTAATCAAAAAGCAATTAACTGTACGTTGAGACAAATCAAAGGAACGATAATAACGATAACGATGCTAAAAGCTACACATTTTAAACCAATCAAACCTTCTTTTCCTCAGTTAAACAAACGTGTAACGTGGCAAGTGGATCGACGCAGTATGAGAGAAATTGGTGTGGGGCCATTATTGCTCAAAACATAATCTTACCTTAAGGGATAGCATTGGGATTTGTAAATTAAAAATGCGATTTTAAATTAAATTGTAAAAAATATATTATTTGGAAATGTATTTTAAAACATAAAGAAAAATCAGCTTTTTTGAAAAGTAGGTAAGGAAGTTTTGTTTTTTTTTTTATTATTTTAAGTTTGATTAGTATTAATCGTCTTAGAAACCATTAATGATAGCCTAGTGCCTGGTGGGGCTAGGTCAAAGACTATAACTCAACTAGTCTTAAGAGAGTACTTGCAATTTTCATCATTTAATGTCATATTAAATAGTTTTTAACGAACAAGTGCTACCATAATCACATTCAATAAAAAATGTCATCTCAACAATAAACAATGTCACTGGGCAAAGGTGTCATTAAAGGTGTTTTTTTTTTTTTTAATTTCTTAAAAAAAAATTAAGTCAAAATTATAATTTTATTAAAATACTTAACTGCATTTTAAAAGTTGCGTATTTAAATCGCCAGATTAACCCAAACCGACGTTAAATGATTGATGTATGGTGTTTTTGAGGAAAGGAGGCGGTGGATTTTGTGTCCTTGTGTTCCTATTTTCCTACTTTGCACAGACAGAAGGCAAGTGGGTTAACATGGGAAAGAGGATGGCAGTGATGATGTAGTTGTTGCTTGGATTCCCCCACCTCATGCATTAACAGTTGTTCCATGGGAGCTGTCGGTGTGTCTGTCTCTGTATGATCTCTCACTCATACCGACATAAAACACAACTGGGAATATGTATTAAACATTAATTAACAAATTTATAATATATAGGAGCAAAATTTTGTTGAGGGGTGGAGTTTTGCAGAAATGGTAGCTAGGATTAGTAGCGGATATAAAACTTTGTATTAGGAGGGGTGGGAGAAGAAAAAATTTGTATTACTTTGTATTAAGAATTACCACAATAAAGATAAGAGTATGGGCTAAGATAAAAAAACTACAAAAAAATTAAAAAAAAAATTTTGGGGCGCGCTTGCGCCCTTGCGCTGCCACTGGATAGGATTAATGGATTATGTAGGATTTTTATTTTTATTTTTTAATTTTTTTCAAGAAGTGTTATCATGAATCATTAATTCTATCCCAATTAGATAATAAAATATTTAGCTGAAATTTCGCTTAACTGTCTTAAATTTTCATTTTTTTTTGCAATTATTCTCATGTAGCTTAAAAACTTTTAATTTAGTACATCTTATTTAAAAATATTTGCAATGTCAAATATTCGATTAAATCTTAATAGAGTCTCTGTAAATTCATAAAATACTCTTTTTTTTTCTTCTTAAAAAGTAGTTAATTAAGGTCATTTTTGTAATTTTATAAATTTTACAAGAGTACTATAAATGTCATTTTACCTTTTTTTTTTAGGAGTTTGTTAGAGATTTTCCTTATAGTGTTCTTTTAAGCTTACGTAGAACATGATTTAAGAAAAATAAAATTTTAGTGACCTCCACCATTGGTCTTTTTGCCAATTGATTAATTTTTATGAGTTAATATTTAGGTTCTAATATTTTAAAACTTGTTTTTGGATTCAAAACTAAAACCTAGGGGTGAAAGGTTAACCCTTTAGGGATGATATTACCTAAAATGAATTTGATCATCCTAAATCTAGTGATAATGCCTCATATTTGGTACTAATGCCTAAAAAAACCTATGGTGGGGCCACTATAATTTTATTTTATTTTTAAATCATGTTTTACTTAGGCCTGAGAGAATGTTAAGAGAATATTATGGGGGAGAATTCCTAGCATTTTTTCGTTTATTATTATTATTATTATTTTTTAACATATCCACATAAAAGAGGGAAATGAGAGATTTGAACTAGTGACTTCCACTTCTTGAAACGTGATTTTTAACCGATTGAATTATTTTTTATAGACGACCTTATTGCCTTCTAATATAACCCTATGGCCTCCAAACTATAACCGTAGGAGTAATTTTTGAACTTTAAAAAGGTGATAGCAAGAAAGATGAAAATTAAAAAAAAAAAAAAGAGAAAGTAAAATTTCGCAAATATTTATGAGGATGGTGCTAGCTGTTTCCGCACAAAATTATCTATGAGAATGAATGGGGCAAAAATAATAAAATCACAGAGATAATAATTCCGTCTCTATTATTGTGTAAATTACGGCTTTCAAATTTGCCTTTTGACCAAACCTACCAATCCTCGGCAAGCTTTAACATGATTCGGCTTTGAGTAACCTATGAAAGGCAGCTATATTTGACCTTGTCTTTTTTTTTTTAATTTTTATTAAATTTAAATGACAGATTCAATGATTAATTTTTAAAATGAAGGGAAAATACAAAAAATCCTTTGTAAAATTACATAAATTTGTATACGTACGTGGCAGTCCTAGCTTCAACAGTGTTCTTTGTGCATGATACACGTGTATATATATAGACTTGCTGGTCATTGACTTTCAATTAAACTAAATGATGTGAATTTATGAAAATGTTGTTGAATCTAAATAGTGTGGATCATCACCTATTTGCTTCATTTAATTCATACATATTGCCCCCCCCCCCCTCTTTTTTTTTTTTTGGAATGTCAATTCAACATATTGTGGGCTGCTAACTGTTGGCAAACAGGAATTTTTGCAATTTTATTTAAAATATAATGACTTTTAAATCTCAAGAAATAGTAGTTTTAACTTTTTGCTAGCTCTTTCGTTGAGATTGTTAAATTACCATCTCAAAAGCTTAAATTGATAGAAATGGATAAATTTAATCACTTGATTATTAGTTTAATAGTATTCTTCCTTATGTGTGGGTTCAAACTCAACTTCTTTTTAATAGACGGAGTTCAGGTTTGATCTCAAGACCTTTGATTTTGATACCATATTAATATCAGATCCCTCAGATAGAGAAAGAGAGAGAGAGAGAGAGCTTTCCCTAAAAACAACCCTCAGATTAAACTTTCACAAGCAAGGAGCAAATTTTACTCATCATGAAACAATCCCCTATGTTTATTTATTTATTTATTTTCTCTTATTTATTTTATATACTACATACATACATTTACATATACCTTAATTAGGTCTACCAAATTAAAGCAAGTGGCCGGATCAATACCTACCGTTATTTGTTTTTGTTGTTCTTCCCATGCATGTTGTCTTAGGAAAGGTTCACCCCATAACATCATGATCACCTAATAGTTAAAATACGAGGTTTCGATTGTTTTCTTAGCTACCTCTCAAAGAAAAGAAAACAATATTGAATCCAAAAGCCAAACACCATAGAGAGAGAGAGAGAGAGAGAGGAATTTTAAGCGAAGCTCCAAGATAATTCCTATTCATGTCTAAATTTCTTCATTTTATGTCATGCCTTTTATGAATTTAATTACAATTTGCAACCCTTTGTATTCTCATGATTAAACCCAAAGACACATATTTCATCTGCTCGCAACACATATTAATTAGGAAATCTCTACTGCCATAAAGGTACTCACTCTTGCTGCGGATTTCTCAGGTTCAATGAATGAATCGAAATCTATAAGAAAGTTAGCTTCACAAATATTGCTGCTCTTGGCCATGGAGGACTATATGGGATTCTGAAGGAGAAACACTTCAATCTCTTGATGTGGCCAGTTGCTTCAACTTGAAGCCTCCTTGAGGAAATCACCAAAATAACTCTAGCATGCATATTCACAATCTCATGATTCTCATCATATATATTTCAAACTTGTCCTTCAATTCCTACCATAAGCATGTTGCCTAAACTTCCCACTTCACGTCAAACATAATTAAGATTGTTCAAACAACATATGACAATAGCAGAAATTAAGAATTAAATATCATAAAGAAAGAACAATTATGGAATTAGAGAAATACCCTAATTGTTTTTTAAAAAAAACAAACGGAGAATAATGACTGATCCTCTTCGTCTTAATAGGTCGGTGTCATTATTTCTTTATCCAACAACTCAGCTGCTGCTGATTCTTCTTTAAGAAAGACTGACCGAGATCAAATGGAGGCATCCACCACATTTGGTAATTCGGATGGTAATAAGGCCATGAAAATCAGAGCAATCATTAGCAAAACCGGGATGAATAAAAGCATCAATGGTGGCGGAGGAAGCGGAGGCAGCACCAGTGGAAGCACCAAAAGCGACACGGTCAAAAAGACCAAAACCACGATGCTTATCAGCGTAAAATACCTTAGCATAACACCCTGCACTGGCAGATTCTTGTCTCTTAATTTCTGTCAAAATATGCCACCGTGGATCCACTTCATGCGTCTTCATCGTCATCCTCCATTGCCGACAAGACCCTTCCTCGTTGACCAGGTCTCGGAGATCGCCGTAGTGGTCGTGGGTGGGTGGGTGGAAGGGGTCGGGCAGAGATGAGAGGGAAGTCAAGCGGGGGTTCTGTGAAAGCGAGGGCTGAAAAAAAAGAGGTTTATGGAGGAAAGCAGGAGGAGAATTAATTGAAAGAGAATTTAAATGGTAGAAGGTGAGGACGTGAGGTGCAGTTACCAGTTCTAGTCGTTGCCGGTCACCGTCAAACCCCACTCATTTGTGTCTCGGTTCAGCCAACCCAAGCGTTTATTTTCATTGCCAAATTAATGAGTTTGTGATTATTCCACACCCTGGCCCCATTTGAAAGATTTTTTTTATTTTTTTCTAGACTTTTGGTAACCTCGATCTAGATGCATATCGGAGGTTCTGTTGAGAATAATGAGATAGGATATGTGAATGTGAGAAAAGAAAACGGATCGATTAGATTGTATGAGAGAGAATCATTATGTAAAAAGCTTGTTGAGATATGTTCACATAGTGGCTGCATGCTACCACTTAGGGGAAGAGCTACAAGAAAGATACAAGTTAAGAGGGTGGCCGGTGGTCCACATAGGGGAACTCCTCTGATGTTGATCATCAAGTGGGTGCCTTAAAAATTAGGGGAAAACTTAGGCATACTGATGTGGATCAGATAGCCATCAAAGTTCATGAAGACACCCTGGAGGATGGTGACACGCTCGCAAACTTGAAGGATAGGGGAACATCGTCCGGACGGCCCATCAGCCTATCCGAACCAGTAGCTTTCCAGGAAGCTTCTAGAACGCGTCGTTCGCAGGCCGTTCGATCCCCGTCTGGACGGATGGGTTACTTTTTAGTGTCCCGTCCGGACGGCCACTTACCCGCCCAGACACTTAGCCGTGTTTTGGCTTAAACCGCCTTTTTAATTACTTTTCCTTCTAGGACTCATTTTTAGTTTACTTTTCCTTCTAGTATGCGTTTTTAGTTTACTTTTCCTTCTAGGATGTGTAATTCTAGTTTATGTTAACCTCTTTTATGTTTTAGCCTCTAAGCCTATAAATACAGGTTTAGACTCTTTAGAAAAACAGTTTATTATCATTATTGATTTTGTTTAATAAGAATACTCAGAGTTGAGTTTCTTGGTTATTTTCCTTCAAGCTTTAGATAGCATCTTTTGCTTAGAGAAGATTTCTTTGATTTTGTGATAGTCTCACAATCTTAGGAATATTTATCCCTTCTGTTTACTGTTTTCTTGATTATTTACGTTCTAACGCTGTATCACATACCTAGGTGAATACTCTCTTGGCCCCTTTTATAGGCTCATGTCTCTCACCCTTCTTCCTAGGGCTTGTAAGTTTGTTAGAGAGGTCCCTCTAATACAAGGGAGGTGCATGTATGCCCTGAGAAGGCCGTTAACTGAGCTGACGGGGTCCTTGATCGGCTGTTGGGAGTTGCATTTGGGAAACAATACATCTCAGAGCCTATGGGCCCTTTGGATTCTAATTGTAGATTGTCAGACTAATAGGCTTTTTACTTGTGGGCCTCTAGTCTTGATCTCGTGATTTCCATTGGATGCCATTTCTTGAAGGGGCTATCAGTACTTGAGCCCTCCAATAGTACCCTAATTCCCTTAGTTGATTAATGTGCTGATCAAACAATGAGAATCTAAATTTGTCTTATGGACCCTCTTGATGATCCTGTTGTAGGCCACTAGCCTCTTAGGCCCTTAACTCATGAGTTGCTAACCTTCCAGGCATTGTCCTTTTTAAAGGAGTCGTCAATAGTTGGGCATTCCAGTAGTCCCTCGATTCTTTTGGTTGATTAGTGTGTTGATCAAACCATGGGAATCTTAAATGTGTTTCTGTAGTACCTCTGAACTATTAATTCAGTCTAAGTAAGCTTTGGTTGGACGTTTGGGTTTGTTAGAGTTGTTTAGATGAGTAAGGATTTAATCACTCTCTACAATGAATGTTAGAGTAGGGATAGGAGAACGTTCACAAGAAACCCTACTCCAAACATTCGGCATAGTAGAAACGAATGTCCGTATGAAACCCTAGCCACTAATGTTCTACAAGGGACATATGAACGTTCGTGTACTGTCAACATTGTAAAATAACATCCCATTTCTATCCTCTGATTTTGATGCCTATATATATAGGTCCCTTTATGTCCCTTGAACCCTAATTTAGCTATTTTTAAGGGCGTGAAAGGCTGAAGTGAGGTGGGAAGGAAGAGAAGGTTGGAGAGGGAGGGAGATTGCCTTTTCCTTGAGGTAACCTTCATGCCTTGTTTCGGTTTCATTATTAACATTATCATTCTCTTGTTTAAACGTTTTATAGATCTATTTTTGTAGCATAACTTAAGCTTGTGTTATTTATGCCTTTAGCTTATGAGCCTAATTAGGTTGATATTTTGTTGCCTTATATTTGAGGACATATCTGGTTGCTAGGTTATTGGGGGCATATGTACATCTTAAGCTTTTTTAGCTCCATGAGGTTGTAACAGATCTTAAGTAAGATTAATTATAGGTTAGTTGCTTAATGATGATTATCATTTCTTGCTTTGCATGAAGGTGTTAATATGTTGTGAGAATATATATTAGACTCCTTTTGGAGAATGTAAGACATATTAGATTAGCTAAAGTTAGGACTTTTATTAGATATTGTAATACTCCGACAAAAACAATCCTTTTTATTATTCAAAACCTTTTACAAAAGCGGTTACCAAGGTTTTCAATAAAATTGTTTTAACAAAGACCCAATCCCTTAGTGTTAACCCAACAATACTTTAATCTCTTAGAAAATAGAAGCCAAATACTAATCCTTTGGGGGTGGACATACGCTAGGTCAAGCGGACGTACGTCGTTGTTTTTAGCATGGACGTATGTGTAGGGACCACCGGACGTACACTCTGTAAATAGTATAGCAGACGTATGTGGGACCACCAAACATATGTTACTTTTTGAAATACCCTCTAGTGTAGTGACCCAAATTATTAACAAGGCGTAAGTAGCTTAGTTGGAGGAGTTAATTTGGGGTTTGGGTCACTAAGGACACTAGAGGGGCAATTTGGACTTTTAAGTGGACGTACGTTAGGTTTGGCGAATGTACGCAACTGTCTATAATGTGGACGTATGGTGGGGACCACCGGATGTATGCTCTGCAAACCGTATAGGTGGATGTACGTGTGACCACCAGACGTACGCTACTTTTTGAATACCCTCTAGTTAATACCTGGACATACGAGGCAGCCTTTGGACCGCTGGAAAAGAACCACTGGATGTACGCCCCTTTGGCCAGATGTCTGCTACTTTGCCAGGGGAGTTGGTGGCAGCCCTTTCCTATAAATACCTCTATCCCTCTTCATTTCTCATGGTTTCTCAGATGCTCCTAGGCTGCCAGTGTGAGTTTGTGAGTGTTTGTGAGCGTTTGTGTGTTTTGGAATGTTTGTGAGATGAAACTCTTGCGGTTTTGTTTTAAGGAGGTAATATTCACTCCTTAGCTTTTTAATTATGTCGTTATGTTGCTTGATTTTTGTTTAGTTGTAGTTGTTAGCTTAGATCCGCTTTGAACCTTGTTTGGGCTAGCGTTTTTGTTAAGCTTAGCATTGTCACATTACATGGAGGTTCTGAGGCTTTAGGGTGTTTCTAGTAGCCCTAGGAGTTGGAAAATAGACCGATATTGGAGAGAAAATGAGATTCTCCTTGAAAACCCTTAGAGCCGACATACGGTATTGTGACCGGATGTATGGCCCTTTGTGACATGGTGGACGTATGGCCCCGAGCCCAGACGTACAGTCAATGTGTGACAGGGAGATCATATTTTCACCAGCCATTCCATAGCTCCTGTTTTCCTTACTTTAGAGTTGTTTTAGTGGCATTAGGACTAATAAAAGGTTTTCCATAGATTTGGAGAGCCCAAATCTTTTGGAATATTCAGAAACGCTTTTCGATCCAGGTAAGTTTTAACTCACATAATGCTCATTGCTATTTTTCATACACTGCACATCTATTTTGTGTATCGAGAAAACATGCATATTTTACAACTCTAACAGTTTATACTTATTGTACATGAATTCTAGTATTTTGAGAAAAACATTGTTCTGAACATGTTAACCAAGTGAGACTTGTAAAATGACATGCATGTAAAATACAAACAAGATAATTTGCATCTTATGACATGGTACACCGGTACGTGCGGTAGGAATGGCCATGGACTTACTATACATGTTAGCTTTATGGTCAAATGTGTGTATTATAAGGTACTTTGGATCCATTGGTTTCGTGACCTTAGTGCAATCATTTCCAATGGTTCGATCACTATAGGACGGACATCAGTAGTTGGTGTGGGCCACTCGAGGTCAGACTCGATCGTGCCACTCATGTTATGTACGGTATGTTGTGCAATGGTTATGGCAATAGCATTGTATTATAGGTCCCTCGAGACAGCATCAGCCCTGTTGAGAATGGGTAATATCTTGGGTAGACCATACTGTTGAACTATGACTATTGTTTACATCATACGCATATATCATCTATTATATATATATATATCACGTACAATATAAGCTGGCATGATAGAACTGCTTTTACTTATAAACATTCGAGTTCATTACTAAATTGGCATGGGTATCTATGTTAAGAATCACTAAATCTTAGACTTATCCTTTTTATTTATGCCTTTCCCCTGTCATTACGAATAAATGCGTGGTTTAGCCGCATTAGATGAAGATGCCGTTGGAGATTACTTGGGTGATCGTTTAGGACCTGATGTAGTGACCCAAATTATTAACTAGGTATAAGTAGCTTAGTTAGGAGAGTTAATTTGGGCTTTGGGTCACTAAGGACACTAAAGGGGTAATTTGGACTTTGGGTTAGACATACACTAGGTTTGGTGGACGTATGCTGCTGTCTGTAGTGCGGACGTATGGGGGAGGACCACCAAATGTACGCTTTGCAAATTGTACCTTTGGACGTATGTAGGACCACTAGACGTATGCTACTTTTTGGAATACCCTCTAGTTAATACTTGGACGTACGAGGCAGCCATTGAACCATTGGGCAAGAATCACCTGACGTACACCCCTTGGCTGGACGTCTGCTGCTTTTTGGGCCTATAAATTACCCCCAACCCCCTTCATGTTTTACACAAGTTTCAGATGCCCCCAGGTTTCTAGAGTGTTCTTAGAGTGTTTCCAAAGTGTTTTGAGTGTGTTTTGTGAGCGTGTGTGAGGCATTTGTGTGTTTCGGAACATTCGTGAGGTGAAACTCTTGTGGTTTTGTTTCAAGGACGTAATTTTTGATCCTTAGCTTTTTAAATACGTCGTTATACTACTCATTCTATGTTGGTTGTAATTGCTAGTTTAGTTATGCTTTGAAACTCGTTGGGTTAGCGTTTTTGTTAGCTTAGTGTTGTTACATTGCATGAAGGTTGTAAACTAGACTAGGAGGCTTTAGGTTGTTTCTAATAGCCCTAGGAGTTGGAGAATAGGTAGACAGTGGAGAAAAAATAAGGTTCTACGTGAGAACCCTTATAGCAGATGTATGATATCGTGCCAGACGTATGGCCCGTCGTGACACGATGGACGTATGGCCTTGAGCCCAGACGTATGGTTAGTCTATGACAAGGAAACCCTATTTTCACCTGCTATTCCATAGCTCCTATTTTTCATACTTTTGAGTCGTTTTAGTGGAATTAGGACTAATAAAAAGTTTTCCATAGATTTGGAGATCCCGAATCTTTCGAAGTATTCAGAGACGCTTTTCGATCCGTGTGAGTTTTAACTCACATAATGCTCATTGCTATTTTTCATGCACTGCACATCTGTTTTGTGTATCGAGAAAATATGCATATTTTACAACTCTAACAGTTTATACTTATTGCACATGAATTTTAGCATTTTGAGAAAAATGTTATGCTGAACATGTTAACCAAGTGAGACTTGTAAAATGACATGCATTTAAAATACAGACAAGATAATTTGCATCGTATGACATGGTATCTGGTACATGCGGTAAGAATAGCCATGAGCTTACTATACATGTTAGCTTTATGGTCAAATGTGTGTTATACGGTGCTTTGGATCTATTGGTTTCGTGACCCTGGTGCAACAATTCCCAATGGTTCAATCACTATAGGACGAACGTCATTAGTTGGCGTGGGCCACTCGAGGTCAGACTCGATCGTGCCACTAATGTTATGTACTGTATATTGTGTAATGGTTAGGGCACTAGCATTGTATTATAGGTCCCTCGGGACAGCATCAGCCCTACTGAGAAGGGGGAATATCTTGGGTAGACCATACTGTTGAACTATGACTGTTGTTTACAACATATGCATATATCATCTATTATATATATCACGTACAATATAAGCTGTCATGATAAAACTGCTTTTACTTATAAACATTCGAGTTCATTACTAAACTGGCATGGGTATCTGTGTTAAGAATCACTAAATCTTAGACTTACCCTTTTTATTTATGTCTTTCCCCTATCATTAAGAATAATTGAGCAGTTTAGCTACACTAGATGAAGATGCCGTTGGAGATTACTTGGGTGATCTCTCAGGACCTAATGTGGTGACCTAAATTATTAACTAGGCGTAAGTAGCTTAGTTGGGAGAGTTAATTTGGGCTTTGGGTCACTAAGGACATTAGAGGGGTAATTTGGACTTTGGGACGGACGTACGCTAGGTCTAGCAGAAGTACATTACTATCTGTAGTGCGGACGTCCCATAGCTCCTGGTATGATATTATGGTGCCTATTTATGATATTATCTCTGGTATTACTGTGTGATGTTTTATTATTGTCTCTTAATCCCATAGTCTTGGTAAAGTCTTTCATTGCAGTTTTCTCGTTACAACGACAAAAGTGAATTCCCGAAGGTCTTGTTCTGCAAGGGACAAGGCTGGGATGGCGTACCGTGTGATCAATTACTAGTTAATCGATTTGCCCATCGAGCGGGGCGTCACACCTGATACAGGTGATCTTCGAGGATATGGATCCTGTTTGGCTGAGGACTATGTAGGAAGATGGAGGATCTGCTCGTGATGACATAATAGAGATTTTGATTTCATTAACTCTTCTTAAGCTTAAGTCTTGGTTTTGATCTATTGATCTTTTGTGAACTATGTTGATGTTTTGTTATTCTAGGTTTTATCTATTTTCTTGACGATGGTTTGATAACTAGTACATTTGATGACTATTTATGACGTTATGGTGACGTAGTACTTTATCTTTGGTAATTGCTGTGTGATGTTTCATTTATTGTCTCTAAATCCCATAGTTTTAGTAAAGTCTTCCATTGCAGTTTTCTCGTTATGACGAAGAAAGTGAATTCCCGGATGTCTTGTTCCATGAGGGACAAGGTTGGGGTGGCATACCATGGGATCAATTACTAGTTAATTGATTTGCCCATCGGGGTTGTCATAGTTGGTATCAAAACTTTTGCTCTAAAAGGACTATAGACTAAAGGGAAAAGAGAACTTAGGCCATGATCACACTAGATATTAGGCTAGATAAGCGACTAGGACTTAGTTTCTAGACTTGGTTGCTTGGTTTTAGTAGAGTCGGTTCTAACTTTGCTCTTCGCTGCTGATGAGTACAAAATATTGTACATTTAAGCCCCCTAATTTATGTTTGTTAAGCTCTTAGTTTAGTTATTTTCTAATGTTTTTTGTGTTGTTTTAGTATTTTATTTTGTCGTAGGTCCTTGGTTTAAAATGAGATTTAAAGGGGTGGAATTGAGCAAAGAAGGAATCATAGTCCCTAGTAGTGCGCTCAATTGCACAAGATTTGCGATCAGGTGCAACTATGATCGAGCATACATTGATGCGTTCGAGTGCGCCTGCACTCGAGCCCAAGAACCATGATCGAGTGCATGCCACATACTCCCGTGTTTTCCACGTTGCCCTACCCGCCATAGTTAACTTGCCTGCGCCGTGGGATATTGGAGTGGTTACGTGCGATCGAGCGCACACCTCGCGATTGAGCGCATTGAGTGCATTGCGATCGAGCACACCATCTCTTTCCAGACAACTTACATTTTCTATAGATAGGACCACTTGTGTAAATTTGTAAAGCTACATTTTATGGGCGCCTCTTAAGAGCTCTAGCCACTGTTTGGCACTGCTCAGCCTATTTAATTGTCAAACTTTACTTGCTTAATTAATTTAATGCTTTGTTTTAGCTTTCTTGTGTCTCTCTTTAGCATGGGAGGCTAAATCTTCAACTAAGGTTGAAGATGAAGCCTCATCTTTGATTTTATGCTTGTTTTTACATTAAGTTCATTTAATTCAGTCATTTAATATCGTTTACTCGTTTCAATTCAATTTAGTGACAATATTGAGATTGATTGTGCCGTAGTTATTTATTCATTGTCTTTTGTTCGATGGATACATTTCATTTTTCGATTTAAGTCTATTTATCCATTATCGTTTGTGTTAATCACATTCACTTTGGATCATTTAGACTAAATTAGATATGTTTTGTCTTTTGTCAAAAGGATGGATTCTTTGAATCCTTCAATAGGCACAATAGAGTATGCTTTGATTATAATCGATAAACAGATTATTTAACTTAGTGTATTTAACTTGTGTTTTTGATTTGGTGAGGCGGAGTCTTAAACCTTAGTATTTCTTTTATTTATTTTATCGCACTTTAATTAGCTTATGTTTCCTTTCTTTCAAAAACATCAAACTTGGAACTAGGTTAAGATAATATTAATCTAGACTTAGAGTTAATTTTAAACGAACATGATTCCCTGAGATTCGACCTCACACTTTCACACTACTACACTACAAACAGTTCGCGCTATTGCGAGTACAAGTAAATTTGTACATCAAATTCTGGCGCCGTTACCGAGGAATCAATTGTTTTGTTGAAATTGATTTTATTGTTAAATTAGTTTTATTTTTCTACTAGTATTTAATTTCTGCAACTTCAATTATGTTCTTAGTTTATTTTTGTGTTTTTGTTATTTTTTTTTAATTTTTTTTTAAGTTTTAAAATAGTGTTTGGTTGTTTTTCTTAATTTGTATAGTTTATGGAAAATCAGTCTATGATAGTGCAATCAATTGCACCCCTGTTGCGATCGAGCGTACTAGAGCCTAATCCAACACTGCCACCTGCCTGCGCTTGATTAACACGCAGTTGTGCATGAGCGCGCCCTTTCTAACAGACAGTAGTGTAGTGATACACTCGATTGCACCTCTGTTGCGATGTGCGATCGAGTGCACTTGTAGAGACTGCTACATTTGTGCGTGTATGCGATCGATCCCACCTACGCTTGAGCGCATATTTGCAACTTGCACCAACTGACTCGAGGCAGTATGTTTAGTTTTTATTTTTATTTTTAGTTTTGATTAATTATTAGTTTAGTTTTAATTGTTTTATTTGCCTATTTTTAGTTTGTTCTCTGCTGTTGTTAATTTTTTTTAGTTAATTGTTATTTTAATTTGTTTATATTAATTTCAGTTAATTAAATAATTATTTGTTTAGTTGTTTTATTTCTTAAAAGTTTTAATTGTTTAAGCTAGTTTGTTTTTGTTTTATTTCTTTAATCTCTTTGTTTGTTATCTGCATTTGTTAATATTTGTTTAGATTGCTTAGTTTTTAATTCTTTAATTGTTTAATTAGTTTATTTTTAATTTAGTTTTTAATTTGTTTTAGTTTGTTCTTATTGTTCTTTTATTTGTACTTTGCTGTGCTTGTTTATTATATTTTTGTGTATATTTGCTTAGTTAGTTTATTGTTTTTCAAGTTCTTTAGTTAGTTTCTTGATTAGTGCATGCATGGTCAAAGATCCCTAAACTTAGAGTTAACACCTTTAGATCCCAACTTAAAGAGAAACCTTAGGATAGTGCATAGAGCACACGTTGAGATGGAGGACAATCCAAGGAACGCAAATCCAAAGGAGCGTGAGGGGTACCAAAATGCAAGAGCTGGGAACGTGGAGCAAATCCAAGCTTATGATGTGGATTTCACTACATCACTCAGGGAGCTATTCGCACCAGTTGCGACTAGTTCCCATTCATATATAGTGTTGCCACCAACTAATACAACTCATTTTGACTTAAAGCCACACGTCATCCAGCTTTTACTGTCATTTCATGGTTTGGATCATGAAAGCCCTTATGGCCATTCAAAAAAATTCAAGGACATATGTGCCACGTTCAAATTTCAAAATTTCTCAGAAGAGTCAGTCCATCTTAGACTGTTCCCATTTTCCCTTCAAGGTAGAGCTAGGGCGTGGTTAGATTCCAACATGCCTGGATCAATTACATCGTGGGAAAGCTTATTGACCAAATTTTATAGTAAGTTTTTACTGATGTTAGCTGTGAACGAGTGTTGAAAAGAAATCAGTTCATTCATTCCAAATGTTGGGAGCAATTCAAGGATCTGCTAATTAAATGCCCTCCACATGGTTATGAAAAGTGGAGACTCGTACAATTTTTCTACCAAAGGTTTACTCAGCCCAACCGTAGCATGATTGAGTCGATGAATGGAGGGGCATTTTTGAGTTTGACTGGAGATGCAGCATACTAGGCGTTGGATAAAATAGCCAACAACTCACAATAGTGGAACTTTACTAGTTGTTGTGACAAATCAGCGCGAATCGCCAAAAAAGGAGGCATCTATGAACTTAAAGGAGAACCAGAGATGAATTTAAAGATAGATGTGCTCACCAAGAGACTTGACACTCTCAACGTTAGTCGGCCCATCAACCTTGCTAACACAAGCAGACGTTCGACAATCCTACCATACGTCCGGTGGTCTTTGTACATTGGTCCAAAGGGTGTCTCATACGTCTAGGTATTACCCAAAGGGTACCCCAAAAAGTAGCATACGTCCAGTGGTCCCACATACGTCCATCGTACTTTTTGCAGAACGTATGTCCAGTGGTCCCCCCTTTACATTTGCACTACAGATAGCAGTATACGTCTGCTAGACCTATCGTACATCTGCCTCATGAGAATCAATGTTTGGATTTTATTCTCCAAAGGTTCAAAGTGTGTTTAGGTTAATGCTAAGGATTCTGGGTCTCGTTAAACACCTTTATTGAAAACCTTTATTAATTGCTCCTATGGAAAAGATTTTGTCTAATAAAAAGGTTGGGTTTTAATCGGGGTATTACAACAAGACACCGTCATTTTAGGCCCTATTTAACCTAAAAATATAGCTAGGCTAAAGCGTGCACGTGCGAAGCTTGAAAACTAGTGCTTTGCCCACTGACCGTACGTTCGGCCTTGATGGCGTACGTCTACTCAGTGTGTTAAGCACACCATTTTAAGATTTGTACAGTGCATGGTTCCTATAGCACCTCTAGACCTTTAAGAAGAAACTTGATGAACGCTTTGGAAAACTCATCAAGGCATAAACCAAAGGCTACAATAGTATTAAATGCAAAGGAAACAAGGATTATCCCGAAGCTGAGCATGGACATTGTATCCCTTCCTTGGAAACTCCTCTTTGAAGCACCATTTCTCACCAAATTCACTCTCAAAACATAGAAAGGGGTTTTGGCAGCCTAGGGGCACACCAGAGGGCGGAAATGGGTGTGAAAAATGAGAAGTGGGGTTGGGTATTTAGAGGAAAAGTCCGCCACCAACTCTCTGTCAAACCAGCAAACGTCTGGAAACCCTTGCATATGTCCAATGGTTCTTGCATAGTGGTCCAAAAGGTGTTTCATACGTCTAGGTATTACCCAAAGGGTATTCAAAAAGTAGCATACGTCTGGTGGTCCCATGTACATCCACTTGTACGGTTTGTAGGGTGTACATCCAATGGTCCCCCTATGTATGTCTGCACTATAGACAGTAGCATATGTCTGCCAGACCTAGCGTATGTCCACCTTCTGAGGATCAGTATTTGGCTTCTATTTTCTAAAGGTTCAAAGTGTCATTAGGTTAATGATAAGGATCTTGGGCCTTGTCTAAGCAGCTTTATAGAAGGCCTTTGTTAAATGCCTTTTTATGGAAAAGATTTTGTTTAATAAAAATGTTTGTTTTTATCGGGGCATTACAATATTGCTCTTGAAGAACTAGTGTTACGTTTTACATATTACAATACAATATCCATAGATTGCAATATGTAAAACTAGTTATTCAGGAGCTATGTATGATTCTTCTCTCTTATTGTGTATTTTACATACTACCCAATGCTCCCTTTTATAGACATGGAATCATAATGGGTGGTTAAGGAATATGAAAGGGTAGTAAATGAATAAAAGGCTACATCAATGTATATTACATGAATGGTATAGGAATTCCAAAAGATGACGTGAATGTGTAGAATTCCAAGAGATGTAACTAAATGGTCATCCACCAAATGCATGAATTCATTTATAACACCCACTTGGATGACCATTGTTGTGCCAAATACTACCTATATTAATAGATAATATTTAATACATTTTAACTCGCATGTACAAGATCAAAACAGTAATATAGTGCAGCAAGTACGAGATCAATCCCATGGAGATTGTTAATTTCGTTTAGAATTAATTAATTAAAATACAAACTTGTCACAAAATTGATATTGTTAAAAGAAGTAAAAATAAATGAAAAGGTAAATAAAAGTGTAGGGCTTTGATATCCACCACTAATCATGCTAAATTAATAGAACAATATGCCAAAGATCCAATCATATTATGAATACCTAATGGTTGCCAACCTAAGGGCATGGCGTATACTCCTTAAGCTATTGGTTTCTCTAAGCAACGAATTAGGCATGTCGTATACTCTAACTCTTTTCTTTCTTAAAGGATTTAGCAAGACATATACTAAGTTGTTATCTAAAAAAACATATGAACTGTGAAAACCGAAAACCACATGAGACCTAGGGCATGGCATATACTCCCGGTTTCCCATGTTGATTAACCCAAGAACCCGGTGTGGATTGCTTTTGTTACTTATGTTAAACCCAAGACTCGGCCAACCAAATTGATTTAACTAACAAGTCTATACTACATGCATATAATGGCCAGTTACACACATATGAGGAATTCAATAAAACAGGCATTAATCAAGTTAAGCAATATAATATGATTATCACAAAGGCGCCAATATTGAAATATTAAATAAACATAATTAGGGTTTCAATCCAGCCCTACTAAAATAATTAGTTACACATAGTTAAAATAATTAGTTACACATACTCCCGGTTTCCCATGTTGATTAACCCAAGAACCCGGCGTGGATTGCTTTTGTTACTTATGTTAAACCCAGGACTCGGCCAACCAAATTGATTTAACTAACAAGTCTATACTACATGCATATAATGGCCAGTTACACACATATGAGGAATTCAATAAAACAGGCATTAATCAAGTTAAGCAATATAATATGATTATCACAAAGGCGCCAATATTGAAATATTAAATAAACATAATTAGGGTTTCAATCCAGCCCTACTAAAATAATTAGTTACACATAGTTAAAATAAAACTAAGAAGAAAAGGAAAAGAAAGAACCGAGAACTGCTTCTAGAAGTAGCTTCCAATTCCTCTCCCCAAAGCTTGTCTCTAAAATTGTGTATAAAAATTGTCTAGAATTGTGTGGCTTAGAGGTCTATTTATAGGCTAGCTTTAGAAGAGTCCTAGAAACACTAGTAAACCTAGGAAATTCAGAATTCCATCTCCTAGTCAAATTAGGAGACAATCCTATTACAAATCGGAATAGGATTCATCCACAATTGGGCTCCTATATTTCGGAGTGATTTTGGCATTGTTGCTTTCTGAATTAGGAAAATGGTATTTCACAATGATTTGTAGCCTGTTGAGTTAACTTTCCAATGCCACTAGAATCATCTCAATCCGATATTTGAACAGGAAGTTATGGATAAAATACCAAGACATGTGCATAATCCAAATTTGAATCCAATCTAATTTTTTATTCCAGTTGATGAATTCCGAATTAATTCTTTCCACATCTTCTAGGTCTTTATACATTGCCCTTTAAGCTTGGAACATTTCCAGAAACGCTTCCTTTTCTTCCATGACCTACAAAAACACAAAAAACACGAAAAGGAAATAAAATGAAACAAAATAACAAAAACTAAGAAATTAACAAATGTAAATTAAGGGCTAAAATATGAATATTTTGGCACTTATCACACCTTCAAACTTACATATTACTAGTCCCTTAGCAATAATAAACTAAAAACAAAATGCAAAACAAAAAACAAAAAGATAAATCCATCTTTCGTGGGATGTACGATTACATTTAGTGTATGCAACAAGCCTTTTAAATCTCTAGGAATTCCCTAAAAGACGAGTGAAGTCTCGTGAGGGTTTTCCAGGAATGTTACCCACAAACATTATGCACAGTTCATGCTACCCAAAAATAAAGTGTCACTCAAAACCATGATTTTCATTCATTAGCAAGCTTAAAAAGTTAAACTCCATCTTCACAATGAATTGAAATTTAAAGTCTAATCACTTGCAACAGACAAGTTAAGGCATCACAAGTTCGAAATAGTGTAAAGTGAACTAGGACAAAACTATGAAGCTTCCAAATAATTTCAATGTGCAATGTCTTAACATCTCAGGCTTCACTAAATTTCCCATCAGAATGAACAATAATGGCATAATTTTATTATTATTATTGTTTTTTTATTTTTGACTCTGCAATGTTTAGTTTCCTTAAGTTTTCTAATTGACCAATGTAACAAGTGTTGAGCCAATGACTCCCAAACCAGATGGTTTTAGGGCAATAGATGTAAAGACACCCCTAATGACTTACTAACTCAAGTCAAAAAGGCTACGAAACTAAACTAGCCATAATGTTAACCACATCAAATCTCCCAACCTTTTGACATGAACATTCAATGCTTACTGAGGCAAGAGGCCTAGTTACTCAGTGAAAATTTTATCAATGATTATCATCATTTTTTTTTTCTTTCATAAAGTTAACCAAGTCAATTCTCTTCACCTTTTGACGTGAACGCTCAATACTTTAAGGCAAGAGGCCTAGTTACTTAGTGAAAAGTTTATCAATGATCACTTTTTTTTTAAAAAAATATATATATTCTCATGCCAATGTATCCAACCAATAAGTCATCCAGTGTCACCCAAAACATGAAAACATACACATTAAAACCACATGTCATACCTCACCAATCATGTGCTAATGTGCTTATGTCAAAGCAGATCAAACGTGTGAATTCTTAATTGCCTAAAGTAAGTAACAAACTTAAAAACCCAACATCAGATCATGTGTTCAAAATTTTAAGCTAATCAATGAATATCAAATCACAATTCTTAGATCAATCAAAATTTCAAGACAACATGAACATGCATTTTTTTTAACAAAAAAAAAGGGACAAAGTGTGTAAATGTGTCTCCCATACCCCCAAACTTAAATTGCACATTGTCCCCAATGTGTAAATACATGGAAAGAGCTGACTTGGGGTTTGGAGAAACTGGCTGGAGCAAGTATGACTCAAAGCATTCCCCCCAAACTTGAACTCAAGCACACTTGTCCCTGAAAAACAAAATACTAAAGTAACAAAGGAAAACAAAAACAAAAATAAATTCAAAGAAATAAAAATGATATGCTGTGGGGTGCCTCTTATGAGCGCTAAGTTTAATGTCTTCAGCCAGACTTTGACACTTTAAACTTGAAGCACCAGTCTTTTCTTCTCTTGCACCAAAGAGAATGATGTCTTCCCATTGTAGAGGGATTCCAATTGTCTGTATATAGGGGTGGACCACTCTGAGTCTTCTCAAACAATTTCTCATCATGGACCGGAATAAAATAAGAAGAAGACTCAGGGAGCTTTTCTATCTTGATGTCCTCAATTTGCTCATTTGGTAGCTCTAACAGACTTCTCTCTTGGGCTCTTGGTGTTTCAGGAATAAGAGCTAATGTTGAAAAAGTCTTAGTGCTCTCTTCTTTTTCCTGATGTGGCTTCTCTAGATCCTCAATTTGCTCCTCCTTCATCTCATTCACTTGATTTTCAACCACAACTTGCTCACAAAATTGATCAAAGTGCTCTCCCAAAGGATCTTCAAGACTTGGCTCACAAAAATTTTCCTTAACAGTTTCTTCATTCCTAGGTGTGGTGGTTGTTTGCTCATGATAGTAAATGCACTCATTCTCCATGTAATACTCATTAAGATTTGCCACCAACTGACCTTGACACTTTTCTTCTTTGAGGATATCCATCATTTGCTTAAAGTGAACTTCCATCTTCTCATATGATTGCGTGATAGAGTTATTTATCCTTGCAAATTCTTGCCTATCTTCTTCTGCTTCGCTAAGAAAAGCTAACATCGTTCTTTCTAATCTAGCACTTGCTTCTGTTGAGGCAGCCATTGTTTCTTTTAAGGCAGCCATTGTTTGAGAAGGTGGTTCTTCTTGATATTGTTGATATGGATAGGAATATGAATGATCATAAAATTGTGGAGCAGGATTTCCAAGAAATTGAGCTCGCCATGAGAGATTTGACTGTTGGCTCCATGTTGGGTTACTGGAATCAGAATAGCGGTCGTTCCCCGGTTGAGAAGGTGGTGTGTTCTTATGCCCAAAAATATCATTAGAAATTTGTCTTAGTGAAGGACAATTTCTAACATTATGATAAGGCTCATAGCAAAATGGACATGGTCCATAGGGTGTTGGAATGTTTCCCCACATGTGAATAAAAACAAACAAAAATAAAAATAACAATAGAAAATAAAAACCAAAAATAAAAAGAAAAACTCACAAACTCTGCAGTTGTTGTCTGGTAGAGTGTTCGATCGCACTAGAGGTAGAACTGCAAAATAGAAAAGAAAACACAGCGTCTTTGGCACGGCAATTTTGGCTTTGCGCTTGTTGCCCTGCAGCAGTGCGCTCGATCGCACCACTGCAGAACAGAAATAAAATTCTAAAAAAATCAGTAACACAACAATTTAAATAAAATAAAATTAACTAATGAGAAAAAATTCTAAACAAAATTAAACAATCCCTAGCAATGGCGCCAAAAACTTGTTGTGCAATTTAAATAAAATAAAATTAACTAATGAGAAAAAATTCTAAACAAAATTAAACAATCCCTGGCAATGGCGCCAAAAACTTGTTGTGCCAAACACTACCTAAATTAATAGATAATAATTGGTACGTTTTAACTCGCTAGTGCACAAAATCAAAACAATAATATAGTTCAGCAAGTACGAGATCGATCCTATAGAGATTGTTAATTTCATTTAGAATTAATTAATTAAAATACCAACTTGTCACGGAATTGATATTGTTAAAAGAAGTAAAAATAAATGAAACGGTAAATAAAAGTGTAGGGCTTTGATATCCACCACTAATCATGCTAAATTAATAGAACAATATGCCAAAGATCCAATCATATTATGAATACCTAATGATTGCCAACCTAAGGGCATAGCGTATACTTCTTAAGCTATTGGTTTCTCTAAGCAACGAATTAGGCATGGCGTATACTCTAACTCTTTTCTTTCTTAAAGGATTTAGCATGGCATATACTAAGTTGTTATCTAAAAAAGCATATGAACTGTGAAAACCGAAAACCACATGAGACCTAGGGCATGGCATATACTCCCGGTTTCCCATGTTGATTAACCCAAGAACCCGGTATGGATTGCTTTTGTTACTTATGTTAAACCCAAGACTCGGCCGTTCAAATTGATTTAACTAATAAGTCCATACTACATGCATATAATGGCCAGTTACACACATATGAGGAATTCAATAAAACAGGCATTAATCAAATTAAGCAACATAACATGATTATCACAAAGGCGCCAATATTGAAATATTAAATAAACATAATTAGGGTTTCAATCCAGCCCTACTAAAATAATTAGTTACACATAGTTAAAATAAAACTAAAAAGAAAAGGAAAAGAAAGAACTGAAAACCGCTCATAGAAGTAGCCTCCAATTCCTCTCCCCAAAGCTTGTCTCTAAAATTGTGTATAAAATTGTCTAGAATTGTGTGGCTTAAAGGTCTATTTATAGGTTTTAGGAGAGTCCTAAAAACACTAGTAAACCTAGGAAATTCGAAATTCCATCTCCTAGTCAAATTAGGAGACAATCTTATTACAAATTGGAATAGGATTCGTCTAGAATTGGGCTCCTATCTTTCAGGGTGATTTTGGCATTGCAGATGTCTGAATTAGGAAAAGTCTATTTCACAATGATTTGTATCCTGTTGAGTCAGCTTTCCAATGCCACTAGAATCACCTTAATCCGATATTTTAGCAGGAAGTTATGGCCAAAATACCAAGACATGTGCAGAATCCAAATTTGAATCCAATCCGATTTTTGACTCCAATTGATGAATTCCGAATTAATCCTTTCCACATCTTCTAGGTCTTTTCAATTTGCCCTTTAAGCTTGGAACATTTCCATAAATGCTTCCTTTTCTTCCATGACCTACAAAAACACATAAAACACAAAAGGGAAATAAAGTGAAACAAAATAACAAAAACTAAGAGATTAACAAATGTAAATTAAGGGCTAAAATATGTATATTTTGGCACTTATCAACTATACACTAAGAATATGCCTCGTTAAAACCTTGCCAAGGAAAACCCAATGGGAAAAAAGCCTGTGGCGAAGGAAAAAGAGTATAATGTTCTTGTGTGCCTTTGTATGCTTTAGGACTCTTTCATTAAAACCTTGCAAAGGAAAACCTCGTGGGAAAAGCCTTAGCAAAGGAGGAGTACAATCAACATAATTACTTTACTCCCCCTCATTGGCATGAAGTGCTTCAATTGTTTATGATGAAAGATCCTTAAGTTGGCGCACTCCAATGTTATTCACTAACTTCTTAAATGTTGCAGTTGGTAATGTTTGGTATATAAATCGACAAATTGTCACTTGATCGTATCTGTTTGACATCAATTTCACCACTCTTCTAGAGCTCATGTGTATAAAAGAACTTTGGTGAAATGTGTTTGGTTCTATCACCTTTAATATATCCTCCTCTGATCTATGTGATACAAGCTACATTATTTTCATATAATATTGTTGGGCTATCTTTGATTTTGGACAAACCACACTTTTCTCGAATGTGTTAAATTAATGATCTTAGCCATATGTATTCCCGACTTGCTTCATGAATAGCAATAGTTTCTGAGTGATTTGAAGAAGTAGCAACAAGTGTTTGCTTGATAGATCTCTATAAAATAGTAGTACTTTCACATGTAAATAAATATCATGTTTGAGATCTATCTTTATGCGGATCAGAAAGAAAACTTGCATCTGCATATCCAACTAATTGTGAATTTGAACCTCTTGAATAAAATAATCTCATTTCAATTGTTCCACGAAGATAACATAGAACATGTTTGACCCCATTCCAATGCCTTCGAATTGGTGCAGAACTGTATCTTGTTAGTAAATTAACTGAAAATGCTATATCAGGTTGTGTACAATTTGCAAGTACATCAAAGCACCAATTGCACTAAGATATGGTACTTTAGGACCAATAATTTCTTTGTCATCTTCTCGAGGGTGAAAATGGTCTTTTTTCACATCAAGTGATCGAACAACCATTGAAGTGCTCAAATGATGAGCTTTCTCCATGTAAAAGTGCTTCATGACTTTTTCTATATATGTTGACTGATGAATGAGAATTCCATTTGGAAAATATTCAATTTGTAAGCCAAGACAGAATTTTTTTGTTCCATGATCTTTCATCTCAAACTCATTTTTTAAATAAGTAGCAGTTTTTATGAGCTCTTTTGGAGTCCCAACAATATTAAAATCATCTACATAAACTGCAATGGTAGCAAATCCAAATTCGAATTTCTTAATGAAAACGCATGGACAAATTGGATTATTCTCAAATCCTTCTTTCAATAGATATTCACTAAGACGATTGTACCACATGCGTTTAGATTGTTTTAACTCATATAAAGATCTTTGTAGCTTGATAGAATAAATACTTCAGAATTTGGAATTATATGCTTCAGGCATTTTGTATCCTTCAGGGATTTTCATGTATATATCATTATCAAGTGATCCATATAAATATGCTGTAACCACATCCATTAAACGCATATCCAAACTTTCTGTAACTACGAATTTAATCAAAATCTGAATGTAATTGCATTCACTATAGGGGAATATGTTTCTTCATAATCAATACTAGGTTTTTGCAGGAAACCTTATGCAACAAGTCTTGCTTTGTATCTTACAATTTCATTTTTCTCATTACATTTTCATACAAATACTCACTTGAATCCAACAAGCGATACACCCTTAGGTTTTTCGACTACTGGCCCAAATACTTCACTTTTTGCTAGTGACTTCAATTCTACCTGAATTGCTTTCTTCCACATTGGCCAATCGTTTACAACAATTTTGTTTCTATCCAATATTTCACCTATAATTACATAATTTATTGAGATCTCATTATTTTTAGGTACCTGTTCCTCTTCAGAGTGTAACTCTTTAAGAGATTCCTCTTTAAGAGGTTCCTCTACGGGGGATTTATTTTCAGGAGAATTTTGTACAAAAAGTTTGGATGAATCAATTTTATTTGTCTGTTTTGTGGGTAAGGCCTCTTTAGAAGCGCCGATTTCATTTCCTTGTGTTTTTCTCTTCCGGGAAATCTTATCCTTTGCACCAATAGGTCTTCCACGCTTTAGGCATGCCTTAGACTCATTTGCTACTGTATTAATTGATTGTCCTACAGGGACTTCTATCTTCGTTGGAGTATTAGCAGTTAGAATGCAAGACTTAACTATTTTCTTGTTATTAGTAAATGCATCCGGCAATTGATTTGCAATACTTTACAAATGAATGATCCTTTGAACTTCTAGTTTACATTAATTTGTATGAGGATTAAAATGAGATAACATCGAATTATTTCAAGTGATTTCTTAACGTGCTTTTGGTAGCGACTTTTCTTTCCCTAGTGATGGGAATATATTTTCATCAAAATGATAATCTTCAAAACGTGCTTTAAAAATATGACCAGTTAAAAGCTCAAGGTATCTAATGATAGAAGGAGAATCAAAACAAACATAAATTTCAAGTCTACATTGAGAAACATCTTAGTGCATTGAGGTGGTGCAATTGGAACGTATATAGCACAACAAAAAATACAAAAATGAGAAATATTTGATGTTTGACAAAATGCAAGTTGCAAAGAAGAATATTTTTGGTAAGTTGTTAGTCTGATCCGAACTAATGATGCAACATGTAATATTGCATGTCTCCAAGTAGAAACAAGTAATTTTGTTTTCATAAGCAAAGGTCGAGCAATTAACTAAAGTCATTTAATAAACGATTCAGCCAAACCATTTTGAGTATGAGTGTGAGAAACAAGATGTTCAACATTAATTACAATTGACATGCAATAGTCATAAAATGCTTGAGATGTAAATTCACACGCATTATCCATCCAAATAGATTGAATTGAATAATCATGAAATTGTGCTCATAATCTAATTATTTGAGCAAGAAGTCTAGCAAATGCAATATTACAAGTAAAAAGCAAGCAAACATGTGACCACCTAATTGATGCATCAATTAAAACCATAAAATATCTAAATGGGCCACATGGAGGATGAATTGGCCAACATATATCTCCTTGAATTCGTTGTAATAATGATGGAGATTCAATAATTACCTTAGAAGATAATGGTTTGATAACAAGTTTACTTTAAGAATATGCAGCACAAGGATAATCACTTTGTCAAAGAATCTTCTGGTTCTTTAAGGGATGCCCATGAGAGTTCTCAATTATTCGACGTATCATAGTTGTTCTCGGATGTCCAAGACAATCATGCCAAAGTATAACCATATTTGGATTAGAGCACTTCTGGTGCATCACAACATGTGATTCAATTCTTCTTATTGTTGTATAATATAAATCGGAAGAGAAAGGAAGCAATTTATCCAATATGAGCTTTTGGCCCAAAATTATTGAAGTAATATAAAGATATTCATTGCTGCCCTCATTAGTGGTTTCAACATGATAACCATTTACATAAGTATCCTTAAAATTGATTAAATTTCTTCTACATTTAGAAGAATATAAAGCATCGTCAATACAAAATTTTGTTCATTTTGCCAATATGATATTCGCTCTTCTAGAGCCTTCAATTAGGTTTGATGAACCTAATATTGTATTTACACTAGCTTTAATATCAAGTATTGAAAATATTTCTTATCTCTAAGAATTGTGTGCGTTGTACAATTATCTACTAGATACAAATTTTCACCAATCATCTTGGAATTAATCATTCCATCAATATGATCCATGCCTCCATTTATAAACAAAATATATATTAAATTTCATTAATCGAAAAGAAAATAATAAAATACAATTAAATTTGACAATGTAAATGTATTGTGATTAAGACATAATTAAAATATATTAATTGCTGTATAAATATTCATCACTAATCAAAAGATTCGTTTTTGTATTAGAGTCTATAAAGAAATCAGTAACATCAAAATGAGTATCAAGAAAAAACAGAAGAATCAACAGGATTACTATGATTAGCAAAATTCATTTCAATCCCCTTTTCTATGTCTTTTATGGAGCATTGATATAGTTCTACCAGATGTTTAAGTGTACGACAGGTATGCGACCAATGTCCTTTCATACAATATTTGTAACATTTATTTCCATAGTTTTTTGTAGGTTTATTCTGTAAACCTTTATTTTCGTTTTGTTTCGCCTAAGTGTGGTTTCACTTTTGGTGGTATGGAGTATTTCTTTTTGTAAGAATTATGTGTACGTTCTCCTTGACCTCTATAATTTTTTTTTCTACTACGTCCATGACCATGGTTTTCTTTATTACCATGATATTAGGTTCTATTTGCTTCAAGAAATGGTGTAAAACCCATTGCTTAATTCAGAATATTTTGTAAAATAATGTTTTCGATATTGCTATTACAGGAGCACATTCAACACATGAAATGTGCAAATTTAGTTTCATCCAATAAGAACGAGTTTTTGGGAGGATAATTGTCTTCTAATGCTCATATCACTCCCTTATATTATTCCACAAGTTCAAAGGATCCTTTACCGTAAGGTACTCAGTTTTTAGATGCTTCAAGCATATAAAATTATAAGACATCATATTCATAACATTAGTATGATAGCATTCTAGTTCATATAAATCTAAAATGGACCATAATATGTGATTGTTACAATATGATTCTTAAAATACTAAAAATTTATAAGCACATGTTAGAATGTTAATTAACAAAATAGATAATAAGATTATTAAATGTTAAAGAAACTTACAATGAATTGGGAATACCTCACCGATAACTTTTAATGTTGAAGATCAAAAAAACACAACAATGGACTAAAGCTTCATGTTGATAACATGTTGTAAAATCAATGAAAATAATAAGATAATATAAAGAGATTGCAATATGTGAAACTAGTTCTTCAGGAACTACGTATGATTCTTCTCTCTTATTGTTTATTTTACATACTACCCAATGCTCCCTTTTATAGACATGAAATCATAATGGAAGGTTAAAGAATATGAAATGGGAGAAATATGAAAGGGTAATACATGAATCAAAAAGTTACATCAATGTACTACATGAATGCTTTAGGAATTTCAAAAGATGACATGAATGTGTTGATGAGTGCCAAATGGTGCGTATTTAGGCCCCTTAAATTATATTTGTTAGGCTTTTAGCTTAGTTAATTTCTAACATTTTAGTCTGTTTTAGTGTTTTATAGTGCTACAAGTCCTTGTTTACAAACCACGATTACAAATGAGAAAAATGACTTAAAGTGAAGTTTGGAGTTCTTGCCAATGCGCTTGAGCGCACGAGGTACAATTGAGTGCACAGTGCTCAAGCCCAAGGGGCGAGATCAAGCGCACTCCACGTAGACCTGCGTCTCACGCGTTGCCCTAACCGCCATCGCTTCACCTGATGCGCCATGGGGATTTCTGAGTAGTTACATACGATCAATCGTGCCTCCTACGATCGATCGCATGCATGCTTGCGCTCGAGCACAATGCTTGTGATTGAGCGCATTCCTATGACCTGGTAGCACATTAGTTTTCTATAAATATGACCCTTGTGTAATATTTTGATGACTTACGTTTTATGGGCGCATTTTGAGAGCTTTTGCGTCTTTTGGCACTGTCCTACCCATTTAATTGTCAACTTTATTTACTTGCTTTAATTTAATATCTTATTTTAGTTTGTTTGTGTCTCCCTTTTACATGGGAGGCTAAATCCTCAACTAAGGTTGAGGATGAAGCCTCACCATTGATATTACACTAGTTTTTACATTATGTTCTTTAATTTCCATCTTTTTCATATCGCTTAGTCATTTCAATTTGGCCTAGTGACAAAATCGAGTTCGATTGTGCCCTAGTTGTTTATTCATTGTCTTTCGTCCGATGGATACATTCCATCATTCGATTTACGCTCATTTATCCATTGTAGTTTGTGTTAAATCACATTCATTTTGGATCCTTTGGACTAAATCGTTTTTGGTTTGTCTTTCGTCAAAGGGATAGATTCTTTGAATCCTTCAATAGGCACAATAGATTAAGCTTTGATTCAATCGATAGACGGAGTAATTAACTAGTGTTTTTGATTTAGTGAGGCGGAGTCTTTAACCTTAGTGTTTCTTTTGTTTATTTCACTGCAATTTATTTAGTTTATGTTTCCTTTGTTTGAAAAACACCCACTCGGAGCTAGGTTAAGATAATATTAGTCTAGAATTAAAATTAGTTTTAAACACTCACGGTTCCCTGAGGTTCGACCTCGCACTTTCACACTACTACACTACAATGGTTCGTGCTATTGCGAATATCTATTTTTTGGTACACCAAAATTTTGGTGCCGTTGCCAGGGAATCGTTTGATTTGTTGAAGTTGATTTTTTTTTTTAGATTAATGTTATGTTTCTACTAGTATTTCATTTTTTCCGCAATTTCAATTCTGTCTTAGTTTATTTTCGTGTTTTTGTTAATTTTTGTTAGTTTTTAGTTTAGTGTTTGGCAATTTTTCTTAGTTTAGATAGTTTCTGGAAAATCAAACACTGATAATGCAATCAATCGTATACCTGTTGCGATCGAACGCACTTGAGCCTATTCCATACTGTTCGCGTACCTGCACTCGCTTGATACGCAAGTGTGTGTGAGCGCACCATTTTGATAGAAAGCAGTGCAGTGATATGCTCGATTGCACCTTTGTTGCGATCGAGCGTACTTGCATATATTGCTACATATTTGCATGTATGCGATCGATCTTACTGCCCTGCGCTCAAGCGCATCTTTGCTGACTGCACCAACATACCCAAGGCAGTATGTTCAGTTTTAATTTCTTTTTGTTTTGATTAATTGTTAGTTTAGTTTTAATTGGTTATTCTGCCTATTTTTAGTTTGTTCTCTGCTGTTATTAGAAGTGTTTAATTTATTTTTGTTTTTAATTGATTAAATAGTTTGCATTTGTTTAAATTAGTACTTTGGTTAATTAAATAGTTAGTTGTTTAATTGTTATATCTTGTTAGATTTTACTTTTTGGGGAAAATATATTTTACCCCTTGAAGTGTCCACCGATTTGCACTTTTGCCTCCAAAGTTTAAAATGTGACACTTTACCCTCCAAAACTTTCAAATTATGACAATTCAACCCATTTGGCCTTTTTATTCCCAAAATGCCCTCATCATAAATTTTATTTTAAAAAAAAAAATCCAAAAAAGAAAAAACTAAAAAAAAAATTGTTGGGGTGGTCGAACCACCCCATAGGTGGTGGTCGGCCACCTCGTTTGGCCTAGGGCCAGTCATTTGGGGGTAGCCGAACCACCCCTTGGGCCACTGGGGGTGGTTCGGCCACCCTAGACCGGCTAGTCTAGAGGTGGCTTAACCACCCCCAGTGGGCCAAGGGGTGGTTCAGACCGGTTGGTCTAGAGGCAGTTGAACCACCTAGTGGCCCAGGGGGTGGTTCGGCCGCCTCAGATGGTTGGCAGGTGGTGAACCACCCCTAGGCCAAACGGGAATTTTTTTTTTTTTTTTTTTTAAACATAAAATTTATGATGAGGGCATTTTGGGAATAAAAAAGCCAAATGGGTTGAATTGCCACAATTTGAAAGTTTGGGGGGTAAAGTGTCACATTTTAAACTTTAGAAGTAAAAGTGCAAATCGGTGGATACTTCAAGGCGGTAAAATGTATTTTCCCCTTACTTTTTTCTAGCTAGTTTGCTTTTTATTTTTCTGTTTTTGTTTCTGTATTTTCTGCATGTGTTAATATTTGTTTAAAATTGCTTAGTTTTAATTCATTTATTGCTTGTAGGTTGCTGTTTTTGTAGTTCAATTTTAATTTAGTGTTTTAAATTCATTTCGGTTATTGTTTTTGTTCTTTATTTGTTGTTTTGTGTCCCTGTTTTTACTATTTTTGTTCATTCTTGCTTAGTTAATTTATTGTTTTTCTAGTTTTTAGTTAGCTTTTTGATTCGTGTATGCGTGGTCGGTGATCCTTGAACTTAGAGTTAACACCTTTAGACCCCAACTTAGAGAGGAATCTTAGGAGATCCCTTAGAGCACACGTTGAGATGGAGGCAAATCTGAGGAACGCAAATAAAGAGGAGCAAGAAGAATACCAAGATGCAAGAGCTGGGAACGGGGAGCAAAGGCGAGCATATAACGTGGATTTCACCACATCACTTCGTGAATTATTCCCACCAGTTGCGACTAGTTCCCATTCGTGCATAGTGTTGCCACTAACTAATGCAACCCATTATGATCTAAAGCCACACATCATCCACCTTTTACCATCTTTTTATGGCTTAGATCATGAGAACTCATATGCTCATGTAAAAAAATTCAAAAATATATGTGTCACAACCAAATTTTAGAATTTCTCTGAGGAATTTGTCCACCTTAGACTTTTTCCTTTCTCCCTTCATGATAGAGCCACAGAGTGGTTGGATTCCAACTTACCTGGGTCTATTACCTTGTGGGAGAGCTTGTTGAGTAAGTTCTACAACAAGTTTTTCCTAATGTCTAGAGTAAATGAGGCAAGAAAGGAAATCAATTCCTTTACTCAGGATGAGGATGAGAAATTCTCTGATAGTTGGGGACGTTTCAAGGATCTGCTCATCAGATGCCCTTCTCCTGGTTATGAAAAATGGCAACTCGTGCAATTCTTCTACCAAGGGTTGTCTCAGCCCAACCATAGCATGATAGAGTCGATGAATGGAGGGGCATTTTTGAACTTAACGGGAGATTTAGTTTATAAAGCTTTGGACAAATTGGTCGACAACTCACAACAGTGAGATTTTACGAGTTTTCGTGATAAATCAGCCCGAAACCCTGAGAAAGGAGGCATCCATGAGTTAAAAGGCGAAACAGAGTTGAACTTAAGGATGGATGCAATTATCAAGAGACTTGATGCTCTAAATGTAGGTCAACCCATCGCTGCTGGAAACACTTTCACTATCGAGAGTTATTTTATCTGTGCTAGTCGGATGCACTTAGCACAGACTTGTCCATCTTTGTGGTTTTTTCTAAGAACCAGATGGAACAAGTGAACACTTTCAATGATTTTAGAAAGCAGTCAAGTGGCCCATATTCCGAGTCTTACAATCCAGGGTGGAGGAACCACCCTAATTTCTCCTGGAAGCAGAACCAACCCACAAATCAAGGAGGAGCTCCACATGCTCAAAATCAATATCCTTTAGGATTTCCTCCGACATATCAAAATCATGGACACTCAGCTCAACCATCATCATCATCTTATCAAGCCCCCACTCAAGCCCCAGCATCATCGATACAATCATTGGAAGAGACCATGAGGGAGTTCATGAAAATGACTGGTTAATCAATCAATGACGTGAGAAATTCCACCACGGTGAACACCCAGGCAATCTCTAAGTTGGAGATGTAGGTGGGACAGTTGGCAAATCACCTTGGTGAGAGAGATAAGGGAAAGCTCCCTAGCCAACCAGTGAACAACCCTAAGGCATGCACTATCGAAAATTCTTCAAATCAAGAGCATGCATATGCGATTGTCACACTGAGGTCTGGGAGACGAGTGGACAATCATATGGTTGAGCCAAAATCAGACCATGCAATCCCAAAAGCAGATCATGTAGTAGAGCCAAAAGCAGCCCTTGCTGGGCAAGAAGAGAAAGAGAGTGACAACAAGGAGGAGAGAGGTGCTGAGCCATCTACAGTCACTCCCATTGTTAACGACCCTTCGAGGTCGTTCATCCTGGAAGCTCCATATGTTGAGAGATTGAAAGCTCCAAAGAAGAATGCACAATTTGTTGAAATTTTGGAGGTGTTTAAGTAAGTTCAGATAAACATCCCGTTCTTGGATGCAATTCAGCAAGTGCCATCATATGCTAAATTCTTGAAGGATTTGGTCACAATCAAGTGGAAAACAAATGTCCCAAAGAAAGCTTATCTAACCGAGCAAGTGAGCTCCATCCTCCAGTGCAAGCTGCCAATCAAGTATAAGGACCCTGGGTGTCCAACCATTTCTTGTATGATAGGAGTAAATCAAATTAATAGGGCATTATTGGATCTGGGAGCAAGTGTGAATATCCTACCCTATTCAATGTATCTACAGCTGGGATTGGGAGAATTGAAGCCTACCACGATAATGCTCCAATTGACTGACAAGTCAATGAAGAGACCAAGGGGAATAATTGAGGACGTATTGATCAAGGTTGACAAGTTTTATTTCCTCGTGGATTTCATAGTAATAGACATAGAGCCAATGCATGATGTTGTGAACTAGATTCTAGTGATTTTAGGGCGACCCTTCTTAGCTACAACTAATGTCTTAATCAACTATAGAATGAGGGTGATGAAAATCTCATTTGGGAATATGACAGTGGAGCTTAACATATTTAACATCAATAACCAACCACTCGAGTATGATGAAGCCCGCCCTATGTGCTTAATTGAAGAGATTATTGATCAGATTGTAAGTAATTTTGGTTTAGAGGGACCTAAGATTGAGTGCTTTACTCAAGAGGAAGATGACCTAGACTTTGACAGGATGGTTGGGCAAGATGAGGTTGAAGATGACCTGGACTTTGACAGGCTGGTTGGGCAAGATGAGGTTTCGTATGAGCCTAGTTTGGAGGATCCTGAGATAGAATGTTTTGCTCAGTGTGGAGGAGACATAGACTTTTAGGTTACTTGAGCCAACTAGGGTTGTAGTTGAGCCAAGTTTGGAGGATCTTGAGATGGAATGTTTCACTCAGTTTGGAGGAGACATTGACTTTTATAGGTTACTTGAGCTAGCTAGGGTTGTAGTTGAGCCAAGTATGGAGGACATTGAGCTAGAGAGTTTTGCTCAATTGGGAGATGATGAGTACTTTGATGAAATAGTTGAGCTACTTAAGGCCATTTTCGATCCCATTTTTAAGATGCAGCCGGAGTGTGGGGAAACCACTGAGTTATCATTCCCCACTACTTATTCATCCCTGTTTGGGCCACCAGATTTGATTTCTGATAGCAAATGGGGTGCACCCATTTATAGGTGGCCTAGGTGGCTGAGTTTGACCATGGGAAGGAATGATCATTTTCCTCCCCCATTCTTTGATCATTTGATAAAAGGGTTAGCTGAATATTTCTTTATGCTTATTGATTATCCCAGCAACAACTATCACCCTTTTGACCTCGGCAAGCTAGTGCATACCATTCTCGGTAGTGCAATTGATGTGTCTACCTAGTGTCATAGGTAGTTTGGTCCTACTGTCACAAGTCTGGCTGAAGACGTTAAACTTAGCACTTGTGAGAGGCACCCCTCATTATATTACTTGTTTTAGTTTTGGCATTGTGTGTGCCAAGTTTGATGTTTGCCATTCAAATTTAGGGGAGCGTTCTTTTATGTTATGCCTGAATTGACCCGTTCATTGGGTATTGTAAATCTGGTCACATTGTGGGAAATGTGTCATTTTAAGTTTGGGGGTGGGGTAGACTTTTCTGGTGAACCTTTTTGCTGTTTTTGTTTGTAAATATTTTTGTAAAAAAAATAAAAAAAATTGTTTTGCACTCTGCGATTGATCATACTATTATACGTTCGATCGCAGACACGGCGTTGAACTCACTCACGTTTGTTCGAGCGCAGAGGCCTACATCACACACACACACTCTTGCATGAATGCCATCGAACGCACCTTGGTGTGATCGATCACACACGTTTAGAATCCTCATGTGACCTTTTTTAAGTCACTTTCTTCCCTTCTCCCCCTTATTTCTCACCTACATTGTACACCTTTTTCTCCCTTTTCTCTCATCATACCTCACACCTCCACTCCGAACCACCATCCCACTGCCCAAACACTCTCCCATTACCACTATATCACCTTCGCGCCATCGTCGCACCGCTACTGCCATCCCCATCACTCCCATTTTCCCATTGTTCATAAAACCCATTTCCACCATATTTTATTCTTTTTGTCTCCATTCTTTGTTATTTACACACACAAACCGTGGGTACAGATTGTGCGCGCCCATTTTGTGTTTTGGTTTTTGTCACTTTTGCAGGGGGTTGGGTTAGGATTTAAAGTGGGTTTTGAAACCCTTATTTTTAGAAATGCCCACCAAGTGTTTGACGAATTTTCCCAACCAGTGTTCAGAATGCCTAGAGGGCAAGTTTCTGCTTCTTGATCCTCTAGGACCAAAGCCATGGTAGCCAGGCCCTCTATCCAATCCCGGAAGCTCCTCTTGTAAACCACATTTTCCATCAAAGAAGACTTATCCAAGAATGATGCTACGAAATGGGCAGTTCAAGAATTGAAGCGTCGCGGTTTGAAGTGGTTATTCAAACCAGTCCCCTCCACCACATATGAACACCTGGTCTAGTCTTTTTATGAAATTTGAAGTACGAATGCAACCGACCAGGTGTCCTGTTCTCTTCCATCGATGATAGAGACGTCGAGGTGACCACAGTTGAGATAGCGGCTGCTTTGAAATGCCATGATGAGCCATTCAAAGCAGACAAACCATGGATTGTCTGTCCCTCCATGCTCACTATAGAGGACATCGTCTCAGACATGTGTGAGGGGCAATTTGCAGACAGGAACAAGAATGCCACTAGCAAGGCAAAGATGCCTCCAAAGCTTTGGTTTGTGGACGTCATGCTACAAAGGAGTGTGTGTCCCTTGGGACACAAGACGTAGAGACGGGAAATGTTTCTCACTGCCCTGTATTCATTCCACAAGGGCTATTGGTAGTCCATTCCCGAGATCATTTGGAGGTAGATACATAAATTCTGATAGAGGGTGCACCACTGAGTTGCTAAGCCCACTAGAACCTGGGGATTACCATTCCCATTTCTTATCACTCATATACTCCGAAAGAAGGGCATAAAAGGAACTTCAATAGATGGGCCAATCATTGAGCATCCATGCTTCGATCGAATCCAGTGGAATCAGAGCTATTCCCACATGGCTAGAGTTGCACCAGAGCCAGGGCTAGAGCCAGAGCCTATGGACATACATGAGTTGGTAGTTGAGCAGGAGATAGTAGCTGAAGAAGAAGAGGCAGAAGATCAACCAGATGAAGAAGAATATGAAGAGACGATCACCTTCAGAGCTGTAGATGTTTATGCCTTGTAGGACACCTTGGACGACATGCGATTTAAGATCACCAATATTGAGAGGGATGCACGCCAGGCATAGTTCGAGGCAGAGTAAAGATTTGAGGCACAACAATCCTTGCTGTGAGCCATCCTAAATAGGCTACCACCAGCTCCGGGAGCACCTTCTCCACCAGTACAATGATATATCCAGTACTCTATCTCCTTGCATTACATTTGTATTTTCTGTATCCACACACTGTGGACATAGTGAATTTTAAGTTTGGGGGTGTGTGTACACATTTTGTTTTCAATTATGCAGTTTATTTTAAATTATGGTTTTATTTTATTTTGTGAGCTTAACTTGATGAACATATGATCACTTTGTTAAGGGAATTTAAATTGTGTTACTTTCTTTGGTAGCATGAGATATTACATTTTCAATTTGATTTTCACGAGCACATTGGCATGTAGTTTGTGGGGTATAAATTATGAGTTTAGTCATGTTGATTTTGTAAGCTTGGATGCAGTTGGATAGCCTATTGGAATGATAACCGTGGTTATTTTTTAGTTAGAAAAATAAAAATAAATAAAATGATGATCATTTTGAGCTTTCCACCGAGTAACTGAACCTCTTGCCTCATTAAGCAATGAGTGTTCACGTTAAAAAGTGAGAAGTTAGACTTGGTTAGCAAAGCTTTGTTGCCTTTTTGACTCGAGTTAGTAAGTCCTTAGGGGTGTCTTTACACCTAATGCCCTAAAACTATCTGGTTTAGGAGTCATTGACTTAACGCTCGATACATGGGTCAATTAGAAAGCTTAAGGGAGTTAAGCACAAAAAACAAAAACAAAAAAACCTTGGTTATTGTGTTTGATGGGTAGTCTAATAAATTTTGAGTGTCGAAGCATGAATGATTAAGGTTAGTTTTGAAGTCCCATAATTATGTGCTAATTTCACTTTCACTAGAATTGATTCGTGTGATGTCTCATAATATCATGTTAGTATAGTAGCTTGATTGATAATTCTCTGAAAATTGTGAAATGGTGTTTGTTTGGTTAAGCTTGCTCATGAATAAGAACCATGATTTTTATCTTATTGCATTTTTTAGAATAATATGATTCTACAATGTTTGTGGGTATCATTCCTGAAAAACCCTTACGAGACTTCACTCGTCCTCTAGGGAATTCCTAGGGGTTTAAAAGGCTTATTGCATATGCTAAATGCAATTGTTTCTCCCACGAAAGCAAATTTATGTTTCTTGTTTTTATTTTGTTTTCAATTTTGTTTTGCTAAGGGACTAGCAAAATATAAGTTTGAGGGTATTTGATGAGTGCCAAATGGTGTGTATTTGGGCCCCTTAATTTATATTTGTTAGACTTTTAGCTTAGTTAATTTCTAACATTTTAGTCTGTTTTAGTGTTTTATGGTGCTATAGATCCTTGTTTTTAAACCACGGTTACAAATGAGAAAAATGACTTAAAGTGAAGTTTGGAGTTCTTGCCCATGTGCACGAGCGCATGTGTACGATCGAACGCACTGCGCTTGAGCCCAAGGGGTGAGATTGAGCGCACTCCATGTAGATTTGCGTCTCACGCGTTGCCCTAACCGCCATCGCTTCACCTGATGCGCCGTGGGGATTTCTGAGTAGTTATGTATGTTCGAGCGTGCCTTCTACGATTGATCGCATACATGCCTGCGCTCGATTGCAATGCCTGCGATTGAGCTCATTCTGTGACCTGGCAGTACATTAGTTTTCTATAAATATGACCCTTGTGTAATATTTTGACGACTTACGTTTTATGGGCGCATTTTGAGAGTTTTTGCCTCTGTTGGGCACTGTCCTGCCCATTTAATTGTCAACTTTATGTACTTGCTTTAATTTAATGTCTTATTTTAGTTTGTTTGTGTCTCCCTTTTACATGGGAGGCTAAATCCTCAACTAAGGTTGATGATGACGCCTCACCATTGATACTATGCTAGTTTTTACATTATGTTCTTTAATTTTCATCTTTTTCATACCGCTTAGTCGTTTCAATTTGAGAGTTTAGTGACAAAATTGAGTTTGATTGTGCCATAGTTGTTTATTCATTGTCTTTCGTCCAATGGATACATTCCATCCTTTGATTTATGTGCATTCATCCATTGTAGTTTGTGTTAAATCATATTCACTTTTGATCCTTTGGACTAAATCATTTATGGTTTATCTTTTGTCAAAGGAACGGATTCTTTGAATCATTCAATAGGCACAATAGATTAAGCTTTGATTCAATCGATAGACGGAGTAATTAACTTAGTGTATTTAACTAGCGTTTTTGATTTGGTGAGGCGGAGTCTTTAACCTTAGTGTTTCTTTTGTTTATTTCACTGCAATTTATTTAGTTTATGTTTCCTTTGTTTCAAAAACACCCACTCTGAGTTAGGTTAAGATAATATTAGTCTAGAATTAAAATTAGTTTTAAACATTCACGGTTCCCTAAGGTTTGACCTTGCACTTTCACACTACTATACTATAATGGTTTGTGCTATTGCGAGTATCTATTTTTGGGTACACCATGTGTAGAATTTCAAGAGATGGAATTAAATGGTTATCCATCAAATACATGAAGGCATTCATAACATATTTAATATTCATAGAGAATTGTTCAACAAATTAAAGAAAGGTAGATGGCATGGTGACTTAAAAAAAAAATTGCACACTATAAAGAGTGATTTTAAGCTGAATGGGAGAGAGACTGTAAAAAAATAATGAATGAGTGATAAGTAACAATGATAGGTTGTGAATAACATATTAATAACTAAATATATCATTTTGTGTAAGATTTGTGACAACTTGTGATTTGACATGGTACTAAGCATGTGTTTTAACTAAAACCAAACTCTATTCTATATCTCCATTTATTTATATTTTAGGCCTTATTTATTGAGAGAAAGTTATTAAACTTTTTTTTTGGAGCAATTAGTGATTTAACATGGTACATTTTTAATAACTATTTCACATGTTTGAGTTAGACCACAGATAAAGAAAGTATAGAAATATTGATTAAAATAATTTAATTTATCATTTTCTGACATCTTAAATCTTTCAAGGTTGGGCTCAAAAGAAAAAAATTTGATAATATTAATAAAATAATTAAATCAATCATATGATCATGTCATGTTAAATCTTAAGCTCAAGCCGTGAATCTTCACTTAGGTATTTCATTTTAATTAGACGAAGTAGAATGGCTCGAGGTAAATTAGGGTTGAATTTCTCTTCATTTGCTTGCTTGTTTGTTTATTTATTTATTTTTTTCAATCGTTGGTATACATTTTCCTAGCTAGTTGCTATGTTTTAAATTTAATCAATTTTTTATTTTTTATTTTTTATTTTTTTTTATGAGCAAAAAGGGTTGGCCGGGGAGCCACACAGGAGGGACCTAGATGGTTGGAAATGTAGGCACTCCTTCAAGTCCGACTGAATCATAGTATGACTTAGCCCCATCAAGGTATCAGTGAACACTACAAATAATAATAATAATAATAAATAAAAAATACTTCCTGGCATTTTTTAAGTGCTAGCAAACCGGTTTTAAATGCCAAGAAAACCTATCTTGGCATTTAATTGCTGACATAAAATATACACCGACACTCCTAGTGTCAGTAAAATTGTTTCCTGGCACATAGTCTATGTGTAATACCCCGATTAAAATAATAATTTTTATTTTCTAAATGGTTTCTCTTTACAAAACGATTAAGGAGTTTTTAAAAGTTGGTTTTAAACAAGGATCTAGACCCTTCTTGGTAACCTAGAAAACCCTAAAATTCATTAGAAAATAGAAGCTAAAACACTAACCCTTTGGACCTAACACGAAGCTGACGGCTGAGGGCATGAGACAACGACAACATGATGTCATCACCTGCCCTCGTTGCAGCTGTTGTTGTTGTGTTGTGATCTCTCCTTGCCGTCATCTCATGCCCTCGATTGCCAACTATGTCGCCAGCCTTCTTTATTGTGTTTTCTTTCACGCTCTCTCTTTCTCTCTCATCCTCCACCATGTATGCATGATTTTATCTCTGGCTTATATGTGTAAACGACTGGTAGTATTTTGGCGTTAAAAAATTGACGGCAAAAAGATGGTTTATCCTGGCATTTAAATAAATGCTAGTAATTTTTTGTTAGTATTTTAAAAAAATATGCCATCAAAATTTTAAAGAGTTTAGATTTTAGGGGAAGTGAATCAGAGAGACAGTGTGACCCTCGTAAGGAGTGGATGATCAGAGCTGGATTGCTAAAAGGAGCTAAGCAGACTTCATCCTATTTTGTGCTAAGTAGAAGAAGCCCTTATTCATCTTATTTTTACGTTTTGTTGCCCTTTTGAAGAATATATTGTGAAGGGTTTAACACTAAAGATGTTTTTACAGAGAAATTTCATTTTCATTAACCTCATAGTAAATTGAAACTTCACTTTTCTTGGTTAAAAGTTAAATGTTGAAATGTTTAATCTAGAAGCTCCTAGTAAGGAAAGAAGGATCGTTACCACCCTTCACTATGCTATTCCCCCTCATGGTGAGACCAATTATCCTCTTGTTGTTCCGCTGTTATGTGTAGTAATTCTATATTAATCTTTCTCTTTTATGGGAAAGAGGACCCTAAACACCAAAAGGACCCATTTTTGTTGTAGTGGGAAATCCAAGGCAGGTAATAATAATCAGGGCATATGTGGGATTTTCCGTTGTGAAAATTCAAGCCCTCGTTCTAATATATGCCTTGACCACTTAAAAATTTCTTTGGACCATTGAACTACCACCATGATGGTTTTAAGTTGAATGAATTATGTGTAATAATCGCTTTCTTAGCTGGACCTCTTTTCCATTCTTAGACATTCACATTTTAAGACCAAATTCATGCAATTGTTACTTAACTTTTTGATGGTCAAGTCACTGCCAAATACAATGTTTGAAATTATATCTCATTTTCCATCACTTTATTTCTCTCACGTTCAAAGGAATTCACTGGCTGTGGGTTGATAACACTTTAGATAAGGAAGTCATTTTCAAGCTACTTTGGCAAAGAAATTACATTTAAAAAAGAGTACGTGCAGTAAAAGGACACCTTAGAGATCCATGCGTATATACTACAACCTACATGTTCATGCATCAATTGCATGCATGTCATGATGAGGGATTACTGTATCAGCCACTACAAAATGATTGAATGCTATGATCATCCCCATATATATATATATATATATATATATAATACCATAAAAAGCAGAGCACAGCAGATGATCGATGGACCAAATTGTGGTGTGATAAAGATGGTAAATTTAAAATATAAAATTGAATGTAGTAATAGTAAAATTTAAAAGAAATACATGGTACATGTTAGAATATTTAAGCAAGTAATTATTAGAGCAATTATGATATTAAAGTTCAAAATATATTTTCAAAAAGGAAGGAAAAACATTGAAAATACTAATCCAGATGGGAAAAAAGTGAATTTGGAGCCTGAAAACAGCACTCGATGAGCTTCGCTGGTGACCACGACGTGTGTTTCAAAAATAGCTTTCCAAGTTTAGGTCATATGCACAATTTTGAAACTCGTAGCCAAAGTTATGTCCGTTTTACTGCATGTTGCACACGTGATGTTGCCCCAATTGTGCCTACTTGTGTTCAAACAAGATATAGATAAGACTGATGTTTTACGTTTAAAAGATGGCGTGATCAAACAAGTCTAGTCTCGTTTGAATGGGGTCATCTATGCACAGAGACGGATCCAGAACATTTAATGTGAGGGGACCGTGGTATAATTTTTTTTTGACATAGATTGTGGTATAAATTTAAAATAAATAAAAGTAACGTATAAAAACAAAATTAACTTTAATTTAATTTTAGCAAAAAGATAAACATACAAAAATCTTGTTCACCTAAAAAAATCCTGTTCAATGTTCATCAAAGTAAATAAAACACATTAGTTATAGAAACCATTGCATTTGCACCATTGTGTATACTTAAATATACATAAAACAAAGCTTTTACTTTAAATCTTTGAGTAATTGAATCAATTAGAGTATCCCAAAGTCCCAACCCAAAGTCTTGAAAATAAAAACCAAGTCAGTGAACTCACCCAACCCAAGTCCCACAATTCACAAATTCTCACAATTTTTTTTTATAATCTCATGAATATAATGAAATTTATAAGGTAAGAAAGAAGTTCAAACCAATCATTTTAGGACGAATTAAGAAATAAGATCAAACAAATTAAGGACAATTAAGAAGAAGGTTAAAGGGTATTTTATAAACTAAAGTACTTAAAGAGTGCAATGAACGGTCATTGAAGAAAGGAAGAGCCAAAATATAGAGAAAGAAACCAAGCATAAACCAAATCCATGTTTGATGCTTTGATTTTGGTCTCTCTTTTTCTTTTTTTTTGAATGATTTTGGTCTCTTTAATTGGCCTTTATGTGCCCACATTTCACTATTTCCCAAATCCTTAAAACCAACTAACCCCAATTAATGCACTGACTCTACACTCTCATCTCACTTTCTTCTCTCTCTCCTTCGTCTTGACCTCTTCTACATCCCCACAACACCACAAAATTAATGGGAAGGGACCAGTTAAAACAATATGTATATATATATATATATATATACAACCACATTTTTTTTTCTTGGATTTGGGGGGGGACCATGGCTCCTGCCGGTCCCCCCTCATATCCGTCTCTGTCTATGCATACAAAATAGACACGGCCTAATTAAAGACGAAAAAGAAGGAATTAGCTAGGGTTTTTAAGGCATGCAGCCACCCTTCCCACGACTGGCCACCTAGAGCAAGAGAAAAGAGAGATAGAGAAGAAAAGGTGAAAGCTTTGAGAGAAGAGGAAAAAAGAGGGTGTTTTTGCAGCAAGGAAATGGTAAATCAAACTTCAAGCATAAGATTCTACCCCTTTTCGCTTAACTTTCATGAAGTTTATGATGATGTTTTGTGCATGGAGTTAGTATTTCAAGATGATAGCATATATGTGAAATTAGTGTGTTTGTGCTAAAATGATGGAAGATAATCCCATCCATAAAAAGCTCAAGGTTGAGTGAGAGCATTGGTCGATCAACTAGGGTATGCAACATTATGTTGTGCATTCCCCAGCATAAATGGAAATTGTCATATTTCTTATTATTATTATGGGAAAAATATACTTTATCCCCTTGAATTATTCACTTATTGTTTCATTTACACTTTGAATCTAATGTTTAAAACATGACACTTGACCCCCCCCAAAAAACTTTCAAATTGTTGCAATTTAACCATTCTAACTTTTTTTTTTTTCAAAATGCTCTCATAATTTTATTTTTTAAAAAAAATATAAAAATTAAAGGGTGGCAGGTTTGGGGTGGCCGAAGCCACCCCTAGGCCCAACTAGGGTGGCCTTAATTTTTATTTATTTTTTAATTTTTTTTTTTTAACTTGGGATGGGGGCATTTTGCGAAAAAAAAAAAAGTCAGAATGGTTGAATTACAACAATTTGGAAGTTTAGGAGGTCAAGTATCACATTTTAAACATTAGAGGTCAAAGTGCAAATAGGGGAATGGTTCAAGGGAGTAAAATATATTTTTTTCCATATTATTACTATTTAGCTTTGTTGTCATAAAATAGACGAATAAAAAAAATAATTGCATCCGGACCCTAGGAATTGGATCGGATCACAAATTCTTGCAAGAGTTGCAAAGAATTTACGAAATTTGAAATTTTCATTTCATAAAGAAGAAAAAATAAAAAATAAAGAAGAGGGAAAGATAAAGCGAGAGACAAGTTGACAACGTTGTGGATGGTTACCGCTCTGATACCATATAGAAACAAGTACATATATATGAAGGAATATTTTGTTGCACACTTTTTCATTTGTGTTCATTGAATTTATATTCAAGTGTTGAAGATATATTGTTTCCTTTCTAGAAATTTCTAGCCGTCGCTCGATTTGACTCTACCATTACTTGATTCGATTGTAATTGTCTTATTTGTTTTAGCCGTTGAATTATATTTTGTTGTTTTCCCTTGTAGAATTTGCCTCCTTTTGAATCTGATTGTTCATTAATTGATACCCACTATTCTTTATCCATCAACTTTTTTTATTGTTATCTTATCCGCCATCTGCTTGAGTATGACCAAATTCATGCCCATTAATCTTTATCCTTCTACCTTTATTTATTTATTTTTTGACTATATTCTCGAAAGGTACTGAGAATGAGATCATACCATGACCCCTCCGTCTTCATGAAGTCTACGCCATTCTTACAGTTTAGTTTTACATATTTAATGGTTGATTTAAAATAAAAATAAATATAGGATTGAGAAATAATATTTCTCTTTTAAGATTAAAAATATAAAAATAATCACTCAAATTCTAATGACCAAATGATATCTATAAATCCTTAATCCTATTAATATTATCAGCATTGAGTCTTACTGATGTGTTAATGAAATTAAATCAAACTATGTCTCAATCAACCTCGAAAAAGTATTTACAATTTTCACTATCTAAACCATTAATTCTCTATAACTCTTGATGAAAATGTGCTACTGTATCCTTGACGCGCCTTTTCAAATAAAAACAAATACAATGATACAATGAATCTCTTTCTCTTATCCCTCACACAACCCATGAAAGTAAAAGGCAAGTGATGTGGCTGAGAAGCTTTGATGAGACCATGGAATAAATCCCCGTTGTTTTCAGCCACAACTTGGTATTATAAGACATCATTATGCTATTCTAACTCTCTCATGGCGACTCTCTTTCTGGCACACCTTTAATAATGAGGTAACCACCCTACTGTTCCACTCATATTCGTGGGATCTAAAATCTCTCCATTTGTCAAGTTTTTCAAAGTTTGATTAAAAAATTTCAACAATTTTATTAACAAAACTGACCATCTTCTACCTTTTCTTCTTCTTCTTCTTCTTCTTCTTCTCTTTTTTTTTTTTTTTTTTTTTTTTTTTCAGTTACAAACTCTCAGCCCTAGGGGTCTCTCAGATTTGACTTTACATGCCACGTTAAGGTGTAACAAATTATTGGGTGGTTGCAAAATCTTATCATTTCAATTTCAATATTTTAACTCAATCAGTCAAAATGTTATGTTAATTAACTTATTATTTAGCATTTAGAATATCAAACTATGAAAAGTGCTAATTTTTTTTTTTTTTTATTTCAACAAATTGCTTCATAGAAACAACAAACCAGAAACTACAACAAAAAACCTTCACAGGGGGCACTACAAAAAAATGGGGTGTTTTTGACGTGTTAGGAGTTTGGCCAAAAATGCTACAACAAAATTTTTTGACGTGACATTAAGCAACAAGTCAAAAAAGTAATTTTTGTACTTTTTTGACGTGACAATATTGACACGTCAAAAATTACTAACGTATGAAAAATGACACATCAAAAAATTTAAATTAAATTTTCATAAAAAAAATTTATATTCCATTCTTATGTTTTTGAAGTGGGAAGGGAGTGCCACTTCAAAAAAAATATTATTAATTACTAAAATTAATAATATTAATTATGTTAATTACTAGAGGTTCATGTGTTGATTTATTCTTAAAAAATATTCTTATTCAAAAATAATTTTTACAATTTGTAAAATATGAAAATATACTGATAAAACAACACATGACTCAATTTATGTCTTTTACTAGTTAGGAGTATAAGGTTTTAGAAGAGTTTTTTAACACAATTAATATGTGATTCTAGGCAAAAGTCTACTATATTAAAAACTTAAAAGAACAAGAAGCTAGAGATGTATCATCTTCCCCATCTTAGGGACATAGTTGTTTTTATTTTATTTATTTATTTATTTTTATGTTGTCTTCTAGGCCTGTAAATGAGCCGACACACTTGTATTGGTTCAAAATCTTATCAATTTAAGCTCAATAATCGAAATGTTCGATATTAATTAACTTATTATTTAGCAAAATTATTAATTAAGTAACTAATGTATTTCTTACCATTTATAAATTATAATTACATTAATGTATACAAACTTAAATGACCTTAATTATATCATTACTTGATATGAATATTAAAATAATCTCAAATTTAGTAACTAGGTTTTAAGAATCAAAGCAATTAAAAAACATAGGTGACAATTAGAAAGTTAGTCAACAATGTGCACTTAATCAATGTACGTTACTCTTTAGGATGTGACAAATGACAATTGACATTATATTCAATAATACAAACTTAAATGTTATATTATATAAGATAAATTATATTATATAATAATTATACTATATAAATTATAAAATTAACAAGTATATAAATTATCTTTTAAGTTTATAGTTAATATAAATTTATTTAAATTATAGAAAATTAGGCTTGCAAATTAGTAGCGGCTCGTGAGCTCTCGAGCTCAACTCATTCTGTATAAGCTTCGGCTCGATTAACAAGCTTCTTGAACAAGCTCTATTTTAAAAATATTTAAACTTAGGGTAAATCCGGTCCCATTTCTCGGATATTTAAAGTCGCACGTGATCTTTGAAGTTTTTAATATTAGGTGGATTTTATTTTATAAAATTATAAAGAAAAAACTCTTACTTTTTTCATTTAATTTTTAAAAAACAATATATACCTAATTACTAGATTAATAATATTACCTAGCATGCATTAATTTTCCGATAGGCAATAGTATAAAGACACAAACTTAAACCCCACTTTTCTCTCTTTCCATTTTTTTTAAAAAAAAAAACTGCCCGAGGGAGAGCCCTAGAGAGAGTAAAAAATTGAGTTTAAATTGTGGTTGTATCACATCTCTTTCTAATATAAAAGATAATTAAGGTTTTTCTATATTTGTTAACACGCATAAATGGGGGGTATTGTAGGTCTTGGGTGCAGCCCATGCATGACCAAAATTTAAATTGGGATATATATATATATATATGACCAAAATTAAAAGATAATATTGCATGGGTTTCATGCATGCAATAAATGCAAGGTTTTGTAACAATATTCCATATATATATATATTAGGGAAAAGTATAAAATGGCCCCCCAAACTACCACCCATTTGTAATTTAGCCCCCAAAACTTTCAATTAGTATAAAATAGTCCCCAAACTACCAATTACTTATAAAATGGCCCCCTTATTAGATGAAACCATGAAAATAGACGGAAAACTTAAAACGACGTCGTTTTGGGTGTTAAAATTACTAAAATGCCCACATTATAATAATATAAACAAAAAACCAAAAAAATGTCATCGTTTGCTACACCCTAAACAAAACCCTTCTTCCTTTTGGAGGAGCTGATTTGCAGTTCTCACCACATACGATATTATGGTATTTGTATGAGAGGCCATTCAAGAGGGGTAGGAATAGAACAAGTTTCTGCTTGGTCCAAATCTGAGTTTTCAAACCCACAAACTTTCTCACATTGTCCATCTCCCCTTGTATCAATACAAGCACAGCCACAAGTATTTGAAGCCATATCCAATTGACTATTGACAAATTCTTGAAGGATAACAAGCAAATAAACAGAGGATTAAAGGGAAAGCGATCAGTCGAATATTTGCCTTCATATTTCGTCTCTGCAAAAAGAAAATTTTGAAAGTGATAACAAAAATATTACCACTAAGAAAACCAACCAAAAGAGAGAAACAAGCGTAGAAACACCACCCAGAATAATCAACCATTTTCATTTCTCTCTAGAAACTTAGAACTAGTCCCAGAACTCGGAGAAAGACGAGAGAAGAAGGGTTTTGTTTATGGTGTGACGAGCCGATTTGCAGTGGGAAAGAACACGGGGAAACAAGGGGAAGAAGGGTGTTGTTTAGGGTGTAGCAAAACGACGACTTTTTTTGGGGTTTTTTTTTTTAATTATTATAACATGGGCATTTTAATAATTTTAACACCTAAAACGATGTCGTTTTGGGTTTTCTGTCTATTTTCATAGTTTCATCTAACGGAGGGGGTCATTTTATAAGTAGTTGGTAGTTTGGGGGCCTACTTTATACCAATTAAAAGTTTGGGAGGCTAAATTACAAATGGGTGGTAGTTTGGGGGGTCATTTTATACTTTTCCCTATATATTACCTTGCATGCATGCAATATTAAATGCAGCCTATGCATAAGTTGTAGAACAAAATTTAATTAAATATTTTGCCCTAACTAAGTCAATTTAATTTGTACAATTGAAAAATAATTAAACTAACTAGTAGCAATAATTAAAATAATTATCCCGGTTTGGCGATTTGTCGTAAATGAGGCATTTTTTTATGGGGTTTACTAAGGGTTTTCTCCATAGTGTTCTCTCAGCATTCTCCCAATCTTACGTAAAATATGATTTAAGAAAAAATAAAATTATAGTACGTTTTTTTGCCAACAGATTAATTTTTATGAGTTAATAGTTATGTTCTAATGCTTTAAAACTTGTTTTTCGATTTAAAACTAAAACATAAGGGTTGAAGGTTAACCGTTTAGGGATGGTATCACCAAAAATGGATTTGATCATCTTAAATTTGGTACTAATGTCTAAAATAACGGGAGGTGGAGGCCGCTACAATTTGATTTTTTCTTAAATTATGTTTTACTTAAGACTGAGAATGCTACGAGAACTTATAGCATTTTCCTTTTTTTATTTACCAAAAGTTCAAAACGAACCCCACATATTTTATTATATATTTAATTAATTAATTAATAATAATAACAATAATAATAATAATAATAATACAGTGGGAACATTGATTCATGAGTAAAAAAATATATACTTCAAAATATATATATATATATATATATATAAATATATCATTTGATGAGGGCCGAAATGGCTTGTCAAGAATAAAAAAAGAAATGTTCCAGTTTTTCAAGGAAAATCATATCATCCACGTTCATTGATTCTGTCATAACAAGGTTTTATAATTCAGTATATATACATATATATATATAAAATGACAAAATGAATTTTGTAGGTATGCACCAATTATGAGATTAAAAGAGTACTTCGATTCTTGGGTCGATTAGGTAATATGTAGCAACAATTAGTGGAGGAGTTAGAGTTGATCTTTGGAGGTGCCTTTGTTTTAATTTTTAATTTTTTTTTACATATATTATATATGATAAAGACATTTTAACATAGAAATGAAATTTTTTTATTGCACAATGTGTGTAAAAAAAATTATATCGAATAAACTTAATAAATATGTATCAATAGAGAAGTGCTAGAGAGTTAAACAAATGAACAAGAAAAAGTTTCAAATTGATGTGACAAAGGTTTTTTAATTAAAAAAATCCAATTCTCTCTCCCTTGTTTGTTACGTTAGTTTAAAACTTTTTTTGGATTCATTTGTTTGGCTCTCTAACACTTCTTGTATCAATATCGATAAATGTTAGTTTGATAATTAACACATAGGTACTACCAAAAAAAAAAAAAAAAAAAACACAGTAATTTTTTTGGCGTGTCACTTGTTGACATGTCAGAATGGTTCCTAGGGAAGGAACAAAACAGCTGTTCCTCATTTTTTTTTTCTTTTTTCCCTCTTTTTCTCTCCTTTTCTCCTTCCCGTGCTAGTTCTCTCCCTTTCCCTCCAGCTACTTCTCTGCTTCTTCTTCCTCAAATTTTTACATCTCTTTTCATCACCGCCTACACCTCTCTCCATCGCCATCCGTCTCTCACCGGCCAACTCCATCTCTCCGTCAACCTACAGCTACACACTCAAGTATTTATATATATTGTTAGAACATAGTTTTCCGAGGATGACGTGGCGAGCTTCTATTTGTTGGGTTGTTGATGATGATGTTGGTGTATGGATTGATCTGGCTGCAAAAATAGACAGAATAGGATAAGAGCGGCCGGGGGTGTCCCGGCGATGGGAGCTCCGATGCCTAAGTCAGTATGTGATTATAGAATAATCAGATAACTTGGAGAAAATAAGTAAGGAGTGAGAAAACTGGATACCTTTGAATTGCGGATGGAGCTTCCTTTTTATAGGGACTTGGTGACATCATCATGGTTGGCGGAAGAGATCCTCGCAACTCATGGACGGAGGACTAACGCTCGGGAAATCCGAGCGTCTGCTAATCGGGATTGATCATTTGGACGGACCAAATGATCAATATTCTACCGAGCCTTCCTCTAGGCCTGGTGTCATATGCACAACAGGGCCCATATAGTTGGATTCGGATCCTACAGTTACCCCCCAATTTTCTAGTCGGAAGGACCTTAGGAAATTCATGTCTTAACCCTCTTCTTAAAAAGGGGCTCAATTCGATTCAAGTCACATTTTTCAACACATACATCCAGCACTAGGGTTTTCTTTTGTTCGAACAGATTTACCAGTAAAACATCTGGTCCTCAGCTTCTGTCGAAACCCATTTTCTGACGAAGGATGAGCCAAAAAGAAGATGACATCGTTGGCCTATTGGGGGATTCATACCCAGGCTCCTAGAGATCTGAGATCACGAGTGCCGATGAAGTTCATCTTCGCAATTCATATTCCATTTCATCCTCGATTACTCTATGATTTGCTGCGAAGAACACCGGCGCAACTATCAAAGATGACACACACGAGGTTTGTGTGTACGAAGACATGTTCAAGGCGGGGTTCCGATTTCCATTTCCAAGGGTAGTGCGAGAGTTACTTCATTACCTTCAAATAGCTCCTCATCAACTAACCCCTAATGCTTGGAAAATATTCTTTGCCTGTGTGGTTCTATGGCCCAAGGCATTAGGAGAAGGAAAAAATCTTTCGATTCGAGAGTTTTTAAAGATATACAAACTCGTGGAGGTCTCTAGTGCTGAATGCCTTTTCAACTTCCAAGAACGACAATCTACCAAATTCATTCGGCTGACAGGTCGTTCCAACAACAAAGCTTGGAGAAAAAGATTCTTCTTTGCTCAAGGCAACTGGGAATTTTCTATGACAGAAATAAACAAAGATCTAGACGTCCTTAGGGAGACACGTCTTCCTTCTGTTGCAGGGCAAGAAGAGCCTGCTTTGAATCAAGATGAAGAAAGTCGAATAAATCAGTTGTGGAAATACGCCCATGGAGATCCTTTGAAGATGAACTTCGACATTATCTTCTCTTTGACAACATTGGCAGCATACCTAAGATATCCTCAGATTGAAGGTTTGGGCGATGAGCTGTTACTAGAAGGATCAAGGGTACAGTTAACAAGAAAGAGAAATGGTGTTGATCTTGAAACCTCAAGACCTCCATTACCCGAGGGAAAGAAATCGAAAGTTTCTTCCGAAATTCTACCAATTACGGCTAGTGAATCTTTAAAGCATCCCCATGTTCAACTCTCTCTTCCGAAAGAAATGGCTTTTCCATGGAAATCCAGGTATGACAAAGGGAAACATAAGATAAACCTAAGTTTTCCAGAAGATCCTCCACTAGTCGGCCCCTCCGGCCCATTATGGGCAAAGGACGGAAAAGGGAAAACTACGATCTTTGACTTACTTTCTGGTACTCAATTGTCTAGGGAAATAAACGTCTCTGTCAAAAAGAGTAATCCCTTGATAATTCCATCCAGGGAAATAACTCTCACTACCGAAGAAAGTTATTCTTTGGTACCTCCATCACTCGGGGTGTCACACCCCCCTTTACTCTCTTCGGCTACAAATCCCATTGAACTCCCTACAGTAGGGGAAGCTCAAGAAACCTACCATGCTGAAGCAAAGGCTATGGAACCCTCTACCTCCAATGAAATGGATAGAGGTGGAGCTTCTTCATTGCAACCTAAATTCGTGGATGATGATGAAGTTATAGGGTTTCTAAGGGAAAACTCAACTGATGATCAAATTTTCGCTGCAAATCCGACCTCTACCAGACCCTCGAACAGCCGAACTTCTAAGGAGTCGATTAACTTTGCTGGAGAAACAATTAATTGGGTAGGTGAACCCCTTAAAGCATTCGAAAACTTGATCCCTGGGATTTCAACAACAGATGCTATTTTGTTGTCTCATAAGGAAGCAATGAACAACATGTCCCATCACCTTATAGATGTAAGCCTTTCTGACCTCCCCTTTTTCCATTTTGTGGTTTGTATGCTAGATTTAGCTAAGGAATTTTATTTGAACTTGTTTGCTTTCACAGGGTTTTCTGAAGGGTATGGTTTTTTACCTTGGTTTTTGAAAAGCTCACGAACATGTGGTTGCCAAGAATGATCTGTTGAGGAGGAAGCTTGAAGAGTCTCAGATAAAAATTAGAGAGCTAGAGAGCAAAGTTGAAGCTTTGCAAATTATGTCCGAGTGTATACGGAAGGATCATTTAGCCACTTATGGAAAATTCATTTTTGCAAGAGAGGAAGCTAATTGTCTTAATGCGAAACTCTCTGACGCAATCAACGAACTGGTGGTATGTCGTGGCAAAATTGAGACTTTATCACAATCAATTCTTGCTATGAAGACAAAATTCCATAAAGCCAAGGAGAAATTGCGCGAATACAAAACTAAGGCTCAGAGTTTCTATCGAAAGCTAAGTTTCACCTCTTGGGGATGAGATACAGGATTCTTTATGGGTTATCTAGGAGGGTTCGAGACTCTCAGAGATTGGGTCAAAAAACTGGGAAATTTTCTAAAAATAGACACAATTTCCCCCAAAGATGTCGCGCCTTTGAAGAAAGTGATGTCGAACGTATCATCTGTTGGTCGAAGAGAGATGCCAGATTGCCGAGGACTAAAACGTATGGGGTTTAGGCCACATCTAATATATGACTTGGAAGCTTGGTCCCAAGCTCAGCTTTCTCTGAGGGTTGATCATCCTGACGAATCAGATGTTGATTCTACACAATCAGTAAATTCTTTTGCCAAATCTTGGGATCATCAAGAAGATGGTGACGAGTTGTATTCATAGATATTTGTGCTTTGATCAATTTCCCGTTGTAACCCTTATTGGAGATGTGACGACTTCTACTTTTATTCTCAATAAAACTGCAATTCTTCTTTAACACTTGTTCACTTTCTATTGAATAACATTGTAAAGCATTCCGCCCTTATTCAGGACTCTCTGTGCATATCTTGCCTCGAGAACTATTAATCTTAATCGAACTTTGTCTTTCTGAAACATCCATATTTTAAAAGATGCATGTTCCAAAGACTGTCATTCTCGGAATACTTTTAATTCAGAGGCTAAATATACCAAATAAGGTTAGAACACTCCTTCTACAGAGGCTACTAGTTCTAACCAGATCTCCCATTCTCAGAACACTCCTACTTCAAAGGCTACACGTTCCGAGAATGTCTTTATTTTTTCGGAGCACTCTTTCTACAGAGGTTGCACGCTCCGAATAGGGTTAGAACACTCCTTCTACAGAGGCTACCAGTTCTAACCGGATCTTTCATTCTCGGAACACTCCTACTTCAGAGGCTACACATTCCGAGAATGCCTTTATTTTTCTATAGCACTCCTTCTACAGAGGCTGCACGCTCTGAATAGGGTTAGAACACTTCTTCTACAGAGGCTACCAATTCTAACCAGATCTTTCATTCTTGGAATACTCCTACTTCAGAGGCTACATGTTCTGAGAATGCCTTTATTTTTCTGGAGCACTCCTTCTACAGAGGCTGCACGCTCCGAATAGGGTTAGAACACTCCTTCTACAGAGGCTACCAGTTCTAACCGGATCTTTCATTCTCAGAACACTCCTACTTCAAAGGCTACACGTTCTGAGAATGCCTTTATTTTTCTGAGCGATCTTCAGGTAGAGTTACACTTCGAGCCAATCGACACACAATTGTTTCAACAAAAAGACTTTATACTATTAATCACAAAAGTACAGTATGCTTCTCATTTACATAAAGTATTTCTTTAAATGCCCAGCATTCCATGGCCTTGGTAACGATTTTCCCTCAGCGTTTTCAAGATAATATGCTCCCACTCTGCGACATTTGATGACTCTGTATGGTCCCTCCTAGCTCGGAGCTAGTTTACCTTCTGCTGAATCTTTAGTGGCAATTGTGACCTTTCGCAAGACCCAATCGCCGACCTTGAAACTTCTATGCTGGACTTTTCGATTGAAGTACCAAGCAGTTCGCTCTTGGTGTGTAGCCGTCATTGCTTCGGCTTGATCACGCCTTTCCTGTAATAAGTCCAGATGTAATTTGAGACCTTGGTCATTGGTATCTGGTTGAAACGCTTCAACATGATAACTTCCCGATCCAATCTTAGCGGGGACCACAGCTTCAATTCCGAAAGTGAGAGCATATGGAGTTTCTTCTGTGGCTATTTTCTTTGTAGTTCGATATGCCCACAATACTTCAGGGAGATCTTCAGCCCAATCCCCTTTATGATCTCCCAATTTCTTCTTCAGAATTTTAAAGATGGTCTTATTGGTGGCTTCCACCAGACCGTTTGCTTGGGGATGACCTGGCGATGAGAAGTAGTTTCTTATATTGAGCTTGGCACACCATTCTCGGAATGAATCACAGTCGAACTGTTTACCGTTGTCAGTGACAAATGCGTGTGGAATACCATGTCGGCAGATGATGTATGCTTCTCGTTTACATAAAGTATTTCTTTAAATGTTTCGGTGGGTTTTCCTTTGATCTCTACCTCGTTAGTGCTGCTGACTACACTCACAGGAAGGAATTCCAAATTTATCACCTCTTTAGGGATATATTATAACATCTTCTCGCACCGATTTCCTTTAAGCTCCCCAATTTCATTTTTGGTCGGGAATTTCATCATCAAATGATAAGTTGATGTGATTGCTCTCAACTTATTCAAAGTAGGGCGACCGATAATCACATTATATGCAGACGATCGATCGATTACTAAGAAGTCCACCATAACTGTTGAATCTCTAGGCGAAGTTCCACACGTTATCGATAACGATATGATCCCTATCGTTTGAACCTGTTCCCTCGTGAAACCGACCAATGGCGAGCCAAAAGGTTTAATTCTGTCTCGCGGTATTCCCATTTGTTGTATCACCGACCAATATATGATTTCGGCTGAACTTCCATTGTCAACCAAAATTCTGTGGATGGTGTAATTGGCTACAGTCATGGTTACTACTAGCGCATCATCATGAGGCATCTATACCCCATTAGTGTCTTCGTCAGAGAAGGATATTGTTTCTATGTCTTTTTTCTACACCTTACAAGGCCTTCCTACCTGATATACTTCTTCTATGTGGACGCTTCTAGCGTGGGCTTTTCTTGCTGAGGTGGACTCACCTCCTCCGGCTAACCCCCCGGAAATAGTATGAATTTCCTTTACTATTAACTGGTTTTGTGGATGTGGTTGATTTTTGCTATTCATGCCTTCCTCGCTCCTTTGTTTGTGTTCTCTTCTTGATCTCTAGGCCCCTGCTATGTTCTCGTCTTTCTTTCCTATCATGTCAGTTTTTTGGGGAAACCTTCCTTGACGGAACCGCTATACTTCGTTGTGGAGACCTTCGGCTTTCTTCGTCACCTTTTTTTGCTAGCCACAAACTTGACTAACTTTCCATTCTGAATGTGGAGTTCTATTTCCTTTCTTAAAACCATGCGATCTTCGGTTTGATGCCCATGGTCATTATGATACTCACAAAATTTCTGATTATTGCGCTTTTCTGGGGGAGTCCTCATTGTCGGTGGCCACCTGAAGGTCGGATCACGTTTGATCTCCATGAGCACAGTTGACAAAGTAGCATTCAAAGGTGTCCACTTCTGACTTTGGGGTTGGTTTCTTCCTTGAAAGGGCTCAGCCTTTCGCTCCGACGTTCTCGGGGTTTTTCTCCTCCTACTTGTGGATCCTTCTTCTTTATCTTCCTCTTCTTCTTGTTTAATTTTCTTCCTTTTGGTCAAAGCATTGATAGTTTCTTCTTGATTAACAAACTCTTCGGCCTTTCTCATAAACTGGTGGAGGGTACCTAATGTGGCCTTCATGCTAATTCAACCATCAAGGGGCCATCCGCCTTAATACCGTTCATTAAAGCTGACAAAATTGTATGATCATCTAGATTTTCGACTGTGAGTTTTTCTTGGTTGAACCTATGGAGGTAGTCTTTCAAAGGTTCATCTTTCTCTTGAACTAGGGATAACAGATAAGCAAGATTTTTCTTCCTCCTGTGAATAGCCAGGAACTGGTTCACGAATTGACGTCCTAGTGTATCGAAATTATCAATGGACTGGGGTTTTAAGTTACTGAACCAGTCTTTTGCTACACCTTTTGTGGTTAAAGGGAAAGCTCGGTAGGCTATTTCATCTGGGGTTCCATGAAGCGCAAGGTGAGCGAAATCCTTCCACATGGTCGGAAGGATCTCCACTTCCATCATACTTGTCCACCCGCGGATCTTTAAATTTGTCAAGGAGCGGGAAGTTTAACACTCTATTGGTAAAGGGCAAGGTTGTTTTTGTCATCAGATGTTCGGCCATGGACTATCCTTCTCCGTTTTCCATGAAGAGGACCATCTCTTTGTACTTTTCCTGAAAATCCTTCATGTCTTGCTCCGCTTGATTTTTCTTATCATCTGTTTTGCCAATCCGACTGCGATGGGACCTGCTATGTCGGGACGGTTGATACGATGACACTTCTTCGCTAGATTGTTAAGTCAGTGTTTTAGTTTGATGAGACTTTTTGTTGGAAGAGTCTTTTTTGCTATGTGTCCTGGCATGATGATCACCGTGAACAGAGCTTTCTTCCTCTTTGTTGCGCATTTTCTCTTTTCCTGCCGGTTTACGCCTTTCTTCATGCGCAAGTTGTTTTCGGAGGGGTAATCTAGAAACGAGGTCTTCATTGGTTCTCTTCATAGCCTCCATTGATTCACTAATACGTTTAATAACTTCTTCTAACGAATTTATCCGAGTGTTCGGATCCACCGGTGCTGCCTGATCTTTTGGTATGACTATGCGCGACGGTGACGGGATGGCCATCCTTTGGAATTTTTCTAATAGTAAGAACAGATTTGAACAATCGGTTCCCACAGATGGCGCCAAACTGTTAGAACACAGTTTTTCGAGAATGACGTGGCGTGCTTCTATTTGTTGGGTTGTTGATGATGATGTTGGTGCATGGATTGATCTGGCTGCAAAAATAGACAGAATAGGATAAGAGCGGCTGGGGGTGTCCCGACGATGGGAGCTCCGATGCCTAAGTCAGTATGTGTTTATAGAATAATCAGATAACTTGGAGAAAATAAGTAAGTAGTGAGAAAACTAGATACCTTTGAATTGCGGATGGAGCTTCCCTTTTATAGGGACTTGGTGATGTCATCATGGTTGGCGGAAGAGATCCTCGGCAAACCCAAGGATCTTGGCAACTCATGGACGGAGGACTAACTCTCGGGAAATCCGAGTGTCTGCTAATCGGGATTGATCATTCGGACGGATCGAATGATCAATATTCTACCGAGCCTTCCTCTGGGCCTGGTGTCATATGCACAATAAGGCCCATATAGTTGGATTCGGATCCTACATATATTATATATTTATATTTTAAAAATATGAATATGTTTGTAAAAAATGAATTTTAATTTTGGCCCATGCAATATATTGACACGTGTCCTCTTCCAATAGGTCCGGCATTACAGTCAACTGTTCTCTGGCAACTCCTTCACCAGGTTCGGTAGTGCTCCTCCTCAGGTATTTTTTAGTGTGTGTGTATATATATATATACACTCAGGTATTTATATATATGATATATTTATATTTTTAAAATATGAATATATTTGTAAAAAATGAATTTTATTTTTGGCCCGTGCAATATATTTGTGTCCTCTTCCAGCAGGTTTGGCAGTGCTCCTCCTCAGGTATTTTTTAGTATATATATTTATAATATAAATAATAAAATGTCTTAGTTAAAGTGGCCGTATTTGGGATTTGAAAAAATTGATATGTATGCATGTTTAGTGATCGATAAATTTGGCCTAACATGTAGAGATAAAAATATATATATTGTTGTGACCAAATCGATTTAAATTATATATATTTTATTTTTTGGAATATATGGTAGCTATGTATAGTACGTATACCTAAACTGCATGCATGCAAATTGTTTACTTAATGATAGTTTTTTATGTTTCTAGAAAAAAATAAATAATAAATTTATATGATGTTGAGGGTTTACAATTAATCTTCATGTTTTTAATTGGAAGTCCATGTGTGCCAAATAAGTAGACGTTTAGCAAATTAATTAGGTTATTTATGTTAGGGTTTGGTGCTAACAAAAAAAAAAATTTGGAATGGTGTAAAGAAGGACAATGAAATAAATAAAATCAAATTAGCTAACCTATGGTTATCTTACTTAGGGTACCAATATATAATAGGGTTTAGGGTCTAAATATCGATTTAGATTTTTACATTTGTTTAGGGTGATAAAACAAATTAATTAAGTTTGGTATGTTTAGGGTTTATCATTAAAAAAAGGGTAAATATATAATAACTCTTTGGGTCTGCCTTCCGAAATTTTAAAATGCTTAGGTTTTTTTAAAATTTACTCACAGGTGGAAGAAAAGCGAATAAAATCCCGTCACACTTTTGGTAACGGCCATTAACGGACTCAAAACGCACCGTTTTGGACCCAAAACGCACAATTTTGATCGATTAAAATATTAATTTTTAATTTTTTAATCTAAAAATTAAAAAAAAAAAAAAAAAAAAAAAAGAAAGAAGAAGAACCCTGGTGGCCGATCCACCCATAGGGGTGGTTGGCCACCCCCATGGCCTAAGGGGTGGTTTCGCCACCTGTTAAAAAAAAAAAAGGAAAAGAAGAAGGTGGCGATCCACTACGGGGTGGTCACCACTAGCCATGGGGTGGCTCGCCATCACCATGCCGGCAGTCTGGTGGCCGAGCCACCCCCATGTGGCCGAAACCACCCCCTTCTTCTTCTTTCATGTTTTTTTTTCTTTTAACAGTGGCTTCTTAAATAACTCGGCCACCACCAGCCGGCCTGGTGGTGTCCGACCACCTCCATCCTAGGGTGGCCACCACACTGTGGGTGGATCGGCCACCCTTCTTCTTTTCCGTTTTTTTTTTCTTTAACAGGGTGGCCAAAACCACCCCCCTAGGCCATGGGGGTGGCTCGGCCACCCCTATGGGTGGATCGGCCACCAGGTTCTTCTTCTTTCTTTTTTTTTAAATTTTTAGATTAAAAAATTTAAAATTAAATTTCTAAAATTAATATTTTAATCGATCAAAACGGTGTGTTTTGGGTCCGTTAACGGCCGTTACCAAAAGTGTGACGGCAGGGATTTTATTCTAGTTTCCTTCCACCCAGGGAGTAAATTTTCGAAAAGAAAAACCCAAGCAGTTTCGGAAGGCAGACCCAAGGAGTTATTATATATTTACCCTTAAAATTTTTTTTTAAAATTAATTGAAACGATATTAAGAAATACACTTTAAAAAATGAAAAAAAAAACAATAATAACTAACCTAGGGTTATTTGTTTCTTTTAGACACGTACACTAGAAAAGATAAATTTATATGATGTTTCGGGTCTACAATTAATCTTGATGTTTTTAGTTGGAAGTCCAATTGTGCCAAATAAGTAGATGTTTAGCAAATTAATTATGTTATTTATGTTAGGGTTTGGTGCTACCAAAAAAAAGAAAAAAAGGATATAGACCGAAGGACAATAAAATAAATAAAATAAAATTAACTAACCTATGGGTATCTTATTTAGGGTACCTATATATAATAGGGTTTAGGGTTTAAACCTCAATTTTGATTTTTACATTTGTTAGGGTCATAAAACAAATTAATTAGGTTTGGTTTAGGATTTATCATTAAAATAATAATAATAATAATAATAATTGGAATGATATTAAGAAACACTTTAAAAAATGAAAAAAAAAACAATAATAACTAACCTAGGGTTATTTGTTTCTTTTTGACATGTGCACATTAAAAAAAAAAAAAAAGTAAACTAGGGTCCCCATATATACAATATGAGCAGTTTTACAAATTATTTATGCATGTTGTTTAGTCTTAACAAAGGAGAAAAAATAAAAAAAAAGAAGCCAATATACTAACCATGATTTAATTACTTAATGTATGTAGTAACGCTATGGACAAGAGTTGAATGACAAAGTTTAGATGTATAAGGGAATATAGAGACGGGTGTAGATCATTTGTTGACTTCGCAGTTAGGAATTGTAGATTCCTTGATGGAAAAATTCTAGATTCCCTAATGGAAAAATTCACTGCCCCTGTAAGGCGTGTCGAAATAACCAACACCACTTGCCGGGCGTCATACTTGAGCAGTTAACCGAGGGTAAAGGAATAATGACTACATACAAAAGCTGGTATTATCACGGTGATAAGCCTGTACGGTTGACTGTAGTAGTCTTTAATTTGACTACCATGAGCACAGATGCGGGTAGAAGTACAGAATCTGGTGAACATATGCATGCAATGTTGTGTGATGTTTTCAGCATGCATGATGCCAGGGTAGATAATTGTGATCCTCAGGTCGTGGTGCAGGGGGATGAAGAAAATGTGAATGTAGAAGCCACTGTAGGTGATGTACTCAAGTATCAGGACTTGCTTAAAAAGGCTGAGAAACCACTTCATGTTGGGACCAAACATAGCAAACTCAGTGCTATTGTACATCTATACAACTTGAAGTGTGTTGGTGGAGTTAGTAATACAACATTCTCCTCATTCCTTGAACTCATCAACGAGTTGTTGCCTGCAAATGATGAAACCTTGCCCAAGAGTACATATGTAATACCCTGTAACACCTCGAGAATTAATTAACTGGTAATTAAACAAGACCTCCGAGACCTCTACTCCTCAAAAACAGAGGATACTAAGCAACAAAAGTAATAAAGTACTATAAACATTAATCAATATAACCAGAGTGTCTAACCAAAGATCATCAAAGCAGCAAAAATCATACTATATACGTAACATCGTACAAGGGATCTAAGCTAATCCTTAGCATGCAAGCAATGCATCAAACCCTACGTCTACGGCATAATTCAAAAGTACTAGTTACCATGAATACCCGCTTAAGCTTGCAATAAGTCCTTAAGCATTTTCCTGGATCGAGTCCTCCACAAGAATCGGATGCTTCATGATATCCAATATCTTTAATAACATAATCGTACATATGGAGAAAAAAGGAAAATAATACAAGGGTAAGTCTGACAACTTAGTGAGTAAAAATCCGCATGGCGTACCCGTCATTAATTTGTGGATTCTTTTATTTATAAAGCACATGCAACATTATGAGATGACAATTATCATGCAGGTGATATATATATAATATATGCTTATAATCATGAGTAACAGTAATAGTTCAACAATATGGTCTACCCGAGATATTATCCCTTCTTAGTAGGGGTGACGTTGTCCCAAGGGACCTATAGTATAATGCCAGTGCCCCAGCAATTGTACAAAACATACCGTATGTAACACTAGCGACACGACCAAGTTCAACCTTGGGTAGCCCACACCGCTAATGACGTCCGTCCTATAGTGACCATCCATTGGGAATGGTTGTATCATTGGTCATGAGTCATTGGATCCAAAGCCCCCACACATGCACACATTGATCACAAAGCTAACCCGTATAGTAAGCCCATGGCCATTATACCGCACGTACCGGTGTACCATGTCATACAATGCAATTAGTCTTATCAGTCTTTTACATGCACAGTTTTACAAGTCTCATTATTATCTTGTTAATAGACACACGGTTTCACAAAAGAGAGTTCCCCGTAGTTCCAAAATATATTTCATGAGAGTTGCAAAACATGCATGTTTGATATCTATATAAAATACGTGCAATGCAAGAAAAGTAACAACAAAGCATCCATATGAGTTTGTACTCACCCGGCCACAAAGCTCCTCCATGTAATTCCCTTGAGGCTCTATAATCTCGAATACTGAGAAAAGACCTATCATCAGTTCTATTTTTACTAAAGCACAGCTCTATAACAAGAAAATATGAGTTATGGGATGACTGGTGAAAATAGTATTTTCCTATCACACACTAACCGTACATTTGGGCTCGGGGCTATACGTCCACTGTGTCACGACGGGCTGTACGTCCGCTCTGACTTCTTTCAGGGAGAACCTCATTTTCTCTCCACTATCTACCTATTCTCTGACTCCTAAGGCCAACAAAAGGCTTCCTAGGGCCTCCTAACACAGATCGAAATCTCCATGCAAAGAAACAACGCTAAGCTTAACAAAATGCTAGCCTAAGCAAGATTAAAGCATAACTAAGCTAACAACTACAACTAGCAACATAGAACTATAATTTAGCAGCATAACCATGTATTAAAAAGCTAAGGAAACCAAGCGTTACCTCCTTGAAGTGAAACCTCGAGAGTTCCTCCTCCGACAACACCAAAACACTCATGAAACCTCACAAATACTCACAAAACGGCCTACTGGTAGCCTAGAGGTGAAGAGGGGGGTTTAGGGGTGAGAATGGTGTGAAATGGGCGAGGGGCTGAGGGGGTATTTATAGGGCCAAAAAGCAGCGTACTTTGGACCAAAGTGGCATACGTTCGGTAATATTACATAACGGTCCAAAGGTTGTCTTGTACGTCTAGGTATTACCCGGAGGGTATTTCAAAAAGTAGCATACGTCTGGTACTTTTGGGCGTACGTCTGTGTACTATTCATAGAGTACAGTGTACTATATGTTAGCATATGTCAAGTGGTCCCCTAGCGTACGTTCACTAGAAAGTAGTGTATGTCTACAGAAAAAGACAAGAGCGTATGTCCGCCTGACCTAGCATACTTCCATCGTAAAAGACAAGGGTGTACGTCTGCCAGAAAGTGGCGTACGTCCGCACTAAAAGACAAACCAGAAGACAAATTCTCAAAATACCCTTCTGGCTGATCCTAATGACCCAAAGTCCAAATTAGCCCTTTATATAAGACACTTATGCTTAGTTAAATATTTGGGTCACTACATATCCCGATAAAAATAACATTTTATTTAGGAGATCCTTTCCACTAGAGCGTTTAACCTGAACCTTTGATAAAGCCGCTCAGACAAAGGCCTAAAACCCTTACAGTTAACCTAAACACACTTTGAGCCTTTAAAACATGGAAGCCAAATGCTGATCCTCAGGTGGCGGACGTACGCTAAGTCTGGCAGGCATACACCGCTGTCTATAGTGCGGACGTACACTAGGGGACCACTGGACGTACGCCCTGCAAACCTTACCAATAGACGTATGTGGGACCACTGGACGTACGCTACTTTTTGTATACCCTTTGGATAATACCTGGATGTATAAGACACTCTTTGGACCCTTGTGCAAGAACCAGCAAACTTACGCTAGGGTTGCCGGATGTTCGCAGGTCCGATAAAGGGTTGGTGGCGGATTTTCACTATAAATAGGACGCCCCTCCTCTCATTCCTCACGCCTTCTTTCATCCTTTGGTGTGCCCCTTGGCTACCAGAATCCCTTCCACATTTTTTAGAGAGAATTTGGTGAGGAAGAGTGTTTCCAAGCAAAGATTCCAAGGATGAGAGGCATGTGTGTGCTCAACTTTGGGGTAAGCTCTGTTCCATTCTATATTCAACATTGTTATAGCCCTCGTTGTATGCCTCGTTGAGTCTTCAAAGTGTTTATCAAATTTCTTCTTAAAAATGACAATGTTTGTAAAGAAGTCTTTCAAATCCCGTTGTATTGTGATTTCTTATAATGCATGTGCTCTTTTACTTGCCTAGATGAGGTTTAGAGGTCTAGAAGTGCTATAGGAATAATGCATTATCCGAATCTTAAAACGGTGTGCTGAACACACTGAGCGGACATACGCCCTTGAGGACGGACGTATGGTTAGTGGACAGAGCACTAGTTTTGGGTTCCAAACGTGTATGCTTTAGCTTAGTGGACAGATATCTAGTTTTATAAGGCTTAGAATAACAGTGACTTGTGTTCATTATAACAGGAAACAGCTTGGTCGGACGATTCGCTTGAGGGCGTAAGGTAAGTAAACACTTACACCATTTTTCGTAATACGTGGGATATTTCAGCTGACTGACCATGCGTATGATATGAGCATGCCTATTTTCTGTAATTATTCTATAACCTTGTTATTAAATAAACTATCAAGATGCATCGTAAGATATGGTACGTGCGGTATAAACGGTCATGGGCTTACTATATAAACTTTGTATTATAGTCAAATGTGTGCGTTATGTGAGGGCTGTGGATCCATTGGTTTCGTGACCGTGATACAACTATTCACAATGGTTTGGTCACTACAGGACAGACTTCATTAGTTGGTGTGGGCCACTTGGGGTCGGACCCAATTGTGTTACTAATGTTACATACGGTATGTTGTACAATGGCTGGGGCGCTGCCATTGTATTATAGGTTCCTCGGGACAGCATCAACTCTGCTGAGAAGGGGTAATATCTCGAGTAGACCATATACGGGAGTTATGACTATTAGACTTTTTTGCATTAAAACACCTAGGTATTTATCTCTGGTTCTACACCTCAAGCTTTGAAAATCCTAAAACACGTTAAATGGTGTATTAGCGGAGGTAATGCCTTCTTTCTGGTTATTACTCAAATTGCACGTTTACTCAAATTGCACGTCTACTCTTATTAACTGGGCTCATGTCATACATAAATGTGAGGTTTACTTACTAAGTCATTAGACTTACGTGGTTATTACTCTCTAGGTAACCGTATTCATTGCTATGGAAGTGGAAAGAGTGCTACTACCTGATTGGTTATGCTTTACTTATGATTACAGGTTTGTCTTATTCATTAGTAGCTCCACATTCTTACTTGATGGATTATAGTAGATCTCAAATTTATTCACCTTCCCTTGCATTCACTCTGACAGTTTTTATAAGGGCGATTACCTATTGGGTTGCAAGTTGGCTTCAACTGGATGAATTGCCAGTGACACCACTGGATTAGTTGAGATTGATTTTGGGGGTGTTACAACATATGAGGCAAAAAAGTTTCTAAGGGACATGGGATTCAGGTATGAGAAGATTCCGTTGTGTCATAACAACTGTATGTTATTCTGGAAGGGCAATAAAGAGTTAGATTCATGTACCATCTATGGAGAATCTATGTGGAATGATGAAATTCATTTAGACAAGGATGGTCAACCAATATCGTCCATTAAGAAACATCCGGTAAAGGTATTGCAGTGGTTTTCACTCATACCATGACTACAGAGGTTGTTCATGCCAAAACACATTGCGCCCCATATGAGGTGGCATGTTGATGGCCGCACAAAAGATGGTGTACTAAGGCATCTGGCTGACTGTCAAGCATGGTAGTCGTTTGACAATTTGCATTCTGAATTTTTAGCAAACAGTAAGAATGTAAGGCTTGGACTATGTTCGAACGAATTCAAACCATTTGAAAACATGAGCACATCCCACAACACTTGGCCCATAATGATTATACTGTACAACTTGCCTCCTTGGATGTGCATGAAACAAACGTCTTTCATACTATTCTTTATTATTTTGGGTCCAAAGTCACATGGAATAGATATAGATGTCTACTTGCAACCCTTAATCGAGGAGTTACATGAGCTATGGAATGTAGGGGTGTGCATATTTGATGCATCAAATAAAACAAATTTTGTGATGCAAGCGCAATTGATGTGGACAATCAATGACTTCCCAGGGTGAGAAAGCATGTCTGCTGTATGTACTCAAGGGGTGAGAAAGAATGTCCTTGCTGTAGGTACTCAACAAGGTCTAGACGGTTAAAACACGGCTAGAAATGGTGTTATATGGGGCACAAGCAATACTTGCCCATGGATCATCCATTTAGGTGGAACAAAACAATATTTGACGGGAAGCAAGAACTAAGATGTGCCCTCAATGTGCCAAGTGGAGATGAAATCCTGAGACATATAGAAGAGATGGTATTTAGGGATGAGAGCGTAGGTAAGGCAGGGACAAATAATGAGCAAAAACAAAAGAAACAAAAGAAGAGTACTCTTACGGAGTAACAAGGACAAACGGATAATGTATTGTGGAAGAAGAAAAGAATTTTCTTTAGGTTGCCGTACTAGAAAGATAATTTATTGCGGTACAACCTTGATGTCATGCACATAGAGAAAAATGTGATAGATAACATACTTCGCACAATAATGGACATTAATGAGAAAACAAAGGACAACCTCAAAGCCCACCAAGACTTGCAAGAAATGGGTTTGATATCTACATTTCATCTGTGGATGGTCGAGGATGGTAAAACATATATGCACCCAACTTGCCACATGATATCTAAAGATGATAAAAACACATTTCTTGAAAGTGCTTTGAAATGTAAGGGTGCCCGACGGATATGCCTCGAACATCTCCTGATGTATATGGCTCAAGGACCGTACAATATCAAGTTTGAAAAGTCATGATAGTCATGTACTGATGTAACAGCTTCTCTCAATTGCATTGCGTGGATCACTGCCAGATAATGTGGTTCAACCTCTTGTTAAGATGTTTGCATTTTTTATGGGCATATGTTCAACAACATTGACACAAGAGGATATGGACCGACTAAAGAGAGGCATTTGTGTCACATTGTGCAAGATGAAACAGATGTATCTCCTAATTTCTTTACCATCATAGTTCACTTGGTTGTGCATCATGTTCGTGAATGTCGACTAGGTGGGCTGATACTGTATAGGTGGATGTATCCGGGCGAGGTATAATTTGTTTAAGTTTATTGATTATGTTGATTTTCCTCAATTATAATACAATGACTAATTACAATAATTGATTAATGATCATATGTAGGAGCCTTGGGGGCTTCAAATCTAATGTGCGCAATAAAGCAACTCCTGAGGGCTACATTGCGGAGGGGTACATAGCAATTGAGTTGGTGATGTTCTATGCGAGATATTTAGATAACGCCCCAACATTTTTCAATAGGCCTCTAAGAAACCCAGATGGTTTGAAAGAGGTGGGAACATGAGTCATCCTCAATCGTATGACATTGACACAGATTAACTGATACATTGTGTTTAACTTTGACGACTTTCTTGAACTGTAGACGTAAGTCATGTTACTACAATATTTATGTCCAATCACCTTGAACCCTTAGTTGTGAATTATAATAAAATTTATTTTGAATTGTAGGATGCATATGGATACGATTAGGAGATCATCCCATTGGAGGCGAATGATGGATGAGCAGTTGGGAACCCAACATCATAAGCAGTTCTGCGATTGGTACCATAACTTTGTAAGACTAATGTAATGTGTAACTATTATAGTTTGAGTATATTTAATGTAGGTCGTGAACAACTAACCAAACTAACTTCGTGTTTTCTCATTGTACATATTATACTCACAGGTCGATTGATTGGACGATCAAAGAAGGAATGAAATGGGTAACAAACTGGTAATGCATTATAGAGGCTTGAGTGAGACAATTGTCAGATATGACAAATATGTAGTTAATGGCAAACTGTTTTGCACCCTTGTATTTGATGTTGGGAAGAGGACTCAGAACAGTGGCTTGTGCGTGCCGACAGTTGATGGCGATCTGTACTTCAGTAAGTTAACGGAAGTAATAAGGTGGAGTACTTCAATAAGACTAAGTACATTATGTTCAAGTGTGACTAGACGAATAGTATGAGGGACAAGGGGTACAAGGTAGACGAGTATGGCTTAATTTTTGTAAACTTCAAAAACCTTGTCCACAGGGGAGAAATGATTACTGATGAGCTATATGTGTTAACGTCACAAGTTGACCAAGTATTCTACGTCAAAGATGAAAGGGACAAGGGGTACAAGGTAGACGAGTGTGACTAGACGAATAGTATGAGGGACAAGGGGTACAAGGTAGACGAGTATGGCTTAATTTTTGTAAACTTCAAAAACCTTGTCCACAGGGGAGAAATGATTACTGATGAGCTATATGTGTTAACGTCACAAGTTGACCAAGTATTCTATGTCAAAGATGAAAGGGACTGAGATTGGACTTGCGCTGTAAGACTAACCTAGAAATGTATACGACGTTGGTCAAGGTGAAGGACCGCATAATGCATGTGCCAACTACCATGAGTGCAAGAAACTGACTCTGACTAGTAGTAATAATCATAATCCTCAAGATGATGTCAAATACATCCGACTAGACTTAGATCCAATCCAAGCATATGTTAATTTAAAAATAATAATTATATATTATTCACATTAATTGTTTGGTTCCCTATTATTCTTTTATACATTGATTAGTATTTATGGTGGTTCATATTTCATCAATTCAAGACATTAATTAATTTTGTGATTGATGTACTCTATAGGTTGATATGAGTTATAAGGGGAAGGCTAGAGCATGGGGGTCTATACATTCAATGTGGTAGTCTATCGTGCATGGGTCGAGATCGCCCAGACATGATGACATTGACACATAAGACATTACTATCATTACGATGCAGTAAAGAAGATATAGACTAGTACTTCCATCAGATCAGACCGTTGTCCCCAATCATATAGTTAGGAAGGCATGGCCCAGATGAGATTTATGGATCATACTCCTATGTACGATAATGTAGTTGTGGAGTGGCTCTACTCCCACAATGATGCAGATATGGACGATGGTGAGACATAGGGGCCGAATGACCTACATGATGGGATTGGTGCCACGCATGGCGAGCAATCCTAGGACCCTGCTACACAAGTGTTGGGCACTAAACAGCTTCAAACAATAAGTAAGTACATATGTTGAAAATACTAATATATATATATGTTTTGTAGATAGTATTAAATTCGAAATATGTAACTTCTGTAATTATAAATGTGTTAGGTGTCCAGTCATATGGAAGCATGACTTTTCAAGTGTTGAACATGAAAGGCTCGCACGCTTTGTGGGATGTCCCTATTGGGCAAAGGTTTGTGTGTGAGTATAATAGTACGTGGTACAGCCCATAGGGATGAGTGCTATGAAATTTAAGAGGATGACCGGTAGTATTGTAAAGAGCGGGAATTTTGTTAGAATGCAGGACGACTGGTCACAAGTAATGTAGCGTATGAAGGAGGTTATATAGGATGCTTTGATGGTATAATTAAACTACATGTTATATGATAGCATGCTTATTTCATTATGTCAAATGCCTTAATTATTATTATACACACACACGCGCCTTATTAGTTACATATGCTCATTTTCTAACTTGTGCAGATATACTTTTACATCCTGCCTGGGTCGAATATGATGGCCATAAAAAAATATGCTTTTCGAGATATGGAGTTGAAGTTGAAGATTTGGAGGCACTCATTGAAAAATAAATTGAAAATTCAGGGCAATGATACTTTTGAGACAGTTAGGGCAAGAATGGGCCAAATTTTCCTTGATCGTTACAACCCTTTGGACTTGGAAGTGTTGTTGGATAAGTGGTGTGAGAAGAAGAATAAAGTAGGTCATGATTGAGTTATATTATTATTTTGTGTAGTATCATTAATTATAATTGTGTTAGAGCTCACACATTATGAATATTAATTATGTAGGAGTATGTAAAGTATATGAAGAGATTGCGAGCATTGAACAATAAGCTCCGGGGGAAAGAATTATGCTAGGATAACCCATGAAGAGGTATATGTTTCATATATGTTGGTGTCTTTATTTTTAATAAATATCTAACCATATGTTTATGTTTTATTTTTTTAATGTAGACCTTGTCTACAAGCATTCCTCCAACAAGAGCACAATCTCACGTCAAAACCCACATGAAACTGGATGGTCATTACCCAAATGATGTGGTGAAAGAGAGATATGTATGCTACTAACCTAAATCTTTGGTATTCATATATTATTTATGATTAAGTTACTTATATGACATACTAACTTTGATTGTAACATACAGGAGAGGATGTTAGAGCTAATACCCAATGACTCGACAGCGTCATCAAGTGTGATTGAGGGAACCGTATGGTGGGCACCGAATGATGCATTTGACTAGGCACTTGGAAATAAGCCAGAGTATGTTGGCATGGTTAGACAAGTAGGACTGAATATTCTACTGGTGTAGGACAACATCCACTCATACTATACATCATCCCAATCCTGGTCACAAAACACAGGTAACTCCACGGTCTCACAAATGGCCAAGAGGATAAGAGAACTTGAAGCGAAGAGGGACCAACAACTAACGCAGATGGAAGAGATGGTAACTCAGATGACAACAAAGACTTAGAGAATGAAGCCCGTTTTCGAAAGCTTGAGGCCATGATATTGCATTCGACATCCTCTGGATCTATTCCTGATGTGACTCAACGTAGTACTCCTCCAGACAAAGGTAATGCTATATTTGTATTGTTTTTATTTTTCTTATGTTAACACAACTATAGTTCGAGTAGATCACTTCAATGATTATACTTAATAGTTTATTGAAGCTATTGCAGATAAGACGTTTGGTGATAATGTTGTTGAGTTGGATTGAGCAAGTGGCCGGGTTTCCTACCTTGTGTATGTATTTCTTTCCTATGTTTGGTATGTATGCATTCCTTATATATAGATACATGATAGCCTGTGTATTTGTTGTTACAGGGATAGTTTGTTGAAAATGGTTTGTTTGTGTTGGACATATATAGGTGATGAAAAATGTTTGTATTGGATATAGCTGATCAAACTATATAGTTTGTTTTGATTATGTTGATAAAACTATAGCTTGTTTTTGGTTATGTTGACGGAACTATAGCTTGTTTTATATTATGTTGATGAATATAGTTTGTGTTTGGATATAATTTGTGTAGTTTGTTGTTGGTAATGAAAAATGTTTGTGTTGGATGTAGTTGATGTAACTATATAGTTTGTTTTGGTTACGTTGATGGATATAAAGTTTTTATTTTTATTTTTTATTATTATGTTGAAAGATACATAGTTTGTTTTTGGTTATATAGATAGATATGTAGTTTATTTTTTATTATGTTGATTGTGTTATGTTGGAGGATGTATAGTTTGTTATTGATTATATTGATGGTGTTAGGTTGAAGGATATATAGTTTGTTATTGATTAAGTTAATGGATAAAGTTTGTTTTTGGTTATGTAGATGGATATATATATGGTTTGTTTTTTATTATGTTGAAGGATATATAGTTTGTTTTTAGTTATGTAGATAGATATATAATTTGTTTTTGATTACGTAGATGCATATATAGTTTGTTTTTTGTTATGTAGATTGGTGTACGGATTTAATTGTATTCGCAAGCGCATGAGTCGTTGACAGTAAAGTGTGTGCAAGTGCGAGGTCGAATCCACAGAGAGTTGTGTTTTCAAAAATCAATCCTCTATCTAAATTAACTCTATCTTAACCTACCTTCGAAGTTTGTAGTTGTGTCGTGCAAAAATATAAACTAAACTAAATACTTGAAAACAATTACATGAAAAACACTAAGGTTTTAGAATCCACATCACCAAATCAAAGTACATATTCTTATGCTTAGTTTATACATCTGTCAAACGATTAGGCTCTATGCATGTTTTATTGTCATACATCTGTGAAACGATTAAGCTCCATGCATGTTCTATTGCTTTTACAAAATCTTGTCAAATCATTCAATGAATCCACCATTAAAGAATCACAACGAATATTTTAGCGAGATCAAATCATCCACTGTATCCGTAGATCACAATGGATATTAGTCTCAATCGCATATGCACTCGATCTCAGCTTCGTGCGCTTAATCACACTGACAGGGACCTTTTACTCCTTTGCTAATTTCCGCACTCAAACTACATTTTTCTGTTAATGACCTGCTACACACTAAAACACTAAAACTAACAAAAACATTAGAAAATAACAAAGTTAAGTGCTTAACAAACATAAGCTAAGGAACTCAATTATACAATATTTGGCATTCACCAAATACTCCCAAACTTACATTTTGCTAGTTTCTTAGCAAAACAAAATGAAAAACACATAAAAAACAAGAAACATAAGTTCGCTATCGTGGGAGAAATGGTTACATTTAGCATACGCAACAAGCCTTTTAAATCCCTAAGAATCCCTAAAGGACAAGTGAAGTCTCGTAAGGGTTTACTAGCAATGATACCCACAAACATTTTTTTTGGCATTACATTATTGATAGACAAAACCTTTCATACAGACATATGGTTCATACTTTATTAGCAAATTTAACAAGTTGAACATACAAATCACATCATTTAGGTATCCAAACATTATTCAACTCACGGCTAGAAAATTGAGACAAAACATGCACCAAAAAGTGCAAAGTTGACTAACTTAGGCTCATGAGGTTTCAATTATTCTCAAAACATGCATACCCCAAAATTCATAGGAATGCAATATGAAGAAAACAACCAAGGCTTGAATCGAAAAGTGTATTTTTTTTTTTTTTTGTAGGCTATGCAATGCTTGATTCCCTTAAACTTCTAATTGACTTATGTAACGAGTGTTAGGTTAGTAACTCTCAAACCAGGTGGTTTTAGGGCACTAGATGTAGAGATATCCCTAACGGCTTAATTACTCAAGTTAAAAAGAGGTACGAAGCTTAACTAGCTAATACAATCACTAAGCTAGAATTTCTCATCTTTATATGCGAATATTCATTGCTTGGTGAGGCAAGAGGTCCGGTTACTCAATGAAAATTTCACCTTATGATGATTTTTTTTAACAGCCAAGGATTTCATCATCACATCACATCAACCTAAAAATCTCAAGAAACACATTCCTTAAGTCAAATCTCATAACTCACAAACCCTATGCTAGTGTGCATGTGAAAACTTAATCAAACAAGTGAAGTCTCTTTAATACAACACATGAATCAAACATTGAGATTTCTAATGATATGCAATGTTCAAATAAGTTAAACACACCAATGACATGCAATCCACATTTATCATGTAAGTCATGTCCAATCAACAACATAGCAAAAAAAATAAAAAATTTAAGCAAACAAAAACAAACAAAACAAACAAATAAAACAAATAGTGTGGACACCCCTAAACTTAAATGACACATTGTCCCCAATGTGGCTAGAAATACAATACCATGGGGATGAGGAACCGAAGTGTTCAAAGGCTAGGGTGTCCCCCAAACTTGAACACCAAAACACCTGTAAACAATTAACAGCAATCTTTTCTCACATGAACAAACATCAAAAGGTTAATTGCTGTTAGAAACTAAAAAATAAAATGACAAGAAATAAAATGACAAAAACAAAAAAGACTAAAAAATACAGTGCAAAAAAGAAAAAAGAAAAAATACCGCACTTTCCTTGATCATGAGGGTGTCCAACTAATCTATTCCACCCTTTCTTTTTTAACACTTGATAGCTCTCTGGGATGATGTTTTGCCATCTTATGTAGCTAACCTTGTTGCTCAGAAGGATCTTCTTGGGACTCCTATTCCTAGATTTGCACATTTGTGTGCGTGATTCCTTGAAGATTTCTACATAAGACGGCTCTTCGAGGCATTGAAAATGTGAAGCTTGTGGTTCATGTTGTGTCTCGAGAGGGATTGTGATGAAGGAATGAGCTTTAGTACTCACTTCCTTGTCATTAGACAAATTTGGAGTTGGCAAGGGCTCAATTTGCTCCTCCTTTTCTTCCACCTTGTTAACAGCTTTTTTCTCACTAACAAGTATGGTGGTGGTTTGGGCATGCTCATGTGCAAGCTTGTTAGCTTCAATCATATAAAGATTAATGAATGGGCAATCATCTATCCGGTGAGAAGGATGATAACAATATGAACATGACCGATGAGGTGCGTGAGTGTGAGAAAGTTGGTATGGGCATGCCTAGCTACCATGAGTTGGTTCACCCTCTCCTCTAAGTCATCAATATGAGCAGTTGAAAAATGTTGCACTAATGACTCTTGAGGAGGATGATTGTATGATGAAGGCATGGAAGAGTGGTTATTTAATTGTGGATATTGAAAATGGTGTAGTTCATAGGATTGGAGAGCATAATTTCCCGTGGCATAAGCATACCACGAGAAATCAAAATGGTTATTCCGGTTCGGGGTGTAAGATTTAGAATGTGATTCAAACCTCTGGCTAGAGAAGTTGTTGTTCATCTGCCCATATGAAAAATTGAAAAATTGTCCCCATGATGGACAATCACCTGAACTATGATAAGGGCTAAAGCAGCATAAACATGGTTCATGTGGGTGCAAATTTTGAGAGTAGTTGGTAAGAGTTGGTGTCCTACAACTAGGGGAAACTTTAAAATCATTGAACGAAAAATTCATACTTCACCCTCACTCTTTAGCATGCAAATATCCCATATAAAACAATAACCATTTTTTTTTTTTAAAAAAAGGAAATAAAATAAACAAAAACAACAAAAATTAAAAACAAAAACTCACAAAATGGACCAAACATAAGTTTGGCAAAAGTTTAGGTGCTAGTCCGGTTTGGTGCAATATGCGGAGGTGCTCTCGAGCGCAGGTGAAGTGAGATCGAGCACATATGTGCTGATCCGGGTGCGCTAGATGCTATGATGTTGCTGCCTGCTGTGCGAGTGCGCTCAATCATAGGTACAGTGCAATCGAGTGTAATATTGTGCTAATTTAGCAATCTGCTAGTGTGCTCGATCGCCACTGACATGCGATCGATCGTAAAAGTGCACTGTGCTCAAGAGTCTAAGGATTGCGCTTGAACATCGATTTGATGTGTGCTTGCGTGCAAATGAGGAACCATTAAGCACAAGCGCATAGACAGCGTAGCAAAAGGCCGAATTTCCCAAATCCTTCAACAAACTCAAAAACACCAAACATTTTTTTTAAAAATTTTTTAGAACAACAGAAAAACAAATAAAAATGAAATAAAATTGTAAAAATAAAATCAATCTAGACTAAAAAAAAATCAATTTCCATAAAAACAAACGACTCCCTAGCAACGACGCCAAAATTTGGTGTACAAATTTAATTATACTTGTAAACGCACGAGTCGTTGATAGTAAAGTGTGTGCAAGCGTGAGGTAGAATCTATGGAGAGTCGTGTTTGCAAAAGTCAATCCTCTATCTAAATTAACTCTATCTTAACCTAGCTCCAAAGTTTGTAGTTGTGTCGTGCAAAAATATAAACTAAACTAAATATTTGAAAACAATTAAATGAAAAGTACTAAGGTTTTAGAATCCACCTCACCAAATCAAAGTACATATTCTCATGCTTAGTTCATACATTCATCAAACGATTAGGCTTTATGCATGTTCTATTGTCACGCTAGTTCATACATCTGTCAAATGATTAAGCTTTATGCATGTTCTATTGTTTTTACAAAATCTTGTTGAATCATTTAATGAATCCACCGTTAAAGAATTACAACGAATATTTTAGCGAGATCAAATCATCCACTGTATCCATAGATCACAATGGATATTAGTCTTGATCCAATCATTCGATGTACCCTCGGACGAAACACAATAAATATTGGACATTTTATGATTCATAAACAACAATTAATCACAATTTTGTCACACAATTGAATTGAAACGAACATACATTACATTAAATGACGGAGTTAGTACAAACCAATCATGAAAACATGTAAACAAATCAATGGTGAGGCTTCATCTTCTATCTTAGTTGAAGATTTAGCCTCTAATCATAATAAAATGGAAGCTTACAAAGATTGACATTTGAAAGGCTAAAGAATAACAAAAAATGGAGTTTCTGCTCTCAAAGGCACCTCTCAAATGTAGGGTTTTACAAAAGATAAGAGTGCTATTTATAAAGAAAATAAAACTAGGGTTATGTGTTGTCAGGTCAGCGTAGGTGCACTTGATCGCACTTAGTGTGCTCAAGTACACTCAACAGTTCAATATTTCCATGGCGCAGCACACCAAAGTGATGGTGCTACGGTTACGCGGGTAACTTGAGTTGACATAGTCATGCGCTCAATTGTGGCCTCTTGGGCTCGAGCACATATGCGCTCGATTGTGTCATGCTTAGGCTTGATCGCATATGCGCTCGATCGTAGCTCCGTGTGCTCGATCGTATTGACAGGGACCTTCTATTACTTTGCTAATTTCCACCCTCAAACCGTATTTTTCTGTTAATGACCTGCTACACACTAAAACACTAAATCTAACAAAAACATTAGAAAATAACAATGCTAAGAGCTTAACAAACATAAGTTAAGAGGCTTAATTATACAATATTTGGCACTCATCATAGATGGATATATAGTTTGTTATTGATTATGTTGAAGGATATATAGTTTGTTATTGATTATGTTGATGATAGTTTTTGGTTATGTTGATGGTAGTTTATAGTTATATATGTTGATGGTTGTTCTTAGTTATATTATTAAACAATCGTTCTTTTGTGTTTTGTTTTCGACGTTGAAAGTTTATATAGTTTGTGTGAGGAAATTGTTTGTTTGGGTAGGGGGCAGGAGAGGAGCACAAAAAAATAAAATAAAATAAAATGTTTATTAGGAATTGAAAAAAACAAATTTGGGTATACTAGGGAGCTAAATCAATTAAAAAAAAACCCCAAATAATTTAGAAAACCAAAAAAAAAAATATAATACTAATTAATTTTTTGAAATGGCACTATTGCCACGATAGAAAAAAATTTGATTTTTTTGACGTGGCAAAAATGGTATGCCAAAAATAATTTTGACGTGCTAGTTTTTCCATGTGAAAATTTTTTGACATGCTATTTTTGCCACGTCAAAATTTCAACTTTTTTGACACCATTCATTTTAACATTTGAAGAACAACAAAAAGGCCACACCAAAATTTTTTTTGATGTGTCAGATTGATTGACATGTAAAAAATAGGCCGTCAAAAACTATTTAATTTTTTGTAGTAGGGAGAAATGGGGGTGGATCTTTACCACTACAAATGGGGATGAAGGGAGGGGGGGAGGGGGGGAGAAAAGAGAAAGAAAAAAGTGGGAATGCAGCCAGAGATGACTTTGGCCATGGCCATGATGGGCGTAGAAGTTCGCACTTTTGTTTACTTTCCTTGCATTCAAAAAGAGGAAACTGGGATAAGAGAGACTATATCAGAAATTATACTATTTAAATGCCAATCCATGACAATGGATGGCTACTAAATAGAGGAAATTACAATGGAAGAATTCCCTTCTAAAGAGAAATTGTCTAACTTCAAAGAAATGGCCAAGAAAGCAGCCAATAAAGCTACTTGAGCTTCATCGTAAGAGCCTTCACTAGGGGGACTATATTGGTACAAGACTTTGACAATGGCACCTGTAGTGTCTCTGCAAACTGCAGCTTGGACAGAAAAAAGATCTCTTATAGCAATGTTGAAATTGACTTTGAAATTGCCTGCTTGAGGAGGAGACCAAAGTTCTCTCATTGGTTGAGCTTTTGTTTTCCAGCTGCATGGTGATCTATAGAGATTTTGTTGATATCTTCAGCAAACTTAGAAGCATCTGGTAAAACACCTTTGTGAATTGCTTTATTCCTAGAGAACCAAAGCATATCACACAGAATAGCAGCATAGATTTGAAATAAATGAATGTCAGCAAGAGGAATGCCAAAAGTTTGATTAGGAAATAGAATATGTAACACCCCAGTCCCATATTGGGGTGGGACTGGGGTGTTACATATTAGGCAAATTAAGAGAAGACAATTTCAAAGAATCAAGAGGCCAATGGGAGGATCTCGAAGCAATTATAGCAAAAATGCATCTGAAAAAGAGGTGAGGGAGGGAATTCTCTTCCACATTGCATAGGGGGCAGGCTAATTCTGTAGTTGAAATGGGAAAAACAACATTGATCCTAGTCTTGGAGGATAATATCCCAAGCAATTTTCCAAATGAAAAGTTTTAGCCTATCTGTAATATTTAATTTCCACAAAGACTTCCAAAGAGAAGGGGAGAAAGGAGAGGAGGTAGAGGAAGATCTAGGATTGGAAATAATTTTATAAGCTGACTTGGTAGTGAAGAGGCCATTAGAGGAAGGGGTCCAAATGAAAGAATCAGAATTAGAAGGGGAGATACTAATTTTTTGAATTTCTCTAACACTAGCAACTTCAAAAAGATACTCAAGTCCAAGAAAGAGCAAGGGAGGTAGAAACAAAAGAAAAGAGGTCAGAAACTAGAAAGTTGGGATGGGGCTAAGGCAAAGAAGGGGAGGGTAGGTATCTAGGGGGAGCTCCAAATAGGGAGAAAAGAAGAGTTATGGATTTTGAAATAGGCACCTTTAGAAATAATAGAATGGGAATGTAGGATACCTTTCCATAACCAATAAGAAGAAGAAAAGGAAGGGGGAGAAAAGTACTAGAACGGAGATACTTACCTTTGAGTTGGGCCACCTACAACGAGTCTACATTGCTAAGGAATGGCAACTTTAAAATTGATACGTCAGTAATTATTGACGTGGCAACTTTAACATGTCAAAAAATAATTTCTTGACGTGTCATTTCTTGACAAGTCATTAATTAGTGATGTGACAAAATGAATGTTAACGTAAACAGGTTAGAAAATCCTTTTTGTTTTTTTGTAATGACTTTTCATCAATGAAAATACACACTACATTGTCGCTAATAATTTATTATCGGCATTTTTACGCGGTGCTAATAACTTAAGCAAGACATATCAACCAGACACGCTCATATGGAGGGAGATGACTACAGGTATTTTTTCTGTAAAAAGTGCGTACCACCTCCAGAAAAAGATTGTATCAGCCACAGGTGCAAAATGTTCTAGCCAAATGAGCACAAAACTATATGGAAAGCATTGGGCAATTTAAAAATTCCAAATGTGGAAAAGCATTTTCTGTGGAGAGCTTCCCGAAATTCTCCCAACTCGAGATAATTTGTGCCGAAGAAAGATTATTACGGATTCGAGTTGCCCAATTTGTGGGAGAGAAGTTGAAATTATGTTTCATATCCTCTGGCAATGCCCCTCTGCCATGGATGTTTGGAGTATAGGGGCAGTAAGGTCCCAAAAGTGCTCATTTGGGGTCCAGATTTTAAGCAAGTGGTTGAGGGGCTGCTCCGGAATTGTTATGATGAAGAATTTCGCCAGTTTGTCGGGATTGCTAGGCGAATCTGGCTGCGACAGAATGAATTTGTTCATGGGGGAGTTTTCTCTCATCCAAATGATGTGGTAAAGTGAACAATAATTTCGATCGATGAGGAGTTTCAGAGAGCCCATCTCAAGGATATCGGCGGTCCCTGTGGGGAGGTTCCAATTCTGTCTTTGCAAGCCTGATGCAGCGTGACTTTGTGGGTTGCAGCGAAGATCAACAAATATGAAGCGGATATGTAATTCTAGATCGGAGTCTATCGACGATCTAAGAACTCTTCTCAAAATCTAGAGTCTATCTACGATTTCAAGGAAAATATGAAGAAAACTCATCTGCGAGTAATTCTTATTCAACAAAATAATAATCAACATAAACTGAATTGTCAACAAAGACTAGATGCCTTTATATAGGCTAGGCATCTCCTAAGTTAACAAGGAAAAGGAAAACAAACCTAATTAGAAAAGGAAAACTAATCCTAATAGGAAAAGGAAAACAAATCCTAATAGGAAAAGGAAAACAAATCCTAATAGGAAAAGGAAAACAATTCCTAATAGGAAAAGAAAAACCTAATCCTTATTAAAAAAGAAAATATAATCCTAATGGAAAAGGGAAAACCCAATCCTTATTCTAAAAGGAAAATTAAACAAGACGGCTGCTGCAATGCATCATTCTCCCCTTGTTGGAGAGAATTCATCCTCGAATTCTGCCAATTCTTCCACGATCCTTCGGATGCGGTCAACTCATTCCATTCCCCTTTCTCAAGATCAAAACAAGACAACATTTTCCAATGAATGCGACACTCATCATCATTTTATGTTTGTCGTGAAAGCCCAACACACCACTTGGCAATTCTTCGGATTTACCATACTCCTCTCGTGCCTTCTCCCTCTTGAACACAAAAATTTTGCCAACCGCGCAAAGCCCAACATTGAGCAAAATGTTATCAATCCCAAGGAAATCAACATAATCAATTATCTCAACATTGAAATCATGAATTTTATCCTCGGAACTCTTATCAACCACATAATGTACATAATTGTCACAAGAAATTGCAAGAGTATCAGCATCAACACTAAAATCACGGACTTTATCCTCGGGGGTCTTATCAATCACATAGTGTATAGGATTGCCATAAAGAATTGCAAGACTATCCAAAAGATTTACCTCTTCCAACAGTTCCTCTTCGTGAAAAAGTGCAATACTTTCTGAAAGACTTACCTCTTCCACTTCTTTTTCTAATTCTTCATGCTTTTTAAGACTCTTGGTGTGGAGTGGATGAGTAGGAAGTTTAGACCCCGGCACCACCCCATTGATGTCGCCTTCCTTGCTCGTTAACTCTTGCTTGGCAATAATAGGTTGACCATCTCCTTGTGAAGGTTTTGGCTCCGGCCATGGGCTCAGAGCAACGTCCAACATGGTTTTACCCAACATGAAGCTGTATGTGTTCTTTGTTTTATCATAGATGGCATCTTTATCATCTTGCCACTTGCCCAATAATAAGTGACACATAGTCATATGAGCCACATCACACCACACTTGATCTATATATTTAGTTCCCATAGAAAAAGGCACTTTACAATATTTAGATACCCTTACCTCGTCTCCTTTCGTGAGCCACTCCAATTGATAAGGGTTAGGATGCCTTTTGGTCTCAAGACCTAGCTTTCGAACTGCTTCCTCCGAGACGATATTCACACCACTTATTGGATCGATGACAAGTTTGGCCACTTTGCCTCCCAAAAGGCAAGTACGTCGAAATTGTCGGCATGTACCTCTAACATAATTGGACACCGATTGATGCTTGATCTCCGCCCCCTCTTTAGGCACCATCTTCATCTTCCTTGGTACTTCTTTTGTGGAATTTTTTATTTTTTCGCCACCATGAACTCTTTAGGTTGCAAGCAACTTTGAAATTCTGGTGTATCGAGTCGAACCCGTCCACCCACCGAGTGGCATGAGCTTGCACATGGTGGCGTCCGTGCGTCGGCGCCCAGAAGGGTTTCTGGATCCATTCCCGTTGTGACGATACAAGTTGGATATTTGGGTAGGCGAGGCTTCACTTCGATCCTCCAATGCCCAAAATTGATCCTCCTTGTATTGCAGGTTTGACTTTAGTTTGCCTTCACCTGTGAATTGCGGCCTTGGTTGGCGACGACAGTCGTTCGGCCCACGACCCATGTGCCGCAAACGAGTTGCCGGTTGCTCCTTACTTGTTGTCTCCGCGTGTGCGTACACCTCGTACATATCTGCAAAGCGGTTGCTCCTCCCCATTCATGGAAAGTAATTGAGCTCTGATACCAACGATGCGCGACTTTGTGGGTTCAGAATAAGATCAACAAATATGAAGCGGATATGTAATTCTAGATCGGAGTCTATCGACGATCTAAGAACTCTTCTCAAAATCTAGAGTCTATCTATTTCAAGGAAAATATGAAGAAAACTCATCTCAGTAATTCTTATTCAACAAAATAATAATCAACATAAACTGAATTGTCAACAAAGACTAGATGCCTTTATATAGGCTAGGCATCTCCTAAGTTAACAAGGAAAAGGAAAACAAACCTAATTAGAAAAGGAAAACAAATCCTAATAGGAAAAGGAAAACAATTCCTAATAGGAAAAGAAAAACCTAATCCTTATTAAAAAAGAAAATATAATCCTAATGGAAAAGGGAAAACCCAATCCTTATTCTAAAAGGAAAATTAAACAAACTGACGGCTACACAATCTGCATCAAAGCCCCACCGTTAGGATGGTATAAGGTTAATTGGGATGCAGCACTTGAAAAAAATTCTGGAAGGATAGGAGTGGGAGTGGTGGTTTGCGACCATTTTGGACGGATGTGTGTGTCCCAGTACCTTACTCGTGATGGACATCCGGAGCCGACGAATGCCGAAGCTATAGCAGCTTTTTGTGCCATTTTTTTTTTTTTTTTTTTTGTGTCGTGAAAAGGGGTTCCACATGGTCTAGTTTGAAGGTGATTCCATGGTGGTGATTGACTCTGCTAATTCCACAGAAGCTGATGGTAGCAGAAGAGGTCATCTAATTGCAGACATCTGGGACGGATTATGTGGTCTTCAGCAATGGAAGATGGGGTTTGTGCGACGATTTGCTAATCACGTTGCCCATGCACTAGCACGGGTTGCTGTAAAGCAGGGAGTTGAGGGATTGTGGACCGAGAATCCACCTGATTGTATTGCTGATTTACTTGTGGCTGAGCAATCAGCTCTCCCACATGATTATTAATAAGATGAAAGTATATTATTTGATTTTAAAAAAAAAAAAAACTTTATATATATTTTTTATAAATTAAAATTTTATTTATGTAATTATAAATTGCCATTAATTCCGTCAGGGGTAGGTAGACACCAACACCGGTTACAGAGACGGTATTCAAGCACGGGTGATGTTGTTTTCACGAATAATTATGCTTATTTTGTCTGTATCTCATAATTTAATGAATTTCTCCACTTTCTTGCTCCATCAAAACAGATAAAATACTCATCAAATTAGCTGAATAATATTAGTTGCCAGTAATTTAAATTAAGGGTCTGTATGAGGGGTCTAAATGTGTCCATTTGAAAAAAAATATATTTATTTGATAAAAAAGTTAAAAGCGGTTTTAAGGGTCAAAAATCTAAAAATTGTCAAAACGTACTTTTAGCAAAATCTAAAAAATGAAGCTTTTTATCCAAAAGTTTTTTTTTTCTTTACTTAAAAGTTTTATTTCTCAAACGCAATCTCAAATAAGCTTTAATTGGACCAAGTGACAATATTGATTAAGAGAGGAGCCAAAACCTTCGCCATTTCTAGATATATCTCATATGCTCACACTTAAACTTGTAACTCTTTTTTCCTTTATGATCAACTAGGAAAAAAAAAAAAAGTGAAAACTTGTCTAATTTTGTCCTAGAAAACAAGCACATAAGTAGAATATAGTTTGGACAAAAAAGCAATCTCTAGCTGCTAGTAGGGAAAAAGATTAAACATTTTTACAATAATTTATGCCACAATTTTCTTGATAGGAGAATCCAAAAGAGTACATTTGATGAAGATGATTTTATTAATATTGTAGAGAAGCTCATGAGAAGATTAGGAGAAGAAGAGATGCAGCAATTTGTTTTTGTGGGAAGACAAGTGTGGTTCAGGAGAAATAAATTTGTCTTTGAAGATGAGTTTGACTCCCCTGTATCAGTAAACATAACCGCACATGAACAGCTGGATTTGTTCAAAGCTGCAGAAATTCGGTCAACAAGAAGTATGACACAAGCAGTTACAAAGTTGGAAATGAGATGGAGAAACCTCCATGTGGCTGGTTAAAGCTCAACTGGGACGCATCAGTCGAAAAGAATGGAAGAAGAATGGGGGTGGGCATAGTAATCCGTGATCAGGAGGGTGCTCTGTTGGTTGCTAATTGCATAACAAAAATTGGTATTACAGACCCATCTGTAGCAGAGGCAATGGGAGCTTGGCAATCAGCATCTCTGATTAATCAATTGGGGTTGCAGAAGGTGATAGCGGAGGGTGATGCGTAACAGGTAATTCAAGATTTGCGAAAGGAAAGTCCTTGTTGGCGGAAATATGGGCATTTAATTGATGATGTCAAAAATATGATCCCCAACGGACAGCAATGACAGTTCAGTCATGTTTATCGTTCAGCAAATACAGCTGCTCACCGGCTAGGTCATATGGCTTTAGTCATAGGGGAGGATATGTTGTGGAATGAATCTATTCCAAATTGTATTCGCGACGCCGTTTTTCACGAGTAAACTTGTTTGATTTTTAATGAAATCTGTACCAATTCAAAAAAAAAAAAGGAAAAAAAAAAAAAAAAAGGAGGAAGGTGAATAGAGATAGTTACTCTCATTAAAATCAGGTCCAATTGACCAAAAAGAGGAAAATTAACTGATGCACTTTTCCTCCGTAATTGAATGATTTAACCAAATAGGTGACTGAGTGCTCAAAAAATTACATGGAAAAATTCTAATAATTTTCCAAACTCATGCGAACGCGTACGTGCATGCATGCCTGCCTTTATTGGAATAGGAACACATTCTTTATCTTCGTAAATCGTAAGCATAAAGAAGCCCAGTTGATCTCTAGCTTGTACGTACGTCCATCAGGTAACCATATAAACTGACAGACTCTAAACTAAAAAATTGCCACTAATTAAACACCATGAGATTATTGAGATAGATAATTTGGAATTACTGGATACATTGCCCACTATGTTTCTGTGCATAATTAATAGTGTGTTCCATATATAGTAGCCAATGTTCCCCACAACGGTTCATGACTGGGCCGACAAAAACACGATAAATGTTAAAGTGAGACTCAATCTGATCCCATGATCCATGGAGATTGACTGCATTGACTGTTCAACTGTTCACATAAAACATGTCTCCATGTTTTTTGTGAATAGTAGCCTCTCCATACAGCCTCGTTTTTACTCTTGTATTTGATGATGAAAAATTATTACAAACTTAGCTTTTATAAGCTCTATACATCAACCTAATATGGTAAAAGAACAAATACAATATAAGAATAATATAAACAGAATCATAGAATTCTACAGCTGGATTACTACAAGAGATCCCATGAAATCAGAAATCAGAATCAACTCTTTCCTTGCTTGTGTGTATCTTCACGTTTGCCAACATAAGAAGATCTTGTCTTTGCACCTTTGAGAGTATCATGAATTAATGCAGAATCTGATGAAACCTTGGCTGCCACGGTAGTCTGTTCAACTTGATGAGCTGGCACAATCTGTTGAAGCTTTGGCTGCCACGGTAGTCTATTAACTTGATGAGCTGGTGATGTTGAGATGGCTGCACAGTTGGTGACAGCCTGTGTTCCAATATCAGCATGTGTTCTAACATCCCCTCGCAAGCTAATGGGTGGGGAACACACACCCTTAGCTTGTCACGAAGCCAAAGAAATCTACTGGTGGTAAGGCCTTTACTAAAAATATCAGCAATCTGTTCATGAGTGGAAATGTGACTAGTTTGAACATCTTTGTTAACTACTTTCTCACGAATGAAGTGATAGTCAACTTCAATGTGTTTAGTACATGCATGATAAACATGATTTGATGCTAAGGCCAAGGCACCAAGGTTATCACACCATAGAGTGGGGGAGAAAGATAGGAAGAGACCAAGTTCCTTGAAGAGCATGCGCAGCCAACATAATTCAGCAGTTGCAAAGGCAAGAGATCTATATTCAACTTTGTGCTAGATTTGGAGACCACTGGTTGCTTCTTAGCACACCAACTAACCAAGCATGGTCCAAGAAAAAGAGCATGCCCTGTGGTAGATCATCTGTCATCTGGATTCCCTGCCCAGTCAGAATCACTATAAGCATTTAGGTGAAGAGAACCCTTACCAAAGTACAATCCATGATTGATGGAGCCTTTAAGATATCAAAGAACCCTCTTGGCTGCAGTCCAATGAGTGGTTGTTGGAGAATGAAGAAATTGGCATAATTGTCTGGATGTGTGAGAGTGCAGTATTGAAGAGCTCCAACAAGGTGCCTGAATTCAGTGGGATTGGCAAGTGGATCCCCATCATGCTGTGAAAGCTGAGAGCCAGCAGGGAGTGGAGTTTTAGCAGGCTTGGCTCCTGTCATGTGGACACGATCAAGAATGTCTACAACATACTTGGTTTGAGACAAATGGAGACCTCCAGACCATGGCTACACATGAATTCCAAGAAAGTAGTGCAGGCTGCCAAGATCTTTCATAGCAAAAGACTGCTTCAAGCAGTGAACCAAGTTATTAATAGCTGTAATAGAGTTACTAGTGACAATGATATCATCCACATAAATCAGAATGAAGATATGCACATTAGGTTTATGAAGAATAAATAGAGAGTAAACAACTTTAGATTCTGTGAAACCAAGGTCAAGTAAGGTGTTAGCAAGTTTAGTGAACCATGCCCTTGGAGCTTGCTTGAGACCATAGATGGATTTATTAAGCTTGCAAACATGATGAGGTAGCTGATTATCAACAAAACTTGGGGGTTGTTCCATAAACACCTCTTCTAGTAGATTACCATGGAGAAAGGCATTGGAGACATCCAATTGTCTTGTAGGCCAATGAAAGTGGACAACCACTGCAAGGATGGCCCGAATGGTGGATGCTTTGACTACAGGACTGAATGTTTCTTGATAATCAATCCCATCTTGTTGTTGAAAACCCCTGGCTACCAAGCGTGCTTTGAATCTATCAAGAGTTCCATTAGCTTTCTGTTTCACTTTAAAAACCCATTTATTAGTGATGATGTTTTTATTAGAGGGCCATGGGCAAAGAGTCCAGGTTTTATTGGCTTGAAGGGCATCAAACTCTTCCTACATAGCTTGCTGCCAGTGAGGGGATTTGGCTGCTTGAGAGAAACGAGTGGGAGTAGGAGGCAAGTCAGCCAAAGAAGCTTTAGTATGAAGGGCTAGAAGAGGGTGCCTGGAGGAGAAGTATAGCTTATAGTTGGGGAAGGGTTTGGACTTTCTAGTACCATCCCTAAGTCTAGTGGTCATAGGATGAATAGGTAGGGTAGGAGGTTCAGAGAGATCTTGAATGGGAAAGTCCTTTGTTGTAGAGGATAAATGAGGAGATACAGTAGGAGAAGAGAAGTGTGGTTCGGATGCTAAAGAAGATGCTATAGGAGAACTCATGGAGGATGGTGAATCAGATGAATGTAGGATTGTAGGGGCAGTAGAGGGAGGTGGAGATTGTGGTGTAGTGGAAGTGTGAGTGACAACAGGAACTGAATTAACATGAGTAGGCATAATGGTACTAATAAGTGTTGGAGCAGAAGAACTTACCTTGGTGGGAGCAGAGGCATTTGCAGAGGATAGTGAGGTGGAGTGTATCTAATCTTGAGTTGGAAAAGTGTGTTCATCAAAGATAACATGCCTGCTGATGATGGTCTTCTTGGAGATAGGATCATAGCATTTGTAGCCTCGATAATTAGAACAATATCCTAAAAATATGCACTTTATAGATCGATACATCAATTTGTGGTTGTTTTAGGGTCTAAGTAATGGAAAACATGCACAACCAAATATCCTAAGCAGAGAATAGTTAGGCTTCTTGTGGAGCAATTTGGCATATGGAGACCGATATTTCAACACTATTGTTGGAAGTCTATTGATGAGGTATACAGTTGTGTTGAAAGCATCTACCCAATAGGAGAGAGGTAGTTTAGATTGAGCTAAGAGAGCCGAACCTGTCTCAACAAGATTTATGTGCTTCCTTTCAGCCAGTCCATTTTGTTGAGCAGTGTAAGGACATGAGATCCTATGGAGAATGCCATGAGTGGTGAGGAATTGTTTGAATTGGTTGGAGGTAAATTCTCCTCCTCCATCAGAGTGAAAAGCTTTGATTTTCTTAGAGAGAAAATTTTCTACTAGACTTTTGAATTTGACAAAGCATGTGAATGTTTCTAATTTGTTATGCAAGGGATAAATCCAAGAGAATCTAGAAAAGTTATCAATAAAAATAACATAGTATTGATAGCCATTAAGAGAAGGAATTGGAGAACTCCACAAGTCAGAATAGATTATTTCAAGAGGTTCAACAGTTACATTATTGGAATCATAAAATGGAAGACACTTAGACTTGGCTACTTGACATGATTCACAAAGTGATACATGAGAAGTAGAACCAACTATTGGGAGATGAGCTAACTGTTTGAGTTTATTAAGGATAGGAGGTGCTGGATGTCCTAATCTACTATGCCATATCTTGGAAAAGGCTATGACTTCAAGGAAGGCTGCAAACTTTCTGACTTGAGTAACTTGAGTGACTGGTCTGGTGAGAGAGATTGGATACAAACCATCTCTACTTGGCCCTTGCAAAAGAATCTGTCTCGTGAGGTTGTCCTTCACAACAAAATGAGAATCAGTTAGGATAAACCAACAACCGTTATCAACACAAAATTTATGAACGGAGAGTAAATTGGCTGCTGCAGAAGGACAATGCAAGATATTTTTGAATTGAAAAGAATGTTTGAAAGGAGACTTAGAGTCATAAAGGACAGAGGAACCTATGTGAGAGATAGACAAAATAGTACCATTACCAATAGCAACCTCCTCATCACCTTTAAAGGATTCTTGCAGAGTCAGATTGTCTAAGTCATTTGTGATATGATTGGTGGCACCACTATCAGCATACCAAGGGTCTTCATCATACTGTGCAGCTGCCTCATGGTGTGTCCTAGCCACCATGGCAGATAACTGGGAAGGTGGAGTCTTGCCTTGATAAGCAAAGTTCATCCGGTGGAAGTAATCCAAAGCTTGATGTCCAGGTTTTCCACAAATTTGGCAGGGTGCCTTCATTGGTGCTAGATCACTTGGTGTGCCCAGGATAGAAGGTTTGGAGAAGGAATTGTTTCCCAAGCGCCTGGGATTGGACTGCTGGTAGGTGTTGCGTTGATAGCCTCCAGAGAAGTTGGATTGATTCTTGGGATAATTGCCTGAATATTGAGACTGTGAGTTGTTCCTGTAATAGCCTCTTGGTTTACCCTTGGAATAGGTGCTGTTGAATGGCCATGGTTTGTGAGAGTAGAGAGCAAAGTTTCTGGATTCAGCAGAAGGTGGTTGCTGTGACTGTTGATGATGACTAAGGAGAATCTCATGATTAAGAAGTTCTGCTTGAAAGTCTTCAAAGGACATAGCGGTTGTTCTGGTGGAGAAGTTGAAGAGGGTAATAAATGTGGTGTAGGCAGAGTTGAGGCCTCCAAGGACATAGGATATGAGGTCCTCGTCTTCAATAGGTGACTGCTGCCCGAAAAGCAAAGACATGATTTGGTTTCTCCAAGAAATTAATGAGGATTTGGTACCCTGGTTGAGGGTTTGCAATTGTCATTTCAAATAGGAAATTCTGGTCTTGGATTGAGAAGCATATCTTGTGGACAAAGTAGTCCAAACCTGCTTGGCAATTGTGAGTCCATAAAGAGAGGACAACATTCAATCAGACATGGTAGTGTTGAACCAACTAAGAAGACATTGGTCCTTCTTTTGCCATAGTGAATATTCTGGATTAATCACTTTGGTTGTGTTACCAGTTTCATCTATGAGAAATTTTGGAGGGCATGGCTCACTGCCATCAGTGAAGCCTATAAGCTCGTAAGCCTTGAGAATTTGTGTGAAGTGGGAGACCCAATTGAGGTAGTCTGCTGGTCCATTAAGTTTGGTGGGAATCTGTTGAGAGATGCTAGGAAGAGTGAAGGTGGTGGTCAATGGTGCAAATTGAGAAGAGGTGAGTGTGGGAATGAGAGATGCAGAAGATGAGGAAAGGGAGGTGAACTGGCCATTGTAGGATCGAAGGAGTTTTCCTTTTAGTGCTCTAATACCATGAAACAATTCAGAGAAGAAGAAAGAATTGCACAAGGAAATTGTACTCTTGTATTCGATGATGAAAAATTATTACAAACTTAGCTTTTATAAGCTCTATACATCAACCTAATATGGTAAGAACAAATACAATATAAGAATAATATAAACAGAATCATAGACTTCTACAGCTGGATTACTACAAGAGATCCCATGAAATTAGAAATCAGAATCAACTCTTTCCTTGCTTGTGTGTATCTTCATGTTTGCCAACATAAGAAGATCTTGTCTTTGCACCTTTGAGAGTATCAAGAATTAATGCAGAATTTGATGAAACCTTGGCTGCCACGGTAGTCTATTCAACTTGATGAGTTGGCACAATCTATTGAAGCTTTGGCTGCCACAGTAGTCTATTAACTTGATGAGCTGGTGATGTTGAGATGGCTGCACAGTTGGTGACAGCCTGTGTTCCAATATCAGCTTGTGTTCTAACATCAGCTTGCTACTCTGCACAGTTGAACCTATGACAACATCATATTGTAACATTTTCTGTTTTTTAGTTTTCCCTATGTACTGTATCCATGTGGTACTCCTCTGTGTATCTGAACCCTTTGTAAACCATTTTGTAAAAGGACTCCATGAGTCTCTCCATAAATAATGTCACAATCCTCTGTTTTGGTAAGTTAACCAAACAAAGCTTCTCGCAAATATTTTCAATAAACTTTCCATTCCTTTAATGTATAACTATTTAAACACTTTTCAATGACCAGTAACAAGTTCATTTGATCACAATCACACATAAATATTAGCATTTACATTACAAATCCTCAATACATTTGGAATCGTTGTTTTATTGCATTAAAAGTTGGGTTCACAGCATGAACTTGATTTTGAAGTATCTTACTTACTAAGCAGTAAACTTGGCCAGTTGTTATTTTCTTTCCACATGTGGGACATTTACTTGTCAAGCAAATGTTGTAGGTTATAGCGGAGATAACAAATTAAAGTCTTTTGTCAGGCTTGAGAACGAGCGAGGAGTGGAGATTGTTGGCTTTATTTATGGTTGTAGTTTTTGTAAGGAAAATGCTAGGGGTTTTTCCCGTAGTGTTCTCCCAATCTTACGTAAAACATGATTTAAGAAAAAATAAAATTGTAGTGGCGTCCACCACCGATCTTTTTAGGCATTAGCACCAAATTTGAGGCATTAGTACCAAATTTAGGATGATTAAATCCATTTTGCGTGATATCATCCCTAAAGGGTTAACCTTCCATCCTTAGGTTTTGGTTTTCAATCCAAAAACAAGTTTTAAAACAGTAGAACCTAACTATTAACTCATAAAAATTAATCTGTTAGCAAAAAAACGGTACTACAATTTTATTTTTTCTTAAATAATGTTTAACGTAAGACTGTAAGAACACCAGAAGAACGCTATAAGGAGAATCCCTAGCAAACCCCTATTTGTAAGGTTGTCTTGTGAGAAAGGTTTGTTAGATTTATGGTCAAAAATGTATTGAGGATTTGTAATGTAGCTCAAATTAGTATATTTCATTTAATATTCCGCATTTCTTTTACTTTGATAGTTTTGTATGGTAGTTTTTTTCCTTTAAATACATGTTAGTTACTATGAGGAATTTTGCTTTTAATTCCCATATTTTTTATTAGTTAATTATGGTGAGTTTCAGCTAGATCTATTGGGGCTTATTTAGATGGTAAATGAGTCTATGGAAGGTAAACGAAATTTAATTATTCATTTAGTTATATTCCCAAGCTTTACATGTTAGTTACTATGAGGAATTTTGCTTTTAACTCCCATATTATTTTATTAATTAATTATGGTGAGTTTCAAATAGATCTATAGGGACTTATTTAGATGGTAAATGAGTCTATGGAAGGTACACGAAATTTAATTATTCATTTAGTTAAATTCCCGAGCTTTACTAAAGGTGACTACCAAAGGTGATGTAGATTCCATTAGAATAGAGGATCTTGTGGGGTCACTTCAGACCTTTGAGGCATCATTTGCCAAACCTAAGAAGCGCTTAGCTCTAAAAGCGTGCAAGGGTAAGGGAAAGAAAAAGGTGGTTGAGTCATTTGAATAAACTTCTTCTAATGAAGATGCTATTGTTATGTTTTCCAGGAAGTTTAGGAAATTTCAGAAAATCAACAAGGGTTCCAAGAACCCTAAAGTTGGTATTACTAAAGGTGAATTCCTAGGAGAGACCTAAAGTAATATGGAGAAGCCCAAAACGATGTGAACTCCTGTGGCGTTCAATGCTTTGAGTGTTTGGGCTATGGTCGCATCAAGATAGAGTGTCCTAATTTTCTAAATGCTAATGGCAAGGCCTTTAATGCGTGAATGAGTGATGAATCAAGTCTCATAACTCTAAGGACTAGAAAGCCAAAAGGAACGTTAGATTTATGGCTTTCCTTGCTTATGTGAAAATTGTAGATCCTAGTAAGGTTGAGCCAACTATGTTGTAATACCCCGATAAAAATAACCATTTTAAAATGATTTTCTACAAAGATTGGTTAAGGAGGTTTTTAAAATTGGTTTAACAAGGACCCAAACCCTTAATGGTAACCTAGTAAATCCCTAAAACCTCTTAGAAGATAGAAACCAAAACACTAACCTTCTGGAGTGGACGTATGCTAGGGAGACGGATGTACAATTTTGTTTCTAGTGTGGACATACGTGGGGTGACCACCGTACGTACGCTCTACAAATAGTACATGGGTGTACGTTGGACCACATGGACGAAGCTACTTTTTGAAATACTCTTTCGATAATACCTAAATGTACGATTCACTCTTTGGACCATTGTACAAATAGTATTGGACATATGCTAGGGTTAGCAAACGTTCACTGCTTTTCAGAGAGTTGGTCGCAGCCCTCTGATAAGTGCCAAATAGTGCTTATTCGGACCCCTTAATTTATGTTTGTTAAGCCTTTAGCCTTGTTATTATTTAATATTTTTGCTTGTTTAAGTGTTTTATGGTGTTGCAGGTCCTTGCATTCAAACCATAGTTGTAAAGGGTGAAAAAGGGCAAAAGAAGTGAAGTTCTATTCCCTACCACTACGCTTGAGCGCACTACGCTCGAACCCGAGGCTTATGATCAAACGCATGCCTCGTCAACCCGCGCCTCACGCGTTGCCCTAGTTGCCATTGCTTCTATCCTTGCACCGTGGAATTTCTAAGGTAGTTACGAGCGATCGAGCACGCCTTCCATGATCGATCGCATATATACGCTCGAGCGCAATGCTTGCGATCGAGCACCTATGTGACCTAGCAGCACCTTAGTTTTCAATAAATAAGTCCCTTGTGTATATTTTCAGACCTTACGCTTTCATGGGCGCATTTTGAGAGCTTTTGCCTTTGTTTGGCACTGCTCTACCCATTTTAATTGTCAAACTATATTTACTTACTTTAATTTAATGCTTTATTGTAGTTTGCTTGTGTTTCCCTATTACATGGGAGGCTAAATCCTCAACTAAGGTTGAGGATGAAGCCTCACCATTAATCTTATGCTAGTTTTTACATTATGTTAGTTAATTTCTGTCTTTTACATACCGCTTAGTCGTTTCAATTTGGTTTAGTGACAAAATCGAGTTCGATTGTGCCATAGTTGTTTATTCATTGTCTTTCGTCCGATGGATACATTTCATCCTTCGGTTTAAGTCTATTTATCCATTGTAGTTTCTGTTAAATCACATTCACTTTGGATCCTTTGGACTAAATTGTTTATGTTTTGTCTTTCGTCAAAGGGACAAATTCTTTGAATCCTTCAATAGGCGCAATAGATTAAGCTTTGATTCAATCGATAGACAGATTAATTAACTTAGTGCATTTAACTAGCGTTTTTGATTTGGTGAGGTGGAGTCTTTACCTTAGTGTTTCTTTTGTTTACTTAACTGCAATTTATTTAGTTCATGTTTCTTTTGTTTCAAAAACACAAACTCGAAGCTAGGTTAAAATAATATAAATCTAAAAGTAAAATTAGTTTTTAAACACTCACGGTTCTCTGTGGATACAAACACATAATTTTGCAAATACTATACGAACCACGGTTTGTTCTATTGCGAGTACTAAATTTGGTACGATCACCCTCCCTATAAATACCCTTTACCCTCTCTTCTTCTCCACACGATTCTAGAGCTCTAGCACGCCCCTAGGCTGCCAAAATTGTGTGGGCTTGTGATCTTGAGAGAGTTGTGAGTTTGGAAGAGTTTTGAGAGAAGGAGGCCATACCTTTGCTTGATTATGAGGTAACCCTTGCCCACTTTACATTTCTAGCACTATTTCATTACCTTATCTATATTGTGATGGATTTCCAACGAGTTTTACTAAGTAATAAGTGCTTAAATATTTATATTTAAGCCCTTTAATTTATATATGTTAAGCTCTTAGTTTGTGTTATTTCATTCTATTTTATTTCTTTTTTGTGTTTTCTATGTTTTATAGGTCTGTGTGTGAAGAAGAGTTTTATTTTATTAGGTTTTGTTAGTCCTAGTGCAATTAGGACCAAACCTATGATTTTAGGGTTTTGTGATTTTGGAGACATGGAAGCGATTTTTCCGGTTTATTCTTTCCTTTTATTTTATTTTAAGGAAATTATACTTTACCTCCTCAAGTATCCAGATTTGCACTTTTTTCCAAAGTTTTAAATGTAACATTTATCTCCCAAACTTTCAATTGTAGTAATTCAACCACTTTGACCTTTTTTTTCTCCCAAAATGCCTTTATCACATATTTTATTTTATTTTAAAAATTTCAAAAAAACAAAAACCAAAAAAAATAAAAAGTTCTTTTTTCTTTGAATAAATAAATAAATAAAATAAGTGATAGGCATTTGGAAAAGAAAAAAGGCCAAATTTTGAATTGCACACAATTTGAAAGTTTTTGGGGTAAAAGTGTCACATTTGAAACTTTGAGGCAAAAGTGCAAATCGATGGATACTTTAGAGGTTAAAGTGATTTCTTTTATATAAGATGATATAAACTCATGTAATTAAACATTTTAGTAGGCTAGATTGAAGTGATCATGTTTACTTAGTAATACAACATGTTGAGATAATTACTTATGATATTAATTAATACTCACTTTCTTAATTCCTCATATGTGTTTACTATCAACATATGCATTTATGGACTAGTTAGTTTTGAAATAAATAATAAACTTTAGTGATTTAATTCAATACATTTGAATTTAAGTTTCATAATTACATGATTAAAAATTTGATTGTTTATTGTGTAAAAGCATTATTAGTAGTGGCTATTATTAAGCCTTATGTTTTACTCATAATACAATTAATTTTTCAACCATTTTCTCTTGTTTTGTATTCTTAAAAATTAATTTTAATCAAAATTTACCAATCAAAAGTATAGAATGATCTAATGTGCACATTAGCTATCATTACCTTATTCCTTGGTAAATTTTATTAATATTATTTACCTATGTAAAACAAGAGAGAAAAATTAGGGTTGATTTAATAATGAGAAAGAGGTAGGGCTTTGACATCCACCGCTAATCATGCTTACACAATAAAACAATATGCTAATGCTTTAATCACATTATGAATACTTAATGTCTGCCAACCTAAAGGTATGAGTGTCTACTCAAGTTATTGGTTTTCCTAAGCAATGAATTAGGCATGGGTGTCTACTCTAATTTTTTTCTTTCTTAAAGGATTTAGCATGGGTGTCTACTAAATTGTTCTTTAAGAAAGCATAAAAACTGTGAAAACCGATACACACATTAGGCCTAGGGTATGGGTGTCTACTCCCAGTTCTCCATGTTGATTAACCTAAGAACCAGGGGTGGATATCTTTTGTTACTCTTATTAAGCCTAAGACTCGATTATCCAAATTGGTTTAACTAACTAATTCATACCACATGTATATGTTGCTTAGGCAAACACATATGAAGAATTCAAGAAAGCAGGTATTAATCGAGTTAAATATCATAATGTAACTATCATTAAGGCATCACCAATATTGTATTACTAAGTAAACATGATTAGGGCTTCAATCTAGTCCTACTAAAAGGTTTAGTTACACATGAGTTTGATGCTAATCATCTTCATAAAATAAAATAAAGAGGAAAAGAATAAACCCTGAAAATCACTTCCTTGAGAGTCGTAAATTCTTCTCCAAAATCACATGTGTCTTTTTTCTATGTTTACAAGCCTATTTATAGAGTCTAAGGAAACCCTAAAAGCCCTAAAAATCATAGGGTTTAGTCCTAGTTGCAAAAACCCTAATAAAATAAAACTCTACAAAATAGGTGTAACGCCACGATATTTGAACTAGCAAATATCAAAGTCATTATACTGCAACTTTAGAAATACAATTTTACAACGGAATATGTATATATTTTTTTCTTTTTCTGTGGCCTAGGAATAACTTACACAACATAATTGAGCTGACTGAAATACCTTAAAGTGATATATTATTTAATAAAAATAGAAATATGGTTTCATTATAACATATGTACACACTAGGTGTACCAAATATATGCCACAGACGGCACCAAATTAATATAGTAATATTTGTCAAGTTCGCACACATCACAATATATAATAAAAGCGATTAACATAAATGAGACTTATTTCGTAGAGTAAGCATCAATCTCCCAGCAGATAATCTATCAACTGTCAAAACCAATAAAAGGACCATCGTCCTCACTCTCTATTCCTGCATCAATGTCTATATAAATATAACGTTATCATGTTTACATAAACAAACAAGTGAGTAATCTATTTTCCTAGAAATAAAGACCAAAAGACTAGTTTGAGACAAAGTAAGATTAAGGAATAAAATATATAATGATGAATGAGATGCGAATGTAGCGTAGTGACGTATTAGTTTGTATTTTATGATAATCTTTCTTCAGACCTCTCATCATGAGCTCTTAGCCCATTCATGTCTGTTATGTCCCCCACACTTTATAGTTTTACCTGTTTGGTGCTGGCGACTATACTGCCCCAGCTCAATTATATATTAGGCTTGTTGAATGGTTATATACCCCCATCCATTGAGATACCGACAGTTTTCTCATGGCAATCCACCCAGCTTGTTCTTAAGGTGGCTATCTTATTTGCTCATATTATTAGACACATTATGCAACAGTTGTAATGCGAAATTATATCAATAAGGCAAAATAAGAATTCCTATAACAACAAAACAAAGTTAATACTCAGTATGTACATCCATACATACACACCTTAGTGTAGAATTTTGCTCAACTTCTACATATAAATACATACATACAAACAATATTTACATATTAGCTCATCTCAAATAATATCATTGTTTAAAGACCCTCATCTTTTTATATTTATTAATTATCTGTCACTTCATCTTTACTTACTCATTTTATTATATAAATCTAAGATAGTCACTTATAAATAGTTTTATGCTCGAAATTGTTTTTTGTGATGAGACTGATGGCCAGTATCACTAAATAAAAACTAGTATTATAAATAATATATATAAAGCATGACTTATATTTCGAGGATGAGACCGATGATCCGTACTGCCAAAAATATGAATTAAAATTTAAATGATAATAAGAGAAATGACTGCATGTAAAAGCTGTAAAATAATATATGTAATAAATATAGATAATATCATAAGCTTATAATCGATTTGTCCATGAACTAATTATCACTAATTCATTTGAATCCATTACTCTATTTTTCATTATAAGCTTATTGGGTCTTAAACAATTAAATGAGAACAAATAATACAAATAGTAAATCATTATATTTACACAAGAAATACTCACCCAATAAACCTTGAAGTAGAACTCCACCAAATCTTTTCTAGGTAGCTAGTTTAGAAAAGTAAGAACATTTGAACACTATAAGAAAGATTTAGGCCATATGGTTTTTGACTTAGAGCTAAGAAAGAGAATGAAAGGAGGAGCAACCTATCTTTACTTACTAAGAATGTAAAAGAGCTCAAGTGAAAAATGAATTTACTTAGGCTTCTATTTATAAGAGAATGAATGGCTAAGATTCATCTTCACATTTTTTATCTAAGGGTTAAATACAAGCTTCTATCTATAAGAGAATGAATGGCTAGGATTCATTTTCATACTTTTTATCTAAGGGTTGAGATGTATTCAACCAAAATAATGAATCTAGTCCACTTTAGCATTTTCGTCCAAAATGAGGGTAGTGTACTCTGATCCATTTTTTTATGTCCAAACATACTCCGATTGACATGAAATGTTGAGGGTAGATAGAGGACTCCAAGACAAACATTTTATTTTTTTGGTTCGACTTCATCCAAGTTTGTTTGACTCTGTTTTTGGCCCGTACAAAGTTTCCAACTCAATTAGACTTTAACTACTTGCATTCCCACTTGGCCACTTGGCCACTTGCCTTATTAAATGATCATGATATTTCTAATAAACCTCATTAATAGAAGACTTCAAGCTTTCAATACAAGTGGCTAGCCTTGGTACCTTTTCGTAGTAGTTTTTAGACAGTATGAAAATTAAGACACTGCTTTTTAGATTAAAAAAAAAAAAACTAAAAAGCTTCAAATTAATTTTTGACTTCACCAAACATTAATATAAATAATGTATTCACTAAATTGGGTTTAATTATGCCCATAAACATACTTATAAAGCTAAATTTGATAATTAAAGTGATACTCAAAAGAGGTAAACAATCAATGTAATATGTACCCTTAACACCAAATAGTTATTTAATATCGTTAATTCATATATCATTGCTCTAATTTAATTATTATCATTTTAATCTATTTAATATTATTTCAATAAGATTTTTAAAATCTAGGTTGTTACAATAGGGCTGCAGCTGACATGGTCTTCACACACAGGTGCGCTCGATCGCAAGCCGTGTGCACTGATTGCAACTACGATTGATCTTCCTTCTTGCGCGTGCGAGCGCAGGTGTGCTCGTTCCTTGGCTTGGGCACTCAAGCACTTCAATAGACTCTAGCTTTCCCAAGTTTTGTCCTTCAAGCCCAATATTTCCAGAAACGCTTCCTTTTCTTCCAATGACCTATAAAACACAGAAAACACAAAAAGAAAATAAAATAGTATGAAATAACACAAACTAAGAGCTTAACATATATAAATTAAGGGGCTTAAATATGAATATTTAAGCACTTATCAAGTACTATTGTTCTTCATAGGTGAGGCTTCATCCCCAACCTTAGTTGAAAATTAGCTCGTCATAAAAATAAATCCTAAACTAAAACTAAAGAGAAAAGTTGTGAATTTTTGTCCCCAGCCTGTGTCTATTTTTCTTGAATGCAAAGAGGTCTATTTATCGGCTTAGAGAAGTCCTAGAAGCCCTAGTAAGAGCATATGGAGAATTGATGTGGATCAGATAGCCTTAGAGTTCACAAGGATGAACAGGAGTGATGTAAGTAAGACACCCCGGAAGATGGTGGGCGCTTGCGGGCGAGGAAGACCGTTTGGGCCCAGCCGGACCCGTAGCTTTCAGAAGCTTCCGAGCGCACCGTTGAGCCGTTCGATCCCTGTCCAGACGGACGGGTTACTTTTAGTGTCCTGTTCAGACGTTCACTTACCCGTCCGGACGCTTAGTGTGTTTTGGCTTAAACCACCGTTTTAATTACTTTTCCTTCTAGGACTTTGTTTTAATTTACTTTTCCTTCTAGTACGCGGTTTTAGATTACTTTTCCTTCTAGGATGTGTAATCCTAGTTTATCTTAGATTACTTTTCCTTCTAGGATGTGTGATCCTAGTTTATGTTAACCTCTTTTATGCTTTAGCCTCTAAGCCTATAAATACAGGCTTAGGCCCTTTGGAAAAACAATTCATTATTATTATTGGTTTTGTTTAATAAGAATACTCAAAGTTGAGTTTCTTGGTTCTTTTTCCTCCAGGCTTTAGATAGCATCTACTGCTTAGAGAAGATTTCTTTGATTTTGTGATAGTCTCACAATCTTAGGAATATTTATCCCTTTTGTTTACTGTTTTCTTGATTATTTACATTCTAACCCTGCATCAGTTGGTATCAAAGCCCAGTCTCTTTCCATGGCACCAGTCACAAGGGGAAGGGGTAACCGCTTTGCACAATCGGAGGACGATAATGATCGCGAAGAACCAATTAGAGAAGAATCACTGGCAACCTATCAGGCACATTCAGAGGCACAATTTGCCAGCTTGAGGGAACAAATTGCAGTCCTCACAAGGCAATTGTCCATCAAGAATGTTCAAGACAGACGTCGGCATATACCCTCACCGCACGACTCGGAGGAGGAAGACGCATGTGTGGAGAATGAAAACTGAAACCCTTTTGCGGAGCGCGGAGTGCACAGACATCAACCTCTTGTACAAGCTCAGGCCAATCGGTGGGAATCCGGTTTCAAACTTGATATTTCAGAATTCAACGGGGGTCTCCAACCCAAGGAATTCTTGGACTGGATAGCGGCAGTTGAAGAAGTTCTTGATTTCAAAGGGGTACCTAAGGATCGACGAGTTTCTTTGGTCGCAACCAAGTTCCGGGGAAGAGCTGCAGCGTGGTGGCAGCAGGTGGCTGAGCTTGATGATCAAACTGTGGATAGTCTGAATGGTGCATTTCCTGAAAATGAGGAGCATAATTTCTTGTAGTCTGAGCTTGCCATGAGAAATCAGATTGGTTGCTCCAGTCCGGGTTGTAAAAATTGGAATTTGAATCACATCCCGGATTGGAGAAATTGATGTTCATTTGCTTGTATGAAAAATTTGAAAATTGTCCCCAAGATGGACAATTATTATCACTATGATAAGGATTGGATCAATATGAACATAGTTTATGTGGAGTGTATGTGTGAGAAAAATGGGTGGTGTAGATTTGGCTGCTATGATTTGGTTGACTTTATCACGTATGTCCTTGAACTCAGCTCATAGATCTATACTCCTGTTTTCCTCATACACATAATTCATCTCACACTTTCTCTTTTTTTTTTTTTTGGAAACAGGGAATAAAATAAAATAAATTGCAGAAAAATAAAATCCTAATTACAACTAGTAGAAAGATAAAATCAATTTAGACATAAATTGTTTTCAAAAATTGAATAATTCCCTGGCAACAGCGCTAAAATTTGTTGTATTCGCAAGTGCACGAATCGTTTGCAATATAATGGTTTGCAAGTGCGAGGTCGAACCCACAGGGAATTGTATTCTTGAAAGGTCAATTTATATCTAAGTTAATTTAATCTTAATTTAGTTCCAAAAGAGTTTTGCTTGGGGATTTTTGAAAACTAAAAGGCTAAACATAAAATAAATAAAATAAAAACAAAAGATAAAGTACTAAGGATCCGGAATCCACACTCACCAAATCAACACAACACATACTTCATGTTCATCAATATTAATCCAAGTTCTCACAAATTAAATATTATATATGTTTTACTATGTTTCAAAGAATTAATCAAAATCATCCCATGTATCCATTCCCTATTCAAATCACAAAAGGAATCCAAATTTAATTGAAACACCAAATGTATCCGAAGAACAAATCACAGGGGATATCCAATTTTTAAGCATATAAAACCAAGCAATCAATTATGTGCAATTATCCTAAATCATCAAGTGTATCCTTGAATCACAACAAGATATCCAAGAATCATTTCACAAATTGGAAAGAAGTAAAACAATTAAAATATTAAACCATAAAATCAAATAATAAAAACTTACATAAAAGTACTGTTGTTCTTCATAGGTGAGGCTTCATCCCCAACCTTAGTTGGGGGTTAGCCCGACATAAATATAAATCTAAACTACAGAAAAACTAAACTAAAGAGAAGCTGTGAATTTTTGCCTCCCGGCTTGTATATCTTTTCTTGAATGCAAAGAGGTCTATTTATAGGCTTAGAGAAGTCTGAAATCCGGATAAGATTCGCTCAAATTTGTGTTCTCATATTGAGGGATGATTTTGGCATAGTAAACGTCCAAATTAGGAAAATTCTATTTCACAATAAATTGTATAATTTTGAACTAGATTTCCACTGCCATTTGAATCACCTCAATCCAATATTTGAGTAGAAAGTTATGGTCAAAACACTGAAACATGTGCAGAATTTAAATTTGAATCCAATCCGAATTTATCTCCATTTAGGGGAATTCCAATTTTATCCTTCCTTTGACTTGGTCAAACTTAACCACATCTTCTAGGTCTTCTCAAAGTATGCCTTATTCCAAGACTTTGCAATTTTCTCCATTTAAGCTGTAGTTTCTCTTCAACAACCTACAAAACACTAAAACACAAATATAACACAAAGCGTTAGATAACGACACAGCTAAAGGATTAACTAATGTAAATTAAGGGGTCCAAATATGTAATATTTGGCTCTTATCACTCCACAAATCTTGTTATATCCCACTTCATATTATTCCACCAATATGATCCCTTCACATCTCGGTACATCTTAGTGCCACCAGGATGTACAGTGTATGGGGAATGATGAGCCTCGCCATTATCGCCTTCCTCAGACCTCTGCTCTTTGGTACACACACCTGCTTAAAATGGATGAGCAACCATCATCCTTAAGACAATTCCTTTGCCTTACCTTCTTCAAGCAACTGCTTGATCTTGGCACACTCAGGGTCCTCCAACTGAGCGGCTTTGATCCTTGCAAGCAATTCCGGCTAAACCATCAGGTTAGCTAGGTGTGCAAGCGTACCTTCGCCCACTACCTTCAATCCCATCCCAACAAATTCCTTTATTAACTAAGGCTGAGAAATTCCAAGAGTGGCAAGTTCTGATGTACAAATTTATTGTACTCGCAAGTGCACAAGTCGTGTGTAATATAGTAGTGTGCAAGTGCGAGGTCAAACCCATAAGGAATTGAGTTCTTGAAAGCAAGTTTAAACCTAAAATAATTCTATTCTAATCTAGTTCCCAGTTTTTGAATGATGATTGTTTGAATGAAACAAAAGCATAAATCTAATTAAGTGAAAGTAATTTGTTGACGAAGCACTAGGGTTTCAGAATCCACACTCACACATTCATAACAACCTAGTTCCATGATCTCAAATATTCCCCAAAGTTCTCACATGTAAATATTAGGTATGTTTCACTTTTTGCTTCACAAATTAATCAAAACATTCCCTGTATCCATTCTTTATCCAAATCACAATAGCAATCCAATAATCAATTAAATCATTAATTGTATCCGTAAATCACAAGCAAATATCTAATCTATATTGAAACATTCATTGTATCCAGGGAATAAATCACAAGAAAGATCCAATCTTTTAACTAAGAAAACCAAGAAGTTAATTGTGTTGAATTATCATAAATCATCTAGTGTATCCTTGAATCACAAAAGATATCCAAGATACATTCAATTCAATTAATAAAAAGGCAAAACAATAGGCAATTGAACCATCAAATTGGGAAATATTGATTACATGAAACTAAGTTGCTAATCAAAAGTGAGGCTTCATCTTCAACCTTAGTTGAAGGTTTAGCCTCTCATGTTATTGAAAGACAAAACGTTATTGATGGAATCCATAATAAAAAATGAGTACTTACAAATAATGAAACCCAAAGTTGAGATCCAAAAGCTAGGAAACCCTAGAACTCTCTTCTTTCTCCTCCCAAAATTTCATAATTCAACCCCTTGAAACTAGTCTAATAATTATGTATTTATAGGCCGAAAACTAGGGTTTACAAATTTAATAAAACTAAAATTCACTGCCAGGTTGGATGTGTGCGCTTGATCACACAGTTGGTGCACTCGAGCGCACTCATGCATAAGGTTTCCATCTGTTGCGCTGCCTTCGCACTCGATCATGACTATCCTGGGCTTGAGTGCATGTGCTCTCGATCGTGGCTGTCCTACAGATGCGCTCGTTCGTAGAGCTCTGCGATCGATCGCTCTAACAGAGACTTGCACTTTTCATCCGAACTAGGCATTTCCATATAAAACCCACAGTTTTCCTTTAGCAACCTATAAAACACCAAAAACACAAAACTAAACCAAAACATCAAATAATAACATAGCTAAAAGATTAACAATAGCAAATTAAGGGGTCCAAATATGCAATATTTGGCACACATCAAACACCCCCAAACTTAACTTTTGCTAGTCTCTTAGCAAAACAACACTAAAAATAAAATGAAAGCAATAAACATAAGTCATCTGTTGTGGGAGAGACAATTGCATTTAGTATATGCAGCAAGCCTTTTAAAACCCTAGGCATCCCTAGTGGACAAGAGTCTCATGAGGGTTTATAGGAATGACACCCACAAATATTTCAGCACAATGTTGTTAATAAGAAAGAATTTTCACTAAGATCATGGTTCTTATTCATGAGTAAGCTTTAAAAGATGAACACCCTCATCACAATCAACGGGCATCCAAGAACAAATAACTCAAAAATGGACAATTGAGACAATATATGTTCTTGAAACGTGCAAAGTGAAATTAGCATGCAATACGCTTTCAGTTTAAACTTAAAATAAGTTCCACAAAATTCATAAGAATCCCAAATAGATGAAACAACCAAGGCAAGATATGTATTTATTTTCTCTTTTTATAGGCTATGCAATGTATGACTCCTTTAAGCTTTCTAATTGATCCATGTAACAAGTGTTAGGCCAATGACTCACAAGCCAAATGGCTTTAAGACACTAGATGTAAAACATCCCTAAGGGCTTAGTAACTTAAGTCAAAAAGGCTACAAAGCCATACTAGCCATACCATAACTCAACTTGAACTTCACACCTTTTGACACGAAAACTCAATGCTTAGTGAGGCAAAAGGTCCGGTTACTCAGTGAGGAACTCAAAATGATCTCTTCTTTTTTTTTTTTTTTCTTTTCTTTTTTCATTCTTGCTAGCCAAGCTTATTCATCAATAGGTCATCCAACAAATCTCACAAGGAACAAGCCTAAGCTAGAACCTTATACCTCACAGAAACCATGCTAATGTGCTCAAAGAAAAATTGATCTCAAAAACACATACAATCTCAATTACCCAAAAATAAGTCAAAAGACTCAGACTCCTACTGATATAACGAAGGGTTCAACCATTTAAGCAAACCAATGAAATGAAAACCGCAATCACAGTTAATAACCCAAGCTTGACAACAACATTGATTTCATACTAAAAACAAAAAATGACAAAAAACAACAACTAAAGATTAACAACTAAAATAAAAATGGACAACGGTTTTCCATACCCCCAAACTTGAATCACACAATGTCCTCAATGTGGGCAAAAATACAATACCAAGAGGTGAAGAGAACTGAAGTGAGTTGAGGTGTCCTCCCCCAAACTTGTGACAACACCCGTCCTGAAAAATAAAAAAATCACAATTACAACTAAAACAAAAATAACTAAAAATAAAAATAAAAGGATAGAGGGGTGCCTCCCATGAGCGCTAAGTTTATAGTCTTCAGCCAGACTTTCCACAGCGGATGATCATTGAGATGAAGTCGGGTTTTCCAAGTGCAATTCCTCAATCTCTAGAATCTCCAATTCCAAGAATGGCTTCAGTCGCTAACCATTGACCTTTTGAGTATTTCCAATCTAGAGATCCTTGATCTCAATGGCTCAATGAGTAGAAACTGTCGGCACTCTAAATGGTCATGTCCATCGAATTTAGCTTCCCTAGAAATAGATGTAGGCATGAGCTGTAAAGGAGGACTTTCTGACCAACTTCAAAAGATCTTCTTAATATGTTTTGATCATGAGTCTTCTTCATCTTCGCTTTGTATTGCTTGGCACAGTTGTAGGCATCATTCCTCAATTCTTCTAATTCATCAATCTGGAGCTTCCACTAATCGCCAGCTTGGTGATATTGAAGTTTAATTGCTTGATAGCCCAATATGCTCAATGCTCCAATTCTACAAAAAGATGACACGCCTTGCCATACACTAATCGGTAGGGAGACATGCCAATTGGAGTCTTGAATGTTGTCTAGTATGCCCACAAAGCATCATTGAGTCGTAGAGACCAATCTTTCCTTGTCGGGTTCACTAACTTCTCCAATATCCACTTGATTTCTCTATTGGATATCTCAACCTGCCCATTTGTCTGAGGATGGTAGGGCATTGCAACTTTGTGAGTGATACCATACTTCTTCATGAGTTGCTCGAAAAATCGGTTGCAGAAGTGCTTCCTATCATTAATGATGGCACGTGGTGTACCAAAACATGCAAACACATTTTCTTTTAAAAATTGAAGCACAACTCTATGATCGTTCATCTTGCAAGCAATGGCCTCCACCCACTTAGAAACATAATCAACTGCAACAAGTATGAAGATGTATGATCAATGCCAAATATTGTATATTTGACCCCTTCAACTTATGTTTGTTAAGCTCTTAGTTTTGTTAATTTCTAATGTTTTTGTGTTGTTTTAGTATTTTAGTGTGCTATAGGTCCTCATTGTAAAATATGGTTTAAAGGGGTGGAATTGAGCAAAGAAGGAATGTTAGTCCTTGGTAGTGCGCTCAATTACACAAGAGCTGCGAACGAGCGCACCTACAATCGAGCGTACCACGATCGTTCAAGCATGCCTGTGCTCGAGCCCAAGAGCCATGATCGAGCGCATGCAACATACACCTGTGTTTTCCATGTCGCCCTAGCCGTCATCACTAACTTGCTTGCGTCATGGGATTTTCAGAGTAGTTACGTGCACTCAAGTGCCTGCCTGAGATTGAACGCACATAGGGTTGCGCTTGAGCGTACTGCATGCGGTCGAACGCACCCACATGACCTGGCAACACATTAGTTCTTGTTATAAATAGGACCTCTTTCATTTTATGTAAACCTATGTTTAGAGGTGCCCTTAAAGGCCTAAAACCTCTCTGTTCTTCACTATAAAGCCTCTAAATTGTTATTTATTTATTTAATGTTTATTTTTGTTTGTAGATTGTCTCTTATTTTCATGAGAGGCTAAATCTTCAACTAAGGTTGAAGATGAAGCCTCTCCTTTGATTTATTTACATATGTTCATGTTTTGTTCGTACTAAATTTGTCATTTAATTGTCATGTGTGTTTGTTTCAATACAATTTCATGACAAAATTGTATTGATTGTGCCGTAGTTGGATATTCATAGTGTTTTATCCGATGGATACATTTCATCTTTTGATTTAAGTTTATTTATTTATTGTCTTTTGTATTAACCACATTTACATTGGATCCTTTGAACTAAGTTGGATATGTTTTGTCTTTTGTCAAGTGGATGGATTCTTTAAATCTTTTGATAGGCACAGTAGAGCATGCATAGGATTAACGGATGTATGAACTAGCATGAATATATGTATTTTAATGTGGTGAGGTGAATTCTAGACCTTAGTGATTTTTATCTATTTGCTTTTAAGCATTTAGGTTAGTTTACACTTTTCGCACACCTTATGTTTGATATTTGGAACTAGGTTAAAATAGATTTAGTTTAGACATTTAAATTGGTTTTTCACAAAACTTGATTCTCTGTGGGCTCGGCCTTGCACTTGCACACCGCTACACTGCAAAACGATTCATGTTATTACGAGTACTTATTTTTTGTACGACCAAATTTTGGCGCCGTTGCCGGAGAATTGTTTGTTTTGTGGAAATTGATTTTTTGTTTAGATTAATTTTATTTTTCTACTAGTTATTTTATTTTGGCAATTATTTTATTTGTTTATGTGTTTTTGTATATATATATATATATATTTTTTTTATATATATATAAATTAGATTAGTGTTTGGTTGGCTTTTTTGTGTTTGTTGATTTTATGGAGTTCGGTCTTTGTTTGTGTGATTGAGCACATATCACTTGTGCTCGAGTGCACTGCTGCACTGTCTGCGCGTCTGAGCTCGACAACTTGCAAGTGTGTGCAAGAGCACATCACTAGCACATAGCAGACCCGGACCAACGTCGGTGATTGCAGCATCCACTTATTGCGATTGAGCATACATGATGCCATATTCTTGATCGCGTTACGCTTGATCGCATGATACCTACGCTCAAGCATACATCGGCAATCAGCACCAACAAACCTGAGGCAGCTAAGTGTTAATTTTTTTTAATTTCTTGTTTATTGTTATTTATCTTTATTTGTTTTATTTGTTTAGTGCCTGTCTTTTATATTTTATCTTTTTTTATTTTTATTTATTTAATTTTGTTAAATGATTATTGTTTCATGTGGGAAATATTGCTTGCTAAATATTTTGGGTGAAGCATGAGTCTTCCGTTCAATAATTTTAATGTTTCCCCTAGTTGTAGAACAAATCCTACCAATTTTCACCCACATGAACCATATTCACGCTGCTCCAACCCTTATCATAGTTTAGATGATTGTCCACATTGGGGACAATTTTTCAAATTTTCACATGAGCAGATGACTATCAATTTCACTAGTTCGGTGTCTGAATTAAATTCCAATTTCTACACCCCAGACTGGAGCAACCATTCTGATTTCTTGTGGCAAGCTCATGCTACAGGAAATTATGCTCCCCAATCTTATGGATTGCACCATTCTGAATATCCGCAATTCCATAATCCATTTTCCATTCCTTCATCATACGACTATCCTCCTAAATAATCTTCGTTGGAAGAAACTCTCAAGGAATTCTTGCAACTAACCAACCAACCCATCATTCCTGCATCACAAGAACCATCATTGGAAGACACAATCAAGGCGTTCAGGCAAACAATCAACCAACCTTTTCAAGAAATCACAAATGCCACTGTGTCAAACACTGAAGCAGTTGCAAGGTTGGAAGGACAGCTTGGTCATCTAGTTGCTGAATTCAACATAACCAAGGAAGAGGAGTTTCAAAGTCATGAGATGGTGAGGAGTGAGGAAGTTGTCAAGGAGACTGTTAATGAGCCAAGTCTAGAGTATCATACTCTTGAGGTGCAAACGGTGAAGGGGGAAACCACTGAGATATCATTCCCTAACTCATCTTCATTAGCAGCTGAGCCTTTCTTTTTAGATAACCACTCTTTCATGCCTTCTTCGTACAATCCTCCTCCTCAAGAGCCATTAGTGCAACATTTTCCAACTGCTCATATCGATGACTTTGAGGAGAGGGTGAACCAACTCATGGTAGCTAGGCATGCCCATACCCAACCTCCTCACACTTATGCACCTCATCAGTCATGTTCATTTTGCTATCATCCTTCTCACCTAGATGATTGCCCATTCATTAGTCATTATGTGATTGAAGCTAACAAGTCTGCCTTGAGCATGTCCAAACCACCACATTTGGGAGTGAGGAAGTTGTAGAGGAGATTTTTTGTGAGCCAAGCCTTGAGGATCCATCGGGAGAACGCTTTGACCAATTTGGAGGTGACCTAGACCTAGACAAGCTACTTGATCATGTTGATACTTTTAGTGAGCCAAGTCTTGCGGATCCATCGGGAGAGCGTTTTGATCAAATTGAATGTAATCTAAATCTTGACAAGTTCCTCAAGCAAGCTGTGATGTTTAGAGAGCCAAGTCTAGAGGATCCTTTGGAAGAGAGCTTTGCTCAATTTGAGTTTGATTTGGATCTTGACATGGTACATGAGCAAGCCAAGGCCTTATTGGATCCCACTCCTGAGATGCGGATTGAGAGTGGAGATGAAGAAAACCAGGAGCAAATTGAGTCCCCAGCAATTTCAAATTGGTCCAATGACAAGGAAGTGAGTACTGAAGCTCACTCCTTCATCACAATCCCTCTTGAGACACAACATGAACCACAAGCTTCATCTTTCCAATGTCTCAAGAGCCATCTTATGTAGAGATTTTCAAGGTATCACGCACAAAAAGGTGCAAGTATAGGAATAGGCATCCAAGAAAATCTTTCGAAGCAAGCAAATTGGGTACCTAAGATGGCGAAACATCCTCCCAGAGGGATATCTAATTCTTAAGAAGAAAGGATGGAAAGGATTGGTTGGACACCCATGGGATAGGGGAAGGTGCGGTATTTTTTTCGTTTTTATTTTCGGCACTTTATTTTTGAGTCATTTTATTTTTATTTTATTTTGTTTCTAACAACAATTAACCTTTTGATGTTTGTGCTTGTGAGAAAAGATTGATGTTAGTTTTTGACAAGTGTTTTGGTGTTCAAGTTCGGGACGCCTTGACTTTTGCACACTCCGGCTCCTCATCCCACTATATTGTTTTTCTTGCCACATTGGAGACATTGTGTCATTTAAGTTTGAGGGTGTGGACAAACACTCTGTTTGTTTGTTTATTTTATTTGTTGTTTTACTTGTTTTTGTCTATATATATTTGTTTTTTGTTTGTTTATAAAGTTTTTTTTTATTTTGTTTTTTTATTATTTTGTTGCGATGTTGTTGATTTGGCATGACTTACATCATAACTGTGGATTGCATGTCATTGGTGTGGTTTACTTGTTTGAACATTGCATATCATCATAAATCCTCATTTTTATTCATGTGTTGGATTAGAGAGACTCTACTTGTTTTATTGATATTTCACATGCACACTAGCATTAGGGTTTGTGAGGTATGAGATTTGACTTTGAAGTGTGTTTCTTGAGATTTTTAGGTTTTTGCGATGTGATGATGAAAACCTTGGCTGTTAATAAATAAAAAAAGAGAAGAAAAAAAAATCATAATAAGTTAAGTTTTTTATTGAGTAACAGGACCTCTTACCTCACCAAGCATTGAGTGTTCACGTAAAAAGATGAGAAATTTCAGCTAAGTAATTGTATGGCTAGTTAGGCTTCATAGCTCTTTTGACTTGAGTAATTAAACCCCTAGGGATGTCTCTACATCTAGTGCCCTAAAACAGCTTGGCTTGGGAGCCATTGGCCCAACACTCGTTACATAGGTCATTTAGAAGCTTAAGGGAGTCTAGCATTGCACAGCCTACACACAAAAAATTGCGTCTTTCAATTCAAGCCTTGGTTGTATTTATCACATTGTTTTCCTATGAATTTTGGGATTCACCTCTTTGAAGAATAATTGAAACCCCATGATCTTGTGTTAGTTCACTTTGTACTTCATGGAACATGTGTTGTCTCAATTTTCCAACCGTGAGTGAAATGATGTTTGGATGCTTAGATGATGTAGTTTGTATGTTCGACTTTTTAAATTTGCTAATAATGTATGAACCTTGTGTTTGTGTGAAAGGCTTTGTTTATCAATAACACAATGCCAATAAACTGTTTGTGGGTATCATTGCTGGTAAACCCTTACGAGACTTCACTTGTCAACTAGGGATGCCTATGGTTTTAAAAGGCTTGTTGTATATGCTAAATGCAATTGTTTCTCCCATGAAAGTGGACTTATGTTTCTTGCTTTTATTGTGTTTTCATTTTTATTTTGCTAGGGGACTAACAAAATGTAAGTTTAGGGTATTTGATCAATGCCAAATATTGTATATTTGACCACCTTCAACTTATGTTTGTAAAGCTCTTATCTTTGTTAATTTCTAATGTTTTTGTGTTGTTTTAGTATTTTAGTGTGCTATAGGTCCTTGGTGTAAAATGTGGTTTAAAGGGGCGGAATTGAGCAAAGAAGGAATCTTAGTCCCTAGTAGTGCGCTCGATCGCACAAGAGCTACGATCGAGCACACCTATGATCGAGTGTACAACGATCCATTTGAGTGCGCCTGCGCTCGAGCCTAAGAGCCACGATCGAGCACATGCCACATACACCCGTGTTTTCCATGTCACCCTAGCTGCCATTTCTAACTTGCTTGTGCTGTGGGATTTTCAAAGCAGTTACATGTGCTGGAGTGCACTACCTGAGATCGAGCGCACCCACGTGACCTAGCAGCACATTAGTTTTTAGGCCTCTGAGGGTGCCTCCAAACGTAGGTTTACATAAATTGTCATTTATTTATTTAATGTTTGTTTTTGTTTGTAAATTGTCTCTTATTTTCATGAAAGGATAAATCTTCAACTAAGGCTTAAGACAAGGCCTCTCCTTTGATTTATTTACATATGTTCATGTTTTGTTCATACTAAATCTGTCATTTAATTATCATGTGTGTTCGTTTCAATACAATTTCGTGACAAAATTGTATTGATTGTGCCGTAGTTGGATATTCATAGTGTTTTGTCTGATGGATACATTTCATCTTTTGATTTAAGTTTATTTATCTATTGTCTTTTGTGTTAACCACATTCACATGGGATCCTTTGAACTAAGTTGGATATGTTTTTTCTTTTCTCAAGTGGATGGATTCTTTGAATCTTTTGATAGGCACAATAGAGTATGCATAGGATTAACAGATGTATGAACTAGCATGAATACATATATTTTAATGTGGTGAGGTAGATTCTAGACCTTAGTGATTTTTATCTATTTGTTTTTAAGCATTTAGGTTAGTTTACACTTTTCGCACGCCTTATATTTGATATTCAGAACTAGGTTAAAATAGATTTAGTTTAGACATTTAAATTGGTTTTTCACAAAACTCTATTCTCTGTGGGTTCGACCTCACACTTGCACACCGCTATACTGCAAAACAATTCGTGCTATTGCGAGTACTTATTTTTGGTACAATCAATGTACCCATAAGAATTAAGGAAGGGTCCCATGAAGTCATTGTCCAAAACATCGAACAGTTCTACAATAAGAATCGGATTCAACAACATCATGTTTCTTCTTCCAATGTGATAAGCGCCGAATGTTGCAAATTCAAGTCCCTTAACTCGTATTTGTTAATTCCTTAGCATTGTTATTTGTTTGATTTTGTGTTGTTTTGTGTTTTCAGGTATTTAATAAAGATGCAAGAAAAATCATTAATTTTGGGTTTAAAGCACAATTTGAGTGGACCTAGAAGATATGATTAAGCTTAACCAATCACAATAGAAGATATATATGATGTGGTTAAGTTTAATTAAATCAAGAAAAGGATAAAATCAGAATTTCTCCACTTATAGTCAAAATCGGATCGGATAGAATTTCAGATTTTGAACATGTCGTATTTTGGCCATTACTTTCAGCTCAAATATCGGATTAAGGTGATTCCAGTGGCATTGGAAAGCTGATTAAAATTATACAAATCATACTGAAATAGGATTCTCCTAAATCGGAATCCCGCTATGCCAAAATCGTCCCGCAAGTGAAGGAGGCAAATCTAGACAAATCCTTTTCCTACTTGTACATGGATTGCTTCCTAATTCGACTAGGAGATTGAATTCTGAATTTTCTAGGTTTACTAGGGCTTCTAGGACTCGTTACTTCCTATAAATAAGCTTCTATGCTTCAAGAAAAGATAGCCTTAGTTTTAGACAAAATATTCTTGGAGGCTTAGCAGAGTCATAAGTGGCTAACCCCTTTGTGGAGTGTTGATGTAACCCTATCCAAGCACAATGGTTTGATTGTATTTAATTTCCATATTTTCAATTTATGTATATTGATTATATAACTATGAAAATTGCTACATTTGAATTCTGTTCTTAATTATTAAATGCAATTGTTCTTAAATTCCAAAATCAATATTTGTGAAATTCTTATCTTGTCTTAGAAAGTAATTTACTTTTATTGATCTCAAATCATTCTTATATTCTGTGATTATGGGGATGATGGTTATATAATGGGTTTTAATAGACATATGATTAATATGATTAAGATAGGCCATGCCTAGGGAAGACGGGTCGTACTACACCCTAGTTTAGTGTAATTTAGGTAGACGATCCGTGCCAACCGAAGATGGGTTATGCTATTCCATTAATTATATGAAACTTATTAAGGGGTTTTATAGTTTATACCTAGGGAAGACGGGTCATGCCGCATCTTAGTGGTTAGGTGGACGATATGTGCCAACCGAAGATAGATTATCCTTACTCTTAAATAAGGTAGTTTCTTGTTTAATTATAACATGCATAGAATGAATTTTTGGAATTGAATCTGATTAACCATTATTGTGCGATAGAGGTGAAGTCAATACCCTACACTCTCCTTATATTTTAATTATCTTTTATTTTATGCATTTACTTTTAGAAAACAAAAACAAAACAATTCTTTTTTAATTAATTAGGTTAAATTTAGTCTTTCGAATTTAGTAACGAAACCCCTACAGTCCTTGAGATTCGACACCCTCAATATAGCCCTATCCTATAGGATTCGTTCTATTGCGAGTGGTTTAATTTTATTATTGATATTTTTGGTCAACAAATAACCACATCACAATGCTCCCCAATTTCTGGCATCTCTCACAGGCTGAATAGTAAGCATAGGCATCACGAAAGATGGAGGGCCAATAGAATCCACTTTGAAGAATTTTCGCAGCGGTCTTTTTAGAACTAAAGTGTCCTCCACATGCATGATCATGGCAAAAAGAGAGGGATCTTTTGGTATTCACTCTCGGGAATGCATCTCCTTATAATCTGATCTAGGCAGTATTTAAACAGGTACGGATCATCCCAAAAGAAGTATTTTGCCCTAACCAAGAATTTTGATCTGTTTTGCTTGGTCCAATGTGAAGGTATCTGGGCGGTGGCAAGGTAGTTCACAATGTCTACGAACCAAGGTGCAGGAATTTGAGAAATGTGCATAAGTTGTTCATCAGGGAACGTCTCAACAATAGGCATAACATCTTCATTAAAATCTACAATCAGCCTGGACAAGTGGTCAGCTACCACATTCTCGGAACCCTTCTTGTCCCGAATCTCAATGTCAAATTCTTATAGCAACAAAATCCACTGGATGAGATGAGATTTAGCATCTTTCTTAGACAAAAGATACTTTAAAGCAGTATGATCCGAGTAGACCAAGACCTTAGATCCTAGCAAGTAAGATCTAAACTTATCTAGAGCAAACACAACAACAGCCAACAACTCCAACTCCTTTTCAATGGTGGAGTAATTGAGTTGTGCATCATTCAGGGTCTTGCTGGCATAGTATATGACATGAGGAAGCTTTTCCACTCTCTACCCCAACATAGCTCTCACGGCATAATCGGAAGCATCACACTTTATCTCGAACGGCAGTCCCCAATTAGGTGGTTGGATGATTGGTGTAGAGGTTAATGTCTTCTTCAAAATCTCAAGCTTGTCTACCATTTGTGATTGAAGTCAAACGGAACATCTTTTACAAGTAGATTACATAAAGGTCTTCCTATCTTGCTGAAGTCCTTGATGAATCTTCTATAAAACCCAGCATGTCCCAAAAACGACCGAATTTCCTTAACTATCCGTGGTGGCGAAGGTTAGATATCAGATCCACCTTGGCTTTGTCAACCTTTATACCTTTGGGGGAAATCACATGGCCCAAAACAATTCCTTGTTTCACCATAAAGTGGCATTTCTCCCAATTTAGTACTAGATTCTTCTCCTTGTACCATGCTAACACCAATGTGAGATAGTGTAGACATTCCTCAAATGACGAACCAAAAACTGAGAAGTCATTCATGAATATCTTCAAGTGATATTCGACCATGTCTGAAATGATGCTGATCATGCATCGCTGAAAAGTAGCAAGTGCATTGCACAGCCCAAATGGCATTTGACGATAGGCAAACATACCAAAGGGACAAGTGAAGGTAGTCTTCTCTTGGTCTTCTATATCCATCAAAATTTGGTTATAATTGGAGTAGCCATCCAGGAAACGGTAATAATCATGGCCCGCCAATCTCTCCAACCATCTAATCAATGAATGGTAGAGGGAAATGGTCTTTCCTTCATTACAGAGTTCAGCTTTCTATAGTCGATGCACACTCTCCATCCTGATTGCAACCGAGTTGGGACCAACTCATTGTCTTTTTCTTCATCACACTCATCCATGCCTTCTTAGGTACCACATAAATGGGACTCACCCATTTACTATCAGAGATTAGGTAGATGATTCCCGCATCCAAAAGTTTGATCATTTCAGCTTGAACTACCTCTTGCATGGTCGAATTTAAACATCTTTGTGGCTCCCGAGAGGTTTTAACATTTTCTTCTAGGTGAATCTTGTGCATTATCACTATAGGGCTGATTCCCTTGATGTCTTCAATTGACGATCCGATTGCTTTTGTATGCTCTCTCAACACGTTTAGCAAGTCTTTTTCTTGAACCTCATCCAAATCATAAGAGATGATTACTGGTAGAGATTCACTAGGATCCAGATACTTGTAATTCAATGTGTTCGGTAGGGGCTTCAATTCTTGCTTTACTTGCTCAACTGCTGATGATGATGTGTCAATGGTTCCCTTGATATCATCTCTCTTGTAGTAGCTGAGTCCAACATTGCATCAGCTTGTTCTAGTAGTGTATCCAGGTTCATGTCACATCCATATGCACTAAGACATTCTCCCAAATAGTTGTCACTACTCAGCTCATTTACCATTTCCTCTACAATCTCTTCTATCAAGCAGGTACTTCTGATCTCCTCATACTCAAATGGTTGCCTGCTGATATCAAAGATATTAAGCTCCACTATCATGTTCTCGAAAGACAACTTCATGACTTTAGTTCGACAATTGATTAAGGCGTTAGCTGTAGCTAAAAAGGGGTGCCCTAATATAATTGGAACTTGAAGCTCTACATTCACTTATGGTTCTGTATCTAAGACGATGAAGTCCACAGGGTAGTAGAACTTATCAACTTTGATCAAAGTGTCTTCAATTATTCCCCTCAGCTTCTTTACAGATGTATCAACCAGTTGAAGTGTGATGGACATTGATTTTAGCTCTCCCAATCCCAATTGAATATAGATTGAATATGGCAGGAGATTGACATTGGCTCCCAAATCCAACAGAGCTCTTTCAGGTCGATTGTCACCAATCTTACAAGCGATGCTAGGACATCCTAGGTCCTTATACTTGACAAGCATCTTGTATTGTAGAATAAAGCTTACCTGCTCAGTCAGGAAAGTTTTCTTGGGCGCATTTGTCTTCCTCTTGACTGTGACCAGATCCTTAAAAAATTTTGCATAAGAAGGCACTTGTTGGATGGCATCTAGGAATGGAATGTTGATCTGCACATATTTGAACACTTCCAAAATGTCATCATACTTTGAGCTTTTCTTTGGTACTATCAATCTTTCTAGATACGAAGCTTTGGGAACATACTTTTGGACTGATCCTTAACACTGGGAATGACTATGTCTAGTCCAACATCTACTATAGGCTTGGCCTAGTTCTCTTCCTCTCTTGCAGTGTCACTAGCATCTTCAGGTATGGCCACTTGATTATCCACTTGTTTTCCGGACCTCAAAGTGGTGATTGCTTTCACGTGTTCCTGTCTATGAGTAGGAGTAGAGGAACTTCCAATACCGAATTGCCCCTTTGGGTTAGGCACAAGTTGACTCGGGAACTTCCCTCTTTCTCTTTCCCCCATTTGATTCGCTAGCTAGCCAATCTGCCCTTCTATATTGGCAACAAAACTTTTTAGCTCTTGTATGTCTCTACTATTGGTCATGGTGGCATTCTTCAACTCTTGATTGTTTTTGTCAGTTGATTGCATTGACTGCATGAGTGCTTGCAGGTTTTTGTTAGTTGATTGCATGAATGCTTTTAGTGTGTCTTCTAGAGAGGACTGAGGTGCAGGCTGTGGCACTTGATAAGCAGATAGTTGAGCTTGGTATGATGGCTGATACTAATTCTGAGCTTGAGTAGAAATACCTCCCTGATTCAGTGGTTGATTCTACTTCCAAGAGAAATTTGGGTGATTCCGCCACCTTGGATTGTAAGTTTTAGAAAATGGTCCACTTATGGGTTTTTTATACTCATTGAAAGCATTGACTTCCACAATCGGTTGTTCTGTTGACAGAGTAGGGCAGTTTTGAGTGAAGTGCAATTGGATTGGTGCATAACCCGCATACATCAACTTGGTACATCTCTACTGCATTCACTGGTTTGTTCAAGACCAAAGTATCTAATTGCCATCTAAGTGCCTTAACATCTTCCTTTAACTCAGCATCATCCTTCACTTCGTATAGGCCTCTTGTCTTGGGAGCAAGATTGGTGTACCAAAAATAAAGTACTCGCAAGTGTACGAGTCGTGTAAAGTAAAGTGCGCGTAAAAATGCGAGGTCGATCCACAGGGAATTGTGTTTTGTGCTAAAATCAATTTTCTATTCAAATAGATCCTATTTTAACCTAGTTCTGAGTTCAAATTGGTCGTGCAATTTTAACAAAACTAAATTAAAACGATAATTTAAATAACAATCTAAGTAAAAAGACTAAGGTTTCTGAATCCACCTCGCCAAATCAAACAGCATACTCTCGCAATTTACACACACAAATTGACAATCAAACGCATTTTAACAGAGTTTAAAAATCATAAACATGCATGTAAAATCATTCGATGAATCTATCCGTTAAAGAATCACAACGAGTATTTTATTGATCAAATCATCCACCGTATCCGTAGATCACGATGGATATTAGTCTCAATTTCAATCACTCGATGTATCCCCAGACACAACACAACAAATATTAAACAATGCATGAAATCACAAAAGATGCTCAATCACTTAAAGTAATAAAGCAATAGAATTAATTTTGAACAAATATAATATCAAATTGTGTGTATAATTTCACGAGAATACAACTGTTTATCATTGACGAGGTTTCATCTTCAACCTTAGTTGAAGGTTTAGCCTTTCATGACAACAATAGACAAGAAATTATCAATTGAAATCATTGAAAGAATAAACTTACAATCAAAAAGCGTTCACAAAAACCTAGACATGACAAAATTCGTGTTTTTGCTCTCTACGGCGCCTCCCAACGTCCTCCAAAAGAAATCAAAATGATAAATATATACTAAGACTAGGGTTTTCTCGCGTGCTGCCAGATCATCACAAGTGCGTTCGAACGCAATGCTTCAAGCTCCGTGCGGCGCGGCCCTTCAATGTGAAATGCTAGGGTTTCAGCTGATGTGGACATGCGCTCGAACGCGCCTCGACGCATGCGTTGAGCAGCGACGAGCGCTAGGGGTTCTTCCTTCATTATGCACATTTTTCACCCCTTTAACCGCATTCTTATGTCAGTGACCTGCAATGCGCTTGAGACACCAAAAACTAACAAAATCATAAAAAAAATTGACACAGCTAAGAGCCTAACCAATATAAGTTAAAGGGCTCAAATATGTACTATTTGACTCTCATCAAATATGTACTAGTCCCTTAGCAAAACAAAATGAAGAACAACACAAAAACAAGAAACATAGGTCCTCCTCATGTGGGAAACACATTGCATTTAGCATATGCAACAAGCCTTTTCAACCCCTAGGAATTCCCTAGAGGATGAGTGAAGTCTCGTGAGGGTTTTCCAGGAATGACACCCACAAACATTTAATTGACACTATGTTATTGACGAACAAGGCCTTTCATTAAACATATGGTTCATACATCATTAGCAATTTTAACAAGTCGAACATACAAACCACATCATCCAGCATCCAAACACCATTCAACTCACAACTAGATAATTGAGACAACATATGCTTCAAGAAGTGAAAAGTGAACTAACACAAGGTCATGCTTTCAATCATTCTCAAAGAAAATGTGCACCCAAAATTCATAGGATTACCTTTGATGAAAACAACCAAGGCTTGAAATTTTTTTTTTTTTTTTTGTGTGTGCAATGCTTGGCTCCTTAAGCTTCTCAATGACTTATGTAACGAGTGTTGGGCCAGACTCCCAAACCAGATGGCTTTAGGGCACTAGATGTAGACATCCCTAAGGGCTTAATTACTCAAGTCAAAAGAACTACGGCCTAACTAGCCATACAATCACTTAGCTGGACTTTCTCCTCTTTTACGAACACTCACGCTTGATGAGGCAAGAGGTCCGTTACTCAATGAGAAGCTCAACCTTATGAAATTTTTTTTTTTAGCCAAGGTTTTCCTCACCACATCAACCCACAAATCTCTAGAGACACACTCTCCTAAAGTCAAATCTCATACCCCACGGACCCTATTGCTAGTGTGCATGTGAAAAATCTATCGAACACATGGGGTCTTTTTAATCCAACATATGAGTCAAACACTTGGATTTCTAATGATATGTCATGTTCAAACAAGTTAAACATAACAATGACATTCAATCCACAGTTATGATGTTCGGTCAAGATCAATCAACCACATAGCAAAAAAAAATTTTTTTTTTTTTTTTTTTTAACAAACAAAATAAAATGACAGATATGTCTACCACACCCCCAAACTAAAATGTCACATTGTCCCCAATGTGACAAAAAATACAATACCAGAGGGAAGGCGCAAGTCAGGCATAACATAAGAGAACGTTCCCCCAAACTTGAATGGCAGACACTCAACCTGAAAAACACATAAAAACAGAACAAATTGCACAAAGCGAGGTTAAATAACATAGAAAAATAATGAGGGTTGCCTCTCACAAGTGCTAAGTTTAAAGTCTTTAGCCAACTCTCCACAAGAGACGACAATCACTCTGAATAATTCGGATCTTCCAACAGAGTCGTCTCCACCTTTCTACTTCTCAACTCCAAGAATGGTTTTAATCTTTGTCCATTGACCTTAAAAGTGTTACCATTCTTGGGATCCTCAATCTCAATGGCCCCATGAGGAAACACTGACCGAATGATGAAAAGGCCGGTCCATCGAGATTTCAACTTACCTGGAAATAGATGCAATCTTGAATTGTAAAGAAGGACCTTGACCCACTGTGTTCAAAGATCGCCTCAAAATGCTCCGTCATGAGCCTTCTTCATCTGTTCTTTGTACATCCTTGCACAATCATATGCATCATTCCTTATCTCCTCCAATTCATTGAGTTGGAGCTTTCTCTGTGAGCCAGCCTTCGAAAGATTGAAGTTTAACTGCTTGATGGCCCAATAAGCCCTATGCTCCAACTCGACGGGAAGATGACATGCCTTCCATACACAAGATAGGGTGACATCCCAATCGAGTCTTGAATGCTATTCTGTATGCCCACAGTGCGTCACTTAATCGCTGAGACCAATCTTTTCTATTAGGATTCACGGTCTTTTCCAAAATGTGCTTGATCTCACGATTTGACACTTCAACTTGTCCACTTGTCTGTGGGTGATAAGGGGTGGCTACCTTATGGGTGATGAAATACTTCTTCATCAACTGCTCAAAAATTCGATTGCAGAAATGCTTGCCTCCATCACTTATGATTGCTCGAGGTGTACCAAACCGAGCAAAGATAGTATCTCCCAAAAATTGGACCACCACTCTGTGGTCATTAGTCTTGCAAGCAACGGCCTCCACCCACTTGGACACATAGTCCACAGCAACCAAGATGTATAGATTGCCATAGGAGTTTGGAAATGGTCCCTGAAATCAATGCCCCACACATCAAAAATCTCAACGATCAAAATGGGTTGAGGGCATCATATTTCTTCTAGAGATACTCCTAGCCCGACAATGCTCACAAGATGTGCAATAAGTATAAGCGTCTCTAAACAAAGTGGGCCAGTAAAATCCACATTGCAAAATTTTTGCAGCTGTCTTTTTAGCACTGAAATGGCCACCACAGGCATGATCATGATAGAAGGAGATGACATTAGATTGGTCATGCTCAGGTATGCATCTCCTAATGATTTGATCGGGACAATACTTAAACAAGTAAGGATCATCCCAGAAAAAGTATTTCACCATGGCTAAAAATTTGAATTTATCTTGTCGCCCCCAATGCAAAGGCATTTGGCCGATGACAAGATAGTTCACTATGTCAGCAAACCATAGTGCGGGATTCTGAGCAATGTACATCAATTGCTCATCAGGGAAGGTCTCAGAAATGGGGATGGCGTCCTCGGTGTAATCCAAAGTCAACCTAGACAAATGATCAGCCACCACATTTTCCGTCCCTTTCTTATCCCGGATTTCTATGTCGAACTCTTGTAGCAGCAAAATCCATCTGATCAAATGGGATTTAGCATCTTTCTTAGAGAAAAGATACTTCAACACCGCGTGATCAGAAAAGATAATGATTTTAGATCCTAACAGATAGGACCTAAACTTGTCCAGTAAAAGCAATGACCAACAACTCCTTTTACGTGGTGGAGTAATTGAGTTGTCGTTGAGTCTTGCTTGCATAGTAAATCACATGGGAAGTTTCTCAATCGTTGCCCCAAAACAGCTCCAAGCGCATAATCGATCGTCACATGATCTCAAAAGGTTCACCCCAACTAGGTGGTCTAATAATTGGTGTGGATGTCAGAATCTCCTTCAAAGCCCCGAATGCTTTCAAACATTCTTCATCAAATTCAAACGGGGTCTCTTTGGCCAACAACTTACACAAGGGCCTGGTGATCTTGCTGAAATCCTTGATGAATCGCCTGTAGAACCCTGCATGGCCCAAGAAGGAACGGATTTCCTTCACAGTACGTGGGGGTGGAAGGTTAGAGATCAAATCTACCTTTGCCTTGTCAACCTCAATGCCCCTCTGAGATATGACATGCCCCAGTACAATCCCCTGCTTAACCATAAAATGACACTTTTCCCAATTAAGCACAAGGTTTTTCTCTTTACATCTCACTAACACCAACGTGAGACGGTCAAGACACTCCTGAAAAGATGAACCAAAGACGGAGAAGTCATCCATGAAGATCTCCATAAACCGCTCTACCATGTCGAAAAAATGCTGATCATGCACCGCTGAAAAGTAGCAGGTGCATTACATAACGCAATGACGGTGGCGAATGTCCCAAACGGACAAGTAAAGGTAGTCTTCTCCTAGTCTTCGGGGTCCATTAGGATCTGGTTATATCCTGAATAACCAGCCAAAAAACAGTAATACTCGTGCCCAGCTAACTGCTCCACCATCTGGTCAATGAATGGAAGGGGAAAATGATCTTTCTTGGTGACAGCGTTCAACTTTCGGTAGTCTATACAAACTCTCCAACCCGACTGAATCCGAGTTGGCACCAACTCGTTGTCCTTATTCTTTACTACCGTTAACCCAGCCTTCTTGGGCACAACATGTATTGGGCTCACCCACTTGCTATCAGAAATGGGATAGATGATCCCAACATCCAAAAGCTTGATCACTTCCGCTCTCACAACCTCCTGCATGGCTGGGTTGAGGCTTCTTTGTGGCTCCCTCGATGGCTTGGCATTCTCCTCCAGATGAATCTTGTGCATTACCACCAAGGGGCTGATTCCCTTAATATCCTCTATGGTTCAGCCTATAGCCTCTTTATGTTCTCTCAAAACGTCCAATAGCTTCTCCTCTTGAGCATCGACTAAATCAGAAGCTATGATCACCAGTAAAGACTCTGCAGGACCTAGGAACATGTACTTGAGATTTTCAGGTAACGGCTTTAGTTCCTTCTTGGGAGGATTAGGAACAATGGTCTCCTCCTTTTCACTACTCACCAGAGGAGTAGTCTCCAACATAGCATCTGCTTGCTCAAGCAACTTGTCCAAGTCCAGATCTTCTCCAAATTGAGCAAAGCATGCCTCCAGGGGGTCCTCCATGCTTGATTCCTCAATGCCTCTTCCATGACATCCTCTATCAAGCACACTTGTTGCATTTCGTCATATTCCAAAGGTTGTTTCTGATATGGAAAATATTCAACTCCACTCCATATTCATATTCGAAGAAATCTTCATGACCCCGTCCTACAATTAATTAGAGGCGTTAGCTGTAGCTAAGAATGGTCGCCCTAAGATCACCGATATTTGACTCCCTAGGTTATGAACCGGCTCTGTGTCAAGCACAATAAAATCACGGAAGTAAAATTTATCGATCTTAATTAGCACATCTTCCACAATTCCCTGGAACCTTCATCGACACTGTCATTCTAATGCAGTGTCATGGTAGTAGGCTTCAAGCACATGTAGGGTAACAAATTAACACTTGCTCCCAAATCCAACAATGCCCTCTCAATCGGCCGACTCGATCATGCAAGTAATGGTAGGACATCCAGGTCCTTGTACTTGATGGGCAACTTGCATTGCAGGATTGAACTCACACCTTTCGGTTAGAATGCCTTTTAGGGACATTCGTCTTCCTCTTCACTGACCAAGTCCTTCAAGAACTTGGCATAGGAAGGATTTGCTGGATGGCATCCAAGAAAGGAATGTTTATTTGGACTTGTTTGAACACCTCGAATGTCTTCTAACTTCCCTCCATTCTAGCTTGTAATCTTTCGGGGTAAGGTGCTTTTGGCACAAACGCCCTAGGAGGTTCCTTTATTGGGTGATAGTAGATGTCTCGATCTGCTTCCTTTTGATTGTCACCCTCTTCTTCTTTCTGCTCTTCTTTCTCTTGCTGCTCTTCTTCCGGGTTCATCACCTTATTGTCCACTCTCTTCCCTGACCTCAGAGTGACAATCGCCTGCACATGCTCCTGATTTGAAGAATTTCCACTATTGCATGCTTTAGGGTTGTTCACTGCTTGGCTAGGGAGCTTTCCCTTGTCCCTCTCACCCAGGTGATTCGCTAATTGTCCCATTTGCATCTCTAACTTTGCGATCGCCTGGGTGTTCACCATGGTAGACTGCCTCACGTCACTAATTGATTGACCAGTCATTTTCATAAATTCTCTCATGGTCTCTTCCAATGATTGGGTTGATGAGGCTGGGGCTTGGGTGGGGGCTTGATAAGATGATGATGACGCTGGTGGAACCGAGCGTCCATGATTCTGATAAGGAGCAGAAAATCCTAGAGGATAGTGATTTTGAGCATGAGGAGCTCCTCCTGGATTTGTGATGGGTTGATTCTGTTTCCAAGAGAAATTAGGGTGGTTCCTCCACCCAGATTATAAGTTTCAGAATATGGCCCTTTGGCTTTTGAAAGTCGTTGAAAGCATTCACTTGTTCCATCTCGAAAAGCTGTCATCGATGGACAATTCTGTGCTTGGTGCATGGGACTAGCACAAATAGAACAACTCTCAACAGGAAAAGTATTGGCTGCATTGATGGACTTCCCTACACTCAGGGCATCCAATCTTTGAACGATGGCATCCATCCTTTGTGCCAACTCTGTTTCTCCTTTTGATTCCAGGACGCCCCCTTTTTTAGGGTTTCGGGCCGATTTATCTCGACAACTCGTGAAATCCCAATGTTGGGAGTTGTCGACAATTTTCTCCAAAGCCCTATAGGCTAAATCTCCTGTCAAGTTGAGAAATGCTCCCCCATTCATCAGCTCAATCATACTACGGTTGGGATGAGACAGCCCTTAGTAGAAAAATTGCACTAGACGCCATTTTTCATATCCATGAGGGGGACATTTCATCAGCAGGTCTTTGAACCGTGCCCAACATTCGGAGAACTTCTCATCCTCATCTTGAGTAAAGGAACTGATTCCCTTTCTTGCCTCGTTTACTCTGGACATTGAGAAAAACTTGTTGTAAAAAGCTTCAACAGCTTCTTCCCGTGATGTGATGGAGCCAAAGAATCCAACCACATGAAGTGAGAAAGGAAAGAGTCTGAGGTGGACAGATTCCTCAGAAAAATTCTGAAATTTGGTGGTAGCACAGATGTTTTTGAATTTTTTAACATGAGAGTAAGGGTTTTCGTGATCTAAGCCGTAAAAGGAGGGTAACATTTGGATTACATGTGGCTTAAGATCATAGTGGGTTGCATTAGTCGGTGGTAACACAATGCACGAATGGGAATGACGCAGAGGCATGAACAATTCCGAGTGACGTCGTGAAATCCACGTCATAAGCTCTTCTCTGCTCCCGTTCCTTCTCTTGCATCTTGGTGCTCTTGTGCTCCTCCACTCTCATTTCTTTGATTATCTCCCATCTCCACTTGAGCTCGACGTGCTCTCCTAATGGTTCTTTCTAATTCGGGATCTAATGATGTTAACTCTAAGTTCACGGATGATCGACCAAGCATAAACCAACAAAAATTTTTTTTTAATGAAAATAAAATAAAGAATAAAAATAAATAAATAAATAAACAAAATAAACTAATTAAACAAAAATAAAGAATTCACTAAAAATAAAGAACTCAAATGAAATAACAAAGAAAAATGGGCACAAAGATAATTAAAGAAAAATAAATAGCTAAAACTATAACAAAAATGTGGTGCTTAGTCATTGCGACTCATGACTCGCTCAATCGCAGAGGTGTGCGTTCGAGCGTCCGCCGACTGTGCGACCGTGTGTTTGTTGCCCAATTGTCGCACGCAGGCATCCAAGTTGGCCCCAAGTGCGTTCGACCGCACTGGGTTGCGTTCAATCATACTCGACAGCGAATTTCGCTTCTGCAAACACCAAAAAAAAAAAAAAATACAAAACCCACTTTTTTTTTCTTTTTATTAGATCAAAACATAACCAAATAAAATAAAATAAATATGAAATAAAATTTGCAGAAAGATAAATAACTAGTAGAAAAATAGAATTAATTTAAACAAAAAAAATCAATCTTCACAAAACAAACAATTCTCAAGAACGCGCCAAAATTTGGTGTACCAAAAATAAAGTACTCGCAAGTGTACGAGTTGTGTAAAGTAAAGTGCGCGTAAAAATGCGAGGTCGATCCACAGGGAATTGTGTTTTGTGCTAAAATCAATTTTCTATTCAAATAGATCCTATTTTAACCTAGTTCCTGGAGTTCGAAATTGGTCGTGCAATTTTAACAAAACTAAATTAAAACGATAATTTAAATAACAATCTAAGTAAAAGACTAAGGTTTCTGAATCCACCTCGCCAAATCAAACAGCATACTCTCGCAATTTACACACACAAATTGACAATCAAATGCATTTTAACAGATTTCAAAAATCATAAACATGCATGTAAAATCATTCGATGAATCTATCCGTTAAAGAATCACAACGAGTATTTTATTGAGATCAAATCATCCACCGTATCCGTAGATCACGATGGATATTAGTCTCAATTTCAATCACTCGATGTATCCCCAGACAGAACACAACAAATATTAAACAATGCATGAAATCACAAAAGATGCTCAATCACTTAAAGTAATAAAGCAATAGAATTAATTTTGAACAAATATAATATCAAATTGTGTGTATAATTTCAAGAATACAAGCTTATCATTGACGAGGTTTCATCTTCAACCTTAGTTGAAGGTTTAGCCTCTCATGACAACAATAGACAAGAAATTATCAATTGAAATCATTGAAAGAATAAACTTACAATCAAAAGCGTTCACAAAAACCTAGACACAAATAAAATCGTGTTTTTTTCTCTCTACGCGCCTCCCAACGTCCAAAATAAAACAAAATGATAAATATATACTAAGACTAGGGTTTTCACATCGCCAGATCATCACAGTGCGTTGATGCAATATGTGCGCGTCAACGCAATGCTTCAAGCTCCGCATGCGCGCCCTTCAACATGAAATGCTAGGGTTTCAGATGTGGACATATACACGCGCCTCTCGAACGCGACATGCTCAACCTTCATTATGCACATTTTTCACCCCTTTAACTGCATTCTTATGTCAGTGACCTGCAATGCACTTGAGACACCAAAAACTAACAAAATCATCAGAAAATGACACAACTAAGAGCCTAACCAATATAAGTTAAGGGGCTCAAATATGTACTATTTGACTCTCATCAAAGATCCTGTCTATCCCAACTATTTTGAAAGTCCCACTGCTGTGCTCGTTCTGCCATTTCATCCAACGCTCTATAGGCTTCATCTCCTGTGAGGTTTAAGAATTCTTTACCATTCATGGTCTCAAGCGAGTTTTGCTCACTTGGTATCAATCCTCTATAGAAGTAATGAACAATTGTCTCATTTTCAAACCCATGGGGTGGGCACTTCATGGTAAGCTCTTTAAACTTCTCCCAACTATCAGTGAATCTTTCTCCCTCTTTCTACCTGAAGTTGGTGATCTTGATACGGTAATCGTTAATCTTGGCAATTGGAAAAAATTTATGATAAAACTTACTTTGCATCATTTCCCAAGAGGTAATAGATTATGGTCTCATGTTATGTAGCCAAGCTTTTGCCCTATCATGTAAGGAAAAAGGAAATAACCGAAGATGTACCAAGTCTATCGAGACATTTGGTGATTTAACAAATTCACATACCTCCTTAAAGGTCCTCACATGATCATATGGATCTTCGCTCTCTAATCCTCTAAAACAAGGAAGGTTGTTGAGCGAACTTGGCTTCAACTCAAAGTGGACAGCATTATCTAGCACCACTATACATGATGGTGCGCTAGTAGCATCGGGTGCAAACAAGAGATTTGGGTGGATTACGTTCTCCAATCTTCACAGATTTTTCTGACTCAAACTCGAAACTTTGAGAATTAGCAGGCAAATTTGGGGCTATTCTTCGATTATCCCTCATCATTCATTCATTTATGAATCAAAATTGGCTAGCTCCAGATTTAGAGATTTACGTCCAAGCATGCAAACAGCAATTAAAAACAATTAGTAAAAGACAAACAAACATTTAAAAATAAAATAAAATTGGAATGAAAGAAAAATAAAATAAAATAACAAAATTAGTCTGGACTCTGTAACTGCGCTAGAGCGCAGTAAGGGTAGGATCGAGTGTAGGTGTGCTTATCACTAGGTGCGATCGAGTTAACATCATTCGCAGTTGCTGGTTTTGCAATGCGATCGAGCACACTAATAGAAACAAATATCCTCTGGAACTGCAACAATGAAACAACAAAAACAAAACTCTTTTTCTTCCTTTTTATGTTAGAACAGAAATAAAAATTGCATAAAAATTGAATCCTAATTATAACTAGTAGAAGAATAAAACTAATTTAGAAATAATTTGGTTTCAAAAATTAAACAAATCCCGACAACGGCACCAAAATTTGATGTACAATTTTATTGTACTCGCAAGTGCATAAGTCGTGTGCAATATAATGGTGTGCAAGTGTAAGGTCGAAGCCACAAGGAATTGTGTTCTTGAAAGCAAGTTTAAACCTAAAATAATTATATTCTAATCTAGTTCCCAGTTTTTGAATGATGATTGGCATAAATCTAATTAAGTGAAAGTAATTTGTTGACGAAGCACTAGGGTTTCAGAATCCAAACTCACACATTCATAACAACCTAATTCCATGATCTCAAATATTCTCCAAAGTTCTCACATGTAAATATTAGGTATGTTTCACTTTTTGCTTCACAAATTAATCAAAACATTCCTTGTATCCATTCTTTATCCAAATCACAATAGAAATCTAATAATCAATTAAATCATTAATTATATCCGTAAATCACAAGCAAATATCCAATCTATATTGAAACATCCATTGTATCCGGGAAATAAATTACAAGAAAGATCCAATCTTTTAACCAAGAAAACCAAGAAATTAATTGCGTTGAATTATCATAAATCATTTAATATATCCTTGAATCACAAAAGATATCTAAGATACATTCAATTCAATTAATAAAAAGGCAAAACAATAGGCAATTGAACCATTAAATTGGAAAATATTGATTACATGAAACTAAGTTGCTAATCATAATTGAGGCTTCATCTTCAACCTTAGTTGAAGGTTTAGCCTCTCATGTTATTGAAAGACTAAACATTCTTGATGGAATCCATAATAAAAAATGAGTACTTACAAATAATGAAACCCAAAGTTAAGATCCAAAAGCTAGGAAACCCTATAACTCTCTTCTTTCTCCTCCCAAATTTCGTAATTCGCAGCCCCCTTTAAACTAGTCTGATAATTATGTATTTATAGGCCCAAAACTAGGGTTTACAAATTTAATAAAATTGGAATTCGCTGCCAGGTTGGACGTGTGCACTCAATCGCACAGTTGGTGCACTCGAGTGCACTCGTGTATAAGGTTTCCATCTGCGTTGCCTTCGTGCTCAATCATGATTGTCCTGGGCTCAAGCACATGTGCGCTCGGTCGTGGCTGTCCTACACTCGATTGCAGAGCTCTGCGATCGATCGCCCTAACAAAGACTTGCACTTTTCATCCGAACTAGGCACTTCCACATAAAACCCACAATTTTCCTTTAGCAACCTATAAAACACTGAAAACATGAAACAAACCAAAACATTAGATAATAACACAGCTAAAAGATTGACAATAGCAAATTAGAGGGTCCAAATATGCAATATTTAGCACACATCAAGTTCAATCGTTGATTTCCTACTCAACGTGCTTGCTACTACGTTATCCTTGCTAGGATGATAATTGATGTCACAATCATAATCCATGATTAGCTCCTTACTAGCTTCTTTGCCTCATGTTAAGCTCCTTCTGGGTAAAGAAGTACTTCAAACTCTTGTGTCTGTGTAGATCTCACACTTCTTGCCATATAAGTAGTGCCTCCAAATCTTTAAATCAACCACGACTGCTACCAACTCCAAGTCATGTGTAGGATAGTTCTACTCATAAGGCTTCAGCTGACATGAAGCATAGGCAATGACATTGTCGTTTTGCATAAGCACACACCCTAAACCCTTCTTAGAGGCGTCACTATACACTACAAAATTGTCAAATTCCATAGGCAATACCAACACTAGAGTAGTTAGCAAGCGCCTCTTCAGCTCTTGGAAACTATGTTCACACTCGTCTGTCCAAATGTACCAAGCGTTCTTCTTAGTCAAGGCAATGAGTGGTAAAAACAGTTCTTTTTCAAGAGTCAAACCTATGCACTTGCATTATCCAAACCCAATGAGAATGTTTCTAAGACCATTGAACCACCACCTTTGGTGATGATAGTTACTATTTAATAGACAGGAACTGTAATAAAAATGACTACTGATCGGTGTCAAATATTGTATATTTAACCCCATTTAACTTATGTTTGTTAAGCTCTTAGCTTTGTTAATTTCTAATGTTTTGGTTAGTTTTGGTGTTTTAGTGTTTTGCAGGTTGTTAAGTTGCATTTGGGGCTAATGCCATCAACTCTGGGGCTTAAAACAGTTCGAGGAACTTTGGCGGCAAAATTGAGTCGAGCTATGATTCGTACCCGACAACTCCCACCAAAACGGTCATATCTAGAGTTGTAGAACTCCGATTGGGGTGATCTTGGTGTCTTTGGAAAGCTAACTCAAAGATCTACAACTCTATCTTTCACATGTGAGGGTTAATTCTAAAGGTAGTGCGCTCGAATGCATGTTTTTACGTTCAAACGCACTTGTGCCTATCAAAGGCCGAAATTCATGCACGAGTGCGTTCGAACGCACTTAACTGACCTGGCAATGCTGAAACCCTAAAAATTAGCCTATAAATACCCACATTTCTTTTGTAAACGATTAGGGACGCTTGGAGGCCGCTTGGAGGCGCCTTTGGGAGCTGGGACTCCCCTGTTTGGGCATTTTGAGCTCCTCTAAACGTCACTCTTTGTATAGTTTAATTAATATTTAATGCTTTTAGTTGTTTTAATTTAGTCTCTTATTTCCCTCACTATGAATTTGTTTATATATATTCATATTTAGTTTACATTTTCTGTCATTTAATTTAACGTTTGTTCGATTCAATCACAATCTCGTGACAAGATTGTGATTGGTTGTTGTTTATGGATCGTTTATCGTCCAATATGTGTTGTGATTTATCCGGGTTACATCGGATAGTCTAAGTGAGTCCAATATCTGTTGTCATCAACGATACATCGGATGATTCAATCTCGGCTCAACATCCTTTGTGATCATTTATGGATTAATATATCGCATGATTCGACTAAATTTTGTAAAGGCAAAAGAACATGCGTCGAGCTAGGCCGTACGACGGGTGTGTGGACTATCGTGAGAATGGGACATACATTTTAGCCTAATTGTTTGATGGATATGTGGATTAGTATGCTTATATGTTGATTAAATCGTAGTGAGGTAGATTAGGGACCTTAGCGTTTTTATTTATTTATTTTATTGCATTTTAATCTAGTTTATTTTTATGCACACCAACTGTTTGATTTTGGGACTAGGTTAAGATAGGATTAGTTTAGCCACTTTAAAATTAGTTTTTAACAAAACACGATTCTCTGTGGGTTCGACCTCGCACTTGCACAACCGCTCTATTTCAAACGACTCGTGCAATTGGCGAGTACAATTAAATTTGTGCAACAACTACCGTTAGAAAGAAAAATAAAAAGATGTTTGTATGAAAAAGTGGAAAAATGTTGTTATGTGATGATTTATTTTTTTTTTCAATAATAATAGAGCGTAATTGATGTGATGTAAAAAGTAAGAATATTGAAAATTAAAATTTTTAAATGCCAAACGATACTAATTAATTTGAATGCAATTTATTTAGTTAAACCCATTAAATTCATCAACCTGTTTTGGGTTCAAGCACGACCAGTTTTCAAGAGTTTAATTTAATAAAATTAATATGAATATTAGGTTTTAGAGTTTGTTTTATAATTATAAAAGTAAAAAAATAAATCTAATTTAATTTATATGGCTTAAGCTAATTAACCTGGGATTGGCCTATTTATTAAACTAGTTACTTCATATTGATCCGACTTGACACAAAACATGACTATAAAAAAATTTATATTAAATTTGGGTTGAGTTTGTGAGTCGTAAAGTATGTTAATAATATCTTAAAGGATGCAATTTGGATGAGAACATTCGGGAACAGATTTGGATTGTTTGGTCAAAAAAGTTGAAATGGTTTAAATGTGCTGGGGACCTGCATAAAGAGTTTTAGAATAGAAAACGTAAAGGAAAAGTACCAATTAAGTGTGATGGATTAGAGATGTGTCGGTTTTCACATTCCTATTTCAAATTGGTTAGTTTTATTGTTAATTAAAAGGTAGATAGTAGGGTTAGGTTAAGATATATCGTATATTGTCATTGATTCTGAGCAAGTACTAAGTAGGTATTAATAGTAATATGATCACACTCAGATAAAGTAGTCACTCCGGTAACTTTCTACAATTTTTTTAATTTTTTTTATTTATTTAAAAAGAAAGAAAAAGGGTGGAAGATGAACTCCCATGAATGACATGTCGAATTGTGAGTACACTCATCTTGTTTTCCCCGAAGAACAATCAGAATTCGCTACAAAGTAAAATGGCCAAATGCATTGGACCAAGAAATTGGTTGGTGGGGTATCTCCCTTAACTCCTCTCCTACTCTTGTCGATAAAGAGGAATCCTTCTGCCTTGGTTTGATTTATATACATGTATACCTTAATTTTATATACATGTATACCTCGCAAACTTTTCAATTTATTGATTACTTTGGAAGGAAAAATCATATTTCCTCCTTCATGAATTGACAGTCTCTTTGGAAAGATTTAACTTTTTACTGCAATATTTGTTAAATTATGATTTGTTTCGAAAGCTTAACTTTTTTAGACAAGTAGTAATTGAACATGATATTAAAACAAAGGTCATGAGTTTGAACATTGTCTCCATCATTCACCTCCATTTCAGTTAAAATATTTCACATGTTTGGAGTGTTAAATTATAAATTGACTAATGATTTTTTTTTTTTTTTTTTTTACTTTAACTACTCATTTCTCTATACACACTAACAAATTCTCTATTCTACTATTTATTTCTTTTCTTTTTTTAAAAATATTCTTTTGCGTGGGATAGAGTGTGAAAGAAAGAAAGGGAGAGAGAAAAAAATAATAATAAATAAAGCTTATAGTGTGAACCATGAATAGGCTGAAGAGTCTATTTACTATTCATATTAGAAGAAAAAACTACAAAATGACTACTCTATTATAGTTAAATTTGACTATTATAATGAATTTGTCTAAATAAAGCTTAGAGTGTGAACAATGAATAGGCTGAAGAGTCTATTTACTATTCATATGATAAGGAAAAACTACAAAATGACCACTCTATTATAGTCAAATTTGACTATTATGATGAATTTGCCTATTCTATTGGAGATGTTCAATATTGATCTGATGTATGTTTCTTTAAAATATAAGTGGTACAGGTAAATGATCAAAATAAGCCATAAAAATTTTAAAAAAAGAGACAAGACAAGAAAGGCATTTCAAATTTTCCTCTAAGAGCATCTCCGGCAGAAGTAGGCAAAATAGTTATTGAAAAAGTACAATTTTTTTACTCTAACTACTCATTTTTCATACAAACTTCAACAGATTCTCTGTTCTACTGCTTATTTTCTTTAAATATTATTTTATGTGGAAAAAGAGTGAAAGAAAGAGGCGAGAGAGTAAAAGGAAGAAATGAAGAGAAAAATAATAATATGCAAAGTTTATAATGTGAATAGTGAATAAAATAATCAACCTATTTACTATTCATACTAGAAGGAAAAACTACAAATTAGCCATTATGCTGGAGAAGAAAAAGATTAATAATAGTCAAATATGACTATTATGAAGAATTGACCTAATATTAAATTCTTCAAAATTATGCTTGTTTCTAATACTAGCCACCACCTTCAAAGTCAAACAAATTTTGAGCTCAAAGGGTCAAGCTAAAGAAGAGAATTTGAACATGCTTTCAGGCCAAACACGAGGTTTTTTCATGTCATGAAGTATATATACTTGAAAGTGCAGGTCAAATTGATTGTTTTGCAATTGCACAGCGTCATAACCCTGCCCTCAATGGCAAAGTGGGGAGTTTGATTTACAGGGGATGAAATTATATTTGGGATTTAGTATGTCCTTGACATGGTTCTCTACTGAGAGTTTTAGTAGTGTTCAAAATGTTTAATTTTTATCCACGACAAGAATATATTTGGGATAATTATTCTTTCCTCTCATGAACTATCACGTAATTACCATTTCCTTCCATGAACTACTAAAATTACATTACACCTATGAACTACCATTTTGTTACCCAAACCCCACTTCCGTTAATCAAGGCCGTTAAGTTGTACGGTTAATTGTATTGTTCACGAAACTATTTACGACACTATTTACGATTGGAAATATTGTTCACGATACTATTCACGGTACTATTCACCGACTTAATGACTTTGACTGATGGAATGAGGGTTTTGGTAACAAAATGAATAATTCATGGGGGGTGTAATGTAAAGTTGGTAGTTCATAGGAGAAAATAGTAATCACATGGTAGTTTATGGGGGAAAGGATAATTTCCCCAATATATTATAATATGGCCTTAGCATGCTCATCTATATGCTTCACACCTAATAGAAACACCATCTAGCTCAAGTGAACTTCAAATGTTGAACAAATCCTAGCCGTCCAAGCAACCTATTTACAAGTTAGAAACAAATCAAACCAGTAAATAACTAAATACAAGGGCCACTATACCTCTTCGAATAATGAATCTAATATCACCATGTATATTTTAACCTGACGAACCAAGAGACCATACGCTCCCTTTGAACACCTGCCCTTGCATAACTTATTACCGAAGGTCCTCGGAGTATGTCGCAACAACCGACACCTCATGAGGAACAGTAATCTTTTTGAATTGATTTCATTATGATCGAAAACCCCTTTGCTTGCAGCATCAAAGCCATAAATTAGATCATGTAAACTACAAAATAGCCCATTTAGAAATTGAACTTCATGGTCCGCGTGGAATGAAGCAATGACCAGTAATTCCTATACTCTTGACGCTCTTCTCCTTTTAATGAAGCTTTTATATACTCTAATACATAAAATTAGTCTAAAGAAATGCTCAGAAAGACTGGAAAAACCTTAATTTGCTTGAATTTTTAGTGTCTTTCACTATGACTATACAACTTTAATTACGCTGATCGAAGTGGTGAATGTTTTCAAATGTGCAGATCAGGGTCTCCCAGCTTGAGGCAATGATGATCTTCCACTAAAAATTCTTGCCACCCAACTTCCATCTTCTAACTTAATAAACCATCTCTTATTTGAGCTGTACAGGGCTGGGGAGTAGCTTTCTTGACTAAAATGGTTACGATCGATTGCAGAGTTACCTGCCCTGCACCTGTTTTCTCATATTCTGCACAAGCCTTCAGGGTATCTTCCTCACTAGGTGGAACCAACTGCCAAGACAGTGGTAGGTACTTGTCCCATTTCTTCAGAATAACAGAGCCTTTGCTGCTCCCAGTTTTTTCCTTCACAAGAAAATTAGTAAAACCTTTTTAATAAAATAGACAATGCATCTTCTGATAGTGACGCTCAGGAGGATCTTAAATTGTGAAATAATTTGATGCAGAAGTTGTATAAGATCTTATGGAAGTGGAAGGAAAGATTTGTCGAGATAGCGGGGCGTGTTTGCTAATCCAGTCTCTTTCCCTTTTTTTTCTCTGCAAATAAAGTAAAACATTAACAAACAACTTTTTAACACAAAAAACTCAAAAACAACTTTCATCTTTATTTCACATTAAAACCCTTTTTAAATCAAAACACAAAAAATAGCCCCAATATAAATGTCTAAACAAGGGTCCAATCCTCTTTTACTATTTTTTCTTTAATATAAATGAGCCACAATACCAAAACGGGCCTGGAAGATAAAAGGTATGCATCCTCCCATAATATTGAAAGATTAAGCTATAGTCAGCAAGTCTATAATATTGAAAAATTAACATGAGGTATTAATTCCACCCATCCTCCCAAAAGCTTGTAAGATTATCATATTTTCCCGATAGATAATGAAGGATAAATATAAACACCAAGAAAAAAAAATAAAAATAAAAAAGAAAAAAGAAAAAAGAAAAAGAGTAGAACTAAATTAATAAATAGATCTCATTCATATGCTCTCATCTCATTAGAAGTCAAAAAAACCAAGTACCATGATTACTTATAAATGCCATATTATGCGTCTATGAAATTTTAGGTAATAATTTACGCCATCCAATGCATTATTATGACTTCTCTGGGCAGCATAAAGCTAATAAATTTTTTTATACACCACATATTAATTATAATGACAGATGCACTTCATGAAAAAACAGTCTCAAGAATACAATTATATTGCTAGAAGGAAGAAAAGTTGAAGCTCCTCGAAAGGGAATAGATAACAAAAGTCGCTAGTAAGTTCAAATCTTAATTGAAGTATGACCTTTTATAGGTTAAAATTCCAGTTGTCTACGGACAGTTATATTTTCCTGTGGCCCAGTTCCGAACAGTTAGGGCAAAATTATTCCATACTTGACTCAGCTAGCGCATGCATAATGAAGTAAGATGATATTGAACCAATAGCAGGTGGAAAAAATTATAAAAAATAAAACCTTGGGATGGAGGGTACTGCTGTCTTCATCAAGAATGTATGCTAAACCTGCAGTCATTCCAGCAGCAACATTTCTACGTACCCACTTTGTCACAAGTTAAAGATAGATGTGGTGAAATTCTATTCTCCTGAAATTTCCTTCATTTATATGTGTGCCAGGTAAACAGCAATTACTCACTTTCCAAGAACAACCACACAACCACCTGTCATGTACTCACAGCAATGGCCTCCGGCCAGTAGCCCCATGCAAGCAAGTATTCCCTACAATAGCCGCATCCTCGGGGATAAACCCCAAGTTGTCAACAGGGGTCACAACCAACTCACCTCCAGCAATACCCTCGTACCGTTTATATATATTCCAGCATCAGAATTTATTTGTAGGAACAACATAAAATACAAATCTTTAAAATGGCCAATAGGGTTAGAAGAGCAAATCAGCAGAACTTGAAATCGCTCAACTACTTCATATTATACATGCATTACCTTTAATATTTTATCATTATTCCTTTAAAAAAATATGAAATAAAAAGGTAAGCACAACTCTGTGTAAAATAAAATTTGTTGAAAATCTAACGCACCGAGCAAATTCAAGAATAGCCAATTGCTGAGTCTACGTAGCCTACTACTTATACTGAACTATTTTTTCTTTTTTCTTTTTTTGGGGTGAGTAAAATTTAACCCAAAACTCAATTGAATTATAACGTTGAAATAATCATCTCAAAAAGTAATTTCTTAGTCGTCACTTGATTAAGTTTTGAGTAAAATCTTCGACTTCTTGAACAATATATATAGAGGCAAGGATTTGGTGAATAAACCTTTCCCATATAATCATCAGCCTCTCCTACCAGCCGGTATTCATTACAGGAGTCAAAAAGCATGCAAATGACTGCCCAGCACTCCCCGTAAATCTGAAATATTGAAGAAATTATTAGCCAGCATTTAAACAAAAGAGGCCACCAAGTGCATCCTTAACAGTCATTAATACTTGCTATATCAAACCCAACCCAAAAACTTACGTTATGTTCAATTGCCCGGCAAAACTGGTGTCGCCATACAATTCTTTGCAATTACCCCCGCTATGCGCCCACAAACAGCACGGTCGATATTGTATATCTTGAAGGTCTTATGGATCACTTTTTCATTCTCAATTGCATCTGATATCTGTACGAACAAATTAATATGATATTTACCTTTATTGTTGTTACAGTTAGCAACACAGAGAATAAGTGCATGCTTTTAGTTGAAGTACGTAGCATTAACCAACATGTCATTTTTGTCTCATATGCTTAGAATTAACAGCCATCAAGCTCGCTCACTTCTTAAAATGATGTATAACAGGATCCAAAGGAGCACTAAAAATATGATTAAGCGTAAGTTTGTGTTTGTTTCAGCTTAACATGTTTTCCAGAAAAATATTTTCTGGTTTTTTTGGTGTTCAGAACAACCACAAAGTGCAAGTCAGCGAAAAACAAAGGCTCCCAAGCAGAAAATGGTTTCCAGTTTAAAAACGTAGAAGCCATTTTCCTCTCATTTGAACTCTTCTTGGACTACCTTTGCCACCATGAACTTGGACTACCTCGACCTTCTGTTGCACCACCTACATCTCCTCCACCGAATCCAAGAGCTCTACCCACTACAAGTGTGTGATCACAGATCTGTAGGAAATTTGATGAGAATCTTTACATAGAAGGATTTGATCCCGTAAGGGTGGAAATCCTATAATAGAGGACTAAAGAGAAAATAGAACTGAACAAACATAAAAATAACATAAATGAAATTTTACGCTCATAGAATTCTCTATTTATAATAGTCTAATACAACTTTTGATATAGAAGTTATCACCTTCTATAGAGATAATATGTTATAGGGATGACTATACTAATTATGGTTTGATCCAATGACGGAGGGAGGGGGGGACCAAGGTGGGCCATGGTCCCCCCCCAAATAAGGAAAAAAAAAATTAGAAGTAAAAAAAAAAATGTATAGTTTGATTGAAATTTTAGTCATTTGGCCCCTTCCCAAAAATTGTTTAGCCCTATTTTTAGATTTTATGGCCATATCCAATAAATTTTTTTTTGCCCTATTCTTAATTTTTTGGGCTATACCCATTAAGTTTTTATTTTTATTTATGGCTCATACTTTCAAATGCTCACTTTTTTTGTTTATAGGTAGTTTTCTATTTAAAAAATAACAAAAATAAAAAAATTTTAATAAAAAAATTCTAAAGAACCAAATTTTTTTTTACTGGTCCCCTCCCATAAAATTTTCTGGCTCCGTCCCTAGTTTGATCACCCCTACATCTATATCTCCTACTTGATCAAGCTATAATATTTGGTGATGAACTCTAGTAGTAAATGATTACTATAATAATAATATTTTAACCCATACCTACTCTCATCTATAAAAGTTACACATCAACGTTAGATTGCTACATGATTCCATGTGCGCACGTTTGACATTTCATTCTAACTGCATCTTTTACCATATACTGTTAAACCAATAGTATATTAGAGATGACTTCATTTCGTTATCTTACAAATGAATGGCATCAATTTTCTATGGTTAGGAATATAGTCCATACTCATTCCATAATTGGCGACTTCAACCATACACAAAATTATGTGTTGACCTGAACTAAACTTTTGATCAAGTATTTTCTAAAAACATTACCATTGTTTAAAGTTTTTCGTGATTCACCTTATTAGAGTCTTTTTCTCAGTATAGACATTATTTAAGTTTAACATAATGTCTTTTAATGACTTTACATTTATGTAAAATATAACATCTATACTTTTTAATTATTCATCAAATCATTCTTCCAGGCGTCCTCGGATCCTTCATGCATTAACTCATGTAGCTCTCATCTAGATGTATCTTAACCCCATTGTTGCTACATACCCTTTGAATTTATCTAAAGGCAATCCCTTGGTCATAGGATCGGCTACCATCGCTATTGATGAAATAAATTCAATTTTTATTTCACATTTTTCCACTATATCTTGAATAAATGATAATTTATATCAATATGTTTGCCTTTGAAACTATGCACTCCACTTTTTATTAAAGAGATAGCAAACTTATTGTCACAAAACACATTAATTGGTTTGATAGGTATAACTAAATTTAAACTTTCAACAAAACGTCCAATCCAGACTGCATTACTTACTGCTATGCTACATAAAATATACTCAGTTTTCATAGTGGACTTTGTAACACAATTATGTTTCTTGCTAGACCAAGAAACAGCTGTTCCACCAAACAAGAATACATAACTACTTATAGATTTTCTATCATCTGCATCACCTGCAAAATCTACATAGGTATAACCTACAATTTTTAAATCACTTAAACCAAAACATAGCTTGATTTTTTAGTTCCTTGCAAATATCTAAATATTCGTTTTACAGCTTGCCAATGTTCCTGTTCCTTCCCTATATTAAACTGATATCTACTCACTAATCCTATTGCATGACAATATCAAGTCTTATACTTGTCATGACATATATGAGACTACCCACAACTTGAGCATATGGGACTAATTTCATTTCTTTGATCTCTATTTCATTTTTAGGACACATTGTTTTACTTAAATGTTGTAATGCCCCCAAAATTAGCTTCGGCTAATCCAGTGGAGTCACTGGCAATTTACTCATCTAAGCCAACTTGTGATCAAAGGAAAATCATCCTTATAAAACTATTTGAATGAATGCAAGGGAAGGTGAATAAATCTGAGTCACTATAATTCATCAAGTAAGAACATGGAGCTACTAAATAATAAAGACAAACCTATAATTATAAATAAAGCATAACCAATCAAGGAGTAGCATCTCTTGCCACTCCAAAGCGATAAACCAGGTTACCTAGAGAATAATAACCGCATAAGTCTAACGACTTAGTAAGTAAACCTCACACTTAGGTATGACATGAGCCCAATTAATGAAAGTAAATGTGCAATTTGAGTAATAACCAAAAAGAGGGTGGCATTACCTCCGTTAATACACCATTAAATAGGTTTTAGGGTTTTCAAAGCTTATGGTGTAAAACCGACAATAATTACCTAATTGTTTTACTGCAGGAAAAGGCTATTGCATTACAAGTCATAACTCCCATACATGGTTTACCCAAGATATTACCCATTCTCAACAGGATTGATGCTGTCTCGATGGACCTATAATACAATGCTAGTGCCCCAGCCATTGCACAACATACCGTACGCAACATTAGTGGCACGATCGAGTCCAACCTCAAGCGGCTCACACCAACTAATGACGTCCTTCTTATAGTGATTGAACCATTGGGAATGGTTGCACAATAGTCACAAAACCAATGGATCCAAAGCCCCAATATAACACACACATTTGACCATAATACGTAGTTTATATAGTAAGCCCACGACTGTTCATACCACACGTACCAGCGCACCATGTCTTTCGATGCATCTTAACAATTTAATTAATAACGTAATAACCGAGTAATTACACAAAGTAGGCATGCTCATATCATACTCGTGGTCAATCAACTGACATATCCCATGTTTTACATAAAAGGGGGAAGTGTCTACTTACCTCACGCACTCAAGCGAATCCTCCGACCAAGCTAATTATTGTTATAACGGATACAAGACACCATTATTCTAAGCCTTAGGAAACCTAGAAATATAACTAAGCCTAAGTATACACGTGTGAAACTTAAGAACCGGTGCTCTGCCCAATGACCATACGTCCGGCCTCGATGACGATACGTACGCTCAGTGTGTTAAGCACACCATTTTAAGATTCGGATAGTGCATGTTTCTAATAGCACTTATAGACCTCTAAACCTCTTCTAAGCTAATGAAATAGCACATGCAATGCAATAAATTGCAACACAATGAAACTTTTAGAAAATCCTTTGAAAACATCATTATCTTTAAAGAATGCTCAATGAACACTTGGAAAACCTCATCAAGGCAAAGACATGAGTTAAAATAATGTTAAACACAAAGATAACAAAGCTTACCCCGAAGCTAAGCACGGACATAGTCTCCCCTCCTCGAAAACTCCTCCTTGAAGCTCACTTTCACCAATTTCTCACTCAAAACTTAAGGGAAGGATTTTGGTAGCCTAGGGGCATACCAGGGGAATGAAACAGGTGTGAGAAATGAGAGGTGGGATAGGCTACTTATAGGGAAAGTTCGCTACCAAAATGACAGAGCAGCGGACCTCCAACAACCCTAGAGTACGTCCGGTGATCTTTGCACAGTGGTTTAGAGGATGTCTCATACGTTCAGGTATTACCCAAAGGGTATCCCAAAAAGTAGCGTATGTCTGGTGGTCCCACGTACGTCCGTTGTACTATTTGTAAAGTGTATGTTTGGTGGTCCCCTCCACCGTATGTTCGCACTATAGCCTGTAGCGTATGTACGCCAGACCTAGCATACGTCTGCCTCCTAAGGGTTAGTGTTTGGCTTTTATTTTCTAAAAGTTCAAAGCATGATTAGGTTAACGCTAAGGGTTTTAGGTTTCGTTAAACATCATTATTGAAAACCTTTGTTGATTGCTCCTATGAAAAAGATTTTGTCTAATAAAAAAGTTGGTTTTTATCGGGGCATTACAAATGTTGACCCTTTGAAATAGGTGTACTTAAAGGTTTACAATTAGACATGTTAAACTTTTTAAGTATCTTTTCCAAATATTTTTCTTGATCCAAGTATAATAATTTTGATTTTCTATTTCTAGATATTTTTATTCCTAAGACATAGTTAGCAGCGCCCATATCTTTCATTTCATATTTAGATGCTAAAAATGCTTTAGTATTTTTTTTTTATCATGTCTAGACAATTTTCAATCAACAATATATCATCCACATATAATGACAATATGGTTAATTTATCATTATTTTTACATATGTAAACATAGTGGCCAAGTGGACTTACCTCGAAACCATTTTCAAGTATAACTTGTTGAAACTTTAAATATCATTGTCTCAAGATTGTTTTAGCTCATATAGTGATTTCTTCAATGTGTAGACTTTCTCTTCATGTCCTTCTAGCTCGAATCCATTTGGCTAGATCATATATATGTGTTCTTTTAATTCTCCATTGAGAAATGTTGTTTTTACATTTAGCTGATGTAATTCTAAATCCATTTTTGCTACAATAGACATGATTATTCTTACTGAGGCAAACTTTGCTATAGGTGAATAAGTATCTACAAAGTCTATATATACCGGGTTACTAAGTAAACCCTTTAGCTACCAACCTACCTTTATATTTATCAAGGCTTCCATCTGCTTTGAATTTTTTTCTGAGTACCCACTTACATCCTATTGCTATCCTTTGTGTTGGTAAATCTTTAAGTTCCCATACATCACTATTTTTTATTTAATTAACCTGATCTTTCATAACTTTGATCCATTCATTAGCATCATTGTTGTTTATAGCCTCTTTAAAATTCATTGGGATTGTCTTGTAGATTTATATCATCTACACTTAGAACAAAATGATCTTTGAGTATAATAAATGGTCGCCTTTGTTTTTTACCTCCACTGTTTTGATGATTTATCCCTATGATAGAATGATTATCAGATTTTTGAGATAGATCATCAGATTTCCTTTTAATTCTCCCACTAATATAAGGATCTGTCTCTTGTTGATTTTGTTAATAAGTATTTGACGAGTTGTAGAATCTTCAGTTCTTGAAAAATATATGATTTGATCTATAGGAATTATTTTATTGGTTTGTTCCATGAAAATAGCATCATGACTTTCTATCAACCCTTTTTCAGAATGATAAAACCTAAAACCACTACCATTTCCACATAACCAATAAACCTACATTCCCATGTTTTGCTTGTTAATTTACTTCATATAGGTTATGGGATTAGAACATGTGCTTTACATCCCCATACCTTAAAATGTTCAAAATGTGGTTTGAGGCCTGTCCAATATTCATAGGGTGTAAGTGGTCTCGATTTTGTTTTAATTCTATTGAGAATATATGATGTTGTTGATAATGCCTCTCCCCAAAAATGTACAGGCAAATCAGCATATGCCATCATAAATCTTGTCATTTCCATTAATGTTCTATTTCTTCTTTCTGCAATTTCATTTTATTGAGGTTTGTAAGGCATTGTAAACAAATGTCTTATTCAATTTTCTTTACAAAAAGAATCCATGGCTTCATATTCACTTCCCCTATCATCATTCAAGCTTTTAATAGACCTACCAAGTTGTTTTTCAACCTCTAATTTGTATTCTTTGAATTTTTCAATGGCTTTAGATTTATGTTTAATTAGGTAAATATGTCCATATCTTGAATAGTCATCAATAAAAGTAATAAAATATTCCATTCCTTTATGTGTTTTAGTTCTTAAATGTCCACATATATCCGAATGAATTACTTCCAATAATTCTGATGATTTCCAATATTTTGAAAATGATTTGTTAGTCATTTTCCCTTTAATACATGATTCACATATATTAAAATTCTCATAAATAATTTTTTGCAATAACCCACTTTTGCTCATACGAATTAATTTATCCTTATTAATGTGACCTAATCTTAAATGCCATAAGAAAGAACTATCAATTGACACAGACATATTCACATAATCAAAAATAGATATTTTATTATCAACTTTTAGAAAATACATATTGTCTACTTTAGTACCCACTACTAATATATTCCCTTTGCTTATATACACTTTTCTAGACCTAAACTTTATACTATATCCTTTGTCCATCTAATATGGGTACATATATTAGATTCTTACAAATACTCGGTATATACAAGACATTGTATAATACAATAATGGACCCATTAACAAAAAAATTACATTTATCTTCTCCTAAGACATCGCTGTAAGTATTGTTGCCTATGTAGACTTTGTGTTCACTAACTAGTTTTTCTTTAAAATCTACAAAAAATTCGCAACATCTAGTAATGTGTCTAGTAGCTGCCGAATCTATCCACTAAGTATTTGTTGTCAATAATACCATTAGTACTTCAATGATTGTCATAGCAATTTCTTTTTATTTCTTGCCACTATTGTTCTTCAAATTATTTTCTTTGAAATGTCCTGTCTTTCCACATCTACAACATGCTCTTTCATTTTTTACGTTGCCTTTTAGTTTTTGCTTCCATTTTCGCTTGAATTTCTTTGGTTTTCCATGGAATGTGAGTGCATGCGAATTTTGTGTAGTTGCACGTGCTAATAGTAAATTTGTAACTGACTCTTCTATTCATCTTCTCTTCATTCGCTCTTCTTCTAACACTAGTAACACTTGGAGAGTTGTGATGGAAATTTCTTTTCCACTATGCGTCAATGAAGTTACCACTTTTTCCCATGATAGAGGAAGACTACTAAGTACTATGGTTGTAACTTGCATTTTGGCTGACACTGGATGACCTGCATTTGATAGTTCTTTTGGAACAAGTTCCATTTGATTAACATAATCACCTATATAATCATTTTCTTCATACAAGCATTGTTATATTGATTTAATAATAATTGTATGTGAGTGTCGGATCTAGGTCCATACTTTTGATCTAAAGCTTCCATCATACCTTTAGCTATCTCATGTTCTTAAAAAAGAGGAATGATATTATCTTTCATATTATGAAGAATGGTAGATCCTACCATAAGGTCGTCTTCTAGCCATTTTTCTTTTTTTTTTACAACGTCTGCGTCATTTTCACCATCTAATTCTAGTTTCACAGAATTTAGTGTGTATAATAGTTTCTCATGCATCTGTTCATAAGAAAGTTTCCTTTTCTAGATTTTAAAATTGATGTCGTTAAGGTTTTCAACCTTGGAGGCATCTATCCATTTTTTATAGCCATTTTAAAATGTGGATAGGATAACATAAATGTAATAAATAGTTAATTATTACAAACTATTATTAATGTATGTGTAGAAAACTTACAACAAGAAATAAACATGTGTTTCTAAATAATACACACCAAATAACAATTTAGATTAGCTGTGAAATCAATCGTCTAAAGGATGAATGAGACCAGCCTTATAATTATTCAAATAGCCCCTATAATATGCTTGATTCATATTTGGTGGGCTAAACCATTCACCCCTTCTAGGAAGATTCTATTGTTTTGTGTCCAAAGGCCACAGATCCATCGGATGTTGTGCAACAACTTGAACAATTCTTAAAGGGCGTGGACCCTTTAAACGTCAATCACTTATAATCTCCGATTGTGCCAAATCAGGAATAGAAATTCAAATTCCTTATGTTCTATAGGAGACAACCAACAAGGTCGAACGAATGGTCGATGCATGTCTTGGTTGGCTTGGTATGAAGATTCTCCTCTTTCCTAGTTTTTTTATTTTTTTATTTTTTTATATTTTATTTAAGTTTAATTGTGAAAATTTTTGCTGTAGAAACCATTGACCTTCTTTCCTTTCCAATTAGCTTTCCACTGTTTTAGAATTGTTTGAATCAGGGTTGAAATGATCCAGAACAATAAAAAAGAATTACCTTGTTTTGGGTAGTTCGGATGAATCGGACAAGTCTGAGGATTTTGATTAAATGGTTGGGAAAAATGGTTCGGGCGAACTAGGTATGATCTCATGGAACGAGGCAGATCAAACCACTAGTTTGCACGCCATGTGTCACATCCAAGTGAGTGCGAAATGGAGTGTGGGTTGGATCGCGGTTCTAGGTCTGAACATGGTGATGTGTGCCAAATATTGTATATTTGGAACCCTTAATTTACATTAGTAAATCCTTTAGTTGTGTCACAATCCTTTAGTGAGTGGAGTGGAGTATGGGTCGGATCGTGGTTCCAAGTCTGAACATGGTGATGTGTGCCAAATATTGTATATTTGGACCCCTTAATTTACATTAGTAAATCCTTTAGTTGTGTCATAATCTAATGTTTTATGTTAGATTTGTGTTTTAGTGTTTTGTAGGTTGTTGAAGGAAAACTGCTTCTTAAAAAGAAAAAATTGCAAAGTTTGGAAGAAAACACACTTTGAGAATACCTAGATGATGCGTTAAGTTTAACCAAATCAAGAAAATGATTAATTCAGAATTCCTCTTATTAGAGTCAAATTCGGATTGGATTCAAATTCAAATTCTGCACATGTCTTAGTATTTTGACCATAACTTTTGGCTCAAATATCGGATTGAGGTAAAACCAATGGGATTGGAAAGCTAACTCAAAATGATACAAATTATTCTGAATAGGATTTTCCTAATTCAGACATTTATTATGCCAAAATCTTCTCACAATATTAGAACACAAATCTGGACAAATCCTATTCCGATTTGAACTAAGATTGCTTCCTAATTTGATTGGGAGATAGACCAAATTTCTAGGATTACTAAGGCTTCTAGGACTCTCCCGAGCTCTATAAATAGACATCAAAGCTTCAAGAAAAAGGTAAAGAATTCCAGAGAAAGTTTTGTCCCACAACTTTTCTCTCTTTAGTATAGGTTTTCTTTAGGTTTAGGTTTTATTTTTATGTGAAGCTAAACTCCTAACTAAGGTTGGGGATGAAGCTTTACTGATGAAGAACAACAATACTTTTATGTAAGTCTTTATTTATCCGATTTTATTGAGTTTAATATTTCAATTGTTTTACTTCTTTTCAATGTGTGGCATTATTCTTGGATATCTTGTTGTGATTTTATTATCCACTTTATGATTTAAGATAATTTCACATAATTGATTGCTTGGTTTTATTTTTCTAAAAATTAGATATCCCTTATGATTTGTTCTTTGGATACATTTGGTGTTTCAATTGAATTTGGATTTCTTTTATGATTTGTGCAATGAATTGATACATGAGATGTTTTTGATTAACTTTTAGAAGCATAGTAAAGCATACATATGATTTAATATTGTGAGAACTTCGGATTTGTATTGATGAACATGGGGTGTGTTGTTATGATTCGGTGAGTGTGGATTCTCAAACCTTAGTATTTTATCTTTTGTTTCATTTTATTTAGTTTATGTTTATATTTTTATTTTCAAAAACCCCAAAATCAAAGCTCTTTTGGAACTAGGTTAGGGTTTAATTAGTTTAGTTGTAATTTGTTTTTAAAAAACACAATTTCATGTGGGTTCGACCTCTCACTTGAAAACATTATATTGCAAACGACTTGTGCACTTGTGAGTATATTAAAATTTGACACAACACATGCATTGTTTAGACAATCCGGTTTTTTAACCTTGACGAGCTCTAGATTCGGGTCAGAAAATGGGTCGGATGAAATGGAGGCTTGGGCCTTGTGTGATGACCCGATGACCCCGATGGGAAAATCAATTAACTAATAATTGATCACATGGCTCACCTCCCAGCCTATCCCTCGTGAGACAAGACTCAAGGTTTTCAATCTTTCTCGTTGTAACGAGAAAACTGCAGCGAAATACTTTACTAAGACTATGGGAATTAGAGATTAATAATTTAACATTCACACAACATACACCAGAGAAAATATAACATCATCATCATCACATAGATAGTCATCAAAATGTATTGGTCATCAAACCATCATCAAGTAGGGATGTATACCATAAGATAATATTAAACATTGTTCTAAAAAAGGATCAACAGATCAAAGCCTAGATCTAAGCTTAAGCAGGGCTAACGAGATTAGGATCTCGATCATGTTTGCATGGGCAATTCCTCCATCCTCCCACATGGTCCTCAGCCAAATAGGATTTATATCCTAAAAAATCACATGGATCAAATCCTATGCTATCACCCAAGTTGGCTCCTGCGGCATCCTCACCTAGGATAGCTAAATCGAGCAAATATACGTAATGATGGGGGAGAACATAAATAAAATTAGGGTAAGTCTAAGACTTAGTGATTCTTAACACAAGTAATATCCATGCCAGTTTGATAATGAATTCTAATGTTTTTATAAAGCAAATGACAGTTTATATTATGAGTGATATAGAAATATAATATATGCATATGATATAGAGTAATAGTCATAGTTCAAAAGTATGGTCTACCCAAGATGTTACCCATTCTCAGCAGGGTTGGCGCTGTCCCAAGGGACCTGTAGTATAATGTCGGTACCTCAGCCATTGCACGCTACCGTACATAACACTAGTGGCATGACCGAGTTTGACCTCGGGTGGCCCACACCGCTAATGATGTTCGTCCTGTAATGACCTCCCATTAAGGCTGCGTCAACCACGAATAACCATTAGATCCAAGGCCCATATAATTCACACATTTAACCATAAAACTAACATATATAGTAAGTCCATTGCCATTATACCGCACATACCGGTATATCATTTCTTACAATGCAAAGTATCTTGTCTGCATTTTATATGCATGTGTTTTTTACAAGTCTCACTTTATTAACATATTAGCACAACATTTTTTCAAAATGCTAGAGTTCATGTGCAACAAGTATAAACTGTGAGAATTGTAAATATGCATGTTTCTTACTACACAAAATAGTCATGCAGTGCATGAAAAAATAACATCGAGCATTATGTGAGTTAAAACTCACCTAGGTCGAATAATATCTCTGAGAATTCCGAACAATCTGGGTTCTCCAAATCTATGAAAAACTTTCTATTAGTCTTATTCCTATTAAAACAACTCTAGAATAAGGAAAATAAGAGCTATAGGACAATTTGGTGAAAATAAAGTCCCCTGTCACACTCTAGGCCGTACGTCTGGGCTCAAGGCCGTACATCCGCTGTGACACTTCAGATTGTACGTCCAGTCTCAAGACCGTACATCCACTTCGAGGCTTTCAGGAAGAACCTCATTTTCTCCACTCATCCTCCTAACCTCCAAACCCACTCCTAAGCCAACCAAAGGCTTCCTAGGGCTTTCTAAGCTGAAGCAAAACCTTTATGTAACGTAACAATGCTAAGTTAACAAAACGCTAACCTAAACAAGATTTAAAGCATAACTCAAGCTATAACTACAACTATCAACACAAGACAAAAATAGAGCAGCTTAACAACGTTTTTAAAATGCTTGGTAATCGAGTGGTACCTCCTTGAAGTGAAACCTCAAGAGTTCCTCCTCCACCAGCACCAAAACATGCACAACACTCGCAAACACTCACAAAACGATCAATTGGCAGCTCGAGGGTGAAGAGAGGCATGAAGAACGGAAGGGGGTAGTGGGTATTTATAGTTGAAAGGCTCTACCAACTCCTGGGTTTAACATAAGTAACAAAAGTAATCCATACTGGGTTCTTGGGTTAATCAACATGGGAAACCGGGAGTATACATCATACCCTAGGTCTCATGTGGTTGTCGATTTTCACAGTTCATATGCTTTCTTAGAGAACAACTCAGTATACACCATGCTAAATCCTTTAGGAAATAAAAGAGTTAGAGTATACACCATGCCTAACTCGTTTCTTAGGAAAACCAATAGCTTAAGGAGTATACACCATGCCCTTAATTTAGCAACCATTAAATACTCATCATGTAATTAAAGCACTGGCATATTGTTTTATTGTATAAGCATGATTAGTAGTGGAAATCAAAGCCCTACCTCTTTCTCATTATTTAATCAAACTCAATTTTTCTCTTTTTTATTTTATATTGCAAACTTAATTTTAAGCAAAATTTACCAATCCTTGTGGGATCGATCTTACACTTACACATTATACTACACTTTTTGACCATGTGCACTTGCAAGTAAAACTACGATTATTTGCTTAATAATTTAGGTAGATATTTGCACAACAGTTCCATCATGACAATTTTCATAGGTTTGAGATAGATATATGATATATGCATATGATATAAAGTGATAGTCATAGTTCAACAATATGGTCTACCTGAGATATTTTCCCTTTTCAGCAGGGTTGGTGTTGTCCAGAGGGACCTGTAATACAACATTGGTGCTCTAGATATTGTACACTACCGAATATAACACCAACAGCACGACCGAGTCCAACCTCGAGTGGCCCACACCGCTAATAATGTTCGCCATGTAGTAACCGCCCATTAAGGTTGTGCTAGTCACGAAACAACCATTGGATCCAAGACCCATATAACACAGACATTTGACCATAAAGTTAACATGAATAGTAAGCCTATGGCCGTTATCCCACACATACTGATGTACCATGTCATATGATGCAATTTATCTTGTCTGTATTTTGCATACATGTCTTTACAAGTCTCACTTTCTCAATATATTCAGCACAACGTCTTTCACAAAAAACTAGAGTTCATGTACAATAAAGTGCATATCATGAGAGTTGTAAATATGCATGTTTTTGGCACACAAAATAGTCGTGCAGTCATGAAAAATAACATCGAGCATTATGTGAGTTAAAACTCACTTGGGTCGTATAATGTCTCTGAGTATTCCAAATGATTCAAGTTTTCCAAATCTATGGAAAACCTTCTACTAGTCCTGATTCCACTAAAATAACTGTAGATCAAGAAAACAAGAGTTATTGGACAACTAGTTAAAATAAAGTTTCATGGCATACTTCGAACTGTACGTCTGGTCTCAAGACCGTACTTCTGTTTTGAGATTTTTAGGGAGAAGATCATTTTGTCCACTCGTCCCCCACTTCTTCCAAATCAATTCCTACGGCTATTAAAAGGCTCCTTAAGGTTTCCTAATGTAGTGACCCAAATAATTAACTAAGCTTAGGTAGCTTAGTTAGGGTGCTAATTTGGGCTTTGGGTCACTAAGGACACAAGAGGGGCAATTTGGACTTTTGGACTAAATGTACATTAAGTTTGGTGGACGTACGCTTCTGTTTTTATTGCGGACTTATGCGGGAGGACCACCATATGTACGCTTTGCAAATAGTACATGGATGTACATGAGACCACACAGATGTATGCTACTTAATGGTATACCATTTGATTAATACCTGGATGTACGAAGCACCCTTTGGACCTTTGTGAAAATAGTACCGAACGTATGCTAGGGTTGGCGAACGTTTGCTTCTTTTCTAGAGATTTGGTAGAACCCTTCAGCTATAAATACCCCCACCCCCCTCTTTGTTTCTCATGCACTCTTGAGCCTCAAGGCTGTGAAAATCCTTCCTTTGTGAATGTGTGTTGTGAATTTGTGAGTTTCCGGAGGAGATTCTTGAAGTTTCACTTCAAGAAGGTAACGTCGCTTTACTTAGCTTGTTGTTACGTCGTTATACTGTCTAAGTGTTGAATTGTGTTGTTAGTTGTAGTTTTACTTAAGTTATGCTCTAAATCTTGTTTAGATTAGCGTTGTTTTGACTTAGCATAATTTTGCGTTTGTGTGGAGGTTTCATTTTGAGTTAAGAGACCTTAATTAGGAAGCCTTTTAATAGCCATAAGTTTTGGAGAATAAAAGGATGAGTGGGCAAAATGAGGTTCTCTCTCAAAATCTCGAAGTGGACATACAACCTCGAGCCCAAACGTACGATCTAAAGTGTAACCAGACTTTGTTTTAACCAGCCATTCAGTAACTCCTATTTTCTTGTTTTGGTGCTGTTTTGGTCGCAATAGGACTAATAAAAGATTTTCCACAAATTTGGGGAAGCCGAAACGTTTGGAATACTCTGAAACATTATACAACACTGGTAAGTTTTAACTCACATAATGCTCATTGTTATTTTCCATGCACTACACAACTATTTTGTGTACCAAAACATGTGTTGAAGTTAGTGGCTTATATTAACACCAGTAGAAGGCCTAGTAGATGGGAGCGTAGCGAACCTCGCGATAGTGACGTTCACGGAGCGAGAGTCTACTAGCCCATGGGAGTAATTAAGTTTGCGGGTGGAACAATTAGATTGTGGTGGTGCGGGGGCAACGCCCCTGCGGTACAATGCAGGGTATTTTAGGGATTTTTGTACCATGTCCGTACAAGTCCATACAAGTAGGGTTTAGGGTTTTCTCCTATATATATATGTTATTGATGTAACCCTGAATTATTAAGAGAATAATAGCCGCCTCTCTGTGGACGTAGGCAAATTATCGAATCACGTTAAATTTGTGTCTCTCTCTATCTTGGTCTCTCTTTTCGATTCTATATATTGTTCATCATTATTGTGCGCGGTTACAACAACATGCATAATCCAACTCTTACAATTTATACTTGTTACACATGAATTCTAGTATTTTGAGGAAAATGTTGCGCTAAATATGTTAAGTAAGTGAGATTTGTAAAAGCATTCATGTAAAATACAAACAAGATAAAAAAATATATAACAATTAAAAAACTAACTATTTAATTAACTAAACTACTAAATAAACAAATACAAACTAATTAAACAATTAAAAACAAAAATAAACTAACCACAACTAATCAACATCAAATAACAAATAAAAGCAGGCATAATATATCAACAATTTAATGAAAAAGTAATTATTAAACCAAAAAAATTGAAAACAGAACATACTACCTCGAGTCTAATGGTGCAACCAGCAGAGGTGCACTCGAGCGTAGGTTGGTGCAATCAATCGCAAGCAACTCAATGTAGTAGTCTCTGCAAGTGCACTCGATCACAATAAAGGTGCGATTGAGTGTAGCACTACACTGCTGTTTAATCAGTAAAGGTATGCTCACGAGCAACTGCGTATTAAGCGAGCGCAGGTATGTGATAGTGGGAATAAGCTCAAGTGCGCTCAATCATAACAGAGGTGCGATCGATCGCACTATCACAGACTAATTTTCTAAAAACTATGAAAACAGCCAAACACTAACCTAAAAACTTAAAAATAAGAAAAACACAAAATAAACAAATAACATAATTGAAATTGCAGAAATTAAATACTAGTAGAAAAATAAAATAATCAAAAAATAAAATCAAATTTAACAAAAACAATGTTTTCCTGGCAATGACGCCAAAATTTGATCGTATAAAAATAGTATTCACAATAGCATAAATTGTTTTGCAATGTAGCAGGTGCGCAAATGCGACGTCAAACCTCAGGGAAATGCGTTTTGTTCAAAATTAATTTTATATCTAGACTAACCCTATTTTAACCTAGTTCTGAGTTTTGAACGTTTAATCGAACATAAGGTGTGCAAAATGTAAACTATTCTAAAAAAAAGCTTAAATTAAGTAAAGAAAAGCAGCTAAGGTTAAAGAATCACCCTCACCCAAAATTAAAATGCATGCTTAAACATTAAACTCACTCATCCGTCTATCGATTTCACCCTTAATCATACTCTATTGCCATTATGACACTAGTCAAACCTATTTGATGTGTTTACCGTTAAAGAGCCACAACAGATATTAATCCTCAATAGAATCATCCACTGTATCATTGATCATAGTGGATATTTAATCGAGTCTTAATCATCCGTTGTGCCCCCGGATTGGAACACAACAAATGTTGGACTTTTGATGCATCACAAACGACAATCATTCACAACTTTTGTCACTTAAATTGAAAATGAAACGAATACAAAATGTAAATGACAGGACGTAATGAACTTAACATAAAAGCGTAAAAGATGCTAAGGGTGAGGCTTTATCTTCAACCTTATTTGAAGATTTAGCTACCCATAATAAAAGAAAATAACAAAAAGGTAAAAGTAAGCATTAAATATAAAGTTTGAGGTTTAAAGAGGCAGGGCAGTGCCAAAAAATGGCTTCTGCTCTTTGGCTGTGCTCTCAAAACGTAAGGCTAAAAATGTTACACAAGGGTCTTATTTCTAGACAACTAATATGCTACCAAGTCACGGGGGTGCGCTCGATCGCATACAGTGAGCTCGAGCGCATTGGCAGGGAACACAACTTCACTCTTTGCCCTTTTGTACCTTTGTAACCGTGGTTTGAATACAAGGACCTGCAACACCAGAAAACCCTAAAACAAACTAAAACATTAGAAATTAAATAAGCTAAGAGCCTAACAAATATAAATTTAGGGGTTTCAATGTACAACATTATGCACTCATCAAATACCCCCAAACTTATATTTTGCTAGTCCCTTAGCAAAATGAAATGAAAAACACAATTAAAACAAAACAAAACAAACATAGGTCCACTTTTGTGGGAGAAACAGTTACATTGAGCATATGCAACAAGCTTTTTAAACCCCTAAGAGTTCCCTAGAGGTTGAGTGAAGTCTCGTGAGGGTTTTTCAGGAATGATACCCATAAACATTTTTTTGGCACTATGTTATTGATAGACAAAGCCTTTCACACAAACATATGGTTCATGCATCATTAGCAATTTTAACAATTTTGAACACACAAACCACCTCATCCAGGCCTCCAAACATTACGCAATTCACGGCTGAAAAATCGAGCCAACACATGTTCCAAAAAAAAGGTGCAAAGTGAACTAACATATGCTCATGTGGTTTCAATTTTTCAAAAGACGTGCATCTCAAAATTCATAGGAATGCAATGTGATAAAAACAACCAAGGCTTGAATTGAAAAGAGCAATTTTTATTTTGTGTAGGCTGTGCAATGCTTGACTCCCTTAAGCTTCTAACTGACTTATGTAACGAGTGTTGGGCTAGTGACTCCTAAACCAGGAGGTTTTAGGTCACTAGATGTAAAGACATCCCTAAGGGCTTAATTACTCAAGTCAAAAAGAGTTACGAAGCCTAACTAGCCATACAATCACTTAGCTAGAAATTCTCATCTTTTTTTACGCGAACACTTAGTGCTTAGTGAGGCAAGAGGTCCAGTTACTCAATGAAAAGCTTAACTTATGATTTTTTTTTTTTACAACCAAGGTTTATCATCACACATCACCACAACCTACAAATCTTAAGAAAAACACTTCTCTAGTCAAATTTCATACCTCACAGTCCCTATGCTAGCGTGCATGTGAAAAATGAATCAAACACGTGAAGTCTCTTTAATTCAACACATGAATTGAAAACTGGGATTTCTAATGATATGCAGTGTTCAAACAAGTTAAACACACCAATGACATGCAATCCACATATATGATGTAAGTCATGCCCAATCAACAACATAGCAAAAAATTTTAAAATTTTTACAAAAACAACAAATATGTACAAAGAAAAACAAAATATTCATAAAGAAAGGCAAAAGTGTCTACCCTACCCCCAAACTAAAATGGCACATTGTCCCCAATGCGTCTAAAAATACAATACCAGAGGAATGGTGCAAGTTAGGCAAAACGTAAGAGAATGCTCCCCCAAACTTGGATGGCAAACACTTTACCTGAAAAACAAAACAAAAACAAATCAAACAAACACAATCAAAAGACAAGGAAAATAATGAGGGGTGCCTCCCACAAGCGCTAAGTTTAATGTCTTCAACCAGACTCGTCACGGGAGACTACAATCACTCTGCATAACTAGGATCCTCCAACAGAGTCTTCTCCACCTCCATACTCCTCAACTCCATAAATGGTTTTAATTTCTATCCATTCACCTTAAAGGTGTTACCATTCTTGGGATCCTCAATCTCGATGGCCCCATGAGGAAACGCTGTCCTAATGATAAATGGTCATGTCCATCGAGATTTAAGCTTGCTTGGGAACAAATGAAACCGTGAATTGTATAGAATGACTTTTTGACCAGGCTCAAAAAATTTCTCAAAATGCTCTGGTCATGAGCCTTCTTCATCTTTGCTTTGTACCTTCTTGCACAATCATAAGCATCATTCCTTAGCTCCTCTAATTCATTGAGTTGGAGCTTCCTTTGTGAACCAGCCTTCAAAAGATTGAAGTTTAGTTACTTGATGGCCCAATATGCTCAATGCTCCAACTCCACTGAAAGATGACATGCCTTTCTATACACAAGCCGATAGAGTGACATCCCAATTGGCGTCTTGAAGGTTGTCCTGTAAGCCCACAAAGCGTCACCTAATCGTAGAGACCAATCTTTTCTGGTGGGATTCACCGTCTTTTCCAATATGTGTTTGATCTCTCGATTGGATACTTCAACTTGCCCACTTGTCTGTGGGTGATAAGAGGGATGGCAATCTTATGTGTGATGAAATACTTATTCATCAACTACTCAAAAATTTGGTTGTAAAAATGCTTACCACCATCACTAATAATTGCTCTAGGCGTACCAAAATGAGCAAATATAGTATCTTTCAAAAATTTGACCACAACTCTGTGGTCATTGGTCTTGTATGCAACTGCTTCCACCCACTTGGACACATAGTCCACAAACCCAAAGGAGTTCGAGAAAGGTCCCATGAAATCAATGGCCCACACGTCAAAAATCTCAACAATCAAAATGGGATTGAGGGGCATCATATTCCTCCTAGAAATACTTCCTAGCTTCTGACAACGCTCACAAGATATGTAATGAGCATGAACATCTCTAAAAAGGGTAGGCTAGTAAAATCCACACTGCAAAATTTTTGCAGCGATCTTCTTTGCACTAAAGTGGCCTCCACAAGCCTAATCATGGCAAAAGGAGATGACATTGGATTGGTCATGCTCAGATATACACCTCCTAATGATCTGGTCGGGACAATACTTGAACAAATAAGGATCATCCTAGAAAAAGGTCTTCACCATAGACAAAAATTTGAGCTTATCTTGTTGCCCCCAATGCAAAGGTATTTGGCTGGTAACAAGATAGTTCACTATGTCAACAAACCATGGTGTAGGATTCTGAGCAATGTGCATCAAGGAAAGGTCTCAGAAATAGGAGTAGCGTCCTTGGTGATATCCACAATCAATCTAGACAAATGATCCGCCACCACATTTTCGGAACCCTTCTTATCTCGAATCTCTATGTCAAACTCTTGCAGTAACAAAATCCATCGTATCAGGCAAGATTTAGCATCTTTTTTGGAAAAAAGATACCTCAATGCTGAGTGATCCGAATAGATGATTTTAGATCCTAACAAATAGGATCTAAACCTATCCAGTGCAAAAACGACTGCTAACAACTCCTTCTCAGTGGTCGAATAATTGAGTTGTGCATCTGTTGTGCCAAATACTACCTAAATTAATAGATAATAATTGGTGTGTTTTAACTCGCAAGTGCACAATATCAAAATAGTAATATAGTGCAGCAAGTACGAGATTGATCCCACGGAGATTGTTAATTTTGTTAAGAATTAATTAAAATATCAACTTTGTCACTAAATTGATACTATGAAAAAGAAATAAAGATAAAGATAAATAAAAGTGTAGGGCTTTGATATCCACCACTAATTATGCTCAATTAATAAATCAATATGCCAATGCTCTAATCATATTATGAATACCTAATGTTTGCCAACCTAAGGGTATGAGTGTCTACTCCTTAAGCTATTGATTTCCCTAAGCAACGAATTAGGCATGAGTGTCTACTCTAATTATTTTCTTTCTTAAAGGATTTAGCATGGGTGTCTACTAAGTTGTTCTTTAAGAAAACATAAAAACTGTAAAAATCGACAAACACATGAGGCCTAGGGTATGGGTGTTTACTCCCGGTTCCCCATGTTGATTAACCCAAGAGGCGTGGATATCTTTTGTTACTTTTATTAAACCTAGGACTCGATCATCCAAATTAATTTAATTAACTAATCCATATTACATGCATATAATGGCCAGTCACACACATATGAGGAATTCAATAAAGGAGGCATTAATCAAGTTAAGTATCATAATATAATTATCACAAAGGCGCCAATATTGAAATATTAAATAAACATAATTAGGGCTTCAATCTAGCCCCACAAAAGTATTTAGTTACACATAGTTAAAAATAAAACTAGAAAGAAAGGGAAAAGAAAGAACCGAAAACCGCTCCTAGAAGTAGCCTCCAATTCTTCTCTGAAATTAAAGTATATCTAATTGTGAGGCTTAGATATCTATTTATAGGCTTTAGGAGAGTCCTAGCAACACTAGTAAACCTAGGAAATTCGGAATTCCATCTCCTAGTCAAATTAGGAGACAATCCTATTACAAATCGGAATAGGATTCGTCCAGAATTGGACTCCTATCTTGCAGGGTACTTTTGAAATTTCGGCGGTCCAAATTATGAAAATGATATTTCACAATGATTTGTAGCTTGTTGACTTAGCTTTCCAATTCCACTGGAATCACCTCAATCCGATATTTGAGCTGGAAGTTATGGCCAAAATACCGAGACATGTGCAAAATCCAAATTTGAATCCAATCCGATTTTTTACTCCAATTGATGAATTCCGAATTAATCCTTTCCACATCTTCTAGGTCTTTCCAATTTTTCCTTTAAGCTTGGAACTTTTCCAAAAACACTTTTTTTTCTTCCATGACCTACAAAAACACAGAAAACACAAAAAGAAAATAAAATGGAACAAAATAACAAAAACTAAGAAATTAACAAATGTAAATTAAGGGCTAAAATATGAATATTTTGGCACTTATCAGCATCATTCAAAGTCTTGCTCACATGGTAGATGACATGGGAAATTTTATCAATACACTACCCCAGAACAGCTCCAACAACACAATCTGAAGCGTCACACATAATCTCAAAAGGGACACCCCAATTGGGTGGCCGAATAATAGGCATGGACGTCAAAATCTTCTTCAGAGCCCCGAATGCTTTCATACACTCCTCATCAAATAAAATGGGGTTTCTTTGGCCAACAACTTACACAAGGGCTTGACGATCTTGCTAAAATCCTTGATGAATCACCTGTAAAACCCTGGATGGCCTAGGAAAGAGCGGATTTCCTTCACTGTACGTGGGGGAGGAAGGTTGAAAATCAAGTCCATCTTTGCTTTGTCAACCTCAATCCCCTGGTGAGATATGACGTGCCCCAGTACAATCCCTTGCTTGACCATAAAATGGCACTTCTCCCAATTAAGCACCAAGTTCTCTTTGCACCTCACTAAAACCAACGTGAGACGGTGCAGACACTCTTGAAAAGATTAACCGAAGACAGAAGTCATCCATAAAGATCTCCATAAATTGCTCTACCATGTCAGAGAATATGCTGATCATGCATCACTGAAAAGTAGCAGGTGCATTGCACAACCCAAAAGGCATGCGATGGTAAGCAAATGTCCTAAAAGGATAGGTAAATGTTGTCTTCTCCTGATCTTCAAGGTCCATAGGGACCTGGTTATATCCAGAATAACCATCCAAGAAGCAATAATATTTGTGCCTAGCTAAATGCTCCACCATTTGATCAATAAATGGAAGTGGAAAATGATATTTCCTGTTGGCAGCATTTAATTTACGGTAGTCTATACAAACTCTCCATGCAGACTGAATATGAGTTGGCACCAACTCGTTATCCTTGTTCTTCACCACCGTCAATCCTGCTCGCTTGGGCACAACATGTATCGGGCTCACCCACTTGCTATCAGAGATTGGATAGATGATCCCTGCTTCTAACAACTTAATCACTTCCGTTCTCACAACCTCTTGCATCGCTGGGTTGAGTGTTGTACAAATTTATTGTACTTGTAAGTGCACGAGTCGTGTGCAAGTGCGAGGTCGAACGCACAAGGAATTGTATTCTTGAAAGCAAATTTAAATCTAAACTAATTAAATCCTAATCTAGTTCCAAAAGGGTTTTGATTTGGGGTTTTTGAAAACTAAAAGACTAAACATAAAATTAAATTAAAAAAAACAAAAGATAAAGTTACTAAGGTTTGAGAATTCACACTCACCGCTTCATAACTACATACTCTATGCTCATTAATATCAATCTAAAGTTCTCACAATTAAAATCATAGATATGTTTTACTACGCTTCAAAGAATTAATCAAAAGCATCCCATGTATCCATTCATTGATCAAATCACAAAAGGAATCCAAATCTAATTGAAACACCAGATGTATCCGTAGAATAAATCACAAGGGATATCCAATTTTTATGAGTTAAAAATCAAGCAATCAATCATATGAAATTATCTCAAATCATCACATGTATCCTTAAAACACAAGAGATATTTAAGAATCACTCCATATAATTAATTAGGAGTAAAACAATTGAAACAATAAACTCTATAAAATCAAATTAATAAAAACTTACATAACAACAATGGTGTTCTTCAACAGTGAGGCTTCATCCCCAACCTTAGTTGGGGGTTAGCCCAACATACAAAATAAATCCTAAACTACAGAAAAACTAAACTAAAGATAAGCTGTGAATTTTTGTCTCCAGGCTTGTATATTTTTCTTGAATACAAAGAGGTCTATTTATAAGCTTAGAGAAGTCCTAGAAGCCCTAGTAAACCCAGATAATTCGGAGGTCAATCTCCCAGTCCAATTAGAAGTTTGAAATCCAGATAAGATTCACTCAAATTTGCGTTCTCATATTGTGGGATGATTTTGGCATAGTAAACGTTCGAATTAGGAAAATTCTATGTCACAATAAATTGTATCATTTTGAACTAGCTTTCTACTTCCATTTGAATCATCTCAATAAGATATTTGAGCAGAAAGTTATGGTCAAAACACTGAAATATGTGCAGAATCTGAATTTGAATCCAATCCGAAATTATCTTCATTTAGGGAAATTTCGATTTTATCATTTCTTTGATTTGGTCAAACTTAACCACATCTTCTAGGTCTTCTCAAATTATGCTTTATTCCAAGAATTTGTAATTTTTCCCTTTTAAGATGCAGTTTCTCTTCAACAACCTACAAAACACTGAAACATAAATCTAACACAAAGCGTTAGATAACGACACAACTAAATGATTAATTAATATAAATTAAGGGGTCCAAATATGCAATATTTGGCTTTTATCATTGAGCCTTCTCTGTCGTTCCCTCGAAGGTTTGGAATTCTCCTCAAGATGCATCTTATGCATTACCAACGAGGGGTTGATTCCCTTGACATCTTCAACTATTCAGCCGATAGCTTCCTTATGCTCTCTCAAAACATCCAACAATTTCTCCTCTTGAGCATCAATCAAGTCGGAATCTATAATCACAAGCAAAGAATCAGCTAGACCTAGAACTTATACTTAAGACTATCTAGTAAAGGCTTAAGTTCCTTCTTCGGGGGATCAGGCATTGCTGTCTCCTCCTTCTCACTGCTCACCAGAGAAGCAGTCTCAAAAAGTGCATCTACTTGCTCAATTAACTTGTCCAAATCTAGATCCTCTCCAAGCTAAGCAAAACATGCCTCTAGGGGGTCCTCAATGATAGATTCTTCAACAACTTCATCAATAATATCCTCAATTAGGCACACTTGATGCGCTTTGTCATACTCCAATGCTTGTTTTCTGATGTGAAAAATATTTAACTCTACTGTCATATTCCTAAAACTAATCTTCATCACCCCTGACCTACAATTAATTAGGGCATTAGCCGTAGCTAAAAATGGTCACCCTAAAATTACCGGTATCTCACTCCCTATGATCTCAATAGGTTCAGTGTCCAACATAATAAAATCCATGGGAAATAAAATTTGTCCACTTTAATCAGTACATCCTCAAAAATTCCCCATGGTACCTTCACAAATCTATCAACCAACTGTAGTGTCATGGATGTGGGCTTTAGCTCTCCTAGCCCTCACTGCACATAAACTAAGTAGGGCAACAAATTAATGCTGGCTCCTAGATCTAATAACACCCTTTCAATCCGACTGATTCCTATCATGCAAGTGATTGTCGACAGTCAGGGTCCTTGTATTTTATGGGCAACTTGCATTGCAGGATTGCACTGATCTGCTTAGTCATGAATGCCTTCTTCGGGACATTTGTCTTCCTCTTCACTGGAATCAAGTCCTTCAAGAACTTGGCATATGAAGGTATTTGCTGGATGGCGTCCAAAAATGGAATACTAATTTGGACTTGTTTGAACACCTTCAGAATGTCATCTTTCTTCCCTCCTTTCTTAGGCGCTTATAGTCTTTCAAGATAAGGCACTTTAGGTACAAACGACCTAGGAGGTTCCTCAACAACTAGGGTGACTATAGATGGCTCAGCATCTCTTTCCTTCTTGTTGTCACCTCTTGACCTTCTTGACCTTCTTTCCTGGCAAGGTCATCTTCTAGCTCAACATGGTCTACTTCTGGGTCCACTACTTGATTGTCCACTCGTTTCCTAGACCTCAAAGTGCAATTGCCTGCACATGCTCCTGATTTGAAGAATTTCTAATATTGCATGCCTTAGGGTTGTTCACTGATTGGCTAGGGAGCTTGTAGTGACCCAAATTATTAACTAGGCATAAGTGTCTTAGTTAGGGGAGTTAATTTGGGTTTTGGGTCACTAAGGATGCTAGAGGGATAATTTGAACTTTTGGGTAGACATACGCTAGGTTAGGCGAACGTATGCTACTGTCTGTAGTGTGGACGTAGGGGGGACTACCGGATGTACGCTCTGTAAACCGTACAAGCGGACGTACACGGGACCACCAGATGTATGCTACTTTTTGAATATTCTCTAGATAATACTTGGACATACAAGACAACCATTGAACCACTGGGCAAGAACCACCGGACGTCCGCTGCCTTTCTGGGCCTACAAATAGCACCCTACCCCTTTCCTGTTATTCACACTTTTCATACACCCCTAGGCTGCCAGAGTGTTCACAGAGTGTTTCCAAGCTTTGTCAGCGTTTGGTGAGCGTGTGTGTGAGGCATTCGCAAGTTCGGAACATTTGTGAAGCAAAACTCTTGTGGTTTTGTTTCAAGAAGATAACGTTCGATCCATAACTCTGATTTATGTTCTTATGCTACTTGTTTAGTGTTTTGTTATAGTTGTTAGCTTAGTTGCACCTTAAAACCCGTTTGGGTTAACGTTTTGGTTAGTTTAGCGTTGTTACGTTGCATGGAGGTTACAAACCGGACATACGGCTTGTTGTTACAAGGTGGACGTATGCTCTAGAGCCCAGATGTATGGTCACTATGTGGCAGGAAAACCCTATTTTCACCAAATATCCCATAGCTCCTGTTTTCCTTGATTTATGGTTGTTTTAGTGGAATTAAGACTAATAGAAGGTTTTTCCATAGATTTGGAGAACCCGGACCTTTTGGAATTTCTAGAGAATTGTATCAACCCAAGTGAGTTTTTACTCACATAATGCGCATTGTTATTTTTCCTGCACTGCACGTCTATGTTGTATACCGAACAAACATGCATATTTTACAACTCTCACAGTTTGTACTTATTGCAAATGAACTCTGTCATTTTGGGAAAAATACTGTGCTGAATCTGTTAACCAAGTGAGACTTGTAAAAAGACATGCATGTAAAATACAGACAAGATAATTGCATCGTATGACATGGTACACTGGTACGTGCAGTAGTAATGGCCATAGGCTTACTATACATGTTAGCTTTATGGTCAAATGTGCGTTATGCACCTATACCAATCGACCCATACTCGTATGGAACTACTCCTTCTGAGTGGATAGATTTGGGAGTAGAAATTGACGAGGATTGGTATAGTGTGGGCAACGTTGAGTACGATGCACTCGACGACTTACGCAGCGATTTTCTGCAACTATTTGAAAAGGATGATGCCCCGATTAATGGATGGAACGAGATAATCCAGGAACCTACCGAGCATGGTAGGAGTGCCTTATGGACGGAAGGTAACATTCTACTTCTCATTGAGCGCTGTTCTTTTGGTATTTGTCTCAGAATTTCAAGACGAAATTCTTATAAGGATGGTAGAATGTAGTGACCCAAATTATTAACTAGGCATAAGTGGCTTAGTTGGGGGAGTTAATTTGGGCTTTGGGTCACTAAGGATGTTAAAGGAGTAATTTGGACTTTTGGGAGGACATATGCTAGGTTAGCGACGCGTAATCGTTGTCTCAGAGTGCAGACGTGGACGTCGAGGGGACCACCGGACGACGCTCCGCAAATCGCATGAACACACGCAGACCACCGGACGTACACTACTTTTTGAATATCCTCTGGATAATACCTGGAGTACGAGGCAGCCATTGAACCACTGGGCAAGAACCATCAGACGTACGCCCCTTGGCCGGACGTCCGCTGCTTTTCTGGGCCTATAAATATCACCCTACCCATTCGTGTTATTCACACTTTTCATACGCTCCTAGGCTGCCAGAGTGTTCCCAAAGTGTTTCCAAGCTTTATGAGTGTTTGATGAGCATGTGTGTGAGGCATTCGCGAGTTTGGAACATTCGTGAAGCGAAACTCTTGTGGTTTTGTTTCGAGGAGGTAGCGTTCGATCCATAGCTCTAATTTACATTGTTATGCTGCTTGTTTAGTGTTTAGTTATAGTTGTTAGCTTAGTTGCACCTTAAAACTTGTTTTGGTTAACGTTTTGGTTAGTTTAGCATTGTTACGTTGCATGGAGGTTGCAAACTGGACTAGAGGGCTTTAGGTAGTTCCTAGTAGCCTTAGGAGTCGGAGGATGGGCGGACAGTGAAAGAAAATGAGGTTCTCCCTAAGAACCCATACAACGGACGTACGGTGTCGAGACCAAACGTACGGCTTGTCGTTACACGGCAGACGTACGCTCTAGAGCTTGGACATATGGTCACTGTGTGGCAAGAAAACCCTATTTTCACCAAATGTCCCATAGCTCATGTTTTCCTTGATTTAGGATTGTTTTAGTAGAATTATGACTAATAGAAGGTTTTTCCACATATTTGAAGAACCCAGACCTTTTGGAGTTTTCGGAGATGCATATCGACCCAGTTGAGTTTTAACTCATATAATGCGCATTGTTATTTTCCTTGCACTGCACATCTATGTTGTATACCAAACAAACATGCATATTTTACAACTCTCACAGTTTATACATATTGCACATGAACTCTGTCATTTTGAGAAAAACGTTGTACTGAATTTGTTAACCAAGTGAGACTTGTAAAAAGACATGCATGTAAAATACACAAGATAATTGCATCGTATGACATGGTACACCGGTACGTGCGGTAGTACTGTCTATGGGCTTACTATACATGTTAGCTTTATGGTCAAATGTGTGTGTTATGTGAGGGCTGTAGATCCATTGGTTTCGTAACTTTGATGCAACCATTCCCAATGGTTCGGTCATTAAAGGACGAACGTCATTAGTTGGTGTGGGCCACTTGGGGTTGGACCCAATCGTGCCACTAATGTTACGTACAGTATGTTATACAATGGCTGGGGCACTGGCATTGTATTATAGGTCCCTCGGAATAGCATCAACCCTACTGAGAAGGGGGTAATATCTCGGGTAGGCCATACTGTTGAACTATGACTATACCATATGCATATATCATTACTATGTATATCACGCATAATTAAACTGTCATGATGGAATTGCTTTTGTTTAATAAATACCTGAGTTCATTACTGAAAACTAGTATGGGTATTATCTGCGTTAAAAATCACTAAGTCTTAGACTTACCCTTTTATTTATGTCTTTTCCCATTATTACGAATAATTGCGCGGTTTAGGTATACTAGATGAAAATGCCGTCGAAGATTACTTGAGTGATTGCTCAGTGATCGGTGCCAAAAAGTGCTTATTTGGACCCCTTAATTTATATTCGTTAGGCCTTTAGCATTGTTAATATTTAATCATTTTTAGTGTTTTTAGTATTTTGTGTTGTGCGGGACATTGCATTAAACCATGGCTAGCGAGGGCAAGAAAGTGGATTTCGTGAAGAACCGCCAAAGTGCGTCGATCGCTTGGTGCGTCAACGCACGGACGACGCAGCACCAAGGTCGCGACGCAGCTGCAGAAGACGGACGACGCACCAACACCACGGACGCCAGCACCACTACGGTCGCACGGCCGCCGGCCTTATAGTTATGCGTTCGAACGCAAGTGCCTCCGGTCAACGCACACCCATGTCTCTAGCCACTTATTCGCGGGCGCGGAACGCGAATAACTGCGCTCAACGCACTTCGTCCCGCCACTATAAATAGACCTCGTATTCATTTGTGAAGCACGCTTGGGAGGTGCCTCTAGGCCCGTGAGCCCCTGCTTTCCATCGTAAATCCCTCCTAAATTGTCATTTATTTAATTTATGTTTTACTTTTAATTAGTCTCTTTCTCCCTTCACTTTAATTTATTTATATACATTTATGTTTAGTTCGTATTATTCTGTCTTTTAAGATTCATGTTTATTCGTTTCAATGCATTTTAGTGACAAAAGTGTATTGATTGTTGTTTACAAATCGCCAGCGTCAACACTTTCGTTTACAGGAGATACATCGGATATTCGTCTTCGAACCATTATCCGTTGTAACCTCTTGTAACAGTGTTTGCCTCGAGTAGTTTGACAAGATTGTGTAGCAACAATAGGATATACATATGTACTTTATCGATAGACGGAAATATGAACAATGTGTTAACGCTCAGAGTATGCCTTGTAGCATAACTGTTTAATAAATATGAGCTAAGCATGTTTATATGTGAATTAATTTATTGTGAGGTGGATTAGGGACTTTAGTTATTTTATTTCTTTATTTTATTGCTTTTTAGCTTAGTTTTATTTTATGCACGCCACGTGTTTGAAATCGGAACTAGGTTAAGATTTTATTAGTTTAAGCGTTTAAAAGTTAGTTTTCGACAAAGCCGATTCTTTGTGGGTTCGACACTCGCACTTGCACAGCCACATTACTACAATCGACTCGTGACCTGATACAGGTAATTTTTTAAGATATGGACCCGATTTGGCTTAGGACGATGTGAGAGGATAGAGGATATGCCCATGTAGACATGATTGAGATCTTGATATCATTAGCTCTGTTGAAGCTTAAGTCTAGGCTTTGATTTGTTAATCTTTTGTGAACTATGTTGATGTAATGTATTTTGGGATGTATCTATTTCCTTGTTGACGGTCGGACAACCAGTACATTGGTGGCTATTTATTATGTTATGGATGTAGTACTTTATCTCTGGTATTGCTGTGTGATGTTTCATTTACTATCTCTTAAATCACATAGTCTTGGTAAAGTCTTCCGCTGCAGTTTTCTTGTTACGATGAGAAAAGTGATTTCCAAGAGGTCGTGTCTCGGAGGGACATGGCTAGATGGCATACCGTGGGGTCAATTACTAGTTAATTGATATTCCCATCAGGCGGGGTGTCACAGAGCTTTCCCTTATCTCTCTCACCAAGGTGATTTGCCAACTGTCCCATCTACATCTCCAACTTAGAGATTGCTTGGGTGTTCACAATGGTGGAATTCCTAATGTCATTGATTGATTGACCAATCATTTTCATAAACTCCTTCATGGCATCTTCCAATGACTGTGTCGACAACGATGAGGCTTGAGTAGAGGCTTGGTAATTGGACATTGGCTGAGCCGAGTGACCATGATTTTGATATGACGGAGGAAATCCTGAAGGATATTGATTTTGAGTCTAAATTGAAGCTCCTCCTTGATTCCCTGGCTGGTTCTGCTTCTAAGAAAAATTAGGGTGATCCCTCCATCCTGGGTTGTACGTCTCAAAGTACGGTCCACTTGACTGCTTTCTAAAATCATTGAAAGCGTTCACTTGTTCCATTTGGTTCTTAGAGAAAATCGGCAAAGATGGACAAGTCTATGCTAAGTGCATGGGACTAGCACAAATAGAACAACTCTCGACAGTGAATATGTTGGCAACATTGATGGGCCGACTGACGTTGAGAGTGTCAAGTCTCTTGGTGAGCACATCTATCTGATTCTTTAAATTCATCTCTGTTTCTCCGCTCATCTCATAGATGCCTCCTTTCTTGGTGATTCACGCTGATTTATCACGACAACTCGAGAAGTCCCACTGTTGGGAGTTGTCGGCTATTTTATCCAATGCCTTGTATGCACGATCTCCCGTCAAACTCAAAAATGCCCCGTTATTCATCGATTCGATCATACTACGATTGGGCTGAGATAGCCCTTGGTAGAAAAATTGCACGAGTCTCCACTTTTCATAACCATGTGGAGGGCATTTAATAAACAGATCCTTAAACTGCTTCCAGCTCTTGGAGAACTTCTCATCCTCTTCCTGCGTGAACGAATTGATTTCCTTTTGGCACTCATTCGCAGTAGACATCAAGAAAAACTTACTGTAGAATTTGGTCAATAAGTTTTCCCACGATGTAATAGACCTGGGCATGTTGGAATCCAACCATGCCTTGGCCCTACCTTGAAAAGACAAGGGGAAGAGTTTGAGATTAACTGACTCTTCTGAGAAATTTTGAAATTTGAACGTGGCACAAATGTCCTTGAAAGTTTTAACATGGCCATAAGGACTTTCATGAGCCAGGCCATGAAATGATGGTAAAAGGTGGATGACGTATGGCTTTAGATCGAAATGAGTTGCATTAGTCGGTGGCAACACTATACACAAATGGGAACTAGTCGCAACTGGTGCGAATAGCTCCCTAAGTGATGTAGTGAAGTCCACGTCATAAGCTCGGATTTGCTCCACGTGCCCAGCTCTTGCATCTTGGTACTCTTCATGCTCCTCTTGTTGTGCATCTCTCTCATTGCCCGCCATCTCAACATGTGCCCTAAGGGCTCTCTGAAGGTTTCTCTCTAAGTCGGGATCTAAAGGTGTTAACTCTAAGTTTAGGGATCTCCAACCAAGCATGCACCAATCAAGAAATTAAACTAAACAACTATAAAAACAGTAAACTAAATAAGCAAATATGAACAAAAACAAGAAAAACAGGGACCACAAAATAACAAATAAAGAACAAAAATAATAAACTAGAATTTAAAATACTAAATTAAAAATAAAATACTAAACAAGAAACTATAAGCAATAAATGAATAAAAACTAAGTAATTTTAAACAAATATTAACACATGCAGAAAACACAGAAACAAAAACAGAAAAATAAAAACAAACTAGCTTAGACAAATAAAAATTAAAAAATATATATATAACAATTAAAAAACTAACTATTTAATTAACTAAACTACTAATTAAACAACTAAAAACAAAAATAAACTAACCACAACTAATCAACAGCAGATAACAAATAAAAGCGTGCAGAATATATCAACAATTTAAGGAAAAACTAATTATTAAACCAAAAAATTGAAAACAGAATATACTACCTTGGGTTTGATGGTGCAGCCAGCAGAGGTGCACTCGAGCGCAAGTTGGTGCGATCGATCGCAGGCAACTCAATGTAGCAGTCTCTACAAGTGTGCTCGATCGCAACAGAGGTGCAATCGTGCGTAGCACTGCACTACTGTTTAATCAGTAATGGTATGCTTGTGCGCAACTGCATACTAAGCGAGCGCAGGTACGCGACAGTGGGAATAGGCTCAAGTGCGCTCGATTGCAATAGAGGTGCAATCGATCACACTATCACAGACTAATTTTCCAAAAACTATGAAAACAGCCAAACACTAACCTAAAAACTTAAAATTATTAACAAAACACGAAAATAAACAAATAACAGAATTGAAATTGCAGAAATTAAATACTAGATTGAAAAATAAAATCAATCTAAAAATAAAATCAAATTTAGCAAAAACAACGTTTCTCGAGCACGAATCGTAGCGGGTGTGCAAGTGCGAGGTCGAACCTCAGGGAAACGCGTTTTGTTCAAAATTAATTTTATATCTAGGCTAACCCTATTTTAACCTAGTTTCGAGTTTTGGACGTTTAATCGAACATAAGGTGTGCAAAATGTAAACTATTCTAAAAAAAAAAGCTTAAATTAAGTAAAGAAAAGCAGCTAAGGTTAAAGAATCACCCTCACCCAAAATTAAAGTGCATGCTTAAATGTTAAACTCACTCATTGATGTGGTAATTTCATGACCAAAATTATCAATAATAAAATTAACCACTCGCAATAGAACGAATCATGTAGGATAGGGCTATATTGAGGGTGTCAAACCTCAAGGACTGTAGGGGTTTCGTTACTAAATTCAAAAGACTAATTTTAACCTAATTAACAAAAGAGAGTTGATTGTTTGTGAATTTGAAGTGCATAAAAATAAACGCAAGATTAAGAGTAAATATATGAGAGAGAGAAGTAAGGTACCGACTTCACCACAATCCACACAACAATGGCAACCGTATTTAATTCCAAAAACTCAGAATATGTATGTTATAAAAGAACAAGAAAATACAATATCAAGGGATAAGGATAATCTATCTTCGGTTGGCACGGATCGTCCACCTAACCACTAAGATGTGGCACGACCCGTCTTCCCTAGGCATAAACTATAAAATCCCTTAATAAGTTTTCACATAATCAATGGAATAGTATAACCCATCTTCAGTTGGCACGGATCGTCTACCTAAATTAGACTAAACTAGGGTGTAGTACGACCCGTCTTCCCTAGGCATGGCCTATCTTAATCCTATTAATCATATGTCTATTAAAACCCATTGCATAACCATCAATCTTATGATCACAGAAAATAAGGTTGATTTGAGTTTAATACAGGCAAAATAATTTCTAAGACAAGAATAGAATTTCGCAAATACTAAATTTGAATTGAATAACAATTGCATTGAATATTAAGAACAGAAATCTAGAGTTGCAATCTTCACAGTTATGCAATCAACATACATAAATTGAATTAAATGAATTCAAATACAATCACCATTGTGCTTGGAAAGGGTTTACATCGGTACCCCACTAAGGGGTTTAGCCGCTCATGATCTTCTAAGCTCCACAGACAAGTTTTGAATTTCACTCCCAGAAATGGCTCCCTTTTACAATGTTTAAGAGCCTATTTATAGGGACTAAAAAACCCTAGAAACCCTAAAACCCTAATTACAATCGTAGGTCAATCTCCTAGTTTAATTGGGAGACTGAAAATCAAGTTCAGCTGTCAAAAAAGTGATTTTCGTGTTCTGCACGCCCGAGTGCGATTGATCACAGGCTTTGGGTGATTGTTCGCAGTGCGATTGTTCACAAGCTTTGAGTGATCGTTCAACGCGATCGTTCACAGGTGCAGCTATGATCGTTCACAGCAACAGAATGATGCCAACTTGTCCCTTTTTGCTTGATTTCTAATGGAACTCTTGCATTTGATCTGAAACACAAAAACAACGCAAAATCAAACAAATAACAACGCTAAGGAATTAACATATGCGAGTTAAGGGGCTTGAATGTGCAACATTTGGCACTTATCGCTCATCCATCTGTCAATTTCACCCTTAATCATACTTTATTGCCGTTATGACACTAGTCGAACCTATTTGATGTGTTTACCGTTAAAGAGCTACAACGGATATTAATCCTCAATAGAATCATCCACTGTATCATTGATCACAGTAGATATTTAATCGAGTCTTAATCATTTGTTGTGCCCCCGGATTGGAACACAACAAATGTTGGACTTTTGATGCATCACAGACGACAATCATTCATAACTTTTGTCACTTAAATTGAAAATGAAACGAATATGAAATGTACATGACGAAATGTAATGAACTTAACGTAAAAGCATAAAAGATACTGAGGGTGAGGCTTCATCTTCAACCTTAGTTGAAGATTTAGCTACCCATAATAAAAGGAAATAACAAAAAGGTAAGAGTAAGCATTAAATATTGAAAGGAAATACAAAGTTTGAGGTTTAAAGAGGCAAGGCAGTGCCAAACAATGGCTTCTGCTCTTTGGTTGCGCTCTCAAAACGTAAGGCTAAAAATACTACACAAGGGTCTTATTTATAGACAACTAATGTGCTGCCAAGTTACGGGAGTGCCCTCAATCGCATACAGTGCGCTCGAGCGCAAGCATATGTGCGCTTGATCGCAAAAGGTGCGCTCGATCGCTCGTAACTGCTCAGAATTTCCACGACGCAAGGCGAAAAGGTGATGGCAGCTAGGGCAACGTGGGGTTTGCAAGTTGAAGAGGCATGCACTCGATCGCGCCCCTTGGGCTCGAGCGCACTGGCAGGGAACAGAACTTCACTTTTTGCCCTTTTTCACTCTTATAACCGTGGTTTGAATGCAAAGACCTGCAACACCATAAAACCCTAAAACAAACTAAAACATTAGAAATTAACTAAGCTAAGAGCCTAACAAATATAAATTAAGGGGGTTTAAATGTACATTATTATGCACTCATCAACATGGTACATCAATACATGCGGATAATGGCCATGGGTTTACTATATCTGTTAACCTTATGTTCAAATGTGTGTATGTTATATGGGCCTTGGATCCAATAATTGTTTTATGACCTACACAACCTTAATGGGCAGTTACAAGATGAACATCATTAGCGGTATGGGTCACCTAAGGTCAGACTCAATTATGCCGTTAGTGTTATATATGATAGCATACAATATCCAGGGTACCGGTGTTGTATTACAAGTCATTCGGGACAGTGGCAACCTTATTAAGAAGGGATAATATCTTGGTAGACCATACTGTTGAACTATGACTATCACTCTATATCATATGCATATACTATATATTTATATATCACACCCATAAGATAAACTGTCATGATGGGATTATTGCTTTATGAAAAATTAAAGTTCATCACTAAACTGGCATGTGCATATTTGCAATAATATTCAATAAGTCTTTGACTTACCCTCTTTATTTTATGTTTCCTCCATCATTACGAATATCTACATGGTTTAGCTATCCTTGAAGAAGATGCCGTCAGAGCTTGGGTGATTGCATAGGATCTGATATGGGTAATTTTTTAGGATATAGACCCAGTGTGGCTAAAATCCGTGTAGGATGATGGAAGGAATCGCCTGTGCTGATATGATCGAGATTTTGATCTCGGTAGCTCTCCTTAAGTTTAAGATTTGATCTATATAATCCTTTATTAAGACAGTGTTATGTTATTACTTTTGTGGTTTGTAAACCCCTTTTGATGATGGTCTAATGACCAGTACATTTGATGAATATTTTCTATGTTATGAGGTATTTTGCTACTCTGGTGTATAATTGTGCGATGATTATTACTGCTCTCTATTTCCTATAGTTTTAGTAAGTCTTTCGTTGAGTTTTCTTGTTTCGGCAAGAAATGTTGAAATCCCTAAGTTTTGTTTCGCAAAGATAGAGTTGGAAAATGAGCCATGGGGTCAATTATTAATTAATTGATTTGTCCATCGGAGTCGTTACACCAAACAAGTCATGAGTTTATAGCACAACAGTGTTAATACAAATACAATTCAAACATGAAATTAACCGAAATGATTCGTGTATTTACAGAATCACAATAATCACCGAATGCAAACATAACTATATGTTGAGGAAAATAGCATAGAGTTGGCCCTGATATCACATGTTATCATATAAACCAAATTATGCTATAATAAAACGCAGCATAAATTAATGGTTTTAGAATTACCTCCAACCATTGTTGCCCGAGCATATTGAAGAACCTCTAGGTAATATAAATGTGCCCTATAGCAATATGAACATGAAATAAAACAAAGTAGAAAAACGAATCTTTTGATGCCTACCTGTGTTGATTGAAGGAATATACATGCTTTATTTATAGGTAGATTAGAAACTCTCAATCATAATTGTTACTTTATTTATTCCTCCTATCAAGGAATAAGAATCAAATCAATAATCAATTCAAAATATTTGATTCCACAAAATAAGGACAAAGTTTTCCTCCAAACTGGGTCGGAAGAATTTCCTTCAACCTGATCTAGAAAAGTGACATGTGTCCCTTAACATGTGAGATGTACATGTTTTTTTAATAGTTGGGACAAAGTTGGAATAAATTTTATTAAAAACTCATGTGCATCTCACATGTTATTAAAAAAAAAAAACACATGTCACTTTTCTAGACCAGATTGAAGGAAATTCCTCCAACCCAGTTTGGAGGAAAACTTTGTCCACAAAATAATCTTTATTTGGAATAAATCACTGAACACTGCAATTATATTTATTTAATAATTACAGTAAATATATGTGACATCTGGGCCATACCTTAAATTGAATTTCTTAGAATGTGTTGTTTGGAAGGTTTTCATCTAACCCATATATGCTGCAACTTGCGAAGTTGATTGAGTATTATAAACTCGTTGGTCTGAAGAAACATTTAATCTTAGGGGTTTGCTAGGGGTTCTTCCCGTAGTGTTCTCATGGCGTTCTCCCAATCTTACGTAGAACATGATTTAAGAAAAAATAAAATTGTAATACCATTTTTTTGCTAACAAATTAATTTTTATGAGTTAATAGTTAGGTTCTAATGCTTTAAAACTTGTTTTTGGATTCAAAACGAAAACTAAGAGTGGAAGGTTAACCCTTTAAGGATGGTATCACCAAAAATGAATTTGATCATCTTAAATTTGATTCTAATGCTTCAATTTTGGTGTTAATGCCTCAAATTTGATGCTAATGCCTAAAAAAATCGGTGGTGGAGGTCATTACAATTTTATTTTTTCTTAAATCATGTTTTATATAAGACTGGAAGAACGCCAAGAGAATTTACGGGGAGAACTCCTAACATTTTCCTTAATCTTATATGAATTTGTTGATGTTTTAAATCAGGTACATCATTGAGAGATCGAAAGAAATCACAATATGGATTGATCTTTAATATATCTATTATTTTCCTTAAAATAGATGGATATAGTCAATCTAAATCATATATTAGATTCTCCATCTTATGTTCAGTATTATAAAAATACAATTTCAAGTAGGAAAGATTACCATCTAATGGCAATAAGTCATTGATATAATAATAGACTTGACCCTAAACTCTGAAAGTGAAATACCCAAAAATTGGGTCAAACAAGGGTAAAATAGTAATTTTAAATTGTGAAAGACATAAATAACCTTACCTAATTTAACTTTGATGAAGATAGATCAAGACCAAAATCGTAATTTAGCGTTGTCAAACAAAATTCACTCCTTCCGCCTTGCTGTGTAATCGTGTTGCATGAGGAGCAAGCCACGTGCACACCACAGTTTTACCGGTCTTGACAAGTGACAACTACAACTCCCGTTGTCCTGGAATGTAAAAAGAGCTGAATTTCAACCCCAAGCTCAGGGCACTCCCATCTTTTCGACAATTCCGTGTCGGTCACGAAATCCTCTCTCACCATCCTCTACAACGCAGAAGTATTTCTCTCACAATACAACCAAATCTTCTGCCCTTTGCTCTCGTGGAACCCATATCATACTGACGGTAACACAACAGAGATATATAAACACCTGCAGAAAATCTAATCCCGTATCGCACGCTTCTTTATTCCAAACTTCGCGAGAGAGGGCACCGTGTCTGTATTTATATATATGGATAACGATCTCTACCAATTTTCTGCCTAAATAAAAGTGTACGTACCGGTACACCGCGAAACACAGGATCAGAACCCCTCCCCTAGTCTGTCGCCCGCTTTTACATTAACTGCTCTCAGACCCTCACTCTCCATAAAACCATTCGAGAAACTTTCATTTTCTTTGGTGGTCAACGATGAATCGTTTTGTGGCGAGGAGTTTGATGCGGGGCCTGATCGACGGTTGTGAGCACAGCCGCCGCGGCATTTCGACGGTGAGGGAGCACCAGAGTGTTGGTGCGCTTGGTGGATTTTACTGGACCAGAGCGATGAGCTCGGTGGCGCCGGGGCCGACGACAACCACGGTGTCGGAGAAGAAGGAGAAAGGAGCGGAAGCGAAGAAGAGCGACGAGACTGCGGTGGTGTCGAGCTATTGGGGGGTGTCGAGGCCGAGGATCAAGAGAGAGGATGGGACCGAGTGGCCTTGGAATTGTTTCATGGTCTGGTGACCGATTCGATTATATATCTCTCACTCTTTCACTTTTGGTCATCTTAAGTTTAATTTCATGGCGATCATGATTCCGTGATTTGTGTTTTGGTTTTTGTTTATGTTGTGATAATTTTGTCTTCAATTCTGAAAGTCGTCTGGTCTTTGCTGATTATTTATGGTCTCTCTGTCTCTGTCTCTCTCTTTTTGAACTTGTAGTCACTGTTTATGATGGCGATTTTTGTGACCTTTCCTTGCTTTGATATTGTGTGTGTGTGCGGGTGTATGTGCACGCGCGCCCCTATTATATGATTATTTTTATTTTTATTTTTATTTTTGTGTGTGTGTGTTCGTTTGGGCTCGTGTTCTGGTGTATTTTCAGGTGCCTTAGTTCTCTTTTCTTTGGTGGTGACTTTTGGTGATTTTATAGTGTGCTTGGCTTGTGGATTGGTTTTGCTAGGAAGTTTTTATGTGTGATTATGTATATTCTCAATTGTTAGCAATAAGGTGAAGGTTGATGGTTGAACGGTGTTCAACGTGTTACTGTGAAAGTAGGAAGCAATTCTCGTCGTTGAGTAGTGGTTATTCTTGAGGATCTTGGTGTGTACCTATGCTTCTTTTTAAGGTTTTAACCTTGTTAGTAATGGATGGGTGTTCTCTTTCTTTCTTTTTTCCTTTTTTATTCAAAATTTTCTAGTGAAATTCCACTGTACTTATGACTTTGTATTGTAAATCCTAAAACTAATAGCTGATTTTCCTCCACCTCCCCCACTTTTTAAGAAATCTTTCAGAGTTTGCTTTTTCGAGAGAAAAATTGCTATGATTTTTCCTTTTGAGTTGAATCTAAAACTGGTAGATTATATATATTAAGCACTTTAATTGTGAAACTATAATGTTCTTAACCAACTTTACACCAACCTTCTTATGTAAGAGAATTAAGTGTTGTTCTTAACAGAGGATAATATTTTTGACTCTTCATTGATTGAAATAGGCACTTCTTTGTTTTGATAAGTTCTTGGTATCTCTCCTACTTTGTTGGCTGTATGAAATCAGAAACAAAATCGAATCATTCTGTTGTCAACACTTCTTTAGTGTGATTAGTTTCAGCAGCAGATTAGGGTTTACTCAACTAGTCAGTATTAGAAGATTATAGGAACTCTTCATTATTTTCATCAGATCTGAAGAATCTGCCTTTGAGATAATATTTTATGATACTTATTGTGTAAAGCCGTCTTTTAAGTTTTATAATGCCAAAAATTCTGTAATCAAAATTTCCTGATGCATGCCGGATGTGTTATGCATTTCCTTTGCAGATGTGTTATAGTTCCATATTACATTCTTTTTGTGGGAAAAAGAAAATGTTATCATCAACCACTTTATTATTATTTCACTTGTGCCTATCTCTTGTAAGTTTATATGATGTGAAACTTGAAGAAAAATTAATTTTGGATCTACATACTAATTGTTATTGACCGGTTTTTCTTTTTTGATCTAGCCATGGGAGTCATACAAGGCAGATTTATCAATAGATTTGCAAAAGCACCATGTGCCAAAGGTGTTTCTGGATAAAGTTGCTTACAGGACAGTGAAACTTCTTAGAATTCCAACGGATATATTTTTCAAGGTAAAGTCATCCTTCTTGTTTTTTTATTCTGGTGATCAAAAAGCACGCTTAACTTTTTCTCTCATGTATTGCTTCGAATGCTTTCTTCCTTGTGAAATATTTGTAACAATAACAGTTTAAGTTCTGGGGTTACAGCAGCGAAGTTTTTCTTAGGTAGAATCCACATTTTATGCACTAAAAAAAGCTCTGTTGGAACTTGGAAGAACAGTATACTAATTGATTGTGTCTTTCACAGTGGAACTGGGTAGTTTTCATGTCTAAGCTGAACTGAATTTGAGTGGGAACATCGAAGAATGTCTTTTGACTAGTTCTTGTGCTGAAGAATATATATATCTCATTTGGTAACAGTATATGTTCATGTTGAGAGCCGCAATCTTGCATAAAAGGAGATTATGTTCAGTAGTAAAACAACCCACCAAAAAAAAGGGAAAGAGAGAGGCACACTGACAAACTTGAACGCAGTTTACTCATTTATTACTGTTGGATTTTTCATTTTGTTTGTTTGTTAAGTCTGCTGATCTTGAATATCTTCTTTTCTTGTTGGAAGGTACTATGATGTGATTTTTTTAAAGAATCAAAGCACATGAATAGCACCATTAATTTTAAGCACATTCCTTCCTTCCTTATCTAGGACATAAGTGAGTAATACCTGGAGGTTTTTTTTTATTTATTTATTTATTAATATGGAGAAAATATCCCAGCATGTATCTTCTATTGCATTCCTGTAACTGTATAATGGATCAAAAGCTATAGAGCAGTATTCTCTTTATTCCATGATAAACTTTTCCTTGTTCTCATCAGTTTTAGCTGCTTGTTTATGTTTTGTATCTTCAAGTTTATGAAGGTTTCTTTTGGTTGCTTGTTCTCATCAATGTTAGCTACTTATTTTTATCTCTATTTAGATTAGTGTTTTTCCCACTTTAGAACAATTGTTGGGGATCATTGAAATGATGCAATTTAGTGAAAAGTAAAGAGAGAAGGGAGAAAAACTAGTCAAAAAATTTACTTGATTTGGTCGTGTGCCTACGTCCACAGGAGTGAGTGTCATGGGCTTTGCTTTGATAGTTAAACCTTACTCCGATATGTTGAAGTTCCCATTTTACTCTTACCATATCGCTTCACACCCCGCGTCCCCTAACCTATAATTCAACCTAGTAAAACAAACTTAAATTAAGCTACAATAGACCTCATGGGCTTTGCTCGTTTCACTCCACTACACTCTGCCCATAAGGCCCATAATCTAGAGACTAATATGAACTTCTCATCCTAAATATGAGCCACTATCTCTTTCAATCTTTGAGCCACCATCTCTTACAATCTCTACGTTGGTGAATATTCAAATCCTTTGGAGATATGAAAACCTTATGTCTCCAACTTGAACCAAAAGGCTTGAAAATGTCTCCTCTTTGACACTTGTCTATAGCAATAGGCTTTGTCAACATGTCAACCGCATTCATAAATGTGAACTTTCTCTAGTATCACTTGTAACAATCAACTCCCTTACCTTGTGAAACCTCAAATCAATATGCTTTGTTCTAGCATGATAGACCTGTTATTTTTCCAAGTAAATGACACTATGGTTGTCACAATGCAATTGAACTCCACCTTCCTTTATACCAAGCTCTTTGATTGCGCTACAAGGATAGCAGCTTCAACCATTGCCATGTATTCAAATTCTATGGTAGACATAGCTACTAGGGATTGTGACATGGATCTCCAATAGATAGGTTTGTCTATTAGTGAGAAAACATAACTTGTAGTAGACCTCCTGTTCCAAATTACATGCATAAGTTGCATATACAAAAATCCCACTATTGAAATAGAGCCCTACTATTTGGAAAACATAATACCATGGTCTAAAATTCCCCTCGTGTGCCTACAAATCCATTTAACTGCTTTCAAATGCTCTATTCATGGATTTTCCATGTACTAGCCAAATTAGGCGTGGTATTATAACACATTAGTCCCATATAGGGAAGATAATGAGTAGCCCATATAGAATAAGTGGTTTATAAAGATAGTTATGAGTGTTAAAGTCTCATATTGCTTAGTTTTTAGATGAAATTGGGCTTTATAAGAGATTCTAGGGAAGCTATAAATTGACTAGTCTTTTTAGGGTGATAGCACAAATATAGTTAGTATTTTTTTTTGGGTCGTTACAAATAGCATCAAAGCCACCTAGTATCGACATGTGATATTGGAGCATTGCATGACTTGGCTTTGGCGAGGACGTCAATATTGGAAAGATAATGAGTAACCCACATAGAGTGGGTGATATATAAGGATAGTCATGAGTACTAGTCCCATATTACTTAGTTACTAGGTGAAACTATGTTTTATAAGTGATTTTAGAAAAGTTCCAAATTGACTAGTTCATTTTGGGTGATGGAGCAGATGTGGCTAACATTTTTCCCTTGGTCATTATAGGTATATACGATCACATACATTAAACATCTTACTATACTAGCATATGGCACCTTTGACATATCTTTAATTTCTTCTTTTGTCCTTGGGCATTGACTAGCAGACAACTTGAAGTGATTCGGCAATGGTACTTATTGGTTTAGCATTATTCATAGTAAACTTCTCCAACCCCTTGACACAATTTTTCTGAGACACCCACAATTTTTCAGCCTTTCTGTTCATGTACCTCCATATGAAGAATCTTTCTAGCAGCATACAAATCTTTCATATCAAATTCCTTTCAAACAACTTGTCAACCTCATGCATGCTCTTTGCAGCAATCAACATATCAAATTCATATCAAATTGCAGTTTTTTGTTAAATATATCTACTTTCCAGTGAATGTACCAAACTTCAAAAGTTGAATTTTCCTTCTCTGTGGGCAGCATTTGCTGGCGATCCTATTGTTTGCTTCTTGCCATTGTTTCCAAAGTATATGCTCATGACTTTGATTTTAATTTTATAACATATTGCAGAGACGGTATGGGTGTCGTGCAATGATGCTGGAGACTGTGGCAGCTGTTCCTGGTATGGTTGGAGGGATGCTGCTGCACCTGAGGTCTCTGCGCAAGTTCGAGCATAGTGGTGGTTGGATCAAAGCACTGCTTGAAGAAGCAGAGAATGAGAGAATGCACCTGATGACAATGGTGGAACTCGTGAAGCCCAAATGGTATGAAAGACTGCTGGTTCTCACTGTGCAGGGAGTCTTCTTCAATGCTTACTTTATTGCATATCTACTCTCCCCCAAACTGGCCCATAGAATTGTTGGTTACCTGGAGGAGGAGGCTATACACTCGTATACAGAGTATTTGAAGGATATTACTAGTGGAGCAATTGAAAATGTTCAGGCTCCTGCTATTGCAATAGACTACTGGAAGCTACCCAAGGATGCAACACTAGAAGATGTTGTAACTGTGATTCGTGCTGATGAAGCTCACCATCGGGATGTTAACCATTTTGCTGCTGTGAGTATTACTTGCCTTTCCCATGCCCATGCTTTATACTGGTTTCAAAATGTTTGTTCTTCATATTTACTATTTTATATTTTATGAGCATGTTAGTCACCTAAAATACGTTATTATGTTTCATTCCCCATTGTATATAAGCGTTTATAACTTAAGTTACCTAACATTTTTCTGAAAATGAGCCAGTGATAATATTACAAAAGAGAGGGATTTCATTTGATGTTGGGAAGTCTACTGTCATATTACTGGAAGAATTAATTTAAGAACAGATTATTTTTCATCCAAATAATACCAGAAAGCATCTTTTTGTTTTAATCTTACTTCCTACCTTTTGGGAAAACAAGCCGTTTGTCCATCTATTATGCATCTTATATCTTATGAATTTATAGATTCATTATATAGTGTCTAGACACTATCGACTTCGTCCTTTTTACTAGATATTTGCCACATAATATATAGAGCCTTGATACTGATGGCCTTTCCGTTTGGTTATCACTAAGTGTGACATAATTTTATCTTCGATTAATTATCTGAACTTTTCAACTCTTTTCTTTTTGCAAATATGGTTATGATTCAAACTTTGATTCAAAATCCTCTGTACAGCAGTTACTCTGTACACATGGGATCGGGAGGTAGTCAAATGAGGCAAAAATGCTGTTTTCTCCTTGGGCATTTTTCATTTTAAATTTCATTGGTTTGATAAGTTGCTAAGTTAATCTCTGTTTTTTTATATGATTTCTATAAACAATAAATGAAAGATTTACGGAACTCTTTAGCAATATGCTGGACCAATTGATTCTACACAAAGCATCTACCCCCAAACTACAACATTTACCCAATACAACACAAATCTGTACAGATTTAACTGTCAACAAACGAACATCAAACTCTTAACAATTAATACATCCGACACAGCTATACAGAATTCCTATCGACCACCCACCCCATTTACTCACAACAATAAATTCTGATATATGCCCCAATTATTACAAATATCAGCATTTTCATTACTCTTAAATTTTCCATTTCCCAAAATTATGTGCCCTACTGCCCATGCTATGTCTTGCAGCATTTGTCTTTTAATCTGCCTTGATTGCCATGTTTCAAGTCATTCCTTTGCCTCCAGTTATGATAAACAGTTGCTCTCCAAGCCAATCTAATAGCCGAAGCTCTCATGCTCCTATTCCTTCATTCTTTAATTCCCTGACTTATAATTTCCTCCCAAACTATTGATATGTTGCTAGCATGTCTTCATCACTTCCCTCCGAACTCTTTTACTGAACCCACACTCAAAGAATAGATGGTCCCAGGATTCAATAACATTTCTGCAAAATAAACATCTCACTTCTCCTCTATATCCCATTGCATCAGTCTATCCCCAGTAGAGAAGCAGTTTTGAAGTGCGGCAGAGAGACAGTTTTAAAGTGCACAAGAAAACAATATTAGCTTCCATCAAGCCATTCTTGGATGCCAATCCCACTCTTTTTCCTTCATGACACATGCTAATTTTTCTTCCAATTTATCCGGATGCTACCAATCAAGCCATAAGTGTACAGAGCTTCCATCTCCAACTGAGAATTTTAAGAATTTTTTAGCTAACTCCTCCAACATAAGAATCTTTCTCCAACTCCAAGTAGCATTCAGCTGAATTTTAAGCTGCCAAAAGCTCCTCCCCTTCAGTAAATTCACTTTAACCCAAGCCACCCAAAGATATCCTGACTTAGCAAACAAGTTCCAAATATGCTTCAATATTTCACCTTAATTCCACTCCTCTATCCTCTTTAACCCTAACCCTCCTCCCCTCATCTTTTTAGGACACAAATCATCTCCCTAGATACTTTATGCTTTGGCTGTACAGTCCTCATTTCCATTCCATAAGAACCTATTGAACTTCCGTTCAATAGCTCTAATAATCTTCCTAGGCAAAATGAAGATATTCGACCAATGGACTTGGATGCTATATAGAACCGATTGAAATCAAAGGCACTCTTAAGCATTTTACTGGAAGCTTCCATTCCTTCATATTTAGACATTCTAGCAACTGCTCCTTCGCTCTCTGTGACACGCCAGCACAGTAAAATGTGATCTTTGCTGGATTTGCTTGCAAACCAGACAACTCAACAAGCTCAAGAAGCACTTTTTTCAACTGCAATGTAGCCACCGAGAATAGCAGAAGCTCATCTGCAAAGAGATGAGTAAGCTGAATTTCAGATTATGGAGGATGATATCCAAATTCCTTTCCATTCTCTTGACACCTCTTCCAACAATTTGGAAAGTATCTCCATAGCAATCACAAGTAGATATGGGGAAAATTGGATGACCTTGTCTTAACCTCTCCTACCTTCAAAGTAGCCAACAAGGTTTCCATATAAAGCAATAGAGAACCTTGGAAAAGCTATGCTAAGTTAATCTCTTTTGTATCACCTATATATATAATTTTTTTTTTTTTTTTACATGTCCACACAAGGGGGAGGAAAAATGGGAGGAAGATTTAAACTAATGACTACCGCTTCATGAGGCGTGGTCTCCAGCCGATTTAGTTACCCCTTAAGGACTTTTGTATCACCTATATTAGATAGAGCATGGAATAAGAATGAGTTTGATTCCTTCTTTTACCTTTCCTATTGGAAGTTCAATGCTCCATCTTTGTTTCCAAGATGAAAAGCAAAGCAAAACTAGATTACTGAAAGTTATGATACATGTAGCTTATCAAGACTTGGATGAACATCCAACCATTGCTGAATTATTGACTTAGATTTGACAAAAGCAGCGGACTCGATTAAGCTATAAATATAGAGGACAAAAAATGACAATCTAGCTGAGCTGTGTTGAAATGTCTCACTGCAGAAGGGAAGGGGTTTTTCCGGGGGGTTAGGGTTGTAGTTACTTGGTAACATCATTAACAAAATGAGTTTGGTTTTTGTCTTTCAGATCTACCATATCTTTTATTCTAACTTTGTTATTGGGTTATGATCACTCTGCTTTCTCTGCAGGATATTCACTTCCAAGGAAAGGAATTGAGGGATTCACCAGCCCCTGTCGGTTATCATTAGAATGCATTATGTAGGTTCATGTAATTTTTCAACATCATTTGTGAGTGTATATGGTACGAGAAATGATAGAATTCATGCATTCTCAACAATCTTTTATCCATCTCCATAGTGAATGAATAAATTCACCATTGAATTTGTGTGAATTATACATCAATTCACAAATCTAAAGGTTAATTATTGCATTTGTAGGTTGAGATGGGAAAAAGATGAGAAAAATATTGACTTGAATCATTTCTCATATGGTAAAAGACTTCTATCAAACGATTTTAATAACAGCTTCTCTAGTATTCTTGTAAGTTTATTTGGATGCATGTTGGTACACCCTACAATCAAATAATTTATCAGAACACTAGGCCAAAAATAAACACCCCTCCAGCCATACAAAATTCAGTGAGGAGGTGGAATATACAATCCCTTTATTTACAGGCTAGGTTAGAAGCTTCAATTAGGATTATGCTTTAAATAGAATCAGATTTTAATTATTTGAATTTCATTAATAGTTTCTCTATTAGAATGAACTACTAAAAGCTTTCAATTTATGTTGCAGTCAGTTGGGTCCGTGGGTTGCCTACCAAAATAATGCTGCATGCGTTTTAACATCTAAGCATGAGCCGCCCTTGTTCTGCAATTTAAGGATTATGAATTTGACCATTTCTATTCAACGGATCAGCTCGGCTTGTTTTGACCCTAATTATCTCAAATTCATAATTTTAAAAAGTGAAGTCGCAATAAAAACTCATACATAAATACATGTGTATATAATTTTTACAGCTTAGCTCAAGAGAGTGATGAAACAATAATTAGAATAGTGGAAAGTAGCAAATGAATTCGTGTGGGGATTATTAAAAAAAAGGAACTTCATCGGTGGATCTTCTCGGTCGGAACGAATCGATGCCAAAACCAATGATTTTTCCAGATGGCGTCCATGGTCTCCAAGCGAATCCCCTTGGTCTCCGGTACGAAGAGCGCCACGAAAATGCTCATGATGAGGACCCATCCAGCGTAGAATAAGAAGACGCCATATTTCATCCGACATAAGATGGCCAAGAACACCTGAGCCAAAATGAAGGTCAGCACAAAGTTGCAGGCAATGGATATCCCTTGCCCCACCGGCCGGACTTCCATCGGCAATATTTCTGTCGGCACCAGCCACGTTAGCGGCCCCCACGACCACCCAAATGCGGCGGAGATGCTACACATTAGGACCAGTACCCCAATCGCTGAGCCCTTTGAAAATGTGTTGGTCCCTGCCGTCCCTAGCTCCGACGCCAATATCCATGCCAACGCTACCTTCATCCAACCATCCATCCATATTTATCTCATGTTAATTTTGATTTTTTATTAATTTTTAAATTAAATTAAAATATGATGATTGTAAGGGGAAAAAAAAAAAAGCCCACTAACCTGGCAAATAAACATCTGGGTTCCAGCTTCCAAGAACAAGAATCTGCGTCCAAACCTGTCGACGGCAAAAGTAGAGACGAGCGTAGAAGAAAGATTCACGACGCCGAGAATGATGGCTCCGAGCAATGCCTTGTCACTTCCGAACCCAATGGATCGGAACAGAACAGGAGCGTAGAACGCCACGATGTTGATCCCCGTCAGCTGTTGAAACGACGGGATTGCCACCGTCAGCACCAGGTGCGGCCGGTACCGCCTTTCGAATATGGCCTTGTATGGCTCGCTTCCGGCGGTTTTGGAGGCTACGTTGTGGCTGATGAGCTCATTCAGCTCGGCTTCGGTGTCCGAATCGTAGCTGCGGACTTGGCTTAGCGACTGTCGGGCTTCCTGCACTCGGCCTCGTTGGATGAGACTACTCGGCGTGTCAGGGATGAACAGCGCGCCGAGCGTCATCATGGCAGCGGGCAGGGCGCCGCAGCCCAGGGCGATTCGCCAGCCGGATTCTCCGGCTTGAGCTGCGAAGAAGTTGACGATTGTGGCTAATACTACCCCAACGCCGATGAATAATTGGAAGCCTGAGTTTAACGCGCCGCGCCATTTCGGTGGGGCCATTTCTGAAAGGTATATTGGTGCTGCCTGTAAAACAAGGTCAAGCAAGCTGGAATAGCTCAGTTGGCTAGAGCGTGTGGCTGTTAACCACAAGGTCGGAGGTTCGAGCCCTCCTTCTAGCGTTTTTTGCACTTTTCATCAAAATGTTCGAATATTTGTTTGTTTTCAAGTCATCCACTTTTTCTTTATTTTTTTTACTATTAAATATTAATTATGTGAAATAGATTTATCAAAGTAGACGAGGGTAAAAATCAGTCTTTAGATGAATAAATAAAAATATTTAAATTAACAAAAGCTTTGAAAATAGATTTATCAAAGTAGACGAGATTTATTAATTTGCATACCTGATTTGTGAAACCAATGCCAACTCCGAGAAGGAGGCGGCCCAAAATGAGCATTTCGATGTTCATAGCAGCGGCGTTAAGCGCTGTGCCGGCCAAGAAGACGAGGCCGCCGATGAGCAAAATGCCCCTCCGGCCTGTAGTGGTGGTGACACGGCCGGCAACGAGGGATGAGAGCAACCCAGATACATACAATGAGGATGTAAATGCTGTCAGAGTTTGGCTGTCGAATATGCAGTATTGATTCGGCTTCGAATGCGCCATCTTCTGCAGAACAGATGGGAAGAATTTCTTCAGAAATGGCTCCATTGTCGTTACTCCTCCTGCAATAATATCAAACAATAAAATTAATATTAATATTAATATTAAATTCCCATGAAAAAAAAAACTCGAATATATATCCCATCCCATGCATTCATTGTACGTAACCGGAAATGCCAATATCATAGCCAAATATCAACCCAGCTGAAGCCGCAACAATGCAGATTATGACGACCGCCGCCGTTAAAGATCCTTCTACAGCTGCCTTTGCTGATAGCTCTACATCGTTTCTACTACTACTACTTCCTTCGGTAGCGAACACTGCTGTCATTTTTTCAATCTCTATCCCTTTTTCTTTCCTTTTCTTCTGTCTATCTCATAAGTTTTAAAGAAAAGTGAAGAAGCTTTCACAATTTCAATGCTTTTTTCTTTTTTTAATAAATAATTATTTAATTAAGAGTAATATTGGTTTTTTTGATGTTCATTAACTATAATTGGCATCTGAATATAGTCATACAAAGGGAACCTTAAAGACTTGTTGACCAGAATTTTGCCCTGATGAATAGGAAAGTCGATGGAACCTCTGGCGGCCCTTACCATCCGGCCGCTATTTCTTGTTTCAACTTAATTTCCATTTGAAAATTAGCTACACTTTTTTGTTCCGTTGGAATACTAAACAAAACTCCGTATTTTGAAATTATTCATTGAAGTTCAAAGTCTCTTTCACGTGACTCCGTAAACGAGGTGGGTTTTAAAATTATTATTTAATCAAAATTCAATTATAATCAATCATAAAGTCAATGATAGTTTTAGAAGGTAGGCTATTTTTAGAGTATAAGATTGACTTCTATAACAATATTAGGATCCGGATCCTCTCCAGTCCATAATGGACTGGAGGATATCCAGTTTGTGGTCTAAATTTTTCTAGACAGATCAAAGGCCAAAAATAAAACACCTCATCTCTCAATTAAAAAAAAAGAAAAAGAAACGGAAACATCCCGTTAATCTTCCGTTTGCTACACACCCTTTCATCCTCCGTTCCCACATCTGCAGATAAACCTCCCCTCCCTCCCTTTCATCATTCCCACATCTGCCAATAAACCTCCCCTCCTTCGTCGGCCGACTCAAACTTCGTTGCCGTGGGCGGGCGCTTTGTGGGTGCTATGGTTTTCGTGGGCGTTGAGAAATCTTGTTAAGTACCATGGCTCCGGACGGTTTGGGGTTTCGGCGAAGTCGATCTTACCTGTCGATCTTCCTATGGTTTGAGAATTCGATCTTGACCGGCCGACTTGGGTGAGAGTTACATCGTAGTGGAAGAAAAGTAGCGCGATTGGGGTTTCGGATAATGACATCTTGGGAGAAAGGTGAAGGTGGCGGTGTCGTTGGAGATGGAGAATAATGGGCTGGGCGTTAGACGGTGAAGTAGCGATGAGGGCGATGGTGGCTACAACCTCTGGACCTTTTGATTCATGGATTTTTTGATTTTTACGGGTTTTTTTAATTTTTTACGGGTTTTTTTCTGATTTAGGCGATGAGGAAGATGGTGGCCACCATTTTTTTTCTGGGTTGTTCATTTTGGACCTTTTTGATTCATGGGTTTTTTAAAAAATTTAGGTTTTTCTGATTTGACGATGAGGAAGATGATGGCCACAATTTTTTTTTTTTTTTTTTCGGTTGTTCATTTTGGACCTTTTAGATTCATGGGTTTTTCTGATTTTTTGGTTTTTTTTTATTTTATTCTAGGTTTTTGATTTTTTCAGGGTTTTTTTCTGATTTGAGCGATGGCGAGATGGTGGCCACAATTTTTTTTTTCTGGTTGTTCATTTTGGACCTTTTACGATTCATGGGTTTTTCTGATTTTTTCGGGTTTTTTCTGATTTTTTCCATGGTTTTCTTTCGATTTTTGGACTTTTGTAATCCATTCTAATTCATTCTAGTTTGATCTTACATCCTCATTGAATTATTGTCGTGGAATAGATTCAATCATTCTACTTTTTCTGTAACTTTTCTTTTCTGCGGTGTTTAGAGAGAAAAGAGGCTATCTCCCAAATCTATTTTTACGTCTTTGAAGAAGTAATTTATAAAATCAAGTAATTTATAAAATCAACACGAAGAAGTAATCAGAAAATCAACACAAAGTGACGATGGCTATTATTGTGGCCATGGTAATAGAAACCCAAAGCAGTTGGTGATGAGGAATTACAAACCAATTAAAATACATTCAAAAGTAATATTTCACCTACAAATCGATATAAATTACAAACCAATTAAAATATTTGTTCATCCAAAAAGTAATATTTTACAAATCAAGAATGTTATATCTTGAGCAAATACTGTGAAGCAATATCTAAAGTCTAATATAAATTTATCTTACATTCAAAGCCAAATATAGTGTAACATAAAATAAAATGATTAAATTTTTAGACTACAAAAACTTCGTCTCTGAGTGCATGTTGAATTTTTTTTGCCAACGACATATAGTTCTCACATCATCCTCCTTCCTTCACTTCCTGAGGAACTAAAAAAAAAAAAAACAAACAAACAAACAAATAAACTACTCTCAACTAACTTATTCACTTACTTTAATTAAAAAAAAATGATAATGAATTAGAAATGTAATATACCTCCATTTTTGAACTTATTTAGTTGGTTCCTCTTGTAGAAAGTTTTGATCAGGAAAACTACAAGATGCAAGTACCTAGAGGAAAAAAAAAAAGTCGTAAAGAAAGTAAGGCATAATTGAATTGATTAATAATATCAAATTAAAAATAGTATTTATGAATATATTACCCTAGATATTTGGGTAAAGCTAGGAACATGACTATATCGATATCCTCATTTGCTATTCTATGTCATGCAATCATGTGTTTCTATACCTGTAAAAATCGTGTGTTTAATAATATTAATAATATACTATAATCACATCAAAACAAATTTGAACATGAAAAGACAATAAAGATAATTTAGTAGACTACCTTTGACATTCTAATTTCCTTTGTTTGATTCTTTGGCGTGCTTCCTTTGGTTTCTTCATATTTTCTATCCATGGTTTGATGTCGTTTCTTATTACGATAACTCTCTTTTTTTTAATTCCTTTTGGCCCTACTATGATTGAAACACATGGTTGATCCTCTTTGTCTATATTGGTTGAAAGGCTAATGTATTTGCCACTATCTCGATTATACACAATAACTAAATGTGCATCACATCCACATCTTGTTTACGCTCGAGGTTTTTTATGTTACTATTTCTCTTGTCATTATATCAATTCCCTCCTTCACGCTTTACTAATCTCCTTGAAGTAACAATTCCGGTCTTTTTACATCTGTTCACATACTCTTTTCTCGATACTAAAACCTGCAACTCTCCCATACTCATTATAAAAATTATATGCACTCTCATCGATTCAAATTGCATGCCTTTTGATGGTGTAAGTTGTAGGCACATTTGGAGTGACAAAATGTTGAATGAAACATCCATATATTGTTATCCTAAGCGAAATTATATTATCAAACAAACATATTAATTCAAAGTGTTCATAAATTAATAATATTCAATGATAATTATTCAAATAATATCCTACATCAAAAGTAAATAAAAGTTTCAAAGTTCAACCCATGAATGGTTATGCAAGAACGGCTAAACCCCACTAAAAGCCAAGCAATTGTTTTTTTCTTCTTTTTTCAAATCTTACATAAATAAGACAAACATCTTAATGGTTATGACTAAAAATAGAAAATAATTTATTTATTTGTTGTTGGCCTAAACAAAATCACCTAAACCCTAAATTTTTTTTAAAAAAACAACTCAAAATAAAGTCGAAATGCATAAAAAAAATAAAAATAAAAAAGTAAAAAGGTTACTGGATGGAAGACGCTTTTCTTCAACTGATTTTTTTTTTTCCTATGGCTGTCTTTGTATTTGTCTTGTTTGTCTCTTCCTATTGTTTGAAAAGTTGTACTTTTCCTTTTTGTCGTTCTGCTCCCTAACATGTGTAGGCAGATAGCTGAGATATTATTTTACCCTAACGATTTATCACTTAACGATAACGTTTACTAACGTTTTTCTCTTTTTTTTTAAAAAAAAAAGGAGAACGACGTGGGTTTTTTAAGGGGAATAACGTGGGCTTTTAGTGGCCTTTGATTTTTAAAATGTAATCCCTGCCGCAAACTGGATATTCTCCAGTGCCTTTGGACTGGAGAGGATCCCTTTCCACAATATTACTCCTTAATTAAGGGTATCGAATTTTCTATTAAATCTTGTCAAAAATTTTAAAATACCCGTTTTTTTTATTATGACAAATTTTGAAAAGATTCGGGCATTTATTTTTTATAAAAAATTTTTAAAAAAATACTCTTTAATATTTGAAGTTCGTCATTAAAATTTAACGGTGTATTTACTTTCTAGAATGGCAACTTATTTTCTTTTGAATCAATAGTTTTTAATTTTGACATGATTCATTCATTAACCTAAATTTTTAAAGTTGAATTACAAATCAGGGTTGATAAACAACAAATGTAAAATTATGAAATAAATCATGTGGCTGAAATGCATAATTTTTTGCTTTGGTTATGAACACTTTATTATTTATCATGGAAGAGACAGGGTCACAAGCAATGAAAACATTGCCTAGTATACTGCCTCTTTAAGCTACGTCCAAATCTCAAGAAAAAGATAAAATTATGTTTGGTTCTCTATAATGAAAAATGGGATGGGCTTTTAACTTAGTTCCAATTTGTTTTGAAAACTTCTCTAAACCCCTTGATTCAAATTATTTAGGTTGTGTCACGCAAATTGATGCCTCATTCGTTAACCATAACTAATGATTGGTATCAATAATTTGCCCATATTTTTCTATAAATTTAATAGATCAATCATTAGATTTGTAGGATCCATCATTTCACAAATCTAATGGTTGATTTTAGGTGAGCAAATTCACCAAGTTTCAAGTGCCAACCAAGACCGACCGGCACCGACAAGAAGACGGATGGTAGGCAATGGGTATTTTCTTCTTCCGACAAATTTCAGTCAGTAGGCGGGACGTTTTTTGGTAAGTCGGTTTTCGACATTACTGACCCAACTTCTATCAACTTGCAAAATGATGTCGTTTTGATTAATTTATAAAATAGTCATATATGTCTACTCAAAACGGTGCCGTTTTGAGTAGCATATATATATATATATATATAGACTCTTTTGCTCAACCCTAACCCATTTCCCCCAACCCTAGCGCCGCAACTCACACCTCACTCTCATCTCCTCCAATCCTCCACTCTCCTCCCCGCCTCTTACTCTCATTCTCACTCTCACTCTCACTCCCAATCGCAATTGCACAGGCACAACCATTGAAGGTCACTGTCTTGGGTCCCCAACAAGGCGACGATGGACCTCTTCTCAGTTCTTCCAACGAAAACGAGGTATTCTTCGTCTCTTTTTTTTTTTGTAAGAATTGATTTATAATATGTTTGTGACTCTTATTTATAAATTGTAGTTGATTATTTGTCTCTACTTTCATAGCCCATCGAAGGTTGAACTCTCCTCTCTGTCCCCAAACTCGAAGACGGTCGTTTGCTCTTAACGTGAAGGAGGTACTCTTTGTCACTCTATTTTATTGTTTAATGATTCAATTTTTTCTTATACAATTTACTTGTACATTTTGTTTGATGATTCAATTTTATATGTATGTGATTAATTAGTCTGTTTTATATTGTTTGATGAGTCTCATTTATCATAATGGTAGCTAATTTTTAGGGTTCTTCAGTGGGTTTGTAGGATTTTGCGATGTAGTGATCTGGGTAGTTTTATGGGGTTTTTGGTTGCTAAGTAACTGTTCTTTAGTGAATTTGTAGGGTTCATTGTGTTGGTGTGCTTTGAGGTTTTTTCTTGTACAGTTTACTTGTACATTTTGTTTGATAATTTAATTTTATAGTTTGCTTTGTTCTAAATAACTGTTATGTTAGGCTTGTTAACACTAATTATATGAATCACTACAGATGGATTCTCATGTTGCCACTTCTGTGAAAGCTTCACCTATTCCTGCAAAGTCTGCTGCTACTGCTGCTTCTACAAAGTTTGCTGCTACTTCTACAAAGTCTGTTTCTACTGCTGAAAAGTCTTCACCTACTATTGCTACTGCGGCGGTAATTTTATGCGTACCTTCACCTACTACATCAAGTAGTGCTTCTCATACTCCCTCTTTTGATATTCCAATTACTCCCATGGAAGTTGAAGAAGTTGAATATGGGTCTAAGGATGTTGAAGTAGTAGTAAAAGGGATGCTAGTTCTATGGGAACTGGAAGTGGAAGGGATCGTGGGAGTTGTGGGGGTCGTGGCCATGGGGGTCGTCCACCACAACCTAGGAAAACAAAAAATGTGTCCAAACCATCTTCAGTATGGGAACATTTCACTAGGGATGAGACTTATTCCCAAGATGATCCTCTGGCCCATTGTAATTATTGTAGGACTGCTTACAAGTGTCACCCTAAAATTAATGGGACCTCCTCCATGCTTTACCTTGTCACTTTGTGCCCAAAGTATAAGATCCATAAGACTAGACAAGATAAGAGTCAACAAATGTTTACCTTCAAGGAAAAGAAGGGGGGAGGTTAATACATTGATGATTGCAAAGTATGATGAGAAAAAAATAAGGAATGCAATTACTGAAATGGTTATTGAGGATGAGATGCCTTTTGTGTTTATGGATGGAATTGGGTTTAAGAAATTTATGAAGGTAGTTAAGCCTCGCTTCAACATTCCTTCTCACTTTACAGTGATGAAGGATTGTGTGAAAATGTATTTAAGGACTAAGATTAATTTGAAGCATATGTTTACAACAAATAATCAAAGGGTTTACTTGACCATCGACACATGGACTTCTATTCAAAATATGAAGTATATGTATGTGACTGTAATTTTATTGACCATCGATGGACATTGCATAGAAATTGTTGTCATTCCGTCAAGTATCAAATCATAAGGGCATCACAATTGGGAGAGCATTAGAGGAGTGTTTAGTAGAATGATGTATTAGTAGGCTTTTGACAATTATGGTAGACAATGCCTCCGCCAATAAGAAGGCACTAGATTGGTTGAAATAAGGAACAATGTACGATGCCGACACTATTTCTTGTAATGAATTTCTTCATGTGAGATGTAGTGCCCATATTCTTAATCTAATTGTGCAAATGGGTTTAAAAAATGCTCATGACTCAATTGAGAGGATCTGAAATGTGATTAGATATGTGAAGTCCTCCCCTAAAAGACTAGAAAGGTGTATTGTGCAGATAGACAAAAGGTTGCTTCTCAGGGCTCCTTGGTTCTTGATGTTCCCACTAGATGGAACTCGACCTATTCCTTGTTGGAGGTAGCAGAGAAATATAAAAGGGCATTTGAGTTTTTGCAAGAGGAAGATGGGCTTCTTATGCGTTATTTAAATCGGACTGTTGGAGGAAGAAAGGGGTTGGTGCCTCCCAAGGAGGATGATTGGAGCAATATTCATCACTTTGTACAATTTTTTAAAGTCTTTTATGATGTTAATATGAAAATTTCTGGCTCATTATATTCAACTGCAAACTTGTTTTTCCAACAACTTTGTCGTGTCGTAGGCAAGTGCTAAATTATGCTGGAAGTCCTGATCCTTTGGTAAGTGCTATGGCTAGGGAGATGAAAGTAAAATATGACAAATATTGGGGAAACTTTGAGAAAATAAACCGGTTGTTATTTGTGGCAGTTGTTCTTGATCCTCGGTATAAGCTGGTTGCTTTTGAGTATTGGTGTCAAACGAACCTTTCACATGAGATGGCGAAAAATCTTGTAGATAATCACTACAAAAATCCCATTTTTTAGTAACTGCCTATTACTAACGTTTTAAGCCCTTTAGCATGTTAGTAATGGGCCTAACGTGTCGTTACTAACATTTTTACACATTAGTAATGTGCCCGTTAGAACTGGGTATTTACTAACGTGTTATAAGTGTGTCATGTTACTATTTGCTAACGTGTTACTATTCACACATTAGTAAATGGAAAAATAAAATAAATAAATAAATAAAAACAATCCTAACATGCCATACCATGACACATTACCCCAGGGGTAACGTGGCACACTTGTGCAATTACCCCTGGGGTAACGTGGTAATTTTTGCCATGTTAGGTTTTTACTATTTTTTTTTTCCTTTTTTCCTTCCTGATTTTTAACCGACTAATTTTTAACGTCCAACCTGATAAATCATTACCAATGTCTCTATAATCAAAACCACATTCATAATCAATAATCAAAACCTGATAATCAATAATCACATTTATATAAAAAAATATCCATCCATTAAGAACTTGATGTATAATCTAAGAAAACACGATAATCAATACTCACATTTATAATACAAAAATTAACCAAGTATACACATTTACTGTTATCCAACTATACACACGTAACAATTAACCACATTCATCTTATATAAACAATTAACAAACAACAAATAAACCTGTCTCTACACATCAACAATGTTATCCAAATATATATAATAACCTAAAAAAAAAAAAAATACAATATGAACGTCACGTGACAACACATGCATGTATCTAAAAACACCACCTAGCATCCTCCGTGAAAGTGAAGCGATTGAATAATGTAGAGACCACCTTGACTTCTTCGCACTAACTGAAAGTAATAAAAGAAACAAAAAATAAATGAGAAGCTTGATAGAATATCAAACGTAGAGTTAATTTAGATTTAATCCAATATAATGCGGCCGGTAAATTAGAAATAGTCCACCTAAAGTTACAGCACCAGGAAACATAATCAACTGCTATTATATTAAATCACAATTTTCATGAATTCAATGCACTTGTTCTCATAATCACAAAAGAATGAGGGAACATTCAAAACATTGCAACATCATATATTTGATACTTCCAAACACTACCACACTGAAAAATGAGAATCTTTATCTGGCAAATTGTTTGATTAAACCTGATTAGTTTCTTTATTTCTTTTTTATTCTCATCAAATTTTGCTATGTCTTATAAATAAAAATGTAATAATATATTACAATAATAACTAAATTCCAAATTTACAGTTACAATAGGAAATAGTTATAATACCATTGGGCTTTATTGGTTTAATAGGAACGTAATCCCCCTCGATCAGGCTAAGGTGGATCAATGTATTCATAAATTCAAAGGTGGCAGCTCCTGGTATTTTTATTTTTATTTTTTTATTTGGCTTTGTGCTGGTTACTTGCATGAAAAATAACTCTAAACAAAGAAGAAGGAATTTCTCTATCAAGCTTGCATTCAACAATTAATATTTCTCATCCAATAATCTTCAAACATTAGACATATTGGGTTAGAAGCTCTACGCGCTAATTAACAAATAAACATAAATTGAAGCAATTAAGTACATAAAAATAATCATTCTTCTTTTGAGTATTTTCTATTTTCTTAATTTTTTAACTATTATTATGTAACATCCCTAGCCCAAAAGGTTTAGGTTTGTTAATTATCTTTCTTACTTGCAAAGATTCCATAAGGTTTATCAATTAAATAATACTATCATAAAAATAATGCATGAAACTCTAGAATATCATATCCTAAAAAAACTAAAATCTTCCTGCTTAATAAAAATATGTCTCCCAAACAATAGAAGTGTTCCTTATTAAAATAAATTCAGCAATCTCTAGAAGAACTGTGCAAACGCACTTGTTAGCTTGACCAATGTGAAATCATAAGAAAATTCCTAATTACGCCCGCCCCCATTCCGGCCTCCTAAATCAACCCGATCATCACCTGAAATAAGAAATAAAACTGATGAGCCCAAAGGAGGCCCAGTAAATGAAATCCACAACCATAGGCAGTTTTACTTCTTGTCCCGTTTTGAAACATGGGACTCATAACTATATATATTCCCAGTATATTTTTGAATAATAAAATAGCATAAGAAACATAAAGCAGAATAAAAACATTATCATCAATAAAATTAATCATAATCTTTATCTCATACTAGGGCTCGTATATACTATTACCCCCGTATACTAGGGTTGCACGGTCTTTGCGACACAGGACGAGATACTTGTGGGCAACCCCATCCCCCAGCCACCGATTAACTCAGGTGCACTCAGCATGGCAAAATAGAACTGTGATGGAACCACCTTCTGGCATAGCCTTTTTCAGCGGTTACGCTTCTATCCTTAGCATCGATACCGAGCTTCTTTCTTGTTTTTCTTGGGCCAAAAATACTCTCCTCCACACATGTGCACTCATTGTAAAACTTTTCTCATTTTTTGTACTTCTCTTAATACTTCTTTAGATACATCGTAGGGCATCATGTAGGAGGGTTTATCATCATTTCTCAAAATTTTCTTAAAGACATCATTATTTTATCAACATCACTTTTTCTCAAACTTATTATGCATGTAACATAATTCGATAATATAAACAAAATAATCATTTGTAATTTGAAACAAAAGCATGACATGATAATTTTTCTGGAATGGATAGTAAATCCACTTACCTCTTAACTGTAGCAAAGAATTTCCTCTGACTGCTAACTACTCTCCTGAAGGAAATATAGACACGTTACTACCTTCATACACGTCATACTAATGCATTCTGTTACTTCTATAAGTTGGCTTGTTAATTAATTGAGAATGAACTTTCTTAGGTATTTGGGTATACATGCTCATAAATTCCAGATTTGGGTTCATATGCATATATTTATACAAAATCTTAATGTACTTTAAATTATTTTATTTATAAGAATCTCTCTCACTTATTCTATATTCATTTATATAGATAGGTAAGTAAACTTTATATATATACATTTTGTGAAACTACATATATATATATTTATTTATTTATGAATACCTTAAATCATTATATATATATCTTATACATATATTTAAACTAATTCAAAGTATCACATGTAAAATCTATATATATCTGGATCGTCATGTGTATATATATGAATATATTTAAAATATAGTTAAAGAAATCCTCATATATATATATATATATATAAACTTATATAAATAAACACATATATACAATAAATTTATAACTATACTATATTAGTTTTTATTCACATAGAGAGACAAAATAGGGTGAGATATGGTTAGGAAGAGTAAAAGTTATTCAATACATATATATGCAAGACAATGTAGGACATGGTACACGTGAAGAGATGAAATAAGAAAAAACCATCTCTCTTTCTCACTACAAGGCACATGGCAACAAGAGGTTGAACTTTATTTGAATATACAAATATATATTTTAAGAAAAGAAAAATTGTGAGCTGCAAACATACGACATTTAGATTTGATGAAGAAATGGAGATGTGAGTGAGAAAAAAGTGAGGCAGAGGTTATTACGTCTTTAAATAGGTGTACAAAAAGGAACGATTTTAGGGTTTCTTTAGTAGGTCGCTTAGGGTTATATATATATATTTTATATATATCTTTTCTTTTTCTATTTTCTTTCTTTTATTACTATATTTTTATTACTATTATCTTATTTAATTAATTATTATTATTATTATTATATACCAACACATATATCTATACAAATATAACTACATATATTTTTATATTAATATATATATTTTAACTGGTCCATTCTCAATTTTAACTTAAGCCAACTCTTTTTTTTTTTTTTTAACTTATGAGTCCATTAAAAATACCAAAAAAAATTTAGGATTGTCAAATAAACATAAATTGAAGCAATTAAGTACATAAAAATAATCATTCTTCTTTTGAGTATTTTCTATTTTCTTAATTTTTTAACTATTATTATGATTTCAATCATTATTGTTATTTGTGGCTTTGGTGCTAATAAGGTGACTATTGAACTCATTAAAATACTGGATTGTTGTAATTTAGGCAACATGGTTGGGTAATGTTACAATGTTAATTACCCCACTTGAATCCCTTTTTTTCAGTTATTAATTAATAATTTGAAATTCTAAATATAGTTTTATCTACTTATATTTCTCTCCAATATCTGTTTAACAACCTCAATGACTTATAGTTTAAGTTGGTTAAAAAGCTAAAGAATTTTTGACTTATTCATGACTTGTCCATGAATGTATAAACAGTTGTATGGCTGGATTAAGAAGATGCATAGCAAAACTCTTGTAGCAGATTTTCAGAAACTCACCCACATGAGAACAATGCACAATAATCTCAACTCAAATATTTGTACAAACTTTCGGATACTTTTTCATTGACTAATTAATAATAAAAGGATTAATTACATGGCTTTTATGGATGGGCTACTAATTCTAAACAGACGCCGATAAGGAAACTAACAAAGAAATATAAAAAAATTTGATAATGTGTGGAGGAGCGGTTTTTTACAGGTCTAAGATTTATCCGACATGAATAGACATACAAAATGACCTCGTCTTAGGGAGGTTCCTCAAAGTGTAAGTTTATTCTGAGTAGATAACATTTTATCTGTGTAGTAATCAATATATTATTTCCAAAAAAATATGCTAGCAATCTAAAATGGCTTTACGTATAAGTTAGCCAAGGCAAGATAATAGGATAACAAGTTTAGATAGATCTCCCATTTTTTGAGTAGGAAAATATCTTAAGCATGTTGTTCATCTTACCAACCATGCCCCAAGATTTTGGATTCAAATTTGCTTTTTCTGCTTTATTGTACGCCATTGTAAGATTTTGTTAAATCAATAAGAGATATAATAAAAGTATAATAGAATATTAATTATGAGTTTATGTCAATCAGCCCACTTGAAAGGTGGGAATCCTCTTATATCTATAGAATGTTATATACACAACTAACTTATCAATGTACGACATAACATTTCAAAGATATATAAATATTGTCTTCTAGTTGAATCCTTGCTTATCTCTTGATCTGTGATAGATTTGAATTTCATTTGTGGACGAGGATTAGATGCAGCAGCTCTAGAGTTACCTCTAATGCACCCCCACAATATATAACAACATTGAAAAGCACACATTGAGAGTAGAATATTCCCGAATGTGAAACAAGAATTTGATAATTTGAAGAATAAAATGGAAGAATATATAAAGGTTTATCTCTATTCTTTAGTTGTGCACTAAAATATGAATAAAAATACATTAAAAAAATAAAAATAAAAACGTGCAAGGAATGAGAATGAATTTAAATAATTATTTCATTAACTTTTCTGACTGGGATAAGGATACATCAAACAACAACCTAATTGATTCAAACTCTAGTTTAAGCTGGAATGCCTAGTTATTCGGCCACTTGGTCATTAATCCTTACTTTACCTTCTTCGCACTACCATAAAATTGGGAGCCTCTAGCCTAATTAGAATGCACTACAAGATCAAGCTTTCTATCTAATATTTCTATAACCTTTAAGAATAGGTATGTGTGCATTGATGTTGGGGCTAGGAGTTGGTCTAGAATAGAAAGTTGGTTCAAGAAGCAATACTCATTGCAAAACAGAACCTTCGAAGTGAGGCTTTTCATGAGAAGTATAGGATAAACAAAAATGTTAGGCTGTGTTATGATCCTCGTGTTTTATATGGGTTAAATCTAATCCTAATCATATATATATGGGCACATCCCCTTGCAAGCAAGTGAATTTTCAAGATGTTAGTTTTGTACTTGGAAACAAGTATTGTTGTCTCGCCTATACACAATCTAACCGTAGCAAATGACAACTCTCAATGGGGACATGGCTACATATGTTTCTCTTCAAATTCGATTGTTAAACATATATGTCTATCTATCTTTTACTATATGTCTTTTACAAAACCAAAGATAACTAAAACTTTCTATCAACCCATAGACGTTTCCATGTTAACATAGTTGATTACGTTCTACTATCCAACCAGCAGTCAGAACCAAGCCAAACATATATAAACAAGCAATTTGCTCTGACAATCAACACAAACTTTCAAGTAATTACAATTTTCCAAAATAGTACATATACATACCGCAATAGACGTAAGGTGGTTGTCATTTTGTCGCCTTCGAAAGACCCGACTTTTTTGTGACCGAGGCCAACTTTCAAGTATCAGTCCGATCGTCATCTACGCATATTATAGATTTACTGTGTTATATACGTTCATATGGGCTATGAAATATATGCACAACCTATTATTCTTGTGAAGAATTTAAATTTATATATCATGTTTTTAATGTATGCTATATGATCTAATTAACTGATAATGAAATGTAATATATTGTTACCTTGTGTGCTATCTGCAGATGCTCGGGGGACGATACGTGCCGGTGACCCAACGTCCTGCAAGGCCCTCTCAGTGGTCACTTCCGGCTCAGAGATCACTACTTGATACCCAAACCGCTCCTCATAAAGTGCCTCCTGATCAGCCATTTGCGCAGCCATTCGCTAAGTAAACTGCTCGTAATCGCAGCAGTCAAGGACTCTATCTGCTGCTTGTGCTCCTCCCTCTACTTGGCCAGTAGCTCCTCAATCTCTTGCTTATGCTCCTGCTCTTTCAATTGAAGTGTAGACTGAATCATTTCTGCAACTACCGAGGGGGGGTAGCATTTTGGGACCTCAACTAGGACGGTGTGTAATAAGAATGGATGTGTCCCCGCACCGGTAGAATATTCTTGCTCACGCCGTGGACACAACCCGCATACTCCGGCTTATTGCCGTGAGCTTGTGCATATGCATCGTTCGGTGCCCACTGAACCGTCCCCTCGGGCCCCTCTACCTATTCGGTGGGGTCAGAATCCGCAAGCCGAATCATCTCATTCTGCACGTTACATAAACACAGTCATCTTTTAGTCTAGGTATTAATCATAAGTATAAAAATTTATAAAAAAGTGTTTTAAAAGTTTACCACTCTCTCCGCAACCAGTGTATTTGGATAGCCACTGTCTTTCTTCGTATGGGTCTTGATGTAATTCACTGCTCATGTTGGGGCTTTGCCCGTTTTCATGACCTGAAAAAATCTCATTTTTATAAACATATTTCCACGTTATAATATTTGAATAATGATTTATGTAATTTGTGTGTATGGGGTTTGACATACATACCATCTCATGCAAGTGTTGGGTGAAGCTCTTTGAGCCAGCGCAATGTGGTATGATATATAAATTTCGTATATGTTTCATATGCGCGGCATATTCCTGCGCACACAAATTACGTCATTAATATGTAAAAAGATAAATAATTATAATTATTAATAGTACTACACAACTACAAGCAATAGATTGACCTACCTGATTCTTCTTCTCACACCACTTCTCCAACAGTATGTCCACGTCTACCTGGTCAAACTTCTTGATGACTGAAGCCCCTCTCGCCTTCATTGAGTCAGGAGTGTCATTGGCTCGAATGGTGAGTGGCTTTTTCAATTCGTGTCGCCAATATTTAAGCTTCTTGCCCATATCCTGCCATAGGTCCTTTTTAATTTCAGCAATGTTAGAGCCGGGCAATATGTGGAAGTCTTTTTGCATTAGTGAACAATTGAGAAATTAATAAACAAAACCAATATATATTAAATTTCACATAATAAGTTATAAGTTTCACATAATATTAAATCATTACATAATAAGTTTCACATAATTATGTAACTTTATATAGTGTATATAACCTATTAAGTTTCACATAATAAGTTATATACGTTATATAAAATTTAAATTCATAACCTATTGAATTACACTTACCATCAACACCTCAAAAAATCACTCTTTCTTCTCTAACAGTACCTTCTTCCAATCGTCCGATACCCAGACAAACGAACCGCTCCTGACCATCTTGCCTGTCCTCCATCACCATTTGCCCCGCTTTTCCCCACAGGTTGTGACATACCATTGAACTCCATTATGACCCGCTTTCCATCTAGTATTGAATATAACTTGTGTGAATCATTGATGTTGAGCACTTCAATATTGTCATTTGTATCTGCATTTGGTAAGTACAACATAAATTACTCTAACAATATTTAATGAAAATAAATAGACATTACATATTTAAAAACACGTTTAAAATAAAGTCATTACATATTTAAAATAAATAGTGATGTGGTAAATCTGTAACCAAATTTATCAATAATAAATTACCACTCGCAATAGAACGAATCCCGTAGGATAGGGCTATGTTGAGGGTGTCGAACCTCAAGGACTGTAGGGGTTTTGTTACTAAGTTCAAAAGACTAATTTTAACCTAATTAACAAAAGATGTTTGATTGTTTGTGAAATTGAGTGCATGAAAGTAAATGCAGAATTAAAAGTAAATATATGAGAGAGAGAAAGTAAGGTACGATTTCACCACAATCCGCACAACAATGGCAACGTATTTAATTCCAAAAACTCAGAATATGTATGTTATAAAGAACAAGAAAATACAATATCAAGGGATAAGGATAATCTATCTTGGTTGTACGGATCATCCACCTAACCACTAAGATGCGGCGACCCGTCTTCCCTAGGCATAAACTATAAAATCCCTTAATAAGTTTTCATACAATCAATGGAATAGCATAACCCATCTTGGTTGTACGGATCGTCTACCTAAATTACACTAAACTAGGGTGTAAATGCGACCGTCTTCCCTAGGCATGGCCTATCTTAATCCTATTAATCATATGTCTATTAAAACCCATTGCATAACCATCAATCTTATAATCACAGAAAATAAGGTTGATTTGAGTTCAATCTGAGCAAAATAATTTCTAAGACAAGAATAGAATTTAAATATTGAAATTGAATTGAATAACAATTGCATTGAATATTAAGAACAAAAATCTAAAGTTGCAATCCTCACAGTCATGCAATCAACATACATATATTGAATTAAATGAAATCAAATACAATCACCATTGTGCTTGGAAAGGGTTTACATCGGTACCCCACTAAGGGGTTTAGCCGCTCATGATCTTCTAAGCTCCACAGACAAGTTCTGAATTTCACTCTCGGAAAACGGCCCCCTTTTACAATGTTTAAGAGCCTATTTATAGGGATTAGAAAACCCTAGAAACCCTAAAACCCTAATTACAGTCGTAGGTCAGTCTCCCAATCCAATTGGGAGACTAAAAAGTCGAATGTCAAAAGGTGATTTTCGTGTTCTTGCGCCAGTCTGACGTTCACGGATTTGGGCGATCGTTCACAGTGTGATCGTTCACAAGCTTTGGGCGATCGTTCGCAGTGCGATCATTTACAGGATTGTTCACAGGATCGTTCCCAGGTACAGAATGATGCCAACTTGTCCCTTTTAGCCCGATTTCCAATGGAACTCTTGCATTTGACCTTGAAACACTAAAACAACGCAAAATAAAACAAATAACAATGCTAAGGAATCAACATATGCGAGTAAAGGGGCTTGAATGTGCAACATTCGGCGCTTATCAAATAGTCATTACATATATTGACTATCAATATAAATAGTCATTATATATATATACATATATATATTTATATTTAAATATTTATACTTCTAAACATACCTATCATCTAGACCACGTTCTTCTTCAGTACTGGCAAAGCAGGGACCTTAGGCTATGCCATAGCCTCTGACTCAGGCTGTGCTATATCCTCTGACTGAGACTGTGATATATCGGCTGAGTCGGTTTGTGGTATATCATGTGGATCATCACCATGGTCCACATGGTCTCCCCGTCTGGGGACACCTGCCGCTGCACATGAGCATGATCATCCACGGTAGTATGCTCCAAACACCCCACCATAGGTCCATATGGATTGCTCACTTGGGTCTCTAGTCGTGATCTGTATGGGTCTGGTTGCCCCATAATGATAGCGGCCACCATCAGGCTATCGACCTCCAAATAACCCGGCTCATGTAGGAATACTGGGCGATACCCTGATTGCGGGTCAATCAAGGTATGCATGTCCTCAGGCTGGCTGTCAACACCAATCATCTGCCTCAACGCGGACAGTGGGCGCTTCAGGCCACTTGTCCTTCCACCACGAATACTCATGTTTCACTACAACATTAATCACATTCCAAATTAATTAATATGACCGAGAAAAATATAATTCCAACTCAATTGAGAAAACGGCATGCAATCATAATTGCAAACAAACAGAAATTAAAAACAACTGAACAATCACATGAATTAAAAAATAAACATATACATGCCAACTTAATTTTTATGAAATCACCTAATTGCTTCAATAGGTGGTAGGTTGGTTCTACCGTAATCTATGTCATCCGGATGTGGATCATAATGATGATTATGATCTAACTACAGAAGCTCACTCTCGTGGTAGTTTGCTTCTTCGTCATCAGCCCCTTGACCCTGACCAATGTCGTACACATTCCTAGGTTTGGTTCTTATGGCGCAAGGCCAATTTGGGTCCTGTTGTCATCGACGTAAAATACTTGTGAGACTTGGGAAGTTAGCATGTAGGGCTCATCAATGATTTTATCCCCTCTGTGTACAAGATTCTTGAAGTTTACTAGCGTTAGGCCATGCTTGTCCAACTTGTACCCCCTGCCTCTTGTGTTGTCCGTCCAATCACACTTAAACAATACGTACTTAGTCCAATCGTAGTACTCCACCTCAATTATTTGAGTTAGCTTCCCATAGTACGTTTCGCCATCAACAATGGGCACACACACGCCACTGTTCTGAGACCTCCTTCCCACATCATATGCAATTGTGCAGAACAATTTTCCATTGACCACATATATGTTATATTGGAATGTTGAGACCTTTGGCCCTCTACAATGCATGACTAGTTTCTCCCCCAGTTCCATCCTCTGTTGATCGTCCAAATTATCCACCTACGGGCGTAATAAAAGCGTATACGTGGCCGTTAACTATTTATGTTAAAGAATATGAGTGAGAAACAAATTTCTAGATATAGTGAAATTATTATGAGCACAATTGTCTTACGTACATAGTCACGGTACCAATTGTAAAACTGTTGATAATGTTGGGTCTCCAACTGAGTGTCTGTCATTTGCCCCATATTCGAACATCTCCTAATCGTTTCCATGTGTGCCCTACAATTGAGTAAATCCGTTCGTTTTAGTGCACTAGTAGCAGTGCATGTTATTAAGTTATAATAACCATAACTAAATATATTACGACTTACATCCGTAGTTGTTGAAATTCGTCCGAGTTGAATAATATATCGATGAATCTGTATCATTGTGATTCGATCTAGGTTGACTCGTGTTCCTGCCCCCCTACACCCATCTTCATTTCTTTGCGGCCTATTATGAATTGTCGGTGCATTACTTAAATATGCCAAGCAGAACATCACTAACTCAGTTGCTATGTATCCCTCCGTAATGCAACCCTCATGAGTCGCATTGTTACGAACATTGGATTTGAATCCCCCAAGGCTCCTACACATCAACACTCATTCAACCATTACACTTTTCAACATATGAATTAAATGAGTTTACTATATTTAATACGTTTTACCTCTCTCCCAGATACATCCACCAATACTGCACAAGTCCACCGAGTCAACATTCACGAACAAGATGGACGACAACGTGAACCATGCTAATGAAGAAGCTAGGGGGGAATATCTGTTCCATCAAACACAAAGTCATACAGATATGTTCTTGAAGTCTATCCAAAGCCTCGGGTGTCAGTGTCGTTTCACATATGCCCCTGAAGAATGTAGACATGTCAACCATAACCTTGATCACGTTGCTTGACAATTTCGATCCCTTCAATGCAATAGAGAGAAGTTGTTGCATGATTACATGGTTGTCATGACTCTTGAAACCTGACAACATGCGGTCATTCATTTTAACACATCAGGATATATTGGAGGCATAATCGTCGCACCCTTACATCTTGAAGCATTTGTAAAAAAGCAGTTTTATCTTCGGTTGACATCGTGTGGGGAGCAGGCGGCAAATAAGTTCTCCCGCCATCGCCAATGTACGGATGCAGTTTAGGTCTCAAACCCATTTCTTGCAAGTCTTGACATGCTTGAAGGTTATCCTTGGATTTTCCTTTAATGTATAGAAGTGTGTGAAGAATGTTGTCCATAACATTTTTTTCAATGTGCATCACATCAAGGTTGTGCCTCAACAAATTATCTTTCCAATACGGCAACCTGAAAAAAATACTTTTCTTTTTCCACAACATTTCAGCGGCCACTGGTTCTTCTTGTGTTGCGTATTATTCCTCTTCCTCTTCTTCTTCGGCTTCTTTTCTCTTTTTTTTCTTGTGGTCCTTCTTGGTTGATTCAGGGGGCTTCGGTGTCTTCCCGGCACTCTCGTCTTTGAATGCCATCCCTTCTAACTATCTCAATATTTCGTCTCCACTTGGCACTTCAGGGGTATATTCCAATTCCTACTTACCGTCAAACGTACGCCTGTTCCTCCTGAATGGATGATCCGTAGGCAAGTATCGCCTATAACCCATAAAACAATATTTTTTTCCCATGTTTTAGCCATGTCGACCTTGTCGAATACATATAACAAGGACATGCCTTTACACCCCTCGTAGGCCAACCCAACAAATCTGTGTACGCCGGGAAGTCATTAATCGTCCACATCAACTGCGCTCGTATCATAAAATGTTTTCTTTTTGAGACATCATACGTGCGTACCCCTACATTCCATAGTTCTTGTAATTCCTCAATCAGGCGTTGAAGGTACACATCTATATCCATTCCAGGCGATTTTGGGCCTTAGATAACTAGGGATAAGATAAATGATGATTGTTTCATGCACATCCAAGGCAGCAAGTTGTACGGTACAATCATTACAGGCCAAGTACTATGGAATGTGCTCATATTGCCAAATGAGTTAAACCCATCCGAAGTTAGGCCAAGCCTTACGTTCCTGCTGTCATATGCGAAATCCGGATGTAAATTATCAAACGACTTACATGCTTGGCCATCGACCAGATGCCTCAAGACGCTGTCTTTTGTGCGACCCTCTGCATGCCATCTCATATTATGCGCGGTACGCTGCAACATGAACAACCTCTATAATCTTGGAATTGATGGAAACCAGCGCAATACCTTTGCCGGATGTTTCTTACTCGCCGATATAGGTTGGCCATCATCATCCAAACTCACTTCATCCTTCCATTTAGATTGCCCACATTTAAGACATGACTCTAAGTCCTTATTGTCCTTCCAAAACAGCATACAATCGTTGCGACATGCCGGTATTTTCTCATACCCAAGCCTTATATCCCTTAGGAATTTTTTGGCCTGATATGTATTATCTGGTAAAGCCTCACCATCATTAGGCAACAATTGATTGACGAACTCAAGGAGAGCCAAGAAAATCGTGTTACTAACTCCACCCAAACACTTCAAATTGTACAGTGGCACTGAGTTTGCTGTGCCTAGTCTTCCAGTGAAGTTGCTTGTCAGAATTTTTTAGCAATTCATCGTACTTTTGGGCATCGCCTGTGTCGGGTGCATCATCCATAATCTGTTCTTCACCACCTTGTGCCCCAGGTTGAGGCTGATTGATGTCTTCCCTGACATCATGCATACCGAACAAATCACGCAACATTGCTTGCATATTGCCACTCACATCATCTGTGCTTGGACCTGCTTTTGCGGCCGGTCTCGACAAGTTGGTTCCTTCAACCCGAGATCGTATAGGACTCTCACCGTGATAAATCCAATCCTTGTATTGGGGCCACATTCCTTTACCCCCTGTCAAGTGATCATATACCAAGGCCGGAGTGTTCCGCCTGTTGAGGCAACACATCTTACATGGACAAAAAATGAGTCCATCTAGTGTCCTACAATTGAGTATTGCAAAATCTACGAACGATCTATAACAGTCAATGTTTTCCTTCGAGATCCTAGGCTTCATCATCCAACTCTTGTCCATATTGTTACTACGTAAATTAAAAAAATCGATTAATTTACCTGCATTATATATTGGGGCAGTACACGTTAAAAATAGCTAGGTTTATTAAACCCTAATAAAAATTCAATTATTTAACAATTAGATATATGTTGGAAGGAAATGGCATCTCAAAGCAAGTAGATATATGGTCATATATATCAAATTGGATATAACTTATTCTATGGATGATAATATTATAGTTAACAAAGCAAAACTTCATCTTAGTTTGATTTGGTTAATTAAACAAAGATTCAATTCAGTTAATTAGTAGGACAATATGTACGTACTTAAATTATTTCTATGAATGTCCATAAAGCCATTTCAATTTTTATGCCCTAAGTACTTATAGAATAATAAGTTTAAATAATGAGTATGCACAAATACAATATGAATCGAGAGATATAATTGCATTTTTAAGGATGGGATAAAAAATAGCTTACCAAGAAAACAATAACGATGGGAACCAACATGTACCAATCCCTTATCTTGCAATCATATGGTACATATAGAATTATATTTCCTACCTAGCCTGCCGCCTCTTCAGCAAACTTCACAGCTAAAACGTTCTCATCTCGTAAAACTCTTTGTAGGTGATTTTTTGTGTTTTGTGAAAATAGGCCGGGGCTCTGAACATTGTCAAATGAAACAATATATTTAGCACAAAATATCTTGAAGTGATAAATTAATAGTAGAATCATTTGGTCTACATAAATCATCCATACAAAAAAATATCAATTTGTAAAGATTTAACCTTCACAGGTATATATATATAACACATTGTAGGAAGCAACCAATAAATCCCCAATAGAAGTGGGCTTTTCCTTCTATGGACCTAAAGTGTGGATGGTAGAATTCATCCCCCTTAAGAGCTCCAAGTATATAAAAAAGACTTGATCACAGACCAACCATCTCTGATAAAGGCTTTGATAGAGAAAGACTTACCATCACCCTTTTCACACCCACACTCCTAACAACATTCAAGTCTTAAGGCAGTGGCTAATTAATGACACTGCCCAATCTGATTATGAGCATCCACTAAATATTGCCACAACTCCCTACGCTCTACACAATTATTAGATCCACATAGATAAGAATGAACCCGGCCATTTGTAATCCCCTACACCAAACTAACTTTACAATGTATATATATCTTAGGCAGAAGTACTACTCAACATCCTAACATTTTCAATTTTAGTATTCCAACATGTTAAAATTTTCCAAAGATTATGTTTATCATAATTATTGATAAAACCCCATACTGAAAAATATGTTAGCTCCTTAATACAACCAAAATTATCTACTTGAACTCGGGTCTCTAGCTACCAAACAAAACAAATCAACCTTAAGTAGAAAATTAACAAATAGTTCACCTCATTTTGCTTGCCTTCTCCCCTTAGTCCCCTAAAACACCCTTACACTTACTTGTAAAAATCTTTTAGTTTTTAGGGTTTTGCAAAATTATTGCTTAATTTTGCTAACCCATAAACATTTTTCAAAGAGAGCTTGCAAATATTGGTTGATAATTCGCCTTGGACTGTTTGTTGCTAAATACTAATAATTTACCTACTCATTTATTTTGTAATAATTATTTAGCAAAATATATTTGACAAAAAAAAACATTTTCAAATATATAATTAACAAGCTAGCTAGGCAATGGTTTTGTAATGAACTTGTACTATTTCTCTTTAATTAATTGTAAGATTTGTGAAACCATATATGACTATACTTTCAGTATTTGAAGGAAAAATCAGAAATATCCATAGCATCTTTCTTTTCTTTACATTTTTGCTAACAAATCAATTTCTGTTCTTTTTAATTACTATTATTACTATTATAATTAATAATATAGGGTCTCTTTCCTTTTTAGTTTCTGTACGTATACGCTTTAGATAAGAGCTAAATTTGGAGAGAAAAAAAAAATCAATTTATCAAAGAGAGCAACTTTTCAAAGGAATATTTAAACATCAAATTCCCTATGATTCTATAAGGAATTAAACATCAAATTCCCTCTTTAGCAAACTTCACAACTAAAAGGTTATCATCCCCTAAAATAATATCTAAGCAATTTGAAAAAAAAAATTTAATTAAATCAAGATAATATATATATATATATATATATATCTATGCATACCGGGGATGGAGAGAGACCGGCCTAGAAAGGAGAGTGAGTCTGCGGTGGAGATGGAGGAGTTCGCCGAAGGAAATGGCCAGGGGTGGGTGTTCGCCGGAGCAGGGAAGAAAACTCGAAAGAGCTGCGCGGGATGGTCGGTGGGGGAAAAAAAAAAACAAGACAGGGAAAATGCTGAGTGGGAGGATGGGAAAACAGGATAAGGGAGACAGCTGAGTCGTGGGATGAGGGGAAAACGGGGGAGCAAGGGAGAGGGAAGATTCCGGCTTAGGAGTGTGGAGAGTTGGCGCAAGAGGAGGGGGAAAAAGAAATCGGGGGAAGAAAAATGGGGGGAAAAGGAAGAAAGAGAATGGGGGGGTGCGGGCCAGCTGGGGGCCACGCGTCACACCCCCATTCCTAACGTGGCATATGCAGCCATGTCGCAATATGGTGACGTGTGGCAACGCACCATGTTACCAAATGCTGACGTGGCACTACGCCATGTCACTAAATGGTGGAAAAAAAATTAAATATGCATAAGTAGCTACATGCATTCCTTTACCCACACATAACTTATGCATGGGCTGCATGCAGGGATGGATCCACTAAAATAAAAAGAAACAAAAAACCCTAACTAATTACGTGCCAAACCCTAATGAAGTCTAAAAGAATAAATTAAGTAAACCCTAATTAATTAAGTATCTAACCTAGCTAATGAATTATGTTATACTAATTAATTAACTATCATAATTAATGATATAACCTAATAATTAATTAACATAACCTAATTAACCATAAATAACCGTATTAATTATGTTAATCTAATTAATTAACAATCCTAATTAACCATAACTAACCTTACTAATTATGTTAACCTAATTAATTAACTATCCTATTTATGTTACTAATTATGTTATACTTAATTAATTAATTAATTATTTAGTTAACCTAATTAAGTAACTATGTTAACCCAATTAATTAACTCACCTAACTAACCAATCAACCTAATTAATTAGGTTAATACAAATAATATATAAATTAGGAATTAGAAAAAAAAAAAAAAAAAAAAATTTCCTAACGTGCCACGTATGACACGTTAGGAAATCCTAACGCGTTACACATACCACGTTAGGATTTGCTAACGTGTCTTATGTGGCACGTTAGGAAAATGGTGACGTGGCAACATTGCCACGTGGGTAATTATTTTTTTTTTAATTTCCAATTATAATATAACCTAATTAATTATCTAACCAATAATAAATTAACTAACCTACCTAATTAATTAAGTATCTAACCTAGTGAATTGTGTTATCTTGATTAATTATATAACCCAATTAATTAAGTAACCATATTTCCACCTTAGTAATTATGTTAACCTAATTAATTAACTATCCTATTTATGTTACTAATTATGTTATACTTAATTAATTAATTATTTATTTAGTTAACCTAATTGAGTAACTATGTTAACCCAATTAATTAACTCACCTAACTAACCAATCAACCTAATTAATTAGGTTAATACAAATAATATATCAATTAGGAATTAGAAAAAGAAAAGGAAAAAAAAAAAACCCCATTTCCTAACGTGCCACGTATGACACGTTAGGAAATCCTAACGTGTCTTACATGCCACATTAGGATTTTGCTAACGTGTAATATGCAGCATGTTAGTAAACTTTTTTTTTTTTAGTTCTCTTAACAATAAAGTTTATTAGTATAATTAGGTTAATTAATTAGATATATATAGTTACGTGACTTTAAGTAGGTTCATTACTTAGGCTACTATGCTTATGGTAGTTTAAGTAAGTTAATTCATTATATTAATTAGGTGGTGATTGTACCCCCATTGGATGAGTTGAACTACCCAATAACAATGAATACTTTCAAATCTAAGCCACCTATGATGAACATATATGGATTCAACAATCATCGAGCACCCCAAAACCCGTTTCACGGTGACCCACATGGGTTTGCTCCTGGCCCCCACTGTGCATGCCTATACTAATTATGTACCTATAGATAATATAAACACCATGCATGGCCATTTCATTTTTGAAAGAAAAAATAATAAGCAATTCATTTGACTATATAATAATTTATATTATTTAATATTCATAATAATATATATATTTTGGGCTACATACATATATATATATATAGTAAGATTAGTATATACATATATACATATAACCTAATTAGGTTAGTACAAATAACATATCATATAAAAAAAAAAAAAGGAAAAGCCATTTACTAATGTGCTAAGTGTGACACGTTAGAAAATCCTAACGTGTGTCATTTTGCACGTTGGTATTTGGAAAAAATTTTCTAAGGTGTTAAACCTTACACATTACTAAAATTTATTTATTTATTTAAAAAAAAAATCCCATTCCTAACATGGCATTAACTACACGTTACCTGTGAATAATTGTAGTGACCCAAATGACTAACTAGGTATAAGTGGCTTAGTTGGGGGAGTTAATTTGGGCTTTGGGGATGACGCTAGTTAGGCGACGTACACCTGTTGTTATGCAACGTATGTACACGGGGACCACGGACGACGCTCTGCAAACTACAGTGGACGATGGGACCACTGGACATACGCTACTTTTTGAATACCCTCTGGATAATACCTAGATGTACGAGGCAGCCATTGAACCATTGGGCAAGAACCACCGGACGTACGCCCCTTGGCCGGACGTCCGTTGCTTTCTGGGCCTATAAATAGAGTCTTACCCCCTTCATATTTTTCATACTTTCAGGATGCCCCTAGGCTGCCAGATTGTTTCTTAAGCATTTTCCAAGCTTCTGAGTGTTTGGTGAGTGTGTGTGCAAGGCGTTTACGAGTTCTGAATGTTCGTGAAGCGGAACTCTTGCGGTTTTGTTTTAAGGAGGTAACGTTCGAACGTAGTTCTGAACGTTGTTATGCTACTTGATTATTGCTTAGTTGTAGTGGTTAACTTAGTTGCACCTTAAAACCCATTTGGGTTAGCGTTTGGTTAGTTTAGCGTTGTTACATTGCATGGAGGTTTCAAACTGGACTAAAGAGCTTTAGATAGTTCTCAGTAGCCTTAGGAGTCGAAGGATAGGTGGACAGTGGAGAGAAAATGAGGTTCTCCCTGAGAAACCATACAGCGGACATATGGTGTCGAGACCGGACGTATGGCTTGTCGTTGCACGGCAGATGTACGCACCCGAGCTCAAACGTACAATCAATGTGTGGCAAGGAAACCCTATTTTCGCCAAATGTCTCATAGCTCCTGTTTTCCTTGATTTAGGGTTGTTCTAGTAGAATTAGGACTAATAGAAGATTTTCTACAGATTTGGAGAACCCGGACCTTTTGGAGTTTTCGGAGACGCATGTCGACCCAGGTGAGTTTTAACTCACATAATGCGCATAGTTATTTTCCATGCACTGCACGTTTATTTTGTGTACCAAGAAAACATGCATATTTTACAACTTTCACAGTTTGTACTTTTGCACATGTCATTTTGGAAAAAACGTTGTACTGAATCTGTTAAGCAAGTAAGACTTGTAAAAAGACATACATGTAAAATATAGACAAGATAATTTGCATCGTATGACATGGTACACCGGTACGTGCAGTAGTAATGGCCATGGGCTTACTATACATATTAGCTTTATGGTCAAATGTGTGCGTTATGTGAGGACTGTGGATCCATTGGTTTCGTGACCTTGATGCAACCATTCCCAATGGTTCGGTCACTACAGGACGGACGTCATTAGTTGGTGTGGGCCACTCGGGGATGGACCCGATCATGCCACTAATGTTACGTACGGTATGTTATGCAATGGCGGGGCACTGGCATTATATTATAGGTCCATCGGGACAGCATCAACCCTGCTGAGAATGGGTAATATCTCGAGTAGACCATACTGTTGAATTATGACTATTGTTGACACCATATGCATATATCATTCTTATATATATATCACGCATAATTAAACTGTCATGAAGGAACTGTTTTGCTCAATAAATACCTGAGTTCATTACTGAAAACTGGCATAGGTATTATCTGCGTTAAAAATCACTAAGTCTTAGACTTACCCTTTTATTTATGTCTTTCTCCATTATTACGAATAATTGCGCGGTTTAGCTGCACTAGACGAGGATGCCGTCGGAGATTACGTGGATGATTGCTCAGGACCTGATACGAGTAATTTTTGAAGACATGGACCCAATTTGGCTTAGAACAATGTGGGAGGATGGAGAATCTGTCCGTGCAGACATGATCAAGATTTTGATAACACTAGCTTTGTTGAAGCTTAGGTCTAGGCTTTGATCTATTGATCTTTTGAGAACTATGTTGATGTAACATATTTTGGGATGTATCTATTTCTCTTGTTGACGGTCTGATGACCGATACATTGATGACTACTTGTTATATTATGGATGTAGTATTTTATCTCTGGTATTGTTGTGTGATGTTTCATTTACTATCTCTTAAATCCCATAATCTTGGTAAAGTCTTCCACTATAGTTTTCTCATTACGAGGAAAGTGATTTCTCGGAGGTCGTGTCTTGGAGGGACATGACTGGGATGGCGCGCCATGGAATCAATTACTGGTTAATTGATATTCCCATCGGGCAGGGCGTCACAGTTGGTATTAGAGCTCTTTGCTCTAAAAAGACTATAGGATAAAGGGAAAAAGAGAACTTAGGCCATGATCACACCAGAGATTAGGCTAGATAAGCGATTAGGACTTAGCCTCTAGGTTTGTTCGCTTGGTTCTAGTAGAGTCGGTTCTAACTCTGCTCTTCACTGCAGAGAATGCCGCCCCGAAGGAACCCTGCAACCGGACCTAATGCGTTGGAGATCGGAGAAGGAAGTGTTCACCTGGAGCCTGTGGACATTCCTGTTGAGGAGGCGACACTCCTAAGGAGTCAAGTGATGGAAGCAATTGGCCAGTTGGTTTCGGCCATCGATCATGATAGGCTTGCAAGACAGCCAGTTGAAGGGACTAGATGCTCATTGAAGGATTTCTGCAGTCATCACTTGGAAAGTTTTGACGAAAAGGCAACCACACTAGTGCTGAGAATTGGCTGAACGACATGGAGGAGTTGTTAGCTACTCTCGGATGTACCAATGAGCAGAAGGTGGCTTATGCTGCTTATAAGTTGACTAGAGAAGCTAAGCGCTGGTGGCAGGATAAGAAAGTGGTGCTTGTCACTGACTTGGGTTCGGAGACTGCCATTTCTTGGGTAGTCTTCAAGCACGAGTTCAATCGGCACTTCTTTTCTAGAGTCGTGAAGGAGGCGAAGGCATGAGAGTTTTTAGATCTAGTCCAAGGAGAAATGTCAATGATTGAGTACGCTGCGAAGTTTCTACAATTCTTGCGCTTTAGACTGTACCTCATCCCGACTGAGGAAAAGAAAGCTAAGAAGTTCAACGAAGGTTGAACTCTCGCATTCGGATTATGATGAGCTGTTTTGACATTCGGGATTTCTCCCAATTGGTCGATAAGGCATCAATCTATGAGGAGAGTTTGAAGGAGAATGCGGCTGAGTAAGCGGATCAGAAGAAGAGAACTCAAGGAACTGGTACTTCGGTCGAAGGAGTTGGGCCAGCTAAGAGGATGGCGATGGGGAGCTTTCCACCCCAGAGGTCACAAGGATGTACCTCTGGTAACCCTCCAGCTTCGTCGCAAAGGAATCAGACGTCGGAGCTATGCAAGAAGTGTAACCATGTACACTGGGGGCCCTATAGGATGGCAACTGGAACTTGCTATTGCTGCGGCAAGTTTGGGCACTTCAGCAAAGACTATGTGAGCAAGAGGGCTGCTCAGAAGCCTTTGGCGCCATCTAGGGTTTACGCAATTGTTCCAGGAGAATCGAAGGAGGATCGGAAGTGGTGATAGGTAATGTCCTTATACTTGGATTTGAAGCTTCAGTTTTGTTTGATTCAGGGGCTACCCACTCTTTTGTATCTATAGTATTTGTAAGGTTGTCTAGACTTGTAGTGAGAACTTTGGAACCTGGTCTAGCTGTAACTACACCCATAGCGAAAACTGTGGTCTGTAAGCATGTAGTTTGCGAATGCCCTGTTAGCATTTGTGGAAGAGTACTTCCCGCAAACTTAGTTGTTCTCCTTATGTTTAGTTACGACATTATTCTTGAAATAGACTAGTTGACGAAGCACTTGGCAATTATCGACTGCGTTCTAAAGAAAGTGACGCTTACGTCTTGGGGAGAAGGAAAAGTGACGTATGTTGGAAAACAAGCGAGGTCTTTACCTCCAACGATTTTGACCACGCAGGCGAGGAAGCTTATCGTCGGAGGTGATCAAGCATTTTTGGCATTCATCGTCGCTCCAACGAAGCAAGCAAAGAAGAATTTGGAAGATATTCCTATGGTGTGCGAGTATCCAGATGTCTTTTCGTCGTACTCTAGATTACTACCACAAAGGGAGGTGGAGTTTGGGATTGAATGTGTGCCAGGCGCTAATCCTATCTCGAAGGCACCATATAGGATGGCGTCTTCAGAGTTGAAGGAGTTAAAGAAACAACTCCAAGAACTTTTGGACAAGGGTTTCATTCGCCCTAATATATCACTGTGGGGAGCACCGGTGTTGTTTGTCGAGAAGAAGGACGGGTCAATGAGGATGTGCATTGACTATCGGGAGTTGAATAAGGTGACGATCAAGAATCGATATCCTCTGCCAAGGATCGACGACCTATTGGATCAGCTGCAAGGAGCGCGGGTATTTTCTAAGGTCAATTTGCGCTTGGGCTATCATCAAGTAAGAGTGAAGGAAGAGGACATTCGTAAAACAGCCTTTAGGACTCATTATGGACACTACGAGTTCTTAGTTATGTCCTTTGGACTAACTAATGTGCCAGCAGTCTTTATGGACACGATGAAAGAGTCTTTCACGACTATTTGGATCAGTTCACCGTTGTCTTTATTGACGATATATTGATTTACTCAAAGACTTCGAAGGAGCACGAGGAGCACTTACGCAAGGTATTGGAGAGGCTTAGGAGTGAGAAGCTCTATGCTAAACTCAAGAAGTGCGAGTTTTGGCTGGATAGCGTGTCTTTCCTTGGACATGTTATTTTTGGAGAAAGAGAAGCAGTTGACCCGAAGAAGGTGAAGGTTGTGGTCAAGTGGACAAGGCCAACTAGCGTGTTTGAGATTCAGAGTTTCTTAGGACTCACTGGTTACTATTGATGCTTCATCGAAGGTTTTTCGAAGCTGTCGAGACCACTTACTGCTTTGACTAGAAAAAATGCTCGTTTTGTCTGGACGGATGAGTGTGAGCAATGTTTCCAAGAGCTGAAGAGGCGATTGGTAACCGCTCCAGTGCTGGCATTGCCTACGGAATCTGGTAATTTCGTAGTGTATAACGACGCTTCTAAAAAGGGTTTAGGTTGCGTGCTGATGTAGAACGGCAATGTTATTGCCTATGCTTCACGCCAACTAAAACCATATGAGCAGAACTACCCTGCACACGACTTGGAGTTGGCAGCGATTGTGTTTGCTCTTAAGATTTGGAGACACTACTTGTGGCGTGATCGAGATCTATATGGAGCATAAGAGCTTGAAGTATCTCTTCACTCAAAAGGAGCTGAACATGAGATAGAGAAGGTGGCTAAAGTTGATCAAGGATTATGATTATGAGATCAATTATCATCCTATTAAGGCTAACGAAGTAACAGACGCGTTGAGCAGGAAATCAACGGTGGAGCTTGCTACTCTTGGGATTTCTCAACCCCAGTTGATTAAGGAACTCACTGGGATGGGCCTGGAAGTAGTAGGCGAAGGCATGCCTATACACTTGGCTAACCTGATGGTTCAGTCAGAATTGCTTGCAAGAATCAAGGCAGCTCAGCTCGAAGATCCTGAGTGTGCCAAGATCAAGCAACTGCTTGCAGAAGGCAAGGCAAAGGAGTTTTGTCTTAAGGAGGACGGGCTGCTCACCCATTTCAAGCATGTACCAGAGATCGGAGAACTGAGGAAGGAGATAATGAGCGAGGCTCATCATTCTTCATACACTGTGCATTCTGGAGGCACCAAGATGTACCGTGATGTGAATGGGTCATATTGGTGGAACAATATGAAGAAGGACATTGTGAAGTTTCTAGAGCAGTGTTCAACTTGCCAACAAGTGAAGGCAGAACATCAGAGACGGCAGGAACACTAAAGCCGTTGCTTATACTAAAGTGAAAGTGGGACGAGATCATAATGAATTTTATTTTAGGGTTACCCAAGACACCCGTTGGTGAAGATTCCATTTGGGTTGTTGTCGACCGATTGACGAAAAGTGCTCACTTTATTCCCATAAAGGTTAAGGATCCGATGGATAAGTTGGCTAGACTATATGTCAAGAATGTAGTTCATTTACATGGGGTACCATCGGCAATTATTTCAGATAGAGACTCTCATTTTACCTCAAGGTTCTGGCAAAGTCTTCAGAATGAAATGGGGACAGAGCTAAAGTTTAGTACTGCTTTTCATCCTCAAACAGACAATCAGTTTGAGCGGACGAACCAGATCCTAAAAGATATGTTACGGGCATGTGTGTTGGAATTCAAAGGAAGTTGGGTTCAGTACTTGCCTTAGATCGAGTTTGCCTACAACAACAGTTATCAGGCGACTATTGGAATGCCGCCGTATGAAGCACTTTATGGACGAAAGTGCCAATCACATTTGTATTAGGACAACATTGGTGAAAGACAGACATTGGGGCCAGAGCTGATTCAGGACACTTGTGAGAAGGTGCGTGTCATCAAGGAATGCATGAGTGCAGCTCATAGTCGGCAGAAGAGTTACGCTGATAAACGAAGAAGGCCTTTGGAATTCGAAGTGGGAGATTGTGTGTTCTTGAAGGTATCACCTATGAAGGGAGTAATGCGATTTGGGAAGAAGGGGAAGCTTAGCCCTAGATTCATTAGACCGTTCAAAATTACTCAGAAAGTGGGGAAGTTAGCATATAGGATTGCCTTACCCCCAGATCTGATTGGAACACATGACGTTTTCCATGTGTCGATGCTAAGGAAGTATATCGCTATCCCCGATGTAATTGTGGAGTATGAGTCGTTGGAAATCCAGGAGGAATTAACCTACGTGGAGGAACTAGTTAGAATTGTGGATAAGAAGGAGCAGGTGCTATGTACTAAAACGATTCTTATCGTCAAGGTACTGTGACGTAATCATGGAATGGAGGAGGCATCATGGGAAGCAGAACACAATATGCAAAGTCGCTACCCACATTTGTTTGAATGATTGCGTACGACTCTTTCTTTTAAGAATTTACTTAGACAATATATCTATTTCCATTTTTGGGTAAGGAAATAGTTGACTAAGAAAGGGTTCTTTTCTCTTCAGGATTATAGCACCTATACCAATCGACCCGGACTGTGTATGGAACTACTCTTTCTGCGAGTGGATAGATTTGGGAGTAGAAATCGACGAGGATTGGTATAGCATGGGCAACATCGAGTACGATGCACTCGACGACTTACGAGGCAATTTTTCGTAACTGTTTAAAGAGGATGATGTACCGATTAATGGATGGGACGAGATAATCCAAGAACCTACCGAGCACGGTAGGAATAACTTATGGATAAGAGGTAACATTCTACATCTCTTTGAATACTGTTCTTTTGGTATTTGTCTCGAAATTTCGAGGACAAAATTCTTATAAGGGGGTAGAATGTAGTGCCCCAAATGACTAACTAAGCATAAGTGGCTTAGTTGGAGGAGTTAATTTGGGCTTTAGGTCACTAAGGCTGCTAGAGGCGTAATTTGGACTTTGAGACGCTAGGTTAGGCGATACGCCGTTGTCTAGTAACGATCGGGGACCACCGACATACGCCTACAAACCATACGGACACACGTGGACCACCAGACGTACGCTATTTTTGAATACCTTGATAATACCTAGACATACGAGACAACCATTGAACCACTGGGCAAGAACCACCGAACATACGCCTTTGACGACCGCTTTTTGGGCCTATAGAGCCCTACCCTCGTAGATTTTTCATAGTTTGCCCCTAGGCTGATTGTTTCTAAGTGTTTTCCAAGCTTGTGAGTGTTTGGTGAGTGTGTGTGTGAGGCGTTAGTTCGAGTTTTCGTGAAGTGGAACTCTTGCGATTTTGTTTCAAGGAGGTAACATTTGATCCATAAGCTTTAATTTACGTTGTTATCTTTGCTTGGTTATTGTTTAGTTGTAGTGGTTAGCTTAGTTGCACCTTAAAACCGCTTGGGTTAACGTTTGGTTAGTTTAGCGTTATTACGTTGCATGGAGGTTTAAAGCTAGACTAAAGGGCTTTAGGTAGTACCAGTAGCCTTAGGAGTCGGAGGATAGGCGGACAATGGAGAGAAAATGAGGTTCTCCCGAGAACCCATATAACAGACGTGTCGAGACGGACGTCTGACTTGTCGTTACCTGACATGGACGTCGCCCGAGCCAGACGTGGTCACATGTGGCGAGGAAACCTATTTTCCAAATGTCCCATAGCTCCTGTTTTCCTTGATTTAGGGTTGTTATAGTGAATTAGGACTAATAGAAGGTTTTCCACAGATTTGGAGAACCGGACCTTTTGGAGTTTTAGACATGCGTATTAACCGGTGAGTTTTAACTCACATAATGCGCATTGTTATTTTCCATGCACGCGTTTATTTTGTGTACCAAGAAAACATGCATATTTACAACTCTCACCGTTTGTACTTATTGCACATGAACTCTGTCATTTTGGGAAAAAACGTTGTGCTAAATCATTAACCAAGTGAGACTTGTAAAAGACATGCATGTAAAAATCGACATGGTACACCGGTATGTGGTAGTAATGGCCATGGGCTTACTATACATGTTAGCTTTATGGTCAAATGTGTGCGTTATGTGAGGCTGTGGATCCATTGGTTTCGTGACCTTGATGCAACCATTCCCAATGGTTCGGTCACTCTGGGAACGTCACTAGTTGGTGTGTGGGCCACTGTCGGACCGATCGTGCCACTAATGTTACGTCATGGTATGTTATGCAATGGCTAGGCTTGGCATTGTATTATAGGTCCCTCGGGACAGCATCAACCTACTGAGAATGGGTAATATCTCGGGTAGACCATACTGTTGAACTATGACTATTGTTGACACCATATGCATATATCATTCTTATACATATATCACGATAATTAATCATCATGGAGGAACTGTTTTGTTCAATAAATACGAGTTCATTTCAAAAGCGGCATGGGCATTATCTGCGTTAAAAATCACTAAGTCTTAGACTTACCCTTTTATATGTCTTTCCCCATCATTTACGATTAATTGCGGTTTGTGCACTACGAAGATGCCATCGGAGGTTACGTGGGTGATTGCTCGGGACTGTCGGGTAATTTTAGGACATGGACCCGGTTTGGCTTAGGACGATGTGGGAGGATGGAGGATCTGTCTGCAGACATGATCGAGATTTTGATCTCTAGCTTTGTTAAAACTTAAGTCTAGGCTTTGATCTGTTGATCTTTTGAGAACTATGTTGATGTAACATATTTTGGGATGTATCTATTTCTCTTGTTGTGATCGATGGCCGGTACATTGATGACTACTTGTTATGTTATGGATGTAGTATTTTATCTACGGTATTGTTGTGATGTTTCATTTACTATTTCTTAAATCTCATAGTCTTAGTAAAGTCTTTCGCTGCAATTTTCTCGTTACGACGAGGAAAGTAATTTCCCAGAGGTCGTGTCTCGGAGGGACATGACTGGGATGGCGCGCCGTGGGATCAATTACTGGTTAATTGATATTCTCATCGAGCAGGGCATCACAATAATGTCACGTTAGGAATTAGTAACGTGATAAAAACTACACGTTAGAATATTAATTTTTTTTTTTTTTCAAAACCCATTACTAACATGTTCAAAATTAACACTTTAGTAAATTGTGACGTGGTAAAAAAATGTGAACAGTAGACACATTAGTAAATGGCGTGTTTTTTGTAGTATAAATTGGAAGACACAAATAATATATTTGACAAATATGTTGGCACTAGGGGAAATGTGCCAATGATGAATGTTGATGAGGTACAAAGTTGAGAGGCTCCACATTGTCATGGTTCAACATCATCCGAGTGCCTAGACGACAACCTTTTCTTGAGTGAGTTTCATTCATTCCGAGCATCAAGAAATTTGATGGATTGTAAAATTGAGATAGAGCAATATTATTTGGAGGATGTTGAATCACCAAGTACAACCTTTGATATTTTGAATTGGTAGAAAGTTAATTCAAAAAAGTTTCCGATCCTTTCCGAGGTAGCACGGGATGTGTTGGCCATTCCAGTTACCACAGTTGCCTCAAAATCGGCATTTAGCACCGGAGGTTGTGTGCTTGATCCATTTAGGAGTTCTTTGGCTCCAAAAACAATTGAGGCACTTGTATGCACTCAAAATTGGTTGAGATCTTCTCCCATTAGTTTACATGACACATTCTTGTCTAAGGTTGATGATGGCGAGAGCTACAAGGCTGGATTTAGGTATTAATATTTCCTACTTACTACAATGAATTTCAATTATACTTAATTTGTTCTTTCATTAAATAATTTAATTGGTTCCAATTCCATTTTCTAATTTTTTTTCTTGTTTTTCTTGTGGTAGAAATAATGTCCAATACTATTAACATTGACAAGGCTGATTAAAGATTGAGACGTTCTCACATGGTGTTTTTTGGTTGGTTTTATTTACTTTCTTAGTTGATTTAATTAATTGTGTAACAACCCGGTCCCATATTAGAAAGATAAGAGACAAGCCCATATAGAATGGGTGATTTATAAAGAGAGTCATGAGTGGTAAGTCCCACATTGCCTAATTACTATGTGAAATTGGGCTTTATAATGAATTCTAGAGAAACTCCAAATTAACTAGTCCTTTTAAAGTAATAGCACATATGTGGTTAGTGCTTTTCCCTGGGTCGTTACAAATGATATCAAAGCCACCTAGTAATGCCAGGTCATGTGGTACTGGAGCACTGCATGACATAACCCTGACGAGGACATCAGGAATTTAAGATGGAGAGTTTGTAATACCCCAGTCCCATATTGAGAAGATAAAACACTACAAAAAATGTGATTTTTTCTAACGGTCATTTTCTAACGTTTTAGGGCCACTGGAACGTTAGAAAATGTTTCTAACGTGCCATTTCTAGCGTTTTCTGCGTTACTAAACCTCCCGTGAGAAATTGCAATTTTCTAACGTGTCAACTTTTGACACGTTAGAAAATTACTAACGTGTTACTATTCACACGTTAGAAAATAAATTTTTATTTTTTTATTATTTTGTCATTTTCTAGCGTGATTTTGACACGTTAGAAAATTCTCTTATTCTGCGTTAGAAAATTGCTTTTTTAAGAAAAAGCAAATAATAATAATAATAATAATAACTGCATTTTCTAACGTGTGAACAGTAATCGTCAACAATTCTGACGTGTCTACTATTCTGCGTTAGAAAATGCAATATTTTATTATTATTATTATTTTTGCTTTTTTTATTATTATTTTTGCTTTTTTATTTTTATTTTTTTAAAAATATTAATAATATTCTTAAATTGTATATATATAATAGAAAATTAAATTTGAGGTTTATTTATTATTTTATGTTGGGAAACCTATCCAATGATGGCCGTTCTGATAAACCCCGGTCCCATTCACCGCACGCTCGGAAAGTCTGACCCGCATGCTTAATTACTTGAAAACCCTATCTACTATATATGGTAACCCTATCTAGGGTTAGGGTTACCACATATAGAATTTTTTTTTTTTTAAGTTTTTTTAATTTTTTTTTAAAGAAAAAAGCAAAAAAAATAATAATAATAATAAAATATTGCATTTTCTAACGTGGCAACTTTTGACACGTTAGAAAATGACATATTTTATTTTTATTTTTTTTGCTTTTTTTTTCAAAAAAATTATTTTTTTAATTATTTTTTAAAAATGCATTTTCTAACGTGTCACTATTCACACGTTAGAAATTTCTAACGTGTGAATAGTGACACGTTAGAAAATGCATTTTTTATTTTTTAATTATTTTTTACTTTTGTCATTTTCTAACTGTCGATTTTTGACACGTTAGAAATTTCTAACGTGGCAAAAACCGATGAACAGTAAAATGGGTGATTTTTGACCGGTTTTTTGTAGTGAAAGAAAAGCTCATATAGAATGGGTGATTTATAAAGAGAATCATGAGTGTTAAGTCTCACATTGCCTAATTACTAGGTAAAACTAAGCTTTATAATGAATTCTAAGGAAGCTCCAAATTGGCTAATCCTTTTGGGATGATAGCGCAAATGTAGCTAGCATTTTTCTCTAGGTTATTACAAATTGGTTACTTACTTGTTGGCTTCATATTTGCATTAACCTTATATATTTTTTTTTAACCATTTGAAGGTTAATTGGCTACTATCTTGCAAACTTGTAGTTGTTGACTTGCTTGGGAAGCTTGAGACTAATTATGATTTTTAGAGAAGACTAGTGTTTTGAGACTACTTTGTAAAAGTAGTTTTTGTGTTGATTTCCTTTAGAATTTAGACTACTTGATTGTTTAACTTGTTTATGAGTTTATGTTTTGAACTCTTTATATTGGTGTTTATATGTTGGCTTGATTGCAATTCATATTGGTGTTTGTATGTTTGCTTGATTGTTTTATTGATTATTTGAGTATTTGATGATGTTATAATGTTTGCTTGTATTAGACTTTTAGGGAATTTTTTGCTTATTATGTGATATTATGTATCTATATGTTTGATTGTTATTTGGTATTTGTTTGGCTTTTTATGTTTATGTTTGATTGTTCTATTATTTGATTTATAGACTGAAAAGTATTGAAAATTTTAACAAATGGCTTGTATATAGGAAAAATCATTTTTGCACAACCTTATCAAATTTAAGTTTTGATATATAATTGAAATTTTACTTGTAAAAAAAAAAATGGAAAGCTTTGATTTTTTATTTTTATTTATTTGTTTTTTTTTTTTTATCAAAGTAAATTGGCCAGAGACTAGTACCCAGAAAAAGTAAAAGTAAAAAATAAAAAAATAAAAAACACAAAATAAAACAAAACAAAAAAACAAAAACTTTGACGGTTTTATCAGCAAACAATGCTAAAATTGAAAGCCTATCAAAGTTTTAACAGTAAAAAATTATAAAATTCATAGCCCATCAAAGTTTTAAACTAAAATTAAAAAATGGACATGTCCAGTAGGCCAATACAAAATGTCAAAAACTATGCCGAGCCAAACCGATAATTACTGACCGACACTGTCTTTCAAGTTGTGATTCTTTATCATTTTTCATGGTTTTGTTTTTTTCGTTTTTTAATCTTATGACACTAGCTACCTATACTTTAGTCTGAATTGAAGAAAAAGATGGAGCTTGAGGAAAAGGATGAGACGAGAATTGTTGAGTTTTGTTTTTATTGGAGAAAATGGGAGAGATAGATCGGTAGTGATGCCAAAACATGACTATGGTTTATGAAATTGGTTCATCAATAGACTATTTGTAGTGATAATGCTATTAGATTTCATAGAATGCGTTGCAGATACGTCGGGTGACCTTGATAGAAGGGGATTTCGGCGGAAACTTCACTTGAAATTTGGGCGGCGGTCTTTGCAGATTTCGGCAGTGGCTTTTCGCAGATTCCGGCAAAACTTTCAGTTGAGGCGATTGATTTTTTGGGGTAGATGTGGTGGTGTCTCTTGGAAGGAGAAAAACCTAGTTTTGTCCACTTTTTTTTTTTTTTTTTTTGGGTCAAGATCCGGTGTAGTCATGTGTATTTTATTTGGTGTTTTTAAATAATATGTCAGGCTCTCATTGGAGGATGTAAAAGTGAGTTTTACGAAGAGTAGGGGGTCTCATATATAATATATATTTTAAATATATATTAATATATTTATTTTTTAAAAATGTAAAACAATGTCATTTACTTTAAATTCTTTTTTGTGGAAACTTCAGATACCCTCTGAATTTCCACCGATTTACAATTATCCCCCTGATACGAAAAAAACTCTCACTTACCCCCTCCCCCAAAATTTCCAGATTCTCTCACTTAGACCCTTTTGGTAGTAATTTGTCCAAACTATCCTTCACTCCAAAAAATGGGCTCATCCAAAAGCTTGCGTTTTGCCTAAAACGTCGTTTTGCCTAAGCAGTTTTGGGCATTTTAGGTTTTAGGTTTTTTTTTTTTGAAAAAAGGTGGAAGAAATCGGTGGTTGAAGCCACCAAAAATGGGGTGGCAGACCACCCATTTAGTCAAGGTGGCCGCCACCCGTGGTCCGCCAAAAGGCCACCAAGAAACGGAAAATGGGTTTGAGTTATGACACCCCACATGGCAGCCACCCCACAAGGGAGCCACCCCAATTTCTTCTCCCCACCTTTTTTTAATTTTTTTATTTCTAAACCCTAAAAAAAAAAATCCTAAAATGCTCAAAACTACGTCGTTTTGGGCAAGCCCAAAACGCCGTAGTTTTAGAGCAAAGGGTAGTTTGGACAACTTACCACCAAAAGGGTCCTAAGTGAGAGAAAATGGAAGATTAGGGGGGTAAATGAGAGTTTTTTCGTATCGGGAGGGTTTTGTGTAAATCAGTGGAAGTTCAGGGAGGGTATCTGAAGTTTCCCCTTCTTTTTTTTTTCTTTTTTTAACCACAACAAATCCTAGCTTATTGTGTCAAAAAGTTCTAATTATTTTTTAAAAAATAGCTCAAAATGGCTGAATTAAGCCTACAATGTATGCCCAATAGCCAAAATGCCAAATTTTTTAAAGACCTTGTTACCAATGTGGATAACCAACTACCAACCGATGACCAACGATTATTACTTAACCTAACAACTAGTAGCCGATTACGGTTATTAGAGTTTTAGCCAATAATCTCTTTTCTTTTCTTTTTTCATTTTGAATTGCAAAAAGGGGACATTGCAACCCTAACAATAGATCAGTAAGGTACATAAACCAAATTAAAAGATTGGAAAATTATTGCAAATTGAATGGTAACCTAAGAGGATAAATATAGCATCTCCAAAAATAGAACATTATGTTTATAACTACCATCTAAGTATAGCTTTTAGTATATATCTATCACATAACTTCAATTTTATGTTTGCATTACAAGACCTCAAATTCTCTAAGATATCATCACTAAATTCGAAGGGAAATGGCCTATATTTATAACTGTAATGCATGGTTCCGGGCATGCTACATGATGCTTGATTTTGTGCAAGACAAACAATTAACTCTTGGAAAACAATATTATCATCCAATTGCATATCTACATCCTAGAAATTTTTTCCTCTTCCCTCCTTAACCCCATCTTATACTGAAGAAGTGATAAACAACACCTAAAACCACAAATTAATCATATTACAGATGAAAAACTTGACAAAAAGTTTGTGACATTTCATGCTCAAATTTGAAGTGTAAGAGCATTAGCAATAGACACCTTATAACTTGCTCCCTTCCTTATATATAAGAATTTTTCAAAAAAAAAAAAACTGTAAATACACACTTGCAACAAACACCCTATAGTTTTCTTAAACTATTGGGTAGCTACAGTGCTACCCAATGGCTTATTATAATTCTAAAAAAACCATACTCACTCTCTTCTTTCCTCTCACATTATAAAGTAAGAGTAAAGAGTAAAAAAAAAAATCAAAGTAAAGAGTACGAGTTTATCTTCAATTCGGTCGTGGCGTAAAAGACTGAGTTTACACCCACCAATAAGAGCAAGGCACCTCAGCTAAAACAAAAAAATTGCAAAAAACTTGTATAGAAAAAAAAAAAAAAAACAAAAAACACTAGATTGATTACTAAAGAAAAAAAGAGAAAAAGAAGGAAAACGAAGAAGAAGAAGGTGGCGGCCACCCACCCACCCAGTACGCCGTTCATTGCACGCCCACCCACCATGGTACCCGTGGCTCGGCGTGACCTCGTTCATCTTCTGGCGGATCGGACCTCTAGGGTTAACTTTCAAAATCTAGGTTTTGGTTTTGAATCTAAAAGCGATTTTGAGGCATTAAAAGCGATTTTTGAGGCAACGTTAGAATCGACTTTTGAGGTTGGATTTGTGTTTTTTTGTTTTCGGTTGGGTTGGCGGAAATGAAGAAACGTCCTTGAGATGGTATTGCGGAGATGGTGAGTGCTGTCGGAGAGGTGAGGAGAACTGGAGAAGAAGAAAAAAAAGAAAAAGAAAAAAAAAGAAACCAAGCGTGAGGTGAGGGAGGCGGAGAAGAAGAAGAAAAAAAAACCAGCAGGTGTGTGCATGAGGTGAGGGAGAAGAAGGAAGAAAGAAAAAAAAACCGGGTGTTTTGTTCTCATTTTATTTTTCTTGAAATGATGAGGTGTCAGCATGTAAATAGAGGGCAGAAAACCCCCCCTTTTTGCCCCATCCGTAAAACAGCTGCACTCAAAGAGTATTAATTGATATAGGGAAAGATAAAAGAATTTATTGTAGAATGTATTTAAATATGGAAGCAAAAAGTAGTTTCATTCCTTAAATTTAGAAAAAATTGTTAGGCATCTATTGCTAGTTCGCCAAACAAAAATGCCAAGAAACATCACAATTGGAGAAATCAATGAACTCCTTCTCTTCCATATCAGTAATCAAACAGAAATAATATTTAATTATGCTTTCTAACTCAAGACAACTAAAAAACATAAAAAAATCTTCCTCAAAATCACAAATGACCAAAGCAATAAGCAAATAATCTTGCTGTCTTCAGCAAGGGTAATCAAACAGAGATGATGGGCATTTATCCTTTCCAATTCCTAGTAAAAAGAGATATCTAAACTACAAAACAGAGGAAAATCTTTCCGAAGAAAATACTGCCTCTAAAGACATATTCTGCAGTATGAATACTTTGACACCCCAGCGTCTGGATCAGCCTGAATGCCAGTGCTGCCTCTCTATCTTTAAGAATAAAAACCAGCTCATAACTTTCTAGTGAGATTTCTCACTCCTTGATGGTGCTTGATTTTGATTCTTTTTTATTCTCTTCCTCTCTTCTTCAACTAAACGGACAGGATTTAAGTCCAGAGAGAATGATACTGGACTCTTTAGAGTTACATAAGCCTTCTTGTAATCTGGTTTTGCAATCAAGCGGCCCCCTCTCACCTTCTTCTTTCCTTTCATATTTAGTGTCCTTACCTTTTCAACTTCGTAAGAATATACTGATTCTAGAAACTTTTTTATCTCAGGCTGTCCATTAGGACCACAGACGATCAGTTTTTTTTTTGTGACAAGTAGCATAAACAAAATCAGGTTAGACAAGAAAAATGGATAACTTCCGGAGGTCAAAATAGGTGATTGTGATAAGCCTATCCAGTCCGCTTCTAAGAAGGGATTTTATGTGAGCTCTAATACTTTGACTGGTGGCAGCTGATATGGTTTCCATATGCTATCCCCAAGCAGGCTTTTGTCTTGTGGTTAGTTGTGAGAAATAGCCTAACTACTGGGGAATGTTTGGCCAAGTGGGGTTACAAGAGTGAGGTCCAATGCCTGTTTTGCAAAAATGGTATGGAGAGCCGAGATCACCACTTTTTTTGGTGTAGTTTCAGCTCTCATATTTGGAAGGCGGGTATGCATCATTGCAATGTGGATAACCCCCCCGTTCTTTGGGAAGATTTTCTTAGAGTGGGTTGCAGCAGTTGGAAGATAAAAGCCTTGCATGACAAGGAATGAAATTAAGCATTATTGTCACCCCAAAACAGATGAGCAGCTCTTGAAGGTGATTTTTGGGAAGTGCGTTCCAAGATTTTGGGGAGGGGTAGTTTTAAGAAGAATAGGGAAAATAATCTCTGTCAAAGTTGGAACATTACTGCAGATTTGCTGGTATAATTCTCTGTTGCTGCACTATGTCTGCAGTTTTCTGGTTGGTGTTTCTGTTTCTGCCTGTTTGTAGGCGTGTAAGCTGTTTTAGCTGGTGTTTGGTTTGTTTCTAGTGTTGAATGAAATGTACTTATTTATCAAAAAAAAGAAAAGAAAAATTGGGTAACTGAGAATAATTAGAGACAGAATTTGAACAACAGAGATGACAGAAGAATGCCTTGTAAAGTACCTTTGATGCAGAAGGGATGGTTTTGATTGTAATATCTCTGCCGTTGTTCTTTGAAGAAGATGGCATGACAAACTCAATAGGTTGATTTGGGAAATGAATAACCTTCTCCATCTTTTTTTCTCTGATAATCTAGTCTCTGCAGATAACAGAGTTTCTTTTGTTAGATGATGGGATGGTAGAAGATGTTTACCCATCTATCCCAATTACAATAATAAAGCTCTACTGATTATTGAGTAATGAAGGCATGACTCATTACTATCAACTGGCACAATCATCTTTTGGAATATCTTATTCAATAGGTTTAGGATAAAGTGAGCACTATTTAATTCCCATTTTCTGAATGAAGTCAGCAATTGAAGATCACAAATAGTAATTTTAGAAGTTCAAATCGACTTTCTTAATGCACCGATCGAGGGCTGTACAAACTCCAATTTGATGATGTATTCTCACATTTTTTATGGTACAGAAATTTATAGCCACTCAATAGCTGATTAAACTTGGCAACTGAAAGGTGAAGTTCGTATTGAACTTGAAATATTACCAATTTCTTCTACATGGATTCAGAGATCGTCAAAATATTTTAGGGAAGCTGAACTCTTTTTCCACAGGCTAAAGATGGTTTCACTTTTCTCAAGACATCTATATATATATATATATAGAGAGAGAGAGAGAGAGAGAGGTTTTATGAATGAGATTTAGCATCCACCGGAAGAAATAGTGCAGTGTATATAGCAGTAAAAGAAACTAACAGAAAAAACGTGCAGCTAATTGCTGCAGAAACAAACAACTGGTAAACTCAGAGTAGTTCTTAAAAAAGTGCAAACAAGTTTATTGCAACAAATCATAAACTAGTTAGAGCACTCCTAGCAATTTCCTTACACTTTCCATAAATTTAAGGAAACAAGCTACTTTTTACTTCTTTATTCAAATACATTTCACAATAGCTTCAGTAGCTTCAGTATCTCTCACTCTATCTCTCTCTCTCTCTTGTCCTCTCCGTCTTCTGCAAACCAACCAGTATTTTATTTAGTACCAAATCTTCTTCCTCAGATGCTTTAGGCTCAGCTTGTTTAGTAAACGAGCCTAAATTTTCATTCAAGCCCTGATCATTTAATAAATGAACTAATTACGAGCTGAGCTTATCAGAGTCGAGCCGAAACTTGTTTGCGAACAACTTTATTTATTTACAGCCCTAACTGGACCTAAGTTCTCCACCCATATCAAACTCAGATACATAGATCACTCTTGCCACTGATTACGGACCGCTCTGAACATAGATCAAACCTAGATACAAATATTACCAAAGAAACGCATACATAAATCAAAACTCAAACATGCACAAAACCCAGCTGATGCAGGTGGCTGTCAACTGCTGGATCAATTCTCGATGGAACCGTGCCGCCCAGCTGGATTGATTCTTGTTGGAGTTGGTTGTGAGCTGCTCTCAAGTGGGTGCAGCAAGCATGACCCACACCGCCCCTAGCTCCCACAAAGCCACCTAGCACGATTTCCCACTCTGCCTTGCAGACTTTCTCTCTCTCAATAAATGATAAGGGATCTTAGGCAGCACTTTAGCTTCTATTGGCTTTCCCATGGTTTAGAGAACATCAATAGAGTCTTCTACATGTGAGTTTTAAAGAGTTTTTCATACGTCTAGGAAATGGTACGGAATTAGAGAATCTGCCGCTATTATTGCTCTTACTCAATAGTTGCATGGGAATTGGCCACATTTCACAAATATTTTTGCTGCTATAAGAATCAGAAGTTTTATTCAAAATAAACACCTTCTCCTTACATAGCCCATAATTGGTTGGAACAAAGCTTCCTCAATGAATTCTAGGGTTCCTTTTGTGACATGACAGCTGTAAGTTGTGGCTACCCAAGCCATCTTGATAAGCACAACAGTAACTAGCTAGTCCACAAAGATTCCAACTTCCTCTTCCAATTCTTAATGGGCCACTCTATGTTTTCATTCTAATAGGATTCAAGGGATTCTACCAATGCAAATCAGAAAATCAATAGAACAATCGGAAAGAAAGAGAAATGGGTAATCTCTTCGAGGCGATTGGGCCTCCAAATATTGCTCAAGCAAAGAGTGTTATTCTTTGATGACCCGCCATGCGGCATCTACAGCTTATTTATAGGAGCAAATCAAGCTTAATATGGAAATTGAAATCAAGCAAAGCCTAACATGCAAGTAAATTATCTATAGAAGAAAATAAACATGGCGATCAAGCATAAGGGAAATCAGAGGAAGATTGGGAAAGATTCCAAAATCCTATCACATTTCAACTTTCAAGTGATGGTAATTCTGGCTGTTCCACAAAGGATTCAGGACCCTACCCAGATTCTTTTTTTTTTTAAAAAAAAAAAAAAGAAGCTACCCCACTTTCAGTGCAGCTGAACAATAGATAAGAGAACAACCACCAGTATATATCTCCACCCATTTCAGTTGCTTGTCTTTGCACAAACATAAATTACTTTTAATACAAAGTCACCAACTTTACAGTTACAACTAGCAGCAACCAACCCCACCAAAAACATATTATTGGAGACTTTGTTCCAAAGTTACTTTTAATACATTGTCAGAGGAAAGAAAAGGGGAGTAGCATGGGCCATGGCCAAACAATCTCAGTAAAATGATGACAGGGCCATCAGCTATGTACCCATTTCTCCAATCTCAATGTGCAAGTACAAACAATTTGATTCGATTCAGATACACTACAGTGCATCCCAAATTGAAAACCAAGTACAGCGTAAAGCAACATTTTCATCTACGTTTTTTTTTTTGAAAGAAATTGTTTGTTTTCTTCGTAAACAAGCAGAGGGTACAGTTTCCCTCTCAATTTATTGCCTAGGAAAAAAATAAAAAAACAAAGCAGAGGGTACATCAATTCAACAATTTAATCGATCAGAGAGATACCTTGCAGATGCAACGGAGAGAGAGAGAGAGACGGTGAGAATAGGTGTAGAGAGGGTTTAAGCAAAACCCCGAAATGAATGTTGTGAATATGATGTGGTTCCAAACCGTGGGCTGACCCTGTTGAAGATCTTCCGGCCCTAAAGAATCTTCGGATCCTTGTCGGTTCAAGTATTTGTCAACATGATCAATTAGTTGTTTTTCTTTTTTTCTTTTTCTTTTTTCTTTTTCTTTTTTAATGAAAACACTCTTTCACAATGCAAGTTTTTATTTCTTTTTTTTTTTTTACATGTCCACGCAAGGATAGGGGGAGAGAAATTCGAACTTGTGATGTATACTTCATAAGGCATAGTTCATCACAATGCAAGTTTCCATTGAATCTCTTCACCAAATGGACCATTGTTCCAATCATTTCTGACATTTAGTGGAATTACAAAATTTTTAAATTTGAAATGCTACAAAAGTTTTTAGAAGTACAAATTTTTGTGCGCCCTACTTTGCCAAGTGGGCCACTACCAACCTTGTATTTGGAAGTATTCTCAATTCCTCCCCCATCTTATCTTTCTATTAGAATTAATAGTGGGAAGGATCCCCATATATAACCCTCCCCTTTTGTTTGTATTTGCTAAAAACAAAAAACAAAAACAAAAAACCATTACTTTTCTTCAAAGCCATTATCCTCTTATATTGAATGTAATTTCTATAGTCAATTTCCCAAAAAACTATGATTTTCATGACTTTCCACTTGCATGCTCAATATCAGACAACTCAACATTAGCTAGAGTTGGCTGCACGTGTAAAACAAGCTTAAATTCCATTTTTCAGCTTAGTTAGAGTATGAACTACTTATTGTTCATTTTGTTTCTTTTCTATTTAACTTGAAGTTAGTTAGTTTGTTAAGTTCTATTATCAATGTAATAAAGTATATAAGTTGAATTCCTTCATTGTATTTCATTAAGATTGAATATACAGAGAATATATTTTCTCAGATTCTCTCTCTCTCAACTTTTTCAATCCTCTCAAGACGACTTCCTTCTTCTTCTCTTCTTTGTTCTTCATACTCTGTTTCACAACTTCCTCAACTCAATAAGCTATGTTTGACATGGTATCAGAGCCCTTCATAGTTTTGCAAAGCTTACTTCTTCAATGGCACTAAAATTGGTTGTTCCTTCCTTTTTTGCTTTTGTAAACACTTTTCCAAACAACCAATCTATCAATCCTTTCAGTCCTCTATTTCTCAACAATGGAGAGAATCCAACACTCAATCTTGTTGGTAATCCACTATCATAGGATAACTACAATACATGGAGTCGTTCCATGCTTGTTTTTCTAAGTCTTGAGAACAAGCTATGCTTTGTTGATGGTTCTTCTTCTTCTTCTCCTCTTCTTTGTTCTTCATACTCTGTTTCATGACTTCCTCAACTCAGTACACAACTTCCTCAACTCAGTAAGCTGTGTTTGACATGGTATCAGAGCCCTTCATGGTTTTGTGAAGCTTACTTCTTCAATGGCACTAAAACTGGTTGTTCATTCCTCTTCTGCTTTTGTAAACACTTTTCCAAACAACCAATCTATCGCAGTTGTTTGGAAAAGTGTTGACATCTCTACAGTCACAACGATCTTTTGAGAAATGCAAATTGAGGAAGAATTGATGTTATAAATGTGGCAAGGTGATACACTTCGTTTGAAATTCCAACCAGCCTAAAAAAATGGTACTAGTCTACCTGGAAGGAAATGATGGAAAGACATGGGATAAGCATAACCACTAAAATTGTTTAGGGCATTCGGTTTTGTTTTGTTTTAGAGTTAGGGGGTGGGTTATTGGATGTATACTCAAACATCAATTATTGTATTTTGTGTTGTACTTACACCTGACTTGGAGTTTTGAACCTTAAAGAGTAACATTAATTAAGAGTTTTGTTAATGCATGATGTTTGTTACGTTATGTTAATGTGTTGATGATAAGATTCATGATTTTTTTTTTTTAATTGCTCATTAGAAGGATGTTAAGGCATGATATTCATGAACTTGGATTCTAGTATATTGGTAAAAGGGAATTGGTGAATCTTGTACCTTTTGATCTTGTATGCATGGATTACATGATTTTGGGTTACATATGAGCTAAGAAATTCTAGAGGATCTTTTTGTACCTGAATGGACTAAGGAGTTTTCTGGTACAGATGTTTGTGTAGACAAAGGAGGTAGCTAAAGCTAATCTAAGGATTATGATCGCAATATCAATTATCATCCTAGCAAGGCTAATGTAGTATCTGATGCATTAAGTAGAAAGCCAACAATGGTAGTGACCCAAATTATTAACTAGGCATAAGTAGCTTAGTTGGGGGAGTTAATTTGGGCTTTTGGTTACTAAGAACACTAGAGGGGCAATTTGGACTTTTGGGCGGACGTACGCTAGGTCTGACAGATGTACATTGCTGTCTATAGTGCTGACATATGGGGGACCACTAGACGTATGCTCTACAAACTATACAAGCGAACGTACGTAAAACCACCGAGCATACGCTACTTTTTGGAATACCTTCTAGTTAATACCTAGACATATGAGACAACCTTTGGACCGCTAGGCAAGAACCACCAAACATATGCTAGGTTGGTTGGACATCCGCTACTTTGACAGGGAGTTGGTAGCAACCCTCTCATATAAATACCCCCTACCCCCTTCATGTTTTTCATGGTTTTCAGATGCCCCCAGGCTGCCAAAGTGTTTTGAGAGTGTTTTAAGTGTGCTTGTGAGTGTTTTATAAGCGTTGGTGGAGTGTTCGTGTGTTTCGAAACGTTCATGAGGCGGAACTTTTAAAGTTTTGTTTGAAGGAGATAACGTTTGATCCTTAGCTTTTAAATACGTCATTATACTACTCAATTTCTATTTGGTTGTAGTTGTTAGCTTAGATACGCTTTGAACCTTGTTTAGGTTAGCATTTTGTTAGCTTAGCATTGTTACGTTACATGGAGGTTGTGATCTAAGTTAAGAGGCCTTAAGGTGTTCCTAGTAGCCTTAGGAGTCGGAGAATAAGCGAACAGTGGAGAGAAAATGAAGTTCTCCCTAAAAACCCTCAAAGTGGACATACGGTGTCATGACCAGACGTACAGCCTGTCGTGACACGGTGGACGTACAGCCCCGAGCCTGGACATACAGTCAATGTGTGACAGGGGATTTTATTTTCACTAAACTGTCCCATAGCTCTTGTTTTCCTTACTTTATGGTTATTTTTGTAGAATTAGAACTAATAGAAAGTTTTTCACAAATTTGAAGAGCCCAGATCTTTCGGTGTATTCAAAGATGCTTTTCGATCCAAGTGAGTTTTAACTCACATAATGCTGGTTGCTATTTTTCATGCAATGCATTTTTATTTTGTATATCGAGAAAACATGCATATTTTATAACTCTCACAATTTATATTTATTGTAAATGAACTCTGGCATTTTGAAAAAAAACGTTGTGCTAAACATGTTGACCAAGTGAGATTTGTAAAATGACATGCATGTAAAATACAGACAAGATAATTTGCATCATATAATATGATACACCAGTATGTGCGATAGTAATGGCCATGGGCTTACTATACATGTTAGCTTTATAGTCAAATGTATGTATTATACGGGGCTTTGAATCCATTGATTTTGTGACCACAGTGCAACCATTCCCAATGGTTCGGTCACTATAGGATGGACGTTATTAGTCGGTGTGGGCCACTCAAGGTCAAACTCAGTTGTGCTGCTAATGTTACGTATAGTATGTTGTGCAATGGCTGGGGCATTGATATTGTACTATAGGTCCCTCGATAGCACCAACCTTGTTGAGAATGGGTAATATCTCGGGTAAACCATACTGTTGAACTATGACTGTTGTTTACATCATATGCAAATATATATCTCTCATGATATAAGATGTCATGATATAATTGTTATTTTCTTGATTATAAACATCCAAGTTCATTACTAAACTAGCATAGGCATTATCTATGTTAAAAATCACTAAGTCTTAGATTTATCCTTTTCTTTTATATTTCATCTCCCATTACGATTGTTATATAGTTTAACCGCTTTGAAAAGGCTGCTGTCGGAGCAAACTTGGGTGCTAGCTCAGGACTTGATCCGTGTGATCTTTAAAGATATGGATCCTGTTTGGTTGCGTTCGATGTGGGAGACTGGGAGATCTGCTCATGTAGGCATGATAGAGATCCTCATATCATTAGCTTTGCTTAAGCTTAGGTTTAGGCTGTGATTTGTTGATCCTTTTGAGAACTATGTTGATGTTTTGTTATTCTAGGTTGTATCTCTTTTCCCAATGATGGTCTGATGACCAGTACATTTGATGACGATCTATGATATTATAGTGATATAGTATTTTATCTCTGATATTTGTTGTGTGATGTCTCATTTACTGTCTCTAATTCCCATAGTCTTAGTAAAGTCTTCCGGTGCAGCTTTCTCGTTACAACCAGAAAAGTGAAATCCATGTGGTCTTGTTCCGCGAGGGACATGACTGGAATGGCGAGCTGAGTGATCAATTACTAGTTAATTGATTTGCCCATCGAGGTCGTCACAACAATAGAGTTTGCCGCTCTAAAATTGTTCAACCCTAGTCGATTATGGAATTCAATAAGATGAGAATAGAAGTAATAAATAAGGGTGCGTTTGTACGTTTGTCTAACTTGAGAGTAAAAGTGGTTGAAAAAAATATCTAGTACTGTTTGGGAAAGACTAATCAATGCCAACTACTGAACTATTGACGTATCATAGCCATTGTCAAGTACAGCTTGTAAAATCAAGCCTTACCTATATATGAAGAAATATATATTGTATTGTTTAGGAGAGACTAATCAATGCCAACTACTGAACTATTGACGTATCATAGCCATTTTCAAGTGTAGCTTGTAAAATCAAGTTTTCTAGGGTTTTCATTAGGAGTGGGCAAAAACCTGCCCAACCCCCAAACCCAACCCAACCCGCCCCGCCCTGCGCGGTTTTTGTGCTTATTTTTGCGAGTTCAGGTTGGAAATCCCCAACCAGTACAAGGCGGGGCGGGTTTCAGGTTTACCAATTTTTTCTATGTGGGTACCCGACCCACCCCGCTTCCACCCGCACTTAACCTAAAACATAGAAAATTAGAAACCCTAGAACCTCAGGACCCTCACCCTCATTTTCGAGACTCAGCAGCCGCACCTCACTATCTCTCATATCACTCTCGAGCTCTCACTCTTGATCTCTCACTCTCAATCACGGAGGCTCTCTCTCACCGACGATTAGCTCTCTCTCACTCTCAGTTACCGTCGCCTCTCACCATCGAAGTCTCACTCTCATCTCACTCTTGATCTCTCTCTCTTTTTGAGTCTCTCTCTCACTGTTGCCGACTCGCCTCTCCTCTCTCTTCAGTCCTCTCGAGTCACGACTCACTGTCTCCACTCCTCTCTCTCTCGCCACTCATCTCTCTATCGCAACCGGTGGCTCCTCTCTGCCTCTTATTAAGGTTTGATTTTCTTGTTGGGTTTTTATTTTGTTAAGCATTTTTTTGTTTAAGGATTCTTGTTGGTTGTTAATAATTTATGGTTTGATTATGTTGGGTTCAATTTTTTGAAGTACTGATTTCAATTTTGCTTCTTGTTAAGGTTTTTGTTGAAGTAGCAAATCAAGTTGATTCTCTCACCCCTCGGCCTCAGGTAAAGAAATTTCGTTTGTGCCTTCTAGTCTAATTATGTTGGGTTGGATTTTTTGTATGCCGATTGATTATGTTGGGTTGGATTTTTTGTATACCGATTGATTATTTAGTCATGGATAATATTATGCAGTATTGATTTGTTTTTTAGTCATGGATAATATATCCTAAAAAGTGAGAATTGGTTGAATTATTGGATGAATTATAGTGACTTGATTGGTTGAATTATCAGTTAAACATACTTTCTTGCATTTAAAGTGTTATTCATATCCCACATGTGATTTAATTAAATTTAAATTGATGGTGTTAAGTAGTTTATAAATTGTTGATTTTTTTTTTCTTCCATTTATTGTAGACTCATGGCTGGTCGTTCAACTAGTGGTATTGGTTCTAGTTCTGTTTCATTTACTCCTACTCTCAGTGATAGTACTATGCCTTCCGTTGATAGTGTTGGTGTTGGCACCCAAAACCCTAGTTCAACTCTCCCACAAAAACCTAAAAATCTAAGCAAACATCAATGGTTCAGGAACATTTTACCAAAAGTAGAGGGGGGTGATCCAAAGGATCCTAAATCACAATGCAATTATTGTAAGAAATTATTTAGTTGTCACAGTAAAAGGCTAAGTACTTCATCTATGCTAAAACATTTGAAGAATACTTGCAAAAAAAATCCTGGTAAGTTTGATATGTCACAATCTAAGTTAAGTTTTGAGGTTAAGAAGGAGAGACAAATGTCGGTGGGAGAAGGATGTGTTGGTAATATGATGATTGCGAAATACAATGCTACGAAAATAAGGCTAGCAATTGCTAAGATGATTATTAAAGATGAGTTGCCATTTAGATTTGTGGAAGGTGAAGGGCTTCAGGATTTCATGAAGACAATTGAACCTAGGTTTCAAATTCCTTCTCGTTATACTATGATTAAGGATTGTGTTAAGCTCTTCATGTTTGAGAAGGAAAAGTTGAAGGCAATGTTTATGACGACCGGTGCTCAGGTTTGTCTTACCACTGATACGTGGACTTCGATGCAAAAACTTAATTACATGGTAATCACCTCTCATTCTATTGATAGTGATTGGAACTTGCACAAAAGAATTTTAAACTTTTGTTTAATTTCTAATCACAAAGGTGATACCATTGAGAAGAAGATTTTGTCGTGTATACTTGAGTTGGGTATTTGTAATATTTTCACTATCACAATTGACAATGCTACTTGCAATGATACCTGTTGTGCTAAATACTACCTAAATTTAGTACGTTTTACTCGCAAGTGCACAATATCAAAACGATAGTATAACACATAAATACGAGATCATTCCCACGAGGATTGTTAATTTTGCTTAGAATTAAATAACTAAATTAAAATATCAAACTGTCACAAAATTGATATCATGAAAAATAAATAAAGATAAATTAAAGTGTAGGGCTTTGATATCCACCACTAATTATGCTCAATTAATAAATCAATATGTCAATGCTCTAATCATATTATGAATACCTAATGTTTGCCAACCTAAGGGTATGGGTGTCTACTCCTTAAGCTATTGGTTTCCCTAAGCAACGAATTAGGTATGAGTGTCTACTCTAATTCTTTTCTTTCTTAAAGAATTTAGCATGGATGTCTACTAAAGTGTTTTTTAAGAAAGCATAAAAACTGTGAAAACTGACAAACACATGAGGCCTAAGGTATGGGTGTCTACTCCCAGTTTCCCATGTTGATTAACCCAAGAACCCGGTGTGGATTTCTTTTGTTACTCTTATTAAACCCAGGACTCAATCATCCAAATTGATTTAATTAACTAATCCATACCACATGCATATAATGGCCAATCACATACATATAAGGAATTCAATAAAACAGGCATTAATCAAGTTAAGCATCACAATATGATTATCACAAAGGCGCCAATATTAAAATATTAAATAAACATAATTAGGGCTTCAATCTAGCCCTACTAAAATATTTAGTTACACATAATTAAAATAAAACTTAAAAGAAAGGGAAAAGAAAGAACTGAAAACCTCTCCTAGAAGTAGCCTCCAAATTCTCCTCTCTGAAATTGTGTCTCTAATTGTGAGGCTTAGAGGTCTATTTATAAACTTAGGAGAGTCCTAGAAACCCTAGTAAACATAGGAAATTCATAATTATATCTCCTAGTCAATTTAGGAGACAATCCTATTACAAATCGGAATAGGATTCGTCCAAAATTGGGCTCCTATCTTATGGGGTGATTTTGGCATTGTGGCAGTCCGAATTGGGAAAATGATATTTCACAATGAGTTGTATAATTTTGAGTTAGCTTTCCAATGCTGCTGGAATCACCTCAATCCGATATTTGAACTGAAAGTTATGGCTAAAATACCGAGACATGTGCAGAATCCAAATATGCATCCAATCCGATTTTGACCCCAATGGATGAATTCCAAATTAATCATTTCCACATCTTCTAGGTCTTTTCAATTTGCCCTTTAAGCTTGGAACTTTTCCAGAAACGCTTTCTTTTCTTCCATGACCTACAAAACACAGAAACACAAAAAAGGAATAAAATGGAACAAAATAACAAAAATTAAGAAATTAACAAATGTAAATTAAGGGTTTGGCACTTATCAATACCGCTTTGGAATTCATGAAAAGGAGAGCTTGTAATAAGGAAGGCACCATATTAGAAAGTTAATTTATGCATATGACGTGTTGTGCACATATGCTAAATCTTATTGTGACTGAGGGTTTGAAAGAAGTTGAAGATTCCATTGTGAGGGTTAGAAATGCGGTGAAGTATGTGAAGTCTTCACCTGCAAGATTTGAAAATTTTAAGGGTTGTATTGAAAGAGAACAACTTACTTTTAAGGGTTTATTGTGTCTTGATGTTTCAATTAGATGAAACTCTACATTTTTTATGTTGGAATGTGCTAAAAAATGTCAATCTGCTTTCCAACTTATGGAAGAGGTTGATAAAAACTTTAAGACTGCATTGAGCGAGAAAAAGAATGAGAAAGAGGGTTTGGGACATCCTACATCTATTGATTGGAATCGTATTAAGATTTGTCTCAAGTTTCTCAAACTTTTTTATGATAATACAATGCAACTTTCAGGGTCTTTGTATTGTACATCTAATATGTACTTTCAAGAAAGTTGTGGCATTCAAATGCATTTACAAGAGTATATTGATAGTGGTGATTTTGTATTGAGTGCTATGGCAGAGAGGATAATGTTGAAGTACAATAAATATTGGGGAGATCTTGATAACAATGATAAGGTTAACTTGATGATGTTCATTGTGGTTGTACTTGATCCACGAACCAAACTGGAGTCATTGGAATATTGGTTCAAAGATGTGCTTGGTACCAAGAAATGTGATGAGATGGTGACAAAATTGAGGTCATGCATTCACAAATTATATGATCACTATAACATTGTACAAAGTTCATCTTAAGTTCAACATGGTAGTGAATTGTCTCAAGGTTCCTCAATAAAAATAGAAGAAACTAAGAGTGCCAAACTTTACTTCATGAATAGGTTTCATAAATACCTATCTTCTAAAAGTGATATTGAAAGCAAATCAACGTTTGATCGATATTTGATGGAAGATGTTGAAAAGGCAGATGCAAATTTCGATATTTTAAATTGATGGAAGGTGAAGTCAACCAAATTCCCAATTCTTGCCAAAATAGCACGAGATGTGTTGGCCATTCCCATTACAATAGTTGCTTCAGAGTCGGCTTTTAGCACTGGAGGACGTATGTTGGATCCTTTTCGAAGTTCTTTGGCCCAATAACGGTTGAATCATTGACATATTCACAAAATTAGTTAAAGGCAAAACCTATAAGTTCTGACTCAGATACGGCTGATGATGGTGAAAGTTATAAGCTCGAAACAGGTAAGCTTTTTGATCATTTTAGTTTACTACTTAATTTATTTTCCTATTTACAAATTTCATTTAACGGTTTCAATTGAGATTGTAATTTTTTTTTTTTGGTTAAATATTTCATTAGTCCATAGGGTTTAAAAACTTTATTTTTTCCTCCCAAGGGTTTGGAAAGTGACCAAATTAGTTAATCTGTCAGTTAACCAAGTTAACGTAATGGACAGACACGTAAACCAATTAGAAATTGACACGTGACCACCTAATTAAATTAAAAAAAAAAAACAAAATTCAAAAAATATATATTTAAAAAAAAAAACCATGGGGTGGCTACGGCCACCCTCATGGAGCCAAAGGGGGTGGCTAAGAGGTTTTTTTTTTTTTTTTTTTGAAATTTTTTTTTAAAAATAAAAAAATTAATTATGTGGCCACGTGTCAACTTTTAATTGGTTCACGTGTCAATCCGTTTAATCAACTAACGGTTAACTGACAAATTGGACTAACTTGGTCACTTTTCAAAACCAGAAGGACTAATTTAGTTACTTTCTAAACCCTAAGGAGAAAAAAAATAAAATTTTCAAACCCTAGAGAGTAATGAATATTTAACCCTTTTTTTTATTCATTCTTTGTAGAAAAATATCTTTGAAGAACGTTGGCATTCTCCTTGAGGATGATTAGTGACTTGAAGTTGCATTCAGAATGGTGGCTGCAGGATTTTGTTACTAGGAGCCTAGGGCTGGTAGTTTAGTGATTTGTTAGCCAATAGCTTGGATTTTGTAAGTTTTATTTTTTATGTAACAAAGTTTTATGTGTGCTTGGCATTTAAATTTTATTTATGTAATTTGTGCAACTGTTAAACATATAACTAATAGTGATATACATATATTTTATTTGCTTCTTTTTTTTTTTTTTTTGGTAGTTGTAGTTTAGTAACCTTGATAGGTAGACACTTAGATTTATTTTGTAGTTGTATTTTGTGTGCCCTTGATAGTTACATATGTAGTTAGATATTTTGCATTTTAATATTTTTTCATTTTTTTCATTTTTGCATTTTGATCATATTTGATCACACAGAAAATCCAACCACATAGTTTTTGGAAATTGTAAATAATACAAAACAAGTAATTCCTAATGGGTTTTAGTCCAAATCAAATTTTTTAAAAATTACAGAAAAACCATGAAATTTGAAATTTGAAATTTGAATTATGAAATAGTGAAAACGATGGCACCAAAAAATACCTGGCCCGCCCGACCAATCTGCCCGCGCAACCCACCTTGTCCTACCCGAATACCCGGCAATTTTACCATTTTCACTAAGTATTGCAAGTTGGAAAGCTCCAAACCCGATGGGCATGGGTCGGGTGGCCGAAAAGGCCAAAATCCACCCGAACCAACCCATGCCCAAACCTAGTTCTCATACCTATTTATATATTGGCTATTGACGTATCATAGCCATTGTCAAGTATAGCTTGTAAAATCAAGCTTTATAGGGTTCTCATACCCCTCTCTCTCTCTCTCTCTATATATATATATATAGAGGAGGTTTTCAAATATTTTTGCTTGAAATCCTTAATGAAAGGAGGATGTTTTGACATTTCTGTGATTTTTACCATTGCTTTACCATGCTTTAGAAACTGGTGCTTTATCCTGTAATAATGCAATGCCTTTTTCTTTTCTTTTTTTCTCTTGATAATATATGCCACTAAAATTCTGGACAAAAGTGCATAGAAACTATTCTTTAATCAGAAAAAAGCAAGTGGTTCACTTTTAATTTTATTAGAAAATAATTATTTAAAAAAAATAGTAAAAATATTAAAAAAGCAGTGGCCCCTTTTATTTTTTGTAAAATATGATTATTTTTATATGTTTTTTAAACATTTGTATTTTTTAATAAATTAAACGGTATTTTAGGAAGAAAAATAATAATAAAAATATATAATTTGAAACGTAATGATAACATGTGAGGCCTCAATTTAACTTATGTTCGGACAAGTAAATCTTATTGAAAGCCTCTTACAATAACCAATCCCATTACAAGAAAAATATAGTCGCATAGGATTCCTAATTATAGAGAATTTCGGTCCGAATATTTGGGCCTTATATATATATATATATATATTTTTTTTTTTGAGGGACTTGTAAGGGCTTATTATCCCGCATAAGGGAACTAGCAATAGACTCCCTACAGCCTATTCCCTTACTTATGTTTAGGAAAAATCTCAAGAAAACTACAGAAAAGCACTCATATCAAAAGCCCCAAATTTAACCAACATCAAATGACATTTACAATGTTTTTCAATGCATTGAAAACACTGTAGACTCCATATGCAATATTAAATTATAAAACATCTCATTCTCTCTCCTCTCTCCTTCACATGTCCCAACAATGCTTTCTCCTCTCTTTCTCTCATTGGTTGCAATGATAAAAAGAAACAGTATTTAATTCATATAGGAAAACATAAGAGAATCTACTGTAAAGTTTTTTTTTATAGGGAATCAAAAAGTAGTTTTATTCCCTAAATTGAGAAAAAATAGTTGGGAAGCTATTACTAGTGTTCTAACAAGCTGCTTTATCTCCATAAGTAAAAGAACCAAAGTCTTGAATTATTTTGTAGTCAAATTAAAGTTGATTAAAACTATTACTTTGATTTACTGCTTTTCATCCTTTAAAAAATGTACAATTTGAAAACATAATTTTAAAAAACACATTAAGCATTTTATGAAATTGAAATTTGACCTTTAAAATTGTATTTTAGTCTTTAAAATTATGTGTTTTTTTTTTTTTAAATACTTCATTACCTGGGAATTAAAAACACAATTTTTTAAAGGGGAACGCTAGATGCTTTTCTCATGTTCTCTTAGTCCTACATTGATATTATTTTATAAAAAAAATTAAAAAAATAAAGTAGCCCATATTTCTCTCACTTGGATTTTAAAAAATAATATGCACCTAGGACTAAGATAGAAGAACACTAGAAGAGCATTTAGCATTTTTTTTAAAAAAATCAAAAACAAAAACATGATCCCAAACAATTTTTTTTTTTTTTTGTAATTTAATTTAAAATTATACTTTATATTTATAAAATCACAATTTCAAATACACCATTAAGCAACTTGCAACTGAGATTCAAAGAGGACACTATGAGACTCATGACTAGTTGTTTGAAGGGAAAATTACTGTTCACCCCCCCCCCAAACGGGAACTTGGCAACGATTTTCAATTCGATCACCAAAATTTCAATTTTTTCAATTGACCCCCTTAAAGTTTCAATTTCTTTCAATTCATGCACTTTTGATTTTTTTTTCTTCCCAAAATGCCCTCAACAGTGATTCCAATGAACCATCAATAGTGATTTTGGCGAAATTTGAAAAACTGCCCAGAATTCAGTGAAATCTAGTGAACCCTCTTCTCCGACGCCATGCTCCCGGCCAAGGAGCTCTTCTTTGACAAGTTTAGGCTCGCAGAGATTAAAAAAAATTTTAAATTTAAATTTTTTAAAAAAACCTTGCTAGATTTCATCGGAATTCGGCGAGATTTTGTCAATTCCAGCAAGATTTTGCCAAAATCACAGTTGAGGGTTAGCCGAAATCAAAAGTGCCTGAATTAAAAAAAATTGAAACTTTGAAGGGTCGATTGAGAAAATTAAAACTTTAAAAGGCGAATTATAAATCGTTATCAACTTCAGAAGGTAAACAGTAAATTTCCCTTGTTTGAACGACTTTAACACTTGACAGTAAGTACTTAGAACTTAGAAGTGGGTACAACCGTTTTCATATACTTCAATCACGTGAATCCCACATGATCTTTATTACCTCACGTAAATTCCAAAAAGAGAAAAGAAAACGTTGAACCATGCAATACAATATATATATATATATATATATATATATATATATATAGTTGTTTGAACGACTTAACACTTGACAGTAAGTACTTAGAACTTAGAAGTGGGTACAACCTTTTTTATATACTTCAATCACGTGAATCCCACATGATCTTTATTACCTCACGTAAATTCCAAAAAAAAAAATGAAAAAGAAAAAAGAAAAAAGAAAACGTTATATGCTAGGGTTCTTCATAGTGTTCTCCCATGTGTTCCCGTCTTATGTAGAATATGATTTAAGAAAAAATAAAATTGTAGTACCCTTTTTTTGCTAACAGATTAATTTTTATGAGTTAATTATTAGGTTCTAATGCTTTAAAACTTATTTTTGGATTCAAAACTAAAACCTAAAGGTGGAAGGTTAATCCTTTAGGGATAATATCACCCAAAATGAATTTGATCATTCTAAATTTGATGCTAATGTCTCAATTTTGGTGCTAATGCCTCACAAATTTGTTGCTAATGCCTCAAATTTGATGCTAATACCTAAAAAAACGGTGGTAGAGGCCACTACAATTTTATTTTTTCTTAAATCATGTTTTATGTAAGGCTGGGAGAACGTCAGGAGAACCTACGAGGAGAACCCCTAGTATTTTCCTTATATATATATATATATATATATATATATATATATATATAGTTGTTTCAACGACTTAGCACTTGACAGTAAGTACTTAGAACTTAGAAGTGGGTACAACCTTTTTCATATACTTCAATCACGTGAATCCCACATGATCTTTATTACCTCACGTAAATTCCAAAACAAGAAAAAAAAAACGTCGTTAAACCATTCAACAACTATATAATATTATTTATTATTTTTAAATAATATTATTTAAATAATATTTAAATATTAAAATAAATAAAACTCCATTTCAAAATTTGGCCCCAAGACTAAAGGCCCCTAAGAACAAATTCCTGATTCCACCACTGCCACCAACAATTAACTTGGTGGATTAGCTAACCATATGGATTGTTTGATAACAACCACTGGCCATACATCTTAATTAACATCCAGCACAACTATCGCGACAATGAAAGGTGATGATTGTGTTAGAATATATCTTCTAAGATGGCACACATGTCACATATATTATATGTATATAGCATATAATATTAATAGAGTTTTTATTTAAATTAAACTTTTGGGTAATTAATATACAAATAATTAACTAATAAAGGTCAAAGGTTATTTCATTTCACCAAATGTTGTATCCCTTGATTAAAGGAAGCACCGTTTGATTAATTGGATAAGGGTCTTGACCTATGAAAACAAGCATGTGATATTCTTCATTTACAATTTTAACGTGAAAAAATAATAGGCCGAAAATGTTTATCTATCACTTTCCAACAAAGTGAGTGTTCTAAGATTTCAAATTAGGATTATAGAATTGTGAATTCAACAAACATTTAACTCTAGATTATTCAATTCAAGTACTTGAGCAACAATGACCAGATGTTAGTGTTTTATTTTTTATTTTTTTGTTTATATGTTAAATATTCTCCCAAATTCTTACAAATTGGAGCAGCCAATCCATGGACCATATATGCAAATATCTAATTCCACTCCCACATGGTCTAAAAGATTGAGTTAGAATATATTAGAATATATAATTAATTATATATATTTTAATGTATTCTAATAGATCGAACTCCTTCTTAGCCATTTTAAAGGAAAACAAACATCTTATAACATAAAGAAAGGGATTGGGAAACTAATTATATATGCAAGTAGGATAGTACTGATCAAAAAAAACAGGAAAGCCGGGGAGAGTATCATAAAAATTAGGGCTGACAATATTTTTTAACACAACTCGCGAACTTGACATAAATCTGAAATGAAATGAGTGACCATCTAATCTTAACCTGAGTATTAATAAATGGGTCATAAACAAACGTTGCTAGGCATGTGCATCGTGGATTGGCTCTCCAAGTGTACTCTTTCACAGTAAGGCTTGGTTGCAAAGAGACATGCTAATCCTAGAGTGACATGTGTCAAAACGTGAACCTGACATAAACGCATAATGATTTGCATATTAATCATAATATGCAATTTGCATGCTAATACATTAATATTTGACAATTTTTGAAAATTCATAAAAAATATTATCCTAATTTAAAATTTTGGAGAGACATTGTTAGTTAAATGATAGTTTATATAATATATGTGAACTATTCTCAGGATATAAATATAGGAGATTGATGGGATTTAGCTTTACTCTATTTTTTTTATTCATGAAAAAAAAATTGAATCCTGACCCCATAATTTTATATATTTTAAGGAATTAGGTAAGTATATATACTAAATAAGACACCAATTAAAAATAAATAAATAAATAAAAGAAAATACAGCTAGAATACGGCAAAGAAATTAAAGCAAGAAAACCGAAACTTTTTGGACATGTCAACAGTTGCTTAAAGAGAAAAGACTCCATGGGAAATAATTATCGGTGGCGAAAGCATCAATTCGAAATGTGCTAGTAGTACGTCCCACATCGCTGGGGTGGCAGAAATGTTAAGAAAAGTCGACTTTCCGCTGTATTCATGGAAATTTATGATGTGAGGGTGATAGTTTAAATCTTTAAGACAAAGAGAATAAATTAAAGAAACGAAAATGATAAATACATCACTTAAATCTAATTTTGATCTAATTTTTTCTCAAGTTTAAAAGAAAAATTGTCTATGGAGAAGAGAGAGACCCTTAAATTAGAGAGAGAAATTTGATAGAAGTTGGGTCCAAGTTGAGTTTAAATTATGACTGTATCACACTTTTTAAAGAAAATAAAAATGGTAACTACATATGTATAATTGCCTATGCATATACATACATATATATATATATATATATATATTTCTTAGCATGTATATTTTTTTACAATCATATAAATATTAAAATAGAAGAAAAGAAAAATGCTTACATATTATCTTAAACTACTATTTAATTGACTATGTTCCCCAAAAACTATCAAAATTTTTGTCAATATCTCTTAACAGGAAAACGCGCCTTAATAAAATAATAATAATAAAAACTAAATCTAAAAATAAAAAAAGGGGATGGGAATTTTTTTTTTTTAAGAATCTTTTTTGTTAATGAAAAAAATTAGAGGGGTATTTTTTTTTTTTTGGTAAGAATTATAGGGGTATTTTTGTTTTGATTTGTTGTTTTTAATTTAGAGGGGTATTTTTGTCTTATTGAAAAAAATTTAGGGTCATTTTTTGTTTTGTTTTTTTTTTTGCTGACCTTGAGAAGTAATTCTAGAAGGCATACTTTTGTCATACTTGTGTCTTACTAATATGATGTGGCTATTAAAATCATAATTTGATCAAATCCAATAATGATTAATCACGAATCCAATGGTCACATCATTATTAGTACTAGCAAACTATTATTTTAGTTTATCCTAAGGATCTATAAATTATTTTAAATACTACATTGAGTAATTTATAATTTAAATCAATTATATAAACTTATAAATTATTTGTTATAGTAGATACCAGAAAGACTGATTTGTAATTTAAGCTAATTATATGAATCAATTTTATATTTATCTCTTTATTATTATTTAATTGGCATGCATGCCTCCGAGGGGCAAGGAGGATTTCACATTTTGATAACGAGTGGCTACAAATGAATTGTTGTTCGATGACATGACATATACCCAACCACTTTTTATGACCTACTTTATTTTTTTAGAGATATCTTATGAATTAATAACTTTCTTATATTTGGTCAATATTTTTTTTATAAATTTAATATATTAATCATTAGATTTATGAGGTTCACTATTAACCTTATATAAATTTATAAATTTAATAATTAATTAGAAGAAAATATAAGTCATATATAAAAAAAATATTAACCATTAACATTTCTCTATTTTTTATGCCTACCGAAACTTCCAAGTAAGAGACCTTCTTATGGCCACTAATCCTTTATTACCAAGTACTCTCCCCAATGTGTACGTGTGTAAATTTTTTATATATATATTTGTCACCAATTTCTTAGACTTTTCTGTTCAATCCTATCAAATTTTTTAAAATATCTATTTTTATTATAAAAAATAAAAATTTAAGATTTAGGTGTGAATATTTTTCAAATTATGATAAATCTTGACCAACACGTAAATCCTTATATTTTTTTTCTTGTTTTTCAAAAGCAAAATAGGGTTTATTTTGATAATTTTGACACTCTTATGTTAGAATTTAATGGAAAAATCTTATGGAGTTGTGTCATTGTAAAAAATTGAAAATTTGATACACTACATTGAAATTTTTTTAATATAAAGTTAGAGAAAAAGGAAGACGATATAATATGACGCGTTTAAACTTTAGTTACATGACAAAAACATGCTCTTAGGGTTTGAGATTATATTTGATAATGAGCTTTTAAGTTAAAAAAACGTTTTTAGACAAATGCTTCATTTTAAATTTTTGTCAAAAGTACATTTTGACAATTTTGAACCATTAAAAGTGCTTTCAAATCTCTTTTTACTAAATTGGTACTTTTTTTTTTAATTGAACTTTTTGATTGAGTGCTAAATGCACGTTTATATGGATCTCTCAAACGAATACCTAAACATGTAATTAGAGGTAATTGTAAAAATGATGAAAGTTTAATGGTGCATAGTTTCCTCAAATAATTTGTTTTTTGATATATGTATATATAAATATAATACTTAAAGAGTAAAATATCTCATATTTTAATGCCTATAAATACTTCTAGGATGACTTAATATATGGTCACCAAGCATCTTTCTCTTACATCTCTCTCTCTCTCTCTCTCTCTCTCTCACACACAATGCAAGTGATCAACAAAAGCTCTGATGAGGAGAAGCATGTTGCCCTCTTGGCATTCCCATTCGGCAGCCACCCATTCAGCAGCCTAAGTCTGCTTCGTAAGCTAGCAATCGCTGCCCCAAACATCCTCTTTTCATTCTTAAACACACCAAACTCCAACCACTCAATCCTCTCAAAAGCAAAATCCGACGACGTCGTTCCACACAACATAAAGTTCCACGATGTCGCTGACGGAGTGCCGGAGGGTCACGTGCTTACGGGAAACCCCATAGAGCCTCTAAACCTTTTCCTCAACACCATGCCGGAGAATCTCAGAAAGGGAATAGACATAGCAGCCGCAAAGACCGGCAAGAAAATCACCTGCTTGCTCTCCGACGCGTTCTACACTTGCGCTGCCGGGATTGCCGAGGAGATGAACGTTCCATGGATCCCCATATGGTCACCTTTGCCCTGCTCTCTCTCCGCTCACGTTTATACTGACCTCATTCGCCAGCGTTGTGGCAAGGGTAGAAGTGGAAAGCTGGATTTTATTCCGGGGTTGTCGGCCATTAATGTTGCTGACTTGCCGGAGGAGGTGCTGTCTCAGTCGGCTGGCGACGGAGAAGAGTCACCTCTCTCGCGCACGCTAAGTCAAATGGGATCGGCGCTGCCACGAGCTAGTGCTATAATTATGGGTTCTTTTGAAGAACTAAACCCTCCCCCTCTCAATCACAATCTTAAATCAAAGTTTAAGAATGTTCTTTACGTGGGCTTTCTCTCCATATCAGTGCCGGCGCCGCCTTTACCACCGTCGAGTTCGGATCTAACGGGCTGCCTATCGTGGTTGGACGGTAAGGTTAAATCACCATTTATTTATTTAAAATTTAAATAAGTACAAAAATAATAAAATTTATATTTTAATCTGAAATAAGTGCACTTTAGATTGTAATGCCCCGGCAAAATTATTTGTTGCACACTTCCCAATAATTTCTGCAACTTTCTACTTTGGTCAAATATTTTTAATTTTAAATAAAACATGTCTTCTTTATATTGTCAAACATAACTAAATGAGTTAATTTTAAAGTTCCATCAATCATTTGTTATTACTATTTAAATAAAAAAAAAATTAATATAAAAATATATTTTTATTATTATAAAAATATATATATTTTTATATCAATTAAATTTACTATAATTTTTTACATCAATTAAATTTATTATGATTATAATGTACTTCATTTTTCAAATCTTTTAGTAAATATACATTTACGATCTACTAAAATATAAGAGGTAAAATAGTCTTTTCAATTCTTCTTGTTTTTGTTTAACTGATTCCTCTTTATTTTAAAGAGATAATTCTTTGGGCACTTAGCTACCATACTTTTTCTTTAAACTCGTTTATCATTATTCTTGCTAAAATATACAAAACATTGAATCACCTGTAATTTTTTTTGTCATTTTTTATATTGCTTCCGCTCATATTTTGACATCATCATTATTTCAATAATTCTTAAATTTTTATCATTCTCATTAAATTAGGGTTAATCATAAAATCTTTACGCCTAGCATATAATTGAAGAATGTTTAAATGTAATAAATAGTAAAATGATAAATATTTAATTTAATGGGTTTAAACTCCTTATATTACCATATGCTCTAAAATTATATTAAATTACTATTTATTTTAAAAGCTGAATTTAACCATTTCATTATTATTTAACAGATAAAAAGTCTAGATCAGTGGCGTACATTGGATTTGGAACAGTGGCTGCACTGCCGCGGGATGAGCTAACTGCAATAGCAGAGGCACTCCAAACGAGTGGAATTCCGTTTCTTTGGTCTTTGAGTGATAACTCAAAGGATTTATTGCCGAAAGGGTTTGTTGAGAAGACAAGGATGAATGGAAAAGTGGTGCCATGGACGCCGCAGAGCCAAGTGCTGGCGCATGCTTCTGTAGGTGTGTACGTGACGCACTGCGGGGCAAACTCTGTTTACGAGAGCATTGTGAATGGGGTGCCACTGATTTGCCGGCCGTTCTTGGGCGATAATCACATGACGGGAAGGGTGATAGAGGAAGAGTGGGGGATTGGTGTGAAGGTTGAGGGTGGTGTAATCACAAAGAGTTGGTTGCTCAAGAGCTTGGAACTGGTTTTGAGAGATGAACAAGGGAAGGTGATGAGGGAGAAGGCTGAAGCCCTCAAAAAGGTTGTGTTAGAAGCTGCTGGCCGTGCTACGGAAGAGTTCAATTGTTTGGTAGAGTTGATTTCTAAGTCTTAAAATTAAATTAAGTTGGCCTTCCGAATGAGACTTTGGGTTTACCTAAATAATGAATAAAATATATTTGATCTGGTGTTTTCTTAGCTATACCATAATGCTGAACAAATATATATATATATTTCTCTTTTTCCTTAAAATAAGTAATTAAGGGATAAATGAGGAGCAATATGCTCTTCAATCATTTATGTATGTTTTGTCATATATATCCGTGTATCTGATTAAGAAGGCAATATAAGTGTTAAGCATCGATCTACTTATAATAATTAAGTCATGACACGGTAGCAACTGATAATTAATGTCTAACTCTTTAACCAGCAATCATATAAAGATTAATGGATAAAATATGGTTGATCTTGTGTTTTCTCAGCTATACCTAATTCTGAATATATAAATGATTTCTTTTCTTATTTATTTAAATAATTAATGGGTAAATGAACTTTCATTAAACCCTCGTCAACTATTCTCACAAATGATCAATTGCCGCCACACACTCAATCCTCTTCAGCTGTCAATCGCCTTTTTTTTTTTTTTTTAAATTTTATTAAAAAAAAAAAAGCCCTTATTTTTAGCTCAGCTAGTTAAAAGGGACGAAATTTAGACTTGATATCTCTCTTTTGCCCTTGTTATGGAAGACAGATTGACAAATATACTCTTTGTTGGGGATAAAATTCACTATGGGTTCTACTATCTCACAACTACCCTCCATTATCTCTCTGTTACCTCACATTGTCTCTACTAACTCACATTATCCCTCAATCACATGAAGAGAGAACATGTTGCACAAATAAAACCCTATAAAAGAGAACTCAAGACATCGGTAAAAGGGGATCTATCAAATTATTCTTAATACATTATTAGCTCAAGCTATATTTTGATTCCATATATGAGTGCTAACTTAAGCATCAGAGAGTCTCTAGCAAAGGCCTGAGACTCCTTTGACACTCTTGTTATTTTGTAGGAGTCCAAAGATCAAAGATAAAAGACGCTCGAAGAACATGCATATCTCACCAATCGGATATCGTTAGATCAAAAAATGCTCTAACAATTTGGCACTATATGTGGGAACGACAATGTTTCATCAATAACAAATCTGCATTGGCCTTCATTGGGTTCACAAAAATAATTCTCCTACGTACGGATCTTATGCATGAGGTAGGCAAAAAGCGAAAAATTTGCACTTATCGACACTAAATTGGATTCATCACCTCACTTAACTACACAAGATAAACTGTTCTTTTTTCTACTCATATAGATTTCCATGCTCTCATAGAAGATAGTGTTGTTGTGCTTCCACATCAAGCCTTATTGTCATAAACGTGTAGGTGTATACATGTTTGACAAAGAGTAATTGAATAGAGAATAATTTCTATAAGGAAATTATTCTTATAGAATAATTTCCAATTAAAAATGAACACATGAGCATATTGCACAAAATGAAATAGAGAGGAAAACACTAGATTTTTACTTCTCACATAATCCATTTTTTCCCAAAATCGGTTTCAAGTGAATAGAAGCAAGCAGGATGGCAATTTGGGTTCATATCATGTTGAGACATAGGTGTACAATTATATAGTTTAACTTGAACCCGACCCCTTTAATTGAACAAGTCAAATTCCCAACCTAGACATGACACATTTTAAATAAATGGATGATATGATTTGACCTGCATAATTCGTTTAACAAACATATCACATTAGGTTGACTCGAACATGCATGGCCCACCCATTTCAACTTGTTTCGGATTGGTTAATATATATAAATGTGTTAAATTGACCTAAATACTATTAAACCACTACTTCTCTTAAGAGCCTTAGTTGAAAGGAAAAAGTAAATTTAATCATTTAATTTATACTTTAACACTTACTCAAATGTGGGCTCAAATTCATTTTTTAAAAGGTGAGGTCCAACACATTGAATATTTAATTAGAAAGAGAGTAAATTGACAGAGTCAAGATTCGAACTCAAGACCTTTACTTTGATACCATGTTAAACTAACTACTTGTCAATATAAATGCTCTAATACTTGGTATGGCCGCATTAATACAATTTCATATTTGATAAGTAAAAACTTATATGAATTATATCCCTTCACAATTAGATTCAAGAGAATCAATTTAATTAGGGCTGTTAAGTGAGCGAAGCGTCTTACGAGCAAGCTCGGGTTCGGCTTGCATAAGCTTAGTTTGGGCTCAATTCAAATATTAAATGAAGTATTTCGTGAACATAAATCCTGGCTCGAATATTAAACGAAGCAAGTTCAAATTTCAACTCACTTAAACTCAAATCAAATTATATATATATATATATATATATATATATAATGTTGGGTTTTGATGTCAACTATCTTTTATATTTAATTGTAATTATAATTAATTTTTTAAGAGCACCACAAAATAAATATATATAAAATGTTGGGTTTTGACGTCAACCCTTTTTTTTTTAATTAATTTGTTAAGAGCACCACAAAATAAACCTAAACAACAAGTACGAAAATCTGGCGCACTTTTTTTAAAAAAAAAAATTAAACGCACGTCTTCACTTCGAGTTCTATTCAACTCTTTTATACACGAAAATAGAAAACACACTGCCCATTGCGCGAGGAAAACAAAAACGTCAAAAAATCTTGATTTTTTTGTGATGTGAAAACACACTGCCCAATAACCCAAGCCCCGAAGACCAGTGATGCGTGAAGAGTGGAAAAGACATGCATGTTCAACACGTACCACACACCCACCTTGACACGAAAATTTGCTAGAGCGGGATTAGAAGAGATGTTTTTGGGACACACCTACTACCACGTGTGTGGCTTAAATTGGCTATGAGGAAAATCTTATCTCCTTACAAGATTTTCACAGGATCAAGATCACTGAAATTTTAAAATTGCTAGTTAGTTTTTGAAAATCTTAATTATTGAAGTAATCTAATGGATCAAAATAAAACATCCATTTTTTTAGTGGATAATATATATTTCGAGGTTGAATTTTAAAATTCAAAATTTTAAGTTTATCTCTCCTATATTAAATGGATGTTTAATTTTGAACAATTAGATCTCTTTAATGGTTGAGATTTTAAAAAAAACTGGCTAGCAAATCTTGATCCATTTTCACATCATAAAAAAATTGCTCTCCTTCTTTTTCCCACACAAGCAAATTGCTCTCTTTCATCTTGCTTAGCACCAGAGAGAGTGAGAAAGGGAAGAGTGAGAAACACTTAGATAGATAAATCGAAATAGAGAGAGTGTTGGCATGAGAGGAAGTTGAGAACCTGAGTTAAAAGTGGGTGATGCTCTGCCTTGCGACCCATCAGAAATCCACTGTGGGCGGCTGAGATGGTGACGATTTTGAGGCATAGCAGACGAGGTGGCTCAAGCAAAGCGAGAATTCGGCAAGCTCGAGCTTGAGCTTGAACAGGATTCCAACCCTGTTGAGCCGAGCTTGAGCAACGAAGTTAGGCTTGACTTGATCCTGAGCCAAAAATAAACTAGCCAAGCTTGGATAGCCTAAGCACAACTTGTTTACACCCCTAAATTTAATAACGATATTGAATTATCCATCACCATAATTAAAAGCATAACTCAATTTTTTCGAGCAATATTCAATCAAAATAATATTACAATTCAATAAAATTCATCTACATAAACAAACATATAGCATAAAGAAAATAATTTTACATTCCAAAAAATGGCATGATAAAGCCTTCTCATTAAGTATTAATATTAAGGGAATTTATATCTAAATATATTGGATAAGTACCTCAAAATTTTAAAATCTCTATGGTGTTTTTTTTTTCTTTGACAATTTATTTTCTAAGTTGATTGAAATAACAATAGAATTTATGTCATCAAAATTTTTTAACAGTCGTTAATCTGGGTCAAAATGTACTGTTTTACCTTATTAAAATATTAAAATATTATTTTTTTAATTTAATTTTAAAATTTAAATCTAAAAAAATTTGAATGGCTAGTTTGGCCATCCCATTTTGCCTGGGGGTGATTCAGCCACCCCCTAGGGCCAAACCCTCAATTTTTTTTTTTTTGAGAGTTTGGCTCAAGGGGGTGGTTGACACTACAAGAAAAACTCTCATTAGTGACCAAATGAATAGCGACGACCTAAAAGTGGCCGCTAATAAGGGGTCATTAGTGGCAACATTTGAAAGTCACCACTCAAATTTTTTTTGAAGGTTTGGCTCAAAGGGGTGGCTGACACTACAAGAAAAACCCTCATTAGCGACCAAACGAATATCGGCGACCTAAAAGTGGCCGCTAATGATGAGAAAATAGCAGTGATTTTCAAAAGTCGCCGCAATGACCCATTATTAGCGGCCACTTTCAAAAGTGGCTGCTAATAACGTGATAAAAATTTTAAGAAACAATTATCGGCGACTAAAGTGACCGCTATTTGGAACAGAATAGCAGCGACACTAATAGTGGCCGCTAATGAGGGGTCAATAGCGGCCACTTCGGTGTCGCTGCTATTGAGAAGAGAAAAATAAAAAATAAAAAATTTAAAAGGTCATTAGCGGCTACAAAATATGGCTGCTATTTTCAAATAGCGGCAACACTAATAGTGGCCGCTAATGATGGGTCATTAGTGGCCACTTTGGTGTCATCGTGTAACGCCGCCAACATTAGCCTTGGCTAACCTAGTGGTGTCACTGGCAACTCACCTAGTTGAACCAACGTGTGGTCAAGCAGGTAATCGCCTATAAAACTTGTCAGAGTAAAGGCAATGAAGGTGAATAAATCTGAGAGTACTACAATTCATCGAGTAAGAACATGGAGCTACTAAACAATTACACAAACCTGTAACTATAGATAAAGCACAGTCGATCAGGCAATAGCAACTCTAGCCACCCTCATAACCATGAATCAGATTACCTAAGGAATGATAATAATTGCGTAAGTCTAATGACTTAATAAGTAAACCCTACATGTAGTTATGACATGAGTCCAGTTAATAACAGTAAACGTGCAAATTGAATAATAACCAAAAGAGGGCATTACCTCCGCTAATACACTATTTCATAGGTTTTAGGGTTTTAAAAGCTCTATGGTGTAGAACCGGCGATAATTACCTAATTGTTTTGATGCAGAAAATGATAATGCTTTATAGGTCATAACTCCGATACATGGTCTACCCGAGATATTACTCATTCTTAGCAGGGTTGATGCTGCCCCGAGGGACCTATAATACAATACCAGTGCCCTAGCCATTGCATAACATACCGTACATAACATTAGTGGCACGATTGGGTCCAACCCCGAGTGGCCCACACCAACTAATGACGTCGTCCTGTAGTGACCGAACCATTGGGAATAGTTGCATCAAGGTCACGAAACCAATGGATCCACAGCCCTCACATAACGCACACATTTGACCATAATACGTAGTCTATATAATAAGCCCATGGCCGTTCATACTGCACGTATTGGCGTACCATGTCTTACGATGCATCTTGATGGTTTATTTAATCATACAATTTCCAAGTAATTACGGAAAGTAAACATGCTCATATCATACATGTGGTCAGTCAGCTGACATATCCCACGGTTTACGAAAAAGGGTGTAAGTGTTTACTTACCTTGCACATTCGAGTGAATCTTCCGACCAAGCTATTTCTTGTTATAACGGATACAAAATACCGTCATTCTAAGTCTTATGAAACCTAGGGTTAAGGCTAGGCTGAAGCATGCACGTATGAAGCTTAAGAACAGGTGCCCTGCCTACTGATGTACAAATTTAATTGTACTCGCCAATTGCACGAGTCGATTGTAATATAGCGGGCGTGCAAGTGCGAGGTTGAACCCACAGAGAATTGTGTTTGTCAAAAACCAATTTAAATGCCTAAATTAAATAATATCTTAACCTAGTCCCAATATCGAATACGTGGCGTGCATTAAAATAAACTAAATTAAAATGCAATAAAATAAAGAAATAAAAAATAACTAAAGTCCCTAATCCACCTCACAATAAATTAATTAATATATAAACATGCTTAGCTCATATTCATTAAACATTTATGCTACAAGGCATACTACGGCGTTAACACATTGTTCATATTTCCGTCTAAATGAGAATAATCTGAACTAAACATGAATATATATTTAAATATATAGTTAATTAAACATCCGTCTATCGATTAAAAGCAATGCATGTTCTAGTGTCACGCTAGTTCATGCATGCTTATCTATCTAAGTCCTATTATGCCTATTGAAATAATCAAAAGCGTCGCCCATTTGAAAGACAAAACATGAAAGGTCTAGGTCCAAAGGATCCAATGTGAAAGTGATTTAACACTAACTACAATGGATAAATGGGCGTAGCCCTAACGATGAAATGTATCCATCGGACTAAAGCGCTATGACCAAACAAGCTGCGGCACAATCGATGCAACTTTGTCACGAAATTAACCGAAGCGAACTAGCATGGCAAATAATAAGCGGATTAAAGCGTAAAACTAACTGAAAGCATTTAAGTAAATCTAAAGTGAAGGAATAAGAGACTAAATAAAGGTAAAATAAAACATAAATTAAAATAAACAATAAAATGGCGTTTAGAGTGTTTAATAGTGAAGAACAGGAGGACTTAGGCCCAAAGGCGCCTCAATCGTTTCAAAGCGTGAAAAACAAATGAATACACGAGGTCCTATTTATAGGTGGCGGGTCACGAGTGCGTTGAGCGCACTACACTGCGTTCGAGCACCGATTATTTGTGGTGAGCGCAGGCGTCGTTCGATCTGAAATAACTCTTCTTTGCGTAACTAGGCTATTTAGGGGCGTCGGCGTTCGTGAGTCCCTTGTTCAATTGGTGCATTTTGCCTTTTGCTAGCCATGTTTTAATGCAATGTCTGCACAACACAAAATACTAAAAACACTAAAAATAATTAGATATTAACAATGCTAAAGGCCTAACGAATATAAATTAAGGGTCCAAATAAGCACTTTTAGGCACCGATCACCTACTGACCGTACGTCTGCCCACGAGGGTGTACGTCTGCTTAGTGTGTTAAGTACATTGTTTTAAGGTTTGAACAGTACACGTTCCCAACGGCATTTACAAACCTCTAACCCCTATCTAAGTTAACAAAACAGGACATGCAACGCAGGAAATCACAGATTTACAATCCTTTGAGGAAACTCTTTGAAAACATTGGTAATTCTAAAAGAAAGCACAATTAACACTTTGAAATCGGTATTAAGGCATAACCATGAAATAACAAGATGATAACAACAAAAGGAACGGAGCTTACCCCGAAGCTCAGCACCGACATGTTTCCCTTTCCACGAAACTCTCCGTCGAAGCTCTTTCTTATGGATTTCTATCTCAAAACACCAATGAACGGTTCTGGCAGCCTAGGGGCATACTAGGGGAAGAAGAAGGCATGAGGAATGAAGGGGAGGGACGGGCTATTTATAGAGAAAATCCGCCACTAACTCCCTGACAGAGCAACGTTCGGCAACCCTATCGCATGTCCGGTGGTTTGTGCACATTGGTCCAAAGGGTGTCTCGTACGTTCAGTTATTACCCAAAGGATATTCAAAAAGTAGCGTACGTCCAGTGGTCCCATGTATGTCCGGTGTACTATTTGCAGAGCGTACGTCCGGTGGTCCCCTATCGTACGTTTGCACTACAGACAGAAGCGTACGTCTGCTAGACCTAGCGTACATCCACCCCCTGTGGGTTAGTGTCAAGCTTCTATTTCTAGAGGTTCCAAACGTAATTAGGTTAAAGCTAAGGGTCTTAGGCTTTCATCTTAGTGGCTCTACTAAAGGTTCGGGCTAATCATTCAATTAAAAAGAGAATCTTCTAAATAAAATGTTACTTTTATCGGGGTATTACACACCGCTATTGAGAAGAGAAAAATATAAAATATAAAATTCAAAAGGTTAATAGCGGCCACAATATGTGGTTGCTATTTGGTCCAAAACAGAGGCGACCTTAATAGTGGCCACTAATGAGGGGTCAATAGTGGTCACTTTGGTGTCGCCGCTATTAAAAAGAGAAAATAAAAAATTCAAAATTCAAAAGCTCATTAGTGGCAGCATATTGTGGCCACTATTTGGTCCAAATAGTGGCAACACAAATAGTGGCCGCTAATGAGGGGTCAATAGCGGCCACTTTGGTGTCGCCGCTATTGAAAAGAGAAAATTCAAAATTCAAAATTCAAAAGGATATTGTGGCCGCTATTTGGTCCAAAACAGTGGCGACACTAATAGTGGCTGCTAATGTCAATAATGGCCATTTTGATGTCGCTGATATTGAGAAGAAAAAAATTCAAAATTCAAAATTCAAAAGGTCATTAGCGGCCACATCTATTTGGTCCAAATAGCAATGACCCTAATAGTAGCCGTTAATGAGAGTCAATAGTAGCCATTTTGGAATCACCGCTATTGAGATGAGAAAAATAAAAAAAATAAAAAATCAAATAAATAAATAAATTTTGGGGCGATATTATTGAACTTACATATATAATAATAAAAAGTTATTTCCTAAAAATTCACCTTTGATAATATGTCATTATTTATTTTATATTAATTATTGGTGATTTTTTTTTTCTATTTTCTATTCTTGTTTTATATAAAAAATAAATATTTACTTATTTATTTTAAATAATAGTGCATTGGGTTCCTATTAAAAACAAATTTTCCTATCAAATTCAAACACTTGGAAAAATTAATTATTTTTTATAGTATTATTGAAGTTTTATATTTCTTATTCTTATTTAAATGTTTGATCAATCATGATAAGAACATGTGATTAATCCTTGTGCATTAGCCGATTAATCATGATAAAACATCATATCAATCCTAGTCCAATAGTATGATTGATCTTGATAGGATTGTAGGATTGATCCTAGTGCATTGGTATGATTGATCGTAATATAGTTAGTTCGATCAATCATAATAAAAACATATGATCGACCATAGTGCAATAGTCTGGTTGATTTTGATAGGATCATTTGATCGATCAAATATCTAATCGATTGTCAATTGATCCTAATGAATTAGATCAATTGATTGTGATATAATCAAATGTTCAATCAAACATCTGAGCAATCCTAATGAATTAGTTCGATTGATTGTGATAATACCAGCCAAGAAGACATTGTCTTAAAGGTGCTAGGTGAACACCGCTTAGGACATGCTAGAGGAAAGGGTTGTGGTGTCATACCTACCCTATCAATTTCCTCATCAGCACACACTCATCACAACCATGATGAATGTTTGGCTAAACAGCTAGAAACAGAAAAGAAACTAGCTGCTATGGAAGCAGAAATGAAAGAATCAAAAGCAACTCAAGCTGCTATGGAGACACAAATAGAAAGATTACTAAATCATCTAGGAGGGTAAGAGAATCTTGCTTATCAATTATTATTATTATTTTTAATTTCACACATATTAAGTAATTTTTTAGACAGATCATTGATTATGATGAATTCTATTATTCCTAGGCTTGGAGGGAGCTTTAATGGATTTTAAACAAGCAAAAGCAACAACTGAAGGAGCTTTTTTCGTATTTCGTTTAAGAACTTGTTTTAATATTATTAAGATTTGACACAAATTTGGTTTGTATTCGAGGGTAAGAACTTCAAATAGTTTGAATGTTTAAGAACTTGGAGTGAACTTTTGTTGTACTTAATTTGTTGAAGCAGTTGTTTTAATATTATCAAGAATATAACAAATTTGGTTTGTGTTAGAAGGTAAGAACTACAAACAGTTTTTTGTTTAAGAACTTTGAGTTAGTGAATCTCTCTTGACATGTTTATCAAGTTGAGTAAACAATGCAAGAAAGTAATATTATATAACAATATTTCAGTTTTAAGTATATACAGGATGACACAAGTGGAAGATATGTAAAGAGTTGTGGCGCTAAATGACTCAAATAACAATGAGTAAGATATTTCAATCCCATTGTCATTCAATTGTTAGTGGAAGTTAATCCTATTTAATCTAATTTGATAAGCCATTTTCTGTTGCAGTTTCCCTATAAAAGGTTATATAATCTGTTGTGCAACTAAATGTTAGCCATATTTATACCATTAACTGTGCTAAAATGCTTTTAACATGCTATTTTGAATTTCAATATCCTTTTTGGCCATTGTTTTCTTTGGTCTTTGCTTTTAAGTTATAAATACATATGTATATTTTTCAAGTGCTTAAGTACCCATTGTCCATCTTGAGGAACTTTGCAGTATATGCTTTAGTCATATATGATATAGCCTTAACAATTGACTATATTATAGTAAATTCTAGTTTGATTTTGGTTTGAACTTCACATTATTTTTTGGTCTTTATAAACTTTACAAAAAAAAGACATGATTTTTCCAATGCCCGCCACCTTTTTTATCAGTTGGTGAATGGTAACAATGAGTATCATCTCTATATTCTTGGGCCCACAATGGTTCTACTTTATGTTTGTTGTTCACTTTTGTAAACTATGTTTCTTTTTCTATTTGTAGATTGCTGAAAAAATTGTGATGTTTGATTTACAATGCAAATCAAGCTGTTTATAGAGAGATAAGTTATATGAATTACGATATTTACTTTCTTGTTTTGAATGGCATGACAATTTTTCATGTATAAAATTGACTTAGTAATTGCCTTAATTTGTATACTTTAGGAAGGGTCACCCCTGAAAGTGTTATTTACAGCTTTGACACTATTCTTCTGGATTTGTTGAGTGGAAAACACATCCCCCCAAGTCATGCAAGTGGTTTATGTTCTAATAGGTGGTATGCATATTTCATATGTAAGTTTATTTTTTCAATACAGTCTATGAAGTTATGGTTGTTGTGGAGAGTATCACTCAAATTGGCATCTCAAAGTTGTCTAAATGGACTATAATATGCAAGAAATGAAATTCTTAGTTCTTTGCATCTTCTAGTATCCAACATTTTGGATTTTAACAGCACTTTGTCTTTATTAATCACTCAGCTTACACAATTCTGGAACTCTTGCCTGTTTTCTACAATAAATTGCTTCTTTTGCCACATCCTAAATAGACATAATCAACCCATTACTGTGGTGTCATGCAATTCAAAAACACTTTTAAAAAGCCTTTTATCAATGAAAAACCATGCTTAATGCGTTAACATTTTCCTCAATTGTTTTAACTAGGTTCATATAGCATCAGGTTGGAACATCAAAGAGCAAATAGTTTTGTTCTTTCTAGGAATTAGACATGTTCATTAGTTTTATGTGACCTATAGATAGGAATTAGACATGTTCATTAGTTTTATCAATTGCATTTTACCTTCTTTTTGTCATATTCTTTGTTTTTGGGTTTTTTGTAATATTTTCTTGCTGTTATATTCTTCTTGTAACATTAACTGTTTTATGTTTCAGTTTTGACATATTCAAGGTCTTTTAACATTTCATTGACCATTTCAAGACAAGTTTCTTCTTTGTTTATAAGACTTTGGTTTGTATAATCATTTTGTTCCATCAGTTTTTAAATTTTGTCGTCCTTAGAAGTTTTAAAAGGAGAGGCTAAATCTCTTGTAAATTCTATTCTCACTTATTGCCACACTTTTTTTCTATCTACTTTTTTACCTAACACTATAACTTTTAGCCTTATGCTGCTGAGCCTGGTTAGTTCCATTTTAATAATAAGATATGAAGTTTGTGGCCTTAGAAAAGCAGTCCTCTACACGAATGCATTATATTCTCAATTTGCAATTATGCTAAATTGGTTATATATGTGAATTAGTATAAATTATGTGACTGTATCTTATTAATTTACCTTTTGCATCTGCTCAACACCTGGTGGTATTCTTGATAAAGCAATTGAAGTAGAGGAAATGATGCATGGAGACTTCTTGCGGCTGGTGCGCTCTTCTTCTACCCTCTGATCTGTTTTGCTAAGTTTAACTACCCATGATGAAATTCCCAGCTAGCTTTAAATTTTGGTAGTACAAAAATAGAAAATAATTTTTTATTGGCCTCATTTTTGTTTGCTCATATGAAGTAGGACCATGTTGAGGGCTACATGGAATTATCAGCCAAAACGAAGATTTATTTTTCAACTATTGTTGCCTTGTGGGATGCAGAATTTTACATTAAAGTTGATGATGATGTCCATGTAAATTTAGGCAATGATAGCCTTGAAGAAATTGTGGGAAGAATTTGTAGGTGTGCTAGTGTGCAAATTAACTTGCACTCGCAATGGTACGAACCGTTAGGTTGTATAGTGTGCGAAGTGCAGGATCGAATCCATAGGGAACGGAGTGTTTGCTTATAAAATTAATATTGCGATTAAATCTACTCTACTTTAACCTAGCTCCACAAAGATAGCAACTCGAATTGTGAAATAAGTAAAACTAATCTAAAAATGTAAATTAACTAAAATGAAGAAACCAAGGTTGATGAATCCACCTTCCCCCATTAACCCACACAATAAACATTATAGTTAAAAATCCGTCTATCGATAAAACACTTTGTTTAATCTAAAATCGTTAGTGAAGCTAGTCAAACCAAACAATGTGTTTACCGTATAAAGAGTCACGATAGATATTGATTTGAGCTCGAATCATCCATTGTATCATTGATCACAGTGGATACTTCGACTCATTCCAGCCATCTAACGTGCCTCCGGATTGGAACACATTGATGTTGGACATGGAAGCAACACAACCCGATTCTTCTATTGAAGTTGTCACATAAATCAAAAAGAACGACTAAACATAAAATAAATGACGGAATTTAAAACTGTAATGTAAATTGCATGAATTAAAGGAGAGGCTTCATCTTCAACCTTAGTTGAAGATTAGCCTTCCATTAGACAATAAAACGATAAAATGGTAAAAGAATGCATAAAATAAACTTTGAAGTAATTTATTACAGATAAAATGGGCAGAGTATGGCCAACAGTGGCAAAATACTCTCTAACAAACGCCCAAGGAAAAGTGCACTCGACTAAATGACCAAGGGACCTATTTATAGACATGCTGGATAAAGGCCTGCTTTCGAACGCAGGTCTTGCGTTCGAACACGCCAGTTATTTGTGGTCGAATGCGCAACATACACAGACACGATAATCGCTAGGTCCGCCGCTTGAGACGCGGTGACTGGATCGCTCGACCTCGACTCTCGTGCGATCGCTCGCGTTAACGACGACCATGCGTTCGAACGCACTTCAGGAGCTTCTTCTCTTCACTTCATGTCTGTTTTGCTCTTCGATCGATATGTGATGTAAGGACCTGTTTATTACAAAACAAATAAAACAAGTAAAATTATTAAATATTAACAGAGCTAACGGCCTAACAAACATAAATAAAGGGGTGTGAGAAAGCACTAAAAAGCACTTATCATGTGCCTCAAAATCGTTTAATGTTTCCAAAATATGAAAAATGGCACAAAGAGCCTGCATTTTCTCAATCCAAGAAGAATCCATGTTAAATCACCTAGATTTTAATTTATACTTTAATTCTTTCAGGTAAATGATGAAGATATGATTCGAACTAGTTAAGAACGTGTGCTTTAATACTATATTAAAAATAAATATATTTAGTTATTTAATTTATACATCCGGGTATGTGTATATATATTGTTTGGATTTTGTAGGTTTTTGCAAGGACCTGAAACAGACCCAGCAATTGTGAGGAAAATTAGAGAGGCAATAGACAACTAGACAGATGTCACTGTCTAGCTGATTAACTACATAAAGAGTGGTGTGCTTACGTTTTGCAATCTCTATGCATAGAATCACTGAACAAAATGCTCACTTTGAGATTCAAAACTTTGATCCCCTCAATGTATAAAACCTTTGCCTTCATTTCAGGTAAAAGTTTTGGAACCTGTTTCATTTGCAACCTATGCGTGATCAAAAGGTTAGTACACACCACAAATGATCTTCACAAATAGTTAGCATGATTCCTATATGACAATTTTGACCAGAATCTATACTTGTTAAATAGGGAGAAGTGCAATATTTTATTGGGGTACAGTTAGATGGCAATCAACATGTTGAGCCACTTAGCAATTGTATTCTAGAGGACACTGCAAAAGAGAGTGAAAAACTGGTTTGCACTTTCTTCAATTGCTTCCTTTTATCTCTTTCGTATTATGCTTTTAGATTTCTTTGTGTTGTCAAGCTTATATCAATGTCTGTTTACTTAGAAGAAGAAAGAAGTTGTAAACTTCTTTTACAGCTACAAAACACTATTAGTGATTTTAACTATTGGAAATTTGTGGGCTTTCTGAGACAAATTTACTTGACATCTATTCTCAGGTCAAAGAAACTACTGAAAATGTTGATGACGTAGTGAGAGAACTTCCAGATGCCAATATGGTAAAGTCTCACCTTGGTACACATTTGTTGAAAAGCTTTTGGGGTTACAATTATGACAAGGGTTTTTCTTTTGGCTATCTGCAGAAACCAGAAGATTTATGGATTAACCATTTAAATATAGGTTACCCGAAACCTCACAGGAAGGATAGCTCCTCTTGGAGAGGCATCGAAAAGGTATTGTTCTTATAAATGCATATGATGGCAAAACTTAAGTTTTTTATTTTATTTTTTAAAATTTTTCACCATTCAGTGTTAATAACTACTACAGTGAGCAACTAATGAAATAAAGAGAGCAAAGACACTGCTTCTTTGTTGTCCTTTTCTTAGCCATTTTGCTGGAATGTTTTGTAATTCATCACATTCAAGTAAGTTGTGAAAAGACCATGTGTTTCTTTGTTGTCGCAGCTTTCTGATTAGTGTATGTATGCTTCAAGTAAGTTTGATCCAAGTCAATGGATCTTTGACTATTTTAGTTACTTATGCATGACTGAACATACCCAATAATGGGGTGGTTCCTCAGCCATCTTGTTCTTCTTGTTTACCAAATGAGCTTTAGCTTTGGGCATTTGAGTCCATTTTTCTTGCAGTACTCTTGGGTGGTGGAATTCTTACTCAAGTTGGGTGCTTTAGTTTTAATTTTCAAAAGTTCTTTGATCATAATGCATTTGAATTCCTTATGCTAAGTTCAAGTTGCATTTATATACATGTATAGGATTCACTTTTTGCTTCATGTGATAAGAAGTGAATCCTTGAATCCACTTGTTTTAATTAAATCTATTTGACTATAAATAGGCTTGATGCATTTCCCATAATTGCTCTTTAACAACATCTCTTATAAGGATTTTGGTTTTATTTATTTTAATTTTTTTTAATATCATTAGCGGCGACTTCATTGTCGCTGCTAATGAATTTTTTTTTTTTTTTAAATTTAAATAGTGGGGGACAAAATAGCGGCCACTCTTAAAGTGGCCGTTAATGTGTTCCAAATAGCGGTAACCCAAGACACATTCAAAACTTTTATTGTGGGAAACAAAAAAGCTTAAAGTGGCCGCTATTTAGCATTACCGTCGAATTATTAGCGGCCACCAAATAGTTGCCACATATTACCGCTATTTGAAAATAGTGCCACTTTTAGGTCATTATCGGCCACTTTTAGTCGTCGCTAATGACATAATTTTTTGTAGTGAGAACCACCCCCTTGGCCCTAGGGGGTGGCTCGGCCACCTCCATACGGTCGGTCTGGGGGTGGCTCATGGCCTAAAGGGGTGGTTTGGCTACAAATTTGTGGGTTTAGCCCTAGGGGGTGACCAAACCACCCCCAGGCAAATGGGGTGGCCCTATGGGGTGGTTTGGCTACCCCTTGTTTCTATTTTTTATTTTTTAGATTTAAAATTTAAAATTAAATTAAAAAAATTAATATTTTAATAAGGTAAAACGGTGCATTTTGACCCGGACTAACAGTAGTTAATAAATTGATTGTATGGATTTTATTATAATTTCGATTAACCCAGAGAGTAAATTGTCAAAAAAAAAAAAGTAAGATTTTAAAATTTTGAGGTGCTTACCCATGTGTTTAGTTATAAATTCCTTAATATTAATTATTAACATAATGACAAATAGATGGAGTTGGAATGTAATTTAAGTATATACATGTTATGCGAGTCAATTGCGGTACAAATGGGTTGACCCAAAGTTCAATAGATTATTAATCATGTCTAATTATTTGGTTAACCCGATTTAACCCTCGAATCTTAATACATTAAACCATAATCTCCTAATTTTGTCTTGAGTTCACAAGTTATGTCGAAAATTACCAATCCTACATAAGATAGGGGAGACAAGTGGTCGTACCAAATTTAGGTACTCGCAATTGTACGAACCGTTGGTTTGTATAGCGTTGCGCAAGTTCCGAGATCAAACCACAAGGAACCGTGTATTGCTTTAAATGAAAATAACTTTGAGTCTAGGTTAGTGTTACTTTAATCTAGCTTTGCTGTGGGTGATTGGTGACAACGAGAATTTAAACTAAATTAACGCAGAAATGTAAATAAAATAAAAACACTAAGGCTGAGGGTTTCACCTCACCATTTCAACCATGCTAATTAAAATGTTAAGTTAACATATTCCGCCTATCGATTAAAAAAAACACGTAATCTCTTGCGCCTATCGAAGGATTCAAGGAATCTGTCCATTTGACAAAAGACAAACCATAAACGGTTTAAGGCCCAAATGATCCAAAGTGAATGTGTTAAAACACAAACTACTAAGGATAAATGGGCATAAATCGAAGGATGGAATGTATCTATTGGATGAAAAACCAAAAATAAACGACTAGTAGCAATCTCACTTGGTTTTGTCACCAAACCAAGTGAAAAAGAACAATAAAATGACAGGAATAGATAACTTAAACATAAATAATGAGCATAACATCCATGGTAAGGCTACATTCTCAACCTTGGTTGAGGATTTAGCCTCCCATGTGATAAGGAAGCGTAAAGAAACTAAAACAAAGCATTAATATTAAATAAAATGAAAGGTTACAAAGAAAAAGGGCAGAGCAGGGCCTACAGTGGCAAATTGCTCTAAAAAATACGCCCAAAGTAAAAGCTCTTGACAAAATGGACCTAGGGTCCTATTTATAGGCTGACAGGTCACGGGCTACGTTCGAACTCAGGTCATGCGTTCGAATGCGCCAGTTATTTGTGGTCAAACGTAGGGCATACGGTTGACCACAAATAACTGCCAGGGCCAGCTAGGGTTTTTAGGTGAGACGCGGGCTAGCTGGGCCTGTGTTCGATCGCTGCTCCCTGCGTGCAACCGTGAGTGCGTTCGAACGCATCAAGTGTGGTCAAACACACTTGACAGGAATCCACTTCTACACTTTTAAGTCCACTTTGCCCTTTGCTAGCCATGTTTTGTTGTAAAGACCTGCACAGTGATAAGTGCTTTTTAGTGTGTATTCACACCCCTTTATTTATGTTTGTTAGACCTTTAGCATTGTTAATATCTAATCATTTTACTTGTTTTTATTGTTTTGTGATAAATAGGTCCTTGCATCAAATCTTGACCAAAGGAGCAAAAATGGACTTGAAGCCAAGTGAAGAAGTGGAGCCCTGCCAAAGTGCGTTCGACCGCACTTGGTGCGTTCGAACGCACTCACGGTCGCACGCAGGGAGCAGCGGTCGAACGCGTGGCCCAGTCAGCCGCATATCATGCATGCCCTAGCCAGCCCTAGAGGTTATTCACAGTCGACCGTATGGTATGCGTTCGACTGCAAAATAACCGGTGCGTTTGAACACACAGCCTGCGTTCGAACGCAGGCCCGTAACCTGTATGTCTATAAATAGGTCCCTTAGCTCACTTGGTTGAGAGTTCTTTTCCTTGGGTGATTTTTAGAGAGCATTTTGCCACTGTTGGCCATGCTCTGCCCCTTTTATCTGTAATAACTCACTTTAAAGTTTATTTAATGTATTCTTCTACTCTTATTTTATTTTATTGTTCAATGGGAGGCTAATCTTCAACTAAGGTTGAAGATGAAGCCTCCCCTTTAATTCATGCACATTTACATTACAGTTTTAAATTCCATCTTTTATTTTACGCTTAGTCGTTTCATTTTGATTTATGTGATAATTTCATTTGAAAATCAATTTGTGTTGCACCTATGTCCAACATCAATATGTTCCAATCCGGAGGTACGTTGGATGGTTGGAATGAGTCGAAGCATCCACTGTGATCAACGATACAGTGGATGATTCGAGCTCAAACCAACATCTTCCGTGACTCTTTATACGGTAAACGTGTTGAATGGTTCAACTAGCTTCACTAACGATTTTAGATTAAGCAAAATGCTATATCAATAGACGGATTTTTAGTTGTATTGTTTATTGTGTGTGGTTAGTGGGGAAGGTGGATTCATCAACCTTAGTTCCTTTATTTCCGTTCTTTTACATTTTTAGAATAGTTTTATTTAATGCACACTTAGTGTTCAATGTTACGACTTTTTATGGAACTAGCTTAAAGTAGAGTAGATTTAATAGCAATATTAGTTTTATAAAGCAAACACTCCGTTCTCTGTGGTTCGATCCTGCACTTCGCAAAAGCTATACGACCTAATGGTTCGTGCCATTGCGAGTGCAATTAAATTTGCACACCACATCACAAAACACTAAAAACACTAAAAACAGTTAGATATTAACAATGCTAAAGGCTTAACGAATATAAGTTAAAGGGGTTCAAACATCAATGTTTGACACCGATCAAATACCCCCAAACTTACATTTTGCTAGTCCCTTAACAAAACAAAATGAAAAACTAAATAAAAACATAAGTCCGCTTTCGTGGGAGAACGGTTGCATTGAGCGTATGCAACAAGCCTTTTAAACCTCTAGGAGTTCCCCAGAGGACGAGTGAAGTCTCGTGAGGGTTTTTTAGGAATGATACCCACAAACATTTGTGCAAACATTTTATTCTCAATTATGCAAAAATATATCAATCATGGTTTAATTTCAAGAGCAAACTTAATCAAACAAACACCATCTTCACAATTTTTAGGGAATTATCAATCAAGATACAAACATGGCATTGTGAGATACAAAAATCAATTCTAGTGAAAGTGAGATTAGCACAAAAATATGGGACTTCAAAACTAATCTTAGTCATGTGTGCTTTGACACTCAAAATTCATTAGACAACACATCAAAAACAATAACCAAGGTTCATCAAAAACTTTTTTTTTTTAATTTTTTATTGCACAACTTTATTAAGCTTTCTAATTGACCCATGTATCAAGTGTTAAGTCAATGACTCTCAAACCAAATGGTTTTAGGGCATTAGGCGTAAAAACATCCCTACTAACTCGAGTCAAAAAGGCTACGAAGCTTTGCTAACCACGTCTAACTTCTCACTTTTTTACGCGAATACTCATTGCTCAATGAGACAAGAGATCCGGTTACTCGGTGAAAAGCTCAAAATGATCTTCAATTTTTTTTTTTTTTTAAAAGAACGATGGTTATCATTCCAAACGGTTACCTAACTGCATTTAAGCTTACAAAACTAACATGACCAAAATCAGATTTTTATCCCACAAATTACGTGCCAATTGTGTTTGTGAAACTCAAATTGAACTATAATATCTCATGTTGCCAAGAAAGTAACATATTTGAAATTCCTTTAATCAAAGTGATCATATGTTCATCAAATTAAGCACACCAAAGAAAATAAACCATAACTGAAATAAAATGCATAATAAAAAATATAGAAAATGAAACATAGTGCAAGGGTGTAAAAATAAACCACAAAGACTGGTGGTGGTTGATGGCTCGAACATCTCCTGACCTCGAGGACGAACATCCTCCGCAAAATCTGCAAAATGAAATCGTACGTCCCGATCGATCATATGTCCACGAGAGTGTCCTGAAGTGTAACAGATCCGAAAGGCCTCGAGCATGATACATCATCCTCCTCAGCTTCCTCCTCTGTATAATCTCGCTTTCTGCTCCTGGCTCAATGCCATCTCTGCTCAAAAGCCATCCATACTCGAATGTCCATGGGCAGTTCGCCCGGGGCTCTGCTGGTGCGCTCGGCATGTGGGATAGACTCGCGCCATCGGATGGAGCCAAAATGTGCTGATCGTCGGTGCTGCTTTTTGATCCCCATCTTTCTCTTAAATGTGTGTGATGAGAAAGGGAAAGGCAATCCCTATGTTCGTGCTCACTCGATGGTGCACTCTCATAGAATTTTTGATCTGACCAAATAATCACTGGAATGGAACACCGAATCCTCGTGGAACAAGTAGAGGGCATCGAGGAATAGGTCCCGCGTGTCTTGTGTCCCAATGGACACACATTACTATAGCACCATGTCTATAAAGAGAAGATTCCGAGGAATCTTGTCTTGCTGCATTACGGCGGTCATCGCGACATACCCTCACATATCGGAAAATGATGTCTCGAGTGTGAGCATGGAGGGCACTCAATGGGATGTCCGACCAAAGGCTCATGGCTGCATTTCAACATAGCCGCTACATCCAATGGTCACCCACTTCTTCCATCAATGGAAGAGAAAAGTATGTCCGGTCAATCAATCCTCGATGAGTGTAAAACTCTCGACCAGCCACTCATATGCAAGTGGAGGCACGGTTTGAAAAGCCTCTTCAAACCCCGACGCTTCAATTCATTGACGCCCAACTTGGCCATTGTTGGAGAACCTCTTTGATTGCAAAGGTGTTCTCCAACAAGAGCTCCCTCATGATGGCCTGGCACAATGGCATGGGACCTCGAAGACGGATGACAAACCTCGCCTCTAGGCATGCCGGAGGTTCGCTAGACTTTTGTCGAGCACGAGTACTCAAAATAAAGGGTTTGAACAACCCTTTAAATGCTCAACCCCTGCAATAAAAACACAACCAACTAAAATAAATTGGGCACAATCCAAGAGGATTTGTGCCCAAAATCAAAAAACGAAGAAAAAGGGATTTGGGTGAAATGGGTTTCGGGTTGGTTGGGGGACAAATGGGAAATTTGGGGATTTGGGTGAAGCGGGTGGGTGCGTGAGAATGGCGGTGGTGGTGTGGTGGTGGGAGGTGATGGTGGAGGTGGGTTTGGATTTTGGATTTAGGGAGAAGAGGAGGTGGAGGTTGAGGGTGTTGGCGGGTGGAGAAATGGGGAAAAGAGGGAAAATGACCTAAAACTGTTCACGTGAGGCCTAAAAAATGCTTGAACGCATATAGCAGCACGCTTCACCATATCGGTGTGCATGGGTGTGAAGTGAGTCATGCGTTCAAACTTACATAAGCAAGTTTGAACGCATGCATGCAAAGGCGTGTGAAAGGGGTGTGATGAACTCACCTCCAACACACGAGGTGAGACAAGACGCTTAGAACACGTTGAACTTAGAAAGTTCAAAAAAAAAAATTTTTTTTTACACACAAAATAAAATAATAACAAACACAATACACAAAACACAAAATTTACAAACACAAAGCAAAATATTTACAAAATGTCTACCAAATAAACTCAAAATGTCACATTGTCCACAATGTGACCGAAAATCTAAGGGGGACAAGTCAATTTAGGTATAGCATAAAAGAATGCTTCCCCAAATTTGACTAAACAGTAAAACAAAAACAATAAACATAATGAGGGGTGCCTCCCACAAGCGCTAAGTTTAACGTCTTTAGCACTCATGATAAGGAACAAACTACCTATGACACTAGGTAGACACAACAACTGCAATATCGAAAATGGTGGGCACTAGCTTGCCTGGGTCAATGGGTGATGGTCGTAGCTGGGATAATCAATATGCAATAATAAACATCCAGCTAATACACCCTCAAATGATCAAAAAATGGGGAGGAAAATAATCATTCCTTCCTGTGGTCAATCTCGCTACCTTGGCATGTGAATGGGAGCGAACCATTTGCTCTCAACGATAAAATCGGGTGACTCAAATGTGGAGGAATAAGCAGTGGGGAAAACTAAATCCATGGTTTCCCCACACTCCAACTATAGCTCAGATATTGGATCGATAATGAAAGGAAGTAGCTCAACTACTCATCAAAATCTGATCATCTCCCGTGAGCAAAATCTAGCTCAATGTCCTCCAAACTTGGCTCAACTACTTCCCTAGTTGGCTCAAGTATCCTACCAAAATCTATGTTTCCTCCAACCTCGAGCGAAAACATTCCAACTTCAGGTGCTCGAGACTAAGCTCATGCAATGGTTGTCAGAGTGGCTCACTCAACTCACAATGACCTCCAGATGGTGCAAAGCACTCCATGTCGTGGTCCTCGGCTAGGCTCATGCAAAATCTAGCCTAATCAGCTTCTAAATCTAGGTCATCAAAATCTTGAGTAAAACACTCAATCTCCGGTCCTCAAGCCAAAGTCATCGGTGATTTCTTCAATGAAGCACATAGGATGGGTCTCATCATACTCAAGTGGTTGGCTATTGATATTGAAAATATTGAGTCATATTTTCCAAATGAGATCTTCATCACTCCCGTCCCACAGTTGATTAGGGCGTTAGCCGTAGCTAAGAAAGGTAGCCCTAAAATCACTGGAATTTGATTCACCACATCGTGCACCGGCTTCGTATCTATCATTATAAAGTTCACAAGAAAATAAAACTTGTCAACCTTGATCAACACATCCTCAAGTATTCCCCGTGGTCTCTTAAGTGACCTATCTGCCAATTAGAGCGTCATAGTGGTTGACTTCAACTCTCCCAATCCCAATTTCAAATATACTGAATAGGGAAGGAGATTCACACTTGCCTCTAAGTCCAACAATGCCCTGTTGATCTCTCTTCCAATTATGCAAGCAATGGTCAGACACCCAGAGTCCTTATACTTGATGGGCAACTTGCATTGGAGGATGGAGCTCACTTGCTCAGTCAGATAAGCCTTCTTCGGGACATTGATCTTTCTCTTTATTGTGACCAGATCCTTCAAGAATTTTGCATATGCAGGCACTTGCTGAATTGCATCCAAGAATGGGATGTTTATCTGAACTTGTTTAAACACCTCTAAGATTTCAGCAAAGTGCGCATTCTTCTTTTGCGCTCTCAATCTCTTCGGATAAGGGGCTTTTGGGACAAATGACCTCGTAAGGTCTTTTTCAGTGGGAGTGACTGTAGATGGCTCAGCATCTTTCTTCTCCTTGTCACTCTTCGTCTCCTTTTGCCCAGCAAGGTTTACTGCTGGCACTGCTTCATCTACTGCCTCTGGATCAGCCACATGGTTGTCCACTTGTCTCTCTTACCTCTGTGTAACAATCGCATGTGCATGCTCTTGAGTTGAAGCACTTCCTATAGTGCATGCCTTGGGATTGTTCACTGGTACGCTGGGAGCTTTCCCTTGTCCCTTTCACCTATGTGACTTGCTAACTGTCCCACTTGGATCTCCAGCTTGGAGATTGCTTGAGTGTTCACCATGGTGGAGTGTCTAACGTCACTGATGGACTGACCAGTCATCTTCATGAATTCTCTCATTGATTCTTCTAATGATTGTGTCGATGACGCTGGGGGTTGAGTGGGGGCTTGATAGGAAGATGATGCTGGCTGGGCCGAGCGTCCAGGATTTTGGTAAGTAGGAGGAAATCCTCCTTGATTTATGGGTTGGTTATGCTTCCATGAAAAATTTGGGTGGTTCCTCCACCCAGGATTGTAAATTTCATATTATGGGCCAGTTGAATGCTTTTGGAAATTGTTGAAAGCGTTCACTTGTTCCATCTCAGCAAAAACTGCCATAGATGGACAATTATGTGCTTGGTGCAAAGGACTAGCACAGACAGAACAACTATTAATTGGAAATGTGTTTTTAGCTTTAATAGGCTTTTCCATACTTAGAGCATCTAGTCTCTTGACAATGGCATCCATCCTTTGAGTCAACTCTTGCTCTCCTTTTAGCTCTAGGATGTCTCCTTTCTTTCGAGTAGATTTGTCTCGACAGCTGGTGAAATCCCAGTCCTGTGAATTGGCCGCAATTTTGTCCAATGCTTAATAGGCCAAATCTCCCGTTAAGTTTAAAAATGCCCCTTCATTCATTAGTTCAATCATACTACGGTTGGGCTGAGACAGCCCTTGGTAGAAGAATTGTACCAGACGCCATTTCTCATATCCGTGAGGTGGACATTTCATCAGCAGATCCTTGAACTAGGCCCAACATTCTGTGAATTTCTCGTCCTCGTCCTGAGTAAAGGAACTGATTTCCTTTCTTGCCTCATTTACTCTGGACATTGGGAAAAATCTGTTGTAAAATTGCTTCAACAGTTCTTCCCAGGATGTAATGGAGCCAGGTGCCATGGAATCCAACCACTCTATTCCTTTGTCATGAAGGGAGAAAGGAAACAATCTAAGATTGATAGATTCCTTGGAGAAATTTTGGAATTTGGTGGTGGCTGTGATACTTCTAAACTTCTTGACATGGGAATAAGGGTTTTCATGTTCTAAGCCATAGAAGGATGGTAACATTTGAATTACATGTGGCTTTAGATCATAATGAGTGGCATTAGTCGGTGGTAACACAATGCACGAATGGGAACTGACCGCAGTAGGTGCGAACAATTCCCGGAGTGATGTAGTGAAATCTAACTCATATGTTCGTCTATGCTCCCCGTTCCCAACTCTTGCATCTTGGAACTCCTCGTTCTCCTCTTGCCCATTCCTTTGATTTTCGTTGTGCTGCTCCACCCTTGGATTTCTTTGACTATCCCCCATCTCGGCTTGAGCTCGATGCGCTCTCCTAATGTTTCTTTCTAAGTCGGGATCTAATGGTGTTAATTCTAAGTTCAATGATCGCCGACCATGCATAAACTAACAACAATTTAACTAAACACTTAGGAAAAACAGTAAGCTAGATAAGCAAAAAATGCAAGGAAAAATAACAAAATAGGGGAACAAAACAGCAAATAAGATATGCACAACAATGGAAATAAAATAACAAGTTCATAAAACTACTTAACAATAAACTATAAACACATGTGAACAAAACAAATTAAAACAAATATAAAAGATGCAAGAAAAAGAAAGAAATCAATACTAAAACAGAGAATAAAACTAACTGAGATAACCTAAACACTAACAAAAACAAGACAATGTAAACAACTAGCAATTTTAGACTAACAAAGCTACTAACTAAAACATATGCAAATTGTATAAACAACTAAAAACAAAAATAAACTAAACACAGCTAATCACAGCAAGCAAAATACTCAAAACAGGCAATTAAAACAGATAAAATTACTCTAACAATTAATCAAAACATAAGGAAATTAAAAACTGAACATATTGCCTCAGGTATGTTGATGCTGGAAGTAGAGGTGCACTCCAGCGCAGGTCAGTACGTTTGTTCTCACAGATGCAAAAATGTGGCAGGCTCTGCAAGTGTGTTCGAACGCAACTCCTTTGCGTTCAAACGTAGCACTTCACTGCATTCTTATCAGGGGCTTGTGCTCGACGCAGTATCGAGAATGAACGTTCGCAGTGTGCAACGCTGAATAGGCGGCAAGGCGCTTGATGAAGCATCGTGGTTCGACCGCCGACGCGATTTTTCGTAAACCGAAATGAAAACAAACACTACCAAAAACTAATCTAAAAATTCACAAAAATAAACTAAAAAATGAAATAAACTATGAATAGTAATAAAATTGCAGAAAATAAAAACTAGTAGAAAAATAACATTAATCTAAAAGCAAAGTTAAATTCAAAACAATTCAAACGGTTCCTCAGTTAACGGGCGCCCAAAATTTGGTCGATTAAATTTAGGTACTGCACTGTACAAACCGTTGGTCCGTATAGCATTGCGCAAGTACCGAGATCGAACCACAAGGAACCGTGTATTGCTTTAAACGAAAATAACTTTGAGTCTAGGTTAGTGTTACTTTAACCTAGCTCTGCTGTGGATGATTGGTGACAACGAGAATTTAAACTAAATTAACGCAGAAATGTAAATAAAATAAAAACACCAAGGCTGAGGGTTTCACCTCACCATTTCAACCATGCTAATTAAAATGTTAAGTTAACATATTCCGCCTATCGATTAAAAACAACACGTAATCTCTTGCGCCTATTGAAGGATTCAAGGAATTCGTCTATTTGACGAAAGACAAACCATAAACGGTTTAAGGCCCAAAGAATCCAAAGTGAATGTGTTAAACACAAACTACTAAGGATAAATGGGCGTAAACCAAGGATGAATGTATCCATCGGACAGAAAACCAAAATAAATAAACTACGGTGCAATCTCACTTGGTTTTGTCACCAAACCAAGTGAGAAACGATTAAGCAACAATAAAATGACAGGAATAGATAACTTAAACATAAATAATGAGCATAACATCCATGGTGAGGCTACATCCTCAACCTTGGTTGAGGATTTAGTCTCCCATGTGATAAGGAAGCGTAAAGAAACTAAAACAAAGCATTAATATTAAATAAAATGAAAGGTTACAAAGAAAAGGCGAGCAGGAATACGAGCAAATCGCTCTAAAAATACGCCCAAAGTAAAAGCTCTCAACTAAATGGACCTAGGGTCCTATTTATAGGCTGATAGGTCACGGGCTACGTTCGAACGCAAGTCATGCGTTCAAATGCACCAGTTATTTGTGGTCGAACATAGAACATACGGCGACCACAAATAACCGCTGCCAGGGCCGGCTAGGGTTTCGGCGTGAGACGTGATCGGTGTCAAATATTGTATATTTAACCCCCTTTAACTTATGTTTGTTAAGCTCTTAGCTTTGTTAATTTCTAATGTTTTGGTTAGTTTTGGTGTTTTAGTGTTTTGCAGGTTGTTAAGTTACATTTGGGGCTAATGCCATCAACTCTGGGGCTTAAAACAGTTCGAGGAGCTTTGGCAGGAAAATTGAGTTGAGCTATGATTTGCACCCGACGACTCCCACCAAAACGGCCATATCTAGAGTTGTAGAACTCTGATTGGGGTGATCTTGGTGTCTTTGGAAAGCTAACTCAAATATCTACAACTTTGTATTTCACATGTGATGGGTAATTCTGAAGGCAGTGTGTTCAAACGTACGTTTTTGTGTTCGAACGCACTTGTGCCTATCAAAGGTGAAATTCATGCACGAGTGCGTTCGAACGCACCTAGTGCATTCGAATGTACTTGACTGACCTGACAGCGTTGAAACCCTAAAAATTAGCCTATAAATACCCATTTCTTTTGTAAACGATGAGGACGCTTGGAGGTGCTTGGAAGTGCATTTGGGAGCTGGGACTCCCCTGTTTAGGCATTTTGAGCTCCTTTAAATGTCACTCTTTGTATAGTTTAATTAATATTTAATGCTTTTAGTTGTTTTAATTTAGTCTCTCATTTCCCTTACTATGAATTTGTTTATATATATTCATGTTTAGTTTACATTTTCTGTCATTTATTTTAACGTTTGTTAGATTCAATCACAATCTCGTGACAAGATTGTGATTGGTTGTTGTTTATGGATCGTTTATCGTCCAATATGCATTGTGATTTATCCGGGTTACATCGGATAGTCTAAGCGAGTCCAATATCCATTGTCCTCAACGACACATCGGATGATTCGATCTCAGCTCAACATCCGTTGCGACCATTTATGGGTTAATACATCACATGATTCGACTAGATTTTGTAAAGGTAAAAGAACATGCGTCGAGCTAGGCCATACGACGGGTGTGTGGACTATCGTGAGAATGGGACATACATTTTAGCCTAATTGTTTGATGGATATGTGGATTAGTATGCTTATATGTTGATTAAATCGTAGTGAGGTAAATTAGAGACCTTAGCATTTTTATTTATTTATTTTGTTGCATTTTAATCTAGTTTATTTTTATGCACACAAACTGTTTGATTTTGGGACTAGGTTAAGATATTATTTAATTTAGGCATTTAAATTGGTTTTTAACAAAACACGATTCTCGGGGTTCGAACTCGTACTTGCACAACCGCTCTATTACAAATGACTCATGCAATTGGCGAGTACAATTAAATTTGTGCAACAAATTTTGGCGCCGTTGCCGGGGAATCGGGGTTTTGTTGGAATTGATTTTTTTTGCTTAGATTAATTTTATCTTTCTACTAGTTATTTTAAATTCATGATTTACTTCATTTATTTTGTGCTTTTGTATAGAAAAAAATCCAAAAAAAATTAGATTAGTATTTATTTTTTAGAGGAAATTTGTGATAGTGCGATTGATTGCAACCGATTGAACACACTTGAGTCTATTTGCATACTGGCCGCTTAGTACGTTGTTGTGCGTGCCTTGAGCCGCATTACGCTAGTGTGATTGATCGCACACCCGCGATCGAACGCACGCACAGTGCTACATTTTTTGCGTACACGATCTGCGATCGATCGCAGAGACTCGCGCCAAGCAAGACCTCACTTGCCGCACCAGCAGTAACCAGGCGTGTATGTGTCGCTTTTATTTTTATTTGTTTGTTTGTTTAATTATTAGTTTTATTTAATTATTTATTTATTTTGCCTATGTTTATTTATTTACTTGTTATTTTTTAGTTTTTGTTAGTTATTTTTATTTTAGTTGTTTAATTAATTTATTGTTTTGTTAGTTTTTGTTTATTTTATTTTTATTGTTAATTATTTCATATGGGATATATTGAATTGTTTGAGTGAAGCATGAGTCTTCCTTTCAATTATTTCAATGTTTTCCCTAGTTGTAGGACGCCAAATCCTACCAATTTTTACCCACATGAACCATGTTCACATGCTCCAGCCGTTACCATAGTTTAAGTGATTGTCCACATTAGGGACAATTTTCTAATTTTTCACATGAGCATATGAACACCAGTTTCTCTAGTCTTGGGCTTGAATTAAATTCAAATTTTTATAACCCAGACTGGAATAACCATCCTGATTTTTCGTGGCAAGCTCATACCATGGAAAATTATGCTCCCCAAGTTGACGAACTGCACCATCTTGATTATCTGCAGTTCGACAACCAATTTTCTTCCAATCCATCATATGACTATCCTCCTAAGCAATCTTCTTTGGAAGAAACGCTTAAGGAATTCATGGAACTAGTGGGCCAACCCACCATTCCTGTTTCTTATGAACTATCTTTGGAAGAAATACTCGAGGAGTTTAGGAAAACAGTCAACCAACCTTGTCAAGAAATCATAGATGCCACTGTGGCAAACACTGAAGCAGTTGCAAGGTTGGAAGGACAGTTTGGTCATCTAGTTGCTGAATTCAATAGAATTGAGGAAGAGGAACTTCAAACTCAGGAGATGGCAATAGGGCAGTACATGATTGATGAGGATTGCCCCAGTGATCCTCATCATGAGCATGTGATCGGTGCCTAAAAGTGCTTATTTGGACCCCTTAATTTATATTCGTTAGGCCTTTAGCATTGTTAATATCTAATTATTTTTAGTGTTTTTAGTATTTTGTGTTGTGTAGGACATTGCATTAAAACATGGCTAGCAAAAGGCAAAATGCACCAAGTGAAGAAGTTGATTCCTGCCAAGTGCGTTGAACGCATTTGGGTGTGTGAACGCACCCACGGTCGCATGGATGGGTTGAACGATGCCCAGTAAGCGGGTTATCTCATGCATAAGGGACCTGCATTTGAACGCACGCAGTTCTAGCCGCCACAGCAGCTTATTTGCGTCGAACGTGTGCCTTGAGTTCACCACAAATAATCGGGTGTGTTCGAATGCAGTAGTGCTCTAACGCACTCCGGTCCTACCATATAAATAGACCTCGTGTATTCATTTGTTGAGCGTTTGGGAGGAGCCTCTAGGGCCCAAAGCCTTCGCTTTTCCACAGAATCCCTCCTAAATTGTCATTTATTTAATTTATGTTTTATTTTACTTTTATTTAGTCTCTTATTCCCTTCACTTTAATTTGTTTATGTATATTTATGTTTAGTTCATATTATTCTGTCTTTTAAGATTTATGTTTATTCGTTTCAATGCATTTTAGTGACAAAAGTGTATTGATTGTTGTTTACAAATCGCCAAATGTCAACACTCGTTGCAACCGGAGATACATCGGATATTCGTCTTTGGACCATTATCCATTGTGACCTCTTGTAACAGTGTTTGCTTCAAGTAGTTTGACAAGATTGTGTAGCAACAATAGGATATACATATGTACTTTATCGATAGACGAAAATATGAACAATGTGTTAACGCTCAGAGTATGCCTCGTAGCATAAATGTTTAATAAATATGAGCTAAGCATGTTTATATGTGAATTAATTAATTATGAGGTGGATCAGGGACTTTAGTTATTTTATTTCTTTATTTTAATGCATTTTTAGTTTAGTTTATTTTTTGCATGCCACATGCTCGATGTTGGAACTAGGTTGAGATAAGTTTAATTTAAGCACTTTAAAATTGGTTTTTGACAAACACGATTCTCTGTGGGTTCGACCTCGTACTTGCACGCCCGCTATATTACAATCGACTCGTGCAATTGGCGAGTACAATTAAATTTGTACATCAGCATGTCCAAGCCACCACCACACTTGTTAGTGAGGAAAGAGCTGATAATCATAAGGAGGAAGAGAAAGAGGAGCAAGTTGAGCAATTTGAGCCCCCGTAAAATTCAAACCCGTCTAATGACAAGGAAGTGAGTATTGAAGCTCACTCCTTTGTCACAATCCCTCTCGAGACATATCATTCATCACAAGTTTCATCTTTTCAATGTCTCGAAGAACCGTCTTATGTAGCAATCTTTGAGGATTCACGCACACACGATCACAAATCTAGAAATCGTGGTCCTAAGAGAAATTTTAGAAGCAAGTTTTTAGGCTGCATAAGATGGTGGAACATCCTTCTAGAGGGGTATCATATTTTAAAGAAAAAAGGATGGAAGAGATTGGTTGGACACCCATATGAGCGGGGTAGGCGCGGTTTTGTTACTTTTTATTTTCCGCACTTTATTTTTTTTTTAGTCATTTTCTTTTTGTTTATTTATTTTCTTTTTGTTTTATTTTGTTTCTAATAGCAATTAACCTTTAATGTCTGATCTTTGAGAAAAAGATTGCTGTTAGTCTTTGACAGGTGTTTTGATGTTCAAGTTCGGGGACGCCTTGGCCTTGGCATGTTTCTGTTTCTCATCTCACTGTAATGTATTTCTTGCCACATTGGAGACAATGTGTCATTTAAGTTTGGGGGTGTAGACAAACATTCTGTCTGTTTTTTTCTTTGTTTTCGTTTGTATATACTTGTTTTTGCTTGTATATAAATTTTTTTCTTTTTGTTTCTTGCTATGTTTTTGATTGGGCACAATTTACATCGTAATTGTGGAATGCATGTCATTGGCGTGTTTAACGTTTTTGAACATTGCCTATCATTAGAAATCCCAGTTTTTGATTCATGTGTTGGATTAGAGAGACCCCACTTGTTTGATCAATATTTCACATGCACACTAGCATAGGGTCTGTGAGGTATGAAATTAGATTTAAGGAGTGTTTTTCTTGAGATTTGTTGGTTGATATGATGTGTGATGATAAACCTTGGCTGTAAATAAAATAATAATAATAATAATAAAAATCATAAGTTGAGTTTCTCTTTGAGTAACCGGACCTCTTGCCTGGCCAAGCAAAAGATGAGAAGTTCCAACTAAAATATTGTATGGCTAGTTAGGCTTCGTAACTCTTTTTGACTTGAGTACTTAAGCCCCTAGGGATGTCTCTACATCTAGTGCCCTAAAACCGCCTAGTTTGGGAGTCACTGGCTCAACGCTCGTTACATAAGTCATTTAAAAGCTTAAGGGAGTCAGCATTGCACAGCCTACACAAAAAATTACATTTTTCAATTCAAGCCTCGGTTATTTTAATCACATTGCATTTCCTATGATTTTTGGGGATACACGTCTTGAGAATAATTGAAACCCCATGATCTTGTTGTTAGTACACTTTGCACTTTATGGAGCATGTGTTGTCTCAATTTTACAACCTTGAGTGAAATGATGTTTGGATGCCTGGATGATGTGGTTTGTATATTCAACATGTTACATTTGCTAATGATGTGTGAACCATGTGTTTGTGTGAAAGGCTTTGTCCATTAATAACATAGTACCAAATAATTGTTTGTGTGTGTCATTCCTGGAAAACCCTCACGAGACTTCACTCGTCCACTAGGGAATTCCTAGGGGTTTAAAAGGCTTGTTGCATCGCTAAATGCAATCGTTTCTCCCACGAAAGTGGATTTATGTTTCTTGTTTTCTTTGTGTTTTCATTTTTGTTTTGCTAAGGGACTAGCAAAATGAAAGTTGGGGGTATTTGATCGGTGTCAAATATTATATATTTAACCCCCTTTAACTTATGTTTGTTAAGCTCTTAGCTTTGTTAATTTCTAATGTTTTGATTAGTTTTGGTGTTTTAGTGTTTTGCAGGTTGTTAAGTTGCATTTGGGGCTAATGCCATCAACTCTGGGGCTTAAAACAGTTCGAGGAGCTTTGGCAGCAAAATTGAGTCGAGCTATGATTCGCACCCGACGACTCTCACCAAAACGGCTATATCTAGAGTTGTAGAACTCTGATTGGGGTGATCTTGGTGTCTTTGGAAATCTAACTCAAAGATTTACAACTTTGTATTTCACATGTGAGGGGTAATGAAGGCTGTGTGCTCGAACGCACGTTTTTGCGTTCGAACGCACTTGTGCCTATCAAAGGCTGAAATTCATGCACGAGTGCGTTCGAACGCACCTTAACCGACCTGACAGCGCTGAAACCCTAAAAATTAGCCTATAAATACCCCCATTTATTTTGTAAATGATGAGGGACGCTTGGAGGCCGCTTGGAAGCGCCTTTGGGAGCTGGGACTCCCCTGTTTAGGCATTTTGAGCTCCTCTAAACGTCACTCTTTGTATAGTTTAATTAATATTTAATGCTTTTAGTTGTTTTAATTTAGTCTCTCATTTCCATCACTATGAATTTGTTTATATATATTCATGTTTAGTTTACATTTTCCGTCATTTAATTTAACGTTTGTTCGATTCAATCACAATCTCGTGACAAGATTGTGATTGATTGTTGTTTATGGATCGTTTATCGTCCAATATGCGTTGTGATTTATCCGGGTTACATCGGATAGTCTAAGCGAGTCTAATATCCGTTGTCGTCAACGACACATCGGATGATTCGATCTCGGCTCAACATCCGTTGTGACCATTTATGGGTTAATACATCACATGATTCGACTAGATTTTGTAAAGGCAAAAGAACATGCATCAAGCTAGGCCGTACGACGGGTGTGTGGACTATCGTGAGAATGGGACATACATTTTAGCCTAATTGTTTGATGGATATATGGATTAGTATGCTTATATGTTGATTAAATCATAGTGAGGTAGATTAGGGACCTTAGCGTTTTTTTTTATTGCATTTTAATCTAGTTTATTTTTATGCACACCAATTGTTTGATTTTGGGACTAGGTTAAGATATTATTTAATTTGGGCATTTAAATTGGTTTTTAACAAAACACGATTCTCTGTGGGTTCGACCTTGCACTTGCACAACCGCTCTATTACAAACGACTCGTGCAATTGGTGAGTACAATTAAATTTGTGCAACAAATTTTGCGGGCTGACTGGGCCTGCGTTCGACCACTGCTCCCTGCGTGCAACCGTGAGTGTGTTTGAGCGCACCAAGTGTGGTCGAATGCACTTGGCAGGGATCCACTTCTACCCTTTTAAGTCCACTTTGCCCTTTGCTAGCCATGTTTTGTTGTAAGGACCTGCACAGCACAAAACACTAAAAATAGTTAGATATTAACAATGCTAAAGGCTTAACAAATATAAGTTAAAGCGGTTCAAATATCAATGTTTGACACCGATCAACAAGATGAGTTATTTTTGAAAATAGGGATGACATGCAATGTGCGGCTTGTTGAAGTATTGAAAGTATGGCTGACAATTTTTGATACGATCCGTGAACTTGTTACAGGGTTAGAGTTGAAGAGTTTGACCCGTTTAATTAAATGGGTTGGGTTTTAGTTGACCTATATAGTCCTATATTCAATCATCGACACGACCCAAACCCGCCATGCAACATAATGGCTCACAATTTTTTACATGATCTATGAACCTAACACGAACCCAATATAAAATTAGACGGTTAGGGTTGAGAAATTTGGCCTGTTTAATTAAATGGATCGGGTTAGGGCTGACCTATATAGTCTTATACCCATGCATTGACATGACCCAAATCTGGCACGCGAACACGAATTGCCTCCCCTACTTGGACGAGGCATGCCTCCCTTCCTAGATTAAAATTTTGTGTTCTCATTTTAAAAGAAAAACATTAATACTAAAATGAAGCAATGAAGATCCTTTGGTGAAATGTGACAACAAAAAATGTTAAAATTCTACTCATATAAATGACAACAAAAGATAGCTAGCCAACCAAAAAGGCTGTAGAAATATATAATAGAATATATGAAAGAGAAAGAAAAGATAATAGAGCTGCATCTTAATTAACTATATATTGGTGTATATTAATTAAATTGTATTGCAATGGTTAATTTTTATTTACAAAGAGGCAAGTGGTGAACAAAGACACTACTTATAAATAAGGAAGTAAGAATAAAGGCTTTTGATATGGAGAATAGAAAAAGAGAGCCCCTACCATGCGGTTCATCTGCAAAAGGGGTCTTTTGCAGCATCCAACCACATGGTGACACATCACCAAGCTCGAAACACCAAATGAACCCAAACAAAGAACCAAACCACCCCCTGCTTTGGCGACGACGAAACCACCGACGAACTCACCGGCCACGGTTGGGTCACGGCTAGACCCAGCCATGGGTCATGGCAGTCCCAATGGTTGGGTCCGGCCAAACCATCTCCAACGACTTTCTTCATTTTCGCCAAACCCAACCGGAAAACACAGAAAAATGTAAATCCAACCTCAAAAATTGATTCTAATGCTTCAAAACTTATTTTTTATTCAAATCTAAAACCTAGAGGGGAAAGTTAACCCTTTTTGGATGTTATCATCCTAAAATTGGAGCCATTTTATCACCCTAGAATCGTTAGAGTCATTTGAAAAACCAAAAAACTAAACCCAAACCAGAGCAAACCCATCAGAAAAAACCAAAATATAGGCCCAAAACAAATAAGCTTGAATGGCAGGGGTGGCAACAAATAGGCTTGAATAAGTGTTGGGCAGGGGCGCTTGAACAAGTGTTGGATAGGGGCGGTACCGATTTGGCGTTGGGTAGGGGCAGTGGCAATTGTTCATGTGTTTGTTTTCCTGCATTGGGCAGGGGCAGTGGCAATTGTTCTTGTGTTTGTTTTCCTGCATTGGGCAGGGTAATCTTTAGGGCATGCGTATCTTTAGAAAAAGGTTGGGTTAAGTGTTTTTGTTCCTGTGTTTGTTTTCTTATTCTATGACCTGCATCTAGCTTAGGTGTATCTTTTTTATTGGTTGCTGCAAGATAACTTTTGCAGCCCATCCGTATTGAAGTTAAATCCATAGAAAAGAGAAATATTCTAACAAAGGCAAAAGTTGATCATTATGAAAAAAACATTAATTGTACCTTTGCTGTATTAAAGTATACTCCTCGTACTGAGAGATTTCACTGAGTATCTACATGGTATTCGAATACACAGACCATATAACAAAGAGAAGAAAGAGGAGAATCCCAATAAATTTAGTGGCAGAGACAACCCCAAATGGCCCATCCATAAGAACGGGGAAAGTCCACAAGCGGAAACTAGGATGGTTTGAAGCCTTCTTCCTACGTACGAGGAAAATATGTTAGCTGCAAGAAGAAAATGAGAAAACCTGCTGGAGGTCTCTAGACTTCACAGTGATACGTATTGATCATGGAGCTCCTGATCTTGATCTTCCCCAGAGATGATAAGATAAGCTATGGAAAGGAAGGCAATGAGAAGAATTGGGGAGCTGAATACCATGAATCTGGTTCCTGCATGCAATTGGGGACATAATGGGAATTAATAGAATTAATTGAGAAATGAAATGGAGAGATTTGAAGGAGCAATCACCTGTAAACCCAAAAAGAGAACCACTGGTGGCCTGAATCCAGTTCTCGAACACTTGTGAGGGATACAGGAAAAGAAGAGCAACCCATGCAATGAAAATGACCCATATTACAAACTTGAGACTCTACTTCGTGCATGACACAAAGAGATCATAAGGGTCTTCTTCATAGCACCTCCACTCAAAAGAAGAGGTTCATCAATAGATATTTCTCCATCCATGGCCAGCAGCTAATGTCAAATTCCACATTTGCCAAAATGGGCAAAAGACACATTAGTTTATACAGAATTAAAGAGTTTACTAACAAATTCTAGAAAGAAAGAAAGAGAAGAAGAAGAAGATGAAAACCAAGCTACAAGTTGTAGAGAAATTCCCTCATTCTCATTAATTCAACTGTAATGTGATTACAAAGTATATATACTCTGTTTTGTACATAAGAAGAAAACAGAATATAAAGATAACCAACTTAACCACCTAAACAAACTTAACAACTTAAACCAACTTAATTACACACGTGATGTGATAATCAAGTAGTTTGAATTGCTGTTACACCCCTTCAAGATGAAATATATCAAGGATATTCATCTTGGACAAGAGACTAAGAAACTGGATAGAACCAAGTGGTTTTGTAAAAATGTCGGCTAGTTGAGCATGAGTAGAAACATGCAAAGTATGTATAATACCAAGTTGGATTTTCTCTCGAACCAGGTGGCAATCGATTTCAATATGTTTTGTCCTTTCATGGTAGACATGATTGGCTGCTATGTGAAGGGTAGCCTTGCTGTCACAAAATAGAAGAGCTGGTTGAGGATGACTAATATGAAGATCTTTAAGCAAAGCCAAAAGCCAAGTGATTTCACAACAAGTGGAAGCCATAGACCTATACTTAGACTCAGCAGAAGACCTAGATACAGTCTGCTGCTTCTTGGAATTCCATGAGATCAAAGCTTCACCAAGAAAAACACAAAATCCAGTAACTGATCTTCTAGTGTCTGAGTAGCCTTCCCAATCAGCATCACAAAAGGCCTTCCAACGAAATCTGAAGAGGATGGAAAGAAAAGTCCTTGACAAGGGGAACTTTTGACATACCTCAACACCTTATGAGCAGCTTCTAGATGTGGCTATCTTGGTTGATCCATATATTGACTTAATCATTGAATTGCAAATGTTAGGCTGAGTGATGGTAAGATAAATCAACCTACCAATAAGCCTCCTATAACTTGTTGGATCTTCCAAAAAAACACCATCATCTCTGGACAACTTAATATTCTGCTCCATAGGAAATTTAGAAGGCTTAGTAGCAAGTAAACCAGAGTCTTCTAAGATTTCCAATGCATATTTTTGTTGTGAAAGAGCAATCCCTTTATCTGATCTAGCTACCTCCAATCAAAGAAAAAACTTAAAAGTGCCCAAATCCTTGAGTTTGAATTGCTGGTTGAGTGACGCAATAAACTGAACAATAGCTGCATAATCATTTCTGGCTAATATAACATCGTCAACATACACCAATAGGGCAATAAAAACACAACTTTCAGGTCTAGTGAAAAGACTATAATCAGACTTTGACTGAATGAAGCCTTGATTAATCAAGGTGTTAGAGAATGAGTTTTGGCCTTAACTCAACTTAAAAGCTAGCTTAAAAATTAAGGTTTCTCCTTACCCTTATAAATGGCCTATCTCCTTAATATCCAAACAATGTGGGACTTCCAACACACCCCCTCACGTGTGGCGGGAGGACATCCAAGCAAACATGTATAGCAAATGGGAGACGGTGGGCCACAGCCAATTGAACTTGTCTCTGATACCATAATAAATTCTAGAAAGAAAGAGAAGGAGAAGAAGAAGATGAAGATGAAAAACAAGCTAGAAGCTGTAGAGAAATTCCCTCATTCTCATTAATTCAACTGTAATGTGATTACAAAGTATATATACTCTATTTTGTACATAAGAAGAAAACAGAATACAAAGATAACCAACTTAACCACCTAAACAAACTTAACAACTTAAACCAACTTAATTACACACGTGATGTGATAATCAAGTAGTTTGAATTGCTATTATTTACCTAAAGAAGGTGAATGGATTGATTTTTATTTATTTACTTATTTTTTAAAATTTAACCTTCGTCCCACCACCAGTCAACAAGGGAATGTACCCGAACTTAATTAATTGATATAATTATTCATTGATCAAACAATAAACTACGTATCAATATGTATCTTGTGGTAATAAACTATGTACTTCTAATTAAATATCTATCATGTGGAAATAAACATACCATTACACTAGATCTTCTTCTTCTTCTTTTTATTTTTTTTATTCAACGAATCCATTTCAATCTCATTCATAGAAATCATGAGCATAAAGCTCTTACAAGCAACCATAGCCAAAACTACGAGGTTACAATCGTCACAAATGATGTATTACATTTCAAACCCAAAACCAATCCACTAACTCATGACTAACTTACATATTAAAAAATAGATCTGTGCCAAATAGATTCAAACTTATTCATAGGTAGTGCTTATTCCTCGAAACTGAGGGTAGACAAACCCCTAACCGAAACTCTTCCTCCTCGACCCAAAAGCCAGGATAATGTTCACATCCAAAACCTAAAGGTCTGGACCATATCAAATAACCCAGAGGGCATCATGCATGCAGATCGAGAGAGGACAGAGCCTTATTACAAGCCAAAAAATAGGAAATAAAAGCATACAGAGAAATAAAGGGACTAAAATATAAATACAAACAAAATTAAAACCAAAGAATCACACTAAGCAGGTAACGATAGCTAGAAGGAAGTCGATCGCGTGCTGGCCGGAAACTAACGTGGAAGGTGGCGTTGTAGCTCATCTTAGGGGGACACTAGGTAAGACTCGACAACGAATGGTGGGTAGTAGAGCGGGCACAAAGGAGATAAGTGTCGCACACAAAACAAACTAGGGGGAGTTTGAATGAATCCCCCAAGAGAAGGCAATAAAAACAACATACCAAAATACACACCAAAAGACAGACATAAAGGAAAGGAAATAAAAAAACCTAATGCGAAAAAAAAAGCAGTCGGAGAGACCCAAAATCAAACCACATCCAAAGAGATGGATCCAATGCAAAAGGTGTGATGGGCACTGGCAGATCTGGGTAGCAAGGTGATGGAGCATGCATTGAGGTGGACTAGGCGATGGGTAGTCGATTGGGTAGGACAACACAAACCGAAGCTAAACTGACCTAGCAAAAGTCGTGGCGGATGGAGAATGATGGAAGATTAGCCTCCAAAAAAATCCTAAAATCAGAGAAGGGGCGGAGAGGAAGAAAATGCCTAAAGAGCAAGCGACATCAAGTAAATAGGCTAGCTCCAGAGTAGGGGGGAAGGGTGGGGGAGAAGAGAATGATGGGGAGGGGGGAACCCCTATTCTCCCCCTTTGACAGCACTCTTTGCTAGAGATGAAACCTAGCAGAGAGTGTCTTGAGGGAGAAAAGGTCCAGAGATGGACTAGTAGATCTATTGTTTAATAAACTATGATTTTGTATTAGTTTATTATTATATATCTTCCATTTTGATTTTAGGGAAATCAATTTTTTATCCTTATATCATTTTAGTCATTTTGGTTTCAAGAGCAAAAAAGGTTTAGAACATGAACATATGAGACCTAGACCTGGTTCATTTGATCTAAACATTTAGAACTTTTGGTATGACATTCAATCAAGTACGTAGGTTGTCCCTAATTAGAACCCTAACATCGTTTTCCTTGATACAGAAACTCTAGCACATGAACCTTCAAACCCACAGAGCCAAAATTACCATTGAGTCATTGATAACGTGGTCCTATTTAGCGACGAATCAAAATGTTGTCGCTAATGATATGGCCATGATCATGTCATCATTGATGATAATATTTAATGTAATTTTTTTTTTTTTGAAAATAAATGTATCAATTGCTTCTTTTTTTTTTTGGCCTATTCCTAGCTATTTTAATTTTTTGGTATCAATTTTGGGCTTCAGCGGCTCTTTACTCAAAAGATAATCAAATACATACGTCACACGGCTTGCTTACTCACTAAATTTCGTAGGAAATGACATTTAGCAATGACAATTCAATGCTACCAAGTCAATGTAGTTGCTTTGTCATGAAAGGTTACTCGTGACAACTTTTATGTTGTCGCTAATATTTCTATCAACGACTTTTTATTGTCGCAAAAAACATTAGAGGTTGTTGAAACAAATATAAAAACATGTCGTCGCTAATAATTAATTAAGAAAAACTTCATAAAACCGCTCTTGAACATTTACTTGTTTTGATACTACACTACAAAAAAGCTAGGACTTCCTGACGTGTCAAACATTAACCAAACTTTTCCACATCACTAAATGCTAACGTTTTAAAAATTGCCACATCAATAAAATTTTATTGACATGTCAAAATTTACCACATCAGCATTTAGTGCCGTGGCAAAATCAACATGTCAGTAAATCCTAATGTGTCATAAAATTCCACGTTACTAAAATTAATTTCATTTTAAATATATTAAAATTAGGTACATTATTGACGTTGTAGGTTTTCGCATGTCAAGAATTAATGACATGTCAATTTGGCATGTCATTAATTCTTGACATGTCATTTTGAACGTATATATATTACCTTATGTACTTAGGCTTTTTAGTTAACGTCCTAAACATCTTTTGGCACTTGGCGCAATCGTATATAGAATGCCATGTCGGCCAGCTTATGTTTAATTAGTTATTGATTAATATATATATTATTCCATGACAATTCAAATATGGTTAATATTGTTTTTAATATGTAGAATGATACTTTTTTTTAAGGAATATTGTGAATATTCATTATCTCAAAAAGATCCAAAAAGATCACACAAAGAAGGGGTAGTTCCCTTCTTACAATATCACCTACAATTGGTGGGACATCCCCCTTCCAAGTGGACAAAGTGACATGGGTGGTAGCCCATTTTGCAAACGTATGCGCTACATTGCTGGCCTTTCAGCATACATGAGTAAAACTAGCATCCATCTTTTGTATTTAACCCTGTATCCCAATTTAATTTTACCCCATGCTCCTCGGTGGGGGCTTCCACTTCACAACCATCACCTCCTTGTCACTGGATTCTTCACTTTTTGCTTTGCTATTGACTCTTTGAAACTCTTCTAAGGAGTTTTGGTCATCTCGTAGCAGCTGGGTTTGGTGGGCAAAAATTTCTTCATGAATAAGTGAGTTCCATCTCAGCCATATTCTCCTTGTCGTGACAGCAAAGAGCTTAATCTCCTCCAAAGTACACTTTTCCATCACTGCATTAAGAACACTAGGAAAACAACTGTTGCACAAATTTAATTGAACTCGCCAATTGCACGAGTCGTTAAGCAGTGTAGCGGGTGTGCAAGTGCGAGGTCGATCCCACAAAGAATCGTACCTTGTGTATAAACCAATTTAAATGCCTAAACTAATAATATCTTAACCTAGTCCTAATATCAAACAGTTGGCATGCAGAAAATCAAGACTAAATTAAATGCAATAAAATAAATAATTAAAAATGCTAAGGTCCCTAATCCACCTCACCACAGATTAATTAACATATAAACATGCTTAGCTCATACTCAATAACAACTATGCTACAAGGCATATTCTGAGCGCTAACACAATGTTCATATTTCCATCTGTCGATAAAGCACATATGTATATCCTATTGTTATTACAAAATCTTGTCGAACTAATCGATACAAACACTGTTTTAAGAGGTCATAACGGATATTGGTCCGAAGACGAATCATCCGATGTATCTCCAATTGCAACGAATGTTGATGTTTAACGATTTGTAAACAACAATAACACTTTTGTCACTAAAATGTATTAAAACGAAAATACATAAATTAAACGATAGAATAATACGAACTAAACATGAATATCTATAAACAAATCAATAGTGAAGGGAATAAGATACTAAATAAAAGCAAAATAAAACATTAAATTAAAGAAATGACGTTAGGAGTGTTTACAATGAAGAACAATGAGGTTTTGGGCCACTATGGGCTCCTCAAACTGTCTCCCATGCGTCTGGGTTCGTTTACAAAAGAATGAAGGGGTATTTATAGGCTAATTTTTAGGGTTTCAGCGCTGCTAGGTCAGTTAAGTGCTTTCGATCGCAACACTCGTGCGAGAATTTCTGCATTTGATGGGCATAAGTGTGTTCGAACGCACGTAGTTCGTTCGAACGCAATGCCTTCAGAATTAGCCCTCACATATGAAATACAAAGTTGTAGATCTTTGAGTTAGCTTTCCAAAGACACCTAGATCACCCAAATCAGAGTTCTACAACTCTAGATATGGCCGTTTTAGTGAGACTCGTCGGGTGTGAATTATCTCTCGACTCAAATTTGTTGTCAAAGCTCCCCGAACTGTCTTAAGCCCCAGAGTTGATGGCATTAGCCCCAAATGCAACTTAACAACCTACAAAATACTAATACACCAAAACTAACCAAAACATTAGAAATTAACAAAGTTAAGAGCTTAACAAACATAAGTTAAAGGGTATTAAATATACAATATTTGACACCGATCAACAACCGTCAATCCCTCCAATCTTTTGTATTTTAATAGGACCCCTTCCCCACATGTCCTTTGAGGATGTGCAGTCCCATATAATATATGTCACCGTTTCCTCCTCTAGCCCACAAGTAGGGCATGAGGTGTCCTTGATGACTCCTTTTCTTGCAAGATGACTCTGGTTGGTAATAGATTGTGTAGTGCCTTTCATAGAAATAGCTTGACTACGCTAGGCACATTTAGATTCCAACCCGCCTTCCATTCTGTTTCAGCAGCAAATTGAGACATGCTCCCACACTTGTTTGCAATATTATCCATTTCAAGGAAATATGCACTACGAACAGAAAAAAAATACCAGTCTTCGTCCCACAACAAATGATGCGATCCACAGCTGGAAAAGGGCTAAGGGGTATGCTCTTTACCAGTTGTGCTTCCTCTTCTAAGAAAATTTCAGAAATTAGTTCCTCTTTCCATTTCCTCATATCATGATCAATGAGCTCCGATAATGTTACCTGATTATCAAGTATTACCCTCGGCAAATGGATTATGTAGGTGCTTTGTTTTGGGACCCATTTGTAACGCCAAATCTTAACACCCTTCCCTCATCCAATTCTCTGAAAAACCCCATTTTGTAGTATCGGTTGGGCAGCCATGAAGCTCCGCCAAACATAAGAAGGCCAGTTACCCATACTTGCTTCCAAGATAGAGCTAGTAGTATAATATGTAGCTTTGAGGATTTGTAGCAACCAAGGAATCCAGAGATTGCAAAAGTCGCCAAAGTTGCTTCGATAATGAAGCTTTATTAAATACTTCCAAGTCACGAAACCCCAAACCACCTTGAGCTTTAGAGATACCCATTCTTTCCCAACTCATCTAATGAATTCTAGAGGTATTATCTTTGTGTCCCCACCAAAATTGTTGCATCATCCCTTCTATCTCCTCGCACCAAATTTTTGGTAACAAGAACATGCTTATGCAATAAGTGGGAATGGCTTGTGCTATTGCTTTGATAAAAATTTCCTTCCCTGCTAGCGTAAAAATTTTTGTCTTCCAATTGTTGATGCAATTACTGACTTTGTCCTTTATACCTGCAAAAGCCTGTGTCCTAGATTTTCCAACAAGGGTTGGAAGCCCAAGATACTGTCATAGCTTTGAGTGGCTTGTAAACCCGAGAGTTGTGAGATTTCCATCCTCTTTTTTGGGCTTGTGTTGCGGCTGAAAAAAATTGAAGTCTTGTCTTTGTCTAGCTTTTGCCCCAAGGCTGCTTCATATTTGTCTAATAGCTTTGTCAATTTTCTCCATTCCACGGAATTTGCCTTACAAAAAACCAAGCTATCATTTGCAAAGAAAAGGTGGCCCAACCTAGGGTCTTTTTTTGAAGTTGGCACCCTGGTTAACACCCTTTTTCTTTGCTCGTGACAATACAGCGCTAAGAGCCTCCGCACACAAAAGGAATAGGTATGGGGATAATGGGTCCCTTGCTAAATGCCTCTTGATGGCTTGAGATTGCCACTTGGTTGTCCATTTACAAGTATGGCATAGGACATAGAGCTCACACAACCTGTGACGACCCGTATGGGCAAATAAATTATCTAGTAATTGATCCATGGCTCACCTCCCAGCCTTAAGACTTTACTAAGACAATGGGAATAAGAGATAATAATGAAATATCACACAACATGCACCAAAGAAAAATATAATAACATCAACACCATCACATAGATAATCACCAAATGTACTATTCATGAGACTATCATCAAGTAAGAGAACATAACCAAATAAAATATAACATCATTTTTCTCAAAAGATCAACAAATCACAACTTAGACTTAAGCTTAAGAAGAGCTAATAAGATCAAAATCTCTATCATGTCATCATGAGCAGTACCTCCATCCTCCCACATAGTCCTAAGCCAAACGGGATCCACATCCTTAAAGATGTGGATCTTGAGCGATCACCCAAGTGAGCTTCGACGGCATCTTCGTCTAGTGCAGCTAAATCGTGCAATTATTCGTAATGATTGAGGAAAAACATAAATAAAAAAGCTAAGTCTAAGACTTAGTATAGTGACCCAAATATTTAACTAGGTATAAGTAGCTTAGTTAGAGTGTTAATTTAGACTTTAGGTCACTAGGATTAGTGATGAGTGCCAAATGGTGCATATTTGGACCCCTTAATTTATATTTGTTAGGCTCTTAGCTTAGTTAATTTCTAACATTTTAGTTTTGTTTTAGTGTTTTATGTTGTTACAGGTCCTTGCATTCAAACCATAGTTGCAAAGGGTGAAAAAGGCAAAAGAAGTGAAGTTTTGTTCCTTGCCACTGCGCTCGAGCGCACTGAGCTCAAACCCAAGGCCTACAATCGAGTGCATGCCTCGTCAGCCCGCGTCTCAAGCGTTGCCCTAGCTGCCATCGCTTCTATCTTGCGCTGTGGAATTTTTGAGGCAATTACGAGTGATCGAGCCTACCTTCCACAATCGATCACATACATGCTTGCGCTCGAGTGCAATGCTTGCGATCGAGTGCACCTATGTGACCTGGCAGCTCCTTAGTTTTCTATAAATAGGACCCTTTTGTAATAATTTTTGATGTTATGTTTTTTAGCGCATTTTCTCTGCAGAGACCACTGTTTGGCTTTGCAAACCTTCTCTAAACGGTAACCATTTCATTTGGTCTTTATTTAATGTTTACTTGCTTTCTAACCCCATCTTTCTTTTATATGAGAGGCTAATCTTCAATTAAGGTTGAAGATGAAGCCTCCCTTCTAACTTATGCATGTTTTACATTATGGATATTTATTTTTGTCTTTAAATACCGCTTAGTCATTTCAATATGATTTATGTGACAATGTCATGTTGATAGTCGTTTTTGATGCACCAATGTCAAACGTCTTAGTGTTCCCATTCCGAAGGTACGTTGGATGGTTGGGTTGAGACGAGGCATCCATTGTGATCAATGATACAGTGGATGACTCGAGCTTGATCTAACATCTGTCGTGACTCTTTATACGATAAACACTTTGAACGGTTCGACTAGCTTCACTAACGACTATAGGTTAAGCCAAGAGCTAATTCGACGGGCGGAAGAGTGATTGTAGTGTTTTAATGTGTATATTTTAGTGGGTTAGGTGGATTCTTTAACTTTAGTTACATTTTTGTTTATTTTACAGCAATTTCAATTAGTTTACATTTACATTAATCACGAACACGCACTCGGAGCTAGGTTAAGGTAATATTAGTCTAGAAGTAAAATTAGTTTTAAACATTTTTGTTTCCTTGCTGATATGAACACGTACTTGCACAAACGCTATATGAACCACGGTTCGTTCTATTGCGAGTACTAAATTTGGTACAATCAATCAGCCAGAAGGGCATTTTAGGGAATTGGACTTCTGGATTGGATGTACGCTAGGGTTGGCAGACGTACGCTCTTGTCTTCTAGTGCAGATGTACGTTGGAACACTGCACATACGCTGTTGTCTGTAGTGCGGATTTACGGTGGTCCCTCACCAAATGTCCACTGATAAATAGTACACTGTACTCTATGAATAGTACAATGGATGTACACCTAAAAGTACTAAACTTTCGCTACTTTTTGGAATACTCTTTTGGTAATACTTGGACGCACGAGATAGCCTTTGGACCACTGTGTAATAGTATCGGACACGCCCTTAGGATTGAACATCCGCTGCTTTCTGGCCATATAAATACCCTTCGCCATTTCACAACAAATCCACCTCTCAACCCCTCTCTTGGCCTCCAGGCTACGAAATCCTTCATTTGTGAGTGTTTTGTAAGGTTTTGTGAGTTCGGAGCTAGTGGAGTGGAGGTTCTTGCAATTTCACTTAAAAGAGGTAATGCTCGGTTGCCTATCTCTTTAGTTACGTCATTATGCTACTTGATTATAGTTCTATGTTGCTAGTTGTAGTTGTTAGCTCAGTTATGATTTAATCTTGCTTAGGCTAGCGTTATGTTAGTTTAACATTGTTGCTTTGCATAGAGGTTTCGATATGTGTTAGAAGGCTTTAGGAAGCCTTTGTTGGCCTTAGAAGTCAGAGAATAGGTAGATAGTGGAGAGAAAATGAGGTCTCCTTGAAAGACATCAGAGCAAACGTACTGTCTCGTGACTAGATGTACAGCCCATAGTGACATAGTGAACGTACGGCCTCGATCTTGGATGTATGGCCAGAGTGTTACAAGGAAACCCTATTTTCACCAGCTATCTCATAGCTTATGTTTCCTTGTTATATAGTTGTGCTTTAATAGTAATAGAACTGACGATTGATCTTTTCTCAGTATTCAAGGTTATGCAGCCTCAAGGAAATTACATGGAAGAGCTTTATGACCCGGGTGAGTACAAACTCACATAGATGCTTTGTTGTTACTTTTCCTACATTACACGTCTAGTTTATATATATTAAACATGCATATTTTATAACTTTCATGAAATACATTTTGGAACTACTAGGAACTCTTTTTTGTGAAAACGTGTGTCGATTAATAAGATAATAATGAGACTTGTAAAACTTTGTATGTAAAAGACTGATAAAATTAATTGCATCATATGACATGGTACACCGGTTATGTGTTGTATAATGGCCATGGGCATACTATACGGGTTAGCTTTATGGTCAGTGTGTGTGTAGGAGGGCTTTGATTCAATGGTTTCGTGACCAAGATGCAGCCATTTCCAATGGATGGTCACTACAGGACGGACGTCATTAGCGATGTAGGCCATCTAAGGTCAGACTTGGTCTTTAGCTCCTTCAACTCTGAAGGCACCATTCTATATGGTGCCTTGGAGATAGGATTAGTGCTTGGCACACACTCAATCCCAAACTCTACCTCCCTTTGTGGTGGTAATCTAGAGTAATCTTTCGAAAAGATATCTGGATACTCGCACACCACAGGAATGTCCACCAGATCCTTCTTTGCTTGCTTCATTGGAGCGACAACGAATTCCAAAAACGCTTGACCTCCTTCGATGATAAGCTTTCTAGCCCGAACAACCGAAATCGTTGGAGGTAAAGACCTCGCTCGTGATCCAACGTACGTCACTTCTCTTTCTCCCCACAGTGTAAGCGTCACTTGCTTTCGAGCGCAGTTGATAATTGCCAAATGCCTCACCAACCAATCCATTCTGAGAATAACGTTGTAACTAAATATAGGGAGAACAACTAAATTTGCAAGAGGTACTCTTCCACAAATGCTAATAGGGCATTCACAAACTACACGCTTATAGACCCTAGTTTTCCCTACGAGTAGTTACAGTTAAACCAAGTTCCAAATTTTGTACTGTGAGTCTAGAAAATCTTACGAACATAGTAGATATGAAAGAATGGGTAGCCCCTGAATCAAACAAAATTGAAGCTTCAAATCCAAGTATTGGGGCAATACCTGTCACTACTTTCAATCCTCCTTCTTGCTCTCCTAGAACAAGCGCGTAGACTCGAGCTGGTGCCAAAGGTTTCTGAGCAACTCCCTTGCCCATGCAATCCTTGCTGAATTGCTCAAACTAGCCACACCAATAGCAAGTTCCGGTTGCCATCCTACAGGGCCCCCAATGTACACGGTTACACTTCTTACACAGTTCTAACATCTGATTCCTCTATGGCAGAACTAGAGGGTTACAAAAGGTACATCCTTATGACCTTTGAGATGGAAAACTTCCCATTGCCATCCTCTTAGCTAGCCCGGCCCCTATAGCCAAAGCACCAGGCCTTTAAGCCCTTCTCTTTTGATCTGCGTACTTCACCACATTCTCCTTCAGACTCTCCTCATAGATCAATGCCTGATTGATCAACTGGGAGAAATCTTGAATATCAAAACAGCTCATCATGATCCAAATGCGGGAGTTTAGACCCCTCTCAAACTTCTTTGCCTTCATCTCCTCATTCGGATTGAGGTACATGCCGAAACATGACAGCTGCAAAAACTTCATGGCATACTCAATCACTGACATCTCTCTTTGGATCAAATCCAAAAATTCTCATGCCTTTGCCTCCTGCACAACTCGGGGAAAGAAATGACAATTAAACTTGTGTTTGAAGACTTCCCAAGAAATGGCAATCTCCGAATCCAAGTCAGCAACAAGCATGACTTTCTCATCTTGCCACCAATGCTTAGCTTCTCCTGTCAACTTATAAGCATCATAAGCCACCTTCTGCTCATTCGTACATCCAAGAGTGGCTAGCAACTCTTCCACATCGTTCAGCCAGTTCTCTACATGGATGTGATCACAACTTCTGTCAAAAATTTCGAGTGATGACTACAGGAATCTTTCAGAGAACATCTAGTCCCTTCAACTGGCTATCCCGCAACCCTATCGCGATCCAAGGTTGACACCAATTGGCCAATTGCGTCCATCATTTGACTTCCCAGGGGTGTTGTCTCATACATAGGGATGTCCATCGACTAAGGGTGAACATTGCCCTCAGGGCTTTTGATCTCCAGCGCATTAGGTTCGGTTGCAGGGTTCCTTCGAGGTGGCATACTCTGCAATGAAGAGTAGAGTTAGAACTAACTCTACTAGAACCGAGCGACCAAATCTATAACCTAAGTCCTAATCGCCATCTAGCTTATTCTTTGGTGTGATCATGGCCTAAGTTATCTTTCCCTTTTATCCTATAGTCTTTTAGAGTACAAAGCTTTGATACCAACTATGACGACCCGCATGGATAAATTAATTATATAGTAATTGATCCCATGGCTCGCCTCCCAGCCCTGTCCCTCACAGAATAAGACTCAGGGATTTCAACCTTCCTTGTCGTAATGAGAAGGCAACAGCAAAACACTTTACTAAGACTATGAGAATAAGAGATAATAATGAAACATCACACAACATGCACCAGAGAAAAATATAATAACATCAACACCATCACATAGATAATCACCAAATGTATTGGTCGTCAGACCATCATCAAGTAGAAGTATAGACCCAAATAAAATATAACATCTTTGTTCTCAAAAGATCAATAGATCATAGCCTAGACTTAAGCTTAAAAAGAGCTAATGAGATCAAAATCTCTATCATGTCATCATGAGCAGTGCCTCCATCCTCCCATATAGTCCTAAGCCAAACAAGATTAATATCCTCAAAGATCACTCGTATCAAATCTTGAGCGATCACCTAAGTGAGCTCCGACAGCATCTTCGTCTAATGCAGCTAAACCATGGAATTATTCGTAATGATGGGGAAAACATAAATAAAAAGGGTAAGTCTAAGACTTAATGATTTTTAACATAGATAATGTACATGCTAGTTTAGTAATGAACTCACATGTTTTTATAAGAAAATGACAGTTCTATTATGACAGTTTATATTATGAGTGACATGTATGTATAGTATATAGTATATGCATATGATATAAACAAAAGTCATAGTTCAACAGTATGGTTTACCCGAGATATTACCAATTCTTCATAGGGTTGGCATTGTCCTTAAGGACCTGTAGTACAACGCCGGTGCCCCAATCATTGCACAGCATACCGTACGTAACACTAGCAGCACGACTAAGTTCGACCTAGGGTGGCCCACACCGCTAATGACATCAGTCTTGTAGTAACCAAGCCATTGGGAATGGCTGCACCGTGGTCACGAAACCATTGGATCTAAAGCCCCTATATAACACACACATGTCACTTTTACAAGTCCCACTTTATTAGCATTTTAGCGTAACATTTTTCTCAAATGTCAGAGTTCATGTGCAACAAATATAACAGTGAGAGTTGTAAAATATGCATGTTTTCTTGGTACATAAAATAGATGTGCAGTGCATGTAAAAAATAACATAAAGCATTATGTGAGTTAAAACTCACCTGGATAAAATGGTTTTTCCGAGTAATCCGATTGATCTGGGTTCCCATACGTCTACTATGACATGACGGGCCGTATGTTTGGTCACGAGACCGTATGTCCACTCTGACATCTTTCAGGAAAAACCTCATTTTCTCTCCACTACTCGCCTATTCTTCGACTCCTAATATAGTGACCCAAATTATTAACTAGGCATAAGTAGTTTAATTGGAGGAGTTAATTTGGGCTTTGGGTCACTAAGGACACTAGAGGGGTAATTTGAACTTTTGGACAGATATGCGCTAGGTTTGGTGGACGTACGCTATTGTCTATAGTGCGAACGTACATGGGGAGGACCATCGCACGTACGCTCTGCATACGATACAGGCAGACGTACATGGGACCACCAGACGTACACTACTTTTTGGAATACCTTCTAGTTAACACTTGAACGTACGAGGCAGCCATTAAACCACTGGGCAAGAACCACTGGATGTACGACCCTTGGCTGGATATCCGCTACTTTTTGGGCCTATAAATACCCCATACCCTCTTCATATTTTGCCCAAGTTTCAGATGCTCCCAGGCTGCCAAAGTGTTCCTAAAGAGTTTCCAAAGTGTTGTGAGTGTGTATGAGGCATTTGCATGTTTTGAAATGTTCGTGAGATGAAACTCTTGCGGTTTTCTTTCAAGAAGGTAATGTTTGATCCTTACCTTTTTAAACACGTCATTATGCTACTCGCTTAGTTACGCTTTGAAACTCGTTTGGGTTAGCGTTTTTGTTAGCTTAGCGTTGTTACATTGCATGGAGGTTATAAACTAGACTAGGAGGCTTTAGGGTGTTTCTAGTAGCCCTAAGAGTTGGAGAACAGATGAACAGTGGAGAGAAAATGAGGTTCTCCCTAAGGACCCACATAGCAGACGTATAGTATCGTGATCAGACGTACTGCCCGTCGTGACACAATAGACGTACGGCCCCAAGCTCAGACGTACGGTCAGTGTGTGACAGGGAAAACTTATTTTCACCAGCCCTCCCACAGCTCCTGTTTTTCTTAATTTAGAGTTGTTTTTGTGAAATTAGGGCTAATAGAAGGTTTTCCACAAATTTGGAGAACTCGGATCATTTGAGTATTCAGAGACACTTTTCAATCAAGGTGAGTTTTAACTCACATAATACTCATTGCTATTTTCCATGCATTGCACATCTATTTTGTGTATCGAGAAAATGTGCATATTTTACAACTCTCATAGTTTATACTTATTGCACATGAATTCTGATATTTTGAGAAAAATGTTGTGCTGAACATATTAACCAAGTGAGACTTGTAAAATGACATGCATATAAAGTACAGACAAGATAATTTGCATCGTATGACATGGTACACCAGTATGTACGGTAGTATTAGCGATGAGCTTACTATACATGTTAGCTTTATGATAGAATTTGTATGTTATACAGGGCTTTGGATCCATCGGTTTCGTGAGCACGGTGTAACCATTCCCAATAGTTCGATCACTATAGGACAGACATGATTAGTTGGTGTGGGCCACTCGAGGTCAAACTCGATCGTGTCACTAATGTTACGTACGGTATGTTGTGCAATGGCTGGGGCATTGGCATTATACTAAAGGTCCCTCGGGACAGCATCAATCTTGCTGAGTAGGGATAATATCTCAGGTAGACGATACTGTTGAACTATGACTATTGTTTACATCATAAGCATATATCATTTATTATACATATATCACATATAAAATAAGCTGTCATGATAAAACTGCTTTTACTTATTAAACATCTGAGTTCATTACTAAACTAGCATAGGTATTATCTATGTTAAAAATCACTAAGTTTTAGACTTATCCTTTTCCTTTAAGTTTCATCTCCCATTACGATTATTATATAGTTTAGCCGCTTTAGAAGAGGATGTCGTCGGAGTAGACTTGGGTGCTAGCTTAGGACTTGATCAGTGTGATCTTTGAAGACATGGACCCTATTTGGTTGCGTTCGATGTGGGAGATTGGAGGATCTGCTTGTGCAGACATGATAGAGATTCTGATTTCATTAACCCTGCTTAAGCTTAAGTCTAGGCTTTGATCTATTGATCTTTTGTGAACTATGTTGACATTTGTTATTTTGGGTTGTATCTATTTTTCTAATGATAGTCTGATGACTAGTACATTTGATAACTATCTATGATATTATGAAGATGTAGTACTTTATTTCTGGTATTGTTGTGCGATGTTTTATTTATTGTCTCTTAATTCTATAGTCTTAGTAAAGTCTTCCTCTGCGGTTTTCTCGTTACGATGAGGAAAATGAATTCCCGGAAGTAGTGTTTTGTGAGGGACAAGGCTGGGATGGCGCGTTGTAGGATCAATTACTCCTTAATTGATTTGTCTATTGGGCGGGTGATCGGTGTCAAATATTGTATATTTAACCCCTTTTAACTTATGTTTGTTAAGCTCTTAGCTTTGTTAGTTAAGCTCTTAGCTTTGTCAATTTCTAATGTTTTGGTTAGTTTTGATGTTTTAGTATTTTACAGGTTATTAAGTTGCATTTGGGGTTAATGCCATCAACTCTGGAGCTTAAGACAGTTTGGGGAACTTTGACAACAAATTTGAGTCGAGCGATAATTCGCACCCGACGAGTCCCACCAAAACAGCCATATCTAGAGTTGTAGATCTCTGATTGGTGTGATCTTGGTGTCTTTGGAAAGCTAACTCAAAGATCTACAACTTTGTATTTCACATGTGAGGACTAATTCTAAAGGCATTGCATTCAAACGCACTGCGTGCGTTTGAACACACTTCTGCCCATCAAATGCTGAAATTCTTGCACGAGTGCAATCGATCGCACTACGTACGATCGAACGCACTTAAGTGACTTGGCAGCGCTGAAACCCTAAAAATTAGCTTATAAATACCCATTTTTTTGTAAACGAACCCAGACGCTTGGGAGACGGTTTGAGGCGCCCTTAGTGGCCCAAAATCTCATTATTCTTCATTGTAAACACTCCTAACGTCATTTCTTTAATTTAATATTTTATTTTGCTTTTGTATAGTCTCTTATTCCCTTCACTATGGATTTGTTTATATATTCATGTTTAGTTCGTATTATTCTGTCGTTTCATTTATGTATTTTCGTTTCAATACATTTTAGTGACAAAAGTTTGTTGATTGTTGTTTACAAATCGTTAAACGTCAACATTCATTGCAACCGGAGATACATCAGATGATTCGTCTTCGAACCAATATCTGTTGTGACCTCTTAAAACAATGTTTGCATCGATTAGTTCAATAAGATTTTGTAATAATAAGATATACATATGTGCTTTATCGACAGACAAAAATATGAACATTGTGTTAACGCTCAGAATATGCCTTGTAGCATAGTTAAAGTTATAGGAGGTGAGCTACATGTTTATATGTAGTGGATTAGGACCTTAGCGTTTTTATTTATTTATTTTATTGCATTTAATTTAGTCTTTATTTTCTGCACGCCAACTGTTTGATATTAGGACTAGGTTAAGATATTATTAGTTTATGCATTTAAATTGGTTTCTACACAATGCACGATTCTTTGTGGGATCGACCTCACACTTGCACACCCACTGCACTGCTTAATAACTTGTGCAATTGGCGAATACAATTAAATTTGTGTAACAAATTTTGGGGCCGTTGTCGGGGAATCGGTGTTTTGTTTAAATTGATTTTATGCTTAGATTAATTTTATCTTTCTACTAGTTATTTTAATTGTGCATTTATTTTATTTATTTCGTGCTTTTGTATAGAAAAAAATTTCTTAAAAAAAAAATTAGATTAGTGTTTGATTTATTGTTTTTACTTCTGTTTAAGTCTCTAGAAAATCAGCCTGTGATAGTGCGTTCGATCGTACCTCTGTGCATTCGAACACATTTGAGTCTATTCTGTGTCCCGCATACTGCGCTCCCCTAGTACACTTATGTGCGGCGCGCTCGACTGAATCCGCAACACATCGCTATGTAACGATCGACTCTAGTTGCGATTGAACGCACGTGCACAGTCTGCTACATGTTTGCGTGTTTGCGTTCGATCATATGTTCCTACGCTTGAGTGCACCTCAGCTGGCTGCACCAACAGACCTGAGCCAGTTTATGTGTTCAGTTTTAATTTAATTGAAACTCGATACTCGAACTTCCATCGATTTACACAAAATCGACATGAAAAAACTCGATACCCCCCCAATCTTCCAGATTCCCTCACTTAGGACCCTTTTGGAGAAATCTGCCCATTATACCCTTCACTCCAAAACTACGTCGTTTTGGGCTCGCCCAAAACGGCGTAGTTTTGGCCCATTTCTGATTTTAGTTTTTTTTTTTTAAGAAGAAAAAGGAAATCGGGTGGCACCACCATTCGTATGGGGTGGCCGACCTCCTTTTGGTCGCCACCCAAAAGCCACAAAGAAAAAAAAACGAAATGGGTTTGTGCAGCAGGTGGCGACCACCCCAAGGGCCTGGTGTGGTCAGGGGCTGGGCTGGCCACCCTGCCCTTGGGGTGGTCCGCCACCCCAACCAAGACAAACCCATTTCATTTTTTTTTTTGGTGGTTTCTGGTGGCTTACCAAAGGCCCTGGCTTACCACCCCAAGGTATGTGGTTACCACCTTGGCCAAGGGGTGGTCCAGCCACCCCATTTTGGGCAAGGTGGTTTTCCTTTCTTTTTTTCTTTTTTTTCTTTCTTTTCTTCTTAAAAAAAAATATAAATGGGAAAACTACTGCTTTTTGGCAAAACGACGTAGTTTTGGAGTGAAGGGTAGTGTATATATATATATATATATATTTATATACCCATTATATTCTTACAGGTGTAAGTGAGAAATTTGAAGTTCAGTGGGGGTATTTGAGAGTTTTTCAGACGAGGGGTTTTGTGTAAATCGGTGGAAGTTTGGGGGTATCCAAGTTTCCAATTTAATTTAATTTTTTTTGCTTTGTTTAATTATTAGTTTATTTTTATTTATTGTTTCTGCCTCTTTTTATTTATTTACTTGCTATTTTTAGTTTTTGTTGGTTTATTTTTATTTTTAGTTGTTTAATTAATTTATTGTTTTTGTTAGTTATTTTTTTAATTTATTTTTGGTAGTTTTTGTTTATTTTATTTTATTTTTGTATATTATTAATTGTTTCTTGTGGGATATTTTGAACTGTTTGGGTGAAGCATGAATCTTCTGTTCGATTATTTTAATGTTTCCGCTAGCGGTAGGACGCCAAACCCTACCAATTTTTACCCACATAAACCATGTTCACACTGCTCCAGCCCTTACCATAGTATAGGTGATTGTCTACACTGGGGACAATTTTCTAATTTTTCTCATGAGTAGTTGAACACCAGTTTCTCCAATCTTGGGTTTGAATCAAATTCAAATTTTTATAACCCAGACTGGAGCAACCATTCTGATTTTTCGTGGCATGATCATACTATGGAAAATTTTGCTCCTCAAGTTGACGAACTGTAAAATCCTGAATATCCGCAGTTCAACAACCAATTTTCTTCCTATTCATCATATGACTATCCTCCTAAGCAATCTTCTTTAGAGGAAACTCTTAAGAAATTCATGGAATTAGTCGGCCAACCCACCATTCCTACATCTCAAGAACAATCATTAGAAGACTCACTCGAGGCATTTAGGAAAACAATCAACCAATCTTGTCAAGAAATCATAGATGTCACAGTGGCAAACACTGAAGTAGTTGCAAGGTTGGAAGGATAGTTTGGTCATCTAGTTATGAGTTCAACAGAATTGAGAAAGAGGAATTTCAAAGTCAGGAGATGGTGAGAGGGCAGTACATGATTGATGAGGATTGCCCCAGCGATCGTCATCATGAGCATGTCCAAACCACCACCACACTTGTTAGTAAGGAAAGAGTTGATAACCATGAAGAAGAAGAAGAAGAAATGGAGGAGCAAATTGAGCCCCCGCCGAATCCATCCAATGACAAGGATGTGAGTACTGAAGCTCACTCCTTCGTCACAATCCCTCTTGAGACATATCATTCATCACAAGTTTCATCTTTTCAATGTTTCGAAGAACCATCTTATGTAGCAATCTTTGAGGATTCACGCACACATGATCACAAGTCTAGAAATCATGGTCCTAAGAGAAATTTTAGAAGCAAGTTTTTAGGCTGCGTAAGATGGCGGAACATGCTCCCAGAGGGGTATCATATTTTAAAGAAGAAAGGATGGAATGGATTGGTTGGACACCCATATGAGCGGGGTAGGCGCGGTTTTGTTACTTTTTATTTTCCGCACTTTATTTTTTTTAGTCATTTTCTTTTTGTTTATTTATTGTCTTTTTGTTTTATTTTGTTTCTAACAGCAATTAACCTTTAATGTTTGATCTTTGAGAAAAAAATTGTTGTTAGTCTTTGACAAGTGTTTTGATGTTCAAGTTCGGGGGACGCCTAGGCCTTGGCACGTTTCGGTTTCTCATCCCACTGTAATGTATTTCTTGCCACATTGGGGACAATGTGTCATTTAAGTTTGAGGGTGTGGGCAAACATTTTGTCTGTCTTTTTGTTTGTTTTTGTTTGTATATAATTTTTTTTTATTATTTTGTTGCTATGTTGTTGATTGGACATAAATTACATCATAACTGTGGATTGTTTGTCATTGGTATGTTTAACTTGTTTGAACATTGCATATTATTAGAAATCCCAGTTTTTGATTCATGTTTTGGATTAGAGAGATTATACTTGTTTGATTAATATTTCACATGCACACTAGCATAGGATCTGTGGGGTATGAAATTAGACTTGAGGAGTGTTTTTATTGAGATTTGTGGTTGATGTAATGTGTGATGAAAACCTTGGCTGTTAAAATATATATATATATATATATATATATAATAAGTTGAGTTTTTCATTGAGTAACCGGACCTCTTGCCTAGCCAAGCAATGAGTGTTCGCGTCAAAAGATGAGAAATTCCAAGTAAAAAATTGTATGGCTAGTTAGGCTTCGTAACTCTTTTTGACTTGAATAATTAAGCCCATAGGGATGTATCTACATCTAGTACCCTAAAACCGCCTGGTTTGGGAGTCACTGGCCCAATGCTCGTTACATAGGTCATTTAGAAGTTTAAGGGAGTCAATATTGCACAACCTACACAAAAAATTGTTTTTTTTTATTTCAAGCCTCGGTTGTTTTAATCACATTGCATTTCCTATGATTTTTGGGGATACACGTTTTGAGAATAATTGAAACCCTATGATCTTGTTGTTAGTTCACTTTGCTTTTCATAGAGCATGTATTGTCTCAATTTTCCAACCTTGAGTGAAAATGATGTTTGGATGCCTGGATGATGTGGTTTGTATGTTCAACATGTTAAATTTGCTAATGATGTATGAACCATGTGTTTGTGTGAAGGGTTTTGTCCATTAATAACATAGTACCAAATAATTGTTTGTGGGTGTCATTCCTGAAAAACTATCACGAGACTTCACTCGTCCACTAAGGATGCCTAGGGGTTTAAAAGGCTTGTTACATACGCTAAATGCAATCGTTTCTCCCACGAAAGTGGATTTATGTTTCTTGTTTTCATTGTGTTTTCATTTTTGTTTTGCTAAGGGACTAGCAAAATGTAAGTTTGGGGGTATTTGATCGATGTCAAATATTGTATATTTAACCCCCTTTAACTTATGTTTGTTAAGCTCTTAGCTTTGATAATTTCTAATGTTTTGGTTAGTTTTGGTGTTTTAGTATTTTTCAGGTTGTTAAGTTGCATTTGGGGCTAATGCCATCAACTCTGGGGCTTAAGACAATTCAGGGAGCTTTGACAACAAATTTGAGTCGAGCGATAATTGCACCAACGAGTCCCACCAAAACGGCCATATCTAGAGTTGTAGATCTCTGATTTGGGTGATCTTGGTGTCTTTGAAAAGCTAACTCAAAGATCTACAACTTTGTATTTCACATGTAAGGGCTAATTCTAAAGGAATTGCATTTGAACGCACTTATGCCCATCAAATGCCGAAAATTCTTGCACGAGTGTGATCGATCGCACTGCATACGATCGAATGCACTTAACTGACCTGGCAGCACTGAAATTATAAAAATTAGCCTATAAATACCCCCTTTCTTTTGTAAACGAACCCAGATGCTTGGGAGACGGTTTGAGGCGCCCTTAGTGGCCCAAAACCTCATTGTTCTTCATTGTAAACACTCCTAAAGTCATTTCTTTAATTTAATGTTTTATTTTGCTTTTATTTAGTCTCTTATTCTCTTCACTATGGATTTGTTTATATATATATTCATATTTAGTTCGTAATATTCTGTCGTTTAATTTATGTATTTTCGTTTTAATACATTTTAGTGACAAAAGTTTGTTGATTGTTATTTACAAATCTTTAAACGTCAACATTCATTGCAACCGGAGATACATCGGAATGATTCGTCTTCGGACCAATATCCGTTGTGACCTCTTAAAATAGTGTTTGCATCGATTAATTTGACAAGATTTTGTAATAACAATAGGATATACATATGTGTTTTATCGACAAACGGAAATATGAACATTGTGTTAGCGCTCCGAATATGCCTTGTAGCATAGTTGTTATTGAGTATGAGCTAAGCATGTTTATATGTTAATTAATTTATGGTGAGGTGGATTAGGGACCTTAGCGTTTTTATTTATTTATTTTATTGCATTTAATTTAGTCTTTATTTTCTGCATGCCAACTGTTTGATATTGGGACTAGGTTAAGATACTATTAGTTTAGGCATTTAAATTGGTTTCTACACAAGGCACGATTCTCTGTGGGATCGCACAGATTGCACACCCGCTACATCGCTAATTACTGCAATTGGCGAGTACAATTAAATTTGTGCAACAGTGGGGCGTCACACCTAAGGCCATCACTAACTCCCTAAAGCCTCTTAACTCAGGTTGAAACCTCCCTGCAAAGTGATAACGCTAAGCATAACAAAATGATAGCCTAAGCAAGATTTAAGGCGTAACTAGGCTAACACTACAACTAACTATTACAAAACAACAATCGAGTAGCATAACGATGTATTAAAAAGCTAAAGAGCCGAATGTTACCTCCTTGAAGCAAAACTGAAAGAGTTTTCCCTTACAAAAGCTTTGAAACACACAAAAACCTCACAAATATTCACAAAACACACACTTGCAGCCTGGGGGCATCTGAAGAGTGTGAGAAATGAAGGGGGTATGGAGCTATTTATAGGAGAGGGCTACCACCAACTCCTTGAAAAGCCACAGATGTCCACCCAACCCAAGTATACGTCCGATAGATCTTGCCGAGCGGTCCAAAGGCTGCCTCGTATGTTCAGCTATTAACCAGTGAATATTTCAAGAAGTAGCATACGTCTGGTGATTCCACGTATATCCGTTGTACAGTTTGCAAAGCATACGTCCGGTAGTCCCCCACCATACATCCGTACTAAAAATAGTAGCATACATTCGCCTAACCTAGCGTGCATTTGTACTACTGTCCAAATTACCCCTTAAGTGGTTTTAGTGACCCAAAGCCCAAATTCATCCCCTAACTAAGCTACTTATACCTAGTTAATTATTTGGATCACTACACAACCCATGATCAGACTTATCCACACCTCCGAAAAATTCATTTTGCGCATAACTACTTCCAAAAAGCTCCACTCCACTCTATCATAAGCCTTACTCATATCCAACTTTATACCCATATAGCCCACCTTGCTCCACATTCTAGAATGCATAAAGTGTAGAGTTTCATAAGCCGCCATAATATTGTCGGTTATAAGTCGTCTCGGAATAAAGACACTCTGGTTAGCAAAGATGACATGTGGGAGAATCATCTTAAGCCGGTTAACCAAAACTTTGGCAATAATTTTGTAACTCACATTGCACAGACTAATTGGCCTAAAATTAGAGACACAACTAGGGGCTTTTTTTTTTGGGTATTAGAGCAATAAAAGTTCCCATACATAGCCAAGGCGTTGGTTGAAAAGTATGTATGTGTTGGAGAAGGTCCCACGATTCTTTTCCTTTTACGGTGATCGGGTGCCTATAAAAGCATGTGAGTCTTTAACCCGGATTAGCCCCCATTACAATTTATTACCACGCTGATATGCTGATGACGATGGCAACATTAAAATCATTTCTCCGCAATAACAGTAAACCCCCACTAAGTCCCACACTATCCACACCAAACATGTAATCAAATCACAATTTTATTCGAATGTAGTCACATTTTTTATTATTCATTTTAGTTTCCATTAAGAAAACTAAATCGGGCTTCTTTTTCTTTACCAAACGGTGAAGGTCACAAACTATCTCAAGGTTCCCAAGCCTTAAACAGTTCCAACTTAATACACTCATTGGGCTTGGTGGGACTGCATTGCAGTCGCGGCTTGTGTCTTTTCTGCAAAGCTAGTAACATTCTGTGAAGCTCGGGCCCTTTTTCTTCAAGAGTTTTCTTCCCTGCCAGCTTGTGAGTGCACAGTACTGCTCCCTAGGCTTGTGACATCTAACCCATCCACATATCCTCTTCTTTTCTTGCCCACTTTGTTTCATAGCCCGCTGCTACAAATCTGGGCCTTATTCACGCTGCATTGTATTTTAGGGCCCCCAACTGGAGTCTTCGAGTGGGTTTCCTTCGGTTTGACAACTCCCATGCTTCCTAAATTAGGTGATGTAGCCTCTAGTTTTTGGTAAACCCCGCCTATGCCTCCCTCAATTAAGCTCCATTCCATTTTCCCTTTATTTTGTTCCACTGTCCCACATACACACTGCTAGATTTTAGGGGATTTTTTCCTTCGTTAGTTGTAGCCAAAATTGTTTCCATATCCTCCCCTTCTTGACTATTCTCTTCAAGCCCCCTTTTTTTGGCATGAAAATTACTACCCGATATCTCCTCCAAAAAATTCTCCCCCACTACTACATCATTTCCTTTCATACATATATTTGCACCATTCTCAGTGACCAAATCATTAACAGGCAGATTTTGCTGCTAACTCATGGTTTTATCCTCCTCCTCTTGGATTATATGTTGATTATCGGAATCTCCCTCATTAAATTTACTTTCCCCTAAATCACGCCTTCCAAAATCATCACTTGTCGAATTGGGAAGATCCCTGTTTGGCACGAAAAGACGATCCTCTCCTTGGGTCTTCACCGCCGCTCCTCCATGTGCGCCACCCTCCTTCCATCTCCTTCCACCATCACCATCCCCATCTGACCCCTTCCATGAACGTGTGTCCATCGAGTCTCCCGATGAGTGGTGTGGATGCACAGGTTCTTTGTCACGATTCTTCGCCCAACCTTTCCCTTCATCAAGCTTCCTTCTTGTTTCACTCGAAGCCATGGACTGTAGTCCTCTGTCTCCTCTACCCTCTGTGTTCTTTGGCCCTCATATTTGCCACACTTTTGACTGCTATGCATGACAACTCCACACTTAAAGCAAAACCAGGGGATTTTTTTCATACTGAAAAGGCACTCATAGTTCTTTGTCTTGCACCTTGATAATTCTGCCTCTGGACAATGGCTTTGAGAGATATTCACCCTAACCCACCCCATCATCCAAAACATCAATGTCTTCCACCTCCCCTACCATTGCTCCCACTTGAAGTCCCACTTCTCTCCCCATACAAGCGAAAGGTAATTTATACATTCTCACCCAAAAGGCTGCTTTTTTGAATTCCAAATCTGCTATTGGCATGAGTCCATTGAAATCAACCAGAGATAACAAAACCCCATCAAATGTCGATTCAATCCTTATCCCACCAATTTTCAAAATCAATTAAGGAATAGATTCGGCCCTAGCATCTTAAAAGAGATAGTACCCGTCGGCTTCCATGCTTGTATCATCGGTGTCTTTAGGATCTCCTTGCTAATAGTTCTCTCAGTCAAGAGCTTACCCACCTTGCATAAGCGTCCCCGTTGAATTAATGGGGAAAACGTCTGAGTCTTGATAACAATGCTCGGGCTCTCATCTTCTCACAGAGTGAGTTTCCCCCACTACCTCGTCAAATCATCCACCATGTTCCCCTTCATCGTTATTGTTCCTCTTTAGGACCACTCTACTGATAAAACAGCAAACTATCCTCTCCCTCTCCACCAGATGGTTTAAGAAAATAACTCTACCTCCAAAACCCTAAGAGCGTCTTGGAGAAGAGAATCTAGAAATCATATGTAGAATGATACTTAATGTTTGAGCTCCAACAAATTAAATTTGTTTTTGCATTTGAACTTTGAAACCGGTTGACTCCATTAACCTTGTTTGGTTGATACATATATAGCCAAGTACTTGTTTTTTGCACTTGCCTTCTATCGCCAAGCTATATCCACAACTCGAATCCTTATTGAGAAGTAAGAAATTTACCGTTGTAGAAATACATAAAGAGAAAGTGAGAGAGCGGAAGTGGCAAAACAAAAAAAAAAGAGACTAATAAAAACCTTAGGGCTACATCTTTACTATATTTGTAACTATTTAGGTATATACGTTGAATTGTATTAATTTTACAATAGTTAGTATATATATTTATATAGAAATTAGGGTGAGTTTCGACGAAAAATGTTTTAATTTGTTTATTATTGTTATTTTTGGTTATCAAGATTAAAATTCTTTTAGTTGTATTTTAATTTATTAACTAAAGAGTATTGTACAGTACTAGCTATAATTACTGAATAAAAAATAAAAAATATTGAAGTCTACAGTAAAATAACGTAATATATATAGTTAATTAGTGTAAGTAACAACTAATTTATAAATAACTATAATTTCTTATAGAATACCAATTATAAAAAGATCTTACTGATTTTAATTTGTAGTCTTCAACTTATTAATTATAATAACTGTAAAATTAAAATGATGGTTATGGTTTGTAATTTGTACATTTATATTAATTACAGATAATCTATTATGTTTTTTCAAATTTAAAATTATCAAGCAAGCCAATGTACGTACATATACACGTATATGTACAATATGTACGTACATATTACATTATAGAATATCAAAGAATTAAATTTAGATATAACAAAATTTTTATTTAGTTTTTTTAATGTAATATATTGTACTGATTTATTTAATTATTTTTATATTTATTTATTTATACAGTAATTAAATATTTAAACTATATATATAGAGACGGGTTACCTGACATACCACCTATGGAACGTCAAGAATTCCTTGGTAATAGTGCACGGTGCACGTCCCATCTCCCCCACTTACGCAGCGCCATACTGCTTCATTAATGCATCTTATAATTTTATTTTTTTTTTCTTCTTTTCTTCCTCTCCCTCGCTAGACCATGGTTTTGTTTGACAAAAGTTTTATGGCAAACTCCATTGGCAATTTACTGTTCACTTAAGTACGAATGTCGGCAACTTGTAGCAGCGTAAATGCAGGGCCTTAGTAAAAAAAAAACTTGAAAAGCAGCACCAAGCACAACACTCTCTCCCCCATTTCCAAAAATGCCCATGCAAGGTTTCAATGGCTTGCACATTTCCTCTTTCTCTTTTTTCTTTGTAGTTTGGCTTTGTCCTTGCACTGAACGCTCGTGCCATTTTTTCTTCATTGATCAATTGCATAGGGCCGCTTCTTCTTCCTCCAGTTTATCCATCGACGGCGAGGACCCTCCACCACGACGTCACTCACTAAAGCCCGAACTCAGGTGATTTTCTTGACACGAGCCCACACAGATTTGTTTTTCTAGACCCATGACAAAATTTGTTTTCCTTACTTCTTTCTTCTTTAACTATTTTTATGCCTCTGCACATGAGCGTATATATTTGTTTGTTTGGCATCTTAAGGCTTTTCATTTTAGTGTTGTGGGAGTTTTAAGGACGTTTATAAAATGTGGTTCTTCTGGCTACTCCATTTCTTTTAGTGTGTGGACAAGTTTTTGTGTTCATGTTGATGGGTTGGTGTTTTTGGAATTGGAGGATATGAAGAAGGTCGGGTTTAGGACTATGAGAGAGCTGTATGGTGGTACTAAGGAGGAGGAAGGTTTGGTACCAATAAAGGCATGTGCTTGTGCTGCTTCTCCCTCTCTCTATCTCTGTCTTTGTCTCTCTCTCTATGTTCTCTCTCTCTCTCTCTCTCTCTCTATTTTGGCTTTGTGTAGTTTGTTTGTCTCTGGTTCTCGGTGGGGTTAATCGGTCAATTTTTTGGGTGGAATTGTTTGGTCATTTTTTTTTTATTCACTCCAAGTTGTAATTTTGATGAAATAATAATAATAATAATAATCATAATAATCATAAGTTCCCTAAATTGTTAATTCCCTAACCCATAATTAACATAATAATTATGGTCAATTTAAGGAATTTAGGAAATAGGGAATATGAATTACTACTTAATATTAATATTAACTATTAATTACTACTATTAGACAACTAGTTAGTCACTTAGTATCTAGTAAGTTAGTATGTTACATACTTAATGGTGTTAATGAGTTATGTATTGACAATTGAACATATTAATTAAAATTGTAAATAATACTACACATAATATGGTAAATTGGTAATAGTTACTACATATAAATTATATAATATGATGATATTATGGTAATTGATAAATTGGTAAATTGTAAATAGTACTACTAAGTGATGTAGGATGTTCCTCGGGAGAAATTTTTTAATTTATCATATGATAGACTACTAGCTACTTTTCTTTTCTTTTTTTATTTTTTGAAAAGAACTCATTCTCATTCTCATTCCATAAAATTCAAGAGCAAAAGTTCTTACAATTACAGGACAAGCCCTAGGCAAACCCTAAAGTAACCGTAGCCTAAGCTACAAAGTCACAGGTCGAATCTCATACAAATCAACGAAATTCGAAAATACATCTGCTACCATGTGACTAAAACAACAAGATAAACATTCAAATCGCTTATGGTGTTCAAAGACTCAACCAAGCGCCATCATGCAGAAGCATTTATTCCACGACCCTAAGAGGTAAACCCTCTTATGTCGCTACTTATCCTCCTCGACAATTAAGCCAGGATACACATTCATCCATGACATAGAAGTCTGGACCATTTTCCTCCTCGACGAAAGGCATGGTAACATACACATCCACGACACACAGTCAGGTCAAAGGGATCCAATCGAACCATCGAGGCGAGCATTATTACAAGCAAATAACAAATGAAATACAAGGAAAAGAAAAGCAACATAAGCGAATACAAGCAAAAAGAAATACAGGAAAGAACTGATCGTGTACGTTGACCCTGCTACAAAGAAGAGCACATGGAAGCTCACATTGAAGGAAAGAAGCTTAGCAATGGACGAGGGCAGAAACCGTAAGAAGATCGTGAAACTACAAAAAAACTCAAAAAACACAGAAACAGACAGAAAAGTAATACAACAAAACACCAAAACAAAAACCGAGATGGAGGAGGCGGGGGATGAGGAAAAGGGACGGGGACACTAGGTCTAGGGACATCAAGTAAACTACTAGAGCACAATGCGAAAGGGACGTGGGGGAGGAGGGATGGTGGAGGCCATCCCTCCTCCCCTATAGTTACGACATTCTGGGAGCGGGGTGGAGGCTTGGCTGAAGCTAAGAAACCTTAGAGAGCTTTGGTGGTCCAATTTGTTGTGGCGACTACTACTAGCTACTTAGTCTAATTACTTACTTAGTAAATAATAAGCTAGGGATAAGTTGATAAATAAATAATCTAACATGATAAGTTATTAATTACTACTACTAGACTATTAGTTAGTCACTTGGTATTTAGTAAGTTAGTATGTTATATACTTAATGGTGTTATGTGTTATGTATTGACAATTGAGCATATTAATTAAAATTGTAAATAATACTACATATAATATGGTAAATTGGTAATAATTACTACATATAAATTATGATTAATTAATAAAGTATGATAGATTATATCATATAATTAATAAAGTATAAATTATGATTAATTATATCATATAATTATTAAAGTATAAATAAATAATCTAACATGATAAGTTATTGATTACTACTATAAGACTACTAGTTAGTCGCTTAGTATTTAGTAAGTGAGTATGTTATATACTTAATGGTGTTAATGTGTTATGTATTGACAATTCAGCATATTAATTAAAATTGCAAATAATACTACATATAATATGGCAAATTGGTAATAATTACTACATATAAATTATGATTAATTATATCATATAATTAATAAAGTATGAATTAGTCACTTAGTATGTTTAGTTTACTAGTATGTTATGATAACTTATCATGAATTAATAAAGTATAATTATGATTAATTATATCATATAATTAATAAAGTATAAATAAATCATCTAACATGATAAGTTATTAATTACTACTATTAGACTACTGGTTAGTCATTTAGTATTGAGAAAGTTACTATGTTATATACTTAATGGTGTTAATGTGACGACCCCGTTGGGCAAATCAATTAACTAGTAATTGATCCTACGGGGTGCCATTCTAGCCTTTCCTCGCAAAACATGACCTCTGAGAATTTACTTTCCTCATCGTAACGAGAAAACTGCAGCGGAAGACTTTACTAAGACTACGGAATTTAGAGACAATAAATGAAATATCACACAGCAAATACCAGAGATAAAGTAGTATGTCACCATAATATCATAAATAGACATCAAGTGTACTGGTCATCAGACCATCATCAGGAAAATAGATACAGCCTAGAATAACAAAACATCAACATAGTTCACAAAAGATAAACAGATCAAAGCCTAAACTTAAGCTTAAGAAGAGTAAATGAAATCAAAATCTCTATCATATCATCACGAACAGATCCTCTATCTTCTCACATAATCCTAAGCCAAACGAGATTCATATCCTCAAAGATCACCTGAATTAGGTCCTGAGCAATCACTCAAGTAAACTCTGACGACATCTTCGTCTAGTGCAACTAAACCGCACAATTATTCGTAATGATGGAGGAAATATATATATAAAAAAGGGTAAGTCTAAGACTTAGTGATTTTTAAAGCAAATAATATTCATGCCAGTTTAGTAATGAACTAGGATGTTTAATAAGTAAAAGTAGTTTCATCATGACAGCTTACATTATATGTGATATATATAATAGTGTATGCATATGATGTAAACAACAATCATAGTTCAACAATATGGTCTACCCGAGATTTTACCCCTTCTCAGTAGGGTTGATGCTATATTGAGGAACCTATAGTACAATGTCAGTGAGATGTACAAATTTAATTATACTCGCCAATTGCACGAGTCGATCGTAATAGAGTGGATGTGCAAGTGCGAGTGTCAAACCCACAAAGAATCGTGTTTGTCAAAAACCAATTTAAATGCCTAAATTAAATAATATCTTAACCTAATTCCAACATCGAGCATGTGGCGTGCAGAAAATAAACTAATTAAAATGCAATAAAATAAAGAAATAAAAACAACTAAAGTCCCTAATTCACTTCACAATAAATTAATTCACATATAAACATGCTTAGCTCATATATATTAAACATTTATGCTACAAGGCATACTCTGAGCGCTAACACATTGTTCATATTTCCGTTTATCGATAAAGTACATATGTATATCCTATTGTTGTTACACAATCTTATCAAACTACTCGAGGCAAACACTATTATAAGAGGTCACAACGGATAATGGTCCGCAGACGAATATCCGATGTATCTTTGGTTGCAGCGAGTGTTGACGCTTGGCAATTTGTAAACAACAATCAACACACTTTTGTCACTAAAATGCATTTAAATGAATAAACATAAATCTTAAGAGACAGAATAATACGAACTAAACATAAATATATATAAACAAATTAAAGTGAAGGGAATAAGAAACTAAATAAAAGTAAAATAAAACATAAATTAAATAAACGACAATTTAGGAGGGATTTACAGTGGAAAACATAGGGTTTTGGGTCCTAGAGGCACCTCCCAAACATGAAAAACAAATGATACATCGAGGCCTATTTATAGGCTGGCAGGTCACTGGACTGCGTTCGAACACACTACCTACGTTCAAACGCACTAGTTATTTGTGGTCGAACACAGGGTACACGTTTGACCGCAAATAACAGCTATGGTAGCTAGGGTTGACTGGGCCTGCGTTCGACCGCAGTTCCCTTGCATTCGAACGTAGATAACCTCTAGGGCCGGCTGGGCATGCGTGCGATCGCAGCTTCTGCGTGCGACTGTGAGTGCGTTCAAACGCACCAAGTGCGGTCGAATGCACTTGGCAGGAATCAGCTTCTTCTCTTTAAATACACTTTGCCATTTGCTAGCCATGTTTTAATGCAATGACCTGCATAGCACAAAACACTAAAAACTATACAAAACATTAGTTATTAACACAGCTAAGAGCCTAACAAACATAAGTCAAGGGAGGTCCAATATACAATATTTGACACTGATCAAATACCCCCAAACTTACATTTTGCTAGTCCTTTAGCAAAACAAAACTAAAAACACAAATAAAAATAAGAAACATAAATCCGCTTTCGTGGGAGAAATGATTGCATTTAACGTATGCAACAAGCCTTTTAAACCTCTAGGCATTCCCTAGAGGACGAGTGAAGTCTCGTGAGGGTTTTCCAGAAATGACACCCACAAACAATTATTGGCACTATGTTGTTAATCAGACAAAGCCTTTCACACAAACACATGGTTCATACATCATTAGCAAATTTAACTTGTTTAAACATACGAACCACATCATCCAGGCATCCAAACACCATTTTCACTCAAGGTTGGAAAATTGAACAACACATGCTCCATAATGTGCAAAGTGAACTAACAATAAGATCATGGGGTTTCAATCACTCTCCAAAGACGTGTATCCCAAAATTTAAAGGAAAACAATGTGATAAATACAACCAAGGCTTAAATTGAAAGATACAATTTTTGTGTAAGTCAGTGCAATGTTGACTTCTTAAACTTCTAAATGAGCTGGACCAATGACTCCCAAATCAAAGTGTTTTAGGGCACTAGATGTAGAGACATCCCTAAGGGCTTAATTACTCAAGTCAAAAAGAGTTACGAAGCCTAACTAGCTATACAATTTTTAGCTGAAATTTCTCATCTTTTGACGCGAACACTCATTGCTTGGCCAGGCAAGAGGTCCAGTTACTCAATGAAAAACTCACTTTATTATGATTTTGATTGATTTCTTTTTAATTAATTTTTTTAATTAATTAATTTTTTTTTATTAAAGCCAAGTTTTTCATCATCACATCGCAAAAACCTAAAAATCTCAAGAAACACACTTCAAAGTCAAATCTCATACCCCACAAACCCTAATGCTAGTGTGCATGTGAAATTTCAATCAAACAAGTGGAGTCTCTCTAATCCAACACATGAATCAAAAACTGAATTTCTAATGATAGGCAATGTTCAAACAAGTTAAATAAACCAATGACATGTAATCCACAGTTATGATGTAAGTCATGACCAATCAACAATATAGTAACAAACAAAAAGAAAAATTTTTATATACATGGCAAAAACAAATATATACATGCAACAAACAAATAAAAAGACAGACAGAATGTTTGTCCACACCCCCAAACTTAAATGACACATTGTCCCCAATGTGGCAAGAAATACATTATAATGGGATGAGGACTCGGGATGAACAAAGTCCAAGGCGTTCCCCCAAACTTAAACATCAAAACACCTGTCAAAAACTAACAGCAATCTTTTCTCTCAAAGATCAAACATCAACAAGTTAATTGCGGTTTAGAAACTAAAACAAATAAAATATATACAGGAAAATAAAATACAAAAATAAATTAAAAAAATGCAGTGCGATAAATAAAAAAGGAAAAATACCGCACCTTCCCCGCTCATAAGGGTGTCCAATTAATCCCTTCCATCCTTTCTTCTTTAGAATAAGATACCCCTCTGGAAGGATGTTAAGCCATCTTATGTAGTTGTCCTTGTTTCGAGGGATCCACTTAGGAACACGGTTCCTGGATTTGTGATTTTGTGTGTGTGAATCCTCAAAGATTTCTACATAAGACGACTCTTCGAGACATTGAAAAGATGAAACTTGATGTGAATGATATGTCTCGAGAGAGATTGTGACAAATGAGTGAGTTTCAGTACTCACTTCCTTGTCATTGGGCCAATTTAAAATTGGCGGGGGCTTAAACTGCTCCTTATTTTCTTCTTCTCCATTCCCAGTCCGCATCTCAGGAGTAGGATCCAATAAAGCCTTAGCTTGCTCATGTACCATGTCAAGGTCCAAATCAAACTCAAATTGAGCAAAGCTCTCTTCCAAAGGATCCTCCAGACTTGGCTCTCTAAACCTTACAGCTTGCTTGAGGAACTTGTCAAGATCCAAATCATATTCAATTTCATCAAAACACTTTCTAGATGGATACTCATGACTAGGCTCACTAAAAGTATCAACATGATCAAGTAGCCTATCCAAGTCTAGGTCATCTCCATCTAGAGCAAAGTGTTCCATCTCAGGATCCTCTAAACTCAAATCATGCAACACTCCATCTTGCATCACTAGCCTATCGAGGTCTAGGTCACAATCATCTGAGGTGAAGCATTCTATCTTAAGTTCCTCTAAGCTACACTCACTTGCAACTTCATCTCCAATTTCCTCATCAACAAGTATGGTGGTGGTTTGGGCATTGTCAAGTGCATACTTGTCAACTTCAGTCATATAATAATTAATGAAAGGGCAATCATCACATGACTAATGAGGTGTGTGAGTGTGAGAAAGCTGGGTATGGGCATGTCTGGCTACCATGAGTTGGTTCGCCCTCTCCTCTAAGTCATCGACATGAGCGGTTGGAAAATGTTGCTCTAATGACTCTTGGGGAGGATGAACCATCTCATGACTTTGAAACCCATCTTCCTCCATTAGGTTGAATTCGGCAACTAGATGACCAAACTGTCCTTCCAACCTTGCAACTCCTAGATTTGCCATATGGGCATCCATGATTTCACAAGGTTGGTTGATTGTTTGCTGAAACGCATAGAGTGTGTCTTCTAATGATGGTTCATGCAATACATGAAATGGTGGGTTGGTTTACTAGTTCCATGTATTCCTTAAGAGTGTCTTCCAAGGAAGATTTCTCGGAGGATAGTCATATGATGAATGGAAGAAAAAGGGTTGTCGAATCATGGATATTCGTGGTGGTGCAATCATCAACTCGGGAGCAAAATTTTCCATAACATGATCATGTCACAAAAAAATCAGAATGGTTGCTCTCTAGATTATAAAAATTGAATTTGATTCAAGATTCAAACTGGAGAAACCGGTGTTCAATCGCTCATTTGAAAAATTAGAAAATTGTCCCCAATGCGGACAATCACCTAAACTATGGTAAGGGTTGGAGCAGTGTAAACATGGTTCATGTGGGTGCAAAGTGGTAAGGGAAACATTAAAATAATGGAACGGAAGACTCATGCTTCACCCAAACAAAATATCCCACATGAAACAATTACAACAAAATAAAATAAACGAAAACTAACATAAATAAACTAAACAAAATATTTATAAACAAAATATTAAACTAATTAAACAATTAATAATACTAACAAAAACTAAAAACATAGGCGAATAAATAGACAAAAACTAAAAATTAAATAAAACAAAAAAAAATAGAAAATGCAGAAACACATACCGGTCTTCTGCAGAATGAGGTGCACTTTGAGCGCAGCGAATGTGATCGATTGACGAGCCACGCAAATGTAGCAGATCTGCAAGCGCTCAACGCAAGGATGTGTGTTGTAATCGCACCGCTTGTTTGGAACAGGCGTGCGCTTGCATGCAGATGTGTGTGAGCGCAGATGCGATTGCGGAATAGGCCCAAGTGCGATCATGACGCACAGCCCCAAGCCGAAATTCCAAGGACTCAACAGAAACCAAAAAAAGAAACAAAATGCTAATCTAATTTTTTTTTTTGTTTGAATTTTATCTATACAAAAGCACGAAATAAATAAAATAATTACAGAAATTAAAATAACTAGTAGAAAGATAAAATTAATCTAAGTACAAAATTAATTCAAACAAAACACCGATCCCCAGCTATGGCACCAAAATTTGATGTACAAATTTAATTGTACTCGCCAATTGCACGAGTCGATCGTAATAGAGTGGATATGCAAGTACGAGTGTCGAACCCACAGAGAATCGTGTTTGTCAAAAACCAATTTAAATGCCTAAATTAAATAATATCTTAACCTAGTTTCAACATCGAGCATGTGGCGTGCAGAAAATAAACTAATTAAAATGCAATAAAATAAAGAAATAAAAACAACTAAAGTCCCTAATTCACCTCACAATAAATTAATTCACATATAAACATGCTTAGCTCATATGTATTAAACATTTATGCTACAAGGCATACTCTGAGCGCTAACACATTGTTCATATTTTCGTCTATCGATAAAGTACATATGTATATCCTATTGTTGTTACACAATCTTGTCAAACTACTCGAGGCAAACACTGTTACAAGAGGTCACAACGGATAATGGTCCGCAAACGAATATCCGATGTATCTTCGGTTGCAACGAGTGTTGACGTTTGACGATTTGTAAACAACAATCAACACACTTTTGTCACTAAAATGCATTGAAACGAATAAACATAAATCTTAAGAGACAGAATAATACGAACTAAATATAAATATATATAAACAAATTAAAGTGAAGGGAATAAGAAACTAAATAAAAGTAAAATAAAACATAAATTAAATAAATGACAATTTAGGAGGAATTTACAATGGAAAACAGAGGGTTTTGGGCCCTAGTGGCACCTCCCAAACGTGAAAAACAAATGATACATCGAGGCCTATTTATAGGCTAGTGGGTCACTGGTGTAAGACCCAAGAAAAATAATTATGTTTATTATTAATAACTTTGTAGTAATTTAAATTAATTAATGGAATAAGTTAGAATAATGGATATAATAAAAAAAGTTGAATTTACTATGACTAAATGAATACAAGTTAAATTGGGGTAGTAAAATAAAATATGATAGTTATTTATTATATTATGGGTCTTAGAATAAAGCCCAATAAATAGAGAATTAAGCTACCTATGTTGGCCCAAGTAGGAATTTCAAGCTTATGGCCCATCCTCTTTCATCTTCATTAACTAGAAGGGTATTATGGGATTTTACAATATTATTTTTCCCCTCATTTTGTCCCTCACGTGCAGCAGCCCATCTTTTCTTTCTTCTTCCTTTCTTTCTTTCTTTTCCTCCCCTCATCTCACGATACCACTCCCACTTCTCTCTCTTTACTCCTCCTTCATCTTCCTCCTTTCTCATTACACACACGCACTAGAGAGAGAGACCAAGAGAGTGAGAGAACGACGGTGGGTTGGAGTGTAGAGCTGCTGGCCGTGGAGAAGAAGAAGGAAAGAGAAGGAAAGAGGAAGAAAGAGAAGAAGAAACCTTGGAGGAGAGTTCTGGCCATAGGGGGGGCTTGTGAGGTAAAACCTTTAGTCTTTTTGTGTAATTTTCGTTATACTTGTGGGAATGAAAGCTATAAATTGTGAGGATTTGTAAGGCTTTGATTTGGGTCCAAAAATTAGGGCTCTTGAAAGGGATTTTGGGGATTTTGCTATATGGTTGAAGTATCTAGTTTTTCCTTAAGATTTTGTGCTACCCATTGGATTCTAAGCTTGAAATTATAGTGATTTGGGTGATTTCCATTTAAATCCGAAAATTGGTGGGGTTTTAAGGAGAAGCCTAATTCTTAAAATTTGTTTAGGGCTTAGGAGTATAGTGGATTGCTAAGCATGGTTTAAGTTTTGGGTTATTGAATTAATAGGTTAATTGCATCTAAAGTATTAACTAGCTCTAGGTTTTATGGGTTTCATGTAAATTTATACCTATAGGGTTTAGGTTCTAATATATCATATTAGAATCATAATGTTTATGGTTAGTGTTAAGAGTATTATAAATTTGGGGTAAATTGCTAAATTAAATGGCTTTGGATGAGAATAATAATTATTGGGCAAACCTATAGAACATGATATTTGTAGTGCTCTAGTATCCTTAAATTGTGAGATTTGAGTTAAGAAGAGAGCATAATTATGTGTTTATTATAATGCTTAGGTGCATCGCGATTGAGTCGAGAAGTGATCGAGGGGTATCCAACGGAACAAGATAAGTATTTTACTTACTGGGCAAAATAAAAAGGTTATTATTTTTAAAGTATAAAAGACACTCTGGTTGAATGATTGATGTATGATGTTTGAGTTTGAGATACTATGTTTATTTATGATGATTCATGAGATGTATGGTTGAATGATTGATTTAAAGTGTTTGGTGATAACATGATTATATAATGATGTTTGGATGAATGTTTGATGTAAAGTAATTATGATAATATGATTATGTACTGATGTTGGGATGATTGATTTAAAGTGATTGTGATAATATGCTTATGTATGATGTTTTATGAGATGAGTTGGATGAATATTTGATGAAATGTTATTATGAGATATGATATTATGAGTTTAAGTTTTGTTAACATGAGCATGAGCATGTCATGAGTAATGAAATAAAATGAAAACCATGGGTGACGGCTCCCGGTAGTGAGACAAGTCTCGTACCGCAGGGTTAGCCTCCCCTTGGAAAACAAACATGATGAGTGGTGATGGCTCCCGGTAGCAAGACAAGTCTTCTACCGCAGGGTAGCCTCCCAATGAATGGTATGACGGCTCCCAGTAGCAAGACCAGTCTTCTACCGCAGGGTTAGCCTCCCAATGGAAAAGGCACAAGATGATGAGCATAAGCACAAGCATGAGTATGCATAGCATATGATTGTATGATTTTGATACTAGACATATCAATATGCATATGTGACTGGTATGGGACGGAACGCATATGTATATTGTTATGGCTAGACATTGCATGAGGACATCTAATATGTTTTATTATTGAGTTATGATATATAAATGTGAACAAGTTAAATGACTATTTTGGATAAACTAGTAAGTTCTATACTGCTGAAGCGTCTCTATTCCTATGGAGACGGCGGGCTCATAATTCCGCCTGTACCATGGGTGGTGGTGATTCCCATGGTGCAGGCGATGTTGATGATGCAGGTACAAATACCCTAGATGATGACCCAGTGGCAAGGTATCTGAGTTACTACAGCATTTGAGGCATAGATGCGTCAGATGTGTAATTTTGTTGGACTGATTGATAGCCTATTTTGTAGAACAATCATGATCATGTTTAGACTTTCATATTTTGTATGTGGCTCGTGTCGCATGAAACACTTTGTATAGCCATTCTTTTGTATGTAATCTCTAATTACTTAGATGTATTAAATAGTTCTGATGTAATCAATAGGTTAATGTTGTTTATTTTCTGCGGCAAGGATATAAACTCTGATGAAACAGTAATCATGCATGTATCTCTATGTGACATATTATCATGTCAATAAGGTTAATGCATGGGTTCGTGGCATACTACGGTATTGCCATGCCACTGTGACAATCCACTTGTTGTGGGTATTGTTTATTTAAAAAAAAAAAAAAGTTATGTTTTACTAAGCGGGTCGTCACAACTGGACTGCATTCGAACGCACTACCTGCATTCGAACGCACCAGTTATTTGTGGTCGAACGCAGGGTACACGTTCAACTGCAAATAACTGCTATGGTGGCTAGGGCTGACTGGGCATGCGTTCGACCGCAGTTCCCTTGCGTTCAAACATAGATAACCGCTAGGGCCGGTTGGGCATGCGTGCGATCGCAGCTCCTGCGTGCGACCGTGAGTGCGTTTGAACGCACCAAGTGCGGTCAACGCACTTGGCAGGAATTAGCTTCTTCTCTTTAAATACACTTTGCCCTTTGCTAGCCATGTTTTAATGCGATGACCTACACAACACAAAACACTAAAAACTATACAAAATATTAGTTATTAACATAGCTAAGAGCCTAACAAACATAAGTCAAGGGGGGTCCAATATACAATATTTGACACCGATCACAGTGTCCCAACCATTACACAACATACTGTACGTAACATTAATGACACGATCGAGTCCGACTTCGATGGCCCACACCAACTAATGATGTCCATCCTATAGTGATCGAACCATTGGGAATTGTTACACCATGGTCACGAAATCAATGGATTCAAAGCTTCGTATAACATACACATTTGACCATAAAGTTAACATATATAGTAAGCCCATGGCTATTATTATTGCATGTACCAGTGTACATGTCATATTATGCGAATTATCTTGTCTGCATTTTATATGCATGCCATTTTACAAGTCTCACTTGGTTAACATGTTCAGCCCAACATTTTTCTCAAATGTCAGAGTTCATGTGCAATAAGTATAAAATGTGAAAGTTATAAAATATGTATATTTTTTCGATACACAAAATATACGTGTAGTACATAGAAAATAACAATGAGCATTATGTGAGTTAAAACTCACCTGGATTGAAAAGTATCTCCAAATACGAAAGATCTAGATTCTCCAAATCTGTGGAAAACCTTCTATTAGTCATAATTCCACTAAAACAGCTCTAAAGTAAGGAAAAACGGGAGTTATGGGATGGCTGGCGAAAATAGGGTTTCCCTATCACACACTAACTATACGTCCGGGCTTAGGGCTATACGTCCACTGTGTCATGACGACCGTATGTCCGATCACAATACCGTACATCCGCTCTGAGGGTTTATAGGGAGAACCTCATTTTCTCTCTACTGTCCTCCTATTTTCCGACTCTTGGGGCTACTAGAAACACCCTAACCTAGATGACAACCTCTACGCAACATAACAATGCTAAGCTAACAAAAATGCTAACCCAAACAAGGTTTAAAGTATATCTAAACTAATAACTACAACCAAACAGAAATCGAGCAACATAACAATGTAATTAAAAAGCTAAGGATCGAATGTTACCTCCTTGAAATAAAATCGCAATAGTTTCGCCTCACGAATGTTCCGAAACACACAAATGCCTCACACACACTCACAAAACACTCACAAACACACACCGGTAGCCTAGGGGCGTCTGAAAAACCATGAGAAATGAAGAGGGGTATGGGGCTATTTATGGGAGAAGGCTGCTACCAACTCCTTGTCAAAGTAGCGAATGTCCAGCCAAAGGGGTGTATGTTCGTGGTTCTTGCCCAGTGGTCCAAAGGCTATCTCGTACGTACAGGTATTAATCAGAGGGTATTCAAAAAGTAGCGTACATCTGGTGGTTCCACGTACGTCCACATGTACGGTTTACAGAGCATACATCTAGTGGTCGTACATCCGCACTACAAACAGTAGTGTACATCTGCCAAACCTAGCGTACATCAGCACTTTAGTCCAAATTACCCTTCTAGTATCCTTAATGACACAAAGCCCAAATTAACTCCCCCAACTAAGCTAATTACGCCTAGTTAATAATTTGGGTCACTATAGTTAATGTGCTATGTATTGACAATTGAGCATATTAATTAAAATTGTAAATAATACTACATATAACATGGTAAATTGGTAATAGTTGCTACATATAAATTATATAATATGATGATATGATAGTAATTAATTGGTAAATTGGTAAATTGTAAATAATACTACTAAGTGATGTGTTATTTATTAATTGAACATATTAATTAAACCTATTCACTTAAAAATCGGTTAATGTGTTATTTATCATTAATGGTGTTAATGTGTTATTTTGCTTATTTATCAATTATCATTTTCCTAATTTTTAAACCTATTTTCTTAAAAATAATTTATTTTAAAGTTTTTATGTGGTGCTATACATGCACAGTTTCTTTGGTACTTTAGTTAATTAAACGGTTGAGATTTAATTGATACAAATTTGTATTTTATTTTAATTGTTTAGATCATTTATTGGATAACTAAGAGGTGAGCTCACTTGAAATTACCCATACTAGATTATTTTTATTATTTGAATTTTTGAATTTTAGACTTTCAATCGTAGCCGTCCGATTTAATTTGATTTAATTGAAGCCGTTGGATCATATAAGTGGACGCCATATGTAAACCACCCCCACAAAGATAGTTATCCAGTACGGCAACCACACTATAAGCTTATCAATCGCACGGTCTCAAATTCAATGAAATTAATATGCATTAGAATCAACGATCAAAAACAATTCATGTGCTTTAAATGGTGCCGGTTTCAGTGAGTCATGCCGTGGAGAATCATAAGCCCTTCACTCCTTAGCACACAACGCACATGGATCAAGACTGACACATCTCGATATCTCAACAATCGTTTAGCGTCGTCCTTTTTTTAAGATGAAATGTGAGCCGTTGGATTGAGAAATTGCATTACAGTTGTAAACTAGATATCACATGGTTATGATCTGGTGTATTGAAATACACGTGAGCTCACGAATTTGAAATAATTTTTAAAATCAATCTAATAATAAACGGTACAAATGAAATCTCAAGTACACTTGAACCGGCTTCACGAAATCATGCATGCACTGGACAATTATCCAGTCTCTTTTTCTACATGCATGCATGATAAACAAGGCTGCAGGTTTTAGTTTAATTTCGGCCGTCCAATTTTTGGCCATTAAACTTCAGCTGTTGGATCAATCTAATGGAAGACAGCTGTCAACCACGCCCACCCGAAGAGTGATCTGGTGCTCTGTGAATCACCACAAGCTTTCTAGAATTAACTGATCAAACGAGTGAGATCAATTAAAAATTTTAATCTATATAGTCTACAGCCAATGTGAAAGGGTTACATGAAATTTTATTAGATACGGCTTTATTGGATCAAAAACTTATAAATGCATAAATGGGACACACGGCACGCTAGGAAAAAACCCTAAAGATTGAATCGAATCCTATCGTTCATTACTAAATGCGAATCAAATCCAATAGCTGGGGATCGTTTGAGAAAAAAAAAACCCTAAAATACCTAATCAGACCTCTTGCTCACTCACTCGCTCCCACTCCCAGCCTCCCACTCGCTCGCTTTGTTCTCAGACTCTCAGTTCTCACTTCTCACTAGTCATAACTCACTAATTTGCTCCATTTTAGTTAGGGTTCTAACCATGTAGGCTAACCAGGTTACATAGAGCTACAAGCCTACAAACGATTGAATCGAACGAAGAGAGAAGGGATTCAAATGAATCCCTTCTCTCTTCATTTGAACCCATTGGGGCCATTACCCATTTCTCATTCCATTCCGACCAAGTCCAAGAGTTTGCATAAGTGCCTTTTGCCTAGGTTTTAGTTTAGCCTATGAGACTGAGAGGGAGAGGGAACTGTGCTTCTGAGCGAGCATTCAATGCTTCTCAAAAGAGTTCTCCTAGCCCGTCCAATCTTGTCGCCTAATCCTGATTTTTTGATCTTATTTACATTGTTTACTTGATTATTTGTGTTTTTTCAACTATTTGATGACATTTTTTCTTGTGATTTGGAAGAGGCAGAGATGATTGCACTTGATTTGACTGTGACAGAAATGGAAATCGAGTACTAGGCTATCAAGTACTCGATTACCATTTTTTTATTTATTTCCAAATCCCCCCCATGATCCATCCCCCATATATATTCGAGTGTATGAACCTATGATGTATGCTCTTGCTTTTTACTTAGTGCTTGCTAACGAGATTTGAATCAGAAAACCTTCTGAAATTTGAAGAGCATTTTCTCCTTTAGCTTTAAGTTAAGTTTATTTTATTTTTCAATATTCTTGTGTTTTACTGTTTTGTTTTTCTAAAACCCTAACCAATGTTCATTAGTATTTATTTTCATCATTTCAAGGAGTCTCTGGTAGCACTTAATTTGCAAGCTAGTAGCTACAATAGTACTGAATCTGCTAATTGTTTGAACTTTGAATTTTCAGGTTTTTTTTTTTATAAAAAAAAAACTTGTTTTGTCTGTTTTCATTAATTGTTTATGATTATGATTTTGTTTAAGTGTTTATGATTATAATTCTGTTTAAGCTTATGAGTATAATTCTGTTTAAGTATTTATGATTCTATTTAAGCTTATGAGTATAATCTGTTTAAGTGTTTAAGATTATAATTATGTTGAAGTGTTTAAGCTTATGAGTATGATTCTGTTTAAGTGTTTATGATTATGATTTTGTTTAAGTATTTATGAGTATGATTATGTTTAAGTGTTTATACTTTATGAGTATGATTCTATTTAAGTGTTTAAGCTTATGAGTATGATTATGTTTAAGTATTTAAGCTTATGAGTATGATTCTGTTTAAGTGTTTATGCTTATGAGTAAGATTCTGTTTAAGTGTTTAAACTCATGAGTATGATTCTATTTAAGTGTTTATGAGTATCATTCTATTTAAGTGTTTATAATTATGATTATGTTAAAGTGTTTAAGCTTATGAGTATGATTATGTTTAAGTGTTTAAGCTTATGAGTATTATTATGTTTAAGTGTTTAAGCTTATGAGTATGATTCTGTTTAAGTGTTTAAGCTTATGAGTATGATTTTGTTTAAGTGTTTATAATTATGATTTTCTTTAAGTGTTTATGAGTATGATTCTGTTTAAGTGTTTATGATTATGATTATGATTCTGTTTAAATGTTTATAATTATGATTTTGTTTAAATGTTTATGATGATGAGTATGATTCTATTTAAATTTGTATGATTATGATTTATTTCTTTGATTGCTTATTCTATCATTCTTTTTAATAAGCTTTTAAATTTTACAAATTAATAACAATTATGGAGAATACAATTCAACTTAATGAAATCAATGAGGTTGATTTGGGTGATGATACACTTATTGTCGACCTTACTCCTGGATCTGATGTGGCTGCTAGCACTGAATGCACGCCAGATGAACCTGTTGTTATTGAGTCTGAGGATGGGGATGGGGATGGGGATGGGGATGGGGCTAGGTCTGCGTCTATGGCTAATGCTGGGGCTGGGACTAGGTCTGTGGCTGGGGCTGGGGGTGAAGGTGGGTCTGCCACCTTCCAAAAGAAGGAAATGCAAAAGACTTCAAAAGTTTGGAATGACTTTTCGTCAATTACAGTAAATGGTGTAAGAAAATCCCAATGTCATTGGTGTAAGGGTTTATTTGCTATAGGAAAATCTAGTACTACCTCCACTCTTAGTAGGCATTTAACTGGGTGTAAGAAGTTTGTGCAGTTAAATAACCGTAAGAAGCAAAATACTTTGTCTTTTGAACCTAGTGATGACAATGATGGTTTTGGGACATTAACAAACTTTGTTTACAATAAGAAGAGAGTTTAGGAACTTGCTACCTATATGGTATTTCTACATGAATATCCTTTTAATATGATAGAGCATAAACTTTTTAACAAGTTCATGAGGGTTTGCACTTCACACTAGAAAAAAATTAGTCGTACCATTGTAAAAAGTGATTGCATTACTACTTATAACATTAAAAAAAAAAAAAAAAACTGAAAACACTTCTAAGTGGGGTTGATAGGGTAAATATAACCATTAATATGTAGACCTCATCTCAAAGGGTTTCATACATGGTGGTTACATGCCATTTTGTGGATTCTAATTGGTTCCTCCAAAAGAGGATTTTGAATTTTTATAATATACATCCACATTCAGGTGTTGTTATTGCTGATACCTTAAGAGAAACTTTTAATGATTGGGGCATTATGAGAAAAGTTTTTTCAATAACTATTGATAATGCAAGTGTTAATGGTGCTGCCATTGAAATTTTGAGATATGATTTTCGGTTGAAGGGTATTACTTTGCCTATTGGGGGGCTTTTGTTTCATGTTAGGTGTTGTGCTCATATTACAAATTTGTTGATACAAGCAGAGCTTTCAGAAATAGGGGACATAATAGATTTTGTTAGGCAGGGGATTAAATATATAGTGGCTTCTAAGAGGCAGTTGAATATGTTTAGTGAAATAGCAAAGAGGTTGGACTTGGGTTGTAATAAACTAATTTTTGATATTCCTACTTGATGGAATAGGATCTACTTGATGTTAGAGGCTACAATTAAGTTTAGGGAAGTGTTTCCTAGATACCATAGAGTTGAGTAGGCTTTTCTATGGGTGGTAAGTCCTGAAGAGTGGGAAAAGATTGAGAATGTAAACCAAGTATTAGTTATTTTCAATGATGTGACAAATATTGTTTATGGAGGTGACTACTCTACATCCAATCTGTTTCTACCTGAGATGTGGAGAATGAAAGAAATTGTGGATGTTAAGGCTAGGGATAGGAATGAATACATAAGATTAATGACAGTTACGATGAGTGATAAATTTGATAAGTATTAGGGAGATACAAATATGTTGATGGCCTTAGCTGCTGTGTTGGATCTTAGATACAAACTGAAGTTGATTAGTTTCTGTTTTCCTATCATTTATTCACTTGATGTTGAAGGTAATCGCATAAAGGGTGTGTTGGGTGTTTTGAAAGAGTTGAATGAGGTTTATGTTGCTGCCCATAATTCATCTATCCTTCAACAGCAAGTTACTGCTAAAGTCAATTCTAGTACTTTAGTTGCCTCTATTACAGAGGTAATTCTTGATGGTGGTAGATCACGGTTTAGGCAACATTGTAGAAGCAATGACATCATTCGGCCTTTAAAAAGTGATTTGGATATTTATCTTGAAGAAAATGTATTCATTTATGAAAATGAGAATGGTGAAGATAATGATGCAAACTTTGATGCTTTGGTATGGTAGAAATCCAATGCTTTGAAATACCGCATCTTATCTAAGATGGCACAAGATTTATTGGTTGTTCCAATCAGTACAATTGTTTCAGAATCATCATTCAGTGCTAGTGGTAGAGTAATTGAACCCCATAGAGCATCATTATCAACTGATATTGTCCAGATGCTCATATGTGGTTTAGATTGGGTTAGGGCACTTCATTGTATTAAGAAAAAATCTCGCATACCAGTAAGTTTATGATTATGTCATTCATTTTATTTCCAAGTTCTTTTTTACTTTTAATTTTACATTATTAATATTGGGTTTGTGTTTGTAGAAAATGGTGGAAGTGGGGTTGCCTTGAATCATGTTTGCTCATGTTCTGTACTGTGAAGGATTCTCTATTTCTCTTAATTGAATCTAAGCCTTATATCTTTTTTTGTTACTGAATCTGTAATATTTTTATGTCACATTATATCTTTATGTTATGTATTGTAATCTGTATTAATTATTATACCTTTAACCTTTGCTGACTTTATTGGAATTGGAATATTGGACATTTGGACAACCTGTTTTTAATTTTTTTTTTTTTACCAAATCTTAAGTGATAATTCTCCATTGACATCTTGCAAGGGAGTTAAAAAAATCTAACCATTTTTTTTTTCTATTGAATGCAGTGACTATGTGGGCATGTGGCAACTAGGGTAGTATAATTTAGTTGCATTTTTCTTATTTGCCTAATCTTTCATCTCTTTTTGAATTTGATTATATTTCCTGCTTTGTTCATGTAAAATGGTTGTAGTGCAATTACCTTGTTACCTATGTTTGTATTTGTAGAAAATGGTTGTAATGGAATTACCTAATTTTCTGTGAATGCTGAATGAGCCTATGTCTATGAGGGATTCTCTAAAAAAGCTGATTATGTTTACTGTTTTCCTTTGATTATTAATGTACCAACTTGTATTCATTTTGCCTTTGCATTGTTTTTGCAGATCTGCTTTTTGAATAATCATGATTGGGGCATTTGATTTTTTTACCAAATCTTAAGTAATAATTTTCCCTTGACATCTTGCAAGGAAGTTAAAAACATTTGACCATTTTTTTCCCATTGAATGCAGTGACTGTGTAGTCTGTGTGGGCTTGTGGCAACTAGGGAAGTGTAATTTGGTTGCATTTTTCTCATAGGTATAATCTTTTCTCTCTTTTTGAATTTGATTATATTTCCTACTTTGATGAGTAACTAACTTTAATTTTTAAATCATTGAATGCAGTTTAGTTTGTGGCAATGCAATAAGTGGGAACCAAAATTGATGTATAATGTATTCTGTTATAAGTAATCTTGCTGTTTATGTTCATTTTCAGTTTGCATCTTTTTGAGTTTGATTGTAATCTCTATTATTTGTTCATCTTTTGAGTTTGATTGTAATCTCTAATCTATTATAGGTTCAATTTCTTTGTTTGTAAATTGTAATATCTATTATAGGTTCAATTTCAATTTGCTTATAATCTCTATTATAGGTTCAATTTCAATTTGCTTGTAATCTCTTATTAGATTCATTTTCAATTTGCTTTGTAAATTGTAATATCTATTATATGTATAGCTATTAGGTAATAGGTTAATTACCAAATTGCTTGTAATTTGTCAATTGTTACAACTCAAGGCTGTTTGCTATATTGTTATATACATTTATATTACAATTTTGTGATGAAATATTCAATGTGTTTTTCATTGATTTTGAACATCAGAATGCTTTTTTTTTTTAACAAGCTTAAATGGGCCGAGCCTAGAATTTCAGGCTCGTGTGCAGATATTAAAAATCTCATTAATTGGGCTTGGGCTCGGGCTCAGAAACTCAGCCCACAAATCATCTTCTACTTCTCGAGCTAGAGTCGAGTTGAGCCACTCAAGTACTCGACTTGGCTCGAATTTCCTGTTTTGATGAGCACAAGTTCGATCCCGAGCCAATGAAATTGCCCAACGAGCCGAGTTTGAGCATTGGTTTTCTAGCTTGGCTCGAGCTCGAGATTGGCTCAAATATATTTTCTCTCTGATTAGTCAAGCTGGTTTTGCTAAAAGCTCAGCTAGTTTACAGCCTTAGCCTTACTTGCAAAAAAAAAAGAAAAAAAAAGAAAAAAAGGTTAAACAAGTACAGGTTATTCTTGGTAAATAAGTCAAAGGAAACTTGATGAGACTCACGATTTACAAAAATCCCCGATACGAAAAAACTCTCACTTACCTCCAATCTTTCCATTTTCTCTCACTTAGGACCCTTTTGGTGGTAAGTTGTCTAAACTACCATTCGCTCCAAAACTACGTAGTTTTGAGTATTTTAGGATTTTTTTTGTTTTTTTAGGGTTTAGAAATAAAAAATTTAACAAAAAAAAAAGAAAAAAAGGGGAAGAAATCGGGTGTAATGGAGCCACCTTGCTAAATGGGGTGGTTCGACCACCCCATACGGGCATGGGGCGGCCGAAGCCACCAGTGCCTTTGGAGGTGGTCAAATGCCAAAAAAAACAGGAAAAATGGGTTTGGGATTTTGGGGTGGTCCCACCCCAAAATCCTTTTTTTTTTTTTTTTGGCTTCGCCACCCGCCACCATTTTTTTTTTTTTTTTTTAAAAAAAAAAAAACCTAAAATGCCTAAAACTACGTTGTTTTGGGCAAAACGACGTTGTTTTGGACGAGTCCAAAATGGCATAGTTTTGGAATGAAGGGTAGTTTGGATAATTTACCATCAGTGGTCCCAACAGAGAATCTAAGATCAGAAGGGTGATCTCGAGAGTTTTTTTCGTATGTGGTTTTGTGTAAAATCGGTAAAGTTAATGTATAGAAGTTTCTAAGTCAAACAAGCACTGTCCAATTTTGACCGTTCTCCCGCTTCAGTCCCGCTAATGGAGTCCGCATAAAAAGATAAGCGAAAACCAAATTCAGAAACGTGAGAGTCTAATCGTTTTCTCTCACTCACTCCAATGGAGTCCGCATTGCCCTTATCTGGGACGACGATAGCGCTCTTCACGTTCTCCAAAGCCCTAAGCCGCCACCGCCCCTGTACGGCTCCTCTGACTCAAATCCTAAATCGCCGACTCAGATGCACTAGCGCTTTCGCTTTCTCCTCAACTCCGAGGAGTCTCTACGCCGCGGCGGCGGTGCCTCCTGTACGAAGCCGTCTGCAGTGCGTGTCGAGCTCCGCTGCTTCCTTCGGTTCCGGCGGTGGTGGGTTCGGTGGAGAGAGCGGAGGCGGAGGTGGCGGTGGTGAGAATGGATCAGACGGTGGAAATGCGAAGGGAAATTTTGTCGCCGGAGGGCCTGAGGAGGCCTCGGCGCTCTCGCCTGATGTGATAATGCTCGATGTTGGAGTATGAACTCTCTCTCTCCTCTCTATGGCTTAATTTCAATTCTCATTTTCTGCTGTTTATTTTTGTTGATTGATTTGGTTTCTGTGCGTGTGTGGTAGGGAATGACATGTGGAGGATGTGCAGCTAGTGTTAAGAGAATTCTAGAGAGTCAAGTAAGTTAATCCTTTTTTGTTTTCGTTAAATTCGGTTTTCTTTTATTTTATTTTTTAAATTTTTTTACGTGAAATATTGGCATCGTATATTTGGGGAGCTTTGCCAGAAGAGATGAAAAATTGGAACATTTTGTTTTTGTTTTTTCAGTATTTTTAAATTTTAATATGTTTCGTATAAACGAAATTTCTTGTCCTGGACTGACGCGTCTTTGTTCATACGAAAATAGATGTAAGAAGACTTACTAAAAGGCTGCATTTTTCGATATTGCAACGGAAATTGAATTCGATTTCAAATTTTTGAAGTCTGTGGAATTTGAAAATATATTATTTTGAGTGTGCAATTGTATTGTGGATTTTGGGTCGATAGGAGCTGATGTCAAATACTAATGAAAGAAATGAAAACTGAATGCTTTCTCTCATTAACTTTTAATCAATTACAAAGGAATACATGAGTTTATATACTTTGTTTCACAACTGTACTTAACAGAATATGAACTAACATAACAGCTTCAACTTACATAACTAACTAACTGATATAACATACTAACCTAACTTATATATACGTGTGTAAAATAAGATAGAAGAATCTGTTTGATGAGCTGCTGTTACTCCCCCTCAAGATGATAAATATTGAGTATGTTCATCTTGGACAGCAGGGCACTAAACTGTGCAAAACCAGGAGGCTTGGTAAATATATCAGCTAGGTTGGTAGAAGAAGAAACATGTAAAGTATGTATAACACCTTGTTGAATCTTTTCCTTGACAAGATGACAATCTATTTTTATATGCTTGATGCGTTCATGGTAAACTAGATTGGCTGTGTTATAAATTGTAGCTTTACTATCATAGAAAGAGCTGTAGGCTGTGGATGAAGGACATGTAAATCCTTGAGTAAGCTGAATAGCCAAGTAACCTCACAGCAAGTGGATGCCATAGCCCTATACTCAGACTCAGCAGATGATCTGGAGACAGTCTGTTGTTTCTTGGACTTCCATGAGACTAAGGCATCACCAGTGAAAATGCAGTAACCAGTGATGGATCTTTGAGTGTCCAAGCAGCCAGCCTAATCAGCATCACAAAAAGCTTTAACTCTAAGGTCTGATGAAGAAGGAAAGAACAACCCTTGACCAGGAGAAGTCTTTAAGTATCTTAACACCCTTTGTGCAGCATCTAAATGAGGCTGCCATGGCTGATCCATGAACTGACTGAGAGTATGAACCACATAAGCTAAATCAAGATGTGTGATTGTGAGGTAAATCAATTTGCCAATGAGACGTTTGTAGCTTGTAGGGTCAGTCAATAAAGAACCAGCATCCTTAGACAACTTAAGATTCTGTTCCATAGGAAACTTTGATGGTTTAGAAGCTAATAAACTAGAATCTTGAAGGATCTCCAATGTATACTTCCTCTGTGATAAAGAAATTCCTTTTGCTGATCTAACTACCTCTAAACCAAGGAAAAACTTTAACTTCCCCTAGTCTTTAAGCTTGCCATCATTTGAATGATCATTTGATGAAAAAGAAAGGTCATTTGACGCAAAAGGAAAAATATGTTCATGAAAGACCACATTTCTAGATATAAAAACAGAGTTGGTATGAATGTTTAAAAGCTTATATCCTTTCATACCTTGCGGATAACCTAAGAAGACACAAGCAGTAGCTCTAGTATCAAACTTGTTTTTATCTCTAGATAAGGTTGAAGCAAAAGCTAAGCAACCAAAGACCTTGAGATGAGAATAGGAAGGAACCTTAGAAAACATCAATTCAAAAGGGGTTTTATTAGACAGTAATGGAGAAGGAATTCGATTGATCAAATATGTTGCTGTTAAGACACAATCTACCCAAAAAGAAAGAGGTAAATGGGATTGAAACCTCAAAGCTCTAGCAACATTAAGTAAGTGTTGATGTTTTCTTTCAACAATGGAGTTTTGTTGAGGGGTCTCTTCACAGCTAAGTTGATGAAGAGTACCTTGAGAAGCAAAAAAATCTTCCATGTGAAATTCTGCACCATTATCAGATCTCAAGATTTTAACTTTGAGATTAAACTGTGTTGCTACAAGTTTAAAGAAAGATTGAATGAAAGACCTAGTTTCAGACTTTTGATACATGAGATGAATCCAAGTGTATCTACTAAAGTCACTCACAATGGTAAGAAAATAATGTGATCCATTGGTAGATTGTTGAGAGAAAGGACCCCAAATGTCAACATGAATGAGATCAAAAGGGGCTTTGGAATTATTATTACTAATGGGAAAAGGGAGCTTTTTCTGTTTTGCCGTAGGGCAAATATTATAGACTTTATTGGAATAAACAAGAAATGAAAGGTACAAGATTGTGCAACATGCTTATTCTAGGATAAGCTTTTGGCATGATTTGTGGTGTGGAGATAAGGTGCTCAAGGTAGCCTTTCCTAGTTAATTTGGTATTTCTTGTGTGAATGATGCCTCTGTTGTGGATACTTGGGAGGTGTTGGGGGACTCAATTCAGTGGAATGTGAGTTTCACTAGGGAGGCACATGATTGGGAGTTAGATTTATTTGTGTCCTTTTTTTAGGTGTTGCATTCAATTAGAGAGCGGCGAGGGGGTGAAGACAAATTGTGGTGGATTTCCTCCAGAAGGGGTCTTTTCAAGGTCAAGGCCCTATTTCACACCTTAGGTGGCGATATAGGTAGGAGCTTTCCTTGGAAAAGTGTGTCGCAGATGTAGGCTCCTCCGAGAGCAGCTTTTTTTGTTTGGTCAGCAGGGCTGGACAAAAGTCTGACCTTGGATAATCTTAGGAAGAGGCAAGTGATTGTGATAAATAGATGTTGCATGTGCAAGAGTAGTGAGGAGACGGTGGATCATCTCCTTTTACATTGTGAGGTTGCCTCTACTTTGTGGGATGCCATGTTTAGTTGCTTTGGGTTGGCTTGGGTGATGCCTAGACGGGTTGTTGATTTGCTAGCCTGTTGGTGGTCTTTGGGGAGGCGGGGGAGTGCTGCAATTTGGAAAATGCTGCCTACTTGTCTTTTTTGGTGCTTATGACAGGAAAGGAACAATAGGTGCTTTGAGGACTTGGAGCGGTCTTTCGAGGATACTCTTTCCTTGTGCTTTCATACTTTGTATCTTTGGATAGTAGCACATTTGTCCTCAGTGTCTATTAGTTATGATGATTTCCTTGCTCGTTTTTTCCTTTCTAGTTAGGTGATCCTTTTGTATACTCCCTGGGTACTTAGGGGCGCCTTACGCTTTTAATAAAACTGGTTATTACTTATAAAAAAAAAAAAATTAGACAAATGACCTAGCCTAATGCCATAGGTCTGTTGAAGAATTTTTGAGAGCTGCAGAATTAACACCAGGGTTTGCAGAAAATTTGCTTGCAGGCTGCAATAAATGAAATAAACCTCCTTTCTCCTCACCCAATCCAATCGTTTTCCAATTGGTTAGATTCTGTATGAAACAATAAGAGGTAATGAAAATGAGGCAGCAATTAAGTTGTTTGATGAGCTTTGTAGCAGAAATCAGATTGAATGCAAAATAGGGTACACATAAGACATTGGTTAGAATGAGGTGTTTTGAAATTCTAACCGTGCTTATGTGTGTGACAGAAAACTAAGTCACCACTAAGTTGTTTGACAGATGCAGACAAAGTGGCTGTAATTGTAGTAAACAAAGAAACACAATTAGCCATATGATCAGTGGCTCCTGTATCAATGATCCAAGGAGTATCTCTTTGGTTTGGTTTAAGTTTAGGCAAGTTTTGGCTTGAATGAAAACATAATGTTTAACATTGAGGGTAAAGGTATTACCTGATATCTTGGAGAAGATGTGATCTTGAGTAGTAGGTAAAGAACCTACTTGATTGGTGGAAGCTTGATGAGGATTAGTCTGCAGAAACTCCAGAAGCTTTTGACATTGCTCTGCAGTGATTGGCAGCTGAGGAACTTGTGAATTTTCAGAAAAACTCTCTCCATAATTTTGAGCAACATGGTTAACACTTGAACTAGGAAAGGGCCTCCTTGTGAACTTGAATCCAGGAGGAAAACCATGCAATTTATAGCACTTATTAGTTGTATGACCAATGATACCACAATCAGTACAAACTGGTTTATCCTTTCCAGTCATCTGCCTAGGAAACCTATTCTGTTGTGTGGGAACAGATTTGGTTATCAAGGCTGCAGGGTTTGGATTCATGGATCCTATGAAGATTTGTCTTTGGCTTTCTTCTTGAACAACTAGTGAAAACACTTTGTTTCTAGAAGGGAGTGGATCCATCAAGAGGATCTCTGATGTGAGAAAAAGACTTATTGAGCCCCATTAAAAATTGTAACACATACTAGCGATCAAAAAATGTTTGAACTGATTTCAGATTGCCACAAGAACAGGCAGGAACACAAGAGCATGGAGAAAAAGATTTATAGGTACTGAATTCATCACAAAGAGATTTGAGATGAGTAAAATAGGAGCTTACAAACATGTTATCTTGTGATAAACCAAATATAGATTTCTAAAGCTGAAATGCTTGTGGTCCATTTTTATGTGAGAATCTCTCCTTCAGACTCAACCACATATCTTGACAATTGTTGATGTATATAATGCTGGTAGCAATGTCCTTTGAGACAGTGTTGACAATCCATGAAGATATTGTATCATTGCATCTCTTCCAAGCTTTGAATTCAGGTCCATTCAGAGTAGATGAATGAGGAAGAGATCCATCAACAAATTGCAACTTATTCTTGGCAGACAAAGCCATGGTCATGGACCGGCTCTAGGTATTGTAATTCTCATCAATTAATGGTTGAGGAACTAGCAATAGCCTTGGATTATCACCATTATGCAGGTAATAAGGACTCATTGAGAGAAAGAATCAATGAAGTAGAAGAAGAAAGAGGAATGGCTTTAGGAAATAAGGGATGTGGGATCGACATTGATGAACTTTCATAGGGTGAAAAGCTCTGATACCATGTCAAATACTAAAGAAAGAAATGGAATCTGAATAATCTTCTTTCATTAACTTTTAATCAATTACAAAGGAATACATGAGTTTATATACTCTGTTTCGCAATTGTACTTAATAGAATATGAACTAACATAACAGCTTCAGCTTACATAACTAACTAACTGATATAATAGACTAAACTAACTTATATACACGTGTGTAAAATAAGATAGAAGAATCTGTTTGATGAGCTGCTGTTAGCTGAAGGCTCAAAGCCCTGTGGTGCTGGAAATTCAATTTAGCAAGAAAACATGGAAAAAATAAAAGTATTAAACAGCCATGAGATGAATAAATAACTATAATTTAGTTGAGGAAAAGCACCCAAGTTGTGAGATTAATTTAAACCTTGCAATCCAGTTCCATGTAATCAAACACAATTTAAATAGCCCTTTGCCTAGGTGGGATTGGGTAGTTGAAGGGTTTCATATCCTTGATGGTCTTCTTCCTCTCATTTCTCTGTCTCTGTCTCTCTCTCTCTCTTGTTCAAGTCATTTGCATGTGAGAAATTTACTTGCTTCTTCAAACTAAATCTGCTTGCTTCATTTTAATTGTAATCTGGGACAGCCACAAGTGTCTTCTGCTAGTGTGAATCTGACGACAGAGACAGCTGTAGTATGGCCCGTATCTGAAGCCAAGGATACACCGAACTGGCAAAAACAGTTAGGAGAGGTGCTAGCAAAGCATTTGACTAGCTGTGGTTTTAAGTCCAATCTTCGAGGTAAGCATATCAGTATATCACCACCACCACCAATATTGTTATTGTCATTCATGTTGTTGTAATTGTCATTACTAATATAGTGATTGTTATTATTATCATCGTTATCGTTATTATAATTATAACATTAATCTGACTGTTATTCATAGTTCTTGGAAGAAAAGAAAATTGTAGGTCTGCATGGTTTAGTTCATTGAATTGTTTGTGTTGTGCCTTACTTTTTATCAGGCAAGATTTGACGACCTTAAATCATAGGCTGACCGCATCCCATGTTTGTACCTTTGAGCCAACTTTCATGGCGTGTCTGCTTATGATTTTTTAAGAACAATATTTGAGTAAAAGGGCTGTAAAAAATTGGTGATTTCTTACAATGACATTTGGGATTGCTGTTCAGATCATTTGGAGACATGAGGAGTCTTGTATCATCAGCAATGCTGCAAGTTCTTGAAATCCTTGAGACTTCCACATGACATTGATTGGGATTCAACCACTAGTAGTATTGCCTATAGAGAGATTTTTCAGTAATAGTTGGCCTGGTGTTTTGGCTTTCTGTTAGTTATTTCTCAGTTATTTTTCTGTGGTCAGTTGCATCACTTCTAGATGAGTATTGGGATACATGCCTCATCTACCGATGGTAGCTCCAAGAGATCTTGCGGACCATTCTTATGGACTTTCTTGTTGTTGTTTCAAGTAACTTTCCTGGGTTATAGGCAGAAGGACCTGCTTCTTTACTAGAATACACAGTACATGTATGCGTGTCTGGAAAGTTCTGCAGCCTTTCTATGATCAGATATGCTTGTTTTCCCTGTGAAATATTTGATGTCCATTGAGTTCATTGCAGATATATGTGGTTAGTGTCTCAAACCTTGAGGATGAACTTCATGTTAAGCTTAAGCCACTCTGGAGTTTAAGTGTAATTAATTTGTTGCAACCATCCTTGCTACCAAGTTTCATCTTTGGATGATGGAAGAAATACTTGCAGGAATTATGATACTTTTGCGTATGATTATTGTTGCTTTGTTTGTTCAAATGAAAATAGAAATGCAAGTGTACATATTTAATCCTCAAAGAGATGAAAATAATGCATCCTTATCTAGTTGTCTGTTAAGCACCTCTAACTGAAAATCAGAGTAGACGTGGTCATATTCAGGGTTTTCATGTAATTTATGTGAAGATTGGTGGGTTAAGTGGCAGGTCAGGAAGCTATTGAAGGAGATATGTCACCATAAAAATGCAAATGATTTCTTGTAAGGAGCAACCATAATTGTTTATGGTATGTCTGTAATTTTTTCTGTTTTTAATTCCAGTGACTTGTCTTTATGAACAGAACCTTTTAAATATCATCTCCATTATATTTGATATGAAAGCAAATGGCTTAAAAGTCATTATTGACGTTGTAACATATCACTTCAATAGGTGAGTCTCAGCGGCTACTTATGGTGGATTAGACAGACAGCCATTTCTGTTACTGTGGAGCCCATTCATTTTGGAGAATTTGCTGTTGCACATTCTAAGCTTTGCAGTTTTTTAATTATAGTCAGAAAACTGAGGACTTTCTGTCTTATAAGTTGTATTTAATGTTTAATGTACGATAGTTGAGAACTACATATTGTGAGGGCTTTGTCACAAGAACTAGTTGTATACCGAGGAGCCATATCTAATCTTGATGTACTTGGGTTGCGCCCTTTGCTTTTTTATTTTTTTTTAAATTGTTTTATTTATCAGAAAGAATAAGTCATTTCCGTTCTTGAGTTAAGCATTTTAGTTCTTTGCTCTGAGGCTTATGTGGATAAGTTCTATAACTTTAAAAGTGTTACTTTCTATTTAGTCTGGCCTTGTGAATTACTCATATTTAATGGGTTTCATATTCTTGCCCCTTGTTATTCTATTAACTAAACCTGTATGTTCTAGGATGCTGGTTTTGTGAGGAGATAATTATCCCAAAACACAGGATGCTGGTTTTGTTAGGAGATAATTATCCTGTATGTTTTGGGACGCTGGTTTTCTGGAGGTCTCCTAACATTTTCTTGATATAAGAGTAAGACAAATATAAAGAGAGTTCATTTGTAGTGTTTTAGAATGTAAAGATAGTTAAGCTGGGATGTTGCTGATAAACATAAAGAGAGATCAAACTGAACCATGTTCATGTTAATCAAAGTAAATTTTACAAGTGGATACATCCTTGCAAGAAAATTTTCAGTTCACGCTCTGCAGTCTCATGGATCTCTGCTATATTACAGTTTGGGAAGTGCACAGCTTTGCTTAAGATTCAGTCTACCAAAGTTAGATCAGTGGCCGAAGTTTATCAATACAAATTCTTGTTCTGCCTCCATCCTGCCAAAGGAAAAAGGCGGGAAAGAAAGTGATTTCAGTTGATATAACTCCATGTATATGTTTGAAGGCTTGTATCATGATGGGAATCTGACTGATGTATACTGTTCTTTTTTTTAATCTCCTAATTACTGAACAACTAGTAATTTACTATTATTATGTTGATTGTCCAGTCCTGTTTGTTAACAGTTGTCACTTGTCATGCCTGCATGTTGTGAAACTTTGCTCTTTGTATATGCTTTTCTTGACCTTTTATGGGTTTCTATGCTCCAGTGATTTAGTGTGTAAAGATGGCTTAGATATTAGAGATCATCTGATACACCAAATGAAGTTTATTGTGTTTATGTCTCAGAGGATGAGATTCAAGAATAACACTTTCTTGAACTTTAAAAAAGTAGTAAATTGGATAGCTAGAAAGCATGGAGTATGGATTCCCACTACGAAAACTCTTTGTGGTCTCTGACTCAATTTTGGATAGGGATAATATATTCGTGGTTGTGAACTAGTATTACTTTTTTATTTATCTGCGAAGTGCTTCTGTTAATTTATGTTTCCTTTTACATTTACTTTTGCTCTGTTATGTGTCTTCACTCATGAGGACGATGCTAATGATTCCATCTCTTGCTGTCTTCATTGCTTTTAATTTAAAATCTTCTTTATTTTCCTGTTGTATATACCTTAACTCCCCAACATATAAAATGCACCATCCAATTGTGAGCCAATTGTTTATGGCATTATGTTTTCACTTTGTTCGGTATGGAGTGGGTTATGCCGCAAAAGGTCATAGACTTGTTTGCTTGTTGGAGCCAAGTGGGGGGCAGGGATCTATCTAGAAATATTTGGAGGATGGCGCCGTTGTGCGTCATTTGGTGCATATGGAGGGAGAAGAATGCACGACTTTTTGAGGATAAGGAGTGTTCGGTGGATGGGAAAAGGAAGAATATGATTGCTATGTTACACGTGTGGACGATGGCTCATTACTGTAATGAGATACCGACAATAGAAGATTTCTTGCATATGTGTCTTTTGTATATTTCGTAGGGTTTTCTTTGTACATTTTTTTTAGGGTTGCGCCCCTCTGCGCGTTTTAATAAAATTTCACATTACTTATAAAAAAAAAAAAATAAAAATTGTGAGCCAAAAGTTTGTGTCTCGTTTGAAGGAGTAGGCTTTCTTATAAATTCTGCCTTGTGTAACAAAGACACGGTTTTCTACTTCCTAATACTGCAATAATTGTCCTTAAGTTAATTCTACTCGAGCCTGCCTTCTTACTTGCATTTTTTTTGGAGTGACTAAAATTCACAAAGTCAAAGCTTAAATCATAAATGGAGCTTAACTCATTTCATCTGCCTTTAATCTCAACTGCAAGTGGTCGTAAATTCTAAATATTTGCAGTCTTATGTACCAATCTACATGATGGCTTGATTACTTGGCTGCTCCTATATGTGCAGATTCAGGAAGAGACAATTTCTTCAAAGTATTTGAAAAGAAAATGGAAGAAAAGCGTAATCGCTTAAAAGAAAGTGGTATTCATCCTTTTACGACTTCTTATAAAACATTAGAAGTTGTGAATTCGTGGTTTGTTATATTTCTATAGGGCATTCTAGCTTCTCTTATAATTGGTTATAAATTTGCATGTGCTGATGGTTCATCTGCTGTGAAATGTGAGTCTGTTTACTTATGCTTCCTTAGGTCGTGAGCTTGCTGTTTCCTGGGCTTTATGTGCTGTCTGCCTCGTTGGCCATCTCTCTCATTTTTTTGGAGCTAAGGCTTCATTGATACATGCATTTCATTCCACTGGATTCCATCTCTCCTTGTCTTTATTTACGTTGCTTGGTCCTGGGCGTCAACTTATCCTTGATGGTATTAAAAGCCTTTTCAAAGGGGCTCCAAACATGAACACATTAGTTGGTCTTGGGGCTTTATCGTCATTTACAGTCAGTTCGTTAGCTTCCTTAATACCTAAACTGGTAGGCTTTGATCCTTATCTCTGATATGGCAATTCTTCTATCTATAAGTTATACTGCATTTCAGTTGATGAAGATATCGTTTCTACTGAATCATATGTCTTGTTTTTAGATATCTAGATTGTTTAATTGTGTTATGGATACTTTATATTTTTGAATGTCAATAGAAAGTTATAATTGGTGCTCCTCTAATGACGAGGTTTGCTTATAAAATAGAGTGCTGCATTTTTTTTATTTATTTTTCTCCCTGTTTTGCCTTCAAAGGGGCTCCAAACATGAACACATTAGTTGGTCTTGAGGCTTTATCATCATTTACAGTCAGTTCGTTAGCTTCCTTAATGCCTAAACTGGTAGGCTTTGATCCTTATCTCTGATATGGCTATTCTTCTATCTATAAAGTGGATGAAGATAACGTTTCTACTGATTCGTATGTCTTGTTTTTAGATATCTAGATTGTTTAATTGTGTTATGGATACTTTATATTTTTGAATCTCAATAGAAAGCTATAATCAGTGCTCCCCTAATGACGAGGTTTGCTTGTAAGAGAGAGTGCTGCACATTCGCCCCTGCCCCCCCTGTTTTGCCTAATATCTACTTGCATATTTCCTAGGAAAGGGCCACTAATTTTATTAAATCCATGCATATTCCTCATAGTAGTCTTTTTATTTATTTATTTTTTCATTTTGTTGAAATTGTAATATAACTTATCTTAGTTGAGGAATACTGGAAACGCTACTTTCAAAAGCCTTTGAAGTTCATTTTGGGGTCCTCAAATGTCAAAAAGAGATGGAAGAGATGACTCTTTGAAATCTTCTAAACTGAAAGGAATTATTTGTTTTTTTTTGGATAAGTAATGTATATTAAGAAAACGTGCAGAGTGGTGCAACCTAAGTACACATGAAGTATACAAGTGGAACCCCTACTAAGTAAAAAATGAAGCACATAACTCTTAAGAAATCAAAATACGTGTACACATGCAAATGAGACCAAGTCACTCTCCATGAAAATAGAGTATGCAGTGCCAACTTCTTCAACTCTAGCAAGCCACTCTCACGATCTTCAAAACTTTGAGCATTTTGTTCTCGCCATGTGCATAGCAAGCCGGTTACCCACCTATCCCCTCCAACTCCCCAAACAATCACTCACCTTTCGCGGCATAACCCAAATAACACCAAAGACTTGGAGAAACATGGTCCACAACTTAGTTGCAACCTCACAATGTAGGAATAAATGGTCAATGGACTCGCCACATTGTTTACACATAGAACACAACTCTATCACCACAATGTTCCTCTTCCGTAGATTGTCCAAAGTCGGGATTTTGCCTAGAGCTGCTGTCCACACAAAGACGCCATTCTTGGGGGAGCCTTCACCTTCCAATACTCTTCCAAGGACCAAATACCTACTTTTTGAAGGAATCCAACAAATTTATCCTCACTTCCAACTCTAATTTTTTGGGAATACAACAATGCAAGAAATTTCGAGATCACATCAAATTCCCAATCATGCATAGGGCGAATAAACAGAACATTCCAATGAAGTAGACCATTTGGGGTCTCCATATTCTCCTCCACCCACGCATCCTTGTGACATCCAAAATTGTACAATTCTGGAATACCATCTTCAAAGGAAGTTCCCCACACCACACATCATGCCAAAATAACACTTTGGAACCATCGCCTATATCATACCGCGCATGACACGCAAAATCCTCCCCCTCCCTTTGAATATATGTTTCCACACTCCCACTCCATAAGTTCCCCCTACCTTCGTAGAACACCATTCACCTCTTTGATTCTCATATTTAGTTTCCCTAACTAACTTCTTCGCAAAACCTTGATTAATTCTCCAAATGAAACTTAAATTCATCACCAATTCCTCCCCACAGGAAATCTTTCTGGATTTTTTCTATTCGATTTGCCACTCTCACTGGAATAGGGAAGAGGGAGAAAGTATATGTGGGTAAGTTGGAGAGAGTGCTTTTAATCAACTTTAACTTGCCTCCCTTAGATAAATACAACCTCTTCCACCCTGCCAATTTAATCTCCGTTTTTTCAATAATGTTACACCAAATGTTGGAAGCCTTAAATTGTGCACCCAAAAGAAGACCCAAGTACTTAATGGGCAATGACACCAGCCCACAACCAAGAATTCGAGACAACCCTTCCACATCATCTACCTCTCCTACTGGGACAATATCAGATTTTGATAGATTAATCTTCAACCCCGAAACCGCTTCAGAACAAAGCACCAAACATCTCAAGTTGCAAAGTTGTTCCACATTAGGCTCACAAAAAATTAACGTATCATTTGCAAATAACAAGTGTGATACTACCATAGCTTCTTGATTTTTCGAACCCACAGAAAATCCAGACATGAATCCTCTCTCCACCGTCACAGTCATCATCCTACTAAAAGCCTCCATCACGTCCACAAATAATAAAGTAGAAAGAGGGTCCCCCTGTCGCACTCCTCGAGAGCTACTAAAAAACCCCGTAGGTGATCCATTTATAAGAATAGATAATCGAACAGTGGATATGCAATGTTGTATTCAACCTCGCCATCTTTCACCAAGACCACATCGCTAGAGCAAATAAATAAGAGACCCGCAGTTGACATGATCATATGCCTTCTCTAAATCCAGTTTGCAAATGATACCCAGTTTCCCCGAACGAATCCTACTGTCAAGACATTCATTTGCCATTAAAATAGAGTCAAGGATTTGTCTACCCTTAATAAAAGCATTCTGGGAATGTGAGAGAAGCTTCCCCAAAACTGTTTTCAATCCACTGTCCTTGCTTTCTTTGGAATAAGCAAAATAAACGTAGCATTGAGACTCTTCTCAAATTTTCCACAGGTATGAAACTCCTTAAGAACTGCCATAATATCATCCTTTAATATCACCCAACACTTTTGAAAGAAGCCCATAGAAAAGCCATCAGGTCCTAGTGCCTTGTCTCCCTTTGAATTCCTCATCACCTTCCACACTTCACCTTCCTCAAACTCTCTTTCCATCCATTCTCTCCTCTACATCAATGGAATTGAATGATTGCTCATCCATCTTAGGTCGCCTTTGGTACTCATCACAATATAATTTCTTATAGAAATTCACAACATGATTGTTTATAATTGCTAGCTCCTCCACTCAAAAAAACTCACTCTCAAAGGAACATCGACTTTTCAAACACTTCCAAGGAAAAGATGAATCCCACGAACTAGTTAACTTTTGAAAAAAACGACCTCAGTTCAAACTTCCTCCTCTTTGAAGGGATCCACTGAATATGATCCTCACCACCTTGTCTCCATCTAAGGGAATACAACAAATCAAAAGATAAGTGATTGGTATCTACAAATAGGTTTGATTGGCTCAGTATCTGTTTCAAACTCTCCTACATAATCATATCATATTCCTAATGTCCAATATTACTTTGGACAAATTGTGATTGGTGCTGTTAATTTGTGAAGTTAAATTAGTGACACTTCACACACATTTTGTGCTTCCTTTATCATGCATATCTAAATTTTGAAACTTTTTTTTTTTTTCAAAATTTAAACGTCATGATTTCCTTGATTACTTAGTGGCAGTGACATATGATTGAATATAATATTATCCTGTATGTTCATATTATTGTGGAGTTTTTCGTACTGGTACATTATTGTTTCATAAGTGAAAACTATAATCACGCTTGATGAATTGAACTCTTTAAATAAAAGATAACTCCCTTCAATCTGGAATTGTAAACACTCGATCAAAGTATTTTTATGCTTGGTTAAAGTCGATTTTCTCATCTCATTCTTTAAGATATGAGGTACTTCTTTTGCCTTTTTCTTTCAAGAAATTATTATTCATAAAAAAGAAAGAAAGATATAGCTTACTTCTTGCTGTCATACTAAGAAACTAGGCATGTTGATGATTACTGATGGATTTCTTAGCCTGTTTAATAGATGTTTTATATGCAGGGTTGGAAGGCTTTCTTTGAAGAACCAATTATGTTAATAGCATTTGTCTTGTTAGGAAGGAATCTTGAGCAGAGAGCCAAAATTAAAGCAACCAGTGATATGACTGGGCTTCTCAGTATTTTACCATCAAAAGCTCGTCTTCTGGTCAATGGTGATGCAGACAGGTTGGGCTCAACTGTTGAAGTTCCTTGTAGCAGTCTCTCTGTTGGAGACCAAATTGTTGTGCTTCCTGGAGTAAGTAAAATGGACTCTAGGTTCCATAGATTTGATTTTTAGTTCTTGCCTCTTTTGTCATGAATCATTGTTTATTTCCAACTTGTGGTGCAAAAGTTAATACAACTGGTTGTCAACCACATTCAGTTCAAATTTTTAAAACATAGTAAACATTTATTATTTCCTCCCATTGGCTATCATGTGAAGCCTTTAATACGTACATATTCTTCCCTTATTTTAGGATCGTGTTCCAGCAGATGGAGTAGTCAGAGCTGGTAGAAGTACCATTGATGAGTCTAGTTTCACAGGGGAGCCACTGCCAGTGACCAAATTACCTGGGGTATGTTGACATATAAATATTTCTTGTTCTCGAGATTCAATTGCCATCTAGTAGTTATGTTGCAAACTGGCATGCTTATTCCTAAGCAGTAGGTGTGTGTTTTGCTGTGTGGATCATTCTCACTTCAGTGATGTAGAAGCTGTGTCTACTTTCATATTGTCGAGCTATAGTGAATCTTATGTCTGTTCTAGAGTGAAGTTGCAGCTGGAAGCATAAATCTTAATGGAACTCTTACAGTTGAAGTGCGGAGACCAGGTGGTGTGACTGCTATGGGAGACATTTTTCGTTTGGTAGAAGAAGCACAAAGTAGGGAAGCTCCTGTACAGCGGTTGGCTGACAAGGTTCTTTCTGAATCTTATATCATCTGTAGATACATAATTCTCTAGTGGTTCTAAAAAGGGGTTTCTGGTAGGATAGAAAATACATTTTTTATTTAGTAATCAAAATATATAAGAGCGAAAGGGTGCAATCCAAGTACATAGGAAGTATACAAGAGAAAAACCTAATCAAAAGAAGACAAAAGATCAAGAAAATCAGGAAAATTAGAAATATGTAAACAATCATATTCAACTGTCCATTGGATAAAAACTAGAATGCTTTCTGTGCGTTATTATATATTAGATTGCTAAGCAACCATCATTTTCAAGTTCAGGTTCCCATATTTTTCAAATATTTTACATGGGTGTTAAGAAAATTTTGCAATTTTTTTTTGATAAGTTGCAATCTTTGCAAGAAATTTACAAATATCAATACAAAAATACTAACCCATGAGACTAACAATAAGATCTAATTAAATCATATATAAAGAGAAAAAGAAACTCTGAAATTTACACAAGATTGAAAACAATCTTGTTGCCATGCTTTACCAGTAAACAGCATATCCAAGAAATTGTCAATGCTATTAGGAATTGGCTTTGACAACAGAGAAAATAACTATGCAATCCACATCCTGGCATTGATAGCAATTGATCGAGTTCCTAGGCCTATCCATTTTCAACTATAGTTGGGAGACTCTCTGGTTACCTATAAAAAGAATACTGTAGTTGGGAGACTAGAGAGAACACTGTAATAAGTTAATTCAACCTTCAGTCTGTGCAAGCTTGGCATCATCCTTCAATGGAGTCAAAATGTTTTTTTTTTTTTTGATAAGTAATGTGAATATTATAAATAAAGCGCAGAGGGGCGCAACCCATATACAAAGAATATACAAATGAAACCCCTACGAAATATACAAAGAGAGATGCGGTTTTGAAAAGATGCGGTTTTGGGGAGAGATGGTGTTCTTGGATTAAACACTGTATTTCCACAGTCCGGTTCTCTGTTTTGATCGGTTCTTGGTTCTTTAGTAGTTCTCGAGGGTGAGGCAAGGTGACCCGCTTTCCCTGTTCTTATTTGTCTTGGTTATGGAGGCTTTTAGCGAATGATTGGTGCTACTTACTCGAGGGGCTGATTTCAGTTCTTTGTGGGTGCGAGGAACATGAGCAAGTGGAGGTTTCTCACCTTTTATTTGCAGATGACACTTTGGTGTTTTGTGGAGCGGATGCCAGCCAAATCAGTTATTTGGGTGCTCTTCTAGTTTGCTTTGAAGCTGTTTCGGGCTGAAAGTGAACTTGAAAGTCTTCTCGATTCGGTGGGCTCGTTGGACGAGGGGATCAGCTGGCTGGTAGCTTGGGTTGTGGTACCGCTGAGCTGCCTTTGAAATACTGGTCTTCCGTTAGGGCCTCTTTCAAATTGAAGTCAATTTGGAGGATTTGGAGGACTTGATGGCTAGGCGGTTGGCCCTTGGAAGCGGATGTATCTCTCTAAGGGGAAGGGTTGCTTTGATCAAAAGTACACTCTCAAACTTGCCTACTTATATGCTTTCATTATTCCCTATTCCATTGATGTGGCAAAACGTATTGAGAAAATTCGAGACTTCCTTTGGGGGATTGAATGAAGAGGTTAAATTTCATTTAGTTGATTGGGACACGGTATGTTCTCCCATCTCCAAGGTGGTTTAGGCATCGAAATGTGAGGATTTTCAATCAAGCTCTCTTGGGGAAATGGCTTTGGAGGTATGCATGAGGATGGGGCTTGGTGGAGATCTATTTTGGAGGCTAAGTATGGGTCTTCTCGGGATGGGTGGTGTTCTAGTGAGATTATGAGGCACATGGGGTGGGACTTTGGAAGTATATATGTAGGGGTTGGTGCAAGTTTAAATGTCACTTTAGATTTGACCTGGTAGGTTCCAAAATCAGCTTTTGGGAGGACATTTGGTGTGGGGGAAAGCTCTCTAAAGATACTTTCCGGGGTTATTTAGTATTGCTGTGTTCAAGGAAGCTTCCATTGCGGATAATATGGAGCGGATCAATGGTTCCATCCAGGAACATTGTGTTCACCAGCTGTTCCATGATTGGGAGTTGGAAACTTTGGCTACTTTTTACAATTGCTTGTACTCTTTCAAGATGAGAGGGGGAGGACAAGCTTTGGTGGATCCTTGAGCAAAGGCGTCTTTGAGTGAGATCTTACTATCGGGTGCTTTCATCCCAAGGGCATATCTCTTTTCCTTGGAAAGGCGAAGGAGCCTAGAGTGGCGTTTTTGTTTGGACAGCTACTAGAGGCAAGATTCTCACTATAGATAATCTTCCGGAGAGGCATGATAGTGGTCAATAGATGTTGGCTTTGTGAATCGGATGGGGAATCGGTGGATCATCTTCTCCTTCATTGCAAAGTGACAAACGCCTTGTGGAATGCCATTTTGAGGTTTTAGTTGGGTTATGCCTAGATCGGTAAAGGAGTTAATGGCTTGTTGGTGTTGGGGTCGCACTAGAGTGCGGTGGTGTGAAGATGATTCCTTTATGTGGTGTATTTGGGGAGAACGTAATGCAAGATGCTTTGAAGACTCATGAGGCGTTTGAGGACATTTTGCATTATTTTTCTCTACACTTTACACATGGACAGCCGGTTGGCTTGATCCGCTTGTAATTAGTCTTCCGATTTTTTCTCGCCTATCTTCTTCTATTTAGGCTTTGTACTATGGTAGAGCCCCTTTTAAGCTCTTTAATACATTTTGACTTATCAAAATATACAAAGAGCACATATTCAAGAACTCTTCTAAAGTCGAGACTTCAATTCGTTGATGGGCCCACGCCCACAAGTGTAGCATAGAAATCATGTTCTTCCTCATCCCATCCATCGAACACTCCTTATCCTCAAAGGTTCGAGCATTCCTCTCCCGCCAAATACACCATGTGACACATAAAGGCACCATTCTCCCAATCCACCCCAAACAATGTAAAGACATAATTCCATAGCCGAGCCGCCTCTTCACAATGCAACAACAAATGATCCACGGACTCCCATTTTTCTTACACATACACCATTCCACTACCACAATATTCCTCTTTCTTAGATTGTCATGTGTCAGAATTTTCCCAAGAGCAGCAGTCCATCCAAAAATGCCAAGTGAAGGCACCTTAGAGTGCCAAATACTCTTCCATGGAAACACCTCATAGTTTTGAGTGGACAAGGCCTTATATAACGTCTTCACCTCAAACGTACCCTTTTAGAAAGGGACCACGAATCTGATCCTCATTCCCATGAGAAATCTTATAAGAGTACAATTTTTCAAAAAAAGATGATACCACATCCACCTCCCAATCTTGGATGGAACGAACAAAAATCACATTCCACTCAACACTCCCGTTTCTCCAAATAAAATTCTCCTTCACCCATGCTTCTTTATCCCTTGCAATACTAAACAAGGAAGGGAAAACATGTTTCAACGGTTGATCGGAGCACCAAACATCATGCCAGAACCTAACTTTCGATCCTATCCCCACCTCAAACTTCAATCCCTTGGAGAAAGTATCCCAACCTCGTCTAATGTGCTTCCACAACCCCACACCATAAGGACCCGACACCTCCTTTGAACACCACCCCCCATCCTAATCTTCATATTTGGCTTTAATTATCTTATGTCAAGAGCTTCCCTCTGTCAGCATACCTCCAAAGCCATTTCCCCATAAGTGCTTGATTAAACTTATATACATTCCGAATACCAAGACCTCCAGCCCTTAAAGGACGGCAAACTTGGTTCCAACTAACCAAATGTAATTTTTTATCATCCCCCATTCCTCCCCATAGGAACTCTCTCTGAATTGATCCCACAAAAATCCTTTTCACTGGATAACTTCTAGCTTGTTCTCTCCTCTCTCTTCCACTGACCACCTGAGTTGCAGCGAGTGGGAGGCGCGTGAGGGGTGCGAGTTTGGAGTTTGGGTTTGTTTTGGATTTGTGATGGCTGGTGTGTGGAAATGGTTGGTGGAATCAAAAGAATTTGAGTTGGTGATTAAAGGAGGAGGTGCGAGTTGAGGTTTTTGAGCATGTGATGACCGAGGGTCCATTTTCTTGCATAGAGATGAGGTTGCATGGTTGGATAATATTGTGGAGAAACTGATAGTGGTGAGGACTTCAGAAGTGTTCTGGGATCAATCTAGAGCCGGTTATCCCAGGGTTATGGTACAGAAATGCTCGAACCGGCATGGAAAGTTTCTGACGTTAGAGGAGTATGACGGTAGAAGGAGATGCGGCTCGGTCATGATCCCGGAGGGTCGTTTCGGGCAGGGTTGGGACTGCTTGAAGATGGAAGTGAAAAGGGCCAATTCCTCCCTTAATGGCGATTGAGGGTCACGCGTGTTTAGGAAGGTTACTGAGGAGAAGAGTTACGCGGAGGCGACGGGGAAGAATAGGAATCAAGAGGTCGACTGCCATCCTCGCCAAGAGTCGTTGGATTCTGTAGTTGGCGCTTTGATTGCCCCGGCGACAGTGGTGGTTGGGCCGGAGGGTACGACGAAGGAAATAAAACAGCTATCGGAGGTGGGGGAACTGAAAATTGCGGCGGATGGTGAGGCCAAGGTCGTCGGACCTCAGGCATGTAGGAGCCCTCGATCGGCGAGCACGCTTATTCCCAAGACACTGCCTTTCCGCGTGAATTCCGGCTTGGAGGCTGAGTGGACGTATAGAGTCAGAAGGGAAGGGGGTGGCGTCCATGGGTATACTGTCAGAGCTGCTGGGTTTAAAAAACTTATTGTTTAAGCTGAAGGGAGACGTTGACGCGGGTATTAATCGGGTCGAAATGGTGTTGGGCTTTATGGATTGCTGTGGGTCTCACGCGGGCGAAGGAGTTGGGCACGGCATGGGCTGGGCTAAGGACGTGGGCTGTGGTGCGAAGCCCAAGAGAAAGAAAAGAAAAAATCGAAAAAGAAGAAGAAAATCAGCCCTTCAAGGCCCAAGTCCAAGACCGGTGCTTTTGTAAATCAGGCTTCTGAGCCGACGCGTGAAACGCAGGAGGTGCGGTCGTTTCAGGCAGGGTTGACATATGAAGCCGGGACTGCGTGCACAGCGGACGCAGTTGGGGCGCCGTCGCGGTTACCGTCGATTCTGGGCAGGTTTGAATGGGTTCATCGAATGGGTCAGCCAGTTGAGGCAAAAGGCGAGCTGGGTTTGTCGTCGATGGAGGTTTGCGATCCGGGGCGGGGCTTGGGTTTAGCAACCCAGTCTCAGTTTGAGGTGGGTTCTTCCTCGCAGACGGCGCCGGTGGTGGATTTTGTGTGTCGTGGTCAGCTTGGCGAACATGGAGAATCGCCGGAGCCTTGGAGTGGGAAGCACGGAGACCATGGGGAGTTCTGTGGGGTGACGGGAGGGGGAGAACTGTTCTCTGATCCTCCTTTGAGTTCGAAGGGGGGTGAATATATGGGGAATGCTTATCATCAGGTTGCTCAGGTGAGTGGATTGGTGCCTTGGTCCTCTGGGGATTTGGCGCTAGGTAATGTTTCAGATAAAATAGATAATAGCGGCCTGGTTGCTGAGGTTTTGACCCCCCGTGCTAAAAAGATTTTGGAGGATTATCGGCTTATGCGAACTGTTGAAGAAGGGAGTTTATCTCCTAATCTCCAGATTAATTCGGCTGGGCTGGAGTTAGTGATTTATGCGGATGGAGAGCCTATTCCATTGGATTGGAGCAAAGACATGGTGGATGGGGGTGGGAACGATTCTCAGGTGTTAGACAAGGAGGTGGAGCTTATCATGGCTTTTTCACAGATCGTAGGTGTGTCTTGTGAGGGCTATTTTGAGAAGCTTAGGGTGGCTTTTGCACATATTCTGGCTGGAAAGATGAATAAGGCAGGGAAGAGAACTGTGGGGGGAGGTCAGGGGGGCAGAAAAGGCTTGAGAGAACTTGTTAACCTCATTTCTACGGTGAATTATGAGGGTGGAGGTGGAAGTGTGACACGCAGCCGAGGCAAAGGTAGGGGGAACCGTCTTGTGTTATGAATTGCAACATCCTTTCTTGGAATGTAAGAGGGCTCAATTGCCTGGATAAGAGGTTGACAGTGAGAAACTTGTTACGACAATGGAGGGTGGACATAGTTTGTTTACAAGAAACTAAACTGGATTTTATCTCTAGAAGGGATGTTTCTAGCTTGTGGGGTTGCCGCTATGTCGATTGGTGTTATGTGGCTGCTTGCGGGGCTGCTGGGGGCATTTTGGTGATGTGGGATAAGAGAGTGGTCACTAGGGTAGATATGGAAGTGGGGGATTGCGTGGCGGCCTGCTCCTTCAAGAATGTTGTAGATGGCTTTGAGTGGGCTTTTGCAGGGGTGTATGGCCCCAATGGGGATGTGGATAGACGTCTTTTATGGGATGAACTGGCGGGTTTAATGAGCTGGTGGGATTTACCTTGGTGTATAGGAGGGGACTTCAATGTCACTAGATTCCCTAGTGAGAGATCCGGAGGGAGGCGCATCAGTGCTGCGATGAAGGAGTTCTCGGACATTATTTTTGAGAGAGGCCTCATGGATCTTCCCCTCACCGGGGGTTTGTGTACTTGGTCCAACACCCGGTCTTGGTCTAGAATTGACCGGTTCTTGATTTCTCCGGGTTGGGGGCGAGATTTCCAAGTTCTCCAAAAGACTCCTTTGCCTATGCTCGGACCACTTTCCCATTGTGCTAGCTGCTGGAAGAAAAAAAGGGGGAAGGAAATCGTTCAAGTTTGAAAACATGTGGTTGAAAGAGGAGGGGTTTGTGGACAAGGTTAGAGGCTGGTGGGCATCGTACAATTTCCAAGGCAATCCTAGCTTTATTTTGGCCAAAAAACTAAGGGCTCTTAAGAGGGACATCATCAATTGGAACAAAACGGTTTTTGGCAATGTTGGCGCTCTTGTTAAGGAGAGGGTGGATGAGTTGAAGGCTCTTGAAGCTACTGCTGAAGGGGAAGGTTTAAGTGAGGTAGAGAGAGAGAGGAAAAGGCTTCTTTGTAGGGACCTTGAGAGAGCTCTCTTACAAGAGGAAATCTGTTGGAAGCAAAAATCCAGAATTAAGTGGCTTAAGGAGGGGGATAAGTGTACAAAATTCTTCCACTTGATGGCTAACTCTAATAAAGGTTTAACACCATTGATTCCCTCCACATTAATGGAGTGTTGGAGTCCAATCCAGCTTATTAGAGTGCATGCAGCTAATTACTTTGAGAATATGTTTGCTGAAAGCATGTCTTGGAGGCCTAAGTTGGATGATTTGAGTTTGAATCTCTCTCAGGGGTGAGGCAGCCTCCTTGAAGCCCCTTTTCTGGAAAAGGAGGTAAAAGAAGTGATTTATGGTATGGATGGGAACAAAGCTCCTGGTCCGGATGGGTTTTCTATGGCTTTTTTTCAAGCTTGCTGGGAGGTGCTGAAAAATGATATTATGGCTGTATTTTCTAACTTCCATGCCCGCAGCAAGTTCGAGAAGAGTTTGAACTCCACCTTTATTTCTCTCATCCCTAAGGCTCCAGGCGGTGGACCTTAGGACTTTCCCCATTAGCCTTGTAAATGGGGTCTATAAGATCATCTCTAAGGTCTTGGCAAATAGGTTGAGGTTGGTGATGAGCACAATCATTTCCTCTCCTCAAAATGCTTTTGTCAGGGGTAGACAAATTCTGGATTTAGTCCTTATTGCCAGTGAGAGCTTGGACTCCCGTCTTAAGTCGGGAGATCCGGGGCTGCTTTGCAAATTAGACATGGAAAGGGCATATGATCATGTAAGCTGGGACTTCTTGCTTTATATGCTCAGGAGATGCGGATTTGGGCAGAAGTGGTGTTCTTGGATTGCTTTTTGTATATCTACAGCCTCTTTCTCCATCTTGATTAATGGGTCGCCGGCTGGGTTCTTCAACAGTTCGAGAGGGGTGAGGCAAGGTGATCCTATTTCCCCTTTTCTCTTTGTGATTGTGATGGAAGCCTTTAGCAGGATGGTTAAGGCTTCGGTTGATCATGGCCTTTTCTCGGGGTTTGTTGTGGGCAACAGGGGAAGTGTGCAGGCCCACATATCTCATCTTTTGTTCGCAGATGACACTTTGATTTTTAGTGAGGCTTCTCAAGTGCAGGTGCAAGCCATTAGAGACCTGCTTATCTGCTTCGAATTGGTCTCGGGTCTTAAGGTCAATTTGGCCAAGTTGGTTCTTGTGCCGGTTGGTGAGGTGAGTGATATGGGGGCCTTTGCGGAGATTTTGGGTTGTGAGGTCGGTTCTTTGCCTATTACCTATTTGGGCATGCCTTTGGGGGCTCGTTTTAAGGATAAGGTGTGTTGGAATGGAGTGGTGGAGAAGACTATGAGATCGTTAGCCAGCTGGAAGAGGTCTTACCTTTCCAAGGGTGGTCGGATTGCTCTTATAAAAAGCACTTTATCTAACCTCCCTATTTATCTCTTGTCTTTGCTGCCTATTCCAATAGCGGTCGCAAAGCATATTGAGTCGATTCAAAGTGGCTTTTTATGGGGAGGTATGGGTGAGGAATTTAAATTCCACCTTGTGAATTGGCGGAAGGTTTGCTCTCCAGTTCGAGAAGGGGGTCTAGGCATTCGTAGCTTGAGAAGTTTCAATCATGCTTTACTTGGTAAGTGGTTGTGGAGATTTGCTACGGAACCTGGTGCTTCTTGGAGAAAAGTGGTGGAGGCTAAGTACGGCTCAGAGAGAGGGGGGTGGCGTTCCAAAATAGGAGCGGGATCTCATGGTAGGGGTTTGTGGAAGTTCATAAGTAAGGAATGGTATCACTTTTTCAGCCATATTAGACTTATTCCGGGTGATGGTTCCAGAATCAGCTTTTGGGGAGAGGTTTGGTGTGGTAACTTGCCTCTTTTGGTGTTGTTTCGGGGGTTGTATGGGTTGGCCAGCAACAAGGAGGCTTCCATTGCGGATAATCTTGAGTTGGTGAGCGGTTCTCGTCAATGGAATATCAGTTTTTGAGATCTTTGAATGATTGGGAGGTGGATGAGTTGGCATCTCTTTATAGCCTCTTGTACTCTTATAATTTGGGTGGTGGGGCTGACAAAATTTGGTGGATTCCAAATAGGAGGGAAGTTTGAGGTGAGATCCTTCTATACTATTCTCACTGCTCAATGTTCATTTTCCGTGGAAGAGTATTTGGCGTACTAAAGCCCCTCCGAGGGTGGCATTTTTGTTTGGTCGGCAGCTCTTGGCAAAATTCTTACCTTGGACAACTTGAGAAAGAAAATTTGGTGTTGGTCAATAGATGTGGTATGTGCAAAAGGAGGAGGAATCTATTGACCATCTGCTTCTTCATTGTGAGAGTGCCCAATTTTATGGAGTGCTTTCTTCGTCGCTTTGGGCTGGCTTGGGTGATGCCTCGGGGGTTGTGGACCTTATGCATTGTTGGTGGTTGAAATTAGTCCTCGTGGCTGTGGCTTGGAAAATGGTCCCTCTTTGTATCATGTGGTGCATTTGGTCTGAGAGGAATGAGAGATTCTTCGAGGATTCCGAAAGAAGCTTGGAAGATCTCTTACATTTCTTTTTTAGTACTCTTTTCACTTGGACGGCCGCTTGGCTGGATCCTATTGTGATTACTTTTTATGACTTTATTTCTCTCTTCTTTAGCCCCCTTTAGGCGTTCTCTTGTATCGTCCTGTGTACTAGGGTTGCGCCTCTGCGCTTTTTCTATAAATCATTACTTATCCAAAAAAAAATGTTTTCACCGGAGATGAAACAGTGAATGATGTCTGCAGGTAAGTAAAAAAGATTGACAGAAGAAGAGGGGAGGACAAAGAGGTTTGGTTTTTTGTTTGATAGGTAAGTTAAACATGAACTCTGTAGGTTTTGATATCCACATCCTCATCCTCCATCATATTCCTATGAGAGGAGAAAGGTTGGTTTGATCTGAAGCTTATTGGCTATATAGAGGGGTTTGGATTCTAATAAATGGGGATTGTAATTAACTTAAATGCCATTGGGTTTGCAAGTTTATGAGCCGAACCACTAGTGGTTTGCCTCTGGGCTCAATTGCTACATGAGCTTGCACTTGCTTGAGTTTGGCTTGTTTGTTTCACAAGCAAGCCCAAGACAGATTGCTACTGGACTTGAACTCACACAGCTTACATGTGGATCAACTCTTTTGCAGCCCTCAACACAACTAAGTTTTGGCATTCCTTTGAAGTCTCTTGAGCAAACTATTGCCACAATCAACGGTTACCTTAGCATTCCCAATGTGGTATTATTGTGCTTAACAACCATAGTTTAGCAAACCTAAATCCCTTATTCCCTCATTGGAAGACAATATGAAAGATATTGGATAGAAAGAAATAGGATATGAAGTTTTGAAGCAAGAAGGGGAATGTCCAAATCACATCAGAAATTCTATGTAAATAGACCACAAAAGGAAACTTCAGTGGTGAAACTTCCACGTTACAGTTACTGAAAAATCTATATGAGCTTCTGTACGCCTACCCCTACTGTGTTCTAGTGGCATGCGGCATGGTGTGTAACTTACATGTTCTGTATTTTATGATGGCCACAGTTTAGATAGCATATGTTGAGCGTATATGATCAGTTTTACTTGTTTAATATTATTTTTGAAATTTTCGTCACAAGTTGCTGTTGGAGGGAAGTTTGTGGTTGTGTCAATCAAGCAGCTAGGAAGTTTGAAGGCTTGGTTGAGACTTACTGGTTCTTCCAAAAACATTCAATGCATAGTTTGACTAGGCATATAGCTTTATTGTAATTTAACTGTAATATAGGTGACCTTGCAAATCTTTGAGGAACAAATGGCAACAAGAGTTGTCATGTGCACTAGCTTCGTGGGAGAGATGTATAAAATTCTATCCAAGGTTTAGGCCACTAGAATGAAAACTTTAATGGGAAAGATCATCTCTGAACTCGTTATTTGCGCCTTATCCTTTTATGATTTGAGGCTGTTTCGGGGCTGAAAGTAAATCTTGGTAAATTAGAGCTTGTTGTTATAGGAGAAGTGGGGGACTTTGGCTGATAGTCTTGGGTGTAGTGTTGCGGTTTTGCCCATGAAGTATTTAGGTTTGCCATTAGGGGCTGCATACTAGGCTACATCTATGTGGAATGGTGTGATGGAGCAGATGGAATGTCGGTTGGTAGGTTGGAAGAAATTGTACCTATCAAAGGGAGGTCGATTAACCCTAATAAAGAGTACATTGTCTAATCTTTGGACTTATTACTTATCCTTGTTTCCGGTTCCTATGAGTGTGGCCAATAGGATTGAGAAGATTTGAAGAGATTTTTTGTGGGAGGAATGGGAGATGAACAAAAACTGCATCTTGTTAACTGGAACCGAATTTGCCATCCTTTAAGGGCCGGTAGTCTTGGCATTCGAAATGTGCATAAGTTCAACCAAGCTCTTTTGGGGAAATGGCTATGGAGATATGCGACAGAGAGCGAGGCGCTTTGGTATAAGATAATCAAAGTTAAGTATGAAGTTCAAGATGGTGGGTGGTGTTTGAAGGAGGTGTCGGGGCCTTATGGTGTGGGTTTGTGGAAGCATATTAGACGAGGATGGGATACTTTTGCAAAAGGTGTGAGGTTTGAGGTGGGGCAAGGTTTGAAAGTTCTCTTCCGCCATGATACGTGGTGTGATAATCAGCCATTGAAGCATGCTTTCCCTTGTTTAGTATTGCAAGGTACAGAGAAGCGTGGGTGAAGGATAATTTTATGTGGAGGAAAGGGGTTGTTGAGTGGAATGTCATCTTTGTGCGTTCCATCCAGGATTGGGAGTTGGATGTGATATCATCTTTCTTTGAACTGTTGTAGATTTTTCATGGTAATGTAGATCGGATTCGTTGGTTCCCATCTGAAAAAGGTGTGTTTGAGGTGAAGTTGTTCTATATGGCCTTGCCCATTCCAGCTTACAAGGTGTTTCCATGGAAGAGTATTTGACGCTCTAAGGTGCCACCACGAGTGGCATTTTTTGGGTGGACTGTGGCACTCGGCAAAATTCTGACACATGACAATTTGCGAAAGAGGAATATTGTGGTAGTGGTATGGTGTTGTATGTGTAAGAAGAATGGGGAATTCGTAGATAATTTATTTTTTATTTTTGATAAGTAATGTGAATATTATAGAAAAAGCGCAGAGGAGCGCAACCCTTATACAAAGAATATACAAAGGAAACCCTTACAGAATATATAAAGAGCACATATTCAAGAATTCTTCTATAATCGAAACTTCAATATGGTGATGGGCCAACGCCCACAAGTGAAGCATAGAGATCATATTCTTCCTCATCCCATCCACCGAACTCTCCTTATCCTCAAAAGTTCGGGAATTTCTCTCCCACCAAATACACCAAGTGACACATAAAGGCACCCTTCTCCAAATAACTTTAGACATATCCCTACCCTCCACCCAATTCCAGCAAGCAAGCAAATTGAGGAAACTTCTCGGCATAACCCACTCCACACCAAACAAAGTAAAGACATAGTTCCATAGCTGAGTAGCCACTTCACAATGCAACAACAAATGATCCACGGACTCGTCATTTTTCTTACACATACAACACCATTCCACTACCACAATACCCCTCTTTCTCAAATTGTCATGTGTCAGGATTTTACCAAGAGCTGCAGTCCATCCAAAAAATGCCACTCATGTAGGCACCTTAGATTGCCAAATACTCTTCCATGGAAACACCTCATAGTTTTGAGTGGACAAGGCCTTATAGAATGTCTTCACCTCAAACGTACCCTTTTTGAGAAATTGTACTCTTGTAAGATTTCTCATGGTAATGAGGATTGTATTCACCTCATTACCATGAGAAATCTTGAACGGAACGCACAAAAATCACATCCTACTCAACAATCCCATTTCTTCAAATAAAATTATCCTTCACCCATGCTTCTTTGTACCTTGCAATACTAAACAAAGAAGGGAAAACATGTTTCAACGGTTGATCGGAGCACCAAACATCATGCCAAAAACGAACTTTCGATCCTATCCTCACCTCAAACCTTACTCCATTGGAAAAAGTATCCCAACCTCGTCTAATGTGCTTCCACAACTCCACACCATAAGGACCCGACACCTCCTTTGAACACCACCCACCATCTTGATCTTCATATTTGGCTTTAATTATCTTGTGTCAAAGAGCTTCACTCTCTATTGCATATCTCCAAAGCCATTTCCCCGTAAGTGTTTGGTTAAACTTATGCACATTCCGAATACCAAGACCTCCAGCCTTTACAGGTGACAAATCTGGTTCCAACTTACCAAATGTAGTTTTTGATCGTCTCCCAATTCTCCCCACAGGAACTCTCTTTGAATTTTTTCAATCCTTTTGGCCACACTCATAGGAACAGCAAATAATGACGTGTAATAAGTTGGAAGATTATATAATGTACTTTTTATAAGAGTTAACGGGCCACCCTTTGAAAGATACAATTTCTTCCAACCAGCCAATCGACGTTCCATCTGCTCAATCACACCATTCCACATAGATGTAGCCTTGTGTGTAGCCCCTAAGGGTGACCCCAAATACTTCATAGGCAAAGCCGCAACATTACACCCAAGAATATTAGCCAACTCCCCAGTGTTGCCCACCTCTCCTATAGCAACAAGCTCTGATTTACCAAGATTTACTCTCAACCCTGAAACAGCCTCAAAGCATAAAAGAATAAGGCGTGCATGCCTAATTTGCTCCGAATATGCTTCACAAAAAATCAAGGTGTCATCGGCAAATAATGAATGGGAAACCATCAAATCTGAAGGGACCCTTTCTCCCATAGAGAAACCCGATAATAAACCTTGCTCTATCGTTGCATTCACCATTCTACTCAAAGCCTCCATAACCAACACAAATCGTAGTTGTGAAAGCGGATCCCCTTGTCTAATCCCTCGCGAACTATTAAAAAAACCCTCTGGAGTTCCATTTACCAATATGGATAATCTGATCATCGAAATGCACCACTCTTTCCAATCCCTTCATCTCTCTCCAAACCCACACCGTTGGATTATATACAACAAGAACTCCCAGTTAACATTATCACACACCTTCTCCAGGTCTAATTTGCAAATAACACCTGGCGCCCCTGATTTCATCCAACCATCCAAACGCTCATTTGCAATCAACACAGAATCTAAAATTGTCACCCACCAATGAAAGCATTTTGAGAATTAGAGATGATCTTCCCCAATATAGTTTTCATCCTAGTGGCCAGGACCTTGGATAAAATTTTGTACACCCCACCCACCAAACTAATAGGCCGAAAATCCTTCACCTCCACCGCCTCCGCCTTTTTTGGAACCAAGGACACAAGTTACATTCAAACTCTTTACCAACTGCCTTCTTTGGTGGAATTCGGAAAAAATAGCCATAACATCTCTCTTTACCACAGCCCAACATGATTGAAAAAAAGCCATGGTGAAACCATCCGTTCCTGGTGCCTTGTCACCCTCCATACCTTTTACCACCTCCCACACCTCCTCTTCTTCGAAATCTCATTCTAACCAATTTTTTTCCCCCTCATCAATGCATGAAGAAGCTTGATTATCCATTCTAGGTCTCCAAGTGCTTCACTCAGTATAATCGTTGATAGAACTGCACAACATGATCTTTAATCTCGACTGGATCATGTGACACAACACCATCAATACGCAACCCTTCCACATGATTATACCTCCGATGGGAATTGGCCACCTTATGAAAGAACCGAGTGTTACTATCGTCCTCCTTCAACCACAATGCTCTCGATTTCTGTCGCCAATGAATTTCCTCGCACAACAATGTATTCTCCAATTCTTTCGACATATCTGCCATTTTAGTTTTTTCATCCCCTACTAAACCCCCAGTCTCTGCCTTAGCATCTAGCTCCTGTATACCTTCCAACAACTCATTTTTTTTCCTCCCAATGTCACCAAACACCTCCTCATTCCATTTTTTTAGATCCAACTTCAAGGATTTCAACTTATTAGCCAAACAAAACTAGGCAAGCCATCAAACATACGATTCCCACCAAGACTTAACCTTGTCCACAAAACCTTCATCCTTTAACCAAATATTCTCAAATTTGAAATATTTACTCCCTCCTCTAGGATCCCCACAATCCATTTATTGATCCATTGTGAAGTGGCCACTCGACTATGGCACTATATCTTTACTTTGTTTGGTATTGAGTGGGTTATGTTGCAAAGGTTCTTCGATTTGCTTGCTTGCTGGAATCAGGTGGGAGGTAGGGATCTCTCTAAAGTTATTTGGAGGATGGTTCCTTTGTGCGTCACTTGGTGTATATGATGGGAGATGAATGCATGAACTTTTGAGGATAAGGAGTGTTTGGTGGATGGGGTGAGGAAGAGTATGATCTCTATGCTATACGTGTGAGCATTGGCTCACCACCGTATTGATGTCCCGACCATAGAAGAGTTCTTGAATATGTGCTCTTTGTATATTCTGTAGGGGTTATCTTTTATATATATTTGCACTAGGGTTGTGCCCCTCTTGTGTTTTTTCAATGATATTCACATTAATTATAAAAAAAAGAGTTGTCATGTGCCACTCTTCCGTCCTCCATTGTGAGGTTGCTAGTGCCTTATGATTTGTCATCTTCAGTTGCTTTGGGTTGTCTTGGGTTATGCCTAATAGCATGGCAGATTCGTTCCTGGTGGTCAGGGAGTCGCTCTTTGAGTGTAGTCGTGTGGAAGAGTTCCTCTTTGCATTATATGGGGCCTGTGAAGGGAAATAAATGATAGGAACTTTAAAAACCAAGAGAGGACTTTAGAGTCCTTTTTTCTTCTTCTTCTTCTTCTTTTTTTTCCTTGTAGAATTGCTTGTTTAACTCCCTTAGTAATTAGCTTTTATGACTTTTTTGTTCTCTTTTCTCATTCTACTTGGGCATTCTTTTGTATACTTTCTGTGTACTAAGGTTGCGCTCCACTACGCTCCGCTACGCTCTTTGATATATACAACATTACTTGTATAAAAATAAAAAAGTTTTCTGCATAGTCATAGTGTTCTTTTATTTATTTATTTATTTTTATTCTCTTTCCTATCATAGTTGTTCAATCACAGTAAGGAGAAGGGCTACTTATCCTTTTTTTCTTATTGGTTTCAACAGGTTTCTGGGCATTTTACTTATGGAGTAATGGCACTCTCTGCCGCTACATTCGTGTTTTGGAATATGTTTGGCACACACATTCTACCTGCTGCGTTTTATAAAGGAAGTTTGGTCTCATTGGCACTGCAGCTCTCTTGCACTGTTCTGGTATGATACTAGAACGTTGTATCTGAACCTCAAGTATTCTACAAATTTTTCTTTAGTATTGAGTAAGCTCTAACATGTTCTTGCTGCTGACATTCTCCATATGGCTATTCTGATTTATTATTCTTCAAAACATGAAGCACATATCATTTCTTATTTTTTGTTACACAATCTGGGACAAATTGTTTCCTCTCTTGTCATTTCTTTTTCTCTGCTTAGTGTGTATCAGTAGAGGAACTCAATGAAGTTGGCATTTACAACTGTGTCCAAGTAAGAAAATACAAGCAGTTAAAGATTCATCATCACAAAAATTTTGCTGAAAAACTTTTCTAGTGCCAACATAATGAAAAAAAAAAAAAAGAAAAGAAAAGTAAGAAGAAAATTGTTATTTGATACTTCAAGGCACAACTGCTATTTGAAAATTAGCATGAGACACTTGAGGATACAGCAACTTGTTTATCCTGAATGTTTCTCTTGGTAGGTGTATCCATCTAGGGTGTGCAGAATTGTAAAGGTGTAGTACACTTGGTCAAGATACATAAATATAATTATTATCAACTATATACACTTGGTCAAGATTCATTATCAAGATACAGCAATAAAAGATACATAAATTTTTATTGCTACTCTTTTATCTACGTTTTTTTAAATATTAATTGTAATTGGCTTTTTTTGTTCTCTCTCTCGTTTTTCGTTGGTCTTTGTTTTTCCACCATGGAGGTGGCGAATGGTAGTGCTGCCCCTTAGGGCTTGACCCGGAGGTGTTCATGGAACGACAATTCTCAGTTGAAGCTAAAACCTTCAACCTCTTGGTGAAGGAATCAGTTTTTCACTTGGAGGAAAGAAGGGGAAGGGATTTGTAGGGGTTATTCTTGTGGGTCATCACTGTGCTGCCAGGTTGGTGGCCACGATGGAGGAGGCAGTCCAATCTCCGGTGAGGGATGAATTTGTCAAGTCTTTTTGTGAAGATGAAAAGGCGTTGATGGTTCGCTGGGAGGGAAACAAGGCAATAAGGTTCCTGGAGGTGGCTGCCTATGCTGAAGGTGGACAACAAGGGATTATCTGGATTTCAGAGAGTTGCGCGGGGTGGGGCTGGCGTCGGTTTGCGGGTGAGATGCGTCAGATACTGGTGTTTCAGGCTACTTTTTCTGGGCCTTTGAAATCAAAGGTCCCTTCTCACGCGGAGAGGCAGATTTAGGATGGGAGATATTTTGTGGAAGTTTTGCGATTGAACTCTGGGGCCACAATGGAGGTGGGTGGGTTGAAGCTCCTCTCGTTGCAACTACTGGATTTGTTCCCGGTGTCGATCCGTTTTGAGAAGGGGAATGATGGGGTGGAGCAGCGTTTAGCGGTGGACTGCTATGAAATGGAGAGCTCAACTCCATCATTTCAGCATTGCTTGCAGAATCCTCTTGTGGCGGCTGGTGCTAAGTTGGGAAGGAAGAAGAGGAAGGGTATTTTTGGCAATCGATGGGTGAAGAAGCATCTAGGGTTCATTCGTTCTAAGCTGGATCGGATTTTAGGTGGGCTAGCTTTGAAGCCCAAAGGTAAGTGTATCAGGGTTGGGCTTTTTCGTCCCACGCATCCAGTCCCCACGGTAGACTTTGGGTTGGGTTCTGGGTTGGATACCGAGTTGGGCTTTGAGTTGATTCCCGGGTTAGATACCAGGTCGGTTTTCGCTGTGTCTATTGGATCTGGAACCTGTTTTGAAACCTGAATTAGTTTTGGGCGTAGATCACATCTCTGGTCAAGTTTTGGTCCCCGACCCATATCTTGCATCTAATATGGAGCCTCTGAATATTGATCAAGTGCCTTCTTCTTTTGTCTCATTTCTCCCTTCTTCGCCTTCCTCAGGGCCAATTTTTGTTGGTATCAATGGGAGGCTCCGGTCTTCGATGCCAAAGCAGTTTTTGAATTTATTTATTTATTTATTATTATTTTTTTTATAAGCAAAAATGTATATATCAAAAAAACCCAAAAGGGCAAACACAATTACATTGGGTAGAAGTGAGTGCCAATAATCGCCCAAGAAAAAACCCTAAGTTCACAAGGAGCCCCACAAAAGACCCACATAATCCCAAACAAAAACCCTAAAGCCTGAAAACACCAGGACTAAGACCTACAAAACCCCAATAACAGCCCTAAAAATCCAAACATCCTACTGCACCTTAGGGGGAAAGAGAAAACATTTTTAGACCTGAGAAATCTCCGCCAACGTTGGCACTTCGCCTGAGTTGCCTCCAAATTTAAAGTGCAGTCCAAATTGTTGGGTTCCCTCAACCCCTTAACCTCAGAAATAGAAACAGTTTTTGAAATATTACCGAAGTGCTATGGAAGCAAGAGGCAATCCAGTGAGAGAATCCTTAATTTTGGAAGTAGTGAAGGCTCTTAGTGACCCTCTGGTGCAGTTCCATTCCTTTGTTGGGTTTTGTTAGAAGAGCTTATTAGGGTTAATATGTTATGTGGGTATTTTGGTAATTGTATTCAAAGTTACAATATATATATATGCATTATGAGAGAGGGAGGCACGTGAAGTTGAGACGTGCCTCCTCTGTTCCTCTCTATTTTTCATGAAACCTCACAACATGGTATCAGAGCCTAGGGTTTTATCTTGTTCTTGATACTGTACGCCCCTTCTAAATCGTCCCCACTCCCTTTCCCTCCTTTATTCCCTATTTCTTTTTTTCTGAAAAAAAAAAAAAACTGGTCGTGTTGTTGCTACAAGAAGACTGAGGCTTTGGGCTCAATGCCTGTGATAGGAGAGTGATGGTGTCGAGATCACTGTCATCAATGGGGTGATGTCGCCATCATCGCCGTGGTTGTTTCCGTCGTCGTGGGTGCTGTTTTTAATTCCTGATTTAAAAGAATGCTTCAGGGTAGCCATTTGGAGTTGTGGGTTCTCTTTTTTTGGTGTCATCGGTTCTCTCTATGATGTTTGGTGCCGTCTGTGGTGGCCGGAGACACGTTTTGTTGGTTTAAGTTGTGGTGTGTCTTCCGGTGAGCCGACCGTGGGTTGATATTGCATGGATTTGATCAAGTTTGATCACCGGAGTGCTCTGTTTTCGCCGTCACAGTGGTTGCCGGCATGGTCTGAGTGTTGTTGGCGAAACTCTGGTTGTTATTTGGAGAAGAAGAATCCTGTTTGGTTACAGGTACTGTCTGTCCTCTATCCGGGATAAGGATATCCTGAAGGTATTCCTAATCCTGGAATAGGCTATTCCTAATCTGGAATAGGATATCCTGGTTCAGTTTCAGCTTCAGTTTTACATTGTTTTCACAGCCGGTTCAGTTTTGTTTAGTTCAGTGTCTCCTATTCCAGCCAGGTTTGAGTGGTTTCCAGTTGATACAAGCTTATTTCAGGTATTCTTTGGCTCCCGGTACAGACTTTATTTGTTGTTTGGTTGCTGTTTTTTGTTTGGCTCAACTGTTATTGCTGGACTGTTGGTCTACTTTGTGATAGATTAAGACACACATGGCTCCTGAATCAAATTTAGCTCCTGAATCAAATATAATCCCCACTACTGCTCTGGGTAATACCCCTATGACATATGTGAAACTAAATGGAAAAAATTATGTTTATTGGGCACGATCAGTGGAGATATTCTTGAAAGGAAAAGGTCTATATGATCATTTGACATCAGGAAAACCATATGAAGCTAGCTTAGCTAGCCATGGGACCAAGAAGACAACCAAATTATTTCTCTAATGCTGAATAGTGTTGAGCCTCATATTGGATCTTCGTGTATTTATCTTCCTACTGCCAAGGATATTTGGGATCATCTTAGTCATATGTACTCTGGTGCTGGGAATATTACTCGAATTTATGAAGTGTGCAAACAATACTTTGGACTTGAGCAAGGTGCTCAAACTGTAGACGAATACTACAATTAGGTTGTCGCAGTCTGTAAGGAGAGGAATATGTATCAACCATTCTCTACTGATTTGAAGAAAATGGAAAAGCAACGCCAAGATGTGGATGTGGTTCGGTTCCTTCTTGGCTTGAAACCCGAGTATGAGTCTGTTTTGCGTATGCATTCAGGTGGTTCAGACCTCCCATCTCTCCCTGAGGTATTTTCTCGGATTCAGCGTGCTACTCTTTCTGACCATGGTCCTCAGTTGAGTTCTGAGCGTAATGGTGAGCGCACTGCTTTTATTGCTGCTCGAGGCAACTTTGGTAGTTCCCGTGGGGGTCGTGGTGATCGTGGTATTTGTGGTGGACGTGATCCCCGAGGACATGGTCGGACTGGGGGACGTGGGCCTCTCAAGTGCACCGTACTAATCATTCTGTGGATTATTGTTGGAATTTACATGGCACACCATCTACATTTGCCAACCAGGTTTCTTCCCATGAGGATTCTCCAGCTACATATGGACCACCTGTTAGCTCGAGCACACCCTTAGAGCATGATCTTATCTCCATTCCGAAAGATGAGTATGCTCAATTTTTAGCCCATCAACAGGCTTCTTCCTCTTCCACTACTACTCTTGCTCAGTTAGGTACTGCATCTCACTGTCTTTTATCCTCCACTAGCGACCCATGGATTATCGACTCTGGAGCTAATGAACATATATGACCTTTCGCCTTCTTCCTCTAATTATCATCCTATTGATACACCTCACGTGTCACCCTAGCCAATGGTTCCCACTCTAATGTTCGCTCGCCATACACATCCGAGTCCCTGATAGAATTGTTGTCATTCTACATGTTCCTGGTTTTCCTTTTAACTTGTTATCCATTAGTAAAATTACCAGAGCCCTTAATTGTTCTGTTAGTTTTTACCCTTCCTTATGCATTTTTCAGGATCTCAAGACGCGGAGGATGATTGGTATGGGGCATGAAGTTGGTGGATTATATTACATGGATCTTACATCTACGTCTTCTCAGGCTTTGCAATCGTCAACCTCAACCTCAGCTCTTCAGTGGCATTGTCTTCTCGGTCATCCTTCCCTTGCTTCGTTGAAGCATCAAGTCCCACATCTTCGTCATGAGTCTTCTATGCCTTGCGAAGCTTGTCAGCTTAGTAAGCATCACCGTGTCCCTTTTCCGTCAAGGGTTGTTCGTCGGGTTTCGAGTCCCTTTGAGTTAATTCATTTTGATGTATGGGGTCCCATTAATTTAGAGTCCAATAAATTTCATTATTTTGTAACCTTTGTGGATGACTTTTCCTGTATGACATGGTTATTCTTAATGAAAAATCGTTCCGAGTTATTTTTAATTTTCCAAGTTTTTCGTAATATGATCAAAACTCAATTTGCTCAAAAGATTCGTGTCCTGCGTTCTGATAATGCTAAAGAATATACATCTAATTCTTTTGCCTCTTATTTGTCTGAAAAAGGCATTATCCATCAAACCTCATGTGCTCACACTCCACAACACAATGGTGTGGCTGAACGCAAGAATCGTCACTTATTGGAAGTTGCATGTTGTCTTTTATTTCATATGCATGTCCCCAAACAGTTTTGGAGTGATGCTGTTCTCATTGCATGTTATCTCATTAATCGGATGCCCTCATCAGTGTTAGATGGTGTCTCTCCTCATTCTCTATTATATCCTTCTACACCTCTATTCCCTTTGCCACTGAAGGTCTTTGGGTGTATTTGTTATGTTCATAATCTGGGTCCTGGTTATGATAAGCTCGACCCTCGTGCTACTAAATGGGTTTTCCTTGGTTATTCCACAACACAAAAGGGATATCGTTGTTATAGTCCGGTTAGTCGCCGCTACCTCACTAGTGCAGACGTCACATTTGTTGAGTCTCTTCCTTATTTTCCTGTTCCTACTTCTTTGCGTGACTCATCCCTTGAGCCTGATGTTGTCTCTATTCCATTTCCTATTCCATATCTATCTGAGTCAGCCTCTCCTCCTACGGTCTTGTCTCCACGCTTGCCTGCTCCACTCCAGGTTTATACGCGCCGGCCACGCCCATCAGATCCTGCCTCTCCACCATCAACCTTACCGTCTTCAGATCCAGTGTCTCTGCCTATTGCTCTACGGAAAGGTAAACGTTCTTGCAGCACTCACCATCCCATCAGTCAGTTTGTATCCACTAGTCGTTTATCTCCTTCATTTTCATGTTTTACCTCCCATCTCTCTACTATTTCCATTCCAAAGATAGTGCAGGATGCCTTATCTGACTCTGGTTGGAGGAAAGCTATGGAATTGGAAATGAAAGCCTTACATCACAATGGGACGTGGGAGCTTGTTCCCTTACCATCTACAAAAAAGACTGTTGGTTGCAAATGGGTATACTCGGTTAAGTTTAACCCTGATGGTTCAGTTGAACGATTGAAAGCTCGCTTGGTTGCTAAGGGTTATACACAGACATATGGCATTGATTATGATGAGACGTTTTCTCCTGTTGCTAAAATTTCTTCTGTTCGTATTCTTATTTCTTTGGTTGCTAATCTTGATTGGCCCTTGTTTCAGCTGGATGTTAAAAATGCCTTTTTACATGGAGACTTATATGAGGAAGTTTATATGAAGCAACCACCTGGGTTTGTTGCTCAGGGGGAGTATTAGGGTTGTGTCTGTAAGTTAAAAAAGGCTTTGTATGGTTTGAAGCAATCACCTCGTGCATGGTTTGGGAAATTCTCTGAGGTAGTCTTGGAGTTTGGTCTTCAGCGATGTGAGACAGATCATTCTGTATTTCATTTGCATTTTAGTGCGGGATACATTCTTCTTGTGGTATATGTAGATGATATTGTGATCACAGGTGATGATTCAGGAGGCATTGCTAGATTGAAACTATTTTTACAACAGAGGTTTCATACAAAAGATTTGGGAAAGCTATGATATTTTTTGGGGATTGAAGTTGCTAGATCTCGAGCAGATATCAATTTATCTCAAAGAAAATATGTACTTGATTTGTTAGAAGAGACTGGTCTTTTGGGTGCTCGTCCTGTTGACATTCCAATGGATCCTAATCTGAAATTACTAAAGGATGAAGGGGAATTGTTTGAAGATCCTAGTAGGTATCGTCGCTTAGTTGGGAAGTTGAATTATCTCACTATTACAAGGCCAGACATCTCATATGCAGTTAGTATTGTTAGTCAGTTCTTGGAAGGCTCCTAGGGTTTCACATTGGGAAGCTGTTACTCGTATTGTTCGATATTTGAAACGAGCTCCTGGCCTTGGGATATTGTATAGACAGAATAAACATCTCCGAGTATAAGGGTTTACTGATGCAGATTGGGCAGGTTCTCCCTTAGACAGGCGATCTACTACAGGATATTGTACATTCTTGGGCGGTAATCTGGTAACTTGGAAAAGTAAGAAACAGACAGTAGTGGCAAGGTTTGGTGCCGAAGCGGAATATAGGGCAATGTCGCAGACTGCCAGTGAGTTGACATGGTTACAACATTTTCTCTAGGAAATTGGATTCCCAGCACCTACTCCTATCTCGTTATTTTGTGATAACCAGGCTGCTATACACATTGCGTCCAACCCCGTTTTTCATGAAAGAACCAAGCATATTGATGTTGATTGTCATTTTGTTCGAGAGAAGATACTCAGCAAAGATATATCTACACCATTCGTGAAGTCTAGAGATCAATTAGCTGATATGTTTACGAAATCCTTGTGTCGAAAGAAACTAGAGTTTATTTGTTCTAAGCTGGGCTTATATGATATATATGCTCCAGCTTGAGGGGGAGTGTTAGAAGAGCTTATTAGGGTTAATATGTTATGTGGGTATTTTGGTAATTGTATTCAAAGTTACAATATATATATATGCATTATGAGAGAGGGAGGCGACGTGAAGTTGAGACGTGCCTCCTCTGTTCCTCTCTATTTTTCATGAAACCTCACAACTAGAAATGGTATCAGAGCCTAACCCAATTAGCTGTGGTCCATCGTCTCCCATTTGTTGCACGTGTTGGCTTGAATGTCCTCCTCTCACATGTGAAGAGGTGTGTTGAAAGTCCCACATTGCTTGGGTATTAAGGAGATAGGCTATTTATAAGGGTGAGGAGATCTCAACTCTAGATCTAGCTTTTGGGTTGAGTTAGGCCTAAACCCATTTCTAACAGGTTTGTTAATCAGATACCAGGCATTTCGAAGATTGAATCAAGGTCTTCTCTTGGGGCTGCTCCTCCTGCTTTGATGCCTAGCCTTTTGTGGCGGGGTTTTCTTAATCCTAGTTTGAAGCCTAGCTCGTCTAACATGACACATGATTTGCTGAAACCCCAAAATTGCCCGGTAGAAGACAGTCAGTTTGGGGGGATCGTGGTGTGGGATAAGGGTGGCGAGCTATGGGGTGGTGGGGATGGTGGAGAAGGAGATTTTCTTGTCCCTCTAGATATATACCATCCATATGAGGAGATGGATGAGTGGGATTATTCTCCTGACCCCCTCAATTAGGATTATGATGAAATGGACGATCCGGCCTTGGCTTTGTTGGACGCCATTAAAGAGGATTTTTTTAAGGAAGCTAAAGATACTTGGGTAAAGTATAAAGGCAATAGGGAGTTGTTCAACTTGAAGAGCTTAGTTAACTATGGCTACTTCCAATCGGCGAAGGAAAGGCAAGGTGCAAGGGCAGCAACGCTGAGCCTCTTTATGGGTCTTGGGTTTCGGGTGGGAGGGCATGTGTCTTAGGGCTTTTGGGCTTTTGAGGGCTTTTGGGATTCTCTAGGTGTTTGTTTTTGGAGGTTTTTGGGTGGGTCTGTTGGGGTTCTCTGTGGGTGAGCTTCGGGTTCTCTCTTTTTTCTTTTTCTAGTTAGGTTTCTTAGCTTGTATACTTCCGGTGTACGTAGGGGCGCTTTACGCTTTTAATAAAACTTGTTTATTACTTATAAAAAAAACATAAATGCATTTTCTACACAATGACCAAAGACTGCTAATGTAAGCTTGTTAATTGCACTCTCACACGGAGGATTTTAGTGAAGAGTAAGCCTATTTCTTTTTTATTCTAAGACAATAGTTCTAGTGGTCAACTCACCTCTTTCAAATTGTTTCTAATTATTAAGAAAAGGTAACAAAGATCAAATATGAGATAGCAATAGTAATTAATTGTTGTGGGGGTTTGTTGTTTGGCTTTTCTGTGGGGAATGGGAATGATGGTGGGATTGATATCTCTCATATCTTTTTTCGTGGATGACACTTTAATTTTTTTGTGGGGCCAACCCAGATCACCTTTGTCTTTTACGTTGTTTGATCTTATGTTTTGAAGTTGTCTCGGGTTTGAAGATTAATTTGGCTAAGTCAGAATTGGTTCCTGCTGGTAATGTCAATAATGTAGAAAGGATTGGCTAGGATTTTGGGATGTAGGGTCTAATCTTTGCTCATAATGTACCTAGGTCTTCCTTTGGGTGTCCTTTAAAGCCAAATCTATTTGGGGTGGCATTATTGAGAAGATTGAAGATTGATTGGCTAGTTGGAAATGATTGTACTTGTCTAAAGGGTGTAGGATTACATTCATTGAAAGCACATTGTCTAATTTGCCTACCTACTTTGATGTTGGGGATTTTAGAAAGAAAATGGTAGCATGATAGGGTCGCGTAGTAATGTTTGTAGTTTATTGGAAGAATTGACAATGCGTTATAATTGATAAGGGGAAAAGGTAATTACTCCTTAAATAAATATGTACGTTCAGTAGAATCTCAACAACGTTTGTTAGTATTATTCTCTTACCTGCCTTACTGATTTCGACAACTCTAATTAAACAATGTAATTTGTAATAAAAAGGTAATGCGAGTTTTTTTTCTTTTTTTGATTGAACGCCCCAATCAGCTTGAGCTGACTATGCCTAGTCCAGTCAGATAGCACGATATTAACTTCTTTAGGGTCTTAACCTGGCATTGTCAAATATTCAATGGAAATCTTGTTGCAATTCACTTCACATCTGCTGTTGTAAATGAGGATTTCTAGACACAAATTTCTATTACGTCTGCCATATCACTTTTCATCATTGTCATTGGTTTTCATATGTGCTTAAATCTTGCAACCTCTCAATTTAAAATTTTGTTTGAGTGGTTCATGATTGAGAGTTGGAATTCTTTACTTTGTTCTTTGATAAGCTACGTTCCTTTAGATTGAGGTAGGATGTTTTGAGGTTAGTTTGTTCTATAATGTGTTAATGCCCCCATAATTGCACTCTTTTCTGGTGGAGGTGTATTTGGCAGAATAAGGCCCCTTTGAGAGTGGTTTTCTTCGCTTGGTCGGCCACTTTAGGTAATATCGTAACTTTGGATAACTTAAAGAAGAAGCATATCATTGTGGTTGATTGGTGTAGCTTGTGTAAGAAGATTGGGGAAATCGTTGACCATGTTTTATTCCATTGCAAGTTAGCTAGTGCATTATGGAACTCTATCTTCGGCTTGTTTGGTAGCCCTCAAAGAAAATTTGTTTGGGAGATGATTTCACTATGCTTGATGTGGTGTGTTTGGAGAGAAAGAAATGACCATAGCTTTGAAGACATTGAGAAGATAGTGGCAAAGTTAAAGACCTTTTTCAACTCCCATTTTCATTGGATGGCTGCCAGTGATTGTTTTAATATTTCTAGTTTTCAAGACTTCTTTCTTTTTTTATTTATTTATTTATTATTATTTTTTTTCCCTTCTTGTTAAGTGTTTCTCTTGTATAAATCATGTCTACTTGAGTGTGCCCTTTGGTGTTTAATGAAATTCGATTACTTGTCAAAAAAAAAAAAAAAAAAGTAAAATTCTATTTTCTTAATTCAGGTAGTTGCTTGCCCTTGTGCACTAGGCTTAGCCACACCAACTGCTGTGCTGGTAATGTCTCTGTAAAAGCTGTACTTCCTTATTTGATAGGAGATTTGGTTGAACTAATATGTGATATCACATTTTGTCTGACATGGAACGTTTTCCAGGTTGGAACATCATTGGGGGCAACAAGAGGACTGCTCTGGCGCGGTGGTAATATCTTAGAGAAGTTTTCAATGGTGGACACTATTGTATTTGACAAAACAGGGACCCTTACAATTGGCAGACCTGTTGTGACAAAGGTTGTGACTCCTGGACGTGTTGGAAGCACAGATTCAAAGTTGAGTGTTGATTGTTTTTTTCTTTTTGAAAAAGAAAAATATACTGGACCATTTAAGTGCAGAATTGCTCTTTTTAACTTTATGTCCGTGATGTCTGACTTAATTATCAATTTTAGAAGAAACAAAGCGCGCACACACATTGATAGGTTACGAACTCGGGGATAGATGAATTGGGGGATGAAAGTAGTAATGGAATGAAATATAAATTGATAGATTCCTCACTTAGGGTAGAAGAACACCATAATACTCCACTTAGGATAGGAGAAGGCCACAAAGACATACATCTAATTCATTCTCTGATCCTCATTAATAATCAAATGATCTTTAAATAGAAATATAAGTAGTTAAAGAAGACAACACCTAAAGTTATAATATTCAAATTAAAAAAAAAAACTCTAATTCTAATATTCTAATCTTAATATCAAATAAGCTAATACTAATTTAAATAATCTAATCCTAATGAATTGGAATTGCATCCCAATTCAATTATCATCCTAAGTAATCATAACCTTATCCCTATCATTCCTACCCCCTTAAAAGGACTTTGTCCTCAAAGTCTAACTAGATAGAATTAGAAATTTAAACTAAGACCACTAAAAATAAAAATCTTATACATGACTAATCTTATGCATGTAAAGAAATTGTTGGGTTTCCACTATCATCGTCCTCATCTGGTACTGCTTCTCCTTTTGGGCTATCATTGTCCTCTGCTTCAGCTTCAATAGTGAACAACCGTGGCACGGCGCACCGGTGGCCAGGTGTATACCACTCATTACAATTGAAGCATAGTCCTTTCTCCCTCCTTTGCTCCATTTCATCCCATGACTGCTTCTTTACTTGAAATCTGGTAGTCTTTGGTGATGGTGGTTTCGTAGTTAGGCTACTCTCCCATGGTGGCTTGGGGCTATATTTTGAAACGTCAGAATACGTTGGCTTCTTTGTGTGGTTCAGTTCGTCCTCCCTCATCCTTGCATATTCAATGGTTGCTCATAAGGTTCGTGGTTTGAATTTGCAGACATTTGAGGAGATTTCGGCCTTCAACCCCCTAGAAAGGTGCCGAAGAGTGTTTTCTATGGCCATCCTACCACTCGGTTAGCCAACTTTTCAAACTCGTTCTCATACTCTCGTAAAGAGCCCTTTAGTTTGACCCTAGAGAGAGCATCGTCATAATCTTCATATTCTATTGGTCCAAAATGAACCAGTATTTCTTTCTAAAAAATTGCTCAAGTGACGGCTGCCCATCCTCCAAATCAACATTCTTCAGCCATTGCCACCACTGGTTGGCTTCTCCCTCTTAAGTAAAACGCCGCAAGGGTTACCTTCTATCCTTTTCCGGTCTGTTGATACTCAAAGAATTGAGTAGCCCGGTCAAGCCAGACAAGGGGGTCATCACCATGAAATTGTGGAAATTCCATCTTCATGGATCGGTATGAATGACCATACTCCCGATGATGACGAGCGTGGCGATGTCGCGGGGGCGAGTGTGACGCCATGGTTTCCCGTTCTTGATTCGGTGGTTTTACTTTTGTTTCTATGGATGCAAAAGCCACGACTTTAGTGTTGCTGCAATTGTTTCCTTCATGGACTGCTTGAGTCTTTGCATGGATTCTTTGATTTTGTGGATATCGGTTTCCAGCTTCTCAATGCGTTCCTTCTAGGTTGTCATTGCTCAGATACCAATTGATAGGTTACAAACTCAGGAATAGATGAATTGGGGGATGAAAGTAGTAATCAATGAAATATGAATTGATAGATTCTTCACTTAGGGTAGAAGAACACCACAATACTCCACTTAGGGTTCGAGAAGACCACAAAGACATACGTCTAATTCATTCTCTGATCCTCATTACTAATCAAATGATCTTTAAATAGAAATACAAGTAGTTAAAGAAGATAACACCGAAAGGTATAATATTCAAATTCAAATAAACTCTAATTCTAATATCCTAATCTTAATATCAAATAAACTAATACTAATTTAAATAATCTAATCCTAATGAATTGGAATTGCATTCCAATTCAATTATTATCCTAAGTAATCATAACCTTATCCCTATCACACACACAATCATCCTTTGTTGCTAGGAGAGTTGAAATTGTCAGGTCCTAAGAACACCCTATCACTCATTTGTGAAAGTAGACAAAGAAATCTCATCTCTTTATTTTATGATCCACTTGTATTAGTAGTACTTCAGAATATAGTATCATATTAATTCATTTCAAGTTTGGAATCTAACTAATCACGATTGGTCTAGTGTCAAATGAACAGCCAGTGCAGTAAATTTCAATTAAGCATGAATACATTAGTTATTCCTTTGTAAATGATAAATTACCATTGTCCCAAGGCTAAGCTAATGGGAAGTGAGAAATTTGATTACTTTAGAGGTTTGCATGAAGAAGGTTAGAGAAAAGAGGAGGCTCGTTCAATGTTACTTAGCCAACTGCAAACATATTGTTATATAAGCTTAAATACCCTTAAACCCTAATACACTCTTTTAACACTCCTTGCTCAAGCTAGAGCATATATATCATATAGACCCAGCTTGGAACAAATATATTCTAACCGGTTACGACATAAAGATTTTGTAAATATGTCAGCTAACTGGTCTTCAGACTTCACAAATGCTGTAGGTTATCTCCATCAAGTATTTTGTCTAGGACATAATGACAATTGACCTCAATATGTTTAGTCCTTTCATGAAACACTGGGTTAGACGCAATATGTATAGTTGCCTAGTTATCACAAGATAACGGGATAGGAGTAGGAGCTGAGAAACCAATCTCCTGAAGAAAATGCTTTAACCATGTCAACTCAATAGCTATATGAGCCATTGCCTTGTACTCTGCTTCAGCACTAGATCATGCCACCACTAATTGTTTCTTACTCTTCCAAGTTACAAGATTACCGTCGAAGAATGTACAATATCCTGTAGTAGACCTTCTATCTGAAGGAGAATTTGCTCAATCTACCTCAGTAAAACCTTCTACCCTAAGATGTCCATTTGGTCTATACAATATCTCTAGACCAGGTTGTCTCTTCAAATAGCGAATAATGCAAGTAACAGCTTCCCAATGTGAAACCCGAGGAGCCTCCAAGAACTGACTAACAACACTAACTGTATATGAAATATCTGGCTTGGTGATAGTGAGATAGTTCAACTTCCCAACTAGACGATGATGCCTGCCAGGATGTTCAAATGATTCACCTTCATCCTTCAGTAATTTCTTATGTGGATCCATCGGAACATCAACAGGTCGAGAGCCCAAAAGACACGTCTCTTCTAATAAATCAAGTGCATACTTTCTTTGAAATAATTTTTTTTTTTTTTTGATAAGTCAGTGTATTATATATAAAAAAAATGGCGTCAAGCACCTCTAAGTACACAAGGACAACGCAAAGCGCCTCAAGCATACAAAGGAAACCCAAACCATCAATGCCTCTAGGTACACAAATAGTATACAAAGGAGCCCAAAACCAAAACCCGAAACAACCCAAAACAAGCAAAGGACCCAAAACAACCCTACTGTACAGCCCTAGCGCTCCTCCGAAAAAATCCTAGTGCCTGAGAGGAACGAAAATGCATTTTCGATCCCGACCAGCCCCGCCTCTTACCCTTCACGAGATATGGCATAATCCAAGTTTTTGAGCTCCCTCATCCCCTTAGGGACAGTAGCTTCAACAAGATCCTGAAATTTCTTGTCTTCACCTCCCCAAGACAACCCCAAAACCGGAGTGAGGTTCAAAGCGTTAGCCACCTGATCCTCCCTGACCACATGATTAACTCCAACAGCCTCCGTAATCAACTCTTTGTTCTTATTCAGCTGCTTAGCCAACTTTTCCTTCACCCTCTGGGTATACCACCATTGAGAGGAACTAAAGGAGTTAATGGGAATAGGCTTTGTCATGTCAGTCCCGACGGAAGACGGGCAGACCTGCGCCGAAGGCAAGACGGCAGCAACAGTGGACTAAACACCTTGCTTATCCTCTTGCATAGAGGGAAGGATCACCGCAACACCGCATGTAAAAAGAAGAGACAACGAAGACCCATCCTCCGTGGTGCTCCTTCCCTTGATCACCGGGCAATACCTCCTTCAACACCATCGAGAGGGGAGACAGCTCTCGGGCCAAGGAAACCACGACGAAGCGACTTCTCGCCAGCGTATATGCATCACCACTGGTTGATCTCCACCCCAGAGGAGGATACCTCTTCTTCCCTGCAAGATTGGCTCGCCGGCACATCCACCTCCCAAGGAAGAGCGAAAGCCTCCTTAATAATCTCCGAATCAGACAAGCCCACACAGGTTGTATGCAACGAGGAGTAAAAATCCTCCCAGTCCTTGCTCAAAGAACCCGCCGGTAAAAATCCAAAGAGCTCCTCCGCAGAGGGAACCGAAAGGGGCCGGCAACTGAGAAGACCCATCGCCGGCATCAAAGGGCACAACGGCTGAGAAGGGAAAGCCAGACTCCTCCGCCAAAATCACCGCCAGCGGAGTCAGCTCGAACCCCGAAACAGTCCCTTCAAGCTCCAGACCCGTTGTGTGCAAAGGAGACTTGGGAACACTGACCCACTTAGGCTCTAAAGCAGCCCCCTAAGCATACCCATTCACGACATCCCCAATTTGCATCACTTGAAGCCCATCGTCAGATGGCTCAAGCGCCTCCAGACGAGCTTGAGAAGCAAACGTCTTCGTTAGAGAAGTATCGGCTTCCTCCGACAAAGACCCAACCCCACTTCATCTTTCTTCCGGGCCACCGTCGAAGACCCAACACCCACGTCCTCTTCTGGGGATAAAGGACCCCCACTGTACGTCGCCTCCACCGCCGAAGGGAGTGCAGGAGTATTCAATGGAGAAAGCCCAACACCTGCAGATCGCACTGGCTCCGAAGGCTTGGCCTCAGAAGCACCCAGAGGATCTTCGGATGCCAGTGATGAAGCAGACAACATCACAGCCGAAGACTTAAGGCGACGGGTTGGCCTTGTCCTCCTTGAGGGCTTTAGAAGAAAGCCCAGCCCAATCTTATGCCGAGCCTGCCCATTACTTAGCCCAAATCCCTTAATGCCTTTCAAAGAAACCAAGACAGCCTTTATACGTTTATCCACCGTCAAGACTTTTGGCCCATTAAGCAAGCCTTGAAGCAACTTGACCCATACCCGGCCCAAACCAAGCTGAAAAAGCCCTACCAAACGATTGACCCATCCTTGGACTGAACTGGCCTTCGTCTTCCTCACAGACGCAGACGCAGTCGCCGACCTAGGCTCTTCCTTCGCCGGCCGCTTCACTACCCCACCTTTCGCCGCCTCACCTCGCACTTTATCCTTCAGCTCAAGACATGGCTTCGATTGCAAAACCTCCACAAAAGAGCGAATCTTAGATTGCCCTGCAAGGACCCCAACCCCCGCAAGCTTGGACGAAACGTTCTGCGTACTTGCCGCAATTCGAGACTCGGCCACCTTCGCATCAGACTGACCCTTGAGGCTAGCTATCAACAGAAGCAGTTCGCCAACGAACCGACGCCACCCCCACCCGAATCGACCCTCCGGGAGCCATAAAACCCCTTTTCGGCCACCCTCCGCATAAATGGACACCTCCAAATATCTCCCAGCCTTATTGGAACCCCCATGGACCATCAGAGCCTTGTCCCCCTCACGGAACGACTTGGCGATATTCTCCTTCTCCTGACTCGCCGCTTCCACCGTGTCTATCAACCAAGTAGAGCCTTGGGTACTCACCAGAATATACCCAACGAATTTCTTCCTCCTTTCCTCCAGCCGGAACAGGGAGGACCCTTCCTTGGACGAAAACCTAAAAGATTTAGCTTCGATGGAAAATAGCCGTTCCATCACAGCGACACTGGGCCCTAAACGCTGTACCTCTCGAATCTACATGAGCTCTGGCGACGGCAAAACTGGGTTTGGTTTGAAAAAATTTGAAAAGAGCGAGGAGAGAGAACGGAGAGAAATTTACTGTAGAGAGTCACCTACTTTGCATTTAAGTTATCAACATATAATTGATACCTGCTCGAGATCTAGCTACTTCAATAGCTAGAAAAAATCAAAGTTCGCCCAAATCCTTTGTATGAAATTGTTCTTGTAGAAATTGCTTTAATCGGGCAATGCCATATAAATCATCTCTAGTAATAACAATATCATCTACATATACCACAAGAAGGATATAGCCTGCACTAGAATGTAAGTGAAATACGGAATGATCCATCCAACATCTTTGAAGACCAAACTTCAATACTGCTTCAAAGAACTTTCCAAACAATGCCTGTAGTGATTGCTTGAAACCATACAATGCCTTCCTTAATTTACAAACACGTCCTTGAAACTCCCCTGAGCAACAAACCTTGGTAGTTGCTCCATATAAACTTCCTCACACAAGTCCCCATATAAAAACTGACAGAACAAAAGTTGCCAAAAAATGACCTGAACCGGATTGAATTAGCAAATAGGTCTGAACCATGGTGAACAGAAATGAACCAAGAGAAATGTCATAAAACTTACCTGAACCGGCTGCAAACCAGCTTGAACTGCACTGAATGCTCTGTAGAACGCTTGAGCTGTTTGTAAAATGGTCTGAACTGGAGGTAAAACAGGTCTGAACCGTGGTGAACTGGACTGGACCAGTGGAAACCAAAACATGGACAGCCTTACAGTTTGAGGTTGGGATATCCTTATCCCGAATACGCGACAGCAAACACCTAGAACCAAATGCCCATCTTCTTCTTCGAAAAATCGCCGGAGACCAGCCACATGGTGCCAACGACACCCAAACTGTGCCTGTGACACCTATATCATGCTGAAAACACCTAGAGTGTGCTGAAAATGCCCAGACCGTGCCGACAACACCTCAACTACTACGAATAGAGCTGCTGGCGACACCCAACACCTATCTCTGGCAACTGTAAAGAGTACCAACCATCACAAACAGAATCGGCCGACTACACCAATTTTGCCAACAACGACGAATCCAAATCCAACCCTGGAGATGATGGTGAGATCACATCATTGGTGACAGCGAACTCGGCGCCATCTCCTATTACGGGCATGAAACCCAATAATGCAGATTCTTCGAGCAATAGCAAGACGAATGGGGTGTGAGAGAAGAAAGAAAAGATAAAAGGAGGGAGAAGGGGAAAAAAAATATTGAAGAGAAATACACAATATCAGGAAAATGTATAAACCTTAGGCTTTGATACTATGTTGAGAGGTTTGCATGAAGAAGGTTAGAGAAAATAGGAGGCTCGTCCCTAATACATTCTCCTAACAATTATTTAAACACTCCCCCTCATCAAGTGTGTTTAGGATTTCCTTCAACAATTAAGGTTTAATATGTGGGATATTTAACTTAAATGAAAGGTAAGTAGAGATTAGCAAGGTTTAAACACAGGACCTTCTATTATGATACTATGATAGATTACCACTATTCCAAAATATTCAAGCTATTAGGCAAGGTTAAATTTAGTTGTTTTAATTGTAAAGGTGCTTAGGTGTATTGAATCACTATTCGGTTTTTATTGTTGATAACATCTATTGTTTTATTTTAGCTTTTTATTTATTTTTTATTTTTTTGGTGATCTGCTTATGTAATTACTTCACTAATTTTGATATAGTACCATCAAAAAGGATTGAGACTCATTCGTGTACCCAAAAAAGGTGATGTTTATCCGTATAATCAGCTCGACTGAGTCTTGTCATTTGTTTCTATTTATTATATTGCTCAACAATCCAGTTTTTTGATTTCTATAATTTATGGTTACATTTCACAAAAATGTGATGAGAAAAGTAAATTTTATGTGATTTTTTGAGGCATAAAACCTTGAATATGTTCTATTAGGATTATGTTCTTCAAATAAATCTGATTATACAATGGGAATTCATTATTAATTCTCGTTTTGCATTTTCCTGTAAATAATCATATGCTTTAGAACCATTTTACGCTCGAGTTTACTTTATAATTAATAAATAAGTTATGATTTTCTTATGGTCACTTGTCTTGTGTCAGTGAGTATTTTACTATTTCACTAATGTGTCCAAATAGCGATAATGATTGAGTATTTTGAACCTGTTTGGTTAATTTTCTTTGATGCTAGCATATTACACAAAGACACTCTGAGCTCCATTGTGAATAGGTCATTGGAAGTTTATGGGGCTAGGAATCACTGAAAAGTATAACAAAACTGCTAGGCTTGTTTAAAATATAAGTGAATTCTATAGATACATATGGAGCCGCTTAAATGTTCATTGAAGAAAGATACAATGGAAAGTAAGGAGAATGTCAGTGATCACTAGATTTTGCCAATTAAGTTAACAATGAACTGCTCGGTGTGACTCTCCGTTGAGCAGAAATGCTGAAGGAGGTGTGGAGAATGGCCCCTTTGTGACTTTTTTGGACTGTTTGGAAGGAGAGGAATGCTCGTTGCTTCGAAGATACGGAAATGCCAATGGCGGAGCTTAGCAATAGGTTCCTTAAGTTGTTGTTTCTTTGGGTGGGAGTTTTGAATATTCCTCAAGTCTCCAATTTGCAGAGTTTTGTGCAATTGTGCTCTTCTTTCTAGTTTTAGGGATGGTGGCTTTGTATACTTCCTATGTACTTGGGTTGCGCCCCTTTGCGCTTTCAAAAAATTCTTACTTTATCAAAAAAAAGTTAACAATGAACTGCTTGTTCTGATACAGTGAAAATTCCCATCATACCTGGTCCGAAGTTGAGGTTCTGAAGCTAGCTGCTGCAGTGGAGTCAAATACAGTTCATCCAGTTGGGAAAGCAATTGTGGAAGCTGCTCAGACTGTTAATGGCCAGAATGCAAAGGTACATTCTTATGTGGCTTGATGAACGTGTGTTTTCCATTTAGCTTTCTTTTTAATTTATTTACAGTCCAGCTTGATGAATGTGCATTTTCCATTTACCTTTCCCTTAAATTCTTTTAAATGTATATCATATGTAGTCCATCCAACTGTTTAATTTTTCAAATTTATTTAATTTGGGATATTATGATGTGAACCATAAATTGATAGACTTGATCTTCTTTCAAGCGTAACTCTTTGCAGCTGTGGACAATATTATAACATCTCAACTTCTATAATTTTGCTATTGTTTTGAGGTAAACTTATAAATGATTTTGAGAAATTCATGTAAGTTGTTTTAGGTGTATTTGGAGAAGGCTTGTAAAATTATTCTTCCGGATTGGAGGAGCAGTTGTCTTTTCTTTTCTTTTTTTCTTTTTTCTTCTTTATTTATGTAATGTGTGTGTGTGTATGTTTGTAATGATGTAGGCTACAAGAAGCCTACCAAGCTTGGGACCATAGAATTTTAAAACCAAGAAGGAAAAGGTTTTAGACCCAAGACATTAGGCAAACGCATGAAAGGGCAATTCAGCTCCATAGGCCGCAAAAACCCCATCTAACGACAATTAGAACCCAAATAAAATTAAGAAACAACAGAACTAAATCCAGGATTTACAAAATGGACAGAAGTCTTTCTCAATATGCACTATCTACCCTTTTTTTTTTTTTTGACATTAGGGAACCATTACTAGGCAGGGCCCTTCAAACTCACCCCTATAGAGTAAAGCTTAGTTTTAGACAAAGACATTAGGCAAACGCATGAAAGGGAAATTCAGCTTCATAGGCCGCAAAAACCCCATCTCACGACAATTGGAACCCAAGTAAAATTAAGAAACAATAGAACTAAATCCGGGATTTACAAAATGGACAGAAATCTTTCTCAATATGAACTATCTACCCTTTTTTTTGCTGTCTTCTTTTGTTTGTTTTCTTCTAAGCTTGCTGAGCTATATCATTTATCTTCTTATTCATAGTCATTTTCTTTGATAAAGTCCTCTTCTTTATTATGCTATGCTGTGTCTTTCCTCTACTGGTCTCTTCTGTATTAATCTCAGCATTATTTTCTTAAAAAAAGATTAACTTGATTAGGCTAAAGCCCAATTAATTGATCCACCTCTGCATTTTTGGTTCCCTTCGGAAGTAACTTCTCTGATGATTGAACCTCATCTATTTCTATCTGTGCCATTATTTTCTCTCAAACCTATTGTTTATGACCTTTAGTATTTTATCTGTGATGTGTCCATGCACACTTTGAGCAGTACATTTCTTTTCTTTTTTGATAAGGTAATTTGATTAAAAAAAAGCGTAGAGGGAGAGAAATGAAAGAGAAAGTCAGAAAAACTGATCACTAAAAGGGCTAACCAAGCAGCCGTCCAAGAGTACAGAGTAGAAGAAAAAATGAATAAGTTCCTCTAAGGTCCTACTGGAATTATCAAAGCATCTAGCATTTCTTTCATTCCACAAACACCACATAAGACATAGAGGGATCATCTTACACACTACCACACACTGAGAACGTCCTCCCAACCACCAGCAATCGAATAAATCACCAACCCTGCGAGGCATAACCCAAAGCATCCCAAACCGACTAAAGATAGTATGCCAAAGAGCACTTGCAATCTCGCAATGAAGAAGGTGATCGACTGTCTCTCTATTCTTCTTACACATATAACACCATTCCACTACCACAATATTCGTCTTACACAAATTATCATGAGTCAAAATTTTTCCAAGAGCCGCAGCCCACCCGAAGAAAGGCACTCGCAACGGCACCTTAGTACGCCAGATACTCTTCCAAGGAAACACCTCATGGTCAAAGTTGGACAAGGCTTTATAGAATGACTTTACCTCGAAATTACCCTTCTTGGACGAGGACCAGCGAATGCGGTCCACATTTCCAAGGGAGATCTTACAAGAATATAACCGATCAAAGAAAGAAAGGACCATACCCAACTCCCAATCCTGGACAGACCACACAAAGATGACGTTCCACTCGACAATACCGTTTCTCCATATAAAGTTATCCTTCACCCAAGCTTCTTTGTACATTTCTTAGGCTCCCAAAATACTTCCATTTAAATTTAACCTTAACATTGTTTGACAATCAGATCTGAAAACTTTCAAGCAGCTACTACCAACCTTAATTTCCAAATGAAAATACAATCTTATTTTCTTTCCTAAAGGGTTAGCCACACGCAAAGTCTTTGCAATTGCACCCTCTGGCCACCACCAGGGTCCAACATTCCTGTTGAGTATCAAATAATTTAATCCATACAGGAATACTAGCCAACTATCAGTTCAAGATTGGGGGTAGAATACTCTGATTCTCTTCTACAAATTCTTTATGCTTGATATATGAGTGGAGTTGGAAGCATACTTTAAGGTGGAAGTTGAGCAGAATTGTTCGTTTTTCCTATTCAATTTAGGCAGATAATAATTTTCTGTAGAAGAGTATTTGGTGTGCAAGATATCGCTCTATGGTCTCTTTTCTTAGGACACAATTTGACAGATGATAGTTTGCATTACACTGAGAATTGTGTTCTTGGTGTTGCACGTGCAAGGATGATGGAACTGATGATCATTTGCTCCTCCATGATCATTTGATTTTTACACTATCTGGGATGCATTGGCTTATGCCTAAATCAATGCTGAGTTAGCCAAAGTTTGAGGGTGGGTGACTAGCATAGAAACTGCTTCATGTCTTATGTAGTGTATTTGGTGAGGGAAACAAGTGGACTTTTGAAGGTTTAGAGAAGTCCATGAGAGAAATCAAGTTGATTTTTCTTAAAAGTTCTGCTCAGATGGGTTTCAGTCCACCCTTCATTCGGTTGTGTGGTATCTTTGTTTTGTCTCTTTTTTGTTTGTTTTTGGTTTTCTAATTGTCATTACAGGGTCATTAACATATTTATGTGGTTTATAGGACATGCATTGTTGTGTTTTAAGCTTTATCAGTCATCATTTTATTTTAATGAAATTACTCTTCTTGTTTATTTATTTATTTATTTTTTTGGTCTAAGAAGCTATTTTTGTAGGTGGTGGATGGAACATTCGTGGAAGAACCTGGGTCTGGTACAGTAGCCATTATTGGGAACAAAAAGGTCTCTGTTGGCACGTTGGACTGGGTTCAAAGGTATTGTAGTCATTTGTCCTTTTTATTACATGTGACAGTGATTCGCTGTAGAAAATACTGCAATCCGTTTCATTGCATTCAGGTTTATAGCAATGGATATTTATGTTAAACTACAACTTATCCCAAAAGCTTAAGTTGATAGGAAGAGATAAATTTAATCATATAATCAATACTTTAGCACTTTCCTCACGTGTGGGCAAAAACTTCATTTTTTAATAGTTGGGGCCATACATGTAGAGTATTTCATTAAAATGGGAATGAATAACTGAAATAAGGTTTCGAACTCAAGACTTTTCGCTCTGATACCATATTAAATTACCACTCATTCTAATAGCTTAAGCTGCTAAGGAATACTTAAATTTAATCATTTAATCAATACTTTAAAACTCTCTTTTATGTGGGCTTAATTTTTTTTTTTTTTTTTAATAGGTAATGTGCAACATGTGAAATCTTTAATTTAAATGGGGTGAATTGACGGAGTTAGGGTTCGAACACAAGACCTTTGGCTCTGATACATGTTAACTATCACTTATCCCAAAAGTTTAAGCTAATAAGAAGAGATAAATTTAATTATGTAATAAAGACTAACAATTCATGTATCACTTAATGTCCAAGCCCTCTACGGATTCTGCTCTACCTGCCATCTACTATTCTGCATCTACCTGATTGCTTTGTGACCCTTGTTTTTTCTTTTCTTCTTCTTCTTCTTCTTTCTCTCCCTCCCTCCCAATTTTTTCATTTGCTTTGCAAATACTACTATTTTTTCACATTTTGTTTGCCCATCTTTTGGAACCAAACTATTTTAGAAAACCATTCTGTTGTTGCATTCAAATGACACTGTTAAACTTTCTATTAAAGTTTCCTTAATCTATTCAAGTTCAAACAAATTTTCTATTCCTTAGTGAATATAATAGTATTTTGGACATATAACAAACTTTGCACAGTGGACAAGCACTCTAAGACATCCAAAAAGGGAATGGTGGACAAAGAAAATGGGACGGAGGGTGTTTTAGAAGTTCTATTTGAAGCTCATTCTAACTTAATCTCTACCACTTTTTGGTGATTTGCTACCTGAAGAGCGGATATTCGTCAAACAATGGATGGCAAGTTTAAGGTTATTCGATTTGTTTGGCATTGGGATAGTGAAATGCAGCGATATCATGGAATAAATTCTGTTGTGTGGTATAGTAACTGAGTCACACCATTTAATTAATGTTAAATTAATTCGTTTCATTATGTATGAGAGTGGTCCAGGTCCTTTGTCATCCTATTAGTGAGCAAACTCTTACTATGCTCGTCATGAGTTTGATCTATATGAAACTCTTTCTTGAGTTCCATGAGCGTGATAAGTTCAAGAGAAGTTTGAATGCGCCTGCCATTTCTCTTATTCCTAAGAAAGTAGGGGTTGTTGAGGTTAAATATTTTTTCCCTATTAGTCTGGTTAGTCGTATCTATAAAATTAAATTGAAGGGTCTGGCCAACTGATTGAAAACTATTTTGGAAAACATCATTTTGAAGTCTAAGAATGCGTTTATCAAAGGTTGTCAGGTCCTAGATTCTGTTCTCATCGCCAATGAATGCATAGATAGTCGTCTCAAATCTGGAGAGCCAGAAGTGTAATGTAAATTGGATTTGGAGAAGGCTTACAGCCACGTTAGCTGTGATTTCCTTGTTATATATATGTTAGCGAGACGTGGATATGGGGAGAAATTGAAAGGATGGATTGTGCACTGCATATCCACTGTTCAGTTCTCTATTGTGATTTAATGATACTCCAAGTGGCTTTTTTCAATAGCTCTCGTGGCTTGAGACGAGGTGACCCTCTATCCCCCATCCTTTTTGTGATTGTTGTGGAAGTTCTGAATTGGATGATGTTTTCCATTGTGAATGGGGTGCTTATTCATGTTTTTTGATGGGGGCTAGGAATGATGACTCATTATCAGTCCGTTCATCTTCAAATGATTTCCTTATCCTCCTCTGGGGTGGCACCAAATAATTGTAGATACCTAAGATGTGTTCTCCTTTGTTTTTGAGCTGCTTCTAGACTGAAAATCAATTTGGCTAAATCTCAATTGGTCCTAGTTGGTTTTATGTTGCCACAAGAACATGATATGATATATGGAATCAACTTAACTTTGTCATCCTTAGTATCTTATGTGTGTATATATAGATAGACAGACTCACACCCAAAGAAAATAATTTTCTTCAGTCCAAAAGAGCAACTATGCAGCATGGTTAATAATTAAAATACTTCAAGGAAACTAGTAATGATTTCTAATCATGGGTCTTAGACATTCTTGTTTTGTTTTGTTTTGTTTTTTTTGTTTTTGTGTTTTTGTTTTTTTTGTTTTTTGTTTTGTTTTGTTTTTTTGTTTTTTGTTTTTTTTTTTTGTAAGTTTGAATCACATGTAATATTTTTTCTTCTGCAGGCAAGGAGCTAATGAGAATCCATTTCAAGAAGTGGAGGAGCCTAAGAATCAGTCCTACGTCTTTGTTGGAGTAGATAACTCTCTTGTTGGTCTTATTTATTTTGAGGATCAAATCAGGGAAGATGCTGGATTCGTGGTTGAATCTTTGTCTAGGCAGGGAATTAACACATACATGCTGTCTGGGGACAAGAGAAGTACTGCCGAATATGTTGCATCTGTTATTGGTATTCCAAAAGAAAAGGTAAGAAATATTCAGTTATCCTTCTTAACGACATTCCATGACTGAGTAACTCAATGTAGAGGTTGATATTCTAGCACTATCTTCTACCTGTTAGGATGAATGTTGGTTTCATAGTCTAGATGGAAGTGGATTGGTGAGCCTTATTATGAGAAGATACCTTATTAGGAGAAGACACCACTCAAAGAGATAAATGACACATGGGAGCAATAATTAAGGAAATATAATGAGATTGCATCATATCAAGGCGGTGGTTGGAATTTTTTGCTATCTAGCCACAAAAAGGTCTGGGGTTCAATCCCATATGCATGAGTTTTATATGCCTACGAGAAAAAAGAGAGGAAAAAAGTAAAGGAAGGCCACAAAATTGCTTAGTCATCAAGGAAAACAGCTCTCTAGCTGGAATGACCAATCTGATCACTATTAACTGTTAGATGAGCCAGAAAATGTACCTGCTCAATCATTTTCAAAAATACAAAACAAAACAAAACATTAGAGGTAATGTTGTCCCATATGACTATTAACATTAGATGAGCCAAAAAACCTTCCTGCTTGATCATTTGTCATGTTAGATATAATGTTGTGCCATATCATTTTCTAATAGTTTGTTGTCTTTGAAATCTTGTAAGTCCCACGATGACATTACCCTTTCTTTTGATGGGCAAGTTTGTAGCAACAAAATGAACAACACAACCTGCAAAACAAGCCCAACAAAAGGCAAGCAATCCCAAAACCAATAGGGTTAATTTTCAGACTCGGGCCCTAGGTCCAAAGCTGGTCTTGGGCCCTTAATGGGTTCAGCCTCGAGTCCCGGGCTCAAAGTGGGCGCTGCTCGGTTTGTTGCTCCCCCGGAGCTGTCACCAGAAGTTATGGCATCGACAATCAAGTCTGGTGTTTTCCGATATGATGGGTTTGCTCTGACAATTTCAAAGATGTCAGATTATGCTGATGGTTGTTTGCCAGTAGGTTTGGATTCCCTGAACTCGTCAGCAGAATGAGGTAAACCCCAAAACTTGCCTAAGCGCTTGAAGTTTTATAATCGTAAGTCCATGGGCCTTGAAGATGGATGTCGACCTTCTTGCGAGAGAGTGGTTGTTGGTGATATGTGCTCTTCCTATTTTTCCTTCATTCCTAGGCTTGAGCATGGCTTCTGGTGTTGATATTGCGGGGTCCTCTAGGCTAATTTCGGTGGTGGATCCAAATGGTTTGCGGGAGGTCATGCCAGAGACTGTTTTGGTCCGGGCAAGTTCGTCTGTCATGCTCTGGCTTGATGGGTCAGTTATGGCGAGGTTTGTTGATGCCATAGGTCTTTTTTTGTTCCCACCAAGGCTGTTGTAATGCTTTCACCAGATTTTGTCAGGGATGATATGGTGGCCTCCCCTTTCACAGCTCTCACCGAGGCTGGTGGTTGTCTCCCCTCTGTTCTCAGATTGGGGTGAAACTTTAAAGGGGGTGATCAGCAAGAGGGAGAGTTAGGGATGGGGAATGGGTTGGATAGTGCTATGTGTCTCGTGGATGGTTTGGATGGGGCTGGTGTTGATATTGGAGTGGTGGGTGATGGCAGCTACTCTGAGGCAGTGCAATGTGCGAAGGAGATCTATCCCATTCTGGGGATCTCTTGTGGGGTTAATGACAGATTTTGGACCTTTTGACAGTTCTTGAAGAGGAACAACATCATGAGGTTTTGGTTTCTTCTTCTGTATACTCCCTTTGTAATTAGGTGTGCCTTACGCTTTTAATGATAATGTCGATTACTTGTAAAAAATAAGAAATAAATAAAAAACTAGGGACTCTAAAGGGGGCTTTTGTTTAAGAGTAATGTAGGAGATGCCCATGCTATTGCCTAGGTAGGTGAAAGAATCCAACTGTTCTTATGGCATGACCCCAGGGGTTTAAGAGCCACATTGATTTGACCCATTCAAGAGTAGCCTACAAGTTTGCAATACTAGCCATTAGAGAGGAAATACCTAAATTATCCCTTCTTTAATATCGTTGGGAAAGCCTAGTAAATTGGTAAGCTAACACATATCTTTGTTGTGTTAGCTTTCTCTAAGCATTTGAATGGAATGCTTAAAACTTTTAAGATTGTGAGAAGACGGTGACAAAATTGAAAGCCATTATGCTCAAATCTCTTTATGTTTGCATGGTTGCCTACAGTTCTCGTTTCTCTAATTTCTTGAAATTTCTTGATTTGTGGTCTTTTTTTTTCTTCTTTTTCTTTTTAATTGGGTGTTTCTCTTGTATTTTTTTTCGTGTACAAGGGGTGTGCCTCTGCTTCTTAATGAGATTGGATTGCCTATCAAATATATTAGGTATTTGAGTAATGTCTTCTTGGATGTTTACATCCTGAGAGCTTATTTTGTCTCATCTCCTATTTGTGGATGACACCTTCATCTACTGTGAGGCAAACCTAGATCACCTCCATAATTTGTGTTGTCTTTTCTCATACTTTGAAGTTGTGTTAAGTTTGAAAATTAATTTGGCTAAATCAGAGTTAGTCCCTATTGGCGTTGTGGAAGATGTTGAAGGCCTGGCTTGTATCCTTGGTTGTAGGATTTCTTCTTTGCCTATGAAGTACCTGGGTCTTTTGTTGGGGGCTTCTTTGAAGGAAAAATCAATTTGGGATGGTATTGTTGAGAAGGAACGAGGTTTGGCTTGTTAGAAACAACTTTATTTGTCTAAGGGTAATAGAATTACTTTGATCAAAAGCATTTTATCTAATTTTCCAATTTATTTTTTGTCCCTCTTCTCCCTCCATATTAGTCTTGCTAATCTTATGGAGAAACTACAGTGGGATTTTTTGTGGGGCAGAGTTTGTTGTGATTTCAAATTCCATGTAGTAAGTTTGTCAAAGATTTGCAATCTGATTTCCTTAGGTGGTTTAGGCATTAAAAATTTGCTTCTTTTTAACTGTGCTCTTTTGGGGAAGGGGTTATTGCTTTATGCCACGAAGAGAGGTTCTGTGGAGAATGATTGTGGAAATTAATATAACATGTGGGGAGTGTGGTGTTCAAATGCTGTTAATGGGTGTGGGATGAATTCTCTAAATTTATTAGATTTGAGGTAGGTGATATTTCTAAGATCGGATGCATCATGTGTGGTGTGGGGATAGATTTTGAAGGCAGCTTTCCTTGACAGTATACTCGCATCAAGGACGCTTTAGTGACAGATCACTTTCAGTTTTCTAATGGCACTTTATGGTGGAACATCACTTCTATCATAAGTGCATGACTGAGAGGTGGATTCAATTACCCAGACTTGTGGCAAGCAATCTTCCGTCTATTTGGGATAGAGTAGGTCATGCCTCAATGGGTGGTGGAGCTTTTTGCTTGTTGGAGAGTACAATTTGAAAGACATTGCAATATAGAAGTTTGGAAGATGATTCCATTGTGCTTAATGTGGTGCATTTGGAGAGAATGCTATGCTCAAAACTTCAAAGAGTCTTTATGTTCAACTCTCTTTAGGATTGGATGGATGCGTATAATTATTTTGTTTTTCTAATTTCTTAGAATTTCTTGATATGTGTACTTTTTAATTGGGTATTTCTCACGTATATTTCCCGTGTACTGGGGTTGCAGCCCTTTGTGCTTCTTTATTAGATTGGATATATATATATATCCTATATTTTTGGTTAGAGAATCCCTCAATGGTTGTCTTTGGGACTTGGTATCGGTTTGCATGTTAGTTGCGCCTCTCGACTTAATAGGTCAAGCTTTGGAGTCAGATACTCTAACATAGTAGCAGAGGCTAGTGTGACTGTTTTGGACTGCGTGTGAAAGACTCATTTGTCTATGTTTTGGATTTGGTTGAGTTGTCAGGCCACTTGTTTTTGTTTCAGATAAGGTTGGGTCATTAGTCCTGGATGAGAGGGGGTGTTAAGGAACTGCATTAGTTGGCTCTCGTCACTTTATAGCTTAAGCTCTTGGGTTGGATTCTTTAGCAATATGTTACAATTCTTATCATTATCATGAGTGCTTATTTTTTAGATAGATGGACATTTGCATTAGGTTTATAACAAGTGAACCAGTTGATTTGGAATTTCCTTTGAATATTGCAAGTGTAGGTTTTCTTTTTGTTAATTCTTCTTTATCTTTTTTCCTTTTTTTCTTTCTGTAACTGCCATTGTAGTGAGGCTTGATTGTCGTAAAGTGATTAACTTGTAGAATATCCAAAATTATTCAACAATGGATATTATTAAAAAAAGATTTTATGCAGTAAAATGTCATAAACATGTTGCAACTGCAGGTAGTATCTGGAGTTAAACCTGATGAAAAGAAGAAGTTCATAACCGAACTTCAGAAGGGTCAGAACATTGTAGCCATGGTTGGTGATGGAATTAATGATGCTGCTGCCCTGGCTTCATCAGATATTGGAATTGCCATGGGAGGGGGTGTAGGAGCTGCTAGTGAGGTGTCTTCTATTGTGCTGATGGGCAATAGGCTCTCGCAGGTATCTTTGAGGCAGCATGTCCTTTTTAACTTTGTAACTCCCTCCATATATATTTATTTGGAGATACTTATTTAGTTTCTCTAATTAGCCAGGAATCCAATTTCTGTGCTTTTGGTCTCAGACATCTGTCCTCTTTGCAGCATTAAATAGAACTGCCATTTTCAATTATTGAAATTCAAGTTTTTTTTTTCTCTTTGGCAGTAATGTATCACTTTGTTTCTCTGTGCAACAAGTAAGAAATTGAAGATGTATAACCAGTATTACTGAAGGTGCACCTAAACACAAAATGAGCAAAGGCCCAAGGCAAAACAAAGTGCCTTCCCATGAAAAAAAAGTCTCCTTTTATTCGATGGGCTGAGGCACATGGCTCTCAGAAGCCTTCATTAATTTTTCTTAACTAATGCCTTTTTTCTTTCCCATCTGTTTTACTTCAATTAGGTTTATATATCTAGTTAAATAACCATCTAATGTCTACAGGTCCTGAAACAAAAGTGCCTCTTTAATATTATATATTTTGGAAAAATTTTGTATCAACTAGTTTTATCTGATTTCATCATATGAGCAATCCTCTATGTTGATTTGGCATCTCGTATTATACTGGTTGGTTGACCTAGCTCACCTACATGCAGTTGCTCGATGCTTTGGAGCTCAGCAGGCTAACCATGAAGACCGTCAAGCAAAATCTCTGGTGGGCTTTTGCCTACAATATTGTAAGTTTATGCATCATATAAGCATAGCCTTCTCTTCTCTTTTTTTATTTTTTTATTATTTTTATTTGTTTTTCTTTTCTAATTAGTTTCAGTAGTGAAACTGCATATGAAATAAGCACCTTGGAAGAGAAGGTCATATGCCTTTGTTTGGAGTTTTTTGACCCGGGTTAAAGGGAAATTTAAGGCAAATATCAGTTTCTTCCTCTTAATGGTCTGGGATGATAATGGATGTGGGTGTGAAACTTTATTTCCCATATGATTGAAAAGAAGATTCTGAGGCTAATATTGGGTTTCAACCCTCATATATTTTATGCCTAAAAGGGTCTAATTTCCCAACTTCAAGTTGGTAATACTGCTTTCAACTTCTTGAACATATTTGAAGTTTATTTCCTAATAAGGCAAATTTGATCTAGTAGTATCCAAGAAGCCTAGCAACACCACCAATAGACCCATCAGTCCATTTGGATCAACCCACTACCTAGATGAGTGAAGTTATTTTGTGTTGATGCGTCTACTCTCTAAACTACTGTTATTCTATAAATTGTAGTCATGTTTTCAGTTTAGAAATGTCTTGTTACAAGCATGTGGCTTTGATTTGCTTGAAGGGTTGAAACTAAAAAAGATATATGTAGTCAATGGCTGGATTGTAAGGTCGCTATAGGCTTGTATATAACTGAATATAAGATTTTCGTGGTGTCATATTATGCAGCTTTTGCCTAATTTTTCGATGAGAAAATGGGTCTTATGCCATTAGTACTTTTGTACAGGTTGGAATTCCAATTGCTGCCGGGATGTTGCTGCCATTTACTGGGACCATGTTGACTCCATCAATTGCTGGAGCCCTCATGGGTTTGAGTTCTATTGGGGTGATGACCAATTCATTGCTTTTGAGGTACAAATTTTCCTCGAAACGAAAACTGGTGTACGGTTCATATCCATATGCCAAGATTCATTCGGATTCTGATCTTCTCGCGGACCAGAAAAGAAAACAAAGCAGCGTGATTCTGATTCTAAGAGAGAGACACGTTAACAGAAGAATAGAGTGAATGGATTGGAGCATAGCAAGAGAGAGAGAGGGATTCTTGGAAATGAGCATTAGCATATGAAAGGCTAACATGGAAGAAATGAGCATTTGCAAGCGATCCCATTTTGGAAGAGAGAAAGGGGTAACCTCATTGCTTCTTTGAATACAAATTTCAATATCCAAGAGGATTGAAATTGTTTGATCGATGATATAGAGTTAGAAATAATATGGGCATGTTGCTTTTTAGACTTTTGACCCAACTTGTTCTCCTGGCTGATTTATGCCTAATAATGTGCTTTCTAGGGTTTTCATAAGTAGTTGACCATTGTCCTCTAGCGTTGATTATTGAATTTTTAGTTCGTTGACTTGTGACTATCCGTCCGGCTGTATAACTTAAAAATCGTTCTAGCCAACAGTAGATAACAGAAAGGACAACTTTGGAGTTTTTCGGGTAGCTTTTTTCAACTTTTGGGAATTAAGTTATTTTTCTGTTATTTTCCCATACAATAGCTAATTATTTAGTGTATAAAATCCGTTCCTCTTCCCTTGGTAATCACCAACGTGTTGAGAATCAGTCCTTTGTCTCATATCAAAGCAATTATTGAGACTATGAAACTATAAATAAAATAAAAGGTAACGTTTACTTCACCTTCTCAAATTACCACCCTAATGATAATCTATCAATTGCGACAATTTACCCCCTAAATTGCCAAAGTAACGACAATGTACCCCAAATGACAAAATTATCCTTACAAAAATAAAAACAAAAATATTCATTTTTATTTTTTCAAAATTTTAAGGATAATTTTGCCTTATTGAAAATTTTACACGGGTAATTAATTGTTATTTTGCTAGCATTTGGTGATACATTATCATTGTTTCGGTAGTTAGAGGGTAAATTGTTGCAATTGATAGTTTGAGGGTAGATTGTCATAGGGGTGGTAGTTTGAGAGAGTTAAATGGATTTTACCTATAAAAATAAAATCTAGGTAAACTTCAACTTTAAAATAAAATCTAGGAAAAACTGTTCATTTGTAATTATCTTCTTAAATTTTAAAATTCTTAATTAGTGTTTTCATCTTTCAATTTTACCTATCTATTATATTTTCAATTAAATCTTATCAAAATTTCTAAAACAAAATATAGGGATAAATGCAAAATTAGTTCTTGAGGTTTGCCTAAATCACTCCTTGTAGTATAACAAATAATTTACAGGTCCTTATAATTATCCTAAATTACAAATTACTCTCTATGGTATAAAAAATAATTTATAAGTCTTTAGGGTAGGTCAAAATTACAGTTTACTCCCTAAAATTAGTTTCCATTAATTAACTTAACATAAACCGTTACTTTGTCACGTTATCGTGATAATAAATTAACTTAATCTCTTTTATCTCCAAAATTTCTCTATTCGTAACCCTCCCTCATTGTTATAAGCAAGGCAAGGTAAAATTTTGTGGAAATAAGAAGTTAAGTTAATTTACTGTAGCAGTATGACATGATGTGAGAGTTGATATGTAATCTTAGCTGGCAATGTGATAAATTTTGTTTAAGTTTGTTAACGGAAATTGATTTCAAGGAGTAAACTGTTATTTTCACATACCTTGAGGACTTATAAATTATTTTTTATATCACATGGAGTGATTTGTAATTTAGGCCAACTACTTGAACCTATAAATTATTTTTTATACCACATGGAGTAATTTGTAATTTAAGCCCCACAAGAACCAATTTTACATTTATCCCTATAAAATATATATATATATTTTTCATAGATTCAATGTAAGTTTTTTTGCATATTCCATTTAATCTTGACCAATGCCTAAATCATTGCAATTTTTTTCTCTTTGGGAATTTTGACACTCTTCTGTTAAGATTTAACAAAAAAATCTTAATAGAATGAAATTGAAAAAATTAAAAGATATACTAAAATAGAGAGTTTTTGAAGTTTAAAGAGTTAATTGCAAATGTGATGAAAGTTCCTGAAGTAAAATTTTTCCTAAAATCTACAACACCAAATGAAGCATTAGTAATTTTAGCATCAACCCACGCTAATGGATTACATTCATCAATAAATGTAAATCTGTAAGCCAAAAGTTTCAAATATTTTTATTAACCATGAAGAAAATGTAATTATCATTTTGCCACTACAGATAAGAACAGCATTTCTTTTTGACAAGTCAAACAAGAAGCGCATAAAAATATCAAGAAGATAAAACAAAGTAATACACGCAAGATCTAGAAAGGAAACTAATGGTAGCCATCTTGGAGTTGCTGTATGTAAGTTGTTGTATTTCTCGCTAGATCTTCAAGGAAATAAAAAATACATAAGAAATAGCTGTTGTACAAATTTATTGTACTCGCAAGCGCACGAGTTGTGCGCAATATGGTGGTATACAAGTGCGAGATTGAACCCACAGGAAATTGTATTCCTGAATGCAAAATTAAATCTAAACTAATTAAATTCTAATCTAGTTCCAAAAGGGTTTTGATTTGGGATTTTTGAAAATTAAAAGATTAAACATAAAACAAATCAAAGATAAAGTACTAAGGATGCGGAATCCACACTCACCAAATCATAACAACACATACTTCATGTTCATCAATATTAATCCGAAGTTCTCACAAATTAAATCTTATATATGTTTTACTATGTTTCAAAGAATTAATACAAACCATCCCATGTATCCATTCTTTATTCAAATCACAAAAGGAATTCAAATTTAATTGAAACACCAAATGTATCCGAAGAACAAATCACAAGGGATATCCAATTTTTAGGCATATAAAACCAAGCAATCAATTATGTGCAATTATCCTAAATCATCAAGTGTATCCCTCCACACATTGAAAAGAAGTAAAACAATTAAAATATTAAACCATAAAATCGGATAATAAAAACTTACATGAAAGTACTATTGTTCTTCAAGGGTGAGGTTTCATCCCCAACCTTAGTTGGGGCTTAGCTCGACATAAAAATAAATCCTAAACTACAAAAAAACTAAACTAAAAAGAAGTTGTGAATTTTTGTCTCTAGGCTTGGCTTTTTTTTTTCTTGAATGCAATGAAGTCTATTTATAGGCTTAGGAAGTCCTAAAAGCCCAAGTAAATCTAGACAATTCAGAGGTCAGTCTCCTAGTCCAATTAGAAGTCTGAAATCTGGATAAGATTTGTTCAAATTTGCATTCTCATATTGCGAGACGTTTTTGGCATAGTAAACGTCCAAATTAGGAAAATTTTATTTCACAACAAAATATATAATTTTAAACTAGCTTTCCATTGCCATTTGAATCACCTCAATCTGATATTTGAACAAAAAGTTATGGTCAAAACATTAAAACGTGTGCAGAATCTGAATTTGAATCCAATCCGAAATTATCCCCATTTAGGAAAATTTCGATTTTATCCTTTCTTTGATTTAGTCAAACTTAACCACATTTTCTAGGTTTTCTCAAAGTATGCTTTATTCCAAGACTTTACAATTTTGCAATTTCTCTTCAACAACCTACAAAACACTAAAACACAAATCTAATACAAAATATTAGATAATGACATAGCTAAAGGATTAACCATTCTAAATATGCAATATTTGGCTCTTATCAATATCAATAGCCCAAAAAAAAAAAAAAACAATGAGGCCCCACAGCAAAAACCATTCACATCAGAAGACAACGGACTCTGGTAAGCAATGACAGAACTATGTTGAAACCAAGAGGGGTTCGGGCCATGGCCCCACTTGGTTTTTAGAATTTCTTTTAATTTTTTTTAATTTTTTATTATTATTTTTTCTGTCCCTGCTGGTAAGATTATTCCACTATTACTAACACCAAAAACTAGAAAAAAAAAAAAAAACAAAAACAAACTATGATCACAATATTAGAATATACAAATACAAAAGTGCATAAAACATTGGTATACCTTTTGCAGTAAAATATACAGAAAGCAGCATGCTGACAAAGTTATGGTTTGTTCAAATAGAACTAAAGAAAATATTCAAACAATGAGGTTGAATTTCTTCATAAAAGGAAAAGGAGAGAGTAATTTCCAAGCACATATATGATGATACGACATTCAAACAAAAACCATAGAAACGGACAAAAGTAAAAAACCATCCATAGCATGTAGGAGTTCCTGTAAAAAAGAAAAAAAAAAAGAAAAAGAAAAATACCATAAAAGTCAGCACAATTTCAATGTTTATTCCTCATGGTTTTTTGTTTTTTTGTCACCCTCTTGCAGTGGCGGAGCCAGGATATATAAATTGGGGGTGCCGTCAAAATTTTTTTTAACGTCTTAAAATTTGCTTCACCCTAAAAATTTGATAATTTATACAAAAATTAAGGTTAAATACATAAAATTAACCTTGGAGCGTTAAAGAGAGAGTCTGAGAGGGACTGAGGGAGAGAGAGAAGAGAAGGGAAAGAATTCATAAAAAAAGTGAGAAAGGGAAGGATAATTTTTTTTTTTTTTTAATAGGCAGAAAAAGTAGCCAAAAAAAGAAAAAAAAATTAAAAAAATTGTTGGGGGTGCCATGGCACCCCCAACCCTTAACGTGGCTCTGCCATTGCCCTCTTGCACAGTGTTTTTTCTCCACTACTCCGCTACCCTGGGTTGCCATCCTCCTCCATTTGTCTCTCTACCACTTGCAGTCCTCCACTCTGTAGCCCGGATCTCTCTTGGTTCATAGATGGGTTTTCTTTTGTTGACGCACAGTTTAGTCCGGGTCGGATGTTGGTGTGTGATTCAACTGCACAACAAAGAGAAACAAAGGGATCGAAGAGACTAGGAGTGAGCCGGGAGGGTTGCGATGCCTAAGTCAATATTTGAGAGAAGTATTATATGCAACAAAAGATCTAAAGAGCAAGTGTTACGATTACCGAAATGTGGAGAAGTGATTTGTCTTTTATAAGCATGGAGCAGTAGTCCCTTAACCAATGACTGACTCTTCTCTGATTTTCTGTTGTGCAGTTGTTATCGAGGGATTTAAGTAGTTATCCTTTTCGAGATCTTAGGAGATTAAGATTGTAGGATTTGGTAGTTATAGATATCACCGAATTTGAATACTTGTATGTGATATGTGGATATCGTATCTGATTCATATTTGAATAGATTTGATAGCCTTTTGAATACATAGATTACTTATCTATCCGGAGCTTAGTAATATTATGTGCGGAATGTTTGAATTGCCCTCGGTACCAATCTTTTTGTATCTCAAGTTATGGGTCTCAGATACTATTGAATTCGAGACCTCTTGGGACTCTAAGTTGGTCTCGATTCTTGAGACCTACAGTTCTTGGAGATTGTGGGTCTCGGATTGGGATGGTCCGAGACCTTCCTGGGCTTTGATCCTTTTAGCTTCGGAATGGGCTTGAGGCCTGGTGGGCTTTTAATAGTTCGATCTATGACCCAACAGTTACCCACCAATTTCTTTGTCTAGATGACTTTGAAAGTTTCAATGTTTCTAAGAGTTGGATCGAGCTTCTGAGGCTTGACTCCTCGTTTGGGGATGTTCGAGGCAATCGAGATGGAAAATGAGTATTAGTCTTCTGAGACCCAATCGCTTGTATGAAACTATCCGAGACGCTTTAAGCGGGAAATTTTTTTGAAATTTTGAATTTCAAAATTTTTCAGTGGACCATTTTTTAAAATTTCAAATTTTGGTAGGAAAATTTGAAATTCAAATTTTTCAGAGACGGTTGGTATGCCCGAGACCCTGTCGATCTATCTCGTCAATCGATTTATGTGCGTGAGAGCCTCCACGTGTCAATTGCTAAGGCGCTCTCTCTTCCCAACGCATTTAATGCACATATTTTCAAGGCGTTTCTAGCTCCCCTTGATCGACACGGATGGTTGGTATGGCTTCTTTAAGGCTATAAAAGGGGGAAAAGCTCACTAACTAGTTATTTTCGCCTCTTTTGCAACTTTCTCTCTCAAAACCTTGTCCGATAGCTTTATTTTCTGTCATTTTCTTTTCAAACCCCAATCTTTTCAAACTTTCGAGATGTCTGGCGATGAGGGGTTAGGCTGGAATGGTCTAGGCCATACTTACCCAGCTTTATGTAGTGGTGAGTTGACCAAAGCTGATGAACATAGGATTAGAGCGGAATACTTCATCCCAAGATCGGTGGAGTTTCATTTCGATAAGGAGTAGTTCGGTATTGTTGTGTGCACCAGTACATGAGGTGTGCCTGCACGAGACGTTTTGTGCAGGTTTCAGACTGCCATTTATTCGAGTCATACGAGAGCTTCTGTGTCACTTGAACTTGGCCCCATACCAAATCATACCCAATGCCTAAAGGATACTCTATGCTTGCATTCTACTTTGGCCCATGGCTCTCAGAGTTGGACAATTTCTGTGGATATATCGAGTCCAGAAAAACCCCAAGAGTGATGGCCTGTACAACTTCTAGTCTCAGCGGGGAAAGTTTGTCCAGATGGATGGCAAGTACTCCAACAACCCTGGGTGGAAGGAGAAGTACTTTTTTGCTACGGGCCAATGGGAATTCTTCCCCCTCGAGGCTGTGGTAGGTCCAAGAGTGCCTTGTGAGACTTGCTTTCCTTCGAATCACGCCTCTAAAATCCCGCGCCTCACTGAAGCAGAGTTGGCGCGGGTAAACAAAATTTTGGCTTGGGCTCTAAAGAGCGATGATTTCATGAGCTACACCAAATTGATCATGGAAGTGTATGAGAAGCCTCTTGAAGGAGCAGTGTCGTCTATAGCTTCGGGACCTCCAGTTGCCAACACTTGGGGAGCTACCCCCTATAAGTCCACTGTAGATAAGGGCAAGGGGAAAGTAACTGATAAAGGCAAGGGCAAAATGGTGGAGCCCAAGAAGCCTGAATTTCAGCTTCGTACTAGCAGAGCTCTACAAATCTTGGAGCCAAAGAAACCTAAAGCACCTAAGAAAACCAACGCCCCCAAAAAACTAAAGCCCTAAATTCTGAACCACCGGTCCTCTAAAGATGAAAGGAAAAAAGAGTAGACCCGACACTACTCCACCTCAAGCCTAAGGAACTTGAAGTGCCTCTGCCGAAGAAAATGAGGCTCATGAAATTTGTTGAGACTCAAGTGCCGACTCCAAAAGAGTAAAATGCATTTGCCAATTTTATGGCAGCTCTGAGGACTAGCCCAAGACCAGTAGTACAACTTATGGGCGAAATCGAGGCCTTCCTTGCCAACGGGCTTGTGGCTGTGATGTCATTGAACATGACTCCACTAGTGTCAGCGAGTGTTGCTCCAGGAATGGCGATTCTGGTTCCATCCGTCACATTTCAACCCTTAGGCTCAAACATCCAGGATATTCTGGATGACAACGACCTTGATGTGGACTCGTACAGCTCCATAGGATGGAGTGTGAAAAGGTAGGGAGGCCTACTGTAGTGGCGGAAGAAGGAGCAAGGCCTCGAGCTTTATCTCCTATTGAGGAAAAAGCCATGTCTTTGGCTCCGACACCAACCCGAGCTCAAAATCTGACATACCCCAGGTCTCGGGTATCGATACCTCCTCCTTCCAAAAAGGCACCTGCTACCGAGGCCTCCTCATCTTCCAGTACCTCCCTCGTGACACATCTGCTCAGGGCATGGCTGAGCAAATGATTTTCTTTTAGCTTGTTGTAAGTATCCCACTCTCACACCGTTTTTTGTATTTATTTATTCATCATTTTTTTTTGACAATGTTTTTCTGATGCGAACCTCAATTGATACGCCAACTAAGACCCAACAACGATATTGGAACATAGACCCAAGAAAGCTAAAATTCAGATTTGATAGCAAACCCCAACCCAATGTTTATAATTAAAACGCGAACCAAAGGTATAAAAAGCAAAACCTCGACCCAATGATTATGACAGAATCATGAACCGAAGGTATAAAATTTGAACGCCATAAGGAAGAATCCTTGATAAGTTCACAAGTTTTAGAAGAACCAATAGAAGAAGCAAACCTCACCCTTTTTAACTTTTCATTCCATATCCTTCATTACAATGAGTCCATGCTATTTATAATGCATGGCTGAAATAGGAATACAAATTACTAAAGGAAAAAAAATAAAATACTAAATAAAAGAATCCTAAAATTAAGGCTGATTTCATCTGAAATTAGTAGCTCCTCCATGAAAAGAAATCACGCCTATGGAATGTCTAAAATAGGTATGTAAATCAGCTAATTAATTGGTATGGAATTGGAAAGATTTGAAATAGGGATGTCAATCAGTCATTTAATCCTTTTAATCAACCATTAATCAGCCATTAATCCACACCATTGCTAAGGAAATTATATTCAATTAAGCAAGATCAGCCCCATCAATAGCTTAGATTAAATTTATTACAGCTTCATTTTCCTTTGGGCCAAACTTGGAATGCTCCGTTTTAGAACCAGTCCAAATCTCTTGAATCAGCCCACTAAGTGCTTCTTTAATCATCTTGGATCTTGCTCTAGTAATAGGCCCAACTAGAACATGCAATGGATCCTTTAATGATGCTTGTTGATTCTCATCATTTTCTTTGTTGCAAAGCCTCATGAAGTCACTCCTTATGTACTGCCACTTCCGAAAGTTTACCGCCAATTCAGTTCTCGAGACCGAGAGTTTGAAAGACAGAGTTGCCAAGCTAGAGGCCCAAAATGCCAAACTGAGTGAGACAGTGGCTAGGCAAGATGAGGAGCTTCTGCTTTCAGGTCAACAGCAATCAATCTTGCTGGCTGAAGCTTTCGAGATGACTGAGGCTAGGGCTAGGGCTGAGTCCAAAATTGCAGAGTTCGAGGCTGAGCTCAAGAGTCTCCAAGCTGAACACAACAAACTCCAAGAAGACAATTATATCATGAAAGAGGATCTGAGCCAACTGGAGAGAAACATGTGAAGGTCTTGGAACAACTGAAGGTTGCCAAGGCTAAAGTTGAAACCCAAAAGGCTGTGTCCAAGAAGGCAACCGAGGACACCCTCATTGCAGTGGAGCAACTTAAATTCTTCAAGGGAAAGTACTCCAAGATGAGGGCACAACTAAAGGAGTCCGAGACTCAAGCTGCCAATTACTTGCACCAATTGTCCTTCGCTTCCTGGACTTGAGACACTGCCTAGGCAGATGGACTGCTTGTAGGTTTCAAGACCTTTCGAACGTGGGCTAATGATCCAGCACATACCATGGATCTAAACGAGGTGAACATTAAAGACATCCCCTGTTCGGATACAGCAATGGCACAGCTGATCAGCCTTGGACAAGAGCACATGCCTAATGCTGGGATCAAAGAGTTCAACGATGACCCTTTTGTAGATAGGATAGACCATGGTAGTAGAGGCGCCGAGGCCACCCCAGTAGAAGACGAGACTTCCGAGGCCAATCTTGTCGAGACCATACTTGCCGAGACGACTCTTGCTCTTGACCCCAAAGGGGAAACGAATAGATAGTGTTTTTTCCATCTTTTTATGTAGATATATATTTCAAAATCCTTTAGGACTTTTTGTATACTCTAAACTTTTGAATGAAAGAGTCTTTGTTTGATCAACTTCTTTGTTATTTCATTATTTTGCATTAAGATTATTAACATAATCCCTTAGTTTGCAATTAGAAAATAACATGAGTTTAATCTCTATAAGTTACTCCTAGCAACCTTAAAAGCAATTTATAAATTACTTGTGATTGCTTGGTAGTTCTCTTCTTTATTTTTTATTTTTTCTTAAGTGATAGGTCTCGGATGGATAACATCTACCTAACCACTTTGCAGAATATTTTTTTGGATAAGTGACATGCCTTGAATTAATCTATCTGACTACTTTGCAAAATGCTTTTCTGGCTAAGTGTCAAGTCTTGGATTAATCTATCTAACCACTTTGCATAATATTTTTCTGGCTAAGTGTCAGGTCTCAGATTAATTTAACTAACTACTTTGTAAAATATTTTTTTGGCTAATTGTCAGGTCTCGAATTAATCTATTTGACCAAATTGCAAAATGTTATGAAGACTTTGAGTGCTGTTATAACTCCGAGAAATTCTTTATTGAATGGCTTATGCAAAATAGCATAGCAAATGAGTTTTTTTTATTACATGTAGCTTAAACAGAGTACTTCTTTAAATGCTCAGCATTTCATGGCCTTGGGAGTGGTTTACCTTCAGAATCTTTGAGATGATAGGCCTCGGGTCTCTAGCAATCGATTACTTTGTAAGGACCTTTCTAGTTTGGAGCTGCTTTCGACGGGATCTTTAGTGGCGAGGGTAACCTTGCATAAAACCAAATCTTCAACCTTGAAGCTATGACGCTTTACTCTCCTGTTGAAGTATCTAGCCACCTTCTCTTTCTAGGCTGACATAGTGATCTGAGCCTGATCACACTTTTCTTGCAGCAAGTCCAGATGAAGTTTGAGACTTTCATCATTAGTCTCGAGTTTGAAAGCCTCTACTCGATAGCTCCTTGAGCCCAACTCTGCCGGAATCACCGCCTCGACTTCGAAGGCTAGGGCATATGAAGTTTCCTCGATTGGAGTTCTCTTCGTAGTTTGATATGCCCAAAGAACTTCTAGGAGATCTTTTGCCCAATCTTCCTTTCGATCACTAAGCTTCTTCTTCAAAGTTTTAAAAATTGTTTTGTTGGTGGCCTCTACTTGTCCATTCACCTGGGGATGCCCCGGAGATGAGTAGTAGTTTTTTATGTGGAGCTCAGCACACCAATTCTGAAATGAGTCACAGTCGAACTATTTTCAGTTGTCTGTGACGAATGCATATGGTATACCATAGCGGCAGACAACATTCTTCCAAAGGAACCGTTTGATGCTTTTAGTTGCAATGTTCTCCATGGCTTCTACCTCTGCCCATTTAGTGAAATAATCCACAGCCACGACTGCAAATCGAACACCCCCCTTTCCTCGAGGTTAGGGGCCCACTATATCTACCTCTCTCATTGTGAGAAGGGCCAAGGTGAAGAGATTGAACTTAACTCTTCAGGGGATTGTTTCGTGATGTTGGCAAAGCGTTGGCACTTGTCGCAATTCTGGACAATCTTCACTGAGTCTCTACTCATATTTGGCCAATAAAATCCTACTCGTACTGCCTTGTGTGCCAACATCCTCGCTTTTGAGTGACTTTTGCAGATACCCTCATGAATTTCATGAAGGATGTAGTCATCTTCTTCAGCCGAGACACATTTAGGAGTGGTAGCATGAAACCCCTTTTGTAAAGAGTCCCATTTAACATTGTAAATCTAGCGGCCTTAGTCTTTAACTGAACCACTGACTTCTTAGCCAATGGTAGAACTTCCCTATCCAGATATCGATAATTTCTTTTTGCCAATCCAAGACCTGCTAGATTGTAGCCCATACCAAGACCTGGTCGGATATAGAGGGATGTGTCAAAACATGGATGGACTCTTTACTTTCTTCTTCACCATTACTCTCCACAGATGCTATCCGAGCTAGACAATTTGCCTTTTCATTATCCATCCTCAGTATTTTTGTAATGTAGAACTTCTGAAAAGAAGACTGCATGTTATGAACTTTGGGCAAGTACAACTTCATATTTTCAGACTTAGCTTCTAACTCTCCTCAAATATGATCAACTATTACTTGAGAGTCACTTCGAACTTCAACAGACTTGGCTCACATTTCGAGGGCCATGCCGAGTCCTGCTATAACGGTCTTATATTATGCTTCATTGTTGGTAGTCTTGAATTCTAAATTCAAGGAACTACACAACTCTTCAGCATCTGGAGTGATCAATACTACTCCATCTCCTCCATTCTTCTTCGTAGACGAGCCATCTACGTAAATGACCCACTTCCTTTCCTTTACTAAATCTTCAGTTTCTAGCATTAGTGAATTCTGCCAAAAAATTTGTAAGGGCCTGACCCTTGATTGCATTCTGTAGTGACCCAAATATTTAACTAAGCATAAGTGACTTAGTTAGAAGGTTAATTTGGACTTTGGGTCACTAGAATCTGCCAGAAGGGCATTTTGGGGAATTAGACTTTTGGACCAGACGTATGCTACTTTTTGGCGGATGTACGCCCTTGTCTTTTAGTGCAGACATACGCTAGGGTTGGTGAATGTATGCTCTTGTCTTTTAGTGCAGATGTACGTCTCTTTTTGGCGGACGTATGTAGGGGGACCACCTGACATATGCTAACAGATAATACACCGTACTCTGTGAATAGTACACGGATAAACGCTCAAAACTATAGGAAGTACACTATTTTTTGAAATACCCTCCGAGTAATACCTAGACATACGTGATAGCCCTTGGACCGCTAGGTAATAGTACCGGACGTATGCCACTTTGGCCGGACGTCTGCTTTCTGGCCATATAAATACCCCATCACCCCCTCGCCCATTTCACACCAAATCTGCCCCTCAACCCCTTTCTTCGCCTCCAGGCTGCGAAATCCTTCCTTTGTGAGTGTTTTGTGAGTTTGGAGCTAGTGGAGTGGAGGTTCTTGTTGTTTTGCTTCAAGGAGGTAATGTTCGACTCCTTAGCTTTTTAATATGTCATTATGCTGCTCGATTATTGTTTTGTAGCTAGTTGTAGTTGTTAGCTTAGTTATGCTTTAATCTTGCTTAGGCTAGCATTACGTTAGCTTAGCGTTGTTGCTTTGCATGGAGGTTTCAATCTGTGTTAGGAGGCCTTAGGTAATCTGTGTTGGCCTTTGGAGTCAAAGAATAGGCTAACAGTGGAGAGAAAATGATGTTCTCCCTGATGGACGTCGGAGCGAATGTATGGTCTCGTGACCAGTCATACGGCCTGTCGTGACACAATGGACATACAGCCCGTCATGACACAGTGGACGTACGGCCTCAAGCCCGAACGTACGGCCAGAGTGTAACACCCCCAAAATTAGCCTCGGCTAATCCGGTGGAGTCACTAGAAATTCACCCAGTTGAGCCAACTTGTGACCAAGTGGGTAATCACCCTTATAAAAACATCAGAGTAAATGCAAAGGAAGGTGAATAAATCTGAGTCACTATAATTCATCAATTAAGAACATGGAGCAACTATATAGTAAAGACAAACTTGTAATTATAAGTAAAGTATAACCAGTCAGGTAGTAGCAACTCTTGCCACTTCCATAGCTGTGAATCAGGTTACCTAAAGAATAATAGTCACGTAAGTCTAACGACTTAGTAAGTAAACCTCACACTTAGGTATGACATGAGCTCATTTAATGAAAGTAAATGTGCATTTTGAGTGATAACCGAAAAGAGGGCATTACTTCCGCTAATACACCATTTATTAGGTTTTAGGGTTTTCAAAGCTCTATGGTGTATAATCGGCGATAATTGCCTAATTGTTTTAATGCAGAAAAGTCTAATGCTTTATAAGTCATAACTCCCATATATGGTCTACCCGAGATATTACCCCTTCTCAGCAGGGTTGATACTGTCCTGAGGACCTATAATACAATGCCAGTGCCCCAACCATTGCACAACATACCATACGTAACATTAGTGACACGATCGAGTCGACCTTGAGTGGCCTACACCAACTAATGATGCCCGTTCTATAGTGACCGAACCATTGAAAATAATTGTATTAAGGTCATGAAACCAATGGATTCAAAGCCCCGTATATCACACACATTTGATCATAATACGCAATTTATATATGGTAAGCCCATGGCCGTTTATACCGCATATACCGGCATACCATATCTTACGATGCATCTTAACAGTTTCTTTAATAACATAGTTATTGAGTAATTACAGAAAATAGACATGCTTATATCATACACATGGTCAATCAACTGACATATCCCACGTTTTACGTAAAAAAAATGTAACTGTTTACTTACCTCGCACTTGAGTGAATCCTCTGAACCAAGCTACTTCCTGTTATAAGAGATAAATGACACCATTATTCTAAGCCTTATGAAACCTAGAAATGTAGCCAAGCCTGAGCATACATGTGTGAAACTTAAGAATAGGTGCTCTGCCCACTGACCATACATCCGGCCTCGATGGCGTACGTCCGCTTAGTGTGTTAAGCACACCATTTTAATTTTTAGATAGTGCATGTTCCTAATGACATTCATAGACCTCTAAAGCTCTCCTAAGCTAGAAAAATATTGCATGCAACGTAAGGAATTGTATAACCATGATTCTTTGAGAAAACCCTTTGAAAACATCATTATCTTTAGGAAACGTTTAATGAACACTTGAAAACCATTATCAAGGTAGGAACACAAAATAAGACAGTGTTAAATACAAAGGAATAGAGCTTACCCAAAAGCTAAGCATGGACATAGTCTCCTCTCCTCGGAAACTCCTCTTTGAAGCTTAACCTCACGGATTTATCACTCAAAATGCTAAGAAAGGGTTCTACCAGCCTAGAGGCATACCAAGGGAAGGAAGAAGGTGTGAGAAATGAGAGGAGGGGCGGGCCATTTATAGGGAAAGTTCACCACCAACTCTCTAATAGAGCAGCGAACATTTGGCAACCCTAGCGTATGTCCGGTGGTCTTTGCAAATTGGTCCAAAGGGTATCTGATCGGTGTATATTTGACCCTCCTTAATTTATGTTTGTTAGGCTCTTAGTTTTGTTAATATCTAATGTTTTTGATTAGTTTTGGTGTTTTAGTGTTTTACAGGTTGTTGAATTACATTTAGGGCTAATTCCATCAACTCTGGGGCTTAAGACAGTTCGGGGAGCTTTGACATTAAATTTAAGTCAAGCGATAATCTGCACCCGACGAGTCCCACCAAAATGGCCATATCTAGAGTTGTAGAACTCCGATTGGGGTGATCTTTGTGTCTTTGAAAAGCTAACTCAAATATCTACAAATATGTATTTCACATGTGAGGGTTAATGCTGAAGGCAGTGCCCTCGATTGCACTACATGCGATCCAGCACACTTGTGCCCATCAAATGCAGAAATTCATGCACGAGTGTGATCGATCACACTGGGTGCGATCGAGCGCACTTAACTGACTTGACAGTGCTGAAACCCTAAAAATTAGCCTATAAATATCCCCCTTTCTCTTGTAAACGAACCCTCACGTTTGGAAACGCTTGGAGGCACCCCTTGTGGCCTAAATCCTCCCTGTTCATCATTGTAAAACCCTCTAAACGTCATTTTATCATTTAATGCTTTTAGTTATTTTATTTTAGCCTCTCATTTCCCTCACTATGGATTTGTTTATATATATTCATGGTTGGTTTATATTTTTTGTCATTTAATTTAACATATGTTCGATTCAATCACAATCTCGTGACAAGATTGTGATTGGTTGTTGTTTATGGATCGTTTTTGCGTCCAATATTTGTTGTGATTCATCTGGGTTACATTGGATGGTTTAATCGAGTCCAATATCCGTTGTTGTCAACGACACATTGGATGATTCGATTTTGGTTCAACTTCCATTGTGATCATTTATGGGTTAATACATCAAATGATTCGACTAGATTTTGTAAAGGCAAAAGAACATGCGTAGAGCTAGGCCACACGATGGGTGTATGTGCTATCGTGAGAATAGGACATCCATTTTAGTCTAATTGATTGATAGATGTGTGAATTAACATGCTTATATGTTGATTAAATTGTGGTGAGGTGAATTAGGGACTGTAGTCGTTTTATTTATTTATTTTATTGCATTTTAATTAGTTTTTATTTTCTGCATATCAACTGTTTGATTTTGGGACTAGGTTAAGGTAATATTAGTTTAGGCACTTTAAAATTAGTTTTTAACAAAATCGATTTTTTGTGGGATTCGACCTCGCACTTGCACACCCGCTACACTGCATAACGACTTGTGCAATTGATGAATACAATTAAATTTGTGCAACAATATCTCAAAAAGTAGCGTATGTCTGGTGGTCCCACGTATGTCCATTGTACTACTTGCAAAGCGTACGTCCAGTGGTCCCCCCTATGTCCACACTACAGAAAGCAGCGTACATCTGCCTACTGAGGGTTAGTGTTTGGCTTCTATCCTCTAAAGGTCCAAAGGGTGTTTTAGGCTAATGCTAAGCGTTATGGGTCTCGTTAAACACTTTTATTGAAAACCTTTATTGATTTCTCCTATAGAAAAGATTTTGTCTAATAAAAAGATGGGTTTTTATCGGGGTATTGCACAGAATGTGACAAGAAACCCTAATTTCACCAATCGTCACATAGCTCCTGTTTCCTTGTTCTGGAGTTGCTTTAATAAAAATAGAACTGATAATAGGTCTTTTCTTAGAATTCGAGGATATGGAGCCTCAAGGAAATTACATGGAGGAGCTTTACGGCCCGGGTGAGTATAAACTCACATGGATGCTTTGTTGTTACTTTTCCTGCATTGTACGTCTATTTTGTATATATCAAACATGCATTTTTTGTAACTCTCATGAAATATATTTTGGAATGACTGGAAACTCTATTTATTAAAAACATGTGTCGATTAATAAAATAATAATGAGACTTGTAAAACTATGCATGTAAAAGACTGATAAGACTAATTGCATCGTATGACATGGTATACCGGTATGTGCGATATAATGGCCATGGGCTTAATATACGGGTTAGCTTTATGGTCAATGTGTGCGTGTATGGGTGCTTCGGATCCAATGGTTTTGTGACCAATTATGCAGCTATTCCCAATGGATAGTCACTATAGGACGGACATCATTAGCGGTGTAGGCCACCCGGGTCAGACTCGATCATGCCACTAGTGTTATGTACAGTACGATGCGCAATGGCTGGGGTACCGGCATTATACTACAGGTCCCTTGGGATAGCATTAACCCTGCTGAGAAGGAGTAATAACTCGGGTAGACCATACTGTTGAACTATTACTGTTACTCATGATTATAAGCATATATTATATTATATATATATCACTTGCATGATAACTGTCATTATATAATGTTGCATGTGTTTTATAAATAAAAGAATTCACAAATTAATGACGGGTACATCATGTGGATTTCTACTCACTAAGTTGTTGGACTTACCCTTGTATTATTTTCCCTTTTTCTCCATATGTACGATTATGCTGTCATAGATAGTAGATACCGTGAAGCATCCGGTCTTGTGGAGGATTCAATTTGGGAGATGCTTGGGGACTTATGGCAAGCTTAAGCGAGTACTCATGTTAACTAGTACTTTTGAGTTATGCTATAGACTAAGGGTTTGATGCATGCTTGCATATTAAGGTTTAACATAGATCCCTTGTAATGATGTTATGTATATAGTATGCTTTCCGCTACTTTGATGATATTTGGTTAGACGCTCTGGTTATACTGATTCAATGTTTATAAAACTTTATTACTTCTGCTGCTTAATATCCTCTGTTTTTTAGGAGTAGAGGTCCTAGAGGTCTTGTTCGGAGTGGAACAAGGTTGGGAGATGAACCGTAGAATTAATTACCAATTAATTAATTCTTGGAGCGTTAAACATTCCGAGGAATAAACTCCATGTCAAAGTCGCCAAGTTTGATTGCCCAATTGGCTAACCTCCCTGACAAATCAAGCTTCTGCATTACCTTCCTTAGTGGATACTCGGTAAGGACCCGATAGTGTGAGCTTGAAAATACGGCCAAAGCTTCCTCGATGTAATGACCAAAGCAAAGGCAAGCTTCTCTATCTGAGGATGCCTCTCCTCGGCCCTTCACAAAGCTTTACTGACAAAGTAAACCAGCTTCGGCATTCCTCCCTCTTCTTGGATAAGAGCCACTGATTGCTATATGAGAAATTGTTAGGTATAAGTATAATACCTCTCCAAGAATGGTTCTACTCAATAGGCAGAGCTGACCAGGTACTTCTTTAGTTGAGCAAAGGCTTCGTCACATTTATTAGACCACTCGAAGGCCTTTCTCAAAATCTTGGAAAATGGAAGGCATTTGTCAATGGATCGAGAGATGAATCGATTCAATGCTGCAATTCTTTCAATTAGCTGTTGAATCTGATTCGTGCTCTTCGAAGATTGCATGTCCAAGACAGCTTGGATTTTCTTAGCATTGGCCTTTATTTCTTAGTTTGAGACCATGTAACCAAGGAATTTTCTGAAGGAAACTCAAGGCGCATTTAGTAGGATTCAACTTCATCTCGTATTGGTTCAGTGTCTTGAACACCTCTTAAAGGTCATGTGCATGGTCCAACAGCTTTACGCTCTTAACTAGCATATCATCAACATAGACCTCCATGTTTCGACCAATCTGGTCTCAAAACATCTTACTGACCAATCACTAGTTTGTCGCTCCTATATTCTTCAGACCAAAAGGCATGACTTTGTAACAATACAAGCCTTGATCTGTGATGAAAGCAGTATTCTCTCGATCTTCAGGATGCATATAGATATGGTTGTAACTAGAGAAAGCATCCATGAAGCCGAGCAATCCATACCTGGAAGTAGAGTCGACCAGCGCATCTATGCATGGGAGAAAGAAGCTGTCTTTTGGATAGGCTTTGTTGAGGTCGGTGAAGTCCACTCACATCTTCCATTTCCCATTGAATTTTTTTACCAAGAGTATGTTGGCTAGTCAATCAAGATAATAGACCCTCCTGGATGAACTGGGCTTTTAGGAGCTTCTCGACCTCCTCAACTATGGCTACATTCCTTTCTGGCGCAAACTTCCTCATCTTTTGTTTTACCAACTTCATGGCCTGATCCACATTCAGATAGTGGAGAATGTCTTTTGGATTAATTCTGGCATGTCCTCATGTGTCCATGCCAACACCTCCATATTTTGTCAGAGGAAAGTGATGAGGCCTTCTTGGACCTCGGTAGTAAGGCACGTACCGATCTGTAGGACTTTTCCTTCTCCTACCACAATATCTTCAAGCAGCTCAGCTAGTTCACCTTTCACCTCGCCAACTGTGCCCACTATCAAAGTGACGAAGTCCAAGACCTTCTTCATAGAGGTGTTATAAAACCTCTTTGCTGTGACTTGATTACCCTTTAATTCTCCCACCCCCTCTTCTGTTGGGAACTTCATCATCAGGTGGTAAGTTGAAGTCACCACCTTCAATTTGTTCAGTGTGGGTCGACCAATGATTGCGTTGTAGGTAAATGGTCGATCAACTACTAGGAAATTCACCATTACATTGGATTGTTTAGGAGTGGTCCTTGCAATCACAGGAAGTGAAATGATTCCTACAAGTTGGACCTGCTTTTCAGCAAATCCTATCAAAGGAGAACCAAATGGTTTGATCTTGTCTTGATCAATCCCCATTTGCTTGAAAGCTGGCTAATATAGGATATCAACTGAGCTTCCATCGTCTACCAAGATCCAATGGATTATGTGATTAGTTGCAGTCATGGTCACCACCAAGGCATCATCATGGGGCATAACTACCCCCCGAGCATCTTCCTTCAAAAAGGATAGAACCGTTGGATCCATCTTTGCAGCCTTTGGAGCCCTATGCAGGGAGTACACTTCTTCACTCTACATCTTTCTAGCATAAGCCTTCCTGGCTGAATTAGATTCCCCACTGCCAACTACTCCACCCAAGATGGTGTGGATTTCTCTGATCATGTCTTGGTTCTGGTGAGGTCTCTGTACATCTCAGTCCTGATCATTTCTCGGTTTGGCTTTCCAATTCTGTATTGGATCGGCATACCGACCATCTCTCAGAGCTTGGTCCAGATTCCTCGATTCGAGCTCATCTTAGTTTCCCTCCAACAATGGCGTCCTTGAGAATTTCTATATTGAATCCTTTCATTTGCAAGGAACCTCACTAACCTTTCGTTCCTAATGAAGTTCTCAATCTCTTAGCTCAGAATTATGCACTCCTCTACCAAATGCCCATAGTCACCATGGTATTCACAGAACTTAGTGCGATCATGCTTGTTTGGTTTTGCCTTCATCCACATGGGCCATCTAAAAGCTGGATCTCTTATGATCTCTATAAATACTTCAGACACACTAGTATTTAAAGGAGTAAATCTTTGGCCTTCAGGAGCAAACCTCTGGCCTTCTCGCCTTCGAGGTTCAGTTTTCACAAATGATGGACCAGGTTTCTTTCCTGATTTCTTGGGATTCTTCTCTTCCTTTTTCTTAGAAGTCACTAGGACCTTACTGCCACCTTGCTTGGCTAGGTCCTCCTCCTTTTGGGACTCCAACAATGCTCCAACCATTACCTCCTAGTTGATATACTCTTTTGTCTTATTCAAGAACTGGTTCAGAGTAATTGATTTTGAGCTCTTTGCTAATTTAGCCATCAGTGGCCCATCAGTTTTTACACCATTCATTAGTGCATTAAGCACCGTTTGATCATTTGGGCTCTCCACCTCAAGCTTCTCTTTGTTAAAGTGGAGGATGAAATCCCTTAAAGTCTCCTCCTTCCTTTGGCAAAGGGCCAATAAGCAGGTGGGATTCTTCTTCCTCTTACGTGTTGCAAGAAATTGAGCTTGGAAGAGATATTCCTGCTCCTTAAAGTTGTCCACCAACTTAGGAGGCAGCCTAGCAAACCAATCTTTTGCCACCCTGGTCAAAGTCAATGGGAAGGCCCGGCATGCGATCTCATCTGAAGTGCCATGCAACATGAGATGCTCACGAAAGGCCTCCATATGCTTAGTTGGGTCTCCGCTGCCATCATACTTCTTGGCATAGGGCATCTTGAACTTATTTGGCATAGAGAATGCATCACTTGTTCAGAAAAAGGTAGGTTGTCATCATCCAACAGCTCCCTTGCTATTGTTTTTACATCCTCACCAACTATCTGACGAGCCATGACAACATACTTCCTTTTGAGGTCTTCCACCTCTTCATCATGATGGTCGTTGCAAGGTTAGTGATGATGAGATTTCACTCAATGTCGTCTTTCCCGATGAGGCTTTTCTCTGTGAACCCTCTTACGAAGAGATCCTTCATGGGGAGACCTCTTGGGACAAGCCCTTTCATGGTGAGACCCTTCATAGGGAGACCTCTCACGACAAGTCCTTTCATGGCAAGATTCATGAAGACTTTTCCTAAGGCCTTTCATTCTGGACTGTTGTATGATGGCTATCTTGAATTGTACTCTCATTATCCTATAGGTTGGGATTCATCATCTACTTACCTCGGGGATGTTCTCTCGCCTCTCCTTCTTATGCCTTTCTTCACGCTCTCAATCCCTTCGGCTGCTTTGTGCCTCAGCCACAGTGAGTCGTGTATTAAGATCCTCATTCTGCTTCTTCAGAGCCTCCATAGATTCTACCATTCGCTTCATGAACTCTGTCATTTCTTGATTGTTGGCTGCTCTGGAAGTGCCAGCAGGAATACCCAATGTCTGGTCGGGATGGAGGCGTGTTGAACATGTTCCCACCATATCGGATTTGAGATGAAAGAATTGATTGAAAAAATCGAGTTCCCACAAACAGCGCCAAACTGTTGATGCACAATTTTCCAATTGGTGACGTGGCAAACTTGCCGAGTCCGGGTCGGATGTTGGTGTATGATTCAATTGTACAACAAAGAGAAACAAAGGGATCGAAGAGAGAAGTATTATACGCAACAAAAGAGCTAAAGAGCAAGAGTTGCGATTACCGAAATATGGAGAAGTGACTTGTCTTTTATAGGCATGGAGTAGTAGTCCCCTAACCAATGACTGACTCTTTCCTGATTTTTTGTTGTGCAATTGTTATCGAGGGATTTGAGTAGTTATCCTTTTCGAGATCTTAGGAAATCAAGATTGTAGGATTTGGTAGTTATAGAAATCACCGAATTTGAATACTTGTATGTGATCTGTGGATATCGTATCTGATTTGTATTTGAATAGATTTGGTAGCCTTTTGAATACATAGATTACTTATCTATCCGAAGCTTAGTAATATCAGTATGTGTGAAATGTTTGAATTGCCCTCAGTACCAATCTTTTTGTATCTCAAGTTATGGGTCTCGGATATTGTTGAATTCAAGACCTCTTGGGACTCTATGTTGGTCTCGATTCTTGAGGTATAGGTCTTGGAGATTGTCGGTCTCAGATTGGGATGGTCCGAGACCTTCTTGGGCTTTGATCCTTTTAGCTTCAAAATGGACCCAAGGCCTGGGCTTTAATAGTTCAACCCACAACCCAACATCTTTAAAACCCAAACTACTTTCCTCAGGTTGACTTGGGTCTTCATATGCCAGTCCATCGTCATCACTGGCTGTCTAGTTCCTCACAACCATCTTGTGATCCACTGTCAGCACCACACGCATCGGAGCATGAGCTCCATGTGCTGGAGTGTGGATCTCACTCGCAAGAGCATGTTCCCCACGCCCTAATCAGTGGGTTCCTGCGGCCACTCCTTCACCTTCATCCCCCGCATATATGTTGGTTGTTGGTTTTTGTGTTGTATTTACACTTGGTTTTACTTTTCTTTTCTTTCTTTTTTCTTTTTCTTTTTTTTTTCCTTTTTTCCCCCTTTGTTTCCATGTATTTACACTTGTTTTGCTTGGGTTTTGTGGGTTTTAGTCTCCCTTTATGCTGAGGGTTTATTTTTGTAGTGGAGACTAGTGCTTCTGGAGATAGTACTCCCTTTTCTTTGGTTCCAGATCTGAATCTTACCAGTGCCTTTCCTATATCGACTTCTTTTAGGTGGTTGGTGTTATTCTTTCCTAGGGGTATAAATGGGTTTGGACATCTTGAGATTCTTACACCTGTAATTAGGGTTTGTAAACCTCGAGGTTTGTGACTCTTCTTGTGCTCCCTTTGCCTTTAAAACCTCTTTATGTGGTCTCTTTAAGAGAATCAGGCCACTCATTTAGCCATTTCCTACTTTGGTTCGTCTACTTGTATTGTTATTTTTTGTCTACTTTCTCAACGTAGCACTCCCGCAACTTGAATCCATGACCTTAGCTTTGATATTATTTATCTATAACGCCTCAAGAATTAATTAACTGGTAATTAATTCCACGGTTCGTCTCCCAGCCTTATTCCACTCCGAACGAGACCTCCAGGACCTCTACTCCTCAAAAACAAAGGATACTAAGCAACAAAAGTAATAAAGTAATATAAACATTAATCAGTGATAACCAGAGCGTCTAACCAAAGATCATCAAAACAGTGGAAATCATACTATAGCGTAACATTAGTACATGTGATCTATGTTAAACCTTAATATGCAAGTAATGCATCAAACCCTAAGTCTACAGGATAACTCAAAAGTACTAATTACCATGAGTACCTTCTTAAACTTGCAATAAGTCCTCAAGCATCTCCTGGATCAAATCCTCCACAAGACCGGATGCTTCATGGTATCCACTATCTATAACAGCATAATCGTACATATGGAGGAAAAAGGAAAATAATACAAGGGTAAGTCCGACGACCTAGTGAGTAGAAATCTACATGATGCACCCGTCATTAATTTGTGAATTCTTTTATTTATAAAACGCATGCAACATTATGAGATGACAATTACTATGCAGGTGATATTTATAATATAATATATGCTTATAATCATGAGTAACAGTAATAGTTCAACAATATGGTCTACCTGAGATATTACCCATTCTCAATAGGTTGACGCTGTCCCGAGGGACTTGTAGTACATTGCCGGTGCCCAAGCCATTGCATGAAACATACTGTACGTAACACTAGCAACACGACCGAGTCCAACCTCGAGTGGCCTACACCGGTAATGACGTCCGTCCTATAGTAACCATCAATTGGGAATGGTTGCATCATTGGTCACGAGTCATTGAATCCAAAGCCCCCCACACACACATTGACCATAAAGTTAACCCGTATAATAAGCCCATGGCCATTATACCGTACATACCGGTGTACCATGTCATACGAGATGTAATTAGTCTTATCAGTCTTTTACATGCACAGTTTTACAAGTCTCATTATTACCTTGTTAACAGACACACGTTTTCACAAAAGAAAGTTCCCCATAGTTCCAAAATGTATTTCATGAGCGTTGCAAAATATGCATGTTTGATATATATAAAATAGATATGTAATGTAGAAAAAGTAACAACAGAGCATCCGTGTGAGTTTATACTCACCCGGCCAATAAAGCTCCTCCATGTAATTCCCTTGAGGCTCCATAACCTTGAATAATGAGAAAAGACCTATTATCAGTTCTATTTTTACTAAAACAACTCTACAACAAGGAAACAGAAGCTATGGGACAACTGCTGAAAATAGGGTTTACTTGTCACACACTAACCGTATGTCCAGGCTCGGGTCCGTACATCTACTATGACACGAAGGGCCGTACATCTGCTCCAATGTCTTTCAGGGAGAACCCCATTTTCTCTCCACTGTCCGCCTATTCTCCGACTCCTAAGGCCAACAAAGGCTTCCTAGGGCCTCCTAACATAGATCGAAACCTCCATGCAAAGACAACACAACGCTAAGCTATCAAAACGCTAGCCTAAGGAAGATTAAAGCATAACTAAGCTAACAACTACAACTAGCAGCATAGAACTATAATCTATAATCGAGCGGCATAACGACATATTAAAAAGCTAAGGAAACCAAGCGTTACCTCCTTGAAGCAAAACCTCAAGAGTTCCTCCTCCATCAACACCGAAACACTCATGAAACCTCACAAACACTTATAAGACGGTCTACTAGCAGCCTAAGGGCAAAGATAGGGGGTTGAGGGGTGGATTTGGTGTGAAATGGGCAAGGGGGTGAAGGGGTATTTATAAGGCCAAAAAGTAGCGGACGTCCGATCCTAAGGGTGTACGTCCAGTACTATTCCACAGTGGTCCAAAGGCTATTTCATATGACCAGGTCCCAGTGTATTCTGTGAATAGTGTCGTGTACGTCTGCCACTTTGGCGTACGTCCATTGTATTGTTCACAGAGTACGATTGTACTATCTGTCAGAGCATACGTCTGGTGGGGAACCACCGTACGTCCGCACTAAAGGACAACAGATACGTCTGGCATTTCAGCATACGTCCGCACTAAAAGACAATAGCGTACGTTCACACTAAAAGACAAACCAGACAACAAATTTCCAAAATACCCTTCTGGTTGATCCTAGTGACCCAAAGTCCAAATTAACCCTGTAACTAAGCTACTTATGCCTAGTTAAATATTTGGGTTACTACATTATTGGATCGGACTTTTGACATTTTATCTGCAAACCAATTAGTATTAAGAGAAACAAACTCAAGTCTTTTATGGACCTCGACATCACGTCAAGCAGGGCTGTTTTTAGTGCAGTTGCTGGGCAGTTAGTGTCCCAACACAACATTAAAGAACATAATGAAACAAATATGAAATGGTGGAAAATAATTCGGCAACAAAATTTATTTTTGTTAAAATTTGATAAAATATAGTTTAATCAAATCTCACCTAACACAAATTGTATACTGCTTTGCATTTTCTTCATAAGGATTGATCAAACTTATGCTACAAAGAAGAGCACATGTTTGTTTTCAGAACACCCTGTGCTCAAATATTCGTTGTTTACCATAGGCCAAAACACCCTGCAAGTGAAAAGTGGCCTATAAATTGTACTCCTTTGGCAAAACACCCTCCTGGCAAACATTCGTTGTTTCCTTCAAAATAAATTATAAACATTTAAATCATAAGATAGAATAACATCTTTAGCTCTGAAACTTTTGACAAAGATTCACATGTTCATTTAGAGTAAAAGATGAAGCACTTTAAGATGAATATCTGAAGCACCTTTCGATGGAAGAAGATCCTCTCAATTTCATTGAGTATCTATTTAGTGTAAAATGAAGGGTACTATTGTCTTAGTATTAAAGTTAAAGGATAAAATTTATAATATTATACTTTATTTCACATTAAATGAATATTATCCATTTCAAATGAAATGGAGAGGATTCTGTCTTCTGAATGATGCACAAATACCCAATAGCAGAATTATCAGGAGGGCTTGGCAAAGGTGTATATTTACCAATTGACGGCACAAATTGTTTTCTGTAACCAAGTGATGTGCAACCAACTTAATTTTGTTAACTTCAATAGAAAAAGCATTTTTCAAAGAAAACCAAAAATCAGTCAATATTTTGTGTAAATTAAGCAAGCCAAATCCTAAGAAGGGTTAGATTAATTAAGCTTTGTGTAGCTTACTCTATTTCAAGAACTTCCAAAGCACCAAAGCATTATCTGAAAATGAAAAACAAAAAAAAATTGCCGAATCTTCTTCCAAATATTACTTCCACACCAAATAATCAGAAGGGCAAAGAACAAACTTCTTTCTAGACCATTCAATAAAAGCAAGCACCATTAAATAAAAATATAGAAAAAGAAAGAAGGAATGAAAGAACAGTAAGCACAAAATTAACATGAAATGCATGTGATGCATACCCATTGTAGAATCCATGAGCAGACTAGTGGAGAGTTTGTACATCATTCTAGATGACCTGATCCAAAGGCAAACACCATTTAGAATCCAACCGATTTGGAATCTTCTAGGCTTTCAATTCATTTTTTATTTTATTTTTGATGGATTAAATTAAAAAATAATTATCAAATGAAAATAATGGAAGGATAAACAATTGGGCAAAGCATTCTATCCTCAACAAAGAAATAGATTAGTTGGTTGATGAGAGAAAGTACTTGACAGTGTAGTGGAGACTTTTAACAATCAATCTATTTGTGCTGGATAGAATCGACTGAACAAATTGACCTTTATGCAAAAATTTGGACATTTTTGGAAAAAATGATCACACAAATTGTTCATAAGAACACAAAGAGACACTGCCCAATAAATACACCTCTTAACTACCCATTGGAACACTTGTAGCTGAGGATTTTGCCACCAAAGCAAAAAGACATCCCAACAAAATGTTTACACCATTTTAGAGTTCTCAAAGGAGCTGCATAATAGAGATTGTTACAAAAGGAGCTACTAGAATACTGAATTTCACATGCACTAGGGTCAACTATAGAAATTTATAATAAGTTAATTATTAAATTCCATTGCACTTTCGAATGAAATTCAAGACTTTGCTTTTGCAAGCTGATTGGTACCTATATATAAACACAAAAAAATTAATTAATTATTTATTTATTTATTTTAAGAAAAACTCATAAATAAGCATATTAGATAGAGTAAAGGAAGAATACATAATTATTTAAACAAAAATACAGGAAGAATAAATAAGAAGAAAGTACCCTTACCCTCAATCCAGCTTTTTGGGTCTTTTGGTTCATTTTCTTTATATTCTATTCAATGTAGAATTCCAGTTGAGTTTTTGGACATGGCAACATGAGGGATAGCAGCAACGAAATCAAGGAGAGCTTGTCAGTCGGATTTTTTATTAGCAATATTAATTTCTTCTATTTGGAAATGAAGAAATTATGATGAGTTTTGACCTCAATAATTCTTGATGTTCTCCTGATTCAACAAAGATGACAACCATTAGACAAAGTAGGGTTTATCATTTTTTGGGGGAAGCGGGGATCGATCATTTGCCACCTTAAACAAAAACTATTGTCAAGTAGTTTACTCTAAGTATCGAAGGAACCACCCAATGAATGTGTGTTTGTAGTAGAAATTCACTGCTCATGTAGCTCGTTTGGGATTGCGAATTCAAAAGGTACGATTTTAAAATGTGTGATTTGAAAAAGTAATTTTTAAAAACACAGTTAAGCGTTTATCAAAATCGTGATTTGGCCTTTAAAATCATAATTTAGCCTTTAAAATTGTGCGTTAATGCCAAACGCACCCATTTGTAGGCATAACAGTTACAAAGCAAATTATTCACTCTTTTCATATAGAAATTATTGATGTCTATCTATTTAATGCTAAATCTAAGTAGGGAAACTTCACTCAATCCCTTGAACCTCCATCACAAAGCAAATTATTAACTCTTTTAATTTTTTGCATTGCCCATCTGTTGGGTTTGTCGGTTAAATCCTAACAAATGAGGTGTCAAAATTACCAAAACACCCAATTTTTTGAAAAAATAAAAAATAAAAAAGTGTAAAGATTTATGCATTGATCAAGATTTAACGATGTTGGGTCATGGATCAACCTTACACAAGCCCAATAGTTCACTGGCCCAAGTCAAGGCCCAGGAAAGTCAGAGCCCGAGAACATCTCAGGCCCCGGCCTCCGAGACCAGGTCTCGGATCCAAGACGGAAGGATCCGAGTCCAAGGACTCAGATTTGGGACCTCCGAGACCCACGTGTCAGAGGCCTTCGAGACCTTTGAGTCTGAGACCTCTGAATTTGAGGCCCTGGTATCCAAGACCCTGAAATTTAGGGATTGAGGATTTGAATCCATTTGAATGACATGCGATGTGATCTTATCCATCCGATTCAAATGTCGAGCACCTGGAAACATGGAATCAGATACTCTATCTGCAGGAATTCAGAATTCAAATGCCATTAACAACCAAATCCTATCTTAATCTCCTAAGATCTTGAGACGGATAACTACTCATATCCCTTGATAACAACTGCCTCGTAGCAAATCAGGGAAGAGTCAATTGATCGGTGCCAAATATTGTATATTTGAACCCCCCCCCTTAACTTATGTTTGTTAAGCTCTTAACTTTGTTAATTTCTAATGTTTTGGTTAGTTTTGATGTTTTAGCGTTTTTCAGGTTGCTATGTTGCATTTGGGGCTAATGCCATTAAATCTGGGGCTTAAAACTGTTCAGGGAACTTTGGCGACAAAATTAAGTCGAGCGATAATTCACACCCAATGAGTCCCACCAAAATGGCCATATCTAGAGTTGTAGAACTCCAATTGGGGTGATTTTGATGTCTTTGGAAAGCTAACTCGAAGATCTACAAAATCATTTTTCACAAGATTTGGCCAATTTTGAAGTATGTGCGCTCGAGCGTACATTGAGTGCGATCGAGCGCACTTGTGCCCATCAGATGTAGAAATTCATGCACGAGTGCGATCAAGCGCACTTAGCTGACCTGGCAGCATTGAAAACCTAAAATTAGTCTATAAATACCCCCATTTCTTTTGTAAACGGACTCAAATGCTTGGAGGACACTAGGAGGCTCCTTTGGGAGCTAGGACTCCCCTGTTTGGCAGTCTTGAACTCCTTTAAACGTCAATCTTTGTATAGTTTAATTTAATAATGCTTTCTTTTCATTTGCTCTTGTTTCTTGTTATGATTATAGGCTAATCTTCAACTAAGGTTGAAATGAAGCCTCACCATTTATTTATGTTCATGTTGTTATGTTTAATTTAATGCTCTTTATGTTGTTTAATTTTGTGTATATTCATTTCAATACATTTTAGTGACAAAAGTGTGTTGATTGTTATTTACAAATCGTTAAATGTTAACATTCGTTGTAGCCAGAGGTACATCAGATGATTTGTCTTCGGACCAATATCCGTTGTGACTCTTAAAATAGTGTTTGCATCAATTAGTTCGACAAGATTTTGTAATAACAATAGGATATGCATATGTGCTTTATCGATAGATGAAAATATGAACAATGTGTTAACACTCAGAGTATGCCTAGTAGCATAGTCATTATTGAGTATGAACTAAGCATGACTATATGTTCATTAATGTGGTGAGGTAGATTCTAGACCTTAGGCTTTTATTTATTTGTTTTTATCGCATTTAATTTAGTTTATAGTTTATGCATGCTACCTATTTGATATTAGGACTAAGTTAAGGTAATATTAGTTTAGGCATTTTAAATAGGTTATTGACAAACCCAATTCTCTGTGGGTTCGACACTTGCACTTGTACAACCACTTTATTACAAACGACTCGTGCAATTAGCCAGTATTATTTTTGGTACGACCATTAGTCATTGGTTAGGGGACTACCAATCCATGCCTATATAATACAAGTCACTACCTCACATTCTGGTAACGCAGCTCTTACACTCTCTACGCTTTTGTTGCTTTCTCATTATTCTCTCCAGCAAACACTGACTTAGGCATAGTGGCCCCACCGACTCACCCCCGGTCTCTTAGATCCTACTGTCCCTTATGATTGTGCAGGCAAGCTCATACTTGGAGCACTCAAACCAAGAATTCAACAAGCGTGCCACATCACCAATCAAAAACTGTGCATCAACAATTTGGCGCCGTCTATGGGAACGTTGGTTCTTCAATCACTTCTCACTCATCCAATATCTGACATGGTGAACACATGCTCATCACACCAGTTGCGTCCCCCTCCAAATGCTCCTGAAACGTCCAGTGATCCCGAGTTGAGAGAATTCTTAAAGAACATGGCAAAATCAATGGAGTTTCTCAGAAAGCAAAATGAGGACCTCAGCAGTCGGCTTAATGCAGCCGAGGCCCGAAGTATCCAGAAGGAATGAGAGAGCGGCCTGTTAATCCTCATCGAGAGGATGACAAGAGCACAGTCCAAGGAAGCCGCCGAACCATCCATAGTGAAGAGCACTATGACAAGTCTCATCGTATGGAGACTGAGAATGGCGGAATCACATCAGGAGAGGTCTCGACGCGAGAAGTCTCATCATGAGGGATCTCGTCATGAGAGGCGTGAAGGAGAGAAGTCTCATCGATCGAGGCATCACCGAGACAAGTCTCACCATGATGAGTCTCGACATAGCCTTAATGACGCAAAGGTGAAGGATCTTGAGGAAAAATATGCTCGGATTCTCAGTCGAATAGATGGGGAAGATCCGAAACTCATGGTGTGGGACATGCTAGAAGACGAGAACCTCCCATTCACTTAATGGGTAAAGGCGTACACTATGCTCGATAAATTCAAAATGCCTCAAGTAGAGAAGTACGACGGAAGTGGAGATCCACATGCTCATCTTAAAGCCTTCAGAGAACACATCATTCTACATGGTACTCCAGACAAGATCGCATGCAGAACCTTCCCATTAACCTTAAAAGGAGTGGTGAAGGACTGGTTTACTGGACTTCCCGAAGTTAGTAGGCTCTTTCAAGGAGCTGGGATGCTTATTCCTAGCACAGTTCCTTGCAACCCGGAAGAGGAAGAAGAGTTTCACCTGCTTGTTGACTCTGCGTCAAAGGAAAGAGGAAACCTTGAAAGACTTCATGCTTCACTTTAACAAAGAGAAGCTTGAAGTGGACAGCCCAAACGACAAGACGATGCTTAACCCCTTGATGCAGGGAATAAGGACAGAAGGGTCATTGATGCTTGAGTTAGGCAGGAATACTCAAGTGGATACTTTGCCCTAGTTTATGAAGTTGACCAAGGAGTTTATCCACCAGGAAGAATTGGTAGGGACACTCCTGAAGGCTCAGATGCTGGAAGAGCAAGCCAAGCAGGAAGGCAAGAAGGCCTCGACGGCCCCAAGCCAAAGGAAGAAAAAGGGGAAAAGAAGTCAGGCCATTTTTCATCAAAAGTGAGCCTCAAAAGACGGAAGCCCCTAGGTTCCAATAGGAAGTATTCACCCCTTTGAACACCAGCTTCACTGAGGTGTTCATGGCAATTAAGGGGGATCTAGCATTCAGATGACCACCAAAGATGATGTTCGACCCCTACAAGTGGGATCGGAATAAGCTTTGTGAATACCATGGGTATCATGGGCATTCCACAGAAGATTGCATGGTTCTCCATTGAGAGATTGAGATATTTTTCAGGAATGGAAAGCTGGTCAGGTTCCTCACACAGAAACGGATTTGGGAAGCGAATCAGCAAGGACACTTGCCACTAGAGGGAAATCGAGAAGGTCTCAGACATATGGAACCAAGATGCTGAGACCAGGCTCTGAGAGAGGGTCAGTACGAAGATCGAGAATAAGAGTAGAAAAACATTTGAGAGGTGCAGAGACCTCACTAGACTCAGGAAGTGGTTCGAGAGATCCACACCATTTATGGTGGAATTATCGGTGTTGAAGAATCTAACTCGGCCAGGAAGGCGTATGCCAGAAGCATGCAGGGCCAGGAGGTGTACTCTCTACACAGGCCTATGAAGGTAGCGAAAATAGAATCAGTTGTGCAGTCCTTTTCGAAAGAAGATGCTCAATGGGTCGTAATGACCCATGACGATGCTCTGGTAGTAACCGTGACAGTAGCCAACCATATGATCCATCGTATCTTGGTTGACAATAGGAGTTCGGCTAATATCCTATATTGGCCAGCCTTCCAACATATAGGAATTGAGCCAGATATAATCAAACCATTTGGTTCTCCCCTCGTCGGGTTTGGTGAAGAGCAAGTCTAGCCTATTAGAATCATTCTGCTATCGGTGACTGTAGGAACCACCCCCAGATTGTCCATTGTAATGGTGGACTTCTTGGTAGTTGATCGACCATCCGCTTACAACGCGATCATCGATCGACTAGCATTGAATAAGTTGAAAGCTGCAACCACAACTTACCACCTCATGATGAAGTTCCCATAAAGGAAGGGGTGGGAGTAGTAAGAGGTGATCAACTTGTAGCAAAGAGATGTTATAACATCTCCACGAAGGTCTCAGATCCGACCACTCTCACAGTGGCCTCGGTATCCAAGGCCAAAGGGGAACCAACAAAGCCACTCGAGGAGGTGGTCGTAGGAGAAGGTAAGGTCTTGCAGATAAGGACTTGTCTCACCCAGGAGATTCGAGAAAGGCCTCAAGGACTTCCTCCGCAAGAATATGGAGGTGCTCGTTTGGTTGCATGAAGACATGCTAGGGATCAACCCAGAAGAGATTGTCCACGTTTTGAATGTGGACCCTGACATGAAACCTGTGAAGCATAAGAGAATAAAGTTCACACCGAAAAGAGTCAAGGCCATAGCTGTTGAGGTTGAGAAGCTCCTGAAGGCACAGTTCATCCAAGAGGTCTACTACTCGGACTGGTTGGCAAATGTAGTCCGGTGAAGAAATCTAATGGAAAGTGGAGGTTGTGCGTGGACTTCATCGGCCTCAACAAGGCCTATACTAAAGACAACTTCCCTCTCCCACACATCGATGCACTAGTCGACTCTACCTCTGGGTACGAGCTCAGCTTTATGGATGCATTCTCTGGCTACAACCAGATCCTCATGCACCCGGAAGATCGAGAGAAGACTGTGTTCATCACCGACCAAGGCCTTTACTATTACAAGGTCATGTCTTTTAGTTTAAAGAATGCAAGGGCGACATACCAGCGGCTTATGAATAAAATATTTCAAGCCCAGATTGGAATGAATATGGAGGTCTATGTGGATGACATGTTGGTGAAAAGCACGGATTCGTTAGCCATGCCCATGACCTCTATGAGGCATTTAAGACACTTAAGCAGTACGGGATGAAATTGAATCCCGCGAAGTGTGCATTCAGAGTATCCTCCACGATGTTCTTGGGTTACATGGTCTTGAGTAGAGGAATCGAGGCCAATCCCAAGAAGATCCAAGCCATCCTGGAAATGCATTCTCTAAAGACTACGAAGCAGCTCTAGCAGCTAACTGGAAGACTAGCAGCCCTGAATCGATTCATCTCTTGATCCACTGACAAATGCCTTCCTTTCTTCAAAATATTGAGGGAGACCTTTGAGTGGTCAGATGAATGAGAGGAAGCATTCTCCCAGCTGAAGAAGTATCTAACAACCTCCCATTTGCTGAGTAGAACTGTTCCAGGCGAGGTGTTATACAAACCTAGTGGTTTCTCCCACAGCAATTATTGTAGTTCTAATCTAAGAAGATGAGAGAGTACAGAAGCCATTATACTTTGTCAACAAAGCACTACACAGAGCAGAGGAGAGATATCCTCAAATCGAAGCTAGCATTCACTCTCGTTATGGCCTCAAGGAAGCTTTGGCCATACTTTCAAGCTCACACCATCCTAGTCCTCACGAAGTACTCATTCAGGAAAGTGATGCAGAAGCTCAATCTATCGAGAAGACTAGCAAACTGGGCCATCAAATTGGGACAGTTTGACCTCAAGTTTGTTCCAAGGAATGCAATCAAGGGCCAGGCCCTTACAGATTTTCTGGCCAAGTTTACAAACCCGCCAGGGACTGAGGAACCAGAAACGGAAGGGAAATGGGTCATCTACATTGATGGCTCCTCTATGAAGAAGAATGGAGGAGCTGGAATTTTGCTCATCACTCCAGACGGGGAAGAGTTGAGTAGTGCCTTGAAGCTGGAATTTAGGACTACCAACAACAAAGCTGAGTATGAGGCTGTCATAATAGGCCTCAGGATGGCCCTCGAACTAAGAGCCAAATCCGTGGAAGTTTGGAGCAACTCCCAAGTCATCGTGGGTCATATCAGAGGTAAGTTCTAAGCGAAAGGGGAAAAGATGAAGAGGTACCTAACCAAGGTACAAGACATGCAGTTTTCTTTTCAGAAGTTCTACATCACGAAGATTCCCAGAGAAGATAACTAAAAGGTAGATCGCTTAGCCTGAATGGACTTTGCCAAGAAAATAGAAATCGAGGAAGGTAAAGAACCCATCTGGAGCCTGACACACTCCTCGATATCCAACCGGGCCTTAGAATTGGCCACGATCGAGGAGGTCTTGGATTGGATGAGGGAACTAATTGACTACTTGGAAAACAGAACTCAGCCATCAGAGAAGAAGTCTATAGTGCAATTGAGAATGAAAGTAGGAAGATTCACAATGGTGAATCGAACGCTTTATAAGAGGGATTCACATTGCCTCTTCTAAAGTGTGTCTCTCCCAAGGAAGGGAACTACATCCTTCGAGAGATTCATGAATAGTTTGTAGAAGCCACTTTGGAGCAAGAATACTAGTGGACAAGGCAGTAAGAGTAGGATTCTACTAGCCTAACATGAGCAAAGACTCGATGACAATTGTCTAGAATTGTGACAAGTGCCAACAATTCGCTAACATCACAAAGCAACCCCGAGGAGTTGAGTTCAATCTCTTCTCCTTGGCCCTTCTCACAATGGGGGGTAGATATAGTGGGACCCTTACCCTGAGGAAAGGGGGGTCTTCGATTCAGTTCTCACTGTGGATTACTTCACTAAATGGGTGGAAGTCGAGCCCCTAGTAAATATAACAGCCAAAAGCATCAAGTGGTTCCTATGGAAGAATGTCGTCTGTCGTTATGATTTTCCACACGCATTCGTCACTGAAAATGGAAAGCAGTTTGACTATGACTCATTCCAGAAGTGGTGTGCTGAGTTACACATAAGAAATTACTTCTCATCTCCCGGACATTCTCAGGCAAACGGGCAAGTAGAAGCCACCAACAAGACAATTTTCAAAATTTTGAAAAAGAAGTTGGGAGACAAGAAAGGAGATTGGGCAGACGATCTCTCAGAAGTTCTTTGGGCATATCGAACTATGAGAAGAACTCCAGTGGAAGAAACCCTATATGCTCTTGCTTTCAAAACTGAGGCAATCATTCCAGCAGAGTTGGGGTCGGGAAGCCTCAAGGTGGAAACTTACAAAACAGAGGCCAACGATGAAGGACTGAAGCTTCACTTGGACCTGCTGCAGGAAAAGTGTGATTGTGCTTAGATCACCATGTTAGCCTACCAAGAAAGGGTGGCAAGGTATTTCAACAGGAAGGTGATGCCTCGGAACTTCAGGGTTGGAGATCTAGTCTTGTGCAAGGTTACCCTCACCACCAGAAACTCAATCGAAGGGAATCTAGCTCCAAACTAGGAATGTCCCTACAAGGTGATTAGCTACCAGAGACCTGAAGTGTACTATCTGGAAGACTTTGTTGCGAAGGTCCTTCCGAGGCCATGGAATGTGGAACATCTTAAAAGATATTTCTTCTAACATGATGTAATCTTTTTATGTTTTGATTACTTTATTAGTTTTGCATGAATTATTTTCAATAAAGGAATTCTTGAAGTTTATTTTCATAAACTGTTGGAACTAACTAGAACAATCATTAAGTGATCGGACGGATCAATTCAATACTTGGTCTTCACCGGGTAGATTGATCCGAAACCTGACTCCTAAAACAGGAAAATGATAAAAACTAAGTGATTAGAGGATCGATCTGAGACCTGGTCTTCACCAGGACGTTTGATCCGAGACTTGACACTTAAACGGGAATACACATCTTGAGTTGTCGGATAGATCAATCCAAGCCCAACCTGGTCTCCATCAAGCGGTTTGATTCGAGACCCGGCTTAAGCTGGAATACATGTGTACTAAGTGCTCGGACGGACTATTCTGAAACCTGATCTTCATCAGGTAGGATGGTCCGAGACCCGACACTTAACTGGAATATGCATATTAAGTAGTTGGTTAGGTCAGTCCACCATCTGGTCTTCATCAGGCAGACTGGTTCAAAACCCAACACTTAATAGGAATACATGCATACTAAGTAGTTGAATAGGTCAGTCTTCAACCTAGTCTTCACCAGGTAGACTGATTCAAAACTCAACACTTAAATGGAAAATGTATACAAGTAAGGGATCGATCAGCCAAAGACTTGGTCTTCACCAAGTAGGCTAATTTGAGGCCCAAGTGGAAGGTTCAGGAAATCGAGACCAAGTCTCGGATTCGAGACAGAAGGATCCGATACCCAGGTCTCAAAATCAAGACTCAATACTTGTAAAAATTTCTAAGTGTTGAGTAATCCGAGACCTACTCTTTGAGCTCAAGCTCAAGACCTAGCACGAGTTATCGAAATTTATATCATAAGTGTTAATCTTGTGATTATTTTGCAAAGACAAAGGTTATATTCATAATCTTGAACAGGAATCAAAGGAAAGAAAGAAAACAATATGTTAAAAAAGGACTATCTTTTATTAACATTTGAAATTATAGGGAAAGGTACAAAAAACCTAAAAATAATTATAAAGCTATACAAGAAAAATTTTACAGGAATGAACTATCTACTTTCCCCCCTAGGGAGCAATAAGGGGGTCTTGAGTAGTAGGAGTAGCCTTGGCATCTTCAGACGCTTCCCTAGCTTCTCCACCTTCCGAAACAACCTTGAACCTTGGGGCTAGGGGACGATAATCAAAATCAAAAATCCCCGCGGCATCAAGCATCTCTTCTCACCCCAAGCTGGTCAAACACTAGATGGCCTCAGCAGTACAGGGGATGTCCTTGATGTTTATTTGATTGAGGTCCACTTTTAGAGCAGGGTCGCTCCACTAGGCCCGAAACATCTCAAATCCGAGATAGATCCCATCTGCCCAAGCGGCATCTTCAACTCTCGAGGTAAAGGACAACTGATTAAGATAATCAGCCGCCTTCGCCTTGGCCTCTTTCAACTGGAGCCCCATTTTCTTGTAAAGGCCGTTGAAGTGTTGGAACTTCTCCTCAGCCACAATTTTACTGGCCATCACTCGATCCATAGAGGCTTGGCTCTCCTTCAACTGCTCACGGGTCTCCGTATGCTTCTCCTCGAGTTGCCCTAGATCTTCCTTAAGGATAGAATGATCCTCTTGGAGTTCAGCGTGCTCAGCTTGCAGAGAGGCATAACTCTCTTGAAGCTTCGGTATGTTTGGCCTACAAACCCTTGAACTCCTCAAAAAGTTTGGCAAGTCTAGCCTCTGCTCTATCTCAAGCCTTGGAGGCATCGAAAGCCTCACATTCCAAATCAACCGAGTGCTGACCGAGAACAAGGAGATCCTCCTCCTTCTTAGCCATGTCTTCCTTGAGCTTGGCGTTCTCTTCTTTGGCTTCAGCCAACCTCTTCTTCAGGTCTTTCGCTCCCTGATGGCCAAGACCTTCTGGAAGTAGCAGTATATGAGCGTCGATCTAAGGAAGCTCTGCAATTGGAAAAACTCATAACATTAGAGAAGAAATAATTAGTAAAAGGAAAGAAAGTGAAATACTAGAACACTTACCAAGAACTGGAAGGTCAACATCTCCTTAGTCATGCCTCGAGTAGAGATGTCGCACTTCATTTGGAGCTTCTCGTGGTCGACCAGATCCACCACGGCCTTGAAGGGGTTGCCCTTCAAATCACCTCCAAGCTTGGCCAACTTTCCTCCGACTGTCCAATTGGCCCCTTCAGGTCAAATTTCAGCTGAACTCTCAGACTCGGAAGCCTCAAAGCTCGAGGCCTTTTCGATCCGGACACCTTGTCGACTTTAAGAGGAGTTGGACTCTGAGGCCTCTTGGGAGTCGAAACCCAAGAAGATGCCCCCGCCTCTGGAATTGGAGACAAAGGTTTTTGGGGGGTCCTCGCAACTGCAATTGTAGAAGGCCCCATATTATCATCTGCCATCCCTACAGAATCCTCCGAGTCCATATCTATATCCTCTAAGATGTGTTGGATATTTGAACCTAGGGGATGGTTCAGAATGGATGGAATGGGGCCCATTAGTCCTTGTAGTGATTCTTCTGCAATCGGCTCTAACACGTTCACTAGGACCGCTAAGACAAGCTCATTGGCTAAGAAGGCCTCGACATCCGCCATTTGTGGCATAGATGGTGGAGGTTCCAACTTCCTCCAAGCCACCAAGAAGCCAGCCACATTTACTGCCTTAACCACCGGGGTAGCAGTCTCGATCACTTGGGCTGTAGGCTCGATCACTAAGGTTGCTAGCTCGGTTGCCTTCTTTAGTTTCCTCTTCTTCACAAGAGGAACTTCTATCACCTCGACCTCCGACTCCTCTACCAAAGCCGGAGCTTGAGGGGTTGTCCTTAGGGCAGCCTTGACATGTTGCTCTTCCTTTGCATCTTCCTCATCAACTGGCTTAAGTGTCTTGGGCACTCGAGGATGAGCTTCGACCGGCTTCTTCTTCAGAACCAGACTCTTCTTTGTCGGGGGTTTAGCCGGTAGCACAAAAGGAACTGGAGCCTCCGGTTTGTATATCTTGAAAGCCCTACCTGTCTGTAGAGGGATGGGTGCAGCCTTCTTTGGCTTCTTGACTTCGATCATCTTTCCCTTGCCTTTGTCCATCTTCTTGGATTGGCCCTTATTAGCAACTGGGGCCTGGATCTTTCAAGGGATAGCACCTCGAGTATTTGCAACAGGAGGGCCCAGATTAACAGGAATCTTGAGGGCCTTTTCTCTTAGCCTAACCGCTACATGCACAGTAGGCACGTAGATGAACTCCATCAGCCTTGAAACCGAGGCCATCACGCTATAGAACATGCACAAGTCATGCTTCTGAGCCCACCTAAGGACATCATTGACTCGAGCCATCTCGACCCTAGTCAAATTGAGTTCCTGTTGGCCTTTGGTGGAAAGCGCGTTTGTCTCACATGGAACCTTGGTTCCGGTCACTTATTCTAAAGGGGCAAACTCCCATTGCCCTGAGGTAAAAAAGAACTTGTTCTTCCACCCTCAATTACTGGAATACTTAGCCTCTAGCGTTATGAACTTGCCCCGCCTGGTCTGGAAGTTGTACACTCTAACACCTCCGGGATTTTTGTGGACCCAATGCAGGTGCAAAAACTCCCTTGCTATTAATTGGTGCTCCTTGCCCAGTGCAAGTGGCCACAGCACCATATAGGCATGAAGGACCCTCCATGGATTGGGCATGAGTTGGTGAGGGGCCAAATCAAGATAACCGAGCAGCTCTCGAACCACAAGAAGGAAGGGGAGTCAAAAGCCTACTCAAAACGTGACTTTGTATACGCAGACTTCGTGACAGTCTAAGCGAACTACGACTCTTGATTTCTCTTCGTCAAATTGGATCTTGACGAACTTGGGGATGTAACACTCCAATCTAATCCGACGCTCGTCAACCTTGGTCAGCTTAGCCTCCCACAAAGTAGGGTGGGTGTCCCCCAACCCGTCAAAGTCGTTATCGTCCTAGTCATATTTGATCGAGGAACGTTGAAAAAGAAAGGATGGAAACAAAAGGAACTTAGAAGTGGGGACGAGAACTCAGAGAAGCATAGAGGAAATTATGCGGGAATGAAAATGAGTAGGTAAATGACCCAAGTCTGGGTTTTATAGGAAATTCAGGGAATTCGAGACGTCAGCGTGGGGTTAAAGAGAGGATAGCGAAGAGACGTGCCTCAAAACCCTAAAAATGCTTCTAAATTTGACGCCTGGCTAGTCATTATGACTAACACCTGATAGGCACTCATACAGCCACTCGAGACCGACACATGGCCGAACCTTGACCACTGGAATTGATGCATTAAATGATTGGTGCCTCCTCGAGCAACCTAAGCGTCTCCAAAAATTTGGGCAGGAATTTTTGAAAATTTTCCAGCCTCAGTCAAGTCGAAATTTATTTTTTCGACTAGGCCTCGGATTTGACCAAGTCTCAAAAGCCATCTATACCTCAGAATTAACGTAGGCCTCGAGAGTTTGATCCATTCTTCAAGAACACAAGAATTTCCACAATCCTCCAGACAAGGAATTGGGGGGTAACTGTTGGGTTATGGGTCAACCTTACATAGGCCCAATAGTTCACTAGCCCAAGTCAAGGCCCAGGAAAGTCAAAGCCCGAGAACATCTCAGGCCCCGGCCTCCGAGACCAGGTCTCGGATCTGAGACAGAAGGATCTGAGACCATGGACTCAGATTCAGGACCTTCGAGACTCATGTCCGAGAGCTCTGAGACCCACGTGTCCGAGGCCTTCGAGACTTTTGAGTCTGAGATCTCTAAATTTGAGGCCCAGGTATACGAGACCCTGAAATTTAGGGATTGAGGATTTGAATCCATTTGAATGACATGCGATGTGATCTTATCCATCCAATTCAACTGTCAAGCACCTGGAAACATGAAATCAAATACTCTATCTGCAAGGAATTCGGAATTCAAACGCCATTAACAACCAAATCCTATCTTGATCTCCTAAGATCTTGAGACGAATAACTACTCAAATCCCTCGACAACAACTGTCTCGCAACAAATCAAGGAAGAGTCAGTCATTGGCTAGGGGACTACCACTCCATGCCTATATAATACAAGTCACTACCTCACATTCTGGTAACACAGCTCTTGTACTCTTTAAGCTTTTGTTGTTTTCTCCATATTCTCTCCAGCAAACACTGACTTAGGCATCTAGTGGCCTCACCGGCTCACCCCCAGTCTCTTTGATCCTACAATCCTTTTTGATTGTGCAGGCAAGCTCACATTTGGAGCACTCAAACCAAGAATTCAACAAGCATGCCATGTCACCAATCAGAAACTGTGCATCAACAAAGGGAATTTGCAAAAATACCCACACTTGAATCTTTGCAATTTATTATTTTATTTTTTAGTTAAAAAAATGTGTATTTTGAAAATTTCACAGGATTTAATTGAAAAAACTTAATAGATGAGTGACATTGCAAAAAAGTAGAACTTTGATACACTAAATTGAGAGTTTTTGAACTTGATGATGGTAATTGTGAAAGTGATGAAAGTTCATGAGAGTTAAATGAAGTTTTCTTGTATAAGTAACTAATGCTAGTGAACTCAATGGTAGAACCAATTAGCCTTAATCCAATTTGATCATATACAATCAAGAAAGCCTATTGCAAGAGAATAACACTAGCTGATAAGAAGATGCAAACAAATGTGCAACAGTTGACCATCTGCAATGAGTAGAGTTTGTATTTCATTTCGAGTGAGGCAAAAAAAAACATTTAGAACCCAACTAATTTAAACTCTTTTCTAATTTTGGATGGGTTAAATTAGACAAATGAATTCAAATCAAATCATAATTTTTAAATGAAAATAAAGGAGGAATAAACAAGAGGACAAAGTATTCTGTTTCATCAAATTGTAATAGCAAAAAAATTAAAAATAGAAATGGTAAAGTATATTGATAAATATTAGTTGGTTGAAAAAGGAAAGTACCTCACTGTAAAAGTGGATATTATAAATAAAGTGGAGAATCTTGATGGACTCTTAGCTCACCCAATTAGTTTGAAATCAATCCACTTGTGCTGGACGTGAGCAATCTTGTGCCATTCTATTTTGTCTTTATTTTGCCACCCTTTCTCTAACAAAGGACACAAAAATATATTTAGAGTAGAATGGGAGGCTGGTAGCCCATCTTCTGGCATGCACTAAAGCATAGGGCAGTTATCAATATGCAATTCTTGAAGAGAGCTGAGGTGTTGAAGCCCTTTACTACCTAAATATTTCAAATTTGGAAAGCCTTTGATGCGAAGATAGGAAAGACCGAAAGGCAGCAGCCCTGCCTCTGGAAAGGACTCCACATCTTCAGATTTGTCCCAAATTGTGAATTTTTTAACAGACAGGAGTTTTTATAGACCCCACTCCAACCGGCTTGCAAAGAGTTTGTCACAATTGTCGATGTAAATTTCATTCAAATTGGAAGGCAAGCCACCTTGGGGAAACGACTTAACTTCTGGACAATTATATATCGACAAAGTCTCAAGAGACGGAAGAAGTATGTACATCTTGTTAGGTAGTGACAACAAACTTCAACAATTCTTAACCCAAAAATATTTAAGATTGGGGCACACAATCCTCCTTTTGGAAAATAAACAAAATTAGGACATCCACTGATGTCTATATCTATCAACAAGAGAAGTAGATCATCTTCAAGTTTTTCTTTAACCGAAAGAGATTCTAGATACCCACGATCACTGATTTTCAAATGACAAAGCTTTGGGAATAAATCTAATCGAAAGAACTTGAGAGAATCACAATTGTCCAACTTAAAATATTCAAGAAAGGAATAGTCCAACTGTGTTGGGAGCTCTAACTTTCTACATCTTTGGATGGTAAGCTCTAATGAATCAAATTGTCGAGTTTTGAGCTCATGTATTCCAGTCAATGATTCATTTAATAAAACCACTGTATTGCAATTTTGGAGCATTAGTTTACATTGAGAAGAAGATCTAGCGAGTGGAGCCACCAGTTGTGAACAATTAAGAATCTTAAATTTGGTTAAAGAAGGAAGATGGACAGGCAACCTCTTGTTAGCTTAGGGCATTCATAAATTTCAAGCTCTCTAAGATTAGGAAATGCTCCACCTTCAATTTCAATGTCAAAAAACCATTCCTCCCACTTCAACATATTCCCGAAACTTAGAACTTTCAATGCTCCAATTGGCTTCATTGAAAAAGATCCATTGCCATAAAACTTGCAGCCCACTTTCACAACTTCATCCAACCCAACAATAGAGAGGTTTTGTAGAGATGGCAATTGCCCAAGCGGTGGCAAGCTACGAAAGTGGTTACAATATTCTAGACAAAGAGATGCTGTATGAATAAATGAAGCATGCCCTACCCAGTCTGGAAAACCTTTACCACCATAGTCGTTAATGGCGAGGCTTTTCAAGTTTGAATGGGGTTGAAGACTATCAAGTACCATTATTTGAACTTCTGAAGCATTAATAGCATCAACTCTCAACTCCTTAAGGTGCTTCACGTCCCTTAAGCTTCCTTCCTTAGCATTCATAGGAGATTCAACATTTTGGAGCTCAAAAATAGGAAGCGATCCCCAAAGATTTGTAAGTTTCCCTAGCTCTTCAATGTAAGATCCACAATGTTTGCTGACCACATATCTAGTAAATGTTTGAAGATGTAACACCCCGAGAATTAATTAATTGGTAATTAATTTAATAGTTCGTCTACCAGCCTTGTTCCACTCCAAACAAGACCTTCGGGACCTCTACTCCTCAAAAACAGAGGATACTAAGCAGCGGAAGTAATAAAGTATTGTAAACATAAATCAGTATAACTAGAGCGTCTAACCAAAGATCATCAAAGCAGCGAAAATCATACTATATACATCAATACAAGGGATCCATGCTAAACCTTAATATGCAAGCAAGCATGCATCAAGCCTTAATGTCTACAACATAACTCAAAAGTACTAGTTACCATGAGTACCCACTTAAGCTTGCAATAAGTCCTCAAGCCATCTCTTGGATCGAATCCTCCACAAGAACCGGATGCTTCATAGTATCTACTATCTAGAACAGCATAATCGTACATATGGAGAAAAAAGGAATATAATATAAGGATAAGTCCGATGACTTAGTGAGTAGAAATCCACATGACGTACCCATCATTAGTTTGTGGATTCTTTCATTTATAAAACACATGCAGTATTATGAGATGACAGTTATCATGCAGGTGATATATGTATAATAGAATATATGCTATAATCATGAGTAACAGTAATAGTTCAATAATATGTCTACTCGAGATATTACCCCTTCTCAGCAGGATAGACGCTGTCCTGAGGGACTTGTAGTACAATGCCATTGCCCCAGCAATTACACGAAACATACCATACATAACATTAATGACACGACCGAGTTCAACCTCGGGTGACCCACACCGCTAATGACGTACGTCCTATAGTGACCATCCATTGGGAATGGTTGCATCATTGGTCATGAGTTATTGGATCCAAAGCCCCAGCACACACTGACCATAAAGCTAACCTGTATAGTAAGCCCATGGCCATTACTACCGCACCTACCGGTGTACCATGTCTTATGATGTAATTAGTCTTATCAGTCTTTTACATGCACAATTTTACAAGTCTCATTATTATCTTGTTAACAGACACACGTTTTCACAAAAAAGAGTTACCCATAGTTCCAAAATATATTTCATGAGAGTTGCAAAATATACATGTTTGACATCTATATAAAATACGTGCAATGCAAGAAAAGTAACAACAAAGAATCCATGTGAGTTTGTATTCCTTCTAGCACGCGGTTTTAGATTACTTTTCCTTCTAGGATGTGTAATCCTATTTTAGCTTTGATTTTGTGATAGTCTCACAATCTTAGGAATATTTATCCCTTCTGTTTACTGTTTTCTTGATTATTTACGTTCTAACCTCGCATCCGGCTTGGTATCGAGCCCACTCTTTCCATGGCACCAATCACAAGGGAAGGTAACCGCTGGTACACTCGGAGGACGGAATGATCGAAGAACCGTTAGAGAAGAATCACCGCAGCCTATCGTGCACATTCGGAGGCACAATTTGCCACTTGAAGGAACAAATTGTAGTCCTCATAAGGCGCTTGTCCATCAAGAATGTTCAAGATGACAGACGTTATATACCCTCACCGCCGCACGACTCTGGAGGAGGAAGATGATGCACGTGGAGAATGAATACGGAAACCCTTTTAGCGCGGAGTGCACAAACATCAACCTCTACAAGCTCAGCCAATCGGTGGAATCCGGTTTCAAACTCGATATTCCGAATTCAACGGGTCTCCACGAGGAATTCTTGGACTGGATAGCGGCAGTTGAAGAAGTTCTTGATTTCAAAAGGGTACCTGAGGATCAACAAGTTTCTTTGGTCGCAACCAAGTTCCAGGGAAAAGCTACAGCGTGGTGGCAGCAACTGAAGCAATCCAAGACTTGGCTAGGCAAATCAAAAATCAACAGATGGGAGAAACTGTTGAAGCACATGCAGTTGGCCTTCTTGCCATACAACTACACCTGAACCATGTATCAGCGGCTACAGAATTTAAGCCAAGGTTCGAAGACCATGGATGAGTACATGGAGGAGTTCTACAAATACTTGACACGGGTTGAGTTAGCCGAGACGGATGATCAATTAGTATCCCGATACATCGGGGGGCTACGACAAAACATTCAAGATTCACTAAATCTTTTTGATCCCGTTAACATATCTGCGACTCATCAAAGAGCCCTTCTATTGGAGAAAACGGCAGCCAGAGGATCCACAGGCTTCTTTGGGCATGGCACAAGGGGAAGCACGACTCGCTACAATGGGCCATTCACACCTCGAAACACCACCCAATCATCAATCCCAAACAGGGCTCCAACTACAACGGCCCACCTAACCGGAGTGCAGCGACGAATGAGCCTAAATGCTTTAAGTGTGGTGAACCGGGCCATAGAATTGTGGATTGCCACAAGGGAGATAAATATGAAAGGGTCTACTCATTGACTCGGGAAACGCCTTCAATGAGCAAGGCGATGAAGAAGAGCAGCAAACCTTTGACGACTACGGGGACGTGGAAGAAGAACTCATTACCGGAGATAGCGGGCCTAGCTTAATGGTGAGGAGGATATGTCTTACACCCCGAAAGAAGGAAGGAGATGACGAACAGTGGCACAACCTTTTTCACTCCACATGCACTATTGGAGGTAAGGTTTGCAAACTAATCATTGATGGAAGCAGTTGTGAGAACGTGGTAGCAGAGGAAGCAGTTCAGAAGCTGGCCCTAGACACAGAGAAACACCCCACACCCTATCGCTTTGAGTGGCTCAAGAAGGGAAACGAGGTAATAGTTTCAAAACGTTGCCTTGTACATTTTTCTATTGGCACCAAATATAAAGATAATACTTGGTGTGACGTGGTGGCCATGGATGCCTGCCACCTGTTACTGGGGAGACCATGGCAATATGACCAAAATGTGCACCACGACGGATAGAAGAACACCTACAGCTTCTTGGTGGATAATGTGAAGCTTACTCTCCTACCTAACCCAGGAGACATAACCAAACCACCAAAAAAGGTGGGCCAAACACTTCTAGCCAAAAGAGAGTTCATAAGAGAAATGCTCGATGTTGATCAAGTATACCTACTCTACGGCAAAGAATGTAGCCCAATAAAGATCGCATCAGGCATTCGGGTTTGCTAGAGGAATTTGCTGATGTATTCCCAAAAGACCTACCGGAGGAGCTACCACCCCTACGTGACATTCAACACCAAATTGATTTGGTGTCCGAGTCTAGCCTTCCCAACTGACCACACTACCACATGAGTCCCAAAGAGCATGAAGAATTATGAAGACAAGTGGAGGGACTCCTGGCTAAAGGGCACATTCGGGAGAGCCTGAGCCCATGTGCAGTTCCAGCATTACTCACACCCAAGAAAGATGGGACATGGAGGATGTGAGTGGACAGTCGCGCCATCAACAAAATTACGGTACGATATAGATTTCCCATTCCGTGATTAGATGATTTATTGGATCAATTGAGTGGGGCAACTATATTTACCAAACTGAATCTGAAGAGTGGTTACCACCAAATCAAAGTACGGGTTAGCGATGAGTGGAAGATAGCGTTTAAAACGCATGAGGGACTTTATGAATCGTTGGTGATGCCGTTTGGATTATCTAATGCTCCCAGTACCTTTATGCGAGTAATGAACCAGATATTCCGCCCATTCATCGGCAAATCAGTGGTTGTCTACTTTGACGACATCCTCATTTATAGCTCCGACCCAAAGACACACATCCAACACATACGGGAGGTACTCCTTATGCTACGACAAGAGAAATTTTACGCAGCACCGGCCAAGTGTTCTTTCATGACCGACTCAGTACTTTTTCTTGGATATGTGGTATCCAAGGATGGATTAGTAGTGGACGAGTCTAAAGTAGCGACGGTTCGCGATCGGCCTCTCCCTAGTACACTACATGAGGTATGTAGTTTTCATGGATTGGTGTCCTTTTATCGTCATTTTATTCACAATTTCAGCACCATATTGGCACCAATCACAGAATGCATGAAGGCGGGAAAATTCTCATGGAATGAGGGTGCTACTAATGCCTTCGAGTTGATCAAGGTCAAATTGACCATAGCTCCATTATTAGTCCTTCCCAACTTTGGCATACCGTTCGAATTGCATTGCGATGCATCCAAGATAGGCATTGGAGAGGTGCTTAGCCAATTGAGCAGACCAATGGCCTATTTCATTGAGAAGTTGAAGAGCGCACAACTCAATTATAGTACTTACAACATTGAGTTCTACGCATTAGTGCAGTCGCTAAAGCATTGGAGCTCCTACCTTGCCTATAATGACTTCATCTTGTACTCTGACCATGAAGCGCTGAAACACCTCAGCAGTCAAGATAAGTTATCCACTCGACATGCTAAATGGTCTGCTTTCGTGCAGCAATTTTCTTTCACCATCAAGCACAAATCAGGGGCATTGAACAAAGTGGCCGACGCCCTCAGCCGGAAGACATCATTACTCACTACCATGAAATCGGAGGTAATAGGGTTTGAATTATTGAAAGATTCCTTATCTAGTGACCCATTTTTTGGCCCTATTTTAGAAGATGTGTCCACAAGAACACAAGGAGGCTTTGTATTGCATAATGGGTTCCTTTTCAAAGGTACTCAGCTGTGCATTCCTAAAGGGAGCCTGCGACTGAAAGTTATCAAAGAACGCCATGACAAGGGTCACGTGGGGCGAGATAAAATACTTCAACTAGTGGCAAACAGTTCTATTGGCCAAGTATATGGAGAGAAGTGGACAAACTAGTGAAGAGTTGTAGGGTATGTCAAGTATCAAAAGGAGCGGCTACCAATGCTGGCCTATATTTACCTCTCCCTATTCCAGAACAACCATGGACAAATGTGAGCATGGATTTTGTGCTGGGTTTACCAAGGACACAAAAAGGTAGTGATTCCGTCTTTGTAGTTGTTGATAGATTCTCTAAAATGGTGCACTTCATTGCGTGCAAGAAAACTGTCAATGCGGTCAATGTGGCACAATTATACTTTAGAGAGGTATACCGCCTCCATGGCTTACCTTTGTTGATAGTATCAGACCGCGACACAAGATTCCTTAGCCACTTTTGGCAATGCTTATGGAGGTTATCAAGCACAAAACTTAATTTCAGTAGTGCCTACCACCCACAAACAGATGGACAAACATAAGTTGTTAATCGATCATTGGGAGCTCTACTTCGAAGTTTGGTGGGGGAACACATTAAGTCATGGGATACAAAATTGTTCCAAGCTAAGTTCGCCTACAACCGTTCCACAAACCGGAGCATAGGCTTAAGCCCATTTACCATCATTTATGGGAGTAATCCTCTTGCCCCACTAGACTTGGCACCTATCCCGCATATGACAAGAACAAACACAACAAACAGAAGACCCGATGATCCAAATCCGAAGGCCACAAATTAACAATCCGTAAATTACAAGAGTCCATCGCCAAGTATAAGGCAAGCCGACAAGAAGAGACAAGTCATTTGAATTTGAGGAAGGAGATTTGTGTGGGCTATCTTGACAAAAGATGATTCCCTGTGGAGAATACAACAAGTCGGCACTCAGAAAGTGGGTCCGTAGAGATAATCGTGAAAATCAATCCAAACGCATACCGGTTGAAGCTACCAAGCCATATTAAGACGTCTGATGTCTTTAATGTCAAACACCTTGTTCCATTTATAGAGGACTCATCAAGGAGGATGCAAATTCGAGGACGAATTCTCTCCAACCTGGGGAGGATGGTAGATTAGGATGACCTATCTTATCTATTAATCTATTATTTAAATTAGGTTTATTTGTTAGTACTTTATCTTATCTTATCTTTTAGTCTTTTATTTAAATTAGGTTTCTTTGTTAGTCTTTTAATTGTTTTAGTTTACTTTTCCTTCTAGTACGCGGTTTTAGATTACTTTTCCTTCTAAGATGTGTAATCCTAGTTTATCTTTAATTTTGTGATAGTCTCACAATCTTAGGAATATTTATCCCTTCTGTTTACTGTTTTCTTGATTATTTACGTTCTAACCCTGCATCAGTATGACCCAAGAAAGACCAAGCCTGCTAAAAATATTGCACCACTAAGCATGGGCCACCTCACAATGGAGTAAGTGATCAACCGATTCTCCATATTTCTTACACATGAAGCATCTATTAATGACAACCACCTGTCTCTTCCTTAGATTATTCAAAGTGAGAATTTTCCGAGCGCTGCCGACCACACAAAGAATGCAGCCCTTGGAGGATACTTGGTCCTCCACACACTCTTCCAAGGAAAATCTCTCCCTTCCACCCTAGATAAAGCTCTGAAGAAGTCTTTGACCTTAAAAGTTCCTTTTTTGGAAGGAATCCACCACAATTTATCTTGACTCCCCCTTTGATAGAAATAGACTGCAATTTCTCGAAAAAAGCAGTAACAACATCCACCTCCCAATCATGAACTTTCCTACTAAAGATTTTTTGATAAGTAATGTGAATATTATAAAGAAAGCGCATAGGGGCGCAACCCTTACACAAAGAATATACAAATGAAACCCCTACAAAATATACAAAAACACATATTCAAGAACTCTTCTATAGTCGAGACTTCAATCCGATGGGCCAATGCCCACGAGTGTAGCATAGAGATCATGTTCTTCCTCACCTCATCCACCGAACACTCCTTATCCTCAAAGGTTCGGGCATTCCTCTCCCGCCAAATACACTATGTGACACATAAAGGCACCATTCTCCAAATAATTTTCGAAATATCCCTACCCCCCACCCAATTCCAACAAGCAAGCAAGTCGGGAAAGCTTCTCGACATAACCCATTTCACACCAAACAATGTAAAGACATAATTCCATAGCCAAGCCACCTCTTCACAATGCAGCAACAAATGATCCATGAACTCCCCATTTTTCTTACACATACAATACCATTCCACTACCACAATACTCCTCTTTCTTATATTGTCATATGTCAGAATTTTCCCAAGAGCTGCAGTCCATCCAAAAAATGCCACCCGTGGAGGCACCTTAGAGTGCTAAATACTCTTCCATGGAAACACCTCATAGTTTTGAGTGGACAAAGCCTTATAGAACGTCTTCACCTCAAGCGTACCCTTTTTAGAAGGGGACCAACGAATACAATCCTCATTCCATGAGAAATCTTACAAGAGGACAATTTTTCAAAAAAAGATGATACCACATGCACCTCCCAATCTTGAATGGAACAAACAAAAATCACATTCCACTCAACAATCCCATTTCTCCAAATAAAATTCTCCTTCACCCATGCTTCTTTATACCTTGCAATACTAAACAAGGAAGGGAAAACATGTTTCAACGGCTGATCAGAGCACCAAACATCATGCCAGAAACGAACTTTCAATCCTATCCCCACTCAAACCTCACTCCCTTGGAAAAAGTATCCCAACCTCGTCTAATGTGTTTCCACAACCCCACACCATAAGGACCCGACACCACCTTCGAACACCACCCCCTATCCTGATCTTCATATTTGGCTTTAATTATCTTGTGCCAAAGAGCTTCCCTCTCTATCGCATACCTCCAAAGCCATTTCCCCATAAGTGCTTGGTTAAACTTAGATATATTCCAAATACCAAGACCTCTAACCCTTAAAGGACAGCAAACTTGGTTCCAACTAACCAAATGTAATTTTTTATCATCCCCCATTCCTCCCCACAAGAACTCTCTCTTAATTTTCTCAATCCTTTTGGCCACACTCATAGGAATAGGACATAAAGACATGTAATAAGTCGGAAGATTAGACAACTTACTTTTTATAAGAGTTAACCACCCACCTTTTGATAGATACAATTTCTTCCAACCAGCCAAACAACAATCCATTTGCTCAATCACACCATTCCACATAGATGTAGCCTTGTATGTTGCCCCTAAGGGTAGACCCAAATACTTCATAGGCAAAGACGCAACATTGCACCAAAGAATATTAATCAACTCCCCAATGTTGTCCACCTCTCCTATAACAACAAGTTCTGATTTTTCAAGATTAACTTTCAGCCCCGAAACAGCCTCAAAGCATAAAAGAATAAGTCGCACATATCTAATTTGCTCCAGGTATGCTTCACAAAAAATCAAGGTGTCATCAGCAAATAATGAATGGGAAACCACCACATCCGAAGGAACCCTTTCTCCCACCAAGAAACCCAACAATAACCCTTGCTCTATTGTTGCATTCACCATTCTACTCAAAGCCTCCATAACCAACACAAAAAGTAACGAAAGCGGATCCTCTTGTCTAATCCCTCGTGAACTATGAAAAAATCCCTCTGGAGTTCCATTTACCAAAATGGAGAATCTGACCATCGAGATACACCACTGATCAGTGTCAAATATTGTTTATTAGACCCCCTTTTACTTATATTTGTTAGGCTCTTAGCTGTATTAATAACTAATATTTTGTATAGTTTTTAGTATTTAGTGTTGTGCAGGTCATTGCAACAAACATGGCTAGCAAAGGGCAAGAAAGTGGACTTAAAGTGAAAATACTGCCATAGTGCGTTCGACCGCACTTGGTGCGTTCGAACGCACCCACGCATGCAGTAGCACCGCAGCCTTGCAGCACCACGGTCGCACGCAGCCTTGCAGTATCACGGTCACACGCAGCACCCCACCCTAGCAGTTATCTGCGTTCGAACGCAGGTGCTCTGCGTTCAAACGCACACCTGACTCAGCCCTAGCCGCCACAGCAGTTATTTGCGGTCGAGCTTGCACCATGCGGTCGACCACAACTAACTGGTGTGTTTGACAACATTAAGTGTGTTCGAACGCACTTCAGTGACCTATTAGCCTATAAATAGGACCCTAGGTCCATTTGTTCGAGAGCTTAGTTTTTGGGCGTGCTTTTGAGAGCAGTTTGCCTCTGTTGGCCCTGCTCTGCCCTTTTCTTTGTAGTTCTTTACATTAGTTTAAATATAATGCCTTTATTTTGTTTATTTACGCTTCCTTTGCTTGTGGGAGGCTAGATCCCAACTAAGGTTGAGGATGTAGCCTCACCATGAATGCTATGTTAATTATTTACATTTAAGTCATTTCATTCCGTTATTTCTTTATTTACTTAATTCGTCTCTCACTTGGTTTGGTGACAAAACCAAGTGAGATTGTACCGCAGTCATTTATTTTTGGTATTTCGTCCGATGGATACATTCCATCCTTCGGTTTACGCTCATTTATCCATAGTAGTTTGTGTCTTAACACATTCACTTTGGATCCTTTGAGCCTTAAACCGTTTATGGTTTGTCTTTCGTTAAATGGACGGATTCCTTTAATCCTTCAATAGGTGCAATAGATTTAGTTTCATTTCAAACCGATAGACGGATGTTTGAACTTAGCGTTTTCAATTAATGTAGTTGAAATGGTGAGGTGAAAACCTCAACCTTGGTGCTTTTACTTCGTTTACATTTCCGCTTTAAATTACTTTCAAGTTGTTGATGTGGTAAATTTGTGACCAAATTTATCAATAATAAAAAATACCACTGCAATGGGGCCGAATCCCGTAGGATAGGGCTATATTGAGAGTGTCGAACCTCAAGGATGAGGTTTTGCTATTAAATTCAAAGAACTAATTTTAACCTAATTAACAAAAGATGTTTGATTGTTTGTGAAATTGAGTGCATGAAAGTAAATGCGAATTAAAAGTAAATATATGAGAGAGAAAAGTAAGGTACCGACTTCACCACGATCCACACAACAATGGTAACCATATCTAATTCCAGAAACTCAGAATATGCATGTTATAAAGAACAAGAAAATACAATATCAAGGGATAAGGATAATCTATCTTCGGTTGGCACGGATCGTCCACCTAACCACTAAGATGCGGCACGACCCATCTTCCCTAGGCATAAACTATAAAATCCCTTAATAAGTTTTCATACAATCAATGGAATTGCATAACCCATCTTCGGTTGGCACGGATCGTCTACCTAAATTACACTAAACTAGGATGTAGTACAACCCGTCCTCCCTAGGCATGGCCTATCTTAATCCTATTAATCATATGTCTATTAAAATCCATTGCATAGCCATCAATCTTATAATCACAGAAAATAAGGTTGATTTGAGTTCAATCTGAGCAAAATAATTTCTAAGACAAGAATAGAATTTTGCAAATATTGAAATTGAATTGAATAACAATTGCATTGAATATTAAGAACAGAAATCTAAAGATGCAATCCTCACAGTTATGCAATCAACATACATAAATTGAATTAAATGAAATCAAATACAATCACCATTGTGCTTGGAAAGGGTTTACATCGATACCCCACTAAGGGGTTTAGCCTCATGATCTTCTAAGCTCCACTAAGCCTCCAAGAAATATTTTCTGTCTAAAACTAAGTCTTCTCTTGAAGCATAGAGGCTTATTTATAGGGAGTAACAAGTCCTAGAAGCCCTAGTAAACCTAGAAAATTCGGAATTCATTCTCCTAGTTGAATTAGGAGTCAATCCATGTACAAGTAGGAAAAGGATTCGTCCAGATTTGTCTCCTTCACTTGCGTGGATTGGCATAGGGAGTCCGATTTAGGAAAATCCTATTTCATCATGATTTGTAGAAAATTGAATTAGCTTTCCAATGCCGCTGGAATCACCTCAATCCGATATTTGAGCTGAAAGTTATAGCCAAAATACTGAGACGTGTTCAAAATCTGAAATTCTATCCGATCCGATTTTGACTCAAAGTGGAGAAATTCCGATTTTATCCTTTTCTTGTTATGATTAAACTTAACCACATCATATATATCCTCTATTGTGATTGGTTAAGCTTAATCATATCTTCTAGGTCCACTCAAATTGTGCTTTAAACCCAAATTTAATGGTTTTTCTTGCATCTTTATTAAATACCTGAAAACACAAAAACAACACAAAATCAAACAAATAACAATGCTAAGGAATTAACAAATGTGAGTTAAGGGGCTTGAATGTGCAACATTCAGCACTTATCACACCCCCAAACTTACTTATTGCTAGTCCCTTAGCAATACAAAACAGAAAATAAACTGAAAAACATAAAGATAAGTCCAGCTTTCGTGGGATGTACGGTTGCATTTAGCATATGCAACAAGCCTTTTAAACCCTTAGGAATTTCCTAGAGGACGAGTGAAGTCTCGTGAGGGTTTTCCAGAAATGATACCCACAAACATTATGCACAGTTCATGTTATCTAAAAATTAAAGCATCACTCAAAACCATGATTTTCATTCATTAACAAGCTTAAAAGATTAGACTCCATCTTCACAATGAATTGGAAATTAAAGTCTAATTACTTACAACAAGCAAACTGAGGCATCACAAGTTCGAAACAGTGTAAAGTGAATTAGCACAAGACTATGAAGCTTCCAAATAAATTCAATGTGCAAAGTCTCAGTATCTCAAGATTCACTGGAAGTCCTATCAGATTGAACAACAATGGCATACTTTTCTTATTTATTTATTTTTTTCTTTTATTATGAGGCTCTGTAGTGCTTAGTTCCCTTAAGCTTTCTAATTGACCTATGTAGCGAGTGTTGAGCCAATGACTCCCAAACCAGATGGTTTTAGGGCATTAGGTGTAGAGACACCCCTAAGGACTTATTAACTCAAGTCAAAAAGGCTACGAAACTAAACTAGCCATAATGTTAACCACATCAAAACTCCTCACCTTTTGACGTGAATGCTCAATGCTTAATGAGGCAAGAGGTCCAGTTACTTAGTGAACAATTCATCAATGATTATCATCATTTCATTTATATATATTTTTTTTATAAATTTAACCACATTAAAGCTCCTCATCTTTTGACGTGAGCACTCACTGCTTTGAGGCAAGAGGCCCAGTTACTCAATGAAGAGTTTATCAATGGTCAAATTTTTTTTTTTTTAATGCCAATGTATCCACTCAATAAGTCACCCAGTGTCACACAAAACATAGAAACATCCACATTAAACCCTTATGTCATACCCTACCAGTCATGTGCAAATGTGCTTGTGTCAAAGTAGATCAAACATGTGATTTCTCAATTGCCTAAAGCAAGTAACAAACTGAAAAATCCAACATCAGATCATGTGTTCAAAATTTTAAGCTCACTGATGAAATCAATCACAAATTTTAGGTCAACCAAAATTTAAGGACAACATGAACATGCAATTTTTTTAAAAAAAACAAGGTGTGTGAAATTGTGCTCCCATACCCCCAAACTTAATGTACACATTGTCCCCAATGTGTAATTACATGGAAAAAGCTGACACAGGTGGGAGTTAGAGAAGCATGCAGGTGGCATGGCTAATAGCACACCCCAAACTTGAACTGAAATACCCTTTTGTCTCTGAAAAGAAAACACAAAAATGTCTGGAAAAATAAAATAAAAATAAAGGTAAAAACCATGACAATAAAAATAAATGGATATACTATGGGTGCCTCCCATGAGCGCTAAGTTTAACGTCTTCACACGGTGCAAGCTGCTCACTTTGCTTTTTAAAAGCGAATAGATGGGATTAAATCAACTTGACAAATTCACGTCATGCTTGGCTCGAATTCTGAATGTAGGGCTTTAGTCTTTGACCATTCACCTTGAAAATGTTGCCGTCCTTTGGGTCCCTCAACTCAACGCACCATGTGGAGATCTGAAATAATCGTGAACGGGCCATCCCATCTGGAGCGGAGCTTGCAGAAAGAGCCGGAGTTGAAAAGCCATACTTTTTGGTCTGCTCAAATGTCTTAGGCCGATGTGTCGGTCGTGAAAAGCCTTTGTCTTCTCTTTGTAAATTTTGGGTATCATATGCATCGTTTAGCTCTTCTAACTCTGTCAATTGAAGCTTTCGGTGGGGCCGGCTGCTTGCATATCAAAGTTGAACTTGATTGCCCACAAAGCCTTGTGCTCCAATTCCAGGAGGTGACATGCCTTTCCATAAACCACCGATATGGTGACATACCAATCGGCGTTTTGTAGTCAGGTAGGCCCATAATGCATCATTGAGGCGCAGGACCAATCCTTCGATGCAGCCTAACCGACTTCTCCGAATATGCTTGATCTCCGATTGGAAACTTCTACTTGGCCTTTGGTGAGGATGGTAAGGAGTGGCTACCTTATGAGTAATGCTACTTGAGAAGCGGTTTTAAGAAACCGATTGCAAAAGTGCTTGCCTCAAATCGATAATGGCCACAGGAGTACCAAGGCTTGGATGAATTTCACTACCACTTTGTGATCATTGGTCTTGGTGGCCACGGCTTCAACCCATTTGGAGACATAGTCTACCCCTACCAAAATGTACTCATACCCAAAAGATGGTGGAAAGGGGCCCATGAAATCAATACCCCAAATGTCAAAAATTTCGACTATGAGGATGGGGTTTAATGGCATCATATCTCTCTGGGACATAGCTCCTAGCCGCTGACATCTCTCACAAGCCCGACAAAAGTCATAGGCATCCTTGAACAAAGTTGGCCAAGTGAATCCACATTGTAGAACTTTGGCTGCAGTTTTCTTGGCACTGAAGTGACCCCCACAGGCTAGAGAATGGCAAAATGTGAGGATACTGTGGAACTCACTCTCCGGGACGCAGTCCATCTTCAGCATGGCAAAATGTGAGGATACTGTAGAACTCATCTTCAGCATCCGGTCTTCAAAATTTGAGTCTGACTAAGAAGGTGGTGCAGCTTGGTATTGCTTATGTGGAGGTTGGTATGTGGAAAACGAGTTGTAGGGTTGTCTGTTGGACTGAGCTTGATTGTGCTATCCTGGTGCTAAGTTTCTTGATGTTGGATTCTTCCATGAGAAATTCGGAATTCATTCTCCTAGTCGAATTAGGAGTCAATCCATGTACAAGTAGGAAAAGGATTCGTCCAGATTTGCCTCCTTCACTTTCGGGACGATTTTGGCATAGCGGGAGTCCGATTTAGGAAAATCATATTTCATCATGATTTGTAGAAAATTGAATTAGCTTTCTAATGCCGCTGGAATCACCTCAATCTGATATTTGAGCTGAAAGTTATGGCCAAAATACTGAGACATGTTCAAAATCTAAAATTCTATCCGATCCGATTTTGACTCAAAGTGGAGAAATTCGATTTTATCCTTTTCTTGTTATGATTAAACTTAACCACATCATATATATCCTCTATTGTGATTGGTTAAGCTTAATCATATCTTCTAGGTCCACTCAAATTGTGCTTTAAACCCAAATTTAATGGTTTTTCTTGCATCTTTATTAAATACCTGAAAACACAAAATCAAACAAATAACAATGCTAAGGAATTAACAAATGTGAGTTAAGGGGCTTGAATGTGCAACATTCAGCACTTATCAGTTGTCACGAACACCCACTGCGGAGCTAGGTTAAAATAGCACTAACCTAGACTCAAGGTTATTTTAGCACAAGCAATTTGCGAGTACCTAAATTTGGTCTGATCAACCACTCTATCCAATCCCTCCATCTCTCTCCAAACCCACACTGTTGCAATAGATACAACAAGAACTCCTAATTCACATGATCATACGCCTTCTCCAAATCCAATTTGCAAATAACACCTGGCGTCCTTGATCTCAACCGACCATCCAAACATTCATTTGCAATCAACACAAAATCTAAAATTTGTCGCCCACCAATGAAAGCATTTTGAGAATTAGAAATAATCTTCCCCAATATGGTTTTCATCCTAGTGGCTAGTACCTTGGAAATAATTTTGTACACCCCTCCCACCAAACTAATGGGCCAAAAATCCTTTATCTCCACCGCTTCCACCTTTTTGGAATCAAGGACACAAAAGTTACATTCAGACTCTTCACCAACTGCCGTCTTCAATGGAATTTGGAAAAAACAGCCATAACATCTCTCTTCACCACAGCCCAACATGATTGAAAAAAAGCCATGGTGAACCCATCCGGTCCCGGTGCCTTGTCACCCTCCATTCCTTTTACCACCTCCCACACATCCTCTTCTTCAAAATCTCGTTCTAACTAGTTTTTTTCCTCCTCATCAATGGATGAAAAAACTTGATTATCCATTTTTGGTCTCCAAGTGCTTCACTCAGAATATAATCTTTGATAGAACTGCACAACATGATTTTTAATCTCGTCTGTATTATGTGACAAAACACCATTGATATGTAACCCTTCCACATGATTATACCTCCGATGGGAATTGGCCACCTTATGAAAGAACCGAGTATTACTATCCCCCTCCTTCAACCACAACGCTCTTGATATCTGTCGCCAATGAATTTCCTCGCACAACAATGTATTCTCCAATTCTTTCAACATATTGGCCTTTTTAATTTTTTCATCCCCTTCTAGAACCCCAATCTCTGCCTTAGCATCCAGCTCCTGTATACCTTCCAACAACTCCTTTTTTTTCCTCCCAATGTCACCAAACACCTCTTCATTCCATTTTTTTTAGATCTAGCTTCAAAGATTTCGGTTTATTGGCCAAAACAAAACTAGGCAAGCCATCAAACCCTGTACGATTCCCACCAAGCCTTAACCTTTCCACAAAGCCTTCATGCTTTAACCACATATTCTCGAATTTAAAATATTTACTCCCTCCTCTATACTCCCCACACTCCAACAACAAAGGAAAGTGATCGGATAGTAGATGTTGCAGCCTTTTTTGTGACACCACCGGATAATGATCCTCCCAATCCGGTGAGAATAAGAAACGATCAATTCGTGACCAGATTTCATCTTCTTGATTATTAGACCATGTAAAGATAACATTCCACTGCGGAGTTCCACCTAAAAAATCCACATTAGCTGCCACTAAAGCATCCTTTTCACGAGCAATACTATAAAGCACAGGGAAATCCTCTTTAAGCTTCGTATCCCCACACCACTGATCATGCCAAAACCGGATCCGGGACCCATCCCCAAGCCCAAGTCTAGAGTGACTAGAAAACGACTCCCACCCTAACCAAATATTCTTCCACAAACTTGCCCCTAACACTCTTGTATGAGGAACAGTGCACCAACCACCCCACATGCTCCCATATTTGGCCTCCACCACAACTCTCCACCAAGCCTCCCTCTCATGCCCATAACGCCACAACCATTTACGTAGTAAAGCACGATTGAAATCCACCAGCTTCCTTAAACCAAGCCCACCCTCCAAAAGCGAGGAGCAAACCTTGGACCACCTCACCAAATGATATTTGAACTCTTCCCCAACTCCACCCCATAAGAAGTCACGTTGAAGCTTCCCAATGCGATTGGCAACCTTAACAGGAATCTTGGAAAGAGACATATAATACGTTGGAATGTTGGCCAGGGTGCTCTTTATCAAGGTAACTCTTCCCCTCCAAGACAAAAGAGGCCATTTCCAACCAGCCAAACGACATTCCATCTTCTCCAAAATACCATCCCATATGTGGGAAGAGTTATTGGGTGCCCCAAAGGAAGCCCTAGATAATCAAGAGGCAGGGAGGCCACCTCACACCCAAGAATACTCACCAAATAGTCTACTTGTTGAACGTTTCCCACAGGGATCAACACTGACTTGGCCAAATTGACTTTCAACCTTGGAGCTGCTTCAAACAAAAGAAATGTTGACTGTAACAAGAATAAGCTCTTAAATGATCTCAGGGAGTTGGATGATATTGAAGAGGTTTGGGCTTTGGATAGCGTAGAGCTAGCCAAGAAATGGGAGGTTTCTAGGGAGTTAAAAGCTATTTTGCTGATGGAAGAGGTTAGCTGGAGGCAAAAATCCAAAATCCTATGGCTTAAAGAAGGTGATAAGTGTTCCAAGTTTTTTCATTCCATGGCCAATTCTCACCGAAGATACAACTCCATCGATTCTTTGATGATTGAAGGTATGTTATCCAACAATCAAGGGGAGATTAGTGAGCACATTGTTAAGTATTATCAAAAGCTGTTTGAGGAGCAATGTCAGTGGAGGCTCAGGGTGGATGGCCTTGTGTTTGACCAGATTCTTGATCATGAGGCTAGCTGGTTAGAGAGAGAGTTTGAAGAGGAGGAAGTGAGGAAGGTTGTGATGGCTATGGAGGGGGATAAGGCGCAGGGTCCATATGGCTTTTCTATTGCTTTTTTCCAGGTGTGCTGGGAAATTGTCGAAGAAGACATCATGAAGATCTTTAGGGAGTTTCATGCTGAAGGTAAATTCGAAGCTAGTCTCAATTCTATCTTCATTTCGCTTATCCCAAAAATTCCGGGTGCCTCAGAGATGAAAGATTTTCGTCCCATTAGTCTTGTGGGGAGTTTGTACAAAATCATAGCCAAAGTCCTTGCTAATAGATTAAAAGGAGTGCTGGACAAGGTTATTTGTAAGACACAAAGTGCCTTCATCAAAGGGAGACAAATTATGGATCCGATTCTCATTGCGAATGAAAGTCTTGATAGTAGATGTAGATCAGAGGAGCCAGGTATTTTGTGTAAAATGGATGTGGAGAAAGCTTATGATCATGTAAATTGGGACTTCTTATTCTATATGTTGAAGAGGTGTGGTTTTGGAGCGAAGTGGTGTTCGTGGATATCTTTTTGCATTTCTTCAGTAAGGTTTTCAGTCTTGGTAAATGGGTCTCCAGAAGGCTTCTTTGATAGCTCTCGGGGTATCCAGCAAGGGGACCCCTTTTCCCCGTTGTTGTTTGTCTTTGTGATGGAGGCATTGAGCCGTATGCTATCTGCTGGGATTAACGATGGGCTTTTAGAGGGCTTCAAAGTTGGCAATGTGACTGTCTCCCATTTGTTGTTTACCTAAATCTAACAATAGTACCACCAAGGTCTTATCAAATGGGAAAGAAACGAAAGATTAAAAGAAATAATAACAAAGTGAACTACATTTTACCACATGTGCATAGGCTTTGGAGTCAAATCTTCAAGGAACATCAAGTATCTTGTCAGAAAAGTACAATTTCATATTGTATATGCCTTTCAAGCCTATTACATAACAAGTCTTACGAAATACCAAAACAATCTCTGGTTTTTCATGTCCAAGTACAACATCATATTCAATGAGCTAAAAATAATAATTAATAGTAGTAGTAATAACGATCATTATAATTATGATAACATTAATCATATATATTGTATAATAGCATAATTGCAAGAGCATAGCTTAGAATTTTGACTAGTGGAGTGTTAAAATTGTTATAAGTGGCATTTTAGAGTTGTTGAGACATGGCATTATAGAGTTCCTAAATTACTATATTTTTCTAGCATTAATTTAGACAGAATAACGCCTAATGTTTGGTAGAACTCTAAGCCTCCTACATGTTTTTGAGATTTGTAAAAGTTTCTTTGGGGTTTGTACTTTTCCTCTCTCATTTGAGATAAGAGTTGTAAACCAATAGGCTCTTCCTCTCTCTCACGCACACATGCGGAAAATGAAGAACTACAGCCCTGGGAAAATATTTGCCCTATGGATCCTTTTCCTTATTGGTGTTCTCATCACCCTCAAGTCCCTTTTTTCTCATTTGAGATTTCTAAAATTAGGGCTTTTGGCAATCTGTTTCATCGTTCTTATTCTTCTTTGTTCACAAACTCCATGGGTTCCGATTCAATCTCCATTGCTGTCCCCATTTATCTTAGCAAGAAAAAAAGGGTATACATATCACCAATCACCTATTCCTCTATTTGGTTGTTGTATAAAATGCCGTGTTTACCTTTATAATGTGATTATTATTTGATTCCACAAATGAACAAGAAACTGAAGCAGACAGCACGGGCAATGGCATTAGATTTAATTAGTGAAGGAGTCAAACGTTGGACTTGAAGAAATAATTGTGTTGAAGGGGAAGAGTGACTGATGTCTCGCAAGTGAATGATAGTGGAACCATTTGTTTGTGATAAATCTACAGGAAACCCTTCTCATCAGTTTGTTCCTGCAATGCATGTGACAATGACCCCCACATCTTCTCATGTCAGTCTAAGGCAAAATATGGTACAGCCAATGATGCAACCACAACAAACCCGATTGGATCATTAAGCAGAGGAAAGCAAATTTGGATCAAGGATTGTCCAGCTTCCTATTGAACAAAGCCATAATTCATATCAGGGTTGGACCAATGGTTGTCAATAATGTTTTAGGTGGATCAGTTCAAAGACTCCAAACACACTTTTTTTTTTCTTTTGATAAGAAATTAACCCAAAGGGAACACTTAACTACCCATTGGAACACTTGTAGCTAAGGATTTTGCCACCAAAGCAAAAAGACATCCCAACAGAATGTTTACACCATTTTAGAGTTCTCAAAGGAGCTACATAATCGAGATTGTTACAAAAGGGGCTACTAGAATACTGAATTTCATATGCACTAGGATGAACTATAGAAATTTATAATAAGTTAATTATTAAATTCCATTGCATTTTCGAATGAAATTCAAGACTTTGCTTTTGCAAGCTGATTAGTACCTATATATAAACACAAAAAAATTATTTATTTATTTATTTATTTTAAGAAAAACTCATAAATAAGCATATTAGATAAAGTAAAGGAAGAATAAATAAGAAGAAAGTACCCTTACCCTCAACCCAGCTTTTTGGGTCTTTTGGTTCATATTCTTTATATTCTATTCAATGTAGAATTCCAGTTGAGTTTTTGGACATGGCCGCATGAGGGATAGCACAGTGAAATCAAGGAGAGCTTGTCAGTCTAATTTTTGTCAGCAATATTAATTTCTTCTATTTGGAAATGAAGAAATTATGCTGAGTTTTGACCTCAATAATTCTTGATGTTCTCCTGATTCAATAAAGATGACAACCATTAGACAAAGTAGGGTTGATCATTTTTTGGGGGAAGCGGGGATCGATCATTTGCCACCTTAAAACAAAAACTATTGTCAAATAGTTTACTCTATGTATCGAAAGAACCACTCAATGAAGGTGTGTTTGTTGCAGAAATTCACTGCTCATGTAGCTCGTTTGGGATTGCAAATTCAAAAGATACGATTTTAAAATGTGCGATTTGAAAATGTGATTTTTAAAAACGTAGTTAAGTGTTTAGCAAAATCGTGATTTGACCTTTAAAATTGTAGTTTAGCTTTTAAAATTGTGCGTTCATGCCAAACACACCCTTTTGAAGGCATAACAGTTACAGAGCAAATTATTCACTCTTTTCTTTTTCTTTTTTTTTTTTGATCGGTAAAAAGTTCAATATTATTAAAAGCGCAAGGGGCGCAACCCATGTACACAGGACGTATACAAAAAGAGCCCACAAAACAAGCTTTTAACTAGAAAAAGTCGCAAAAATCTCGAAAATCTGCAAGTGTTGAAACTTGCGGAGAATGCCACATAACTCTCCATGAGAAAAGAGTTTGAATTACCCTTTTCTTCAACTCCATTAGTCCAATCTCACGGTCCTCAAAATTTCGAGCATTCATTTCCCTCCATAAACACCACATTACACACAATGGCACCATTCTCCAAGTTTGTAACACTGTGCGATTACCTTTTTGTACCCTCCAAATTCTCAAACACTCCACCACACTACCCGGCATCACCCACATCATGCCAAATAAATGACACACCATGTTCCACACCTCCATTGCCACCTCACAATGCAATAACAAATGGACAATAGATTCACCACTCTTCTTGCACATACAACACCACTCCACCACTATGATGTTCTTCTTGCGTAAATTGTCCATCATTAGTATCTTCCCCAAAGCCGCTGTCCACACGAAAAAAGCCACCCTCGGGGGAGCTTTACTCTTCAAATGCTCTTCCAAGTGCCATCCACCTATTCCGAATTAATCCTCAACTTATAATATGACTTCATCTCAAAAAATTTCCTCTTCAATGGAGCCCAACAAATTTTATCCTCCCTACCCTGCCTAAGTTGTTGAGAATACAGCAACTCAAAGAACCTCAACACCTCTTCCAACTCCCAATCATGCACCGCCGGATAAATAATACATTCCATTGAGTAACACCATTAACTATAGCCATATTCTCCTCCACCCATGCCTCCTTTGCACATGCTATATTAAACAAGGCAGAATGCATTCATTAAAGGCCGATCCCCAAACCGCACATCTTTCCAAAATAATACTTGAGACCCATTCCTATCTCAAACCTCACATAATGTTTAAAAGTATCCCATCCCTCACGGATGCCTTTCCATAGTCCCACCCCGTGAGGGCCACCTACCTCCTTAGAACACCACCCACCCCTTATTATGTCGTGCCACACCACCAATTTCTGCCACCACGCCGCTCTTTCAGTGGAGAACCTCCACAACCATTTACCTAGTAAGGCTTTGTTGAAGTGTATCAAATTCCGTACCCCTAGTCCCCCCGTTTCCGTAGTCATGCAAATCTTTGACCACTTTACTAAGTGAAATTTAAACTCTTCCCCTACACCACCCCATAAGAAGTATCGCAGTAATTTCTCTATTCTCTTTGCCACTCCCACTAGAACTTGAAACAACGATAAATAGTATATGGGAATGTTAGAAAGCATACTTTTAATCAAAGTCAATCTACCTCCCTTGGATAGGTACATTCGCTTCCACCCTGCCAACTTAGCCTCTATCTTCCCAATTACCGCATCCCATATAGAAGGATCCCTATGAGTAGCTCCCAAAGGTAGTCCCAAATAAATCAATGGCAACGACTCCACCCCACATCCAAGTATGCTTGATAAAGCTTCCAAATTACCCACCACACCAATCGGAACAATCATCGACTTAGACAGGTTTACTTTCAACCCTGAAACTGCTTCGAAACACAACCATAGGCATCTCAAATGTTGAATCTGTTCCACCTTTGGCTCGCAAAAAATGAGTGTATCATCTGCAAATAATATATGTGAAATATCCATTGCCTCACTAGGTCTCGAGCCCACCGAAAAGCCTTTCAATAATTCTCTCTCCACTACTACATTCATCATTCTACTAAACGCCTCCATCACCATCATGAATAGAAGGGGGGATAGCGGGTCCCCTTGCCTCACTCCTCTAGAGCTGTCAAAGAAATCTTCAAGTGTACCATTAATGAGTACTGAAAACCGTACCGTGGCACAAACGCGCTTTGCGTCTAAGATATTAGCTTCCCCATCACTGATTTCAACTGACTAGTCAACACCTTCGAGATGAATTTATTCACCCCACTTACAAGACTAATCGGACGAAAATCCTTGATCTCCATTGCTCCCGCTTTCTTTGGAATGAGTGCCACAAATGTTGCATTCAAACTCTTCTCAAATTTTCCTGTCTCGTGAAACTCCTTAAGAACCGCCATCATATCCTTCTTAATCACCTCCCAACATTTCTGAAAAAATGCCATAGAAAAGCCATCAGTCCAGGTGCTTTATCACCATTCATCTTCCTCACCACCTCCCACACCTCTTCTTCCCCAAACTCACGCTCCAGCCATACTTTTTCCCCTTCATCAATGGAATTAAGGTTTTCCATCAATGGAGCGAAAAGTCTAGTTGGTCTCCCCTGGTATTGTTCAGAATACAAAATTTTATAAAATTGCACAATGTGGTCCGTTATAGCTGCTAGATCCTCAGTCCTATTCCCATCCACCATCATTACAGCCATTGTGTTATTTCGCCTATGTGAGTTGGCCACCCTGTGAAAATACCCAGTATTCCTGTAGCCCTCTTTCAACCATAACGCCCTTAATTTCTGCCTCCAACTCACCTCTTCTTGAAACAGAGTCCTCTCCAATTTATGAGAGCACTCATCTCTTTTAATTATCTCCTCCGCCGTTAACTCTCTATCTTCACCAATACGATCCAGCTCACCCAATTCCTCCTCCAACTCCTTTTTGTGTCTTCCAATATCTCCAAACACCTCCACATTCCATTTTTTGAGATCACCTTTCAATGCTATCAACTTACAAGCCATCACGTAACTCAGATTGCCTTCTACATAGTAAGAATCCCACCATCTCTTTACTTGTTCCACAAAGCCCTCCCCTTGTAACCACATATTCTCAAAACGAAATGGTGTTCGCCCCCTTCTTCCCATTCCACAAACCAACATCACTGGGAAATGATCCGATAGAGCCCTAGGCAACCTCTTTTGAATAGCCTCTGGAAAACTTTCCTCCCATTCTGTAGAGATCAAAAATCTATCAAGTCTGGATCCCGTCTGTCTATTAGACCATGTTATTCTCCCCCCTAACATTGGAAGATCAATGAGACCCTGCCCAAAAATAAAATCCGCAAACTCTGTCATTGCTTGCGTCTATCTGGATGCCCTTAATTTCTCCCCCGCATGCCGAACAACATTAAAATCCCCCCCATACACCATGGCTTCCCCCACACATTCATTAAACCACCCAGTTCGTCTCATAGCATACTTCTAGCACCGTCATCATTTGGATCGTAAACCCCAGCAAAAGCCCATTCCCAATTTTCTGTAACACTTCTAAACAAGCAAGCTACAACAAATCTCCCAACACAATCCTCAATCTTCTCTACCACGCGCCTATCCCACATTAATAATATACCTCCCGACGCTCCCCTAGCTCCTAAATATATCCAATCAACATGCACACACCCCCACACACTCCGAACTACCTCAATATTAATAACCTCCATTTTTGTCTCCTGTAAGCATACTATATCCGCCTTCCATTCTCTTAATCGCCTCCTAATTTTTATTCTTTTCTCATACTCGTTCATGCCTTTCACATTCCAAGAAATGATTTTTGGCTGCATTAACAAAACTTACCATTCCTCCCTTTACCACTCACTATAGCCGAGCCCTTCACATCGTAGTTCACTGTACTTTCCAGCTGCTTTAATTCACGATTACTGCGATTCCCCACTTTGTCTCCCTTCTTATTTGCATTCCCCCCTTTTTTTAATTTCTATTGGCCTCAATTGCAATAAAGAATGCCATCAACTCTTCCTCATGCCCATCACATTCTGATCCCAACTCCTAGCAGAAAGCTAGAATTTTTTCTAACACCCAATCCCGTGTTTGTGTTTGTTGTTCCCCTGCCCCCATAATAGCCAAAGGTTGAATTTCTAGCATCTCTGGTTCCCCCCACTCCTTAACTATATCGGCCCTCACTATTTCTCCATAATTTTTGTCTGGCTCCTTCTCTTTTCCCAAAACAATCTGCTGTACAGATTCCTTAGCATACACAACCACCTCACCGGCACATTCTGTCCCACATACCGCAGACTCGGGTTCTGAAGTTCCTCCGGTAGCATCATCGACACAGTGCCGTGGAGGCGTGGTCTGCTCTTCAGGTTGGCCCAACCCTTCTACACCCCTGGTAAGTCTTGATTCCCCCTCTTCGACACTTTCTATCTCAATTCCATCCCTCCCACCTAAGCCCGTCACCTCCATTCCTCCTCTCGTCTCCTTACCCACCTTATTGAGTCCAAAATTTTGTGTCCGTGGTTGTCCCTCTGTTGCATCGGCCACATCTGTGACCTCCCCCGAGAGTTTCGTGCCTCTTACATCCCTCCCACAACTCACCTTTCCTCCATCCTCAATGTCGGCATCATCTGTATGGTTCGTGACCTGACTCCCTTGCTGACCCATGCTTCCTTCTTCTCCATAACGACCTGTTTTCCCCTCATCATCACTGTCAGCGTCATCTCCGGCATGCCCACCGATGTCCACACCTTCTGGTCCTCCTGTCGTCTTCTCTACGGACTTGTAAACTTCATTTTTCAAGTTTTCGGGATTGTCCCCCAGGCTTATCGGCATCCTCTATCGCCGGTCCACCTCCTTCCCCCTCCGACGGCCCACTCCGACGACCCTCCGACATCTCCGGTTGAACCTTCCGACCCAATACTTTTGGCCGCCAATGTACCTGTCGTTTTGGTGGGCTTCTACGAACATAAATTTTGTGATATCTTTTTATGATATATTCCCTGGTGGGCTTATCAATTGGTTCAACCATCTGAATGGGCTGAACCAACCCCAGCCCAACCTCCTTCACCCCGCTTGACGTCCCAACCTTCGGCCCATTCCCCTCAGCTTCCTATTCTCGTACGTTCTCCTTCTCCTCCTCTCCCCAACCTAAGTCCAGTCTTCTTAGACAGCTGGAAATTTGTTTCTGCAAGGAAAGTAGAAATTCCTTGATACTTTCCTTATTTTCCAGTCGTTTCATATTCTGTCCAGCGAGATTTCGGCCATGAATTGTGCCCTTTCCTTACTCGAATTTGCAACAACCTCGTCGGTAACCTATGGAGCTAGGGCGTCGGTCGGACCCTGTTCACCTTTCACCATCTCAGCGTACGACCTTTGAACTTTGGTCTCCAATTGTTTAATCTCCTGAGTCCCCCCACTAATCAGTCCACCTTTCTTCCCCTCCGGCTCCTCAACCAGTGAAACTTTTTCTCTTTGCTTTTTGTGATGCAATTTCAGCCTTTGTAACTGCAGACGGCCATCTTTCCATCCCTTTCCTTCATACCCCTCTGGAATGACCACATAACTCCGCCGTCCTTTACCCCCATACTCAGACAACTCCAAATAGTTCCCATACAAGTTCTTCCTTCGCTGCATAATATATGAGTAACAGCCAAATCGAAATGTCCTCCAGTTCTCCCCTGCTATCTCATTGTTTGTCAAATAATCCCAGGCACTCACTAGCCAGAGGATAGTTGGCCAGGCCATGATCACTGCACGAGTTCTTCCTTTGCTCTTCTCTTCCAACTGCACTCCTCCCTGGACATTGGATCGAAACTCAAACGCTTTCGTTTCCATGTAAAAATACCCCAAGTAACCCATTCCACCGATTAACCTCAGTGAAAATCACTCTATTGACACTGTACGATGACCACAATTCTCCGATGCTCCGTCAAGACCCCTCACACTCCGAAACGGCTAGAGAGAATTTCATGCTGACATGGCGAGAGAGAAAAACTTATATATATATATATCCAATTATTCACTCTTTTCATATAGAAATTATAGATGTCTATTCTATTTAATGCTAAATCTAAGTAGGGAAACTTCAATCAACCCCTTGAACTTCCATCACAAAGCAAATTATTAACTCTTTTAATTTTTTGCAATGCCCATCTGTTGGGCTTTTTGGTTAAATCCTCACAAAGGAGGTGTCAAAATTACCAAAATACCCAATTTTTTGAAAAAATAAAAAATAAAAAAGTGTAAAGATTTATGCATCGATCAAGATTTAATGGAATTTGCAAAAATACCCACGCTTGAATCTTTGTAATTTTTTATTTTATTTTTTTGTAAAAAAAAAGCGTATTTTGAAAATTTTACAGGATTTAACGGAAAAACTTAATGGATGAGTGACATTGCAAAAAAGTAGAAGTTTGATACACTCAATTGAGAGTTTTTTTAACTTGATGATGGTAATTGTGAAAATGATGAAAGTTCATGAGAGTTAAATGAAGTTTTCTTGTATAAGTAACTAATGCTAGTGAACTCAATGGCAGAACCAATTAGCCTTAATCCAGTTTGATCATATACAATCAAGTAAGCATATTGCAAGAGAATGACACTAGCTGATAAGAAGATGCAAACAAATGTGCAACAGTTGACCATCTGCAATGAGTAGATTTTGTATTTCATTCACAAAAAGCAAAAAAAAAAACATTTAGAACCCAACTAATTTAAACTCTTTTCTAATTTTGGATGGGTTAAATTAGACAAATGAATTCAAATCAAAGCATAATTATTAAATGAAAATAAAGGAGGAATAAACAAGAGGACAAAGTATTCTATTTCATCAAATTGTGATAGTAGAAAAATTAAAAATAGAAATGGTAAAGTATATTGATAAATATTAGTTGGTTGAAAAAGGAAAGTACCTCACTGTAAAAGTGGATATTATAAATAAAGTGGAGAATCTTGTTGGACTCTTAGCTCACCCAATTAGCATGAAATCAATCCACTTGTGCTGGACGTGAGCAATCTTGTGCCATTCCTTTCCATCTTTATTTTGCCACTCTTTCTCCAACAAAGGACACAAAAATATATTTAGAGTAGAAAGGGAGGCTGGAAGCCCATCTTCTGGCATGCACTGAAGCATAGGGCAGTTATCAATATGCAATTCTTGAAGAGAGGTGAAGTGTTGACGCCCTTTACTGTCCAAATATTTCAAATTTGGAAAGCCTTTGATGCGAAGATAGGAAAGACTGATAGGCAGGAGCCTTGCCTCTGGAAAGGACTCCACATCTTCAGATTTGTCCCTAATTGTGAATTTTTTAATAGATGGGAGTTTTTGAAAACCCCACTCCATCCGGCTTGCAAAGAGTTTGTCACAATTGTCGATGGAAATTTCATTCAAATTGGAAGGCAAGCCCCCTTCAGGAAACGACTTAACTTCTGGACACTTATATATAAACAAAGTCTCAAGAGACGGAAGAAGTATGTACATCTTTTCAGGTAGTGACAGCAGACTTCCACAATTCGTGACCCAAAAATATTTAAGATTGGGGGCACACAATCCTCCTTTTGGAAAAGAACCAAAATTAGGGCATCCACTGATGTCTATGTCTATCAACGAGAGAAGTAGATCTTGTTCATGTTTTTCTTTAACCAAAAGAGATTCTAGATACCCACAATCACTGATTTTCAAATGACAAAGCTTTGGGAATAAGTCTAATCGAAAGAACTTGAGAGAATCACAATTTTCCAACTTCAAACATTCAAGAAACGAATAGTCCAGGTGTGTTGAGAGCTCTAACTTTCTACAGCTTTGGATGGTAAGCTCTAATGAATCAAATTGTCGAGTTTTGAGCTCATGTATTCCAGTCGATGACTCATTTAATAAAACCACTGTATTGCAATTTTGGAGCATCATTTTACATTGAGAAGATCTAGGGAGTGGAGCCACCAGTTGTCAACAATTAAGAATCTTAAATTTGGTTAAAGAAGGAAGATGGACAGGCAACCCTCTTGTTAGCTTAGTGCATTCATAAATTTCAAGCTCTCTAAGATTAGGAAATGCTCCATCTTCAATTTCAATGTCAAAAGAAAACCATATCTCCCACTTCAACATATTCCTGAAACTTAGAACTTTCAAGGATCTAAATGGCTTCATTGAAAAAGATCCACTGCCATAAAACTCGCGGCCCACTTTCACAACTTCATCCAACCCAACAATAGAGAGGTTTTGTAGAGATGGCAATTGCCCAAGTGGTGGCAAGCTGCAACAATGGTTACAGTATTCTAGACGAAGAGATGCTATATAAATAAATGAAGCATGCCCTACCCAGTTTGGAAAACTTTTACCACCATAACCATTAATGGAAGGTTTTTCAAGTTTGTATGGGGCTGAAGACTATCAAGTACCATTATTTGAACTTCTGAAGCATTAATAGCATCAACTCTCCACTCCAATACCAACTCCTTAAGGTGCTTCACATCCCTCAAGCTTCCTTCCTTAGCATTCATAGGAGATTCAACATTTTGGAGCTCAAAAATGGGAAGCGATCCCCAAAGATTTGTAAGTTTCCCTAGCTCTTCAATGTAAGATCCACTATGTTTGCTGACCACAAATCTAGTAAATGTTTGAAGACATTTTAGTTTACCCAGATTTATAGGCATCTCCATTATCTTAGTTTCAGCAAAATCAAGATGACGCAAATTAATGAGTTTATGCATATCTCTTGGCAAGGCAGCAAGGTACCCACAATTTGATAAATTCAATGTTTGCAAATTGCACAACTTACATATGGAATCAGGCAAACATTTAACATTAGTGTAAGAAAGGTCCAAATAACGTAGATGTATAAGTTTACCAATTGAATCTGGCAACTTGGTTATGTCCCCACAATGAGATAGAATGAGCACTCGTAGGCATCTTGTCATTGGACATAAATATTGGGTGTCATACTCGAGGAACAAATCGTCTCTAAAGAAATTTAATTCTACGATAGTGCGTAGCCTCATCTTACCCCTTTAAAGGGCCTTAAACTTCTTAATATCAATGTTTTTCCAAGAATACGAAAAATGGCGAGTCTTGCTTCCAATTTCATGAGAATAGTCATCTTCATGGCTTAAAGCGAATTGTTTAGATATAAATTTTGCCAAATCGTTTACAAGATCATGCATTATATATTCATCACGATTGGATGGTTGGAATAAGGATCTTGATACAAGAGAGTAGAAGTAATCTTCCCCAACTTCTTCCATGGTTTTGTTTTTGGGTTGTGGCAAGAGACCTTCCGCCATCCATAATAAGACTAATTTATCTTTTTTGAAGGTATAACCCTTTGGGAATATGGAACAATATGCAAAGCATCGCTTTAGATCTGATAAAAGATTGGTATAACTTAATCTTAAAGAAGGAAGGATGCTTGTCTCCTCAATTGGTAAATCCCATAATTCACTTCTCAAGACCTTATCCCATTCATCAACATTTAATTTTGACCGCAAGAGAGCCCCAATAGCCTTGATTGCTAAAGGTAAACCTTTGCACTTTTCAACAATCTGTCTTCCTAGTGCCTCTAGCTTTAGATGTTCATTAGAATTACCACTATGGAATGCATATTTTGCAAATAGTGACCAAGAATCATCTTTGGGCAGCTCTACTATACGATGAATTGCACTAGCGAACATTACTGATGCAACGTCTTGATCATGCATTGTTACGATAACTTTACTTCTTGTGCCCCATATTTAAAAGTATTACTTAAGACTTCCCATCTGGCATAGTTTTGATCCCAAACATCATCTAAAACAAGCAAGAATTTCTTTTCTATTAACGTCTCCTTGAGCTTAATTTGAAGCTGATTCAAATCCTTCATATCATAATTTGACAAAGTTACTGCCTCCAGAATTGTTTTCATTACCATGAACATGTCAAAAAGACCCGAAACACAAACCCATACTTCGAGGTCAAAGTGCTTCTCCATCCTTCTATCATTATATACTAATTGAGCAAGGGTGGTTTTGCCAATTCCCCCCATGCCAACTATGGCAATCACACATATTTCACGGCCACTTGCATCATCAGAGAGCAATGAGTTAATTATCGATTTCTTTTCATCTTCCCGACCACAAATACTAGATTCTTCAATTAAAGAAGTCGTGGGTAGTCTTTCTGATGGATTCCCTCCAACAACTTCTCTTAGACCTAAATTCTCCTTTTTTTTTTTACTATAAAGTCCAGTCTCTCAAGTAGATCTTCTATCTTTCTTTCTTCCTTCCTGACAAAATGAGAAGTAGAGATAGGGTTACGTACCTTACTTTCAATGGTTCCAAATTCAGTATCAAGCTTCCGTCGCAAGTCTTTGGTAACAATCTTGTCCAAGGTGTCCTCCGCATCATAGACAGCATCTTTCAGCTCATCAAGCCACTCTTTCACGTCAAGCCTTGTAAATTGCTTGTCCTCTGCATCTTCAAGCACTGCATTCATGGACAGCAATGTCATCTTCAACCTCATTAAGAGTCCATCATTGAGTTTTCGTCACCAAAAGAAGTCAATGTATTTGTGAGACACCATTCTGTCAAAATACACTTCGAGGAAGGGAGAGAGAAATATGCCTGCAATCTCAGCCATGTTATCTTCTTTGCGAATCAAAGGAAATTAGCGAAGGATTGCCAAAAAAAAAAAGAGCAAAATGAGGCTGGGAAGCTGTATTTTGCTTTTACACCAAAGACCAAAGAAATGATGGACGGAAACAGCCAACAAAAATTTGTTTAATATCATATGAAAGATACCAACTCATTAACAACAAAAAAAAAAAAAAAAAAAAAGGCACCTTCTAGCTTTTGAAGGATAGGATCGCCGCAATTTTGAGAAAATTGCCGGGGATTTATTTTGAAATCTTGGCCCTTTATTTTGATCCAAAGGCCATAAATTTGTCACCGGTCCCATTTAATATAAAATAATAAAATATTATTTAAAATTTAAAAATAAATATAAAATAAAATCATAAAATAATAAAATTATTTATTAAAAAAATAAAATTATTAAAAAAAGAATGGGGTGGCTCAGCCACCCCATTCTTTTTTTTAATAATTTTATGTTTTTAATAAATTATTTTATTACTTTATGATTTTATTTTATTTTATTTTTAAATTTTAAATATATTTATTATTATATTAAATGGATATAACAAATTTATGGCCTTTGGATCAAAATAAAGGGCTAGGATTTCAAAAAAAATCCCCCGGCAATTTTCTCACTATTACTAGGGATCGTAATCCGCTTTTGAATATGGCCTTGTTATCCAAACTACATCCCGTTCCCCCACGTTAACAAGCCAATAAATGACCATGTGCATTGTTAAGATACCAATAAATGGCGTCGGGCCATCCTTCTTCCCCACGTTAACAAAGCCAATAAATGACCATGTGCATTGTTAAGATACCAATAAATGGCCTCAGGCCATCCTTCTTCCACAAATGACCATGTCCAACACGGAAGACGAACACCACCCATGTTAAAAGACAAGAAACTCCTCTAAAAATAATACGGCCTTCTTCAAACCTGCTGTGGGTAAAGGTAAAATGGGAACCAATAATGAGTGCTGTGGGTGAAGAGGCTAACAGAAAGAGAAGAAGATATGGGAGAAGAGAGAACTCGATGAACTGACTGAGTATAAAATGGATTCTTGTTTATCAACTAAATACCAACCAGTACTTATAGAAGATTACAAAGCTGAAATATGATTACAAGAATGTAAAACTAATCCTCTAACATACTAACTAACTCGGCAACTTACTAACTGTCTTAAGTTAACCTTTTAACCAACTTACATATTACAACTTACTACATCAAATATATACACCGATAGGCCCCTCAAGTTGAATGGAATAAGTTTAGAACATGTGAAACAAGACACGAGGAAGAGGCTTTGTTAGAATGTCAACAAGTTGATATTGAGACTGAACATGCAGAGTTTTGATAAGTCCGAACAATTTTATCCCTAACAATGTGACAATCTATCTCTATGTGTTTTGTTCGTTCATGGAACACAGGTTAGCAATATGAATTGCGATTGACTATCATAAAACAAGAGCTGGTTGAAGATGATTGAGTTGCAAATCCAAGAGAGCCTTCAACCGGAAATTTCACATGTCACAAAGACAGCCATGGACCATATACTCACCAAGACCTAGAGACAGATGTCGCTTCTTAGACTTCCATGATATCAAGGAATCTCCTAAGAAGACACAAAACCAGGATCGATCTCCTTGAGTGCAGACAATGGCCCAATCAGTCACAAAAGGATTTTAATTGCAAGGATGAATTTAGGGAAAGAAAATACCTCTGGAGAAGATTTGATATACTTCAACACCTTGTAGGCTGCATCCAAATGAGGCTTACGAGGGAGTTCATAACCGACTTAGCAACAATGGAGAATGAAATATCGGCCTTGTGATTGTTAAGTAAACCACGCCAATCATTCTTCTATAGACAATAGGATCGAGGATTAAATCACGAGAATCCCGAGAGAGTTTTGATTAGGTTCCATGGGAACTAAAGAAGGTTTGCCAAGACTCCACAATCATCCAAAATCTCAAGAGCATATTTTCTCTGTGAGATAGAAATACCTTTGGAACTTGCAACCTCAAGTCCAAGGAAAAATTTGAGTGAACCAAGATCTTTCAACTTGAAAGCTGAATTAAGCAAAACAAGAAGATCTGAAATTGCTATAGGATCATTGCTAGCAATCACAATATCATCAACGATACTAGCAAAGCAACAAATGCAGATTGATGAACTCTAGTAAACAAAGAGTAACTGATTTGGATTGCACAAACCCTAGGCCAACCAAAGTGGATGAGAACTTGGAAAACCACCTAGAAGCTTGTTTAAGTCCATAGAGAGACTTTTGAAGTCCGCAGACTTTATTCTTGTTAGTAACCTCAAATCCGGGAGGTAACTTCATGTAAATTTCCTCCTCAAGACTCCCATGTAGAAAGGCATTATTAACATCAAGTTGATGTAAATGCCAACTAATGCAAGCAAAACCCTCTGTTGTCAACTTGGCCACATGGAGAAAAAGTGTCTTAATAGTCTAATCCTTCTTTTTGTGTAACCTTTTGCCACCAATCTTGCCTTGTATCTTTCCACTTCACCATTAGCCTTATGTTTTATCTTGTACACCCATTTACATCCAATTGGGTGCTTTCTCGATGGTAGATCGAATAGTCCAAGTGTTATTCAACTCAAGAGCATGGATTTCAGACCATAGCCTCACGCCAATGAGCGTAACTCATCGCTTGATGATAGAACCGAGGTTCTATATGGGAAGAAACGAAAGACTGAAATGTTTATAAGAGGAGAGAGCATGTTGTAATCTAGAAAAGATGAAAGACTATAGTGATTACGATTAAAAAGCTTTTGGAGTAACAATTGGAAAAGATGTTTGAGTGGCTAAATTACAATGATAATTCGCAAGTAACAGTTTACATTTTGCCCTAGTTGATCTTCTAGGTGGAGTAGAAATAGGGACAAAAGCGGTATGAATGTGGTAAGTTTGTAGAATTAGGAGAAATTGCAGAATTAGGAAAAATTTCAGAATCAGGAAATGGATTCTGAAGGTCAGAGACAATTGGTTCAGGAATGGTAGGATTGAATGATTGATTATGGGGTATATTGGAAGATGCATTGAAGTGTATATCAGGTAATGGTGTAGGAATCACAAGATATCCATTAGAATCAAATTCAAATTTAGAAGAAGCAAAAGGAAATATGTGTTAATGGAAAACAACATGTCTAGAAATGATAACAGAATTGTTTGCAAGGTTTAACAACTTGTAGCCTTTGATGCCATAAGGGTAACCAAGGAACAAACAAGGAACTGCCCTAGCATCAAATTTGGATCTGTTTCTGATGTAGATTAGGATGACCTATCTTATCTTTTAGTCTTTTATTTAAATTAGGTTTCTTTATTAGTCTTTTAATTGTTTTAGTTTACTTTTCCTTCTAGTACGCGGTTTTAGATTACTTTTCCTTCTAGGATGTGTAATCCTAGTTTATCTTAGATTACTTTCCTTCCAGGATATGTAATCCTAGTTTATGTTAACATCTTTTATGTTTTAGCCTCTAAGCCTATAAATACAGGCTTAGACCCTTTAGAAAAACAGTTTATTATTATTATTGGTTTTGTTTAATAAGAATACTCAGAGTTGAGTTTCTTGGTTCTTTTTCCTTCAAGCTTATATAGCATCTACTGCTTAGAGAAGATTTCTTTGATTTTGTGATAGTCTCACAATCTTAGGAATATTTATCCTTCATCGTTTTTCTTAATTATTTACGTCCTAACCGCATCGCTTGGTATCGAGTCCGCCTCTTTCCATGGCGCCACCACAAGGAAGGTAACCGCTTGCACACTTGGAAGACGTGAATAATCGCCAAGAACCAGTTAGAGAAGAACCACCGCAACCTATCAAGCACAATCAAGGTACAATTTATGAGCTTGAGGGAACAAATTGCAGCCCTCACAAAACTATTGTCCATCGAGAGTGGTCGAGCAGAGATGTCGGCATATACCCTCACCGCCCGAATCGGAAGAGGATGACGCAATTGTGGAGGATGAAGACGGAGACCCTTTTGTGGAGCGCGGAGTGCACAAGCATCAACCCCTTGTACAAGTTCAGGCCAATTGGTGGGAATCCGGTTTCAAACTCGATACACCAGAATTCCAAAGTTGCGTGCAACCCAAAGAGTTCATGGTGGCAGAAAAAAATAAAAACATTCCACCAAAAGAAGTACCAAGGAAGATGGCAAAGATGGTGCCTAAGGAGGGGGCGGAGATAAAGCATCAATCGGTGTCTCGATACATTGGAGGTACGTGCCAACAATTTCAACGTACATGCATCTTGGGAGGCAAGGTGGCCAAGCTTATCATAGATCCAAGGAGTGGTATGAATATCGTCTCGGAGGAAGCGGTAAGAAAGCTAGGGCTTGAGACCAAAAGTCATCCTAGTCCCTATCAATTGGAGTGGCTCAAAGGAAACGAGGTAAGGGTATCTAAATATTGCCGAGTTCCTTTTTCTATTGGGGCTAAATATATGGATCATGTGTGGTGTGGCGTGGTCGACATGACTATGTGTCACTTGTTATTGGGCAAATCGTGGCAAGATGATAAAACTGCCATCTATAATGAAACCAAGAATACGTACAGCTTCTTGTTGGGTAAAACCAAGTTGACGTTGTTACAAAGCCCATGGGAGCCACAACCTTCACAAGGAAATACAGAATCAGGGATGAAGAGCGTCAGAATCCAAGTCATTGATGAAGAGTTCGAGCGTGAATGTGTTGAAGATGTAGATCCTTCACAAGCGTTTGTAGATTGGGATTCTCCACCAACCTATGATGAAGACATCAATGAGAAAGATCCAATTGAAGAACCTTTGGCATTCGCTAGAGGAAGAGCATGAAGAATTAGGCAAACAAGTGGACGAGGTAACTGGAGAGTTTTGCACTTTTGACAACAATTCTACATATTATTTAAGAGCCTCAAGGTAAAGTCTTCGATTTTAGTGTTGAGCCAATTGACTACGTTGATTTCATTGGGATAGATGCTATTTTATCAAATTATTCTAGCCAAAACTGTGATGAAATCTATATGGTGGAAGAGGCTTTTTGTCAAAGATTGAAAGGGTCTTTGTGAGTTCTTTGGGGATTCAGATGGCTTGTGGGAAGAGCAAAGCAGAGAAGCATAACAAGTCTACAGAAAAAGAGGTGTGTGGGGATTTCACAACAACCATCAAGATACTCCACTAATGAAGATCACTATGATTATTATGGGGCGTGGCCTTGTTGTAAAGTTGAGAAGAGACGATTGGAATGAGTTGACATCCAAAAGACCGTGGAAGAGACCGCCAAATTAGAGGACTAATTCTCTCCAACCTGGGGAGGATGATGTAGATTAGGATGACCTATCTTATCTTTTAGTCTTTTATTTAAATTAGGTTTCTTTATTAGTCTTTTAATTGTTTTAGTTTACTTTTCCTTCTAGTACGCGTTTTAGATTACTTTTCCTTCTAGGATGTGTAATCCTAGTTTATCTTAGATTACTTTTCCTTCTAGGATATGTAATCCTAGTTTATGTTAACCTCTTTTATGTTTTAGCCTCTAAGCCTATAAATACAGGCTTAGACCCTTTAGAAAAACAATTTATTATTATTATTGGTTTTGTTTAATAAGAATACTCAGAGTTGAGTTTCTTGGTTCTTTTTCCTTTAAGCTTAGATAGCATCTACTGCTTAGAGAAGATTTCTTTGATTTTGTGATAGTCTCACAATCTTAGGAATATTTATCCCTTCTGTTTACTGTTTTCTTGATTATTTACGTTCTAACCCTGCATCAGTTTCTAAGTAAAGTTGAAGAAAAACAAAGACATCCAAAGACTCTAAGATGACTATAGGATGGGGGTTTTTGAAAAAGGAGTTCATAGGGTGATTTATTGGATAAATTTGGAGATGGGATTCTGTTTATAATATGAGCAGAAGTTAAAATGCAATCACCCCAAAACTTAAAAGGTAAATGAGCTTGAAATCTAAGGGCACGAGCTACATTTAGCAAATGTTGGTGTTTCCTCTCCACAACAAAATTTTGTTGTGGAGTCTCAACACAACTCATTTGATGTAGTATGCCTTTAGATTGATAGAAATCAGGCATGATGAATTCAGAACCCTGATCAGATCTAATCACTTTGATGTTAATTTGAAACTGAGTTTGGATTAGAGTGAAAAATGATTGAAGTAATTGCCTAGTTTGAGATTTTGAATGCAGTAAGTATATCCAAGTATAACGGCTGTAATCATCCACAATAGTGAGAAAGAATCTATTGCCATTTATTGATTCAACTGAAAAAGGGCCTCAAATGTCACAATGAACTATGTCAAATACAGAATTTGACTTAGAAGAACTAACTGGAAATGAAAGTTTGCGTTGCTTAGCTAAGGGACACACTGAGCATACAGCTTTGGGATTACATTCAATGGTAGGAACTAGAGAATGTAAAAGATTTATTCTAGAAGTGGAAATGTGACCTAATCTGAAATGCCATACATCATTTGAAGCATCCTTGAAAGGAAGAGAGATGATGCATGGTCTGGATGTTATTGAAGCGAGAATGTAAAGCATGATCAGCTTGCATTATTAGATGAAATAAACCACTCTTTTCTTCACCCAATCCAATCGCCTTCCAAGTGAGCAAGTTCGAATAAAGCAAAACCAGCAAGAAAGATTAAACAACATTTATGATTCTTGGTGAGTTTACTTGCGAGATTAGGTTGAATGTGAAAGAGGGACACAAAGAACATTTGTGAGGATGAATGTGGCTGAAATTTTCACGGTGCCTACATGTAACTTCGACAAAGGAACCATTAGGTAGTTTAACTTTCTTAGAAACTACTGCAATAATGGTTGTGAGGAAAGAAATAGAGCTGGCCATATGGTCATGGCACGATCAATAATCCAAACATCACTATGGGAAGGATTATTCATGATATGTATATGAGAAGCTGAAAAACAGAATGTTGAGAACAGCTAGGAAAAACAAAATATGAAGATAAATGATTACGCCATATTGGAAAAGATGTGATCATGAGTGGATGTGCTACTTGTCGATTAGCAAATGAAGGGGTCATTTTAGGCTGAATCAAAGCAAGTAGCTGCTTACATTGTTCGAGGTAATAGCCAAAGAAGGAGCAGATTATTCTCGATGACTCTTGCACTTGATGAGCGAATGGCTGGAGGATTATAGGAATGGCTAAGCAGCCTGGTTTTGTTGGACTTGTAACCATGAATATAACGAGGATACCCGTGGATCTTGAAGCACTTCTCAACTACATGTCCAAGCAAACCACAATGTGTACATGTGGGCCTTTCTCTACGAAAATTAGGCTGCCTATAGACTTTTCCTTGTGAACTCATGTCTGTCTTGGAAACTAAGGCAACAGGAGCTTCAACAGGCATGGTAAGGTTGTTAGAGTATGAGAGAGCAACTTCTCTCTGCCTCTCTTCTTGGATAACCAAGGAAAATACTTTGTTAATTCCAGGAAGAGGATCAATCATGAGGATCTGTCCTCTGATTTGAGCATATGACTCATTTAATCCCATTAAAAACTGGAAAACATATTGCTGATGGTGAAAATCCGTAAGGACTTTCAAACCTCTACAAGTACATTCTGGAATTGGCCTAAAACTATCAAGTTCATCCCAAAGACTCTTAAGCTGCGTGTAATAAGCACTTACAGAGTTTGCACCTTGGTGAAGAACTGAAACAGCTTTCTGAAGCTGAAATATTCTCGGGCCATTGCTTTGATTGAACCTATCATGCAGATCCTTCCACATATCAGCTGCATTGTCATAGAAGATGATGCTGGTGGCAATCTCTTTGGAAACAGAGTTGAGCAACCATGAGAGGAGCATGTTGTTGCACCTCACCCAACTAGGCAGCGAAGGATCATTAGCAGAAGGTTTCACAATGCTCCCATCGATAAATCCAAACTTATTTTTAGCAACTAGTGCCATCATCATAGATCGCCTCCATGTGATAAAATTATCACCATGAAGAGGATGAGAAACGATCACAGAACTGGATTATCTCCATGATGAAGATAAAAGGATTGGATGAAGCATCGGATGGGAGCATTCATCGAGGATTGAGAATCATGATTCTCGTGTAATTGTCACCATTGGAGTAAACAAAGAAAGGATGAAATAAAGCTTTGATGAAGCTTTGAAGTAAGAAAAGAAGAAAGCAAAGCTTTAATGGCGGAAAGTAAGGAGCTCGAATGGCTTTGATACCATAACAGAAAGAGAAGAAGATATGGGAGAAAAGAGAACTCGATGAACTGACTGAGTATAAAATGGATTCTTGTTTATCAACTAAATACCAACCGGTACTTATAGAAGATTACAAAGCTGAAATATAAAACTAACTAATCCTCTAACATACTAACTAACTCGGCAACTTACTAACTGTCTTAAGTTAACCTTTTAACCAACTTACATATTACAACTTACAGCTACTGAAATATATACACTGATAGAGGCAAAATTGGAAAATGATAAAAGAAATATTTCAAACCTGCCGAGCTCCTGTACCTCCTGCACCCTAACACCTGCAGCACAGTACTGAAAAGTGGTGTATTCCAATTTGTGGGGGAACGGGATGTAGTTTGCCAAACACCACCATAGCTTTGAGTTACGTGTGAGTGGATTGTGGTGGTCTCCGCACCATGTGATTGAATCAAGGAATGTTGTGATGCCTACTCAGATTTTGGAGTGTTGGGTCATCAGGAATGTTTCACACGACATTGTTTGAGATTTAACCCCTAGTAGTTTTCTGTTGAATATTTCTTGTTTTCATCCTTGCAAGAAAATTTTCAGATATATGCTTGCTTTCCCTTTGTTTTTTTTTAAATAATAATAATAATTTTATTTTTAGGTTAAATACCTAATATCCTTGGGTTTCATAACTTTTTCTTCTTTTTTTTTTCTTCTCTTAGGGTTTGATTTTGATCATAAGAGATCCATATGGTTTAGATAAAGGATCAAATTGGTCATTCCATCATCGGTGGCCAATTAAAAGTTGATATTTGATATAAGTGATGGCGTGGCCACCTAATTAAATTTTAAAAAAAAATTAAAAATATTAAAAATATATATTTTTTCAAAAAAAAAAAAAAATCTTGGCCATTTAGGGTGGCTTTTTGACCATGGGGGTACCCTGGCTACCCCAAAATGGCCAAGAATTTTTTTTTTATCTTTTTTTTTCTTTTTTTTTTTTAAAAAAAAAAATGATTTTTTAATTTTTTTTTAAAATTAATTTGGTGGCCACATTATCACTGATAACGTGGTTACTTGTGCCAAATGTCAACTTTTAATTGGTCACTAATGATGGAAAGACCAATTTAGTCATTTATCAAAATCATAAGGACTTTGTGATCAAAATTAAACCATAGAGAAAAAATAAATAAATAAAATTATAAAACCCCATGAGGTATTAGATATTTAACCCTCCATTTATTAAAACCGAAGGAAGTCTTATTGGCTCTTGAATTAAGCACTTTAATTCTTTGTTCTGAGGCTTATGTGTGGATAAGTTCTATAACTTTAAAAGGAAATCATTTTTCAATAAAATGTTTTTGGTTGCAAACATTTTCAGACGAAAAATATTTAAAATTGAAACAAACAGAGCATTGAGTAATAGTGAAAAACATTTAATAATCAATTGTAATTTTGTGTTCACAAACAACCCATTTAATAAACGAATCAAGCATGAATCGATATCAATCGAGATTGGCTTGTTGGGTAGACTTATTCATTTACAACCCTACTTGAGAGTAATTACTTTAATAAAGCAAATCTAGAACTCAAATATATCATATTCAATTAGTTCAACCACCATTTAAAAAAGGTATATTTATAAACTATTACAAGAGATCAAATCTTGTGAGGAGGTCAAAGAAGTTGAAGTGAGTGAGTACAACTGCCAAGTCCAACGTTACTTGGAAGTTGAAGTCAACAATTCGAAGTGGAATTATGACATTGTAATTACACGACCTGATTTTGTATGCATGACTCAGAATCAATACAAGGCAACCCAAGAAGAAATAGTACTACAAAAGCTTTCTGATCCGCGAGATGACAAAAAACGGTTTCTACGATTGGTAGTAGATCCAAGGCCATGCCCTAATCACGATAACAGTGCAAAAAATGTATACATTTAGGAACGAAGTTTGCATCGACAGCAGAGCATGCCCGAGGACCCTTTCTTGAACTCCAATCAAGTGAAATTGGCCTCATTTTTGCAGATAAATCCAGAGTCAAACCATGTATGTCATGCCAACCTGCATAAGGTTCGAGTGGGGGACACTCAAATTCGCAATCCCCCTTCTGCAGTTCTTTCTCAAGAAAGCATAGAAGTAATTTATGATTAGCTTCTTAATAAACCACGAATCTTTTCTCGCTCTAATGTCTCCGTGACCAAGGAGATAAACTACCCCGGATTCTTTAGCCTTGCGTATAAAAGACAACTCCCTCTCAAGACTCTGCTCTGCATCAGGTACTGCTGGGTCTGCTGGAGATGCCGCAGGTCTCACCTCCTCTGACGTGCTTGCTTCTGAGATGGGCTTGCTTGTATCCTTGAAGTCTGCTAGGAGAGGAACACCGAGTGAATAAACACTCCCATTGGGAGCTATAAGGACCCTTGAGCAAGATGACTCATCCTCGGAATCTGCATCACCATCCCCATCACTCTCCAATGATCGTTCCTGAGCTTCGCGGCGAATGAACTTCTCAAGGCTCTCAATCAGCAGCTGCTCAAATGTCTGGTGATTTTCTTTGCGTGCATCCTTATAGCCATACCTGTTGAAGTGATGAATTGCACTTGTAAGAATATAGGGTGATCAAACATATGTAAACAAAATAAAAGCGAACTCATTCCTTAGGCAATAAAATAAATTGATTCTGCAATTTTATTGAGTCACTCAGTTCTAAAACACAGACATAGAATATAACGTCTCGAAAAGTCTGGGAAGAAATGAAGGGATATAATTAGCTCCCTCAATTTAAAAGGCACTAGCTTCCTAAGTCCATCAAAGGCAGTAACACTCATGATCTCACTGTCCCACAGGTATAATAAAACAGCTCCTAACTAGCAGGAATTTGGCATTTCACCTGGCAATGCAACGAAATATATGGTAGCTCTTTGGGCAGACACGTCGAAAAAGGAACCTTTCACTCTGGGGCACTACAGGAACAGGAACATACTTGATACAGACAAATATTATCATAGAGTGGATTGCTGGGAGAGTTGTCAGAAAATGGCCGAAAATTGCTGGTATTCCTTTCACCAGCTCATTATAGAGTAAACCGATGCCAGGAGCTCTTATTGTCCCGAGATTGCAACCCAATTGCCGCATCAAATCCATTGATAGTTTTTGCTTAACTTCAGTTTCATACTTGAGCTTGCTTCCATAATTCCAGATATACATAATAAAAAACATAACCATGGCAAAAACCAATATTATCCAACTTCCATCTGTAACACTACTCCACAAAACTGATGAGAAGAAAGTCAATTCTAACCCCAAGAAAAATACCACAAAAATCAGCACAATTACAATGTTTATCTGCCATATAAGCAGCATAACAATGGCTACTAAAATTGTTGTCATCATCATTACTCCTAACTCAGCAATGCCTGTAAAAAAGAATTAATATCAGAATGATTAAAAGCTTGTACAAGTAACCACAAAGGAAGCAATGCTAAGATCAAGTTAACAAAAATTAGAAGCATATAATTGATTTCAATTTAATATACAACATTACCATACACATTTCACAAACCTTTCCCTTCCATTTTCCTAAAGTTCTAATTCCTCGTTCACCACTTTTAAAACAAAGTTCATTTAAAGAGCACTAGAATGTCCAGTAAAAACAATTATTTCTTTTAATGGGGCCAGGGTCCAGGAACCAACAACAATAGAGTCCAACACAACATTTGAAATATTTTGGTCTGTGGCATCCGAAAAGAGAAAAATCCCTTATATTGGATGAGAGAATCTTCACATTCTCCTAAAAAAAGTCATCAAATGGAGAAGAATCCACTTGTATTTTGTTATGACTTCACCCATGGTGTCTCAAAACATAAAAAACCGAACAGAAGCACTGCAGTTCCATGACAACAGTGTTCAATAAGACAGATTTGTCAATGTTAAGATTTGTAGGGGGAAGAAAGATGGAGGCTGCCGCCTCTCTATTATTTAAGCTTATTTGACCTAATACAAACAGCCAAATATATAGGCTAAAGCCTAATGACATAAAGACTAAACTACCCTTGAAACCCTAATAACTCAAAACCCTAATACTAATAACTCTTCTAACACTCCCCCTCAAGTTGGAGCATATACATCATATGAATCCAACTTGGAAGGTACAAGCAAACGAAAAACATAAAAAGCATACTCTAATACTCCCCCTCAAGCTGGAATAGCTTGGAGCACACAATATAAAGACTCAAAACAAATTAAATAAAACTTCAATGCCAATCAGAAACTCGTCGGAAACTTGAACAACCATTTGATCGGTTCTCGCCGAAAAACACCAAGGCTGGTCGGATGCAACGATCTTGGGATTGGTTCTCGCCGAAAAACACCTAGGCCGGTCGGATATATCAATCACCAATAACAAACAACAATTTCATTTTCAAATGATTAACCAACAAGATTCGCCAGAAAACAGCTACTGGAAACATCGCCGGAGACTAGCCGGAAAATGCAAAACTTCGTTGGAGCTTTAACACTGGCCGAAAACGCACAGAACAGGCTGGCAGTACCTAAAAACAGAAGTAAAACATTGAAAAACAGAACAAAACAGTAACTGGAGGCTCGCCAGAACATCGCCAAAGGCTCGCCAGAACATCACCGGAGACTCGCAGAGCATCACCGGAGACCATCGGAACTTGCCGGAGAAGACAGAAACCTCCGGCCAATACAAAAACAGCAACAACAGAAGCAATAGAGGGCCACAGAGTAACTTTTCAACAACCCAAAATACCGCCGGCATCCACCATATACCAACCACTATAGACAACGCCAGCAACCACAGAATAGGCCGGCCAACATCACAAAACACCAAAACACAACCAAAATCTTTTTCTTTTTTTTCACCGGAAGAGTGTTCCGGTCACCAAGAAACAAGAAAAAGAAATTGCTCTAGAGAGCTCTTCGAGGGTACTGCCCTTGTGGGCATTATGCCCACATGGGCGGTGCTGCCACCAGAAAAACCCTCAACAAAATAACACAAATAGAGCGGAAAAAAATACTACTACAAAGGATTCAAACCCTAAGGCTCTGATACCATCTTAAGATTTGTAGGAGGGGAAAACAAGATGGAGGCTGCTGCCTCTTAATATTATTCAAGCTTATTTGACCTAATACAAACAGCCAAATATATAGGTTAAACCCTAATGACATAAAGACTAAACTACCCTTGAAACCCTAATGACACAAAACCCTTATACTAATAACTCTTCTAACAGTCAAAAAATAAATTATGGGATTTCAGAAAATCTAGCACCAATACCCAGCCATACAAAAGGTACTAGGATTTCCCATAGAAACAATAATTAGCTTTGTATAGCATTCATTTGCTTTTATAACCCTTGAAATAGATTCTTCCTTATTTTAGTATTCCTAGAAAAGTCCTTTGGATTTGTATAATCCTTTTTGAACAGAATAAAAAGATCACAATTCTAAAGTAATGAAGTACAATAGGAAGGACTTGGGAAAAGAATGATGCAGATTTTAAAAACTAAATGGGAACAAGGCAGACAGCCAAGTCTACCAATACTAGCAAGAAAATGGAAAAATAAATGCCAAAAAGGATCAAGTGTATCCATTACTGGACATCTTGTGCTTCCTAAAATGCCCATTCAAAAGGAAAAATCATTTAGACTGTTTGCTTCACCTTAACACAAACAAAAAACTACTACATCAGTGGGTGCAAGCACTTATTCAGATATCTAGGGATGCCTTAAAAGGAAAATGAAGCCAAGAATTAATCCATAAACAAAGAGTAAAAATTCAAAAAAAAAGAAGCAAGGAAGAATTATTACCATATGCATTTCCAATCTCATCAATGCTTGAGATACAGCAGACAAACACCAGGCAAACTGCCAGCAAAAACCAGTTTATGATAGGGATATAAATCTGGCCCATGAATTTCCGAGAGGTATGAATGATTTTAAGCCGAGGGAAGCAACCAAGTGCTGTCGATTGTTTTATGCATGAAAATGTGGCTGTTGTCATTGCCCGACTGGCAATTAATGCAGCAATGTTAGCAATGAGAAAGACTAGCCAGAAAGCACCACCTACAGACAATTCGATTTCTCAACAATTAAATTTTGTTTTAGTGTAAGCATGCAAATAAAATGTTCCAAATTGCAGATCCAAAGTTTAATCCAATTCTAGTACACTCTTTACTGAACCAAGCATTACACAAAAGTCCAGCAAATTGCAAAGATAATCCACTTATAAAGAATTATACAGACCAGACTGATTCCTTACTAATTGAGTTAAACAGTGAAGCTTACTTGGAATTGAAGAAAAGAACGCTTGCTCGACATCGGCATGATGATTCACAAGGTATGCAGCTTGACCCAAATAACCCAAAAGAAGGCAAGGCAAAACGAGAAATACAAATGTAAGCTGCAAACGACCACTATCAATTAAATCAAAAGTAAAGCTAATTGGAACAACAGTAAACAGTAACAGAAAAAAAGAACCACCGGAGATGCAGTCACTATTACATATCACAGGAAACATATAAGATATCTGATCCAGTAACCATAACTGAATCTTGTGTCTTTACCTGAACTGATCGTACAGAAAAATAGCAAAGATCTGCAAACATTGCTTCGGAACCTGAAACAAAATCCATCATCAGCAATATTAAAATAGATAAAGACAATGGTAAAATTACGATAACCATTAATGTCGTATTGCACATTCACCATGTTTAAATTGGGGCATAAATATGATTTATATTATTTTATATTGTTTACAAATTCCTTCAATATTTTGCTGCCTGTATTGTTTACAAATGATGCAAGATATCCATAATTCACGCTTCCAAATTTGTTTTGATGAGACAGAAGGTCTGACCTACAGTTTGATTGCAAGATCAGTGGAAATTCAATCATGTGTCTTGTTGTCACAAATGTGGAGGAAAAAATTTCAGATGACTCCAGGTTCTAAAGTCTTTCCCAGTAGATTCCTAAAACCAAACTATTAAGTAAAAAATTGAAGTATTCATGCATATAGAGTCCATGGCTAAATCCTTGAGACCCAGTTAATATAATTTTTATATTCCTTTCAATGCTTGTCCTTTGCTGAATAAACGTGATGAAAATCCTATTCCTAAATCGTTTGCACAAATTCATAAACCTGAATAGCCTCTTCTATGACATACCATGACTAGAATTGATATGACTATTGCTTTATATGAAGGGCTAGCTTAGAGCACCTATCTTAGGTGAGTAGATTTCTTAGTTTCCAGCTTCTTTTATCCAGTCAAGATTAATCTTTTCCAACTTTAGTCACTGCACAAACTCTAAGCCTTTTCCTCCACAATCGTTTTTAATAAGTAAACTCTTAAGCCTTTTCCTCCACAATCGTAAACCATATATTCATAAGTTTTCAAACCCAAAACCTCACCACATAATCAATGGTGGGTAGATTTCCAAATCTGTCCCAACCCAAGGAAAGAAATGGTTACATCAAGTTCGACTAATAATATCTGTCTATGTACCAAAAATTACCATATGAATCGATTCTAATCTCCATTCATAAACACTGGTGATGAATCTAATCAGCCTTCTCTCATATCTATTGAATTTCAGATCAACATGTCACCCATTTCCAGTAATAACTTTCCTTGAATCCCTTACATCCAAGAGTTATTTAACTAGTCTCTCATAAACTTTACCATCAAATTATATTTTGATAAATTATTTGATGAAGCAGCCTATCAAAAGATCATCCAATGGACCTCAAAACCCCGACTGTTTTTACACCTGAAGGTAAACAGCTTCAAAATAGTTTGGATTTGTGTCAGCATGAATGCTATCAATCCGTTATGTTCAAATCCCCTCTCTGCGTGGATGGCAATGTATAATAGTTTTCACTGTTCTAGTTTTACTGAATTTTTGGCCTTTCGTTCTTCTTTTTCTCCCTTATAGGATCTCTCCTATATACTTATCGCGTACACAGATTACACTCTTCTACGCTTTCCAAATGGTTCAACTAAGTAAAAGAAGGGAGAGTAATATTACAGGTAGAATCCAATTTATGCACGTTTTTAAAAGACAAATAGTTTCATTCTGGAATCCAATATTCACAGACTGATGATTTTACCTGTTGCACAGAGGAGACAACCTCCAAGAGAATACCAAGCCTTAATTGAGTTCCTCTTAAAGAAATAATAGATGTGAACAGGATTAAATGCCTTCAAGACACTGCTGTCATATATAACAAGATTGTAAATACCGACGCCCGCGAGAGAACAAAACCAAATGAATAAAGCAGGGCCTACAGCAAGTCCCACTTTACTTGTCCCAAACTTCTGCACGCTGAACAAAATCACAAGACAGGCAACCGAAATCATCACCACTTGATCTGCACAAGGAAAATAAATGTATTACTCAAAACATGGGTAATTTGCCTTGATTACAAATAGAAAATTTCAATGCCATTAGCTTATATGCATAAGTCGAAAGAAAAATAAAGAATTTATAAAAGGCAAAGAGAAAAAACTCCCTACACTCTATTTCACTTCAAAAGATCCTTTCACAGATAAATACAATGTGAACACCAGTATAGTACTAAATATAAGGCCTCATCCTCAACCGTTATTATGAGCATTCAACCCAAAGATCATTTGATCCGTACTTCAACATATTGTAGAAGTGACATGGAGAATGCATCCCTTAACCAAAGGTAGGACCTATAATCTAATTTATATAGATGAATCCAGTTGACATATAGACAACTTAAAGAGGGCAGTCTTAAAGTGTCTGGGGTACTTAAGGAGGAAATTAGTCATGGTATGCAACACGAGCTAAAAGGTGGTGGAAAAATCATAATGAACAACTACAACGAAAAGAACAGAATCCTCCTAAATAAGAGTAAAAAGAGCATCATTAACTACATCAGGACTGATGATCAGACTAGGAAACAATCAATCTAGAAAGGTAGCGGTACAAGAATTGAATCATATTTGGTACCCCATAACGGTGATAGACATTAAGGATTTGGATTGAGGACGTTGTGCGGTCATGTACTAAGCTCCACATTAGATGATTACAACGTTGATCTAAGCCATATAAACGATATGGGAAACCGTAAATTTTTACTAGTCCTTTTGAAATATCACACAAATGTGGCTGACGCCATTCATACTGGAAAAATGGTATTAGAGCCAACTCGATAACATTATATTGCTCAGGTTGCAACTTCACGCAGGTTCCCCTTAACAGGGATGTCAGTTATCTAATTAGGGAAGATTGTGGTACCTCATCATGGCAATTAATGTCAAAGATTTGAATTATGAGGGCATTGTCTAGATGTGTGTTGAGTCTCACATCAAGTGTGTTCAAGGTCGATCTAGACTATAGAATTTTTTTTATGAATAATAATTTATTGAAAGAAAAAGACAGCCCTCGTACATGAAAAGTATATAGGAGAAACAAACATCTAAAATAGAAAAAGGAGACAAGATCAAAAAGACTCAAAGAAGAGAAATTTGGAACAAAGATTACAACCCAATCCAAGAGAGATCTCAAAAACAAGGATTTTAAGCAAAGGTCTGTGCTCATTTAAATTTGTAAGATTTCTAGTGCCTCCGGAGTTCAGCGCCGTCTTCCTCAACCCCTATCAAATAATTTCCCATATTGCTTGTTAGCAGAGGTAACTCTAAAGGTCCACACTCATTTAAATTTGAGAACAAGTAGGGTTTGTAGACATGGTGCAATAGTTGTGGGACTCATCAGTTCATTGGCTGAAAATTGACTTAAAATGCTGGAACAAGGAGGTATTTGGAAATGATGATGAGAGGAAGAAGTCCTAATTGGAGGAGATTCTGCCCCTGGATTTTCTAAAAGAGAGATTTCTTGTAGAAGAGGAGAGAGAGTTACGAGGTTTAAGGCGAGAGCAGATTTGGAGAATATCCCTAATGTAAGAAATTAGTTGGAGGCAGAAACCTAGGGTGACTTGATTAAAATAAGGGGATCACAACACAAGATTTTTTCACCACCTTGCCAATTCTCACAGGAGAAACAAATTTATCTCAAATCCTAGTATTGAAGGTACTGCCACCTCCAATCAAAGGATGATCAATGACCTAATCACTCAATATTACAAGAATCTCTTTAATGAAACTGCTATATGGGTAGGAGTTTCCTTATTAAGACTCGGCAGAAAGGGATTGGTAGGAGAGACCGTTTCAAGAGGAGGAAGTTATTTAGGCTTTGCTCAGTATGGATGGTGACAATGCATGGAGCCCTAACAAGGATTCTAACTATAACTAATCTTTTAGGTATCAAGCAAATCTGAGTAATGAGATCCCAAGTCATGACAATCAAACATGTATAGAGTGCGTTGAAACTCATAACCTTTGGGCACAATAGGTTATACATGCATTGTTTAGTTGAGACAAACTACGCTACAACTTATAAATCACACTAATATACTTTCATAGGCTTGACAAATCTAACAATAGTACCACCAAGGTCTAATCAAATGGGAAAAAAACGAAAGATTAAAAGAAATAATAATAAAGTGAACTACATTTTACCATATGTGCATAGGCTTTGGAGTCAAATCTTCAAGGAACATCAAGTATCTTGTCAGAAAAGAACAATTTCATATTGTATATGTTTTTCAAGCCTATTACATAGCAAGTCTTACGAAATACCAAAACAATCTCTGGTTTTTCATGTCCAAGCACTGTTCATATTCAATGAGCTAAAAATAATAATTAATAGTAGTAGTAGTAGTAACGATCATTATAATTATGATAACATTAATCATATATATTGTATAATAGCATAATTGCAAGAGCGTAGCTTAGAATTTTGACTAGTGGAGTGTTAAAATTGTTATAAGTGGCATTTTAGAGTTGTTGAGACATGGCATTTTAGAGTTCCTAAATTACTGACAAGTGGCATATTTTTCTAGCATTAATTTAGACAACATAACGCCTAATGTCTGGTAGAACTCTAAGCCTCCTACATGTTCTTGAGATCTGTAAAAGTTTCTTTGGGGTTTGTACTTTTCCTCTCTCATTTGAGATAAGAGTTGTAAACCAATAGGCTCTTCCTCTCTCTCTCACGCACACATGCGGAAAATGAAGAACTACAGCCCTGGGAAAATATTTGCCCAATGGATCCTTTTCCTTATTGGTGTTCTCATCACCTTCAGGTCCCTTTTTTCTCATTTGAGACTTCTAAAATTAGGGCTTTTGGCAATCTGTTTCATCGTTCTTATTCTTCTTTGTCCACAAACTCCATGGGTTCCGATTCAATCTCCATTGCTGTCCCCATAAATCTTAGCGAGAAAAAAAGGGTATAAATATCGCCAATCACCTATTGCTCTGTTTGGTTGTTGCCTATAAAATGCCGTATTTACCTTTATAATGTGATTATTATTTGATTCCACAAATGAACAAGAAACTGAAGCAGACAGCACGGGCAATGGCATTTGATTTAATTAGTGAAAGAGTCAAACGTTGGACTTGAAGAAATAATTGTGTTGAAGGGGAAGAGTGACTGATGTCTCACAAGTAAATGATAGTGGAACCATTTGTTTGTGATAAATCTACAGGAAACCCTTCTCATCAGTTTGTTCCTGCAATGCACGTGACAATGACTCCTATATCTTCTCATGTCAGCCTAAGGCAAAAATATGGTACAGCCAGTGATGCAACCACAACAAACCCGATTGGATCATTATGCTGAGGAAAGCAAATTTGGACCAAGGATTGTCGGTTGTCCAGCTTCCTATTGAACCAAAGCCATAATTCATATCAGGGTTGGACCAATGGTTGTCAATAATGTTTTAGGCGGATCAGTTCAAAGACTCCAAACACACTTTTTTTTTCTTTTGATAAGAAATTAACCCCAAGGGGAGGGGAAAAGGGAGACCTCCAAACAAACCTAATTACACAGTTACATTTTGTATATATATTCCAACGTCGCTTTCATCACCAAGGTTTCAACTTCAGCTCTTCCTTGATATTTTAATCTCATAATTTCTACGTTTATTTAGATTCTCTTATAGTAGGTGCTGATTGCAGTTTCAATTGAGGGTAATCAACAATTTCTTTCAATAGCATTATGTTTCAACTTTGATATAGGTTACTAAGGTTAGTATTCCTGAAGTATATGTTTATATGTGAAATGTGAGATTATAGCTGAAATAGAATTTTAGTGTATGCTGCAGCTTGAAGAAAAATTTCTTTAAATTGAGCTGCCTAAATGAACGCAACAGTTTTTTTTTATTTTTGGCACATTTTCTTTTAATTGATCATTTTCGTTGAACACAAGTTACCTATCTAAACCAAAAGGTCAAAGAAAACGTATGGATTGGCAATAAGAGTTATGATCATCTTTTCTGTATTTACAGGCTTCCAAGTAAGATAGAAGTAACTTTGCAAAACAATATTGTTTTATGGTAGCTATTGTTGTACAGTAGCACGAAAGGAAAATTGTACTACTACGTTGGGTTTATGGGGGTCTTTTTTTTTTTTCCTTTTATTTGGCTGAACACAAGAACTCAATCTAAGACTAAACACAACATTTACATAAAATCCGGCAAAGTAAAGTGGGTTACGTTATTTAATCTGCAAGTAAAATGACAAATTTGAGAAAGTTTTGTTTTTCTTTTGTTATTTATTTTTTGAGGGTTTTAATTCAGCTGTAGAAGAGAAGGGTTACGATATGATTCAAGAGTTAAGGGGGCAAAACTCTAGTGTCGATAAGGGAGTACTATAAGAAAGATGGGAAATCTCTTTTAATTAATATAGACTTGGTATTTTTGTTGCTCTTTTTCTTTTTTATATGTTTATACTGCTTTTATGTATTTTCTTGAGCCTTTTATCTGAGTTTTATACTAGCGCACTTAGAATTATGGATTGTTGAATCATTGAAGAAGAAATGTGAGGGTCAGGGTAAATAAAGTTTTGGCATCCGATTAACTCAACAAAGTATTTGGCTTATTTGGCCAAGGTTTCAATATGTGAAAAATACAGAATGTAACTCATTAGATGCAAAGCTTTATGCACTCTCTTTTCCCCCCCTGTTGTTCTCAACAGCAAAAAGAAGGTTATGGTTGTTTGATATTCAATTTATTTTGTGTTTTATATATAATTATATTCATGCCTTTGTCATGACTTTATAAAAAATAAAAACAAACAAACAAGCAAACTTGTATTTATGCCTTAGAGCATTCCCAATGGAGGAGTCAAATGGAACCTTTATCTAAAATAACTAATAAGATTTGTAAAAAACCCCCATATTGGATTAGCGGAAAAAAAAAAAAAAAAAAAAAAGCTACATGTTGTAGCACTTTTCAAGAGAGCCATTTTACTTTTTATTGTTTCTCTCACTTGTTTTCTCATTCTACCAAAACTTTTTCCACTTTTCAAGGGATCATTATGAGAATATTCTTTCACAATTTTTAATAAAATATATAAAAAAAGATATTTAAATGATATAGATAAAAATATAGCTAATCGGATATAGAAGGCTTTTAAAAATTCATTAGCTAAACTTTTTGAGGAGCTATTTTGCATAAAAATTTGGCTCTTCCATTGGGAATGCTCTTAGTCATTATTTAATCCTTATATTTCCCTGATTGAAGGCGTTTTAGGGAAGGGACTGTGTTGATGTAGGTGCACCAGTTGGCTGCCTTAATTTAGAAGTTAGGACTTTTGCTGTCTATGGGTTTGGCAGTTTTGGTGGCTGTGATTATGAAGGTAGAAATGATAAAAGTTGTCATTCGACTATAGAAGAGTTCTTGAATATGTGCTCTTTGTATATTCCGTAGGGGTTTCCTTTGTATATTCTTTGTATAAGGGTTGCGCCCCTCTGCGCTTTTTCTATAATATTCACATTACTTATAAAAAAAAATAATAAAAATTCATCTGTTGTCTAATGGCTAGGAGTTATGTTAACAGACCAGCAGTATTGGGTTATGCCTAATGGTGATACTTAAGCTCCTCCAAAGACCTCTCAAGATCCTCAAAACATCTCGCATTTCTCTCCCTCCACAAACACCACAACAGGCAAAGAGGGACCATCTTCCACACCGTAGCACTTTGAGAACTACCTCCCATCCACCAATAGGCAAACAAATCTGCCACCCTATTAGGCATAACCCAATACAGTCCAAAACAGCTGAAAATGGCATACCATAGTAACCTGGCAACCTCACAGTGGAGAAAGAGATGATCAACTGCCTCCCTATCCGATTTGCACATGCAAAATCTATTGATCACGATAAGTTATCTCTTCCTGAGGTTGTCCAATGTAAGAACCTTCCCTAGCACTGCCGTCCAGATGAAAAAAAACCACTCTCGAAGGACCTTTGTCCGCCAAATACTCATCCGATGGAAAAGGAAATTCTCATTACAGGTAAGGGTCTTATAAAAAGAACTCATATCAAACTAAGAGCATTCCCAATTATCAAACTAAGAGCATTCCTCATCCTCTTTCGGTAAAAAGAACTCATCCGGATGACATTAGAGATCATGCAGCCAACTTCTATGAGTCTATGTTTACCGAAAGCTTTTCTTGGAGACCCAGGTTAGATGATTTGGAGTTTGACTCTTTGTCTGCAGGTGAAGCTTCTTCCCTTGAAGCTCCTTTTCTTGAAAAGGAAGTGAAAGACGTTATTTTTGGCATGGATGGGAATAAAGCCCCTGGGCCAGATGGGTTCTCTATGGCCTTCTTTCAAGCTTGTTGGGAGGTGTTGAAAGAGGACATCATGGCAGTTTTCTCTGATTTCCATGACCGTGGTATGTTTGAGAAGAGTCTTAATGCCACGTTTATTTCCCTCATTCCTAAGAGGCCAGGGGCTGTGGAGCTCAAGGATTTTCGCCCTATTAGTCTTATTAGTGGGATTTACAAGATCATTTCTAAGGTCTTGGCCAATAGGCTGAGGCTGGTCATGAATAACATTATTTCCTCTCCTCAGAATGCTTTTGTCAAGGGCAGACAAATTTTAGATTCGGTGCTCATTGCCAATGAAAGCTTAGATTCTCGTTTGAAGTCTGGGGTTCCAGGGTTGCTATGTAAGCTAGATATGGAAAAAGCCTATGACCATGTCAATTGGGAATTTCTGCTATACCTTCTTAGGAGATGTGGGTTTGGGCAGAAATGGTGTTCTTGGATTGCTTGTTGTATTTCCTTGGCTTCTTTTTCTGTCTTGATTAATGGCTCGCCGGCTGGTTTCTTCAACAGTTCGAGAGGGGTGAGGCAAAGTGATCCCCTATCCCCTTTCCTATTTGTTATTGTGATGGAAGCCTTTAGTAGAATGACCAAGGCCTTGGTGGATCATAGACGGTTCTCGGGTTTCGCCGTGGGTACCAGGGGGAGTGAGCAGGTTAACATTTCTCATTTATTGTTTGCGGATGACACGTTGGTGTTTTGTGGGGCTTCCTTGGAACAGGTGCAAGCCATTGATGAGTTGCTTTTTTTTTTTTGAGCTTGTTTCGGGATTGAAGGTCAACTTGGCTAAGTCGACTCTTGTGCCAGTGGGTGAAGTGAGCAATGTGGGGGCTTTGGCGGAGGTGTTGGGGTGTGAAGTTGGTTCTTTGCCTATCCCGTATTTGGGCATTCCTTTGGGGGCTCGGTTCAAAGATAAGGCGAGTTGGAATGGGGTGGTGGAAAAGTCTATCCGCATCTTAGCCAGTTGGAAGAAGATGTATCTTTCCAAGGGGGGTCGGATCGCTCTCATAAAGAGTACATTGTCTAACCTTCCTACTTACCTCTTGTCGATCTTGCCTATCCCAGTGGCAGTTGCTAAGCACATTGAGAAGATCCAATGTAAATTTCTATGGGGAGGGGTTGGAGAAGAATTTAAGTTTCACTTGGTCAATTGGCCGAAGGTTTGCTCGCCTATTCAAGAAGGGGGGTTAGGCATCCGAAACTTGAGATGCTTCAATCGTGCTTTACTTGGTAAGTGGTTGTGGCGGTACACAAGTGAACCTGAAGCTTGTTGGAGGAAAGTGGTGGAGGCCAAGTATGGGTCAGAGAGAGGGGGGTGGCGGTCCGTTTTAGAGCTGGTCCTCATGGGATGGGTCTTTGGAAGGCCATTTGTATGGAATGGCATTGCTTCTCTAGTCATATAAGACTAATCCCGGGGGATGGATCCAGAATCAGCTTTTGGGGAGGTGTGGTGTGGGAGTTCGCCTCTCAAGGAGGCGTTCCGGTCTTCTACAACAGCTTGCAACAAAGAGGCCTCTATTGCGGATAATCTTGATTTGTCGAGTGGTTCGCAGCAGTGGAACGTTACTTTTATGCGTTTGCTGAATGATTGGGAAGTGGAAGACTTGGCTCCTTTCTATAGCCTCCTTTATTCATCTACGTTGAATGGTGGGGTTGATAAAATTTGGTGGGTTCCGAATAGGAAGGGGAAGTTTGAGGTGAAATCCTTCTACAACATTCTTATCTCGAATGTTAGCGTCCCTTTTCCTTGGAAGAGCATATGGTGTACCAAGGCTCCTCCGAGGGTGGCTTTCGTTGTTTGGTCGGCTGCTCTTGGTAAGATTCTCACTATGGATAACTTGAGGAAGAAGAATATGGTTTTGATCAATAGGTGTGGTATGTGCAAGAAGCATGAGGAGTCTATTGATCACCTTCTTATTCATTGTGAGTGTGCTCAATTCTTATGGAACGCCTTCTTCTCTCGTTTTGGCTTGGCATGGGCTATGCCTCGGAGGGTGGTGAATCTTTTGCAGTGTTGGTGGTCAGGGGGCCGCGCTAGAAGCGCCGTGATTTGGAAAATGGTTCCGCTTTGTATTATGTGGTGCCTTTGGTCCCAAGAATGAGAGATTTTTGAGGATTCGAAGGAGCTTGGAGGATCTTTTACATTTCTTTTTCATTACTTTATTCACTTGGGCGACAGCTTGGCTTGCCCCTCGTGTGATTTCTTTTTCTGAATTTCTCTTTCTCTTCTCTAGCCCCCTTTAGGCGTTCTCTTGTATACTTCTTGTGTACTAGGGTTGCGCCCCTCTGCGCTTTTTCAATATAACATTACTTATCCAAAAAAAAAAAAAGAACTCATATCAAACTTCCCTTTGCAAGACAAAACCCACCAAATCTCATCCTCCCTATCCCTTATGAGAGTACAACAAAGTAAAGAAAAGAGGCTAGTACATCCACTTCCCAATCATGTACAAAGCAAATGAAGCTAACATTCCATTGTAGGGACCCACTTGAATAATCCATGTTAGTAGCAATAGACGCATCCTTCACACTAGCCAATAAACATTCCATTGCAGGGAACCACTCGAATAATCCATGTTAGCAGCGACGCACCCTTCACAGTAGCCATATTACATAGACCTGGGAAAGCTAGCTTGAGGCTTGAACCTCCACACCACACATCATCCCAGAACCCAATATTGGATCCATCCCCTGGATCAAATTTGATATGACTAGAAAATAATCTCCATCCCTTCCTAATATACTTCCAAAGCCCCACGCCATGCGACCCTAAAGTGTCGATAGAGTGCCACCCACCCCAATCAAAACCAAATTTAGCATCCATCACAATTCTCCACCATGCCACCCTTTCATTCGCATAACGCCACAACCACTTCCCTACCAAAGCTTTATTGAACACTTGCAAATTCCGCATCCCTAGACCACCCTCACAGATGGGAGAACAAATCTTAGACCAACTTACCAAATGATACTTGAACTCGACACCTATCCCACCCCATAAAATGTCTCGTTGAAGCTTCTCAATATGATTAGCCACAGAAACAAGAATGGGAAAGAGAGACAAGAAATATGTCCGAATATTGGAAAGAGTGCTCTTAATAAGTATATCCCTACCACCCTTAGAGAGGTAAATCATTTTCAAACTGGCCAATCTGCATTCAATTTTTTCCACAATGTCATCCTAGATGGATTTAGCCTCGTAGCAAGCCCCCAGAGGAAGGCCAAGATATTTCAACGGAAGAGAATCTGTCCCACAGCCCAAAATACCGGCCCAATCTCCCACACTGCCCACCGTGCCCACTAGAACCAATACAAATTTGGCCATTTTCACCTTCAAGCCCGAAACAGCTTCAAAACATACAAATAAAGCGTGAATAGATTGAATATGATCAGAATTCACCCCACAAAAGACCATGGTATCATCTGCAAACAACAAGTGAGAAATGTCAACCAACTCAAACAATCTCGATCCCACTGAGAAGCCCGAGAGCCGCCCATTATCGATAGCTGCGGCGATCATTCTGCTAAGCGCCTCCATAACAATAACAAACAAGGAAGGAGACAAAGGGTCCCCCTGCCTCACCCCTCAGGAGCTACTAAAGAAACCGGCAGGAGATCCATAACAATACTGAGAACCACACCATCACAATACAATGTTCTATCCAAGAACACCATTTTTCCCCAAAACCGCACCTCCTAAGTAAATACAATAGCAAATTCCGATTGATGTGATCGTATGCCTTCCCCTATCTAATTTGCATAGTAAACCTGGTTTGCCGGATTTGATACGACTATCCAAACATTCATTAGCAATAAGAATAGAGTCTAGGATTTGCCTACCTTAGATAAAAGCGTTTTGTGGCTTAGAGATTACCTTATCCACAACCCTTCTCATCCTATTGGTGAGGACTTCAGCAATAATCTTGTAAATCCCGCTCACAAGACTAATAGGATGGAAATCCTTAAGATCCAAAGCCCCTAAAACCTTCAAAATGAGAGAAACAAAAGTGGCATTCAAACTTTCCACGTGCGTAGAAATCAGAGAAGACCCCTATAAGATCAACCTTGATCACTTCCCAACAATCTTGGTAGAGAGCCATGAAGAAACCATCCGGACCCGAAGCCTTATCTCTGTCTATACCTTTGACCACTTATAGCACCTCCCTTTCCTCAAACGATTATTCCAACCGAGAGGCCTTTTCCACATCCAGAGAGTCAAAAGCAAGATCGTCCAACCTTGGCCTCCAACTATATCGTTCCCCACAAATAAGGACACGTAGAACTGAACGACATGGTCTCTAATAACTGATTGATTGGATGAATAGGTCCCGTTAACAGACAAGGTCTCGATGGAGTTGAATCTCCTATATGTGTAGAATTATAAACTACCATTCTATTTATTGATGCTTTCTTCCTCCAACACCAATATTATGTTTATGTAAGTGTGATGTACAATTATACTGACAGAGGTAGATAGTGGCTGGTGATGTTTGATGTTCAATGTCATAATCAAATCTTAATTACTTTTTTAGGTATAACGGAAGTGCCATGGAGATGCATTTAGGTTTGGTTCATTTTTCATAGATGTAAATCGCTGAAGTTGTAACTTGAAAGCCTAAATGCTGTTTTAAAAAATTCTAATAGATTGCTTTTTCATCTTTTACACCTTTCTTTCCTATACTTTTTTTCAATATTATTGTTTCTATTGTTTTACGATTCTTTCTCAAGATGTTTCCTCAAAAAATAAATAAATAATTGAATTTAAATCATAATGAAAAAAAAAAAAACCCTGTGCTTAGGTTAGTACAATACTAATAATGGTAACAATAATAATAAATAATAATGTCTAACCTAAAAGCTTATAGAAGAGGCCTAGTTCCCTCTGCAATTAGATTGGAATCACAACAAAATGACCTCACCCCCTACAGCGAACCCTAAAAGAAACACTATACTTCTTTTAATGGATATTTTCTATGCACCAAAAAATATATTATTAAAATGAAGTCCACAAGGAACTGGTTGCACAATGTAGGGGGGAAAAACTATATGTAAAAAGCTATGAGAAAAAAATTATTGATTATAAATTTGGAACCTTCAAAGTCTAGGAAGCTAGAGCACAACTGGAATCTGTACAGACTATATAACTACACAATTTCCATCAGTCTTAGAATTCCACAAGGCATTTCATACGTCCCTTCCATATAAGATTCCAATGTACATACTATTTGATCCTAAAACAACAAAAAACACAACCAAACTCTGCAACCTCCAACCTAACCTTCCTAAGAACATGCTAGAGGTGTAAAGAGACTAGAATAGCCTTCCTTTTTTCTTTTCTGATAAATAATGTATATTTATTCATAGTGCAGAAGGACACAACCCAAGTACACAGGAAGTATACAAGAGAACCCCAACCCATAGAGAAAGAACAACATAAATCTAAAAACTCAAAAAAATAAAAATAGAAATAGGTGAGTAGTCCATGCCACTATCCATGTATACAGAATAGCCTTCCTAAGCAACTATCTATTAGAATATTGAATTAAATGATTACATTCATCATTTCCCATTAGTTCAAATAGTTGAGACGAGTGATAATTTATCCTAGGATCAGAGCAGCAAATAGCAAAGAGATGGAGTCCTTTCTTCAAATCTATGCCTCTTAGATTTAGGATTTCCATGTGTTGACTCCAGTCATTGAAAGGTATTTTGAACTCACACATGCAGGTGAATGTTAAAGGATTAAATGAATGATTAAATCCATTATTTCTCCGTCTGCTTAAGAGTTTGATTAAATTATTAAATTTACTATGACCGATCAGTTTAAAATTTTAAGAACAAGTGGTAATTATTACCATCTGCACCATCAATTGAACATAGCACTTCCATTATGCCCACACTCCAATACCCTAGCCTTCCAATTTTGATTACACCAGGATACTCCCAAGCCATTTGAGTGGAGACTAATACATGAGAATGCAAACAATCACCAATAAATCACATATATCGCATCATCCCACAGTAGAACAAGGCCTCCAAGTCTTACCAAGCAGATAGTTACTACACAAAAAGTTGGAGACTATAACACATTTCTGCACTTTCTATTCAGTGTACAGAAGAATGGAAATGCATGACCTAATTGAAGATTTCCAAAAGAGATGACCTTGCAAAACAATCTCTGCCCACATCCTGATGCGAGAAAATGAAATCTTCTAAGTAGACAGATTTATCTTCCCTACAAAATTGCTCCCATCACTCACATGCCAAAATCCAAAGAAAAATGCCCTCATTGGAGGAACTTCCTGTTCCCAATCAAGTCTCAACGACCTTTTTCTACATCAAAGTTCCATTGTAGTTAAAAGTAACAAATGATTTCTCTATCTACATCAAAGAGATCAATACATTGAGGCATTTCAGAAAACTTCTTTTAGGCATCCAATTGTAATATTTTCTAAAAACAACAATATTTTCTATTTTCTTCTACAGGGCTTTAATGAGTAAAAAACTTCTGTTTTCTTCAACAGCCACCAATAGAGAGGGGAGAGGTACTCAATTACTCAGTACACAAAAAGCAGACCTTCACCAGCTAACATGACCAAGAAGACAATTACAATTTAATTGATTTAATGAAAAAGAAGAATACTTCAGAAAATTCTAATTATGTATTGGCATAACTTTATATTAAGGAGCAGGGCATTGAATGATCAACAAATAAAGATTTACATATTTGATCACAGGTTGTCAAATTACCTTGCTCAATGGCCGATACTTTAACTTTTAGACCACTAACAGCCGATGTTACTGCAGTAAGAAAAATAACTACATGAAAAATGGTCATAAGGTAACAACTAAAAAACTAAGGGCTAATTTTGCGAACCCCTTCACAATAAAACTGAAAATATATGAAATGTACATCTAGGCAGATGTTTTCTTTTAACCATAGCATTAGTAAGTTTCCAATAAGCAACAAGTAAATACCTGACATCACTGGTGTGACAACACCATCAGCTATCACCATCGAAGTACCGGCAAGTACTAACATCAAAAGAAGCTTTTTCATAGCCACTGAAGTCTCAAGTCTTTCCTTGATTTTTAGTGATCTCTCAAGCTCAGGCGATGGCACCTTTAACCTGAAACTTGAGATACGGGCATCCGATGGAAGCTGATTTGGGAGAAGACTGACCTTAGCATGTCGACAAATCAATGAGTACAAAGCAAAGGTACCACCTACAGCAGTTAAGTGACACAATGGAAATATTTATTACTACAAAAAATCATGTGAATGGCCATGCACACACAAATAACAAACAGACTACATCACTTGCTAAGAGAGAGAGAGAGAGAAGGTGATGGACTTCTGAAGTTTTGTTTAAGATCAGCATACCTTCACCATCATCATTGGCCCAAAGAACAACAAGGACATACTTGACCAGAGGGATCAAGATTAAGGTGTATAGGACTAGTGATAATGCCCCAATAACATCTTCATCTCCATTGATCGGTGCCTTGCTGAACATCACACTGAAGGTATATAACGGACTTGTTCCAACATCACCAAAGACAACCCCAAGGGTCTGAAAAGCAAGTATAATTCTCCTTCCCATGCTGAAGTCCTGAAATTTCATTCACATAGTCAAGACAATAAGTCCAAACCCTTCAAACTGTGGCCTATGCAAAAGAGATCAATTACTATATAATTAATCCATTCCTCCTTCACCAGCGTAAAGTAAAATATCACAGAAAGCTTGCCCTAGTAACATTATCTAATATTATCGATTTCCTTCCAACAAAAAATATTTCATGCCGAGAAGAGTAGTGTAGATGACAAGATATCGTACACCCAAATACACATTGGGCCTCCAGCATAATATAATCACTCAATGAAGATCAAACAAGCATTTTGTAACGACATCCAGCACATTACCACAATCTTACCTAGTTATCTGTAAGGTTCTGATGCAGATCACAAGCACACCCAAACACCAGAAAACTAGTGCACAAACCGGTTGGCAAAATGTTCCATATAAATCATAAAAAGGCATCAGCATATCTCTGGTGAACTGTCTATCACTCAACTTTCCCTCTTCTAGTAAAATGAACAAAGACAAGCAATAACCATACAATTCGAATCCAATTTTCTTTTCTGAACAACCAAATAGTCACTAAGAACGAAATAGACCTAAACAGAGTAAAATTAAACACACAGATTTCATTCACAGTGCTCTCACAAAGCAAAAATGCGCATCGAACAAGAACCCCGGATGCTACCTCGTAGTCACTTCTGACCGCGCCAGGGACCTCGAGAGCCTCCACATCGAAAGAGTCGATGCGCGGCCCGGTGCGAATCAGCCTCTGCTCCGCATTCTCCTCCTCTTCCTCCGAGTCCAATCCTACAGCCGCCGCAGAGCGCTGCGAAAAAACGTCGTCATCGTCATCGTCGATCTCCGAGTCGTCCTCGTCCTGAAACACCCAGCGCGATTCGGTGGAGTCCATGGAGCCCTGGCCCAGCCCTACATTGATCTCCGATCCCCCCTCCTCCGCCATCACTCGCGAAACAACAATAGAGGACGGAGTTCCGATTTCTCGGAGTCACACGAAATCGGTGAAGCTTTGGGGATTAGGAGGGGAGTGTTTGGGTAGGCAGAAATTGAGGGAAAATCATAGAAAATGTTTTTCTTTCTTTCTTGTGCTAAATTTTGAGGGTATCGTTGTATGGCGTATGGACTACGGAGTCCTGAGCTTGGGATCCCGCGGTGAACAGAAAAATGCTCTGTGGCCTGTGGGCGCCTGGGCGCCTGGGCGCTGGGCGGCTTTATTTTTCTTTTCTTTTTTTTCTTTTTTTTTTATAAATACTTTATTGTTAAAAAATATGGTCTCTAAGAAAATTGGTGTGATAAACTGTGTAGTCGGTGACACTGTGTCTCACTGTTTCTTAGATTTTTCCAAAAAAACGTAAAAATTGATATGGAATATTTGTTTTTTTTTTTTTTGTTAATTGATCTTATTTTAAAGTAGGCTTATTATATTGGGACCTTATGTTGTACAAATTTAATTGTACTCACCAATTGTACGAGTCGTTAAGCAGTGTAGCGGGTGTGCAAGTGCGAGGTCGATCCCACAGAGAATCGTGTTTCGTTAAAAACCAATTTAAATTGCCTAAACTAATAATATGTTAACCTAGTCCCAACATCAAACACATGGCATACAGAAAATAAAAACTAATTAAATTACAATAAACAAAGAGATAAAAAGACTAAAGTCCCTAATCCACCTCACAACAATTTAATCTACACATAATCATGCTAGTTCATATTTATTAAACGTCTATGCTATTAGGCATATTCTAAGCGCTAACACATTGTTCATATTTTCGTCTATCGATGAAGCTCATATGCATATCCTATTGTTGTCACAAATCTTGTCGAACTACTCGAGGCAAACACTGTTTTAAGAGGTCACAACAGATATTGGTCAAAAGACGAATCATCCGATGTATCTCCGATTGCAACGAGTGTTAACGTTTAATGATTTGTAAACAACAATCAACACACTTTTGTCACTAAAATGTATTAAAACGAATAAACATAAATTTAAACGACAAAATATGAACTAAACATGAATATATATAAAAAAAATCCATAGTGAAGGGAATAAGAGACTAAAATAAAATAACTAAGAGCATTAAATGATAAAATGACGTTTAGAGGATTTTACAGTAATGAACGATGAGGATTTAGGCCACAAGGGGCACCTCCAAGCATTTTCCAAACGTAAGGCTCATTTACAAGAGAAATGAGGATATTTATAGGCTAAATTTAGGGTTTTAGCGCTGTCAGGTCAGATAAGGTACGATCGATCGCACCCGTGCATGAATTTCGGCATTTGATGGGCACAAGTGCGTTTGATCGCATGCAGTGCGATTGAGCGCACTGCCTTCAGAATTAGCCCTCATATGTGAAATACAAAGTTGTAGATCTTTGAGTTAGCTTTCCAAAGACACCAAGATCACCTCAATCGGAGTTCTATAACTCTAGATATGGCTGTTTTGGTGGGACTCATCGGGTGCGAATTATCGCTAGACTCAAATTTGCTGTCAAAGCTCCCCGAACTGTCTTAAGCCCCATAGTTAATAGCATTAGCCCCAAATGCAACTTAACAACCTGCAAAATACTAAAACAACAAAACATTAGAAATTAACAAAGTTAAGAGCTTAACAAATATAAGTAAAGGAGTGTTAAATATACAATATTTGACATCGATCAAATACCCCCAAACTTACATTTTGCTAGTCCCTTAGTAAAACAAAAATGAAAACAATAAACATAAATCCGCTTTCGTGGGAGAAACGATTGTATTTAGCATATGTAACAAGCCTTTTAAACCCATAGGAATTCCCTAGTGGATGAGTGAAGTCTTGTGAGGGTTTTTCAGGAATGACACCCACAAACAATTATTTGGTACTATGTTATTAATGGACAAAGTCATTCACACAAACACATGGTTCACACATCATTAGCAAATTTAACATGTTAAACATAAGAACCACATCATCCAAGCATCCAAACATCATTTTCACTCAATGTTGAAAATTGAGACAACACATGCTCTATGAAGTGCAAAGTGAACTAACAACAAGATCATATGGTTTTCAATTATTCTCAAAACGTGTATCCCCAAAAATCATAGGAAATGCAATGTGATTAAAACAACCGAGGCTTAAAATAAAAAATGCAATTTTTTTGTGTAGGCTGTACAATGTTGGCTCCCTTAAACTTCTAAATGACCTATGTAACGAGTGTTGGGCCAGTGACTCACAAACCAGGCGGTTTTAGGGCACTAGATGTAGAGACATCCCTAAGGGCTTAATTACTCAAGTCAAAAAGAGTTACGAAGTTTAACTAGCCATACAATATTTTAGTTGAAATTTTTCATCTTTTAACGCGAACACTCATTACTTGGCCAGGCAAGAGGTCCGGTTACTCAAAGAGAAGTTCAACTTATTATGAATTTTTTTTTTTTATATTAAAGCCAAGGTTTATCATCACACATCACATCAACCAACGAATCTCAAGAAAAGCACTCCTTAAGTCTAATTTCATACTCCACTGATTTTATGCTAGTGTGCATGTGAAATATTAATTAAACAAGTGGAGTCTTTCTAATCCAACACATGAATCAAAAACTGGGATTTCTAATGATATGCAATGTTCAAACAAGTTAAACACACTAATGACATGCAATCCATAGTTATGATGTAAGTTGCCCAAATAACAATATAGCAATAAAAAGAAAAAATTTTATATACAGACAAAAACAAACAAAACAACAAATAAAACAAATAGACAGACAGACAGAATGTTTATCCACACCCCCAAACTTAAATGACACATTGTCCCCAATATGGGAAGAAATACAATACAGTGGGATGAGGAACCAAGATGTGCAAAGGCCAAGGCGTCCCCCGAACTTGAACATCAGAACACTTGTCAAAAACTAACAGCAATCTTTTCTCACAAGTACAAACATCAAAAGATTAATTGCTGTTAGAAACCGAAAAAAAATAAAAATAAAATGACAGAAAATAAAATAGCAAGAAGAAAATAAATAAAAAATGTAGTGCAGAAAAAAAAATACTGCATCTTCCCCGCTCATATGGGTGTCCAACCAATCCCTTCCATCATTTCTTCTTTAAAATTTGATACCCCTCCGAAAGGATGTTCCGCCATCTTATGTAGCAAATTTGCTTTCTTTGAAAATTTTTCTTGATATGTCTATTCCTATATTTGCACCTATTTGTGCGTGATACCTTGAAAATCTCCACATAAGATGGCTCTTCGAGACACTGAAATAATGATGCTTGTGGTACATGTGGTGTCTCGAGAGGGATTGTGATTAAAGAGTAAATTTCAGTACTCACTTCCTTGTCATTAGACCAATTTAAAATTGGCGGGGCTCAATTTGCTCCTCCATTTCTTCTTCCCCATTCTCAATCCGCATCTCAGGAGTGGGATCCAATAAGGCCTTAACTTGCCCATGTATCATGTCAATATCCAAATCAAACTCAAATTGAGCAAAACTTTTTTCCAAAGGATCCTCAAGGCTTGGCTCATAAAAAATCTCCTCTACAACTTCCTCACTCTCAAATGTGGTGGTAGCTTGGACATGCTCATGATAAGGATCGTTGCGGCAATCTTCATCAATCATGTACTACCCTCTCGCCATCTTCTGACTTTAAAATTCTTCTTCCTCAATTCTATTGAATTCAGAAATTAGATGATCAAACTGTCCTTTCAACCTTTCAACTGCTTCAGTGTTTGCCACAGTGGCATCTATGATTTCTTGACAAGGTTGGTTGATTGTTTTCCTAAACGCCTCGAGTGAGTCTTCTAATGATTGTTCTTGTGACGAGGAATGGTGGGTTGGACTAATTCCATGAATTCCTTAAGAGTTTCTTCTAAAGAAGATTGCTTAGGAGGATAGTCATATGATGAATGGAAGAAAATTGGTTGTCGAACTGCGGATAATTCAGGATTTTGGATTCGTCAACTTGGGAGCATAATTTTCCATAGCATGATCATGCCACAAAAATCAGAATGGTTGCTCAAAGTTATAAAATTTGAATTTGATTCAAACCCAGGACTGGAGAAACTGGTGTTCAACTGCTCATGAGAAAAATTAGAAAATTGTCCCCAATGTGGACAATCACCTAAACTATGGTAAAGGCTGGAGCAATGAACATGGTTCATGTGGGTAAAAATTGGTAGGATTTGGGTCCTACAACTAGGAGAAACATTGAAATAATTGAACGGAAGACTCATGCTTCACCCAAATTTAAAATATCCCACATGAAACAATAACAATTTACAAAATAAAATAAACAAAAACTACCAAAATAAACTAAACAAATAACTAATGAATAAACTAACAAAAACAATAAACAATAACAAAAACAATAAACTAACATTAAACAACTAAAAATAAAAATAACTAACTAAAACTAAAAACAACAAGCAAATAAATTAAAACAGACATAATAAATAAATAATAAACTAATAATTAAACAAAATAACAAATAAACTAAAAAATGAACACATACACCCCTCGGTCTGTTGGTGCAGCAGCGATTGCGCTGCCGAGCGAGGTGATGGGATCGATCAGACACGAGTAGCAGAATGTAGTGCTTGCACGCATTCGATGCAAAAGATATGCGATCGATCGCACAGCAGCGTCTTGCGGTCTGTCAAGGTCACGCTGCAGCGTACTAAGCGAGCGAGGCACGCAAATAGGGAATAGACTCAAGTCGCTCGATCATGGAGTTGTGATCGATCACACTATCACAGCTGAAATTCGTGAACTAAAAACGAACCAAAACAACAAACAAAAAGCTAATCTAACTTTTTTTTTGGATTTTTTTTCTATACAAAAACACGAAACAAAATAAAATAATTGCACAATTTTAAATAACTAGTAGAAAGATAAAATTAATCTAAGCATAAAATCAATTTAAACAAAACACCAATTCCCTAGCAACGGCGCCAAAATTTGTTGTACAAATTTAATTGTACTCGCCAATTGCACGAGTCGTTAAGCAGTGTAGCAGGTGTGCAAGTGTGAGGTCGATCCCACAGAGAATCGTGTTTCGTTAAAAACCAATTTAAATTGTCTAAACTAATAATATCTTAACCTAGTCCCAACATCAAACACATGGCATGTAGAAAATAAAAACTAATTAAATTGCAATAAACAAAGAGATAAAAAAACGACTAAAGTCCCTAATCCACCTCACAACAATTTAATCTACACATAATCATGCTAGTTCATATTTATTAAACATCTATGCTACTAGGAATATTCTGAGCGCTAACACATTGTTCATATTTTCGTCTATCGATGAAGCTCATATGTATATCCTATTGTTGTCACAAATCTTGTCGAATTACTCGAGGCAAACACTATTTTAAGAGGTCACAACGGATATTGGCCCGAAGACGAATCATCCGATGTATCTCCGGTTGCAATGAGTGTTGACGTTTAACAATTTGTAAACAACAATTAACACACTTTTGTCAATAAAATGTATTGAAACGAATAAACATAAATTTAAACGACAAAAAATACGAACTAAATATGAATATATATAAACAAATCCATAGTGAAAGGAATAAGAGACTAAAATAAGATAATTAAAAGCATTAAATGATAAAATAATGTTTAGAGGGTTTTACAGTGATGAACGGGGAGGATTTAGGCCACAAGGGGCGCCTCCAAGCATTTTCCAAACGTAAGGTTCGTTTACAAGAGAAAGGGGGATATTTATAGGCTAAATTTAGGGTTTCAACGCTGCCAAGTTAGATAAGGTGCGATCGATCGCACTGCACTCATGCATGAATTTTGGCATTTCATGGGCACAAGTGCATTCAATCGCATACAGTGCGAATGAGTACATTGCCTTTAGAATTAGCCCTCACATGTGAGATACAAAGTTGTAGATCTTTAAGTTAGCTTTCCAAAGACACCAAGATCATCCCAATCGGAGTTCTACAACTCTAGATATGGCCGTTTTGATGGGACTTGTCATGTGCGAATTATCGCTCGACTCAAATTTACTGTCAAAGCTCCCCGAACTGTCTTAAGCCCTAGAGTTGATGGTATTAGCCCCAAATACAACTTAACAACCTGCAAAACACTAAAACACCAAAACATTAGAAATTAACAAAGTTAAGAGTTTAACAAACATAAGTTAAGTGGTGTTAAATATACAATATTTGACATCGATCACCTTATTTTAGAGGCCTTAAGTTTTTATGAAAAAAAAAATTTGGGCCTTATTTAAAAAAAAAAAATATTGGGCCTTTTAAGTTAAAAAAAAAATGTAGGCCTTATTAAAAAATTTTTTGGGCTTTATTAAAAAAAAAAAAAATAGACCTTATTAATTGGGGACCCTAGGCAATAGCCTCAATGGCCTAGCCATTGGGCCGGCCCTGGTCAATCACTAACCGCTTTCGTAGGCAGTTATTAAAAACTGCTAACCACCTAGTGTAGTTGCAGTTAGCAGTTTTAGGGGTAGGGCAATGCGGTTATAACCACTAACCGCCTTCATTTATATATAATAATATAAATGCATATATATTAAATATTTTATATTAATAAAATATATTAAATTTTTCATTTGGATTAAAGGATTTGGGCTATTTATGACTAAGTATGTGAAATATATAATGTGGAATATGATGTTTTGGGCTAAGCCTTATTCAAAAACATTAACTTGCCAAAAAATAGCATTTTTTCCATCTTTTTTGAAACATTTTAGCCTTAAACATTTTAAATAAGCCCAAAGAATAAGCCAATACCATAAAATAAGCCCAAAAAATAGATCAATTAAAACCTAAAACACTTAAAAAGCCCAAAGGCCCATATATAAAAACCAGTTATAAAACCACTAGTTATTAGATTGAATAACTGTTAACCACCTAGGCGATTGTCATTGCCATTATTAAAAATTGATAACTTGCTTAAGGCGGTTGCGGTTGCAGTTGTAGCTAATAATTGCTAATTATAACCGTTTTACCCCTAATACTATGTATTCTTTTTTTATTTGGTTTTTTTGAAAAAAAAATGTTATTTTTCTTCATAATAATGATCATTTAAAAAAAAAAAAATCATTCTTTGTGCATAGAGGAACTGTAAAAGGAGGGCCCAAACAAAATTACTTTCATTACTAAAGGAGGGCCCCAAACAGAATTTTGCAAGGCAAATTCTCACGAATGATATAAATTGCAAAGATTGCAATAAATATGTGAAAGAGCCTCGGATTATAAGCTCAATTAGGTGAAAACATCTATCTTTTTAAACAGGAATACAAGCTAGGAGGTGAAGGAGCATGTATTAAGGGTGAAATTTAAAACCGCCTAACCTAATCGCTTTTATAAAAATAAATATATATATATAAAATAAGTAATAATGAGTTATTATAGCCTAGTGGTAATCATTCTTCTCTTTTACCCCAAATACCCAGATTCGATTCACCCTACAACAATTCATATTTATTTTCATTTTTCACCATTTTTACTTATAACAAATATATTATATAATATAGTATATATTATATAAAGTGAGCCCAAAACCGGCCTAAAAAAAAAGCTCAATCAAAAGCGGTTAGTAGAAAAATGGTTAACTGCTAACCGCTAACCGCTAACTACAACCGCAATTTCACCCTTAGCAAGTGTAAGAGAATGCTAGGATCCAAGTTTCGAGACAATATGACAAGTATGTGTAGTTGTCATGCCTAGAATTTCAAAAACTTAGAAAGAGATTACAGCTAAGAGCATTCACGATGGAAAAACCAAATTTTTATGCAAAATAGCTCATTAAAACTCATCAAAATGTTGACCAATTTTCCATTTTTTTTCACTTATTGACATTACCGACCACCATTTGGTGACAAAACAAAAGTTGTCAAAATAAGTCGGTGAAATTTTTTACTTTACCGACATTGTTGGTGCAAAATGCGAAAATATAATTTTCTTACCGAAGTTGACATTACCGACCGATTTTTGATAAGTGCTGAATGTTACACATTCTATCCCCTTAGTTCACATATGTCAAGCTCTTAGTCTTGTTATTATTTGATGTTTTGTGTTTGTTTTGTATTTTCTAGCATTTTTAGGGTTTTTAAAGAAAAGCAAGTGTTTCCGACAAGAACGTCTAAGGTTGTTCCAAACCCTATAAATAGACCTTCTATTCATCCAAATTAGGAAGGGGGAAAAGCAAATACAAGCTCGAGATAAAGAATTGAAGGCTAAATTAAGAAAAGTTTTGGTTTTTCTTTTCTTCTCCATTTATTTTTGTTATGTAGTTACTTTAATTAGGGCTCGATTGAAGCCTTAGTCATGTCTCTATAAGATTGCAATATTGGTGCATTTGCTACAATTATATGTTAGATGTTTAACTTTATTATTTCGTATGTTATTTAATTCCTTACATGAATATGCTTGATCATCATATGCATGTGATATGGACTTGTTATTTAAATCAATTTGAAAGACCAAGTCTTGGACTTAATAAAGTGACAAAAGAACCCTATCTCATAAGTTCTTGGATTAATCAACATAGAGAACTGGGAGTACATATCATGCCCTAGGTTTCATACGGTTGTTGATTTCCACAGATTTACGCTTTTTTGAAGAATAACTTAGTATAATGCCAAATCATTTGAGAGAGAAAATAATTAGAATAGATATCATGCCTAGTTCGTTGCTTAGGAAAATCAATAACTTAAAAAACAGATATCATACCCTTAGGTTGGCAAACATTAGATATCTAGATATAATTGGAAAATTGGTACTTTGTTAATCTTATTCAATTATGGTTAGTGGTAGATATCAAAACTCTAATCCTTTTTAGTCTTAGTATTTTTAGTTAATCTTTTTATTTTATTTTATTATTAAATTAAATTTGTGACATTTAGTTTTATTTCGTTTAATTAATTAGGAAGATACATTTAACATAATTTCACAATCCTCGTGGGAATGATCTCGCATTTGCCTAATATACTATCGTTTTGATCTTGTGCGCTTGCGAGTAAAATGTATCAGTTATTCACCTATTAATTTAGGTAGGTAATTGACACAACAACTCTTAGTCCTACTAATTACAAATTGTTTTAAAACAATTTTATTAAAAAAAGACTCCAAAAATATAACTTTAATTTTTGGCCGAATGTTTGATGAGGACCACACAAACATTTGACAAGGGACCACACCCAAAGTTAGGGTTTGGCACGAATCAAATTGGGCCGAGTATTGGGCGGTTTAGCTACCTGGCCCACTTGCTGCAAGTTTGAAATTTCCCCCAATCTGGCTAAAATAAGCAATATCTAGAGGCTATTGAGTAGATTGGGGCAGGTAGTGCGGGTATGGTAGGACAGGATGGCATTTTGTTAGAGATTCACATTTAGAAAAAACTTCACGACGACAAATACTTGTTGTATGCAAGAATGGTGAGGAGGCCAAAAGCCTTGCCAATGGAAAGACTATTGAGCTTGATCCAGGTGAGATTCATTAGGGACTTGAAGTTGAGGGCGTCAAAGTAGTTGTTGCCAGAGATGGCTTGGAGAGAGCGTCGAGCGCGAGAGAGAGAGAGAGAGAGAGGTGTGTGAGTGCGGTGAGGCGACTTAGGTTTAGGAATTAAAAATTAGGTGTTAGGTTTTAGTTTCGCCTAATTCAATGATATTTCTTGTAATTCGTTGTTGTTTTAAACTTTAGGGAGTAGCATTTAGGTTTTTAGGGGGGTTTGGAAGTATTCCTTGTTTTCCCGTCATAAGTCTTGTCAAGACGAGCTTGTGATGGCACTTGACCAAGTGCTTTTTGTTTTTCCGTCATGAACCCCATCAGGACGAGACATGTAACGAGATTGAGCTTAGAACCAATTGTTTCCTCATCAAGGGTTGTGTTAGGAAGGTGATGTAACAGGATTGAAGCTAAAACTATTGTTTTCTCATTAGGACAGGCAAGTAATGGGACCAACGTTGGACTCCACGTTTTCTCATCAGATTGAGCGTTAGGATAGGACATGTGACATGGATGAGACATTTGTTTTTCCTGTCATGACGACACTTCATTCCTGTTAAGATGTAGATTTTCAAGGTCTAAAGTTTTATTCATCCTGTCTTAATGAGAAATGAGTCCCATTAGGATGTGAAGAGTAAAATGTCTTCCATATAAAAGGATTTTATTGTACTATTTAGAACAGACTTTTTGGGATTTTTTTTTTTTTTTTTGTGCAGTCTCAATAGTTCTCTTTGAGCGCTGTGTCTCGGAAGTGTTTTGTTCAAGAGAGGACGTGATAAAGCTTCAGGTTGTCCTTTGTTTTTTATTGTCATTTTGGAGACTTCTCTTTAGGCTCTTCTAAAAATCTTGATACCTAAGATTACAACATTTAAAAGAACATTTCAGACCAAAAGGAAACAAATTGCCATCAATGTCTCTGTCAAACGTTTTGAAATTTTTTGGAAAGAGTCATAGGAAAGAAAAGAAAAAGGAAACTAGAATAAATTTCAAGATAGTAGAATAGAAAAACTTATAGCATCAAACAATGAACAATTTTGATGCCCATTCTCAAGCACTAGTACCATAGGAGAAGAATCCTCTTCAGGTTCTTCAAGGACAGGTGATGTGGGGTTAGCAGGAATGTAAATGACCCTTATCTTGAACTCTTCCACGACTTTACCAACCCCTTTGTTAAACTAAAAAAAAAATCACGTCTGAGTCCATGGAAGAAAAACAACCTAAAACACCACAACCAAAAAAAAAATTGATTATTTCTATGGTTATGTCTTTCATAGTCGCACCATCCGAGGTAACCACACTTTGAATAAGAAATTTGTCCTTGCACTACAAATCAAGGGATACCTCTTTAGGAGTTTGCATTGTAACCGTCAGAATACATGTCAAGAAAGCACTAATCAAGAACATATAGATATAGACAACATACAAAGTGAAATGATAGAACTATGTGAACCAAACAACAAGCATTTCAAATATAAAATTTGATCATTTTTACTTGTAAATAAAAACACCCACATTAGCAAAAAAACTACCTATAAAATTTAGGCAAAATATTATATGAAGAATGACATCAACAACTAAATGGGGAATGAATATGACTGTTACCTAGCAATTCAAGTTCTAAATTAGAAAATAGAGAAAGTATGATATTATAACCAAAAATAAAAATAAATCAACATGAATAACCACTTAATATTATGGTTACTAGTAAGTCTTTACTTATAACATTGCATGTGGTTCGAGGCAAAACAATGTCAACATTAGGACGGATACAATATTTTTTGAGATTTGTTGTTTTAACCTAATCAATTACAATGTTCAATAAATTAAACAGAACATTATTAGAATGACTTGACGATAAATCAAAGATAAACCAAATAAACAAACACAATGATGTCATTTTATTAGTGTTCCACCCCTTTAGATAAATCATGGAATGTACATGGACTCGTGAGGATTGAAATTTACGATTTCTTGTTGCAAAAATTTTATAATATGCAAGAATGAAGGGCATTTCGAGGGATCACTACAGTATAATCCAGCAGATCATTAGAGAGAGAAACCACTGTATAGTTTGTAAATATGGTGGAAATGACAATAAATAACTACTTCACAGCTTTGTCAACTACACAATCGCTTAAACACAAGTATTTTTCACATGCAATAACCAGGGCTAAGAGCATTAAGTTCAAAGATGAAAATTTTGAACCCACTTCACACTTTTTTTTTTTTTTTTGGTTTTTGATAAGTAATATCAATTTATATAAAAGTGTAAAGGGGTGCAACCCATGTACAGTGTTTGGAGCACCCTTTTCTTCAACTCTATGAGTCCAAGTTCCCGGTTCTCAAAACTCCGTGCATTCCTTTTTCTCCATAAGCACCGCATTACACATAAATGAGTCATTCTCCAAATTCGCAAAATTATACTATTACCCTTTTGTCATCTCCAACTTTCCAAACATTTCTTCATCCTATCTGACATCACCCACGTAACACCAAACAATTGAAAAATCATGTTCCATAACTCCATAGCAACCTCACAATGCAATAATAAATAATCAATTAATTCACCACTATGCTTACACATACAACATCATTTCATCACTATAATGTTTTTCTTACATAAATTGTCCAAAGTTAATATTTTCTTCAACACCAACATCCGCATAAAACAAGCCACTATTGGAGGTCTTTTACTCTTCCAAAGACCAACCACCGATGCCAAATTTACTTTCACCTGATAGTATACTTCACCCCAAAGTTCTTGGAAGGCATTCTTAAAAAAATACACAAGCATAAAAAATACGTGTATAAAGGCACAATCATTTTTCAAGCAAAAATCCTTAAATATATAAAGACACAAGCATTTTTCACATACAATAACATGGGCTAAGAGCATTAAGTTTAAAGATAAAAATTTTGAATCCACTTTACACTTTAAAGTGCATTAAATGTAATATAAGAATGCATTCTAGGACTTATACATGCATGAAAAAACACATGTACATGCACAAAAAGGTGGGTGAGCATGTGTATGCAAATGAATTCAACATTGCAGATAAAAGTAGTTAAGTCTTTCAATGGGTCTAAATTTTAAAATTTCCCATATTTACACTAAATTTAAACAACAATCATGTCTTAAAAGAAATTTAAAAGTGTATTATAATTATTGGTCAAACTTTTCCAACACATCCTTCTAAGTGATTGTTTGCTCCAATCTATAGCCATAGAAAAGAAAAATCAATATCAAATTGTTATATTCATATCGAAAGAAAGAAAATAATATAACTAAAAGCAATTTATAGAGGACATTACATTAATCAAAACAAGATATACTTACCTCAAGTAGGTGGCATTGAACTAGGTGTAAAGAAAAGCTTTTGAAGGTTCATGAATGGGAAGAATTCTCTGTCTTGGTAAACAAATCATAAAAAACTAATAGCTCAACTTAGCTCAAGCTCGAAATTTAAAAGATTATTTCTTTCCAAATTTTTCAAGCCCAAGCCTGGTTAACACATGAGCCTTAAATGTGTGGTTCAGCTTAATGCTCAAAACATAAGTAAAAATTAAAACCACTAAAAGTCTAAATCAGTGAAGAAAAATACTACATTCATCAGAAAAATTTGATATCTTTATATCAATATCAACGAACAACCATGTGACAAATTACAAAGCAAATTGGAAATAAACCTATAATAAAGATTACAAGAAAATTGAAAATAAACCTAAAACAGAGATTATAAGCAAATTCAAAATGAACCTACAATAGAGGTTATAAGCAAATTCAAAAAAAATCTAAATTACATATTACAAGTAAATTCAAAATGAATATAAACAACAAGATTATATAAAACAAAATACGTCAATTTTAATTCTCACTTGCAGTTGCCACAAATTGGCTCTATGTATTCAATGATTTAAAATTAGTTACATGAACAAGTTAATATAATCAAATGAAAAAAAAAAAAGAGATAAAAGATTAGATCAATAAGAAAAATGCAATTAAATTACAATAATGTATATGTAAACTATAAATCAATTTCGGTTGGCACAGTCTTAGTTGCCACAAGCCCATATAGTCACTGCATTCAATGAAAAAAAAAATTGTTAGATGTTTTTAACTCTCTTGCAAGATGTCAATGAAGAATTATCACTTAAGATATGGTAAGTAAAAATTTCATATTGACATTTTAATGATTATTCAAAAACCAGGTCTACAAAATAAGGGAGGGCAGAATGAACACAAGTTAAGGCTTGATATAGGCTAATAAACTAATATTATAGCTAAACAACCTAAAACCTAAACACATAAAGAAAACCAATGTATGTAGATCAAATTATAATAAAGCCAATCAACATAAATAGGCAAGCAAAACAACTTTTAATGGAGGTTTCTCCCCCACACTTGGTATGCATTGCAATCTGCAAGTTTGCATCCACAGAAACAAAATCACAAACAAACAAATTTGTGAGATAATTTTACTCTCTTACATTTAGTTAGTCGAAGCTTTGAACTTTGATTAACTAGTCAATGGAGGTTCAAATAACCATAAATCAACTTGAAAACAACAAAAAGAAAAGTGAATAAGGTATATTACCTCAATTATAAGTCTCCATGCAATTATAACTTATAATAAAGCTTAAAACAGGTTATCCAAATGTCTAATATTCCAAGTTCTAACAAAGCCAAATATATAATAATTAATAAATAATAACATAACATCAAAATATAATGTGACATTCAAAATTACATATTTAATAAGCAAAGGAAAATAGTAAACAGATTCAATTTTTTTAGAGAATCAAAAAACAAATCATCCCTGACAGAAAATTATATTCATGGCAAGGTTGACAATTCCACTTCCACCATTCTACAAACACAAACACAAAGTTAATAAAGTAAAATTATAAGTAAAAAAGAGCTGAGAAATAAATAAATTATATAATTATAAAGTAACTTACAACAATTCGAGATTTTTTCTTAATACCACAAAGTGCTTTAACCCAATCTGAACCACATAGAGCATTTGAACAATATCAGTTGATAATGATACTTTACGAGGTTCAATAATTCTACCACCAACACTAAAAAATGATTTCGAAGCAATATACTGATTGGAACAACCAATATATCTCATGCCATCTTAGATAAGATGCGGTACTTTAAGGCATTAGATTTCCACCATCCCAAAGCGTCAAAGTTTGTATTAGTATCTTTACCATTCTCATTATCAGAAATGAATACATCTTCTTCAATATAAATATCAAAATAAGTTTTTATGGGCTAGATGATATCACTTTTTCTAATATGTTGCCTAAACTATAATCTATCAACAGAAACTTTGGAAACTACCTTTGTAACAGAGGCAATTGAAGTACTAGCACTGACTTCAGCAACTTGTTATTGTTGAATGATAGATGAATTATGGGCAGCAACATAAACCTTATACAACTCTTTTAAAATATTCAGCACACCACTTATGTGATCACCAATAGCATCAAAAGGATAAATAATAGAAAAATAGAAACTGGTCAACTTCATTTTGTATCTTGGATCCAACACAATAGCTAAGGACATCAACATGTTACATTCACCCCAATACTTATCAAAATTTTCACTCATCTTAGCTATCATTGATCTTATATATTCATTTCTATTCTTCTAATGGCCAGAATTTCTTTCATTTTCCACACCTCAAGTAGAAACAAATTGTATGTAGGGTAGTCACTACTAGAAACATCATTGGTCATATTATTGAAAACTGCTAAAACTTAGTTCACATTCTTAACTTTATCCCATTATTCAGGACTTACCATCTACAGAAAAGCCTACTCTACTCTATGATATTTAGGAAACACTTCTTTGAATCTAATTGCAGTTTCCAACATCAAGTGGGTGCTATTCTATCAAGTAGGAATATCTAAAATAAGTTTATTACAACTCAAGTCCAAACACTTCGCTATATCACTAAATACATTCAACTGCCTCTAAAGCCACTATATATTTAATCCACTACCTAACAGAATCTATTATGTCCCCTGTTTCTACAAACTCTGCTTGCACCAACAAAATTGTAATATGAGCACAACATTAATGAAACAAAAGCCCCCCAAATAGGCAAACTACCCTTCAACTCAAAATCATCTTTCAAAATGTCAATAGTAGAACCATTAGCGCTTGCATTATCACTAGTTATTGTAAATACTTCATCCGAAATGCCCCATTGAGTAAAACTTTTTCTTAAGGCATCAGGAATAACAACAACTAAATGTGGAGGAGGTACATTACAAAAATTTAAAATCCTCTTTTAGATGAGCTAATTAGAATCCACAAAATGACAAGTAACCACCATATATGAAACCCTTTGGGACGAGGTCTACATATCAGTAGTGATGTTTACCTTATTAATCCCACTTAGAAGTGTTTTCAACTTTTTTCTTTTCAATGTTTTAAGTGGCAAGGCAATCATTTTTTACAGTGGCACAGCTAATTTTTTCCAGTGTGGTGTGCAAGCCCTCATGAACTTGTTAAAAAGTTTATGTTCCATCATATTAAAGGGATATTCATGTAGAAGTACCATATGGGCAACAAGTTCTCTAATTTTTTTCTCATTAAAAATAAAGTTTGTCAAGGTCCCAAAACCATCATTGTCATCACTAGGTTCAAATGACAAGTCTTTTGCTTCTTAAGACTATTCAACTCCATAAATTTCACACAACTAGTTAAATGCCTACTAAGAATGGAAGTAGTACTTGATTTTCCTATAGAAAACAACCAGTTACACCAATTAAATTGAGGTTTTTTTAACACCATTTATTTTAATAGAAGAAAAGTCAGTCTAAACTTTGGAAGTCTTTTGCCTTCCCTTCGTTTGGAAGGCAGCTGACCCACCTTCACCACCAACCCCATCCCTAGATTCAACAACAACAGGATAAACCATATTAACATGTTCATCTAGTGTACCTTCAATGCTAGCAGACACACCAGATGCAGGAGTAGGATCGGCAGTAAGTGAATCATCACCCAAATCAACATCATTGAATTCATTGAGTTGAAATGTATTATCCATAAATGTTAATAATTTGAAAATTTTAAAAACTCAATAAATAAAATAACAGAATAAGGAGAGCAAATGTTAAAACAGAATCATGAGTTTTAAGTTTTAACATAACAAATAATTTAATCGATTCATTTTATAGAATTAGAATCATAGATTAACATAGCAAAAATTTTAATATAACATAATCATAGTTCTAACATACCAATTCATATTAACAGAATTAGAATCATATTTTTAACATAGTAATTCATATTAATAGAATTAGAGTCATAATTCTAACATAACAATTCATGTTAATAGAATCAAAGTCATATTAATAACATAGCAATTCATGTTAACAGAATCATAGTTTTAACATAGCAATGCTATTTATGTTTCCTATTCATTAATGAAAACAAATAGAACAAGTTTTTTTTTTTAAAAAAAAACTGAAACTTGAAACAATTAGATTGTTGTAGCTTGAAAATTCAGTGCTACCAAACTCCCTGAAATGACGAAATTTAGCAATATTAGTTAGTGCATTTTCAAACAATCAAAACACAATGGAATAAATTAAGAATACTCTAAAATAGAAAAAGTTTGGAATTAGGGTTCAAGAAAAAAAAAACTTAAAGGCAAAAAGGTTCCAAACAAGTTCAAACAATTACAACTAACTTTGCAAGTAACTCTTGCATACATTATAGATTCATACATTCAAGTATATATGGGGGATGGATCATGGGGGATTTGGGAATGAATAAAAAAATGGCAACCAAGTACTTGAAAGCCCAATATTCGATTTTCATTTCCGTCACAATCTGATCAAGAGCAATCATCTTTGTCTCTGCCATACCACAACCAAAATGTTACAAAAGAATAGTTGAAAAAACACAAATAATCAAATAAACAATGTAAAGAAGATAAGAAAAGGAGGATTAGGTGACAAGATTGGACGGGCTAGGAGAACTTTTCTTGTTCAAAATAGCAGCGAGACACGCAATAGATGAAGATAGTTTCTCTCACAAAACTTGTACGAGTTGTTAGAAAGCCATTGGATGGATATTAGATGATCCATTAACGGCTCGATTAAGGATTTGAAATGAACGGGTTGTAGGGAGGGTGACATGTCACAAGATAGGATTGAACTAGTGACCTCCCTCAAGTATGGTCCCACGATTGAGCTACCTTTTGGGGACAAGGGATGGGGTTGAGAAGGATTTAATAGCATGCATTCAAGTATTCAACCACGATGGAGATGCATTGAATTCATTTCCATCTCCCTCTCTCAATTGAAAAAAACATTACTAATGAATGGTTGGATTTGATCCAATCTTTGTAATTTTTTCCTAGCGTGCTGCGTGCCCCATTTATGCATTTAAAAGTTTTTGATCCAATACGGTTGTGTCTAATGAAATCTCGTGTAACCCTTTAAGATAGTCTGTAGATTATATATAGATTAATTTGTTGATTTTATTTCAATTGTTCGATCGTAATTCTAGCAAGCTCACTCTGTTCCATGGAACACCATATCATTCTCAGGTTAGGTGTGGTTTATAACTATCATCCATTAGATTGATCCAATGGTTGAAGTTTAATTGCAAAAAATTGGACGGCTGAAATGAAGTTAGACATGTCAACCCTGTTTGTCGTGCTTGCGTGAAGAAAGCAAGATTGGATAATTAATCCACCGTGTGTGAGTTGGTGAATCCGATGCAATGTATGCTCAAGATTTCATTTTGACCGTTTATTCTAAGATTGATTTTAAAATTTATTTCAGATTAGTGAGCTCATGTGGTATTATTTGAAAGCACCAAGATAATTATCCCGTTGGGATTGCTTTACGGTTGTCTTCCATTTTCTCAATCCAATATTGTGATTTAATCTTAAAACAACGGATGGCTTAGTTTAATCTATAGTCTTTAATTTTATTCAAGTTGAGACCGTGCGATTAACACACTTTTGGTGTAATGCGGAGCACTAGATAAATATCTCTGTGGGGGTGGTTTACAGCTGTCGTCTACTTCCACGATCAAACGGCTACAGATTAGTGCAAATTAATCGAACGGTTACAATCAATCTAGATAAATGTTTGATTTTTTTAAAATTCAAATATATATATATATAGATGAGCTCACCTCTTTGTTTTTCCATAAATGATCTAAACCATTGATCTTTAATAAAATTTCAATTAATTCAACCACAACCGTTTATTTAAGTTAACAAGTTGTTAGTTAATAGTACCCTAAAAAACCTCTAAACGTGTGCTCTTTTTCTTTTCTTTTTTTTTTTCTAAAAAACGTGTGCTTAGTTATTTTAGTTTATATAAATTATAGCATTATTGGCATTTATTTTTCAATACCATTAATTAACAAATTTAAACACTACTTAGAGCTTGTTTGGGATTGTGGTGGAAAATAGAGTTTTTGGACATAGACCTTTTGCCTATGAGCTTTTGTCAAAAGTGTTGTTACGGAAAAGTCATTACATGTTTGGTAACTGTATATTTAAGTACTTTTTTAATATGTTACTAATGTTTGGTAACAAAACTAAAAAATGCTCTTAGTTGCAAAAATGACATATAAGAACATGTAATTAATTTTTTTAGTATAGTTGAAAAAAAAATCATTACGTGACACCAAATATATGTCATTTTACGTGAAATCATTACATGTTAGTAATGATAATAAAGGCCTAAGGTTGGTAATGATTTTTTTTTTCTTCTATTTTATACCAACATTTTTATATAAAAATAGTTAATGTTAGCTTTTACAAGTACAAATTATTTTGTAATGTTTTATGTAACTTATATGTAATAAAAAGTGATGTCAATCATTTTCTTTCTATCATTTTTTAAAGTATTTAACACACTTTTTAACACCACAACACTTCATAGTATTTAACACATAAAAAAGAATAATATTCAAGAAGATCCTTATAACATTTTAAATTATTTATAACAAAAAAAAAAACATAAAGAAGAGAACATTAATGGGTTATAAGTAGATTAGCAATATGATTACGCTTAACATTCGTAAAATTTTCATTTGATGTATCTGATTGTTATATGTTTGACTCATCTTGTACTTCGTTATCCCTTATACTGTTAGTAGGTAGTAAATTACCATCATCATTATATGGTTGGAACTCAGCATCCTTTATTGCATGCTTCCTAATGAAGTTATGAAGAGCCATAAACGCCACCACGATTTTCACTTGTTTATCATAAGAAAAATTCGACATGCAATGCAATAATTTCCACTTATTTTTTCAAACTCCAAATGTTCTTTTAATAGTGCATCTAAGTGATGAATATGCATGATTAAAAATTTCATGCATACCCCTCAGTTAGCTTCCAGAATGAAAATCTAGTAGATAATACCGCTCCCCTTTGTATGACCCCATGTATCCTTTCATGTGAGGATATCCTGCGTCTACCAAATAATACTTTCATATAATAAATATGTGAATAGCACTCATAAAAAATATTGAAATATATATTTTTAATGTATAATTCATAATTGTTATTTTTATTAAATACAAACCTGTAGGAGGGTGTGAAAATCGCAATTCTTCCTTTCAAATATCTTCTAAAAAAAATATGTATCATGTGCAGTACTGCAGTACCTTCCCATTCAACCCAAACAAAGGTGAAATACATACAAAAATCATAAACAATCATAACATTCTGAGTAAGATTCCATTTTCAACCAATATATGGTATTTGTAGCGTCCCAAATTTTGATAGTCTTATTTTGGAGATATTTATTTGATAACATTATTCAATGATTTTTAAGGAGTTTATAGTATTATGGAGGGTGGTAATTAGAGGATGGTAATTGGTGGAATAATGTGATAGTAAATGATAGAAATGATAACATTGGTAGATATAATAGTAATGGAAGGTAGAATAGTTAAATGGTAGATGTAATAATATTGGTAGGAATGGAAGGTAAAATAGTAAAATGATGATAAAATTGTAAATGAAAGGTAGAATAGTATCTAGGTTTTTCCTATAAATAGAGCTTTTCTCTTCACAATTTTACCACCCCTCCCTTCTCTTCTTCATATTTTCTTCATTCTTCCGCTTTCTACTCGGTCTTTCTTCTTTCGAAAGCTTTTACACGAAAAAGGGTGAGACAAGGTGCTGTAAGAAAGAAAGAACACAAGAGAGAACGGACTTTAGAAATTAGTTCAAGTAGTGGGTGATAGTCAGATTGAAGCAGCTAGATTCTTTTGGAAACTTAAACCTTGGTCTAAAAGTAAGTACATTCACTGCCCTTCTAAAGTTATCATATCATGCAATTTATGTATATTTGTAAATATTTATTTGTTGTTATTTACATATTATGAAGTTATGTGGCATGCATGAAAGATTGAGAAAGATGAATTTCTTTTGTCAAAATGATGATTATAAAATGATATTAAAACCCTCATTCATGTTGCCATAAGATGCATCAAAAGAACTACAATGAAAAGTACAAGAAATGTTATGAATGTAATGTACAAAGAAAAGTATAAGAAATGTTATGAATGTTTATAAAATGAGGACATATGTATAAAGGAGTATTTTGGCCCCAAGAAAGAAAGAATGAGAGTTCGATATCAATATCGATACTCGGATGGATGTGAAATCATTAAAAGATGCTATGCAAGAAGGTAGTATTTCATCAACATGACCATTTAGTGCACAAAGTAAGAGTTAATTAACGGTCGGACATGACTGAGGCTACAGTTCAGTGCCATAGTCACAAGGATCCGCAACCCTCGTGCACAAGGGTAATTGTGTACACGGCCTTAAAATGAGAAAATGACAAGATAATTGTATCAATGATTTACTATGATGATTTTTCAATGATGATTTATAATGATGTAATATGATGATGATTTACAATTGTGACGACCCGCTTAATTAAAAACATAGCAATTTTTTTTTTAATTATTATCTAAAAACATTAACCCACAACAAGTGGATTGTCACAGTGGCATGGCAATACCGTAGTATGCCATGAACCCATGCATTAACCTGATTGACAATATAATATGCCTCACAGAGGTACATGCATGATCATCGTTTCATCAGAATTTATATCTTCTACAGCGGAAACTAACTATGTTAAACATACATAACATCACAGAGTTGAATATTACATCTAAGTAATCAAAGTTTACATACATAAGAATGGCTATACAAAAGTGTCACACACGACATAAGCCATGTACAAAATGTCTAGGTTTATGCATTCACATGAATGAATGCTCTACAACATGGTGTTATTAACAAGTCCCACAAAATATATATACATAGAGCGCATCGATGCCTCACAGATCATAATAGCCCAGATACCTCGCCACTGGGTCATCATCCACGGCGTCTGATCCTGCATCCAAGTCAACAACATCATCTACACCCCGGTGACCCGAGATGCAGGTGAATTTATGAGCCCACCGTCTCTATAATATAGAGACCTCAGTAATATAGGACCCACTAGGCATTACAAAAGTAATCATTTGAAAACATACTATATTAGCTGTGAAAGTATACGTAAGTTCGCTTATCCGCCTCAGGACATGCGCATACTAACCCATCTAACTTTACACATACTTAAAATTATATAACTTAGCAATAAATCATATTAAAAGTCATCATGCATCATCCATCCATAACGATGTACATATGCACGGTTATATCTCCTGTCTCATATGCACATTGAAACGTCTAGCATAGAAACCATTAGAAAACATCATAAATCATCATATGCAACCATTCATATCGATATACGTTATGTGCAGTTACATCTCGCATATAGGCATATGAATACGCCTAACTTAAAAACTCACATAAACCAATCTTATAAACCAATCTCATGCCATATGCCATGCATGCTTATGCAACATCATCTTCTTCATATCATTCATACATTTACATAAACATCATCATCTCCTTCATATCATCATAAACATATAACATATATAACATCCTTATCATTAAGTACGGGCCATCTTCTACGATAATGTGAGGTCAACTCATCACTACGGAGTTGTATCACCGTTTCCATTTCGTACGGGCCATCTTCTACGATAGTGTGAGATCAACTCATCACTACCGGAGTTGTATCACCGTTTCCATTTAAATGCTCATGCTCATACTCATGCTCATGTTCATGTACATAAGTGCTCATCTCATAAATACCCATATCATAAAACCATACTCATAACATAATCATCATATTATCTTATAAACTCATAAAAGCCCATCGTTAAAATATCTTATAAAACGTCATCAACTCAATAAAGCATCTTAAAACTTAAACCAATAAATATCATTAAATCAATTAATCATCATAGAACTCAAATCATAAAACAACATTAAATCAAATAAACCTCATAAAACTTAAATCATGAAATATCATTAAATCAATAAATATCGTGGAAACATTGTAAACCTTAAAACATAATATCTTTTTTCTACCAGAAGTAAAATACTTACAAGAAACATCATTAAACCAATAGAGCATCGTAAAACATATTTTAAACATTAAAACATAGCATCTTTTTGCCCAAGAAGTAAAATACTTACAAGAAACATCATTAAACCAAAACATATTTTAAACATTAAAACATAGCATCAATACCTATGTATTTACATGATAGATACATAGTCAAACTCTATTCAAGGCTCTAACAACTCAACTTCTACTAAATACATGGATCCTACCAACTTTTCTCACTATAAGGAAACCCATAGAGTTCTAGGGTTTCAATTACATAATTATCGTTTATATTACTAACCCATAAAGAATCTAGGGTTAGACCCTTTAAAATACCTAAATAAACACTTAGACAAAACTAGGGTTTTGGGTCTTACCATGGTCATTGGTGAAATTTGAAGTTCCAAGCCACCCAACACCAACCCAACGCTCAATGAAAGAGTAGAGGTCCTCTAAACACAAGAACCCTAAAGAAATTTGAGAGATTGAGCAAGAACCCCCAAAAATCCAAGTGAAACCAAGAAAACCAAGGGTTTATAGATTTACCTTAAACCAATCGGTGGAAACGACGATTAATCCTCAAGGAACACGTTTCCGAGGTTGGATTTATGCTAGAAGACTTCAAATGATCAATACCTAAGGTTTGGGTGCAAACCCTAGGTGAGAGAAGGGAGAAAATCACGTGGAAGGGGAAAAGGGGCGGAAGAAATGAGGTGAAATCGCATTCTGATGGTTTTAACGAGCCGTGTCCGGAACGTTAGTGGGAGGTCCGGACACCCAAGAAAACTAAAACTTCCTCATCTGTCCGGACATCTAATCTCCATGTCCGGACACCCAAAAATGAAACTCCCCGCCTAAGCTGTCGGCTGACACCTAGTCCCCTCTGTCCGGACACCACTTTCAGTTTGTTTGACAGACTCGACCACAACACTTATTTCCACTGTAAACATTTAAGTAAATGTCTTTTATGTTTCTTTATATGTCCATTTACTTTAAGTTTACATTGTAAATAAGGAAATACCCCCCATTTGGATCCAAATAAAAATACTAGAAAATCAAATTCCTAGTAGATCAAAATCCAAAAATCCAGTTTTAGTACAAAATGTGATTTTCGACAGCTCATGATAAAAGTTTCATCGATGTTCACCAATGTAAACCCCATCATAAAATCTCATAAAATCACAATTGACTATCTAATATATGAGGAGCAAGTGCGGTTGAGAATTATCATGAAAATCTCAATAATTGAAAAAGTCATTTTCCAGACTTAGCCAAATTTAGGGTTGACAAATTTTCATCTAATTTCTTGGGCATTACAACAATGATGCAATGATGATGTTTTACAAGAATGATTTATGACGATTATTATTACTAGATGTAATAGTATGTATATGCTACGGGAGATGCAACTGTACATACATATATTATTATGGTTGGTTGTATACTTATTTGTGAAAACAGTTTTCAAAATTGAGAATAAGGAATAAAACTATTTATAATGATGGATTTTACTTGCTGGGCCCCTTTTGGGCTCATTCAGTTTTATTTCTTATTTTCAGGTAAAGAACTTACTGGAATAGGAAGCCGAAATGAGGGCGAGAATAACTATTAAATTTTCATAGTTTTTCAAGTCAGTTATTGTAATAATATAATATTCTGCAATTGAAGTTATATTTTTCTAATTCCGCTTGTAATAAAATTTTTCGATAAATATTTTATACATTTATCGTACTCTTGAAAATCAAGTACTCTGATAAACTTTATAGATCTTTACAAAAATTTTATTATAAAAGAAAAAAGGTGACAAACCTAGTCTTAATGGGTTGGGGTTATTACAGTAATTGTTTTAATGAAAAAATTTTAGCTGGTACATGGATTCCATAAATGGCTAATCGATGCCAAATATTGTATATTTGACTCCACTAACTTATTTTTGTTAAGCTCTTAACTTTGTTAATTTATAATATTTTGGTTAGTTTTGGTGTTTTAGTGTATTACAGGTTGTTATGTTACATTTGAGGCTAATGCCATTAAATCTGGGGCTTAAAACAGTTCAGAAAACTTTGACGACAAATTGAGTCGAACGATGATTCACACCCGATGAGTCCCACCAAAACGGTCATATCTAGAGTTTTAGAACTCCAATTGAGGTGATCTTGGTGTCTTTGAAAAGCTAACTCAAAGATCTACAAAATAATATGTCACAAGATTTGGCCAATTTTGAAGTATGTGCGCTCGAGCGCACATTGAGTGCTATTAAGCGCACTTGTGCCCACCAGATGCAGAAATTCATGCACAAGTGATCGAGCGCACTTAAGTTGACCTGGCAGTGCTGAAACCCTAAAATTAGTCTATAAATACCCTCATTTCTGTTGTAAACAGACCCAAATGTTTGGAAACGCTTGAAGGCGCCTTCAGTGGCCTAAGTCCTCCTTGTTTATCACTGTAAAACCCTCTAAATGTCATTTAATGTTTTTATTTGTTTTATCTTAGTCTCTTATTTTCTTCACTATGGATTTATTTATATATATTCATGTTCAATTTGTACTTTCTGTCATTTAATTTAATGTATATTCGATGCAATTACAATCTCATGACAAGATTGTGATTGGTCATTGTTTACAGATCGTTTTTCGTCCAATATTCGTTGTGATTTATCCGGGTTACATTGGATGGTTTAATCGAGTCTAATATCCGTTGTTGTCAATGACACATCGGATGATTCGATTTCGGTTCAACATCCGTTGTAATCTTTTATAGGTTAATACATCAAATGATTTGACTACATTTTGTAAAAGTAAAAGAACATGTGTAAAGCAAGGCCGTACGACGGGTGTGTGTACTATCGTGAGAACAGGACATGTATTTTAGCCTAATTGTTTGATAGATGTGTGAATTAGCATGATTATATGTTGATTAAATTGTGGTGAGGTGGTTTAGGGATCTTAGTCGTTTTTATTTCTTTGCTTTATTACATTTAACTTAGTTTTACTTTATACACGCTACATGTTTGATTTTGGGACTAGGTTAAGGTAATATTAGTTTAAGCATTTTAAATTGGTTTTTGACAAACCCGATTCTCTGTGGGTTCGACACTCGCACTTGCACAACCACTTTATTACAAACGACTCGTGCAATTGGTGAGTACTATTTTTGATACGATCAATGGCTCCAATACAATCTTTGAAGTATAGCCAATACTGCTCATCATCATGAATTTTGCTTAGAACATTCCTAAACTCCATATCAATAGGATTAATAATGTCAATCGCTATTCCTGAAAAAACCATTAAAACATGAGTAAATTGGCTACTAATTGTTTCTCACGAATGTCAAAACATTTCTTGCACTATTCTATTCCCAAACCCATGACTTAAAGTATTAAAAAACATAGCCACCAACTCTTCAACAGTTAATTTTCTAGTACCTCTTAAATGATATCTTTCCTTCAACTCTTTACACAAGGAATATGTATATTTTCATTCCAAAATTTTGTTTGCACCTATCAGGATTACCTTGTAAAATCTCCATAACCCACTTATAATCTGTTTGAAAAGATGTCCTACAAGGTTCTTTTGCAATATATGGCATATAATAGTTATCAACAAATTCTACTGCTTTGCAGCTGCTAGAATAAAAACATCATTTTCATTTTCCTCTTCATCATAATCACTATCACTTGTATCATCTTGAGTACTGCTATAATCATTATTGTCCATGTCTATAAGGAAAACAAATAAAGAAATAAAGACAATATAAATATATAAGCATCTATAAAAATAAGAAAAAGAGATATCTATGTAGTTATAAAATATTCTAATATACTCACCTTAGTACACAAATCAACACATATAAAAAAAAAATAACATTCAAATAGATCTTTAAAACTTTTTAAATAGTTCATAACAAAACACAACATTAAAGAATAACAACATTATTCCGTGCTACGACGGTTAATTTCTCTATTTCCCATTCACTTGATGAAGTCAATCTGTAACCATGGCTCTTTAATAATCACAAACATTTCTCTATGTGATCTCTTAAGAAATACCTCTGTTGCAAACTTAAGGATGTCAATGTTATTTTCTCTTTCAGCAATCCTCCAAACAACATCCATAACCTCTTCAATATTACATCCAGATTTTTCGTAACTCTTAGATGTCACTGTATTCTTACTTTCTATTACATCATAAATACGACTCAAATGTTGACTAATGATTTGAACTCCTTTCTTTCTTTTCTTGCATTGAACCGCAAAATCAAACTTCTTATTTCCTTTATCCCGCGTATCTAAATCAGCAGGAATATCATCAATGCCATATGTATTGAGATTTGGTTCATTACCCAAAACATCTTCACCTTCTAGAACATTGCCATCTTCATCAAAGTTGACATCTATATCATTTATTGCACCAATATCATTAGGAAGCAACCTTACTGATCAGTGTTAAATATTGTATATTTAACCCCCCTTAACTTGTGTTTGTTAAGCTCCTAACTTTGTTAATTTCTAATGTTTTGGTTAGTTTTGGTGTTTTAGTGTTTTGTAGGTTGTTAAGTTGCATTTGGGGTTAATGCCATCAAATCTAGGGCTTAAAACAATTCGGGGAGCTTTGGCGGCAAAATTGAGTCGAGCGATGATTTGCACCCGACGACTTCCACCAAAACGGTCATATCTTGAGTTGTATGACTCCGATTGGGGTGATCTTGGTGTCTTTGGAAAGCTATCTCGAAGATCTACAAAATCACATTTCACAAGTTTTGGCCAATTCTGAAGCATTTGCGCTCGAACGCACATTTTGCGTTCGAACGCATCTATGCCCATCTGATGCATAATTTGTTGCACGAGTGCGTTCGAACGCACTAGGTGACCTGACAGCGTTGAAACCATAAAAATTAGCCTATAAATACCCTCTTTTATTTTGTAAACGAACCAAGACGCTTGGGAGACGATTTGAGGCGCCCTTAGTGGCCCAAAACCTCATTGTTCTTCATTGTAAATACTCTTAACGTCATTTCTTTAATTTAATGTTTTATTTTACTTTTAATTAGTCTCTTATTCCCTTCACTATAGATTTATTTATATATATTCATGTTTAGTTCTTATTATTCTGTCATTTAATTTATGTCTATTCGTTTCAATACATTTTAGTGACAAAAGTGTGTTGATTATTGTTTGCCAATCGTTGAACGTCGACTATCGTTGCAACCGGAGATGCATCGGATATTCGTCTTCGGACCATTATCCATTGTGACCTCTTGTAACAGTGTTTGCCTCGGGTAGATTGACAAGATTGTGTAGCAACAATAGGATATACATATGTGCTTATCGATAGACGGAAATATGAACAATGCATTAGCGCTCAAAGTATGCCTTGTAGCATAAATGTTTAATAAATATGAGCTAAGCATGTTTATATGTTAATTAATTTGTTGTGAGGTGGATTAGGGACCTTAGTTGTTTTTATTTATTTATTTTATTACATTTAATTTAGTCTTTATTTTCTGCACACCACGTGTTTGATATTGGGACTAGGTTAAGATATGATTAGTTTAGGCACTTTAAAAGTTAATTTTCACAAAGCCGATTCTTTGTGGGATTCGACCTCGAACTTACACACCCGCTACACTGCTTAACGACTCGTGCAATTGGCGAGTACAATTAAATTTGTGCAACAAATTTTGGCGCCGTTGCCGGGGAATCGATGTTTTGTTAAAATTAATTTTGTGCCTAGATTAATTTTATCTTTCTACTAGTTATTTTAAATTGTGCAATTATTTTATTTTGTTTTGTGCTTTTGTATATAAAAAAAAATCCCAAAAAAAAAAAAATTAGATTAGTATTTATTTAAGCATTTTCGTAGTCTGTTTTAGATTCTGGAAATTCAGCCTGTGATAGTGCGATCGATCGTCCTTCCGATGCGATCGACTTGAGTCTATTCCCCGATCGCATACACCGCGCCTAGTATCTGCGCTGCTGCGTGCAACGCTCGCCTGAGCGAGAACCACGATGCGCTTTGCGATCAATCGCACTTCTGTTGCGATCGAACGTACATGCACAGACTGCTACATTTTTGCGTATCTGTGTGTCTGCGATCGATCACAGAGTCCTGCGCCGGCGCCTACCCCAATAGACCCTATGTGTTTTTAATTTTTGTTTGTTTAATTATTAATTTTTTACTGCTTTTATTTATTTACTTGTTATTTTTAGTTTTGTTAGTTATTTTTATTTTAGTTGTTTATTAGTTTATTGTTTTGTTAGTTTATTTGTTTATTAATTTTTGTGTTTAGTCTCTTTTATTAGTTATTTGTTTAGTTTATTTTTGTTAGTTTTGTTTATTTTGTTTTATTGTTAATTGTTTCATGTGAGATATATTGAACTGTTTGGGTGAAGCATGAGTCTTCTGTTTGATATTTATGATGTTTCCCTACCAATTTTTACCCACATGAACCGTGTTCTGCTTCTCCTTACCATAGTTTAGGTGATTGTCCACATTGGGGACAATTTTCTAATTTTTCAAATGAGCAGTTGAACACCAGTTTCTCCAATCCTGGGTTTGAATCAAATTCAAATTTTTATAACCCAAACTGGAGCAACCATTCTGATTTTTCGTGGCATGATCATGCTACAGAAAATTTTGCTCCCAGGTTGAAGCTGACACCACCAGAATATCCGCTTTCTTCCATTCATCATATGACTATCCTCTTGAGAAATCTTCCTTGGAAGACACTCTTAAGGAATTCATGGAACTAGTCGGCCAACCCACCATTCCTGTATTGCATGAACCATCATTAGAAGACACACTCTATACATTCAGGCAAATAGTCAACCAACCTTGTCAAGAAATCATGGATGCCCATGTGGCAAACACTAAAGAGTTGCAAGGTTGGAAGGACAGTTTGGTCAATTAGTTGCTGAGTTTAACTTAATGGAAGTGGAGGAGTTTCAAAGTCATGAGATAGCTCATCCTCCCCAAGAGTCATTAGAGCAACATTTTCCAACCGCTCATGTCAATGACTTCGAGGGGAGGGCGAACCAACTCATGGCAGCCAGACATGCCCATACCCAGTGTTCTCACACTCACACACCTCATCAGTTATGTGAATATTGTTATCATCCTTCTCACCAGTTTGATGATTGCCCTTTCATTAATCATTACATGACTGAAGTTAACAAGTTTGCACTTGACAATGCCCAAACCACCACCATACTTGTTAGTGAGGAAATTGGAGATGAAGTTTCTAGTGAGTGTAGCTTAGAAGACCTTAAGATAGAATGCTTCATCCTAGATGATTGTGACCTGACCTTGATAGGCTAGCGATGCAAGATAGTATGTTGCATGATTTAAGTTTAGAGGATTCTGAGATGGAACACTTTGCTCCAGATAGAGATGACCTAGACTTGAATAGGCTACTTGATCATGCTGATACTTTTAGTGAGCCTAGTCTTGAGGATCCATCAGGAGAGTGTTTTGATCAAATTGAAAATGATTTGGATCTAGACAAGTTCCTCAAGCAAGCTGTGAGGTTTAGTGAGCCTAGTCTGGAGGATCCTTTGGAAGAGAGCTTTGCTCAATTTGAGTTTGATTTGGACCTTGACATGGTACATGAGCAAGCTAAGGCCTTATTGGATCCCGCTCTTGAGATGCAGACTGAGAATGGAGAAGAAGAGAACCTAGAGCAGATTGAGCCCCCGCCAATTTCAAATTGGCCCAATGACAAGGAAGTGAGTACTGAAGCTCACTCCTTCGTCGCAATCCCTCTCGAGACATTTCATGCACCATATATTCCATCTTTCCAATGTCTCGAAGAGCCGTCTTATGTAAAAATCTTTGAGGATTCACACTCACAAGATCACAAATCTAGGAACCATGTTCCTAAGTGGATCCCTCAAAACAAGGTCAACTACATAAGATGGCGGAACATCCTTCCAGAGGGGTATCTCATTTTAAAGAGGAAAGGATGGAAGGGATTGGTTGGATACCCTTATGAGCGGGGAAGGTGCGGTATTTTTCCTTTTTTATTTTCCGTACCGCATTTTTGATTTATTTTCTTTTTGTTATTTTATTTCCTGTCATTTTATTTCTTTTTGTTTTGTTTAAGTTTCTAACAGCAATTAACATTTTGATGTTTGATCTTTAAGAAAAAAAGATTGCTCTTAGTTTTTGACAGGTGTTCTGATGTTCGAGTTTGGGGGACGCCTTGGACTTTGCTCATCCTGGTTCTTCATCCCACTGTAATGTATTTCTTGTCACATTGGGGACAATGTGTTATTTAAGTTTTGGGGTGTGAACAAACACTTTGTCTGTTTTGTTCATTTACTTGTTTTGTTTTGTTTTTGTCTGTATATATATGTTTTTGTCTGTATATAATTTTTTTTCTTTTGTTTGTTGGTATGTTGTTATTTGGGCACAACTTACATTGTATCTGTGGATTGCATGTCATTGGTGTGTTTAACGTTTTTGAACATTGCCTATCATTAGAAATCCCAGTTTTTGATTCATGTGTTGGATTAGAGAGACTCCACTTGTTTGATTATTATTTCACATGCACACTAGCATAGGGGTCTGTGAGGTATGAGATTGGACTTTGAAATGTGTTTCTTGAGATTTTTAGGTTTTTACGATGTGTTGATAAAAACCTTGGCTTTAATAAAAAAAAATCAGAAAATCATAATAAAGTGAGTTTTTCATTGAGTAACCGAACCTCATGCCTCATCAAGCATTGAGTGTTCGCGTAAAAAGATGAGAAAATCCAGCTAAAAATTGTATGGCTAGTTTAGGCTCCGTAGTTCTTTTTGACTTGAGTAATTAAGCCCTTAGGGATGTCTTTACATCTAGTGCCCTAAAACCGCCTGGTTTAGGAGTCACTGGCCCAACACTTGTTACATAGGTCATTTAGAAGCTTAAGGGAGTCAAGCATTGCACAGCCTACATAAAAAAATTGCATCTTTCAATTCAAGCCTTGGTTGATTTATCACATTGTTTTCCTTTAAATTTTGGGATACACGTCTTTGAAGAATGATTGAAACCACATGATCTTGTTGGTAGTTCACTTTGCACATTATGGAGCACGTGTTGTCTCAATTTTTCAACCTTGAATGAAAATGATGTTTGGATACTTGGATGATATGGTTCTTATGTTTAACATGTTAAATTTGCTAATGATGTGTGAACCATGTGTTTGTGTGAAGGGCTTTGTCCATTAATAACATAGTACCAAATAATTGTTTGTAGGTGTCATTCTGAAAACCCTCCGAGACTTCACTTTCGTCCACTAGGGAATGCCTAGGGGTTTAAAAGGCTTATTGCATATGCTAAATGCAATCGTTTCTCCCACGAATGGATTTATGTTTATTGTTTTCATTGTGTTTTCATTTTTGTTTTACTAAGGGACTAGCAAAATGTAAGTTTGGGGGTATTTGATCAGTGTCAAATATTGTATATTTAACCCCCCTTAACTTGTGTTTGTTAAGCTCTTACCTTTGTTAATTTCTAATGTTTTGGTTAGTTTTGGTGTTTTAGTGTTTTGCAGGTTGTTAAGTTGCATTTGGGGTTAATGCCATCAAATCTAGGGCTTAAAACAGTTCGGGGAGCTTTGGCGGCAAAATTGAGTCGAGCGATGATTTGCACCCGATGACTTCCACCAAAACGGTCATATCTTGAGTTGTATGACTCCGATTGGGGTGATCTTGGTGTCTTTGGAAAGCTATCTCGAAGATCTACAAAATCACATTTCACAAGTTTTGACCAATTCTGAAGCATTTGCGCTCGAACGTACATTTTGCGTTCGAACACAGATATGCCCATCTGATGCATAATTTGTTGCACGAGTGCGTTCGAACGCACTTAACTGACCTGGCAGTGTTGAAACCCTAAAAATTAGCCTATAAATATCCTCTTTTATTTTGTAAACGAATCAAGATGCTTGGGAGACGATTTGAAGTGCCCTTAGTGGCCCAAAACCTCATTGTTCTTCATTGTAAATACTCTTAACGTCATTTCTTTAATTTAATGTTTTATTTTACTTTTAATTAGTCTCTTATTCCCTTCACTATAGATTTATTTATATATATTCATGTTTAGTTCGTATTATTCTGTCATTTAATTTATGTCTATTCGTTTCAATACATTTTAGTGACAAAAGTGTGTTGATTGTTGTTTGCCAATCGTTGAACGTCAACTATCGTTGCAACCGGAGATACATCGGATATTCGTCTTCGGACCATTATCCATTGTGACCTCTTGTAACAGTGTTTGCCTCGGGTAGATCGACAAGATTGTGTAACAACAATAGGATATACATATGTGCTTATCGATAGACGGGAATATAAACAATGCGTTAACGCTCAGAGTATGCCTTGTAGCATAAATGTTTAATAAATATGAGCTAAGCATGTTTATATGTTAATTAATTTGTTGTGAGGTGTATTAGGGACTTTAGTTGTTTTTATTTATTTATTTTATTACATTTAATTTAATCTTTATTTTCTGCACACCACGTGTTTGATATTGGGACTAGGTTAAGATATGATTAGTTTAGGCACTTTAAAAGTTAATTTTCACAAAGCCGATTATCTGTGGGATTCGACCTCGCACTTGCGCTACACTGCTTAACGACTCGTGCAATTGGCGAGTACAATTAAATTTGTGCAACAAATTTTGGCGATGGCGCCCAAGATCCCTCCCCTGTGGCAGTTATATCTCTAAACAATATTTCCACCTTTATAGCATAAGCCAAACCTACTGTGCGAACTTGGTTGCTTTTAGAATTTTATGTAGTTAGTTATATGTAAAAATCAATAATAGACATTTTATAAATCACTTAAACAAAAACAAATAAGTAAAAATATAATACATGCAATTTTTTTTTTTCTCACCAATCATCGGGCACATCAATTGTCTTTTTCACTAGATCCCATTCAAGGCCAGTTTCCTTGCCTATCAATCTCTTCCAAATGTTCCACTTTTTTCCTTTTTTTTTCAAATTATCCCACTTGTTCTTTAGTTGTTTATAACAATATTATTTTCTGGTTTTTTCATTAAATTTATTTATCACATTTTTCCATCATGTCTTGTTGAAATGTGTTCTTGGGCGATTACCAGCATGAATCTCAGTAATACATATGTCAAGATAATATTCTAGCATTTTTTCAGTCCAAACTACTTTCTTTATCTGAGTATCTCTGGTAGCAGCATCAACGTTGCTTTAACTTTTTTTTACTCATATTTGTCAAATAATAAATAAGCTGATAAAATTATAAATGAAAAAGTATGTTAAATACTATTAAAAATTAATAATTTGTTTAAAGTAATGGCTTTGATAAAATGAATATATATGTTGACATGAAAAACACACATGTTCACAAACAAAATGACAACAATAAGCAATATTATTTCAAAACAAGCAACTAATATTACTTTTGGAGAACAAGTAAAAAATTATAGATAAGAAAAAGTCAACAATAGTATAAAAATCTATAACAAAAAAAATAAAAAATAAAATAGTGTATTAGCCAAGCTTTTAAGCCTTTGAGCTAAAAGATGCCTTTGAGCTAAGAGATACATCTTGAGCCTCATACTATTTTTAGACCAATTTCTTCAAAGGAATTTGGTGCCTTTTGTATGGTATGTGTATAAAGTTAACAACTTACCCAATTGTAAGATTTTGGACCTAGCCCAAGAGTGTTTCCATGGCCTTAGGACCCACCCTTCTCATAAGATTTCAATTCAATCCTACACCATACGTTCATTCTTAAAACAAATAAAAAAATAAAATGAAGGAAAAAGTATATCCCACGTGAAGCTCTGCTAAAACCCACCACCCAAGACCAGACTCACCCTTCTCATAAGATTTCAATTTAGCCCTACACCACATGTTCATTCTTGAAACAAATTAAAAAATAATAAAATAAAATAAAATTGAAGGAAAAAGTATATCCCACGTAAAGCTTTGCTAAAACCCACTGCACAAGACCAGACTCACCCTTCTCATAAGATTTCAATTCAGCTCTACACCACACGTTCATTCTTGAAACAAATTAAAAAAAAAAAAAAAATTGAAGGAAAAATTATATCCTAGGTGAAGCTCTGCTAAAACCCACTACCCAAGACTGTGTTTTCTCACTGTCCAAGACCAGCCCTACACCCTTACACCACGTGTTTTCTCTCTACTCAAAAATAATTATTACTCTAAACAATTAACAATGTTGGTATCATCTTCTTTTCCCCTCTTCCTATTTCTTCTTTTCTAACTCTTCTTTGTGCGCAGGTTTTCTCTCTTCTTATTTTTTCTATTACTGTTCTTCTCATTATTTTTTATTCTCTTTATTTTTTTATAGTACTCTTTCTCAAGATTGAAACAAAAGAGATGAAAATAATCAAAAATCAAAGGAACTCACTGGAACGAGATGAACTTATGTTTGATCTCTCTTCCAGTAGTGGCTCTCAACTACGGCAGAATGATAATTTGGTTCAATGTGATATTTTATATATGCGTATGATTGTTATTTGTTAAAATTGGTACGGGTATTTTTGTCTTGTTCATATATTTTATTGAGAGCATACTGCGGTGAGCCTTTCTTTCCAAAAGCCCGTTTCACAAAAGCCTCATTTTCAAGGTTCTACTTAAACGTGATTTTGAGCGTTTAGAACCTCAGAAGCGCTGGGAAATTTTTTTATCAAACAACCGTTTTTTTCCTAAAACAGGCTTATTAGGCCTCAAAAGCTCGTTTTGGCTCTGCAACATGCTCTTAAAAGTTAAAAACTTAAATACTACTTAATACATTTTTTAAAAAACAATTAGTACCATATAATTTAATGTTTTTAAATAGCTTATTAATTAGAAATTGGATGGACAATCACCCATCCACTCACCTTCTTCTCTCTCCCTGTGACAGCCTGCTTAATACAAACATAAATTTTTTTTTTTTTAAAAAAGTATTACCCACAACAAGCGGATTATCATAGTGGCATAGAGATATCGTAGTATGCCATGAACACATGCATTAACCTGATTGACAGTATAATATGTCACACAAAACTACATGCATACTCAATGATTTATTAGAGTTCATATCTTTGCAGTCGAAAATAAATAACGTTAGACACATATTTCACATTAAAGTTGATTAATACATCTAAGTGATTAAAGCTTACATACAAAAAAAAATGGCTATACAAAAGTGTCTTATACAACACGAGTCATATACAAAATAATAATGTCTAAGCATATACATGAATGCTCTACAAAAGAGGGCTATCAACTAGTCTAACAAAATATACATTTGACGCATCTATGCATCAAATGTTGTAGTAACCCAGATGCATTGCCACTGGGTTATTGTCAATGGCCCTTGCTCCTGTATCAACATTAACAACATCATCTGCACCACGAGAACCCGTGATATAGGCAAAATCATGAGCCCGCTGTTTTTATAAAATAGAGACCTCAACAATATAGAACTCACTTGGCTTTTCAAAATAAACAATCAATTGAAAACATACTAAGTTAACTGTGAGAATATACGTAAGCCCAATCTTCTGCTCTCGAAACATGCGTATACTAACCCATCTAACTTTATACATATTTACAAATTATAAAGATTAGCAATAAAACATATTGAAAGTCATCATGCATCATCCATTCCATAACGATGTACATATGCATGGTTACATCTTCCGTCTCATATGCACACTGATACGTCTAATATAAAAATCATTATCTAAAAGCTTCATAAATCATCATATACACCATTCATATCGATATACGTTATGCATAGTTACATCTTCTACGCATAGGCATATAGATACGCCAAGTAGAAGCTCATATAAAACCAATCACATCATCATAAAATCATATGTTATGTATGCTTATGCAACATCATCTCCTTCATAACATCCATACATATACATATATAACATTATCTCCTTTATATCATCTGCCATAAACATATAAACATATATAACATCATCTACTTCATATCATCCGCCATAACCATATACATATTATATCATTTCGTTATGTATTGGGCTATCTCTAAGGTAGTGAAACCATATCTCAATCACCACCCGAGTTGTCACCCCATTTTCGTTATGCACGGGCCATCTCTACGATAGTGAGAGCATATCACAATTACCACTGGAGTTGTAACACCGTTTTCATTTCAATGCTCATACTTATGTCATAAATGCTCATATCATAAATAGTATACTCATAACATAATCATCATTTCATCTTGTAAACTCATAAATACTCATAAAAACCCTTCATTAAAATATCTCATGAAACATCATTAAATCAACAAAGCATCATAAAACATAAACCATAAAAATAGCATCTTTTTGCCTAGTAAGTAAAATACTTATCTATATTTGCTTGGGTTCTCTTAACAACCTTGACCCACTTGCGAATACCTATGTATTCACATGATAAACATGTAGTTAAACTCTATTTTTGGCTTTAACAACTCAACTTCACCAAGATACTTGAATCGTACAAGCATCTCTCACTACAAGGGAACCCATAGAATTATAGGGTTTCATTTGACAATATTTTCATGATAACATTAACTCATATAGAATCTAAAGGGCTAGACACTTCAAAAATACCCAAATCAAAACTTAGTCAAGACTAGGGTTTTGGGTGTTACCTTAATCTTTGATGAAGTTCGAAGTCTCAAGCCACACAATTCCAACTCAATGCTCAAGGAATGTTTATAAGTACTCTAAACACAAGAACCACAAAGAATTTCAGAGATCGAGCAAAACCCCCAAAAATCTAAGTCAAAATAAGAAAACTAAGGGTTTATGGATTTACCTCAAACCAATTGGTGGAAATAATGATCCAACCTCAAGGAACACATCCATGGGGTTGGATTTTTCTTAGGAAACTTCAAATAATCAATAGCCAAGGTTTGGGTACAAACCCTAGGAGGAAGAGAGAGAGAGAGGAGGAAATCGGGTGGGAGAAGGAGAAATGGGGAGAAAACGATCTAAATTCGTGAATCAGCCCTTTTATAGTTAGCAGGTGCCTCATCCGGATGGCCAGCGAACAGGCTCCGAATAAGCAACACTGACCCAACAAGTTTGGCTAGTTTCAGGTCACATAGAACTTTAAGTTTACATTGTAAATAAAAAATATCTCCCATTTAGATCCAAATAAAAATACTAGAAAATCAAATTCCCAATAGATCAAAATCTAAAAATCCAATTTTAGTATAAAATGTGATTTTCAGCAGTTCATGACAAAAGTTTCATCGATGCTTATCAACGTAAACCCCATCATCAAATTCCATAAAATCACAATTGACTATCTAGTGTATGAGGAGCAAATATCGATAAAAATTATCATGAAAATATCAATAATTAAAAAGTCATTTTCCAGACATAGCCAAATTTAGAACTGATAGATTTCCCATTAATTTTCTTGGGTGTTACACTCTCTCTTCTACAACACACTTCTCTCTCTCCACCATTTCTTAACTCCGACGATGCCCACCCACCAAAGCGACCCCCACCCACGCCCAGCCCGATCCTCCACCCAACTGACTTCGAAAATCCAACGCCGCCTAGCCCACCACATAGCCGGAGCAGGCTGCACCCACCGCCCCCACCTAGTCGGCCGGAACATGATGCCGCCCATGCCTATCCCCCGTCCAGCCGGCTACCCACAGCCCAGTAGGCTGCCCAACCACGCTGCCTAGTGCTCTACCCTAACTAACCACCCAGCTCTGCCAAACCCACGCTACCAACTACTCCAACGGTTCACCATCGCGACTCCAGTCGTGACTGTTTTTTGAGTTGGAGCTGTGATTGTTTTAATGTTAGTGAAATGTAGAAATTGTATAATTGCAGTGAATTGATTTGTACTCTCATATTTGCCCAATTCTTCCTTCTTCTTTATTTTATTTTATTCTTAGATTTGCCCATTTTTTTTCTTTCTTTTTTTTTTGGAGTTATTTTGTTGCTTTTACATCAATTTGTGGTGCAAAAATGTGATTTTCTCCCCCATTCACATCCAAACACTCCTCTGCTTCTTCCCCTTTCTCTTTGTTTCTCTTGTTGTATCACCCTCTATGTCGCTGGAGTGGCAAAGTCACAGATCTATCACTAGTGGTGGTGTCTATTAGTGGGTGCCATCCTAGGGTGAAATTCTTCACCGTCCATGGAAAGCTTCTCGAAGAAAGAAATTCTCTAGGGCTATAAATAAATCGACACACTTGATAGCTCATTTGATACCCACTCAAATAAGCTTGACTCGAGCTCGAGCTCGACACTGACGCTGTACAAGCTCGCTCATCAATACTGAAACTCATTCGATTAGTTAGCGACACATACCCAGCTCACTCGATTAAGCTTGACGAGGGCTCGAGAGTTCGACTCGTTCAAGTTGTGCTCGTCAGGCTCACCCGAGCTCGTTTAGGGATCGTGAGCTCAACTCGTTTAACTCGATAATTGCCCGACTTGTTTAGGGCTTGGAGCTCGACCCATTTTTGCTTGGGGGTGGTTCAGCCACCCTTGTATTCTTTCTTTCTTTTTCTTTTTCTTTTTTTAATTTTTAAAATTAAATAAAAAAAATTAATATTTTAATGGGTCAAAACGGTGCGCCACCCCTGTATTCTTTCTTTCTTTTTCTTTTTCTTTTTAATTTTTAAAATTAAATTTAAAAAAATTAGTATTTTAATGGGTCAAAACGCACCGTTTTGACCCAAACTAACAGATGTTAAAAAATTTTGATAGCAAGAATTTTTGTGATTTCGATTTACCTAGGGAGTAATTGTCAAAAAAAAAACAAAACAAAACAAAAACTTAAGGATTTAAAAAAATTTGAGTGCTGACCCAAGGTGTTATGAAGTAATTTTCCTTTATTTTTTATTAAAAAAAAAAACTTAACTGCAGCCACGTTAGTCAGGAACCCAAATTCGGGAAAACTGTCAGGCTCTCTAGCACTTCCCTAATTAATAACATAGTCCATACAATGTTAGTTATATTATACCCTTATATCTTAATTGGTTTTTTTTTTTAAGGGAAAATGACTTATCATATTAATCAAGAATAAAAGATTCTGCTAGTACAATGTCCCTAATACAAAGGGGTGTCGTTGCTAACCAAAACTACATTTACATTCATAGAAACCGCCATTTTTGCTACCCTATGTGCCGCTTCATTAGCAGATCGCCGTACATGGCAAATTTCCCATGATCGGCCTCCCTTGAGAAGCTCCTTCGTTTCTTCCAAAATCAACCCATACCTGGTCCAGCTCTTTTCCTCTCTTTGCATAGCTTTAACCCTTTAAAGAGAATCCCCTTCCAAGATGAAGGTTGAGAAACCCAGTTGTCCCACCAACCCCACCGCCATTGCTTCCACCATCACTGGATCACAAACATAAGGCCTCGTCGAACACTATGTCGCAACCACTCAACTAGAATGGTCCCGAACCACAACACCAACGCCCATCCTCTTCGTCTTTGAGTCAATTGCCACATCCCAGTTAAGCTTCACAATTCCCCTAGGAGGTGGTTTCCATTTTTCTAAGTCTTGCTTTTTTGCACCAGAGGTCTTCCCTTTCACCCCTTATGTTACCTTCCTATGGAATTCTAGCTGATCACTTGCTAATTGAAAGATCACCTTCGGGTGAGTAAACTCCCCCTCAAACACTAATTTGTTCCGTCTTAGCCAAATCTATTGAGCCATGCCAGCAACCAACTCCCAATCCGTCATCTCGAGTCTATCACAAAGCTTCAATAAAATATTACTAAAGCCTTCCTCCTCACTACAGCTCTTCTGGATGCGAACATTGCACTCCAACCACACATTTCTTGCTGTTGAACAACTCCACAGAGCATGTCCACTGTCTCCACCTCCAGACCACAAGCCGAGTACAATGGGTCATCTGTAATTTCCTTCTTAAGCAAATTCTCCTTTGTGTGAAGGATCTTGTTACAGGCTTGCCATAAAAATAATTTCACCACCCTCGGTACATTAATCCGCCAAATATTTTTCCAGGGAGGTGTCAAAGAGTCAATATTAGAGCAACCAAGTGTCTATCTAGAGCAGAGTTCATGTGCCAAATGATAAGCACTTCGAACAGAGAAATCACCATTTTTGTTACCCACCCATACAGTTCGGTCTTGTTGTGTACATGGACAAATAGCCATACTGCAAATTTTCTCCACCTCTTCTTCCCTTAAGACCTCCCTTATAAGAGGGATATTCCACCATTGCAGATTTGGGTCTATTAGATCACATACCAAAGCATTGGAATCTAAAATATGGACCGGAGATTGAATGGCGTATGCCATTGGCGATGACAACCACTTATCACCCCAGATTTTTATACTCCTCCCATTCCCCACTCTCCATACCATCCCTTCATTTATCAAAAATTTAGCATTCTATATACTACGCCATACATAAGAGGCCTACTACTCATAGGGGACTCTAGAAACTTACCATTAGGATGATAATTCCCTTTTAAAATTCTAGCAAATAAAGATTCCGGATTTTGGATTAAACACCACCCTTGTTTAGCAAGCAAAGCTGTATTGAAACACTCTAGATCACGGAAGCCCAAACCTCCTATCTCCTTAACTTTGCCCATTCTTTTCCAACTCATCCATACCACCATGTTGTCCTTCTCCATATGCCCCTACCAAAACCTTGCCATCATCGAATTGATCTCATTACATAAAGCTTTTGGAACCTAGAACACACTCATAGTGTAAGTAGGAATGGCTTGTACTACCACCTGTAGCATAATTTCTTTCCCAGCATATGAAAGAAATTTTTCTTTCCAGCCTTACATCCCATATTTGCCCTTTAATCCATGATAGAGAGGAAACTTTAGACTTTCCTATAATTGCCGACAACCCTAAATATTTCTCATATCTATGAGCAAATTATATCTTAATTAGTTAATTGTATACACATTACACCTATGATTATTATTATTATTATTTTTTAATTGGACATTGGACAGTAAACCTATAATTAATAATATAGTCCATAACATGTTAGTTATACTATACCCTTATATATTAATTAGTTAATTGTATACATATAATTATTATTATTATTTTTGAATTAGACATTAGATATTAAACCTATAATTAATAACGTAGTTCATACAATTTTTGTTATACACTTATGGGGAAGCAATGACCGCCCACTCACCAGAACGGAGACGCGCCCAACCTCAGCTTCTTGCTTGAACTGTCTGCTGCCGTTGATTTCGTCGCCTTCACAGATGCTCGCCCGACTCCTCTTCTTCTTCAGAAACAGACCCCAAGTCCTTCCACTACTCCCCTCAACCCTTAAAACGCTAACCACCAGCACCAGCACCACCGCCACCCATGCAGCTCCAAACGACGCCGTCTCCACCAACCCCAAAGACGACTACTTCGCGGCCATCCACCACGTGTCAAACATAGTACGGCGCGATTTCTACCTGGAGCGCACCCTCAACAAGCTCCGCCTCCACGTCACCTCCGAGCTCGTCTTCCGCGTGCTCCGCGCCTGCTCCTCGTCGCCCACCGAGTGCCACCGCTTCTTCAACTGGGCCCGGACCCAGACCAACTACCGGCCCACCACCGTCGAGTTCGAGGAGCTCATCCAAACCCTTGCCCGCTCCCGGAAATACGAGACCATGTGGAAGCTCCTCCACCAGATGAAATCCCTCTCCCTCTCCCCCTCCCCCGATACGATGTCGTTCCTCATCGAACAGTACGGCAAGCACGGCCTTGTAGACAACGCCGTCGAGATCTTTAACAAGTCTGAGAAATCTCTCAACTGTCCCCAAACCCTCGAGCTCTACAACGCCCTCCTCTTCTCTCTCTGCGAATCCAAGCTCTTCAATGGCGCGTACGCCCTCATCCGCCGCATGGTCCGCAAGGGCCTCGTCCCCAACAAGCGCACCTACGCCATTCTCGTGAACGCCTGGTGCTCCGCCGGAAAAATGAGAGAGGCGCAGGAATTCCTCGCCGAAATGAGTCGAAAAGGCTTCAATCCCCCGGTGCGCGGCCGCGATCTCCTTATCGAAGGCCTGCTGAACGCCGGCTATCTCGAGTGCGCCAAGGGAATGGTCACGAAAATGGCGAAACAAGGCTTCGTACCCGATGTGGCAACCTTCAATTTGCTGACCGAATCAATATGTAAGTCCGGCGAGGTCGAATTCTGCTTAAATCTGTACAATAAGGTTCGTGGGTCAGGACTTTCTCCGGACATCAATACCTACAAGATTCTGATACCGGCGGTGTCGAAGGCGGGGAGGGTAGACGAGGCGTTTAGGCTGTTGAACGATGCTGTGGAGTACGGGCATAAGCCGTTTCCGAGCTTGTACGCGCCCGTGATGAAGGCCATGTGTAGGAAGGGCCAGTTCGACGATGCATTTTGCTTCTTTAGCGATATGAAGGCGAAGGGGCACCCGCCGAATAGGCCGGTGTATACGATGTTGATAACGATGTGTGGAAGGGGAGGGAGGTTCGTGGAGGCTGCTAATTATTTGGTGGAGATGACGGAGCTGGGTTTGGCGCCGATTTCGCGGTGCTTCGACATGGTTACTGATGGGTTGAAGAATTGTGGGAAGCATGATTTGGCACAGAGGATTGAGCAGTTGGAGGTTAATATCCGAGGCGTTTGATTGATGGCGGAATATTGAATGTTAGCTGAGGCTGTAATTCTTGTTTTGTCTGTGGTGAAGCATGATGAGTATTTGTGGGCATTGAGGGCTGTAATTCCTTTCGCAGAAGTCACAATATGCTTTAGCTGAGGCTGAGATGATTGATTATGACTCTAGTATGAAATGGTGAGTATTGCTGGAAATGCAGTTTGATGTTTGTTTATTTTATTATCTTATGTGCCATTTGCCATTTGCCATTTGCCATAGCATAACTAGAGCCTACCACACTATGGTGGACAGTGTGCCTCTTTTTTAGAGCCTACCACACTCCATCCCACCTCTTCGGAGCTGATGTGACAATGTCCATTGGCCTTAGATTAGCCCTTGTAAAAAAAAAATCTATAGATTGATGTGCACTTTCACGTCAGCACAATGGGATGGCGGTGTAGTTTTTAGCATTTCTCATATTCTTTTCCCAGTGCATTGCCTTTTTTTTTTTTTTCAGCAATTGATTTGGGTAGTAAATTGACTTAGATTCAGCTTTTCAAGGTTGGAGCTTATTTTTCTAGGAGTGTAGAGAGTAGAGAGAGATGCTCAAGGCAAACACCCTGGAATCTCTTGGCATAATACTCGACAAGCTTTAAAGTGCAGCTGTGCTCTCTACTTGCATAGCTTGTTTTGTCTGAGTAGGACTTTGGCGGAAAATAGTAATTCAAAATCCAAATCTTTCCAAACCTGTGAATACCGCTCTCATTATTGTGACATGCTCTTTATTACTCCCACTACATAGAACAAGAGCTGACATGTCAAATGAAAGCACTAAGATGTCAAATTACTATATTAGTCCATTAGTATGTACCGTATCAGTGTGAAAAAAAAAAAAAAAAAAAAAACAACACATCAAATACTTTTTTAAGGTATCAGCATTTGGACAAATGGCTTTGTCATACATGTGGCGGGATGTATGGAAGCCTGGACTTTGATGATGTGAGTATATGGATAATGGTTTCCTAATGTGTAATCTTTGGAATGAGAATACTATTTTGTCTATGAAGAGTAGGTTCTTTTCTGTCATGAGGTAATTCGTTTCTTGATCTAGTCTTAGTTCTTCATGTCATCTGCAATTAAGAAATGAATTGTTGCCTCTCTTATGTGTCTATTCTTGATAATACTTTATTAAAAAATAAAAATGTGTCTGTTCTTGATAATGATTTCGTGATGTTTACTAATCCCTTACATGATGCCATCTTTGTTTTGCAGTGGGATTATGGAATCAGCAGTGAGCGACCATCAAGAGCAGGTTGGAGGTTCAGGCCATACTATTGAGTTTTGGTATCAGAGAGCTTGGTACTATTGCTTCTCAATCTTTTAGGGATGTCGACAACATGCTTTGCAGTCTTTGTTAATTGAATCACTTAATTTTTGTTTAAAATGTTTTGTTGAAGTTGACCTATTACGATGGGAGTATGGATATGTTTGACAACTTCTTGATTTTATTGATACTTGGCTTGCACAATAAACCTTTCATAAGTTATGTTTCCATGAATATAGAAAGTTGGTCCTCAAGTTTTGGACTATTGTCTTATAATTAGCGGTAACTTGTCGCATAGTGTTTCCTTGCTCACTGATTACTTTGATTTCAATTTTGTTTGCTCCATTATGTCTGAAGTCTGAAGACAACGTAGAATCCAATGAACACTTACAAGAGAAAATGTCTTTGAAGCATATTCATCCAAAAAAAAAAAATTGTCTTTGAAGCATGGTTATGAATTTCATATCAAATATGTAGTGGATAAGGCGATATCAAATTTGAAGTAAAAGTTCTTTTATTTTGACATTGCTAGATTAGTAGATTGTTATGTCCTTGTTATTCTCCCCCTTTTTTATTTTTATTGTTTATAATTTAAACAGGTTTGTTTATTTTACTAACTAATTTGTTTTGTTGCAAGATATGGGTTTCAGCTTCTTTGACCAAGTGATTAAACCAAGTGGTTTGTTTGAATGGAGGCTCTCTTATTTGTAGATAAATGTTACAAGATTTTGAGTCTATAGTTGGCTGGTGAATTTCTTGCCCAACTCCAAATGATACTACTGTTACTAAGGAAATACATCATTTTCCTGACACAATCGTAAGGCAATTAACCACAAAATTATTCAAGAAATTCTAGTTATTTATGTACAATTCCTCAACCCAAAATGTTTGATCATAATTACATCAAAATGCATTCACCTTGGAATAAGTATATACAATAAGTGTCATCAAATCTCAATAAGTATATACAATATTTTGTCTTAATGGTTTCATGCTCATGTTAAACAATTTCATATATGTGGCAGAAATAAACAAATGTGACACCCAAATCAAACAAGGTGCAAACTGGGCTCCCGAATAAAAGAATGGTATCTGCTACCACCTTTGTTCTCCCCGACATCAACGCCCCAGGAGTAAGTGAGTATTACTTTTGGAGAACTTTCAACTAGGGCTGGGTATCGGTCATATCGGTCCGATTAATAAGGTTACCGATTACAGACCGATAAGCTATCGGTTAACCGATTCTTGACCAATTACCGACCGATAAGCTATCGGTTAATCGGTTAATCGATTATATCGGTAATCGGTTAAACTTGTTGGTTAAATCAATTTTTATTAATTTTTTGTTGAGTTTTTTATTGATTGCTAATTGGACAAAAAATTAGTTGTTTTTTAGAGCTCAAATACTTTTTGTTTGGCTAAAGCTTAAAATAACTTAATAAAAATGAGTTGTTTTGACCATTTTGGGGGATTAAATATATATATGGCTAAAATACCTTATTGAATCTTTTTTTATATTGATCCACTACATCTTTTTTATATTATAAAATAAAAATCAAAAGAGTAAAAAGTATAAAATTATAAAAAAATAAATAAAAAATAAAAAATATTTATCGGTCATATCGGTTATATCGGTTAACCGATAATAAATTCTTGACCGACCGATTACCGACCGATAAGCTTATCAGTATAAATTTTTTAACCGATTACCAACCGATAACTATCGGTTACGGTTATATCGGTTCAGTTAATATCGGTAACCGGTCGGTTAATCGATAACCGGTTAATTTGCCCACCCCTACTTTCAACAATCAAGGAGACGATTTGTGCTTGAGCAGGCTGTCTCTGTTGATAGTAGATCCCTTATGACTTATATCTCTGGACAATCTCTCAAAAAATGGCTTGTCTTGCCACTTCAATAGCAACTCGTAGTTCCTACTTTGAACTCTCCATAATGTGGCCTCCTGCATTTGCGGATTGAGGCTTTTTGCTCCTTCGGCTTACATGAAAACTATGCTAATTTCTTGTTTCGGAGCTACCTCTCACTGCTTCCCTCTTCGATGGATACGATATTTAAGGTATTGATCACTTCTGAATGTAATCAGCATGTGCCTCCTTGATTCCTTTCTCAGCTATGGAGGCCATATCGACCATCTTAGTGTACTCCTTGATTTCTAAGAAGGATATCTTCTCCCTTGAACGTGGTTGAAGACCATCTATTAAACTCTCGGCTTTGGTCTCTTTATAAGGTTCAAAGCAAACCTTGACGAACTTGATAGATTTTTTTTTTTTAACATGTTCACACAAGAGGAGGGAGGGAGATTCGAATTAGTGACCTTCGCTTCATTAAGCGTGGTCCCAACCGATTGAGTTACTTATTGGAAACAACTTGATAGAGTATTGCTCTATTGTCATGCTACCTTATGAGAGACTATTGACATGCTACCTTACGAGATATTCTAAATTTCCTTAGCCTACAATTGCTATGCCCGAAGAAAGAATCAGTCATTAAATTCTTTCTTGAACTCATTCCAAATGATTGCGACTCCTCCCAATTCCATAGCTAAGAGTTGTTTCTTAGCTTACCACCATCTCACTACTTCTCCTAAGAGTTCAAGTCTTGCATACTTGACCTTTTGTTCGTCGTGTGCAACTCTTAGTGATAAAAAATTTCAGTTATTAGCTACCCTAGGCTCTTGGGCTATCATCAAACATTGAAGAATTATGCCTACAGAAATTTCTTATTGAGCAGCCTTCTCCTTCATCTTGATCTCTATAGCGTGGGACATTAGCCATCACCTGGCTATTGACCTTGCAACTTGTGCCAATGAGTGTGCTGTTTCTGGCGATGGCAATGGTAGGAGGCGGTGGCGGTAGTACACCACCATCGCAATCATACACTGAGGATTCCTCGGCACCACGATGACGAAGTCTGGATGGCATTATCCTGCCCTTGGCCGACAATCAACCACAATAATAAGGGTTGGCTTGTAGACTACTATTAATCATGCTCAACCTATAAAAGATCACACATGAACATTTATTCATAAGTACGTGCATATTTACTATGTGCACCCCCACTTATATCCTACTAGGTTATATGTTGTTCAAAGCTTTTTACAATCCTATAACTCGAGTGTTATACCTAGACTAAAACAATCTTCTGTCAAGTTATAAATCATTCAATTTACAACTTGATACTACTCCCTCAACAGTCCTCAAAGCAAAATGCTCTGACACAAAAAGTCATAACGACCAGCAATTGCCCCAAAGAATCAAGAGGGCAAGAAATAGCGCCATCACAATAACCACAACATAACATCAACACATCAGAGATCATAATCTTGCAGCAAAACATCTAATCATAACACAACACTTGACACACAAAGCTGATAAATTGACATCTATATTATAAAAGTATACATCATATCTTTACATAACAAATACACTAGTTAAACAAAATGCCACGGGCAGCACAATGCCAAATACATCACAAGTGTATTTACACTACAAAAATGATGTACAACAAAAGATAGACTAATGGAACTAGTCTAACAAAACCCATAGTACTTCATAGCCTCAAATCATAATAACACAAGTATAAGGGTACCGGGTCATCACACCTGCAACTATGGTTGTGCAAGTGGGCTATTATTAACCGCAACTAACCATCAACCCTACTAACTATTGTTCGCTATCCGCATATGTTAGTAAAACGTCATCATTTTGGACCTTTGGTATTAGGTTTTAGTTTAGGTTTTTTCTTTTCTCTCATCTCAAATGTTTACATTTGAACAATTGCCATTTGTAATATGTATGTATTTTCTTTATTATTTTTAAGTTGAAATGTAGAATCAAAATAGGAATTTCATTTAAAATACTAAAACAAACTCAAAACACTAAAATAAGGCCTAAAATATTTTCAAAATAATTTAAAGGTTAAATTCATTTTACCTCCTAAAGTTTTAGATGTTTTTCAATTTGAATCATAATATTTAAAAATTTACAATATATCCCCTTAATGTTTCAAAAATTTGCAATTGAGACCCTCTGTTGCTAATTTCCATCTAAGTGGATGGAAATAATCCCATGTGCGTCTCACGTGAGATTTTTATGCCCAAACTTTCAACTTTAGCCTCACCCAAAATGGTCCTTCTCCTTTTCACTCCAAAACTTGGAGATTCTCTAAAGACAAAGAAGTTTGGATTATCTTGAGTTTTGCAAATGATGAACCTGAAATTGGTGAAAACAGGTTTCCATTTCATTTCTCAAAGAAGCAAGTGGGTTCTTCTCTCTACTTTTGGCTTCACCGGTTATTGGTGTCAGACAAAGTTCCCAATTTCAGGTTCATTATTTGCAAAACTCAAGAGAATCCAAGCCGTCTTTAGAGATCTCCTAGTTTTGGAGTGAAAAGAAGGACCATTGTGGGTGAGGCTAAAATTGGAAATTTGGGCATAAAAATCCCATGTAAAGATGCACGTGGGATGATTTCCATCTATTTAGACGAAAATTAGTAACGGAGGGTCCCAATTGCAAATTTTTGAAACATTAGAAATACATTGCAAATTTTTAAACATTGAGATTCATTGAAAAAAACTTGAAACTTCAGAGGGTAAAGTAAATTTAATCCTAATTTAAAATAGGCTCTAATAAAAGCCCAAAGAACGTCCAAAAGACTAAAATAAGCCCAAGATGCTCATTGCTTAATATGCGGATGACGGTTAATAATAGCAATAATTGTGCCGATAGCGATTAGTAACCGTATGATGCGAATATAGATGTGGTTACCAAAAAGTGATAAATACATAATGCAGATGCAGGTATGACTATTGCCAATAACCGCATCTGCACCTGTACGTACAGCGCTACTACAACGTCATATATGCGATTGTGGGGTTACCACAATAAGATAGGTGGATATATGAATCCACAATCTTTAATGAAATCACTCACATTCATCAATGAGTTGAGTTTTATAAAGTTTTCTACCATGAGTTTACAATAGCATGTACGATAAGTTTTACAGTTTATCAAAGTAAAATATAATTAATCAAGTAAACACTATAGAGAAATAAGTCTTTACAATGGATTACCTTAGACTCCTTAGTTGCAAATATATATACACATATGAATGCATCCAAGCCATTAGCATATCCTTTATATCATATAACCAAACTACATATATATAGATGCATTCCATACCCCACTAAGTGAAACACATGCTATTGAGACCCAACACATGGAATTTTTAACTAAAACCAGATAAACCATACTACTATAGAATAAAGATTTGAACTCAGAACTTTTACTTTAATGTCATGTTAGATTTATCATTTATATTAAAAACTTAAGCTAGTAGAAAAATATAAATTTAATTATTTAATTAAGATACCAACACGTTGTACAAGGAAAAGAACACACAAAAACCTCATTTATATGTATTTAATTCATCCAAAACATAAAATAAAATAAAATAAATAACTTTCATAAGTGCTATGAAAAAAGAGCAATATAAGTTCCTAACCTGTGAAAAATGATGGCTCTTGAGAACTTACTATAAGAGCACTAGCAGTAGATACCCAACTATTTTTTCTAAATTTAAGGAATAAAACTATTTTTTGATTCGCTATCAAAATACATCTTTAATAGATTCTCTTAATATTTTCTATAATATTAAATATATATTTTTTTATTTTTTTATTCCACAAACAAATTTATTTTCTTTCAATCTCTCTCCTCTTTCTCCTTCGTCCCCCAGACTCTTCTCTATACCTCAATCTCTCTCTCTCTCTCTCTCTCTCATTTGCTTCTTCTCCGTCTCTCAAACTCTCTCTCTCAATCTCTCTCATTTCTGTTGATTTCTGAGTTTGGAAATTTGAGGGTTGAGTAAGGTGAGTCTTCTTTCTCCTTCGCCCCCCCTCCCCCCTTTCTCTCTCTTCTCTTCTCTGTATCTCAATCTCAATCTCTCTCTCTCTCTCTTGTTTCGTTGATTTTTGGGTTTGGGAATTGGAAGTTTAAGGAAAGTGAGCTTTTTTTTTTTTTTGACGAGCAGAATGAAGATGAGTTTTTTTTCTAGGAGTTTCGAAGATGAGTTGGTAAATCAAATGAGAGTTTGGGTATTGGAGGTTGAAGTAAGGTGAAGCGTTTTGGAAAGGAGACAGAGATAGGCATGCGGGAGAAGAGAGAAAAGTTCTTGTGAATAAAATATTAGGTTGGGTAGCTCCAGTGTTTCCCAATGCATTGGGAAACCAATATGGACATGAAATATACACTTGGCAGCCAATTCAATGAATCATCCTTCATTTAGAACAGTAAATTCAGCCCATTATCAAATGATAGCATAGAAATAATTCTTGTGAAAACGAAGCAAATAGTATATTAAAGAATGCAGATGTTCAAACTGTTCTTATATCTTGAATTGACAAAAATACATCATACAAACTATCTTGCTCATATAAGGATCCACGAAAATTGTAGGTGATGTGAAAAACATTATATGGGACTCACCAGCACAAATAGGTGTTCAGACAGTCCAAATTTATTTGGACAAGTAGGTTCCATATAGAGTCTCTTACATTACCTACCTGGATTGCTAAGTAATTACTGCGGATCTCAATCATGTTTTGAAGACCCGCCTTTAACCATTTGTAGAACGCGACGCTTTCCCACCAAGTGTTTGAATAATCGCTTCCAGGAGTTTAATATCCGTATCCCGCTTTGCGATTTCTTCCTGTTTTGCACGCAACTCTTCCATATGCAGCTCAAATACCTCTGCAACCAAGAATAAAGTATGTTGGAAAGAATTTTATTTTTGGGGTAATTGCACTGAGATGCCCCAAAGTTGGATTAGAATTTCAAATTAAATTTGAAATTTTAATTGCATCAATGTTCACCAAATTGTTTTGAGATCATTGCATTATTGACCCTCTATGAGTCCCTATTAACTAAAGAGTCAAAGTGGTTGCACATAAGACCCTTCTGGGTGCTAAAAGAACATCCACATGAGTTGCACATGATATTGTGATGCCAACAAAAAAAAAAAAACCAAAAACAAACAAACCAACAAAAATGAAAACGAGATCATGTGGTAACACTTTTTAGAACAATTTCTGCTTTTCAGCAAAAAAGCAAAAGCATTAAGACTACTCTCAGCAACTTCCCTAACAGTCTCTTCATTTTCCTAAATCTAGGGAAAATTCTCAAAAATTTCCAGAAAGCCACAGGCCCTATACCATCCCTAAACATTGGGTAAGCCAAAGTGCTACCCAATGCATTGGGTAGCACTTTAGCTTCCCTATCCATTATTTTAACACAAAATATTCTCTCTTATCTCCTCTCCTCTCTGCCTTACTTTTGCCTATAAGAGGCCAGAAGTTTTGGTTCTGGAGTTCCACTACTATGAGAGTTTAATTAAATGTCCCATGACAATAGACTCACTACATTTTGGTTCAAATAACATTATTTACAAACTTAATCTCAAATGCCCAGGCTCATGCTCATGTTCAAGCTCAAATGTTCAGGGCAGCCTAAATAAATAAATTTGTTGGTATCCATCAAAACATGTACACTTCTAACCTAGGCAGTTGGATTTTAATTTTTTTATAGTTTGGTTTTCAACACGCTTGACATTTGGAAACTATCAATTTTGTATATATTGTCAATGGGTTATAGGTCAAATGCATTTCCACCCTCTTAAGAACAGAGTGACGTGTGGGTTTTAAACCCATTGACTACCTCAGTTGCATCACTAAATGAAGCAAAACATTATCTAACATAAATAGATAATGAGAAATGCTATATACTATACTCCCATCCCACCTCTATTCCATTGGGCTGATGTGACAATACCAATCAGTACTTGGATTAACCATTGTTTAAAAAAACAATTCAAGGGCTGATGGACACTACCACATCAGCCTAGGGGAATAAGGATATATGGTATTTCATTAGTCATAAATAAGGGTTGATGGGCAGTACCACATCAGCCCATCAGCCCAGTGGAATAGGGATATAGTATATAGCATTACTCATACATAAAGCAGTACGTGTGAAATTAAACAGAGTATTGGATCACGTTGAGCCTGACCTTAGATCTGATACAATAGTCCAAAAACTTGGTTTTGGGCCCAAAAACATTTTTTATGACACTCATCCTAGCTCAAACTCAAAAAAATTTCAGCTAAATAATTCTAGACCAAAGCAGACAAGCAGATACAATAGTCCTACTACAAGCATTGTAGGAAGTAAGCTACTTCAAACAGAAGGGGGTTCAGTTACTCCAAAAAAAAAAACCGAGGAGGGTTATAAGGTGGTTATAACATAACCATTTGGCAAACTATCACTCTAATTCATACAATAAACAAAGACATAATCTTCTACTTCTAATCGGGCTGAATATACAGAGCTTAGTTGGGCCCAACACCCTAACCTCTAATTCAGGCCTAAAAAATTTTAAGGACCTCAGCCTAGACCAAAAATCCAATAAAGCTCACCTCAAAACATTTTTGGGCCAGATGATTGGGTTTCAGATTATAGCTCAACTTAACTAATAGTCCTACACTACCATAAGTAGAAGTAGGAAAATGAAACGGAAGGTGCTCAGTTCATTAACTCCACAACAATTTTATGGACGTGTGCTAATCTCTAACCATTAGACACTGAATATACATATACATGTGTCTGCGTAGTAATCCTTAAATTGATCCCATAACCTAATGCATGGTAATTGTTTTCCATTTTGGACAAGTAATTTGTCCCTCAAATTGCTATTTGAGCAACAATAGAGCCATCGAACTACCACAAATTGAACCCTACTAGTCTTATCATATATGGGCCGCACAAATAGGATATAAACTGAAAAGCAATCCCTAAGTAAGTGATTTTATAAGAAAATAAACAACTCTTCTCCAACCATTATCAGATCAAGTGCCATCTTTATGATATACAAATGAAATGTTGATACACTTCAAAATCAATAATGCCATTACAAATGCATATGTTTGATGATGAGAAAGGCCTCGAACTTCATAACCAATTTCAGCATAAAATCACAAAAAAGAAAAAAAAAAAAAGAAAAAAAAAAAGGGAATTTTAGTTGAAGAATCTTTCACTGATGCTAAAAAGGGGCCCAAAACAAAACTCTTATTCCCTGACCCTGAAAGGAAGAAGAAGCCAAGGCCAAAAGATTGGCTTAAACAAGAAGTGATTTACCTAAAGGCAATATATTCAGCAAAGAAAGAATCAGACGATTCTTGAAACTACAGCTTTTGGGTATTGGTGAAGAATGCCAAAGAAATTATTTTCAAGTGATTTTTACTTTTCAAAAACCAAAACAGAGCACAATGAACTCACGACACGCTTTAAAAGAAAATGCAAACCACACTCATATTGACATCCCAGCACCCCCTCCCCCCCTCCCACAACTAAGTGGGTGGCCGTGAGAGGGGTGGAGGTCGCTGCATCCCAGCCCCCCTACCAAAAAAAAACAACTCCAACAGGCAACAGGGATGGCCATCATCTTTTTATTATTATTTTTTATTGCTTTCTTTTGGCAATGGATATTCTTGTAGTTAAAAAAATAAAAATAAAAATAAAATAAAAGAAGAAAAAGTTTGTAGAGAATTGGACAGAATAATCCATTGGATAAGAGTGGAAACACAAGGAGCATAAAGAAAATAGAAACTCGAAGAGCAATTTGAAAAGACCTAATCCACAGGATCCAATACAGTAATTTCCCTATTTTTTTTTTAGGTAATCGACAAATATCAATATAGTAATATTTCCTAATATATAATAGCTACTCCCTCAGTCCCATATTAGCTGTTCATATTCGTAAACACAACTTTTTAAGTGAATATCATTTGTTGCTTTATCTATTACACAAAAAAACACAAATTTTAAGCATTAACCTTATTTCAATTACAGAAAAAGAGGAACCTTTTAAAGGTAATTTTGTAAATATAAATTATAGTACACTCTCTTTAGTAAGTGTACACCTTTTTTGAGACATCCACAAAAGGAAAGATTGGACAATTAATATGGGACAGTGTTAGTTCCAACTAATGTCAACCCACTATATCTCATACTTAATTTCAGGAATGAATGCATGTGCTTTATAGATTAAAGATGTGCATCAATGAGGTCAAAGATTGCAATCCACAAAAGGAGAAGCCCACTCTGACCACCCCCTTTTCATCCATATATGACTTAACACAATCAAGAGTTGATATAATAATCATTCTTATGGTTCTTTAGCTATATGCTTCAGTTAAGGAACAAAAAGAGGTACTATCACGACATAACCCTCCTAGATATCTCTGAATGTGGACATCAAAATCACTGACTACTATTGCTACAAAAACGGTTTGTTTTGGAGGGGAGAGAGAGGAGGTGTTGGTATCTTTTTCAGATTTTTTATTTTTTATTTTTTCCAGATCAATTATATGGTCAAAGGACAAAAAAGGGGTTACAACATACTTGTGGTGTTCTCAAGCTCTCTTGTGATCTCTTGTGCATGTAATTCAGCAGCTTTCTGAGCTGCTTCCGCCTGTCGTTTCTCAGAACGAGCACGAGCAGCAGCTGTAATGGCAGCATCAAGTTCTCTTTCCAAAGTCTCTACCCTTTGCTCAAGAACCTAGACAGATAATATAGACTGCAATATATAAGTTTCCTGAAACAGTATTAGTTAGTAATCAACCCTATTTGCAGACAACAAACAAGTACTCATTACCAACTCATAGTACTTAATATCCTCCAATGGTAGACACAACATGTTTCAGGGTCTTTTTTCAACTCCGAGATTTGGATGTCAAATGGGAGATCTAGAGAGGAAAACATTGATTTTGAGAAAAATGGTTATTGAGAGAGTAACTCAAACCTACTCCATCAAAGTAAGCTCAAGACTATCTCAAATCCAAACCCAGAGCATCTCAAAAAACTGAAACTAAACCAAATCCAGCTAAACCTGATTTTCTTTTAAGTGCATTAGATTCATGCATTGCGATATAATTTGATGCATTTTTTTCAATTTCTGTTCCCAACAGTTAGGTGAAAGATCATGTGGTCTGGGCTTATTTTAAGTTTTTGATATGTCTAACAAAGTGATTGGATAATCTTTTTTTTGATAATTGGATAATCTTATAAACCAAATCATGCATCAATGATTGATTTGAGTGCATGAAATAGAGAAGTAGCAAAAAATACAAAGTTTGGGTATGGACTTGATTAAATCAAATGCATGCATCTCTCAATTATAAATCTTGACATATGTGATGAACAAATATTATGCATGAAGTTTTGTTCTTGATTCCAAGCTTGAATACATATAAATTGGTAGAATGGAACAAAAAGCTATATTCTAAATCACTATAGCATCTCATGCTTATGGGGCATTCAGATAGAATTCATTGGTAATATGATTTTCCTTAGTTATGATTCACTGAATTTAATGATAGGTAGCTTCATAATTTGATAAATGAATTGGGCCCGTGGTTTGACAATGTATAAAACGCCTCTTGGCATAAAATGCGCCTGCAAATTGTTATAGGGAGATGTTCGTTATTTGCTAGTAGGGTTTATCATCAAACAGTCTTGATCTACTAAATTCAATCCAAGCCTTACCAACTAGATTCAAACCACCATTTTTCCACATCAATTACTCACATCAACTATTATCCGTGACCAAAAGAAAAAAGCAGGTTGTAAAATCAATGAAGTCAGTAGTTACAAAGATTAACACGAAATCACCTTTCTTGAGCACATATAGCTAAAATCAAACAAAAAGCAAGCAATTGCAAACAAAAAAAAAATGAAAACCCAGATCAGAATGTCACTAAAATTAACGCAAACAAACAAGAATAAGATCGAATTGAATAAAAAAACCAAGTCAAACAAAGAGCGATCAACCTTGATGGTACGGGCCTGTTCGGAGCTGAGGGAGGCTTTGGCAAACGTCTCTTCGTCGACAAAGACTGCTTTCTTGAGAAGTAGCTTCTGGAGTGACTCCAGATTCGAAGCCATCTCCGTCAGATTGGTTGTGGCTCCGCTCCATCTCTCACTTCCTTTGCCCTTCTCCTCCACTGCCATCTCTCTCCCTGCGCTTGAGAAGCCATCGATGCACGCATTATTGGGCTTTTCATGGTTTTCATTGGGCTATTCACCACTATCTTCACAAACGGGCTGGGCTTACACAGGGTCCGGCTTCTGGATGAGGCCTCAATTGCCCACCCATATGACCAGAAATAAAATGCAGGTTCTAATGTTCTATATACAAATAAAACAAGAGAAATAATTCTGGTCAATATTTTTTTTCATATTTTTACTTTCATATCGTCCCATAAAATTAATAGATTAACCATTAGATTTATAGGTTTCATCATTGAATTTGTGTGAAATTCACATAAGTCTATAAATCTAATTGTTGATTTGTAAAATAAGATAATAAAATATGAGAAAAGATATTGACGTAAATCATTTCTCATAAAACAAATGACATAAATTTTCTACACACAAACCCTTTAAAAGTGACGTGTTTTTAACATGTGAGAAGAGAAGCACATGTTCTTTTAGAGAAATGATTGATGTCAATAATTTGCTCATATTTTTTTCTATATTTTTCGACAAATTTAATAGATTAATTATTAAATTTATGGGATCCACCATTTATTTATGTGAGGTCAACATAATTTTACAAATCTAATAGTTGATTTGTAAGATGAGATAAAAAAATATTGATGCCAGTCATTTTTCTTCTCTCTTTTTCTTTTTCTTTTTAATATCTTGTACTTCTCACATATTTTTTAAGAGAAATGATTGATGTCAATAATTTGTTCATATTTTCCTACAAATTCAATAAATCAGCCATTAGATTTGTAGGATTTTCCATTGACCTATGTAGGATACATATAAGTCTATAAATCTAATGATTGATATGTAAGATAAGATGAAGAAAATATTGATCCCAATCATTTTTCTTTTTTAATAAATTAAAAGACACGTGTCACTTTTGTCAAAGTTTTTAGTTTGTATAAAATATGTATCTTAAAATAAACGAGCCTGAAACCCATGCATTTTTTTTTTTTTTTTTTGACATGTCCACACAAGGGTAGGGGGAGGGGGGATTCGAACTTGTGACCTTCGCTTCATAAGGCGTGGTTCACAACCGATTGAACTACCTTTTGGGAACGCATTGTTTTTAAAAATGATAGGAATAATAAATAATAATAATAATAATAATTAGTGGATGCATAAATAACAAGAAAAAAAAAAGTTTCAAGTAGGAAGTGGGAAAAAAAAGACAAAAAAAATTATGTCAAAGTCAAGGAAAAAAATTTAGCATTGGGAGTACGGCCAGTTAGAACATAAATAGAACCAGATACCAAAATTCTATTCGAAAAAGAGAAATGAGTTAAATTAAATTAAAGAAACCGAAAGTTGGGAATGATTATAGAAACTCAAATAAAGATTAAGGAAATTATTATATCTAAACACCTTGGGTAAGCACGACAAAATTTTAAAATTCCTAAGTTTTTTTTTTTTTGACAATTTTCTTTCTGGATCAATCGAAATAACAATAAAATCTCAGCCATCAAAATTTTTTAACAACCTTTAGTTTGGATCAAAACGCACCGTTTTACCTTATTAAAATGTTAAAAAAAATTAATTTAATTTTAAAATTTAAATCTAAAAATAAAAATGACGTGAAAAAACTTATTTGTCATTTTTTAAAAGCATAAATAAAAAAGAACACTTGCCTCATTTTTATTGGGTATGATGTGGCAATAAAACGGTTTCTGTTAAGTATTTTAACGGAAAATGAGTTCAGGGAGTAAAATGTTATTTGGCCTACCCTAGAGACCTATAAATTAGTTTTTAAACCGCAGAGAGTGATTTGTAAATTAGGCTAACCACATGGGCTAATTTTGCATTTATCCCGAGATACAAATAGAAAGCAAGAGAAGAGAAAAGAAAAATAAACAAAAAGAGAAAGAGAAAATTTGGAAACCTTTTGTTTTCTATATTAAGACATCAATTAAATGCATTCCAAATAAAACCCTTATGTTTTTATTGTTTCACATTGAGATATAAGGAAAAGGATCCGGATCCTCTCCAATCCAAGTCGACTAGAGAAGTCTCGAGTTGATGGCCAAGATGGCCTAGGAGAAATCCTATTTCTCCTAGGCCATCCAAATGCCATGTGTCCCACTTTTAAAGTATTAATAAAATATTATTTAACATTTTAAAAATAAATTAAAATTAAAATAATGTAATTATATATAGATTGGTTTTTTGATATAACCCTTGGGGTGGCAGGACCACCTCAAGCATGGCCCTTTATGGGTGGTTCAGCCACCTTCAAAGGGCCCAAAATTTTTTTTTAAAAAAATGGATCTAGTGGGTTTGGCCCTTGGGGGTGGCCGAACCACCCCTAAAGGGCCATGGGGGTGGCTTTGGCTCCTCTGATTTCAAACAATCAAAGTCTCCCTTTTTTTTTTTCTCCCAATCTCTCATTCTTTTCTCTAATTTCATTTTATTTGCAGCCAAACAATCAAATGTCTCTGCGTCTCTAAGAAACGAACTTGAGGGTGTGGTTTTTATATGTCAAAAGAAAGACAAAACAATGGATTCGTGGGTAGCCAAGTAGTGGCACAAATTCTTTTACGAGAAGGAAGAAGAAGCTCCAAAGGATTCAATTCAAGGGCCAAACACATTATTATTGCTCTTCCTATTCTACCGCACTACTTTTACAAAGCCTTTCCCTCACACCCACTCTACCATCAAGAACTACCCATCCCTCTCTGAATTCCAATTAGAAGGTTTTTTTGTCACCAATTTTCTTTACCTTTCATCAACTGTCTCACAAGGAAGAGCAAAAATGGGAACCAAGGGACACCAGCAAAACAGGTTCATCCTTGTTCTCAATTGCTTTCTTTTCCTCTTTGGCCCTCACCTTCTTACCATTCACGCAAAGCAACCCAGTCGATGAATAGCCCCTCTAACCCCAGACCCAAAAATCTCATCAATGATTAGGTCGTTAGCATTCACTACCCCAATAGGCTTAAACCCATTAGACGCATATCCTCCAATCTGATTCAGGTTGTAACCAAACCCTAATCTGAACATTCTGAAAAGCTATTGTTCGAATCAGCAGCATGATGGGGTTGATGGTGAGGAAAGCTAGTACTGGGCGGATTACGACGACTTTGGGTGGGGGTGAAGCAATAGCTGTCCTTGTGGTCGTCTTCGTTGGTCCATGAGGGTGGCTGAACCACCCCCAAGAGCTTTGGGGGTAGTTTGACCACCGCCCTCTCCATAGCCACCTGCGTCTCTGTTTCCCACAACACCTCTAGTTTTTTAATAAATTGTTTAATTCTTAATCATTTTGTTTTCAATTATTTTTAAAAGAACAATAATAATTTTTTTATTATTCTTATTAATGGACAAGTGTCATGTTGATGGCCCTAGTATTTTTCCTAGGCCATCTTGGCCATCAATTGGAGACCTCTCCAGTCCAAGTGGACTGGAGAGGATCCAGATCCCCTAATTTGTGGGGTGTTTGAATTTAAAGAGGGACTACTATTACATAATATATATTGAATATTGTTACTTAATTAATTACGTATATAGATATGTGTGTGTATGTGTGTGTGTGTGTGTGTGTGTAAAATTTAGGTTAATCATATTGACTGATTTTGTATTTATTCTCGATAGAAAATGAAAACTAGAGTTAATTTTAGGGAAACAAATGACTAGTGGAAAGCATGGAGAGCTATTAATTTAATATTAATAGGCTATGAATTGTTTTTGAAAAAATTGGTCATAAATCATCCACAATGATATAAATTCTTTCAAACATTAATATGAAAGATCGTAGCAACGAAAGTATACAACTCATTAAAACTCCCCTATAACTCCAAAGATCATTAATATGAAATATCATAAGGAATGCAGTTCATATGCTAAGAAGCTCATAACATCATCATGCAAACTTTTCACATTAAGCTAATAATGTGTGTGTGTGTGTGCGCGCGCGCGTGTGTGTTTAAAATTTTGGTCAATCATATTGAGTGATTTTGTATTTATTCCCAATAGAAAAATGAAAATTAGAGTGAATTTTAGGAAAACAAATTACTAGTGGAAAGCATGGAGAACTATTAATTTAATATTAATAGGCTATGAATTGTTTTTGAAAAACTCGGTCATGAATCGCCCACAATGATATAAATCCTTTAAAACATTAAGGTGAAAGATCATAGCAACAAAAGTGTACAACACATTAAAACTCCCCTACAACTCCAAAGATCATTAATATGAAATATCATAAGGAATGTGGTTCATATGCTAATAAGCTCATAACATCATCATGTAGACTTTTCACATTGAGCTAATAAGATTTTGAGAAATTTACTACTTTCATTAGTTGCTCGGAATCTTCAACACCTTACTTTCACTTAGCTTCTATGCAAAAAATGGTATCCTCAAGGCCATTCTTTAGGCAAGTCAAGGTCTTTCTCGATTTGGGTCAATGTAACCATGCATGAGAAACTATTCTACTTCTTCATCTAGCAATTCTCTAGCCCATGTAACCCATTTTGATGAGCAATTACCCAGCCTAAAACACCTGTCCTCGCCTTAGGGGTTTGGTTTTATGAGGTTGAAGGTGGCTAAAGGTTGATCAATAGGGTTTATATAGAGGATGGAAGCGTGCCTTGAGTTTGAAAAGTGAAGAATATATTAAAAATGCTTTTCATAGTTGACATCGAGTGCTTGGGTACTATTGAGAGCGCTCGTGTACTGTTTACACAACGGGTAAAAAGGTTCAGACGTATGATTGACGTTTGCATAATGGGTAACACATTGTTCAAGCGAGTGCTCATGTGGTCCCTAGGCAAGTGCTCACACCTAGGTCAAGAGTGAGTGCTCGTGTGGTCCTTGGGTGAGTATCTAGCCAATAGGGGTGTTTTTGGGTTTTTTGCTTCAAAAGCTCTAAAGGGGTTTGGGTTATTTGAAGAAGGTTTAGGGCTCTTGGTTTAAAGCTTTGTTTTAAGGAAACATTAACCTGCTAAATAAGAAATCTTTAACCTTTTAAAACAGGTGTTTTGTCGGGGTATTACAACCCCTTTTGAGCATTAATTTGACACCATGCCAAAATGGATTGTCCTGCTTAGCCTGCTTAGGCGTATGGCATCTTGTTAGTACTGACTGCCCTTGCCTGGGCATGTGCCAGACATAGTTGTTGTGACACGAGGAGTGGCCGAAAATATTCTCCTTCACATGCAATTGTCAGAGTGATCTTATTGGCTACTATTTGTCGGTGATATTACTACTCATCATAATACACTCGACAATCTAGGGCCGCCAATCAATGGTTCCCTTTGGAGAGAAGGGGGCTTATCTGACGGCACTAGTCCTCGCCATCCAACGAGCATAACTTAGCTCAAAGGCTAAAAAAGCCTTGTTAGGCTCAAGGGCAAACAAGAACTTGTTAAGGATGGAGATCAACTGTCCATGAAGAAAGGAGATCAATTGTCCTCTATTTCAGTAGGAAATAGACAATACACTCGAGTACACTAGCAACGGCTAGTAACAGCTACTTTGCATTACAAGGGCGCTCGAGTGCAATCACTAGAGCGCTCGAGACAGTCATCAGCTACCATATGCTTTCTACTTTTACTTCTATATTATAATGCAAACAGAAAACCATTAAGAAATCTGTTTGCATTCAACCACATCTCTTATGGTTGATTGTAACTAGTCGTCCTCTTGTATCAATGATCATAGATTGCTACCTTATCATATCAATGCTTATCTTGTTAGTTGATGTGATCAACTATACTTGTATCTCTTTTCTATTTAAGTTCAATGAGAAAGCAGTAGAAATTATTCCGCTTAAAAGCAAGTTTTTCCTTGCATTCTCATATTGTAGTGACCCAAATATTTAACTAAGCATAAGTAGTTTAGTTAAATGGTTAATTTGGACTTTGGGTCACTAGGATCAGTCAGAAGGGCATTTTGAAAATTTGTCTTCTGATTTGTCTTTTAGTGTGGATGTACACTCTGACATATAGTACAATCGTACTTTGTAAACAGTACAACGGACGTACGCCAAAGTGGTGGACGTACAAGGCACTATTCACAGAATCCATTGGGTAATACCGATCGCATTTAAATAGCCTCCGGACTCATCAGAGAAAGGTACCGACGACGCTTTAGGACCGGATGTCCGCTACTTTTTGGCCATATAAATACCCTCTCGCCCATTTCACACCAAATCCGCCCCTTAACCCTCATCTTCGCCCCTAGGTTGCTAGTAGGTCATTTTGTGAGTGTTTGTGAGGTTTTGTGAGTGTTTCGGTGTTGTCGGAGGATGAACTCTCAAGGTTTTGCTTCAAGGAGGTAACGTTTGACTCCTTAGCTTTTTAATACGTCATTATGCTGCTCGATTATAGTTCTATGTTGCTAGTTATAGTTGTTAGTTTAATTATGCTTTAATCTTGCTTACGTTAGCATTATGTTAGCTTAGCGTTGTTACTTTGCATGGAGGTTTCGATTTGTGTTAGGAGGCCTTAGAGAGTCTTTGTTGGCCTTAGGAGTCGAAGAATAGGCGGACAGTGGAAAGAAAATAAGGTTCTCCCTAAAAGACGTTGGAGCAGACGTACGATTTAATGACCGGACATACGGCCCATCATCATGTGTGATTGGGCCGTGTCATTTCTCGGTGGATGTATGGCTAGAGTGTGACAGGGAAACCCTATTTTTACCAACCATCCCATAGTTCCTGGTTCCTTATTATAGAGTTGAGCTTTAATAGAAATAGAACTGATGATAGGTATTTTCTCAGTATTCGAGGTTATAAAGCCTCAAGAGAATTACATGGAGGAGCTTTACGGCTCGAGTAAGTACAAACTCACATGGATGCCTTATTGTTACTTTTCCTGCATTGCATATCTATTTTATATATATTAAACATGCATATTTTTCAACTCTCATAAAATATATTTTGGAATTACAGGGAACTCTCTTTTGTGAAAAATGTGTCTGTTAACAAGATAATAATGAGACTTGTAAAACTGTGCATGTAAAAGATTGATAAGACTAATTGCATTATATAACATGGTACATCGGTATGTGTAGTATGATGGCAACGGGATTACTATACGGGTTAGCTTTATGGTTAATGTGTGCGTGTGTAGGGGCTTCAGATCCAATGACTTGTGATCAATGATGCAGCCATTCCCAATGGATGGTCACTATAGGACAGATGTCATTAGTGGTGTAGGCCATTCGAGGTTAAACTCGGTCGTGTCGCTAGTGTTACGTACGGTATGTTTTGTGTAATGGTTGGGGCACCGACATTGTACTACAAGTCCCTTAAGATAGCGTCAACCCTATTGAGAATGGGTAATATCTCGGATAGACCATATTGTTGAATTATTACTGTTACTCATGATTATAAGCATATATGTATATTATATATACATATCACCTGCATGATAACTAGCATCTATAATGTTGCCTGTGTTTTATAAATAAAAGAATTTACAAATTAATGACGGATACGTCATGTGGATATCTACTCATTAAATCGTCGAACTTACCCTTGTATTATTTCTCTTTTTTCTCCATATATATACGATTATGTTGTTCTAGATTGTGGATACCATGAAGCATCCGGTTCTTGTGGAGGATTCGATCCAAGAGATGCTTGAAGACTTATTGCAAGCTTAAGCATGTACTCATGGTAACTAGTACTTTTGAATTATGTTGTAAACATTAGGACTTAATGCATGCTTGCATATTAAGGATTAACATAGATCCCTTGTACTGATGTTATGTTATAGTATGATTTCCACTGCTTTGATGATCTTTGGTTAGACGTTCTGGTTATATTGATTAATGTTTATAGTACTTTATTACCTCTACCACTTAGCATCCTCTGTTTTTTAGGAGTAGAGGTCCCGAAGGTCTTGTTCGGAGTGGAACAAGGCTGGGAGACGAACCGTTGAATTAATTACTAATTAATTAATTCTCAGGGCATTATACACATGGTATCAAAGCCTTTCAGTTAACACCTCTTTTTCTATATACTCTCTATTTTTCTTTCCCATGGCCTAATCAAGCTCATCTACCCTTGCTTTCTCTATGCCCAACATTGCACAACTTTGTCATTCCAAATTAGATGACAACAATTACCTAGGATGGGTTTTTCAGTTTGAACCCATCTTGAAGATAAACAGATTGATGGGCAGTGTTGATGGCTCCGAGCCATGCCCACCAAAACTCATCCTTGCTTTTGACAAAACACATCCTGAAGTTTTGAATCCATAATACATTCTCTGGGAAAATAAGGACCAGTGCATTCTTAGCTGGTTCATTGCAACTTTGACCACTCAAGTTGTTCCCATAGTCTACGGCTGCAAAACATCGGCCCAAGTTTAGGCTGTTTTGGCTACCCGTTATGCCTCACCATCAAGATCTTATGTCACACAACTTAAATGACAATTGCAGACCTTGAGGCAAGGCTCCAAGACATGTGCTGAGTTCATCCGCACAGCCAAGTCTCTCTCTGATCAGCTAGCAATTGCTAGTAACTCCATCACAGAAGATGATCTAATCTCCTAAGTTCTTAAAGGATTGAGCCCTACCTACAATGCTTTTGTCATGACTTTCTCCATGCTTATGAAGGATAAGTCAATGACTCTTGAAGACTTTCAATCCCAACTCTTAGGACATGAACAACTCCTGGAGCATCAAGCAACCACTACTGAGCACACCTCTTTTGCCATGTTCTCCCAAAGATCACCAGCCAATCCCAAGTATAACAGCAACTTCAAAAGACAATTCTCTCCATCCAACCCTAGCTCATCCAACAAGAACTTTCCTCAAGAAGCCCTACCATTTCCCTATTAGCTCCTCACAAGGCACATCTTTTTCTGAACCACCCAACAACTTCACTAGAGCCCCATCTTCCAATCCTAGCCCATCCAACAGGATTCCTTGTCAAATCTGTGACAGAGTGAATCACCAAGTATTAGATTGCTTCCATCAAATGGACTATGCTTTCCAAAGGTGCCATCCACCTGTAAATCTGGCTTCCATGGTAGCCCAAGCCAATTCTGTCCAAGATGAAAATCACTGGCTAGCAGACAGTGGAGTCAACACCCACATCACGGCTGGTTTGGATAATCTGACCACAAAGCAACCTTACAAGGGTAATGAAAGTGTGGCAGTAGGTAATGGTATATATGTCACACTGATTCTTCCTCCTTCCCAATTTCAAATTCAACCATGCTTCTTCTCAATGATATTTTACACTATCCTACGGCTGTAGCCAATCTCCTTTCTATAAACAAATTATGTTGTGACAATGACTATCAATTTATATTAACAACCACAAATTTTTTTTTTAATCCAGGACAACCTAACAGGAAGGATCCTCCTGCAGGAGCCCAGTAAAGATGGACTCTACCCTATCTAGCTGCAACATTTCACAAAAAATAAAGTGAGAGCCCTCACTTCTCACATTGGAGTCAAAGTGCCTTCCCTGGTTTGGCACAACAGATTAGGACATCCAAGTGAGCCTATGTTGCAACATATCATTAGCAATTTTCAATTACCAATATCTTCATCCAAGGCTATTCAGTCAATTTGTTCTTCTTGTCAATTAGAAAAAAGTAAATAATTATCTTTTTTAGATTCTAGTCGTGTTAGTTATGCTCCATTTGAGCTTATTCATAGTGATGTATGGATATCTCCTCTTTCTTCAACTAATAGAAGCAAATATTATGTCCATTTCATTGATGATTTTTCAAGATATACATGGTTGTTTCTTCTTCAAAACAAATCTGATGTGTTTGGTGGCACGTTTATTAAATTCAAATGCTTGGTTGAAAACTTTTTCACATTTAAAATCAAACAATTACAAACAGATGGTGGTGGTGAATATCTTTCAAACACCTTTACCAGTTTCTTATCCACTTAGGGCATACTCCATAGAGTCGCCTATTGTAACGACCTAGGAAAAAGCACTAACCACATATGCGCTATCACCTTAAAAGAATTAGTTAATTTGGAGCTTCCTTAGAATTCATTATAAAGCATAGTTTCACCTAGTAACTAGACAATGTGGAACTAAGCACCCATGACTATCTTTATAAACCACTCACTCTATGTTGGCTTCTTCTCATCTTCCCGATATGGGATCGGGGTGTTACAAATATATTTTCAAGGAAAAGCACTAGCCACATCTACACTATCACCCCAAAATGACTATTCAATTTGAAGCTTTCCTATAATTCATTATAAAACATAGTTTCACCTAATAACTAAGTAATGTGAGACATAGCACCCATGACTATCTTTATAAACCATCCACTCTATATGGGCTTCTTCTTATCTTCCTAATATGGGACCGAGGTGTTACAAACTCTCCCTCTTAAATTCTTGACGTCCTAATCAGGGCCGCATCATGTAGTGCTCCAATACCACATGACAAGAGCGTTACTAGGTAGCTTTGATACCATTTGTAACGACTCAGGAAAAAGCATTAGCCATATCTGCACTATCACCCAAAAATGACTAGTCAATTTGAAACTTCCCTAGAATTCATTATAAAGCCCAGTTTTATCTAGTAACTAGGTAATGTGGGACTTAGAACTCATGACTATTTTTATAAATCATTCACACTATGTGAGCTTCTTCTAATCTTCCCAATATGGGACCAGAGTGTTACACTTGTTGTACAAATTTATTGTACTCGCAATTGCATGAATCGTTTGCAATATAGTGGTTTTCCAAGTGCAAGGTCGAACCCACAGGGAATTGTATTTTTGAAAGCAAATTTAAATATAAACTAATTTAATCCTAATATAGTTCCAAAAGAGGTTTTGAATTTGGTTTCGAAAACTAAAATACTAAACATAAAATAAATAAAATAAAAATAAAAGATAAAGTTACTAAGGTTTGGAATTCACACTTACCGCTTCATAACAACATACTCTATGCTCATTAATATCAATATGAAGTTCTCACAAATATAAAATCTTAGATATGTTTTACTACGCTTTAAAGAATTAATCAAAAGCATCCCATATATCCATTCAATGATCAAATCATAAAAGGAATCCAAATCTAATTGAAACACCAGATGTATCCATAGAACAAATCACAAGAGATATCTAATTTTTATGAGTTTAAAGTCAAGCAATCAATCATATGAAATTATCTCAAATCATCACATGTATCCTTGAATCACAAGAGATATCCAAGAATCACTCCACATAATTAATTGGTAAAACAATTGAAATAATAAACTCTATAAAATCAAATCAATAAAAACTTACATAATAGCAGTGTTGTTCTTCAATGGTGAGGCTTCATCCCCAACCTTAGTTGGGGGTTAGCTTGACATAAAAATAAATCATAAACTACAGAAAAACTAAACTAAAGAGAAGCTGTGAATTTTTGCCTCACGGCTTGTCTATCTTTTTTTGAATGCAAAGATGTCTATTTATAAGCTTAGAGAAGTCCTAGAAGCTAAAGTAAATCTAGATAATTCAGAGGTCAGTCTCCCAGTCCAATTAGAAGTCTGAAATCCGGATAAGATTCGCTCAAATTTGCGTTCTTATATTACGGGACGATTTTGAAATAGTACACTTCCGAATTAGGAAAATCCTATTTCACAATAAATTGTAGCCTTTTGAACGAGCTTTCTACTTCCTTTTGAATCACCTCAATCCAATATTTTAGCAGAAAGTTATGGCTAAAACACTGAAACATATGCAGAATCTGAATTTGACTCCAATCCGAATTTATCTCTATTTAGGAAAATTCCGATTTTATCATTCCTTTGATTTGGTCAAACTTAACCACATCTTCTAGGTCTTCTCAAAGTATGCTTTATTCCAAGACTTTGCAATTTTCTTCTTTTAAGATGCAGTTTCTCTTCAGCAACCTACAAAACACTAAAACACAAATCTAACACAAAATGTTAGATAACGACACAGCTAAGGGATTAACTAATGTAAATTAAGGGATCTAAATATGCAATATTTGGATCTTATCAACACTTGCCCTCACACCTCCCAAAAACAATGGAATAGCTAAGAGGAAGCATAGGCATATCATAGAAACTGCTCTTACACTCCTAGCACAATCACATCTTCCTGCTAGGTATTGGGTTGAAGCAGTTTGTACCTCAACCTATCTTATCAATCGATTACCTACTCCAACCTTAAACCACTTAAGTCCTTTTTCCAAGTTGTTTCATAAAGATCCTGACTATTCCCTACTAAGAACCTTTGGTTGTGCTTGCGACCCTCTCCTATGGCTTTATGCCAAACATAAGCTTGAATTTAGAAGCAAGCAGTGCCTATTTCTAGGTTACAGTCCTAACCAAAAAGGCTATAAGTGTCTTGATATCTCCACCAATTGGCTCTACATCTCTAAACATGTTATTTTTTATGAAATGTTGTTTCCAACACAGGTTAGGGCAACATCTTCCACTACAAGAGCTAATCTTTCCAAAATAGGTATTGTTCTTCAACCTTCACACTTCATTTCAATAAATAACCTCTCTCCCAGTTCAATAAACTCTTCTAACTCTCATGCTGCTGACATACCTGTCTTAATCCCTACATCCTCAACCTCCAACAGCATCAATATCCCTCATGCTGTTGTGTTGCCTGTATTAGAATCTGCTTCATAAGAACCATAATCTGTTACGCAAGAACCAGATTCTGTCTTAGCTTTGCCTCAAGAGTCACCTATTGCTCCTATGTCACCATCACCTACATCTCCTACCATTCACTTAGCAGCCAATACCTCCACTGCTCCACTAGCCACAATTAATTAATCCTTACTTCAAGTACTACCTAACACATCTACACCATCTTCCAGACCTAGACCCAATATAAGTACGGAAATTAGAAATAGGAGGAGAAACTATTCTTTTTTCCTTTTTTGAGTTGCCTAGAAAATATTCAATACATCTAATATAACCCTGGCTATCGGTCATATCGGTCCAATTAATAGGGTTACCGATTAACCGACCGATAAATTATCATTTAACCGATTTTTAACCGATTACCGACTGATAAGAAATTATACCAAAAGTTATCAGTCATATCGGTAACCAGTTAAACCGGTTTTCGTGGGCTTTTGGACTTTATAGAGAATTGGAGATAGTAGAAAACTGCGCTTTACCAACTGATTGGGCTTAGAACAAATTGGTTGAATCTGTTGGGCTGGTTGTCTATAAGAATTCAGAACCTTTGCAAGTCAAATTTTGTTGGCCATTTTCATGTAATCATTTTACTTCTACCATTAACCCAATTACTTTTCAATTAAAAAATAAAAATAAAAATCCAATTACTTCTTAGGATGCAATTGATATTCAATTTCATTAACAAAAATCCAATTACTTTTTAAAATCACAAACTTAAATAGACTTTTAATCAAATCCATAAATCAATAATTCCTATCATATACAATTCCTAAAACCCAGAAATAATAATAGATGTTTTACATAATTCATTCAATTATTTTCAGAAAAATGAAATTCCCAATTTTAGAAGGATTATTTACCATCATCAAATAATCAGAAAATAAAATCTTTTCTCATACATAGCACTGCATGTGCTGTCTCAAAATTATGTCCAAATTTTTTTTATCATATCAAGTGCGAATTAATATGTATAGATAATATATATTATTAAAGGAAAGGAAGTGCAAATATGGTAGAACCTAAGAAGGAAACCTCATCAATCTTTGTAACGGTGCGACGGTGCTACAGTGTTGTGTGCAACGGTGCGACTACTGTGAGAGTTGAGATAGGAGATTGGGAGGCGACCACTACAAGGAGGGAGGGAGTTTTAGGCTTTTAGGGTTAGGGGAAAAGGTGGGTTATATAGTAAAACCAAAACGACGTCATTTTGGTTTCAACCAAAATCCAAAATTATATAACTATAAAAATTAAAAAATTAAAAATGCTTATCGGTCATATCGGTTAACTGATAATAAATTATTAACCGACCGATTATTGACTGATAAGCTTATCAGTATAAATTTTTAACCGATTACCAATCGATAACTATTGGTTACGGTTAATATCAGTAATCAATATCCAATTAATCTGCCGACCCCTAATCTAATATGGTGCCTTTTTCCACTTATAATGATGAGAAAACTTTACTTACCCCGCATGAACTTACGGGTCTTTTGCAAACTCTCCCAATATTTAAAATCTCTCACTTAGGTATATCAAACTTTGATTTCCTTTCATTTGCCCCATTCCAATAGGATTTTCTATTAAATCTCAATGAATAGGTGTGAAATTACTAAAATACCCTTAGTCATTTTTCTCATTTTCTTTTTAATTTAGTTGCAACATTTAGTGGTAAAAGGGATATTTGGAATGAAACAAAAGTTTGATACATCAAGATGAGAGATTTTGAATATTAAAATAGTGTTTGCAAAAAATACGTAAGTTCATGAGACGTAAATGAAATTTCCCCTTTAATGATAGATTGATCTGTCACTAGTGAAGTTCACAACACTCAAATATACAGGGAGGAGCACCATATATATCGGATATATTGGATATAAGAAATAAATAATCTTTTTAAACCTTAGGTTCTCATGAGAAACAATTTGGTGGAACCAAAATCAATTGATAAGAACTAGTAACTGAACTTTTCAATTCTTTTCCCCTCGGTTGATATAACAGTTAACGTCCGATAGGTACAAGGCCGGAAAATGATTGTGCCATTTGAATAAGGATTTGCTTTAGTTTCTTCTACAATATTACCTAAGCCAAATCCTTTGAATAAAATACATGTCTTTGCCACGTGTCTCGAGCTAGCTATTGAGAGATGCGTTTTGTGCCAATATTTGAACTCATGAACAGAGAAAATTGAGGCTATGGCCATGGCAAAGAAATTAAACTCACCTCCAAAACACGAATTTCCTAGCATGCATGGCGCTAACAAGCCACAATGAGCTGGGCTCTTGCACTGCATAAGCAATAATTCTAATGATGATTCCCCAGCCCTCTACCCCCAGTAGATAGTGTTCCTAAGAGCATCTCTAACAGACATGTTAAACTAACTATTTAGCTATATGTAACAATTTTTCTCCTCCAGCAGACATGCTAAAATGAAAGTTTTGCTACAATTAGCTACAGTAGACTTTGTAGAGGCTATTAGCATTTTTTTATGAATTTTTTTCTCTCTCCCTCTCTCTGTCTCTCACTTGTCTTCTTCCCCATTTGACCCATTTGAACATCAGAGATGGCAATACCAAAGATGGCAATCAAAGATGGATCCTTCACGATAAGTTAACACAGAGGAAAATCAGACCTTTTTCCTCCTCTCTTTGAAATTTCTCAAATTTCGGATCTCAAATTTCTCCACAGCATAGATCTCAAATTTCTCTCTCCCACTTTCTCTTCTTCACAGATTCCTCATTCCAGTGAAGACCCATTCCGAAACCCATCGGAACCCATTTCCATCAAAACCCTCTCCACGGTTCTTCTCATCCTCCCTTCTTCGCTTCTTTCTAGCATGCACCATCACAAACCCAGTAAAAAAAAAAAAAAGCCTTGCACACAGAGAGAGAAAGAGAGAGAGAGAGAGGGGGCAAGCTTGGAGAGAGAGAAGTGGAAATGGGTTTGAGAAAATTGAGTGTGGGCTTGAGAGAAACAGTGGGTGAGAAAGAAAATGCGGGTGAGAGAAATGGGAAAGAAAATTAAGAGATAAAAAATAATAAAATAATATTTAATTAGAAGGGACGGTTAAATAGAAGTTCCATTTGAGTGTGTACTGAAAAACTAGTAGATAAAATGAAAAAAAGTGTATAATGAGTAGCTATTTTAGCCACTCTTGTTGAAGATGCTCTATAGCGCTTACTGAGCTAAGTACCACAAGTTGCACATCTCTTTTCCAGCCAAGGCAAGCCTCATCAAACCCTAATGCCCTACCAGCTAATGTATCTTGGGGTTCTTTTCTCAATTTCTTACTTGGAGGCAGTACTCTCACGCTCCCCATCTACTAACCTTTGCCTGCAACTCCACCACGCTTACAGCCTTTGCACTTATAAAGATCTCTTCGGCATTGACCCTGAACTTTAGGACACTCGATTGATCAACCGGTGGCATTTACAACCCTCCTCAGCCATTTGTTCTGTTGTTGGTCTAGCTGCAACCTCCTTGTCGTTCATTCCCTTTCCCTCCTGCATCAAAGCAACCCTTCTCCCCGTTTTACTTGCATAGATCACCCCTACCTCCTTACCAAGGCTTTACCTCAATTCCTACCTGGAACCCCTTCTCTTGACCTTTGGTTCAAGCCTTTGTTTGGACCAAGCTCTACAGCCATTTCCAACTCCTTAATCACAAACAATAATCAGATGCCGGTATTGCATAGCATGGGCAAGCAAGGTAGAAAAAAAGTTCAACAAATACAAGCAGAACCAACACCAGAGCACACAAGATGGGGGAGAATGTCATGCTCCTCCTAAATATAATACATTTGATATTATCAGGGCCCATATGAAGAAATACAAGGAACACAATCAAGATCCTGAAGAGAAAGTAAAAGGTGATCTTTTTTATTATCATAACCCCAATATTAAAATTATCTCGTCTCAAATGAAACAAGAATTGAGACAAGCCAAACAGAGGCAAATTTTCATAGCATAAAACCTGTACAGGTGAGATAACTATAAATCCATCAGCACAAAGCAGAAATGTCAGGCATACTTTAGACCAGCAACACAGCTAGGCAGTCATAATCAGTGCCACAACGGCTGGTACCATTGCCAACCCAAACCAAGCCAGGTAGCAGTGGTTATTCTAATACTTCAAAGTAAATCACGAACCAATAATAGAACAGAACAGGCATCAGCGACCACTTCACAGCTACAGTCATGGACCCATGTGCTAAAAACATCTCACTACATTAAGCAGCAGAAGTTATGATCTTAAAGGATTGGGGTTAAATATTGTCAAACTCTAAAAATCCTAATAAATTATCAATCATAAACTTACTACCATGCCTCATTATTCTGGCTGCAAAATTCACACCAGCACTTAGGTCTCACATTTAGAATTTGCAGCTCATGTTCGGTATCCACATCACGGTTAATGAATCACAGGTCCATCTCATATCTGCAGCATCAGCTACAGCTAAATACACCTTCACCGTGTGTCTTTAAACCATCACAGCTACTAGAACATCTTTTAGGGCCAATTTTTTTTCAACATCAGCGAAGAAGACCAAAGAGGATTATCAGTTCAGAATCAGAATCCTGAAGGATATACATGGCTTTTCAGAAACAAAGAGGTGAGCTATATAAATCTTACCAAAGATGTATCATCCAGAGAAAATTAGTTAACACATTTAGCCCCCAGCAACCCGCATACTGCTAAAACAATCATACTTCTATAACCAGCATACTGCTGCAACCAGCATCAATATCACGATCATCCATCTACAACTTAGGAACAGCATCAACGGCCATAATTCAACATCTGCCTATCAAGCCACAGTCATTGTTCCCGAACATAACTATAAAACCCAATAAATAGCTCATGATGAATCAGGAGAAAATAGAAAAATAATAATAATAATAAAACATAACCAAACATGCTGAAATTGAGAGGGGGTGATTGACAGACAATAAGGACAACAACAAAATCAAATGTATAACAGTAGACAGATATAAAGAGCAACCCATAGTAAGAAACAACACTATAGAAGCTGAAATACCCACCCACAGAATATGAAGTCCACAAAATACAAAAATGACCAACCTACAAACTACAAGGTCCATTTTTGTTTTTTAGAACAGTAAGTTACACACACACCCCCAACAATTAAGTCCAAGATAAGTAGTTAAACACCAAAGAAGTCCAGTCCTACCAAAACTAGCACTTAACATTCTGATAAGAACATGCACGGTGATCAAGAGTCTTCATATTAGCTTAACAGCCACAAGTATGCCACTCAAGATGTCTCCTTGAATTTCCATGAAACTCGCAACAATCATTCCTAGGAGAAAAGAATCAGGAAAGAGTTAGATCACTAAATTCATTAACCAAAAAAAGTTTAATAATTTATTTCAAACTGTTAGAATGATGACTCACATCATCTGACTTCTGAGGGGATTGGCTTCGAGAATCAGCAGGACGTCCTCTAGGCGAAACACTACGAGGAGTTGGGGACCGTCGATCACGGCTGCGCCTATCAAGGACTTTCATCCCTAAGAGACCGAGACTTGCGTGGGGAAGGGCTTCTGCGAGGACTAGGGCTATGCCGAACAGGTGAGTCACTGAGACAAACAGATGGGATCAGCACATTATAAGAAAGCAAAACATGTCCACAATAATAACAATAATTAATTAAAACTAAAGCAATAATAAAATTAGTCTATACCTATCAATTGATCGACTTCGGCTTTGGCGCTCATCATCATAACGGCCTCTTCCTCGGGCCCTATAGTAATCAGGACTTGCACTGCGGCTCCTGCTCCGGCGACGATAGTCCCTGTCCTTCCCATACCTGTCACGATCATACCTATCAAAACTTCGACTACGGCTTCTTCTCCTGTAATCACGATCTCTGTAGTCATCCCGGGACCTGGAAACATTAATAATTAGTTTTTACAGAATTACTTGTGAAGCACAAGGTCACATAAACTAAAAAAAAAATTAATATCAACCTTCTTGCCATCCAGAAAAGAAAAATCTGGGAAAAGCACACCATAATGCTAACAGCTGGAGATGATATCACATTCACAGTGAAGATGAAAACAATTTCACTGATGAATTGTAAATGTAAGTGCATAACTAATTAAGCTGATTTCCAACTGATTGGTAAAAATAGATTCCACAAAACTAAAAAGTTCTACAAAATATATTGCTACCAAACCCACTCCCAATGTCCAACTCTTACTCCCGGCCCCCATAGAAGCATCTTTGGGGGTTAAAAAGTAAGATGTAACAAAGGAGGCTTCTACTCAAATGGAGATGTAAAACTAGTCAACCACAACAAATCAACATGAGCAAGGACTTCAGAGGGGCTCAAGTCCTTTTTTCTTTTATTCTCTTTACTTGGACAGCTGCTGTTTTAGCACCTTTAGTGATTAGCTTTAATGACTTCCTTGTTCTCTTATCTCCTTCTATTTAGGAGTTCTCTTATATGCTTCATGTGTACTAGGGTTACACCCCTCTGCGCCTTTTGATATACTTCATTACTTGTTAAAAAATAAAATTAAAAATAACAGCAAAAAAAGTCATGCAGTTAACCAATTTTCAGACATGGCTTTATTGATCAACCAAGCTCCAGCAACATGCTGGGCATCTCATTAATTTTGTACTAATCATCTCAAAGTATGACTTCAAAAAACATTGTTGACTATCAATTAGTACCAATCAAAAGCCAACCAAACTCCATGTGGACCTGGATATGCTGTATTTAATTAAGAAAATGAACAGAGTATGGATATCAAACGAGATCAAATAGTGCCATCAACCATGGTTCACAAAGGACACATCTGGAAAACCTGCCTACACTTTCTTATATGGCAGGCTTTACAGTCAGAAACTAGAGCATTTAGGGTTTGGTTTAGTAGAGAAAGAGGCTTAAGCTGTTTTTTTTTTTTTTTTTTCATTTATCTATGTTGTGGATGGAAATTATTGGTCAACAAAAATGATTTCCAGGTCAACAGAAAAATTTTCCACAAGGAGAAAATGGTTTATGCCCCTTGAGAGGCGTAGGAAATTTTTCAAAACTTTGGCTCCCCTCCCCCAAACTGCAATACCACTCACCTTTGCAGAGGAACCGGTCTGCCCTCCCCCCCTCTCTTGCCTGTCATTTCCCTACCCTATCCCAACCCTAACAGAGGAACCCAGCCACCTCCTTCCCTTGGCAGGACCCTCCTCTGCTCATTGCCAACCATCATCTCCAGCCTTCAAGATTGCACTCATCCCCTTGAGTTGCAGTCCACCAACAACTCCCCCTCCCCGTGTTTTCCATGCTCTCACCTTGTCACAAACCTGAATCTTTAAATTGTTGTTGGTAATATTTATCATCATCTAGCAATTTTGAATGGTTTCTGTTTGATTTCCAATTGCAGTTCCAAAAAAATTCATACTAACCAATCCATGAAAATTTTGTGATTTTCCCGAAAAATATCTCTCAGAAATCATTTTACATTGAAACAAACCCAACATTAGCATTTGTAATTGGTTGAGGTTTAAAATACTGAATCTAGTAGGTTTGATGAGATATTTATGGCTTAAGAGTAAAGAAAATCTGAGACAAACTGATTTTTTTTTTAAGTAAACGCCAATGTATTAAAAAGTGCAAAAAAGTGCAACTCAAGTACACAAAAAGTACAACCAATTAATTTTTATTTTTTTTATTTGGTACCAGGTATCTGGAGTTTTGCTCCGACTAATCCCGGGGGTGCACAGGCCCTCGGCAAGGAGTTTCCCGCAAGTATATCACGTTAATTCAAGGGGCGAACCCCTAGTCCAATGGCCCCAAGAAGCAGCTTTCATGGGTTTCAAACCTAAGACCTTGAGGAGCAAACTCAAAGTACAACCAATTGATTTTTAATAAACAGCAAGTGATGACCAGGTTGGAGAGGCAGATCAAAAAAAAAAAAAGGATTGAGAGTTTTTAGGCTCTGTAAAATCCATATTTCACACGCTCAATAAGACAATATAGATTTTCAAACAGCCCATATCTACAACATTCATCTCGGGCTATAAAGGGGTAATTTCCAGGCAAAGAACATCCATCAGGCAAACCAATGGCATCTAAGCCCTTTCCCTGACAGAAGACAACAAAAGGTCATCAAATCCCAATTGTTCTACACTACCCAACTTACTATACAATAACAGATTTTTATATGCCTTGAATAAGCTTGAGACACAAAAAGATGTTAGTCAAAAGATCATTTAGTATCATCTATGCAAGAGATCATTCTGCCCATTTGGCGACTCTAATATATGACATTCCATGCTCTTTACACGTTAATATTAATTTTACTATGCATCTCAAAACACCAAAAAATCCAGAATCCAGATACAAAAAGCTCCCTCTTTCTCCCTAACATGACATTTGACCAATGAAGCTATCAGAAAATATATGAGCAGATTACAAGATTGAGATTTAAACAACACAAAAACCAAAACGATTATGCACCAAAAAGTGTTCTAGAAAGACAAGGAAAAAGAAACAAAAGGTTACCTTCTTTGAGGACTGCGACTTCTTGACTTCGGTAATGATTCGATAATCCTCCCTTTGTGACTATAATACAAACAATTAGAAGACACAACATCAAATAAATCCCTGGATTCTGATATATACGTGCAACAAGTACATGAAATACATTTAAAAATAAATAAATGTATTTAGGTTTTTGGGTTATTGGGTTTTTGGTTGGATTTCTTTGTATGCTCTTTTGGTTCTTAGGTTTTTTGTGGGGTTTTTGTGGGTTCTCTTGGTTTAGTTTTTTGGGTTTTGTTGGGGTGTTTTGTGTTTGGGTTTTGTTTGGGTCCTATGTATACTTTTTGTGTACTTAGAGGCGCTCCGCGCTTTTTTTGATATATACAACTTTACTTATCAAAAAATAAATAAATAAATAAAGTATAATCTACAAAAAAAAAAGAATCAAACAATTGTCATATTGAATCGTGTGCGATTCAATCAAGGAAAACAACATAAAAGCTTAATCACAAAATACAACAACATTCGCGGCCCGGGGGGGACATCCATGACCAATGAAAACTTCTATATGCACCCATTTGGCAAAGGAATGCATTGCCCCAGAAGATTTTAAGGCACTTGGGTCAAAAACTGAAGAAAAACAACTTCATTTAAGAATTCTATAGAAATAGCATCAGTAGTAGCAGATAACATTATTAGAAATGCAACTATAATAGTCCTATAGAAAGAAGGTTGGTTTGGTAGATAATATGGATATCATCAATATATCTGGCATGATGTAATTTGTAACTAGAAATTCAACCCCACGTCAAACGCTGACAGCAAATATGGCACCATTATAACAATGCACACCAGTTCAAGCATAATTTTAGAACTTACATCCGCTCTGCATTTGGCCCATATTTTGCAAACTGAACTGTTATCTCTCGACCATCAACAACTTTTCCTAATAGAGAAAAAGTGAAAATGAAAATTGTCAAAGCAGCCAGTAATCAATTACCATATCAAAGAGATATGATATAAAAAAAAAAAAAAAAAAACTGTTTTCCGTAAAAATGAACATTGAGAGAGAGAGAGAGAGAGCAATACCATCTAGCCTTTCCACTGCTTTCTGTGCCTCATCAGCATATTTGTACCGCACAAACGCAAAGCCCCTTGAGTCACCAGTCCTAAACCACGAAAGATATGGTATGACAAGCAGGAATAAAGCACTATTTGCTCTTAAGAAAAAAATTTAAAAAAAAAAAAAAAAAAATCCATATAGTCCTGCTAAACTAAACCCACATCGGCTTTATTGAGTTGATTAATTCATATTTTCCAGACCCAAAGGAAATCAAAATACAGAAAGCAGAACAAAAATGAAAACCATAATCCAGGATGCACTAGTTCCCAATTTATTAATAAGCAGCATCCAAACTAATTTTTTTGAACGTAAAATTAAAGACATTCATTACTCGCAAGAGGAAAATTACTTCCTTCGAACTTAAAAATAAAAATACACCAACAAAAATGAATCAAATTATTTTTTCCAATTTTCCCCGCAGCCAAACAGACTATTAGAAAAGAAAAGGCGCAGCTGTACCTCCGATTCCTGGGGATAAAGATATCCACGACTTTGCCGTACTTATCAAAATACGGGAATAAATCATCCGCAGTCGTACCTAAAATCCACACTCAAACAGGCAAACATTAACAACAACGGCAAGATCCAACACAACATTCAATGAACACATATTTTTCTACAACCTCCAACAAGAAAAATCTACTAGAGAGAGAGAGGGCATACGGAAGGTAATGTTGAGGACGAGGAGCGAATAGGTGTCTGCGATGTCCGGAGGGCCTGTCCTTCCGAAGTGCGACATGTTTGGCTCAGAAAGAGAGAGAGAGAGACGAGGAAAGCTTGGATTTGGGTTATGGTTAGGGTTTGTGGTGGGGAATAACGGAGGACGGAACTTTCTTGAAGAGTCGTGGGTGGTCTGGGCTGTGCATTTGAGATTGTTGGAGAGATTCGGCACTTTAATTACGATAGCTGCCATTTTGTTTTCCTTTCCTTTTTTTTCAACTTTTTTTTTTCTTTTAATTAATCAGTATTAATAAATAAATAAATATATTATAAGTCTTTAAGTAAACTCGACAAAACTAAAAAATTCCTCCTAAGTTTATTTTTTATTAAAATTCTTACGGTTATGTTTTTTTCAAAATGGTCTCGTTGACTGGTGTGTTTTGTCATGTCAGTATAATAATTTTTTATTAATTTAATTTAAAATTAAATATTTAAAAGAAATTGAATGGGTGATTAAAAGGATAAAGTCTTCTTTCAAATCTGAAAGAAATTTTATTCTATAAAAATAAAATATATTTTTTAATATGTAGAATGTATATATTTTTTTAATAATAAAGATAAAATTAAAATAAATTTTATTAAAATTTTATGTATATTTTATATATTATTAAAAAAAATAAACACATATTAGATTAAATTAAAAGAAATTCATTCGATCCAATTTGAAAAAAACTTCATTCAAACTGAATGGAAGAAAAATAATCAGTAATCAGTATAATAATTTTTTATTAATTTAATTTAAAAATTAAATCATAAAAAAAAAAAATTGAAGGGGTTGGCCGGAAAGCCACCCAACCTCTATGGGTGGCTCCGGCCACCACGGGTGGCTTGCGGCTCTCATCCCTCCTCCCTTTCCTTTTTGGTTCCTGAAAAACTCGAGAAATAGAGAGAGAGAGAGCGGAGATAGACAGAGATAGAGCGAGAGCTGGACGAGATTTGCTGTTCTTGGTGTGTAATTCTTGTGATTTTCTTTAGGGTTTCTGGACTACTTTGATTTGCTGTTCTTGGCAGAATTGGAATGGGTATTCAAGGTTTAATTTCTGGGTTTTGTTAGGGTTGGCTGCAAAGAAAATTGATGTAGGGGTAATGGGGAAAGCTTGCCTGTCGGTTGGCGAATTCTTTGGGATTTGGCATGTCTGATTGGCATGCTAAAGGTGAATTGACTTCGTGGGACTTCAATTCCAGGAGGTTCTATCACTTTGGTTCCTGTAAAGTTCGAAAAACTCGTGGTGGGATTCAAAGGGTCTGTGGAATTTTCAGGTAATTCGAGCTAAAAAGACTTGGAGTGATGTTCTGGTGGATTAGAAAAGAAAAAGATTTTATTGGGGTTTTGTTTTGTTTGCATTTGATTGAGTTATTGGATTCCATTGCTGAGGGAGGAGAAAAGTTCTTGCTTTGATTGAATTTGAAGCTTAAGGTTCTGGTCTGTTTGGATTGATTCTGGTTTTGTTGGAATTTCTGGGTGATTTCTCTGTTCGAATTCCATGAGGTTCTATCACTTAGTGGGATTTCTTGCTTTGATAGAAGGAACACACGACACAGATTGATTGATTCTGGGTTTTGTTGGAATTTCTCTGTGATTTCTCTTTTTCTCTTGTTCTCTGCGAGTTCATGGATGAAGCTCAGGGTGGTAACCCTTCAAATTTTTTTTTTTTTTAAGATTTAATTTTTAAATTAAATTAATAAAATATTAGTATGCTGACGTGGCAAAACACACCATAGAAATTTCGATGAAACTAACTACTGTTAACCATTAAAAAAAAAAAAATCTAATAATAAAAATTTTATTGGCATTTCAATTGAGCTAGAGAGTAAAAATTTGAACAAAAAATAAACTTAGAAATTTTTTTAATTTTGACGAATTGACTCATAAACTTATAATATATTTACCCTTAATACATTTAGGAAAAGTTTCACTCAAATCTATTATCTATAGTATTTCATAATACAAAGGACAAAGATTTCCTAAAACACTTATAAAAATGTAACTTGTTTTTAGCATGTAAAAAATGCATTTTTTCTAAATTTATTTTATACAAAGTAAAGTGGCACAGTATACTTGATAATGCCATATTATTTTATAGGAGTATTTTTTGTAAAATATTTTGTAAGCACATTTCTCCCAAAAAAAAAAATAAACATCCAACAAAATATCTCACAAAAACTATTTGATTAAGGTTTAGTAGTCATTTGATATATATATATATCAAATGACTACTAAACCTTAACAAGAGTTGATCTAAAGACGTGAATTATATGAGATATTTGTGTAATATGTAGTGTGCACGAGACTGTTGGCATATGAGCCATAATTCCTAAATGTCAGTAGTATTTGTACTGTCTTTTACGTTCTTGCTTTTATTGTGTTTTTTTTTTTTTTTTAATGATTGAGAAAATAAAGGGATCTGAAATAAATTTTTAAAGAAACGGATCAATATGGCATTCACCAAAGAAAAATTTTTCCGTTTAAAAAAATTAACAATTTTTGTTTATAAAAAATTATTTTTTAAATAAAATTATTATTTTTTAATTAAATTTTTTTTTTAAAAAATTAATTTTATTTTTAATTTGTTTAAATTTGCAAAATTATTTTTGTCTTATCAAAACATTTTTATTTTTTTGTTAATTTTGATAACTTGAAAGAAACATGGTCGCAATTGAAAATTTACGAGGATATATTGTCAATTGGTTACGGCCTTCACACTTCCCCACAACGAATGAAATGTTGGCAGCCAGGGCCCAGGGTGTTGAATCGACATATTCACCGACTCACCGGGATTAAATGTGGTTTCGGATTCTTTGCATTGTGGGACAAGTCATATTTTAGTCAAACTATTATAATTTTTCTGCTTTTACACAGGAGGACGACTTGTTTCGACTCTCCCAAATCTTGCAATTTTTTTTTATTATTTTTTAAGAAATAAAATAATTTAGATAAAAAAAGTAGTTATTTATTAACTAAAACTGCTGAGCACAATTGAGTAAATAATTAATAAGGTTAATTACATTTTATTCCTATGAACTACAACATCTTAATATTTTTTCTTCATAAACTATTAATTATGGTTGACTCCATCAAACTAATATCTTATGAAACTTTCCCAATTTCTATTAGTCAAAAGAGTTAAATTTAACAATCAACGGTCATATGACGTGTATGTACTATTAAAATTTTTTTTTCTTTATATTTTTGCCCTCATTTCTATTTTTTTTTTCATGTGTTATATTAGAGTTTAGAAGAGTATAAGCATCATTTTATTGATTTAAAGTAAGGGCAAAAATGAAAGGAAAACAATTAAAAATAGCACATGCAAGTCATATGACCATTAATTTTAACCCATTTGACTGATGGAGGGGGAAAATTGTCATAAGATGGTAGTTTGATGAGTCAAGTGTCATAGTTGATAATTTATGAGGGAAAAGTGTCAAGACACTGCAGTTTTTAAGGGCAAAAGGTAATTACCCCTAATTAATAAAATCAGCTAACCGCCTCTACTAACTACTTAGGTAGTTAACATTTAACCGATGGTTAATAATTATTTATTAATTGTCGGTTAGCTAATTGTTTTTTTAAAAGGAAAAACAAACAACGAAAATGACGTCGTTCTATATAAATATATAATAACAATTAGCAGTTAGTAGTTAGCATACGATTAATACCTACCCACCATTTCAACTTAGAAAATAATCCGCATTTTTATTTTAAGATTAAAAAAATGATAGGCCTACAACTCTTTTAAAACTTATAAACATGTGTCAACACGTGATTAAAGGGTGTTAAAATTTAGTTATTAGTAGGTGACATTGCTGCTAGTCACATTTACAGAGACGTACTTCAACCAGGCATACAATAATTGTAGGTGCAACATTTACTTTTTAAGATTATTCAACTTCTCTGAGTTGCTTATTCTTTGCATGCTTCAGGGATCAAATTTTTGAGTTTGCTTTCCAAAATTGGATTCAGCCAACCCAAATGTATGAACCATGGATGTTGTACTGTTTTCACTTGGAAGCACTTTATATACCATGACAAGGTGTAGACCAGATTGCTTGAAAGACCAATAGAAATTGCTCATTAAAATAGATTAAGCCAATCAGCAAGCATCAATTAATCATTTTATTGTTTTCAAGAGGTAACTCAATTGGCCAGGATCACGTCTAATAAAGCAAAGGTCACTGGTTTAAATCCTCCTCTCCTCTCTTGTGTGTGAACATGTTAAAAAAATTAATTATTTTATTACAGGTGGCCATTATAATTCAATGGAGCAATCAGTGTTAGGACAGATTTAGCAAAAAATTGGCTTAGGTTGAATTCCAATTAGAATTAGATCCGTCGAAATTGAAGGCAACCAAAATTACGTAATTTGAGAATCTATTATTTATTTAAAATTGTAAGAAAAAGCTTTAAAAAAGAAAATTATTTTTTTCACATGAGTTCACGCACTCCTACAAAAGGTAGCATATTATTGAGATAACAAAAAATAATTTTCCTCCTAAAAGATTTAATTTTTTACTTTTATAGAGATGCTTTTATTCATGGCTTGAATACATAATAGATTTTACAAACATTTTTAGATTTCTAAAACAACCAAAATTAGAGAATCTATTAATTTGAAAACAATAAAGATATAACATAAATTGATAAGATATCACCTCAGTGATTCTTATCAAATAGACTCTTATTACTAACAAACTAATAAAATGAATTAAGGTATTTTAATCTTAAAATACCTCTATTATTAGATCCCTAACACACCCTCAAAAACTTATAGTGGTACCTAATATGAATTTTCTGCTCCGTCACCGATAACAAGACACAAAAAAAAAAACCTATCTTCGTAGCTAAGGTCTCGTGTATCAGCCCAAAGCCTGATGAGAGCTCCTTATACTTAACATGGAGGAAACCTCCCCCATTTCTCTGAACCTTTTTCTGCTTTAATTCGTTTCTTTTTAAAAAAAAAAATTATTTTTTAAGACATTTTCTGCAGATATGTCCAAAGGTCCCCTAACTTTTTCAAAGTTGCCCATGTGGCCATGTTGCCTAGAAGAAAAGAATAGAAGATGAAAAAATTGTCATGGGGCTGTGGAAAGTTGGAAACCATACATCTGTATTGGCTGTACAAATGCTCCACGTGTTCATTAAGTTAATCGGGACCGTGCATCTGGCGTGGCGCACATTATATAACTTTGGTTTGGGGCCCACGAATTCTTCATAGTACGAGAATGGCGACTCCTCGACTTTCCTCATTAAATTGCTTTAACTTCACTTCATTTGCTCTCATGGGTTCTCTTTGTCTTCCATCTTCACTTGCGCTGGAATTTCAAGCTGAGAAACCCAAATAGATTCCTTCAACTTCAACATGAGTCTTGTGGGTATTCTCATGTTTGCGTTGAATTTCCTTCACCTTCTTGCATGGTATGCATTTTCTCATGACCAGCGATCAAAAAGTTAAAAATTTTACTTTCATTTCTTTCGCATTTGCTTTAGTATAGAAAGTGTGGGATCATGAAGAAGAAGTTGAGTGTCTAAGTATTCTCTGCATTTTTACTTGTAGGCCTCTATTGGCTTTGGGTTATCCTCTGTAAGTCTCTCTCTCTCTCTCCATGTTGATAGTGTGAAGTTCTGAGACTTTCTTTGTTTCATGGACGTTATATTACTTTATATATTTTGGGTTGTTCAACTGGGTGTGTGAATTTACTTTGAAATTGTAAATTAATGTTACATAGGTTGGTGGATGATTCGAAGATGATGTTTAAACTACATATTTCCTTGACAGATTTGCTTCGATCCGGGCAATTGAAAGGGATTCAAATTGGGAGACGAAGAAGTTGGTCACATATTGGATTTCCTTCTCTTCGCTTTCACTCTTTGAGCATTCTTTCGTCAACCTCCTTCAATGGTAACTCTATTAACCCTTCACTCCCTTATCTCTATAACTCTGCATGAGTGCCAAGCAAGCAAGAGAGAACATGATTTGGTACGCAGCGTTTTGTACCAAATAACGGCTTGATATGTGACAGTTTGTAGGATGTTTTCTTGCTGCTCTGTTTTTCTTCCTGCAGAGCAGAGCAGCAAGACAACATCCTCCGATGAAACAGCTAACCAGAAAGAGAGCTGCTACACTTGCGAACAATTTTTACGCACAAAGGGTTACGTACTGACATGGTCCTTAAAGAATTTTTTTTTAAAAAAATACTCAAATATCAAGAAAATTCTTCTCATGGGTTCCTCCGTCCTGGTTTTCCTTCTCAAGAAAATTCCTTCTCGCTTTTCGCTGGTTTTCTTCTCAGAGTAAATGGATTAGAAAATGATTTCATTTCTCCTCGCCCCCATTTCTCTCCTCTCTCCACCGGCCGTTCTGCAGTTCCACCGTCCATTCTGCAGCAAGGGAGACGATCAACCTGAGCGAGAAGATGAGACAAAGAACTGAGAGAGATATTCTCGGCTGGGTTTTGTCCGAATTTTTTGTGATGTTTTGGCCGGTTGAGTCGTGGCTGTTTGAGGGGTTTAGGTTGGTCGATTGTTCTGTTTGGTTGTGGTGGATTGTTCTGTCTCTGCCGGACTTGCCATTCCCGGCAGAGACTCGATGATCATCAGGAAGGACATTAGAGGGAGTTTTGTTGTAAAAAAATACATGGTTTCTTGCTTTTTTTGGAAATTAAAACTTAGAACAAATAACCAAAGAATTTGCTAACAAGATCAAGTTTTTGTTGGAGTGAGAGAGAGAGAGAGAAAGAGCAGACACCCACGGCAGGTAAAGTGTTTTTATTTTTTTTTCCCAATTTTTTATTCTGCCACGTCATTACGTAAGCTTTGTTTGTAGAAGTCCTTTGTATTTCTAGCATTTCTCAACCAGAAAACATTGATTCACTTAGCCCTGAGATCTGATTGGCCAGCCTTTCAAACTCCCTTATAGGATATTTACTTTCTACGATTGATAGGTTTGATCGATTTGATTACCATACTTATTTTATATTTACTTGCCTCAATTCTCCTATAAATAAATAAGAGTCATTTGTAATGTAAATCTTATCAAGTTAATAAGAGCAAAATGTAGCATTTAAGGATAACGTTACTAAATAACATAGGAATTTTTTTTTTTTGATAGGTCAATAGAATTGTATATCAAAAAAGCGCAAATTTAAAGATACAGAGAGTATAACTAAGAGCGCGTAAGTGCGCCCAATAGGATTTATTTAAGGAGTGGAATATTGTTGGAAATGAGCAAACATGTTACTAAATCTGATCAGGGCTTGTTGCCTTTTCTCTATGTGTTTTTGCAAATACATGTGTATGATATGTCTTGTTTATGTTTTGCATTTATCATTTTTTATTGTCAGGATACAGATCTGGCCTCACATTAAGTTAATGATCATCTGCTTGCTGGTTATACCCTACTTCAATGGAGCTTTTTTCATCTATAATCACCTTGTTCGTCCATACCTTTTACTTAACCCACAAGTCATTGTTGATGAATTCCGTAAGTGGATGCTGCTCTTATGGAAGAGAGATCAATTTCTAGCTGTGGCAGAGAAATATATCAAAGGGAATGGACCTGAAGCTCTTGAGAAACTCATTCATAAAGAGGTATAGATTTCATGGTAATTAGGTCTGTCAGTTTTACACAATCTGTTCAGTTTGAAATCAGTTTTCTGCATTAGATATGTTGAAACAAACATTCAAATAAAAAAGTATTCATAATCGGATGGCATAGGACTATACACAAATTTGATTCCTTTATTTATTTATTTATTTTAAGTTTGAGACCCAAAAGCCTAATGTTGATGTGGAAGAGATCAAAGCTACTGCAGCTGCTACAGAGAAAAAAGAAGTGGGTAAAGCTTTTAATTGTCATTGATGCAAAGAGAACATTAACTATGATTCTTTGAGTATATTCTTATGCCATTGGTTGTTGGTTTCAGTCAGATGAGTACAATGATCCATCAAAAAGAGTGTGGGAAGAATTATTTCCAGCAATCACTGATGAAGTATGTGTTTTCGAAAAAATAACTTGATATTTGCTAGTTGAAGAAGAAAAGATATGAAGAATGTTCTTATGAGAAATAGACAATTTTATTTACTTAATTTCTTGAGAGCTAATCTCCACTCTTTTCTCTTGATGTAGTCAAACAGCAAAGAACCTGATATACCAGAGATAGATAATAAAGCTGTGGAAGTAATAGAGAAGAAGGAAGTGCCTGCAGGCAACCGGGTAAGGTTTCTTTTTATATATAAGTGGAAGTTTATTTTTCAGCTTCATGGAAATTAAGTATATGCATGGGGATAGGTCTTTGAATGCTTAAAAGTTGTGGGGTTAATAAAAATGATTTGAGGGGTTAATTTTGGAGAGTGCTTGGAGTTGTCATCCTTATAATTGTCCATGAATGGTATTTATAACCCTAAATTAGGGTTTGAATGCTGCTGGACGCGTGTCAGACATGGGCCGTCCGGATGGGCTTGTGGGCCATCCGGACGGGCTTGTTGGCCATCTGGATCTGCCTCCCGAGTGCGCTCGATCGCATTATATGTGTGCTTGAGCGCATTGCCATTCGGACGGGAAAATCATCGTTTGGATGGCTTGCGAACAGAGGCCTTTTTAACCTAGTAAACATCTGAATTAACAAACTCTTGTGAAATATGACTTTTGTAGATCTTTAAGTTAGCTTTCCAATGTTGCCAAGAATGCTCCAATCCGAGTTTTACAGCTCTAGATATGATCTTTTTAGTGGGACTAGTAAGGTGCAAATCATCGCTCAATCCAAATTTGTTGCTAATGTTTCCCGAAGTGTCTTAAGCCACATAATTAATAGAATTAGCCACAGTTTTCTTTTAGCAACCTACAAAATACCAAAACATAGAACTACATGAAACATCATATAATTATAAAGCTAAAGGATTAACAAATACAAATTAAAGGGTTCAAATATGCAATATTTGACACTCATCATTTATGTTTAAATTAGATATCTCCATAATGTTGTGGACTTGTGTTATATGTCAGATAACCACCGAAAGTGAAAAAACATTGAATGTACACCTTCAAGAGAAGAAACACAAGGCTACTTATGAGGCACCGAAAGCAAAGAACCTGTCAAACATTGTCAATTTTGGGTCCTTTTCACCGGTATTGACTTCAACTACAATGACAACTGATCAGCCAATGGAGAAACCCCAAAAGCTTGAATCTACCAATGGATTGAGAGGGAGCACTACTACAAATCATGATGAAAAAGCGCAAGGCCAGCCAAAGAGTGTTTTGTCTTCGACTGTAAAGGAATCTAATCAGCCCACAAAACAGGTGCCAGAACACCTAGTTCCGCCTCTAAAGTTGTCATCATTATCTGCAATTGAATTGTCCATGTTTATGTTTAAATCAGAGATCTCTATAAATGGATCATATGTTGCTTCAGTGTTTTCTTATGCCTTTCAACAAATAGGGTGGAAATAACAAAACAACATTTTTGCTTCTAATCTGTATTCAATGTATTTGCAGATTTTTGTACCGGAGCGTAGTCCCGATCCAACTGATAACAGAACATCAACCACTATGGAGATTGAAGGAACAGATGTGGCAGTTGCAGCATCCAGAGAGCTTCCTGATGTACACGTGTTTAAGGAAGTTCAAAAAGAGTGGACTTGTGCTATATGTCAGGTAACCACAACAAGCAAAATAACCTTGAATATGCACCGTAAAGGGAAGAAACACAGGGCCAATGTTGAGGCACTGAAAGCAAGGAATGCGAAGAAATCCAGGTTCAAGGTGCAACATTTGTAATGTAAACTGCCCTGGACAGATCGACTTGACTTCTCACTTAAGAGGGAAAAAGCACTTGGAGCAGCTTCAAGTTACTAATGGGAAAAAATCATTCATCGGTAATAGTCGAATTATTTGCAATCTGTGCTTATTAACATATAAGTGTTTGCGAAGAAAACCATTTATTTAGTATGGCATCTTTGTTATATTTTCCGACATTTTCTTTTATACTGCTGTTCTGTTCTACTGCAGCCTCTTTAACAGGGGATTGGGATGCGGCCCAGCATGGCCTACACCGGCGATGGCTCCCATTTTTGAAGGTTCTCTTCCTCCGGCTACTGGTTGGGATTGAATGAACTTGTTTATCACATTTATTTTTAGATATGGAGTTGCAGACATTTTTGACTTGGTGTCAGCGTTTTTAATTTATATATGCTTTCTATAATTACGAATTTCGTATTATTTGCTTCACTTAATTTTAAGCCAATTCGTTAATGTTATCAGCAATGGTTTGTGTATATCGTCGACTGCCATGCCATCTAAATAGAAGCCTGTACATGATCATCTCAAAATGTAACTGACGTGTTTTTAACCAAAACTTTGTAATAAGCAGAAACAATAAAGACATTGAACTTGCCCATAAAAATGGAATCAACATGTAAAGAAATAAATTTTTTTTTAAAAAAAGAAAAGAAATAAAGGCTGACTTTTGACCCAGCTAAAGTTGAATCACAGCTATTAACTTTATTTTGGATTATGTTGAATTGATGTATTTGCATCAGCACCCAATACTAAATGTGAATTGGCACTGAAATAGGATTTCATTATGAGCTACCTGTTAAAAATGTACCAAAATCTAGAAATAACATTTGTGGTTGTATATGAGAATACTGCACTTACTCTAATAGGTGGCTTTTAAAGTCACAATTGGATAAAAATCCAATAAAGATCTTTATCGTATACGATGGTGATTTAAAAGTCACTTATATGTGAAAAAATTGTGTAAAGAAGTGGGAGTAAGTGTAGTATTATATATATATAAAGAGAATAATACAATCGTGAAGGCGGTGGTGGGCTTTTTTCCCAATACAAATGGGAAAAGAGGGAGAGGGGAGTGGTAGATGGGAAATGAAGTCTAATTTAGATTTGTTGGGGATACAATAAGCTACTACTGGATGCAAAAGTTGACACTTCTAACAAAATATTTAACACCACCAATATCATATTTTTTTTCTTCCTCCAAGAGTTGGTGGGTGGTCTTTTAATTTTTTACTTTTGACAGATTATGCATTTTTTAAGGTTTTTTCTTGATGTGGCAATGCTCATCGATCCTTGAATTTTTTATTGTTGAAAATTAGAAAAAAAAAAAAAAGGATCAAGAATTGATGGCACTATCACACCAATCCAATGAAACGAGAGTGGGATAATATGGTGTAGTATGTATGCGAGATGGACATTAGAATACAAAACAAACATTTATTTTCTTTTTCTATAATAATTTTTGCCTTCAAAATATGCACAACATCTACTTCTAGAATGTTAAAAAGATTATATTATATAATGTTTTTTTTAGTAAAAACTTTGCCTACCTGTAGATGTTTTAGCATTTTTGCAGTAATATTTTCAAAGTTTAAAAATTTGTAATGATGGGTCGCAAAGTTTGAAAACATTACAATACTACCAATCTGTTAGTATTTTTTGTTAAATTCTAGATTATGTGAAACTATCCCTATTTTTTTTTTTTAAAAAATAGAAATTTAAAAGCCACCCCACCTGACCCACAACTTGATTTCGATTTGACACCACTTGGTAACTTAAAAAAAAAAATGGAAAAGTCCACATACTTCTCTCAAACTTTAAATTATAACAATATCTCTCCAAACTATCAAAAATTATTAATATTTCCCTTGTGGCAAAATTACTCTTAATAAAATAAAAGGAAAAGTATAAAATGGCCCCCAAAACTACTAGCCTTTTGTAATTTAACCCCCAAAGTTTTAATTGGTATAAAGTAGTCCCCCAAACTACCAACCCTTATAAAATAGCCATTCCGTTAGTTGAAACTGTGAAAATGGATGAAAAACCCAAAACGACGTCGTTTTGGAATGCAGAGTTACTAAAATACCCTTGTTAAAAAAAAAAACCATTAGTGTCTTCTCCCATCATCGACGAAATCCAGGAGCCCAGCTAGCCGAAGACAATGCCGGAGTCCAGCCCAGCCGTCTCCGTGCTCCCCCTTTCTCTCTCCGGCGGCAAAGAACCAAAGCCAGAGAAGACGGAGAAGACCCAGCCCGAGAAGACGCTGAGATTTCGCAGAGAACCAGCCCGAGATTCGTCGGAGCCTAGCCCAGACCTCTCTGGTGCTCCTCTCTCTCTCTCTCTCTCACCAGCGGCAGAGAACCAAAGCCAAGATGGTGGTGCCCCTCTCTCTCTCCCTTTCTCTCTCACACAGACCAGCAAAGAGAAAAAATTCTCGGTCACCTGCAATCTCTGGTTGTAAAACCCAGATCAAGTTTCAATCTCTGTCTTTTTCTTACTTGATTTGGGTTTTACAACCAGAGATTGCAGCAATTTTTTGACACTAGATTTCAATAGATTTCAATTATTTGATCTGACTTTTTGGTGAGTCGATGACTGAGAATTTTTTTTCTTTGCTGGTCTGTGTAAGAGAGAAAGGGAGAGAGAGAGGGGCATCGGCATCTTGCTTTGGTTCTCTGCCGCCGCCGGTGAGAGAGAGAGAGAGGTATGGGCTGGGCTCAGGTATTTTCTCCAGCGAATTCTCGGGCTGGTTCTCTGTGTCTTCTCGGGCTGGTTCTCTGCGAAATCTCGACGGGTTCCGGCGTCTTCTCCGTCTTCTCCGGCTTTGGTTCTCTACCACCGGAGAGAGAAAGGGGGAGCACGGAGAAGGCTGGGTTGGACTCCGGCGTCGTCTCTGACGAGCTATAGCTGGTTTCGTTGATGATGGGAGAAGACGTATGGTTTGGGTTTTTTTTATTTTATTTTTTTAAAAAAAATTTTTAACAAAGGGCATTTTAGTAACTTTGCATTCCAAAACGACGTCGTTTTGGGTTTTTCATCCATTTTCACAGTTTCAACTAACGGAGTGGGCTATTTTATAAGAAGTTGGTAATTTAAGGAGTTACTTTATAGCAATTAAAACTTTGTAGGGCTAAATTACAAAAGGCTGATAGTTTGATGGGCCATTTTATACTTTTCCCAGTATTCAAGTCAATTCATCATGCTCAATCCCGTTGATTTTAATTAATTCTACATGGCTTATTGATTTTATGATCATTACGCTTCGAATTAGTCATTTAATTAAAACGTTCCGATCCCATATACAATCATCCTTGGAAGAACCGTCCTAATTAGGATGGATAAATATTGCAAAATAAATGTTAAAAAAAAAACTAGTCCCACTATACAAGTTGACTGAAATCCTCAGAAAGCAGCCTCGCTAATTCTTGGGATCCTGATAACAAATTAAGATTTAAGGGTATTGTCTTCTTTTATTATTATTTAATTATTGAAACGAGAATCTTTGCAGTTTCATTGATAATAAGATACAGAGCATGAATGTCTTACATCGCAGAGCATAAAAACACTAAAAAATCATAACCCAACGTTATGAGGTTACAACGTCATAGATACATTAATATAGTCTACAGATCTTGCATTTGCGTACTATCTATGACCTTATCTTTTTCTCTAATCTATGGTCCTATGTATGCACATATCTGTTCTTGGCAAACTAGATCTAAAACATAGGTAGCTATATTTTTCAACCTTTAGTTTTTGGCTGAGAGAAAATTCCTCACACCGATCTAATCCTCTTCACCCCATAGACCATTGATGAGGGCAGATTTAGAGAGAAGAAAACTCTTATTTAAAAACAAAAATACAAATGATCAACCAGCAAAAGCGGTCAAGGTGAAGGAGACGATGTGCACTAGTCGAAGTTGGCACGTGGTGGAGCAAAAACTGGTTGAGGAGAGTAGATCTAAGTGTGAAGACCTAGATCTAAAACCCCACCGATATTAAGGAGGAAATGAGCGGCGTATCACTGTAGAAGAGGCTGAAGTTGCTGGTCTAGTCAAAGAATAACTAAAAAAGAAAGATTGGAGATCATAAGCCTTATGCCTTTTGATTTAAGGGTGTTTTAATTATTATTGTACTATATACAAGTGTTTCAATCGTTCTAGAAACAGTTGAAGGTTGAATAAGGAAAGTCTTGTGTTGTTTTTTGTCAATGTTTCTCCAAGAGGTAGCCCAATCGGTTGTAAACCACGCCTTATAAAGCGCAGGTCACAAGTTCGAATCTTCTTCCCCCTACCTTTGTGTGGACATGTCAAAAAAAAAAAAAAACTCATTGCGAAAGAAATAATTAACAAAGACCGATTGAAACATTACCAAATTAAGTACGGACAAAGAATCATGAAATCAAAACAAAGCACGAGTTCCATAAAAATGAATTCATATTGAGAAAGTGGGATAGGTTCTCGAGATTAACGACGGAAAGAATATTATTAACGGGTATACCACTAAACTTCTGTTCAACACACGCCCGCCTCTTGTTAATCAGAGAGATTAATAAGAGAGTCGATCTCCAAGTATATATTATAATATGTTGGAATATCATTTTAGATCTACAAATAATATTTATAAATTTTAACCTAGTTTAATTATTTGATCTGCATTTTGGATCTCCAGCTAGTTGCAATAAGATTATATATACGGGCAAATTTAAAAGAAACAAGACTTGAGCAAGAGAAGCATTTGACTTTCTAATTAGGGGTGGTTATTAAATTTGTGTTCACTTTTTGGATTCAAATCGTGTCAAGGCATGCGTCTAAGGTAATATAGATCGATTATAACCTAACTTATTTAATTAAATGAGTTTATGTTGGGTTTACGAGTCACATTAACATCAAATTTAGTTATTATGTCGCGTGTTGGGTTTGGGCGTGACGATTTTAAAGTATTGATTAAGTGATTAAATTTATTACCAACTCATCAGAAAAGCTAAAGGTTTTAGGATTGAACCTTGACTCATTCAATCACCTCCCATTAAATTAAATATTCACTGTGTTGAGCTTTACCTATTAAAAGAGAGTCTGAGCTCACACATGAAAGGGAGTGTTAAAATATTTTAAGTGATTAAATTTACTTTTTTATATTAGCTTAAACTTTTAAGATAACTAATAATTTAATAGATACATGGATATAAAACTATATAGGTAAACCTTAACTTGACTCATTCTACTCGGTTTACTCCCTTAACAAAGGTTATTATACCATATATAACACTGGAGAGAATTCGGAGAAACATTATGATCTGGCTTAGCTCTCAATACTGACCCTAGGCCCTAGCTAGCTTGTAGTATATGATGTGAGACGATCCTTTTTCCTCTAAAATTAATCTAGAAAGACATACAATAATCAATATGTGACCACAATACAATGTACATAATATATAACCTAACATTTCTAGAAAACCCATCCTTAATTAATCACTTAAATCTTTAATTAGAATACATTCCAAAACCTACAATCTTAGCCATTCATCTAAAACTCCTCCATTTTAAAAGTACTCGTTGATCTCTAACGTAACATCCTTAATTAGTCAACATGTTTTGTGGTCCGCTTAAAATATATTTTCTGGACCTTGGCAACCAAGCAACAACCATATATCCTCCTCTTAGCCCACGCCTATAAATGAAGCTTGAATTTGTTTTTTCTCCATGCACACAGATCAAGCTCCCAAGAATTCTCCCGCGAAAAAGCCGCTTCTTTCTTGTTCCTCTTCCTCTTCTAAAAAATGAAGGTAAGCCTGATGATCATTACACCTACAATCATGCAAGTATATATGCAACACAAACGAGCGATTTACTTTATATATAGGTATAGAAAACATGCAGCAATTTAAAGCTTTGGGCATAGTAAACTAAATGGTATGCTTTTTTTTTTTTTTTATTTTTATTTTGTGGAGCAGCAAAAAATGGTTATCAAGGTGCAAATGTACAATGATAGACGCAGAACCAGGGCCATGAAGATTGCCGCAGCAGCAGATGGTACTTACATGCAAGCATCAAACTAAATACTTTATTTATTTATTTTTTAAAATTTAATAGGGTTAGTTAATCTTAATTAAGAAGAGTCGAGCAAGGTGCTTATAAAACATGTTTATTCTACCTACGAACAGGTGTGAGCTCGGTGGCAATGCAAGGGTCAGAAAAAGATGAGTTGGTGGTGAGTGGCGAAGGTGTTGACTCGGTGAACTTGACCGGCTCGCTAAGGAGGAAGCTTTGCTATGCGGCAATATTGAGCGTGGAAGAAGTGAAGGCAAACGCAGAACGGCCACTTCAGCAAGTTCGAGCAACGTTTTAGGGTTTCCAGCGTACTATCAATCATGTCAACCATTTCCCAAGTACTATGAAGTTGTCTACGACCCGTATCCAAATAACTGCTCCATCATGTGATCGATCGTTTGACCATTTCTGATTATTTGCAAGTACCCCTTCCCAAAACCTTTGTTTCTGTTGAGTTTTGTGCACTATATATATGGTCCTTCTAGTGTCACCTTGGAGCTAGCGTACGTGTTAATTTGAATATTCTTGTAAATTTTTAGATTGGTCTTTTGGCCAATGCCTGAAATAAAAAAATAAATAAGCTACTGTTTTAGCTTATTTCTGGTTCATTATTCAGAATATTGTTGACTATTGTAATTTCGTTGTGTTGAAATAGCCAAGTACAAGGAGGTTCCACCTCGATCGATCTCCCAAATCAGCTATATAGCTAAATAAAAACATAAGATTGTCCATATTCACTTACTTACATGCATGCATGGCTTGAAAGGAACCTTGAATGATTGAAGGTATAAACAGTACTACTACTCGAACTTTACACGTACATATATATATATATATATAGTTTGACTCTAAACATTTAATTATATATATCTCCATATTCTTATAATCTAATATCCAAAAGTATGAATTTTTGGGACCCTGAAGTTCATGGGAATCTAAATTCTCCTGAGTTATGTAGGGTTGGAGGGGGATCGATCGAGAGACTAAAGTTTAAGCATTACATGAATAAAAACATTTCAAACAACATGTTTTTATACATAAATATTATATTATTTTATGAACAAACTTGTAACAGGTCATTTTTTTTTTGAGAAAAGCCCTGAATCTCAATGTGAGATTTCGCAAGAAAAATCTGCATTTTTAAAAGATATTGCAAAACTGGTAGCTGGAATGGTTGCTGGACCCAACATAGTTGGGTTTGAGACTTGTATTGGGCCCGTTAAATGAGCCAATATTTTGGCAATAACCCATAGACCATTTAAAATGATTGACACACAATGAAATATGAACCGGGTCTAACCTGTTGGATTGGGTTGACAAATGAACCGGTTTGGAGAGCTTGACCCAGTGACCTGGTTTAGAAAACTGGTATTGGATTGGGTTGAGTATCTAATGATCCGGTTTAGAAAACCGGTATTGGATCAGGTCGAAGAGATTGCGACAGACGGTTGGGTGATCCCTGGAACGAGCATTGAAATATTTGCGAAAACCCACTTGGTGCGCCAACGACTAGAAGGTCGCCAGAAGGAGCACTGGAAAACGTCTTTGACGTTTATTGGTGGCCATATGGAAATGGCTTTGATACCAAGTTGAATATATTATAAAGCGGAAGAATTAAATAGAGAAAAGAGAGAGAGATGAAGCATAAGGACTACATTGTATTGAGTCTGATATTGATATGAATATAGAGGTCTCAATATATAGAGAGGTTATGAGTGATAAACAAGTAATCTAGACTAAACCTAGAATATATATAAGAAAACATAATTAACCTAGAATAATATTAAATATTTTAACAGTAAGACGTATGGCATTGTGATTTAAAAAGCACTTAATTTAAAATTGGAAAAAAAAAACCCTGCTATTTCAATAAGCAGACTAAATGTGCTTATTTGAAAAAGTATGAATTTAAATCAAAATCATAATTTCACTTAAAAAAATATTTGGGGCAGTATTTATTTATTTGGTTATGAAACCATAATTATATGCTAATGTTATCTAAATACTTAATTGATAAAAAATAATTCTTAACATATTTTACCAAACGTCTGTACGATTTTAAAAACACAATTTTTAAAATTACACTTATTAAAATTACACTCCCATGATATAACATGACATCTCTTTTATTTTTAAAAATGCAATTTTTAAATCGCACTTATCTAGCAAACAACTTATGACACAAATTTTTTTTCTTCTAATATTTACTCAATATAAAAATATAAGATTTGTTTTAAATAAAAGAGATGTCTGGGTCCTTCCATATATAGTTGCATTAGGTAAAATAATAAAGTATTATTATTAATATTCTTCCTGCAATGACTTTAGAATTTTTGTGCTTTCAGATTAGAAGCCAACCGAGCACTTGGAAGTTTTTCAATTAGTACGTAGTATATTGGTCCAGGATACACACGGAGGATTCTTCCAAATTAATCATTTTCATGATCAGTGCGCATAATTAGATAACTATATATTAACACTTGTTTCACGTTTCTACGGGAGTCAATTCCACTGTGTGGGCCCTTGTCTGACTTGTCAACCAGCCACCAGGACTGACATGTTATATCCTAAGTTAATTTGTTTGCTTTGTTCCTCGAACATTCTTGGGTATGATTAATTACTTAAGAGTACTGTTGTCCAAGGACGAAACCTCTCTCTACTAGGTTGGTGGAATGTGTTGCAATTATTGAAGCAACTTAGGAGATGCATCTCCTAGAAAGTTGTATAATGATATACAACCAAATTAATCATATGATTTGGTTGTGTATCATTATAGATGAGTTGGGTAAGAACTTTTGTAACCAAATAGGAAAAAGTAAATATTAGGACATTATTGGTAAAGATCAGTCGATTTATGATTTCGACTAATAAAGCGTAGTAAGTAATATATGTGAGACTTAATACTTATAAATATTTTATAAATCATTTATTATAATATGTAGATTTTTATCTTCTAAATATGATATCAGAGTTATAAAATCTCAAATAATCTAACTATTTGGACAGTACACACATGTGACAAAGCCCATGTGCATGGGACCAATTACTTACAATAAATAAATGATTAGCCAGCTTAAAATTTGTTTAAAATACATGAATTTTATATGAACTCTCTTGCAATATATGGCTTAAATTGCTGGGATTTCAATCCCTCTTCAAGGTTTCCATACAATAATTGACAATACCTTGCCACAATTATTGAAAGATATCCGATTAATTAAGTTTGATTCCCTCTATTTGAAATCAACAAGACAGTGGCCAATAATCTTTTTACAAGTGAATTTCTTGAACAGGCATCCTTACTCTTACATCCTACAATCTTAACCATTCATCTTTTAACTCCTTTTGAAGGTACACATGTGAGTCACGTGGTGGGACCAACATCCCGGGCCAGTCAAAAAAATATAGTTTTGCGATCCGCGTAAAATGTACTTTCCGGGGACTTGGGCACAGCCAATAATCATCATCGTCCTCTCTTATCCCACGCCTATAAATGGACCTTCCATTTATGTCTCCATGCACACACAGATTAAGATAATTATCAGACGAAACCCGCTGCTTCCTGCTTGATTATTGCTTCCTCCTAAAACATGAAGGTAAATCTTTTTTACACCATGAACGCATTAATACAAGTGCTTTCTCAAAGTTGATCACCTAATTAATTACAGTGTGTCTTTTATCTCATGCTGCAGCAAAAAATAGTTATCAAGGTGCATATGAGCAGTGAAAAATGCAGAAGCAAGGCCATGAAGATTGCCGCAACAGCAGATGGTACTTACCATGCTTCAAAATCTTTTTTTCTTTTTATCGGGTTTAAAGAATTAGAGTACGCACTTGATCGAGGTGCTTATAATATATACTATATATATGTTTATTCTACGTACAGGTGTGATCTCGGTGGGAGTACAAGGGTCAGATAAAGATCAGTTGGTGGTGAGTGGCGAAGGTGTTGACTCGGTTAAGTTGACCCGCTCACTAAGGAAGAAGTTTTGCCCCGCCACCACCATATTGAGCGTCGAAGAAGTGAAGGAAAAAGGAAATGAGCCAAAAAAAGTGGAGACAAATCCGGAAGTTCATAGTTTTAGCTTCCCACAGTTTCCAGTGTATTACCAACCACCCAACTACTATCATGAAGCCGTCTACGATCCGTATCCAGATAACTGCTCCATCATGTGATCGTTGATCTCCTCCCTCCCCTTCAAAGTTCAATCAATCTCCCCAACATGCATCCTTTGTTTCTGTTAAGTTTGGCGCATTATATATATATATATATATATATATATATGTGTGTGTGTGTGTGTGTGTGTTGATTCTAATGTGACCTTGGAGCGCGTTAGAATATATATTCTTGTTGTTTTTGGATTAAAGGTCTTTTGGCCAATGGCGGATCGAAATAACAAATAAGCTAGTGTTTTAGCAACTGCTTTATATTATAGTTCAATATTATTTAGATTAATTTGTTTAATCGTTTAAAAAAATAAAAGAAAGTTGCTTGAAACACGCTAGATCGACATCGTATAAAATGGGTGTAATAAATGATTTCCAACATCTGGCTAATAGCCGTCACGTGAGTTCGGCTTTCCCAAATTAGCTAGAAATACACCAAAACAATATTGGTCCGACGAACTTGTAATGCCAATATTGGATTCGATCAGTGATGGGCTTTCTAGGCTTAACTATATAATCATATTGCACATATTTATGAAAGGAAGAAAAAAAAAATAGTATAAGAGACGGAGACATATATAAATGAGATGGAGACATAAATACCTAAAACCCTCCTAGGGTTTGAACACTTTATTATTATTATTATTTTCCCTTAGGGTTTGATTTATATCATAGGAGGCACCTCTAGTTTTTACAATGACAAAAATAGTATCTCCATTAAAATTCCGTCCAAAATTTAATGGAACATACGCCATGTCAACACTAATCATTAATTGCCACGTTCCATATAATTACTTTAAAAAAAAATATATTAAAAAAAATATTTTTTCAAAAAAAAAAAAAAAATTGGGGTGGTCGTTGCCACCCCCATGAAAAAACTCTCCTTTCTCTCTCTATTGCGAGCCCAAGAAAAGAAAAGGCAAATCCTTCTCTGCAGGGACAAGGAAGCCTTCATTCTCTGCAAGAGAAAGGAGAGAGTTTTGTCTTTGGATTGTAGTGTCACGCGGCGCAATGAGAAAGAAAGGAGTTTTGCCCAGTGAAGAAATAGCAAGAGAGGAAGGAAAAATTCTGGATGATCACAACACTACAAGAAATAAGCTCATTAGCTTATTTATTTTTTATTTTTTTCCTATACTTTTAGTTACTATATATATATTTGAAGGTATGAAGGGCTATATTTATAATTTATTTTTAAAATATTTAAAAAAAAAATAAATGAAGGTATATAGTTTTTTTTTAAAAAACTTTAGTTGAAGGTATAAATTAAAACTTTAATTTTTTTAAAACTATATATATTTGAAGGTATGAAGGGTTATATATATTAATTTTTTTTTTTAATTTGATCCTATATCACGATCAATCGAACTAATTTCCTAGGATTGATCGGATGATCGATTGATCATTTGATCATATCACGATCAATCCAACTAATTCCCTAAGATCGATTAGATGATCGATTGATCATTTAATCATATCACGATCAATCGAATTAATTCCCTAGGATCGATCGTATGATCGATTGATCATTTGATCATATCACGATCAATCGAACTAATTCCCTAGGATCGACCGGATGATTGACTGATCATTTGATCATATCATGATCAATCGAACTAATTCGCTAGGATCGATTAGATAATTAATCGATCAATTGATCCTATCACGATCAATCGAACTAATTCACTAGGATCGATCAAATGATAGATTATCACGATCGATCATGATCAATCGATTATTTGATCATATCATGATCAATCGAACTAATTCACTATAATTGATCGGATGATTGATCGATCATTTGATCCTATCACGATCAATCGAACTCATTCGCCATGATCGATCGGATGATCGATCGATCATTTGATCCTATCACGATCAATCGAACTAATTCGTCAGGATCGATCGAACTAATTCATTAGGATCAATCGGACGGTCGATTAATCATTTGATCATATCACGATCAATCGAACTAATTCACGAGGATCAATTGGATGATCGATTGATCATTTGATCATATCACGATCAATCGAACTAATTCCCTATGATCGATCGATCATTTGATCCTATCACGATCAATCGAACTAATTCGCTAAGATCGATCGATCATTTGATCATATCACAGTCAATCGAACTAATTCATTAGGATCGATCGGATGTTTGATTGAACACCTGATCCTATCACAATCGATCGAATATCCAATAATTTATATAAAAAAAATAATGACATATTATCGGGGCTAATATGACTCAGTTTAGTTGACGTTCATAGTTAGATTATCAACATCAACCTGTAGAGATCGACGTTGATAGTTTAACTATTACTTTTTTCTTTTTATTTTAATTGTTAATAATTTATATTAGTCTATTAAAATTAAGTCCTATAGAAAAAAATAAATAATTTTTTTTTGGGTTATAATTATAATTTTGTTTTCTATTTTTAATATATATATATATATATATATACACAATTTTTTAATTTTTAGATATATATTATTTATTTTCAATTGAACTTGATGTGTTTTTTTTTTTAAAAAATTTTTTATGAATGACTATTAGAGTCCACTTTTAGTGGATGCTAATAATCTTAATTTTATTTTTTTATATTTTTTGAGAACCCTATTAGCGTCCATTGAAAGTGGACGCTAGATATATATTATTTATTTTCAATTGAACTTGATTTTTTTATTTTATTTTGTTATTCATGCCCATTAAAAAATCATATAAGCCTATCAAATTTTATATATATATTTTTTATAGTTTCTTTTTTTTTTTAAAATATATATACCATTTTTTAATTTTTAGATATATATTTAATTTTTTATGTTTATTTTTTTAATATTTTTTATTTTTTGAGAAGACCATTAGTGTCCACTTTCAGTGGACGCTAATAGTCCTTGACTTTTTTTAAAAATATTTTTTTGATAAGTGTATTAAAGTAGTCCTTTACCTTTATTTATTTTTTTTAATGTTTCAACACTATTAGCGTCGACTATTATCGACACTGATAGTTTTATTATTTTATTATTTTTTATTTTTTGGTAGGACTTCAGTGGATGCTAATACCCATTTTGTTTTGTTTTTCAATCTTTTGGTAGGACTATTAGCGTCCACTTTCTGTGGATGCTAATACTCCTTTTGTTTTTTAAAAATTTTTTTTGGTAGGAGTATTAGCGTCCACAAAATGTGGATGCTAATACTCGTTTTGTTTTTAAATATTTTTGTAGGACAATGTGGACGCTAATACTCGTTTTGTTTTTAAATTTTTTTGTAGGACTATTAGCGTCCACTTTCTGTGGACGCTAACTCCTTTCGGTTATTTTATTTTTTTGGTCAACCTATTAGCGTCCACATAAGTGGACGCTAATACCCCTTTTGTTTTGTTTTTGTTTTTTTTTTTTTTTTTTTAATTTTTTGGTTAGACTATTAGCGTCAACATAAAGTGGACGCTAATACTCATTATCAGAGTCGACTTTCAAAGTCGACGCTAATATTTGAGTATTAGTGTTGACTTTGATGTTGACGCTGATAGTGCCGACGCTGTTGACTGAATTTCTTGTAGTGTGAAGCAAAATTTGGGAGAAAAAATTCTAGAGGAAAAGTTATGGAGGAAAAATTCTGGACGATTTCGATTCACAGGCCTGAATTCCTGACATTTCTCCGTTTGGGTTTTTAAATCATTGCAAAATTTCAAAGAATCACCCCTTGGGCTCCTTAGGGGCCAGTGGTCGAGCCACCCCCATTCGGCCGTGGGGTGCCTCCCTGCCCCCAAATCGGCTAGATGGAGTGGCCTGTCCACCCCATGGCCAAAGCAAATGGCCAAGGAGCCACCCCAAATAAATTTTTTTGTTTTTTGAAAAAAATATAATTTTTTAAATCAAATAAGTAATTATATAACATGTGGCGGTTAGTGATTGATGTTGACGTAGTGTTCCGTTAACTTTTGGATGAAATTTTAACAGATGAACTATTTTCGTCTTTATGAAAATTATAAATACCTCATGTAATACAAATCAAACCCTAAGGAAAAAAATAAAGTTCTCAAACCCTAAGAGAGTTTTAGGTATTTAACCCACACACACACACACACACACACACACATATATATATATATATATATGTATGATAGAAATCATAAAGTAGAAATATAAATGCAGAAATATAAAAGAGCAAGAGAAAAGAAGACAAGAGACACAAGATTTAAGGTGGTTCAGTTTAAGACCTACATCCACGCATTAAAGCCCTATAGGCTACATATTGATTTATTTAGTGAATATATTGTACATAAGAGGCATCCTTATATAGGAGCCAAAGGAGAGAAAGACTTCATGTTTTTCTAATATAGGACAAGCCTTAGGTGATGCTTATTTATGTGAGCAAGTAACAAGAGATTTCTTAACAGTAAGCAATGTGGGACAAGCCCACATTACTATTCTCTAACTATATATATATAAGCTTAGAGAGGAGTTACTTGATTACGAGGTGTCGTAATTACTCAAAATGTTCTCCTATTATTTTTTTAGTCTTTTTTAAGATGACAATATAAAATTATAGAGTTATAGAATTAAAGAATTTATTCCGTTTAATTAAATAGATTAAATTATAACTAATTTATATAATTTTATATCCATATATTTCTCATGTCTGGACACAACCCATATGGTTAACAAGGAATGATGAAATTGAGAGTCCTTTGGCATGTACGTAACACATGGTCAAGTAGTAATCAAGTGCGTGGGCGTGTTGTAATGGCCGGGCAAGCATGGGGTCGAGGAAGACTGGCCGGTTCCTTGAATATGAACCATCTCAAGTCCTTGAAAAATCTATATGGTTATTTTTGTCTTTTTACTAGCTTTGGGGGATATTAATGATGCTGCTGCCATGTTTAGGAGAGTAAGGAAAATAGTTGAGAAAATGAAGAATTTGGTAGAGATTAAATTTTGGGAATAATGTGCAGGGAGAATAGATATTAGAAAGCTTAGAGTTGTAAGGTATGACAATGCTTCAGGAAGAAGCAGGCTTGTGGGTGTTTTGTTTTTGTGGCTTTTTTTTTTTTTTTTAAAAAAATCACTCGAGGTAATTTGATAGTAAAAGAGTATATGACATATGACCTCAAGCAGCGAAGGATTTTTTGTCCAAAAGATCCCGTTGATTTTAGATCATGTCTCCCGTCATAAATTTGATAGACACCATTTTGCCCGTTGAATGACTTTTGGCGATCATTTTTCAAATTTACTATTCAATCAACGGCTTTGAAATTTGTCTCCAGAATCCTTCCTATAAATTTAGGTCCCTTTTAAGTTGAAATGCAAGTCTTCTAACCAAAGTTTTCACCTATGATCTTCCTATAATATTTTCTCATGTACTGAAACTCAAATTTTCTTCGAGTTTGATTTTTTTTTCTCATTTATCAAAAGAAAGATGCAGCATTATGAATTGATTCATAAAAACCAACTTTTTATACTCTCATAGTAAACCATTAAAGCAAGATTATCTTTAATCATGTATTGTAGAAGCAAGATAATAACGCTTCTCAAGCTAAATATCTCTCTTTTCTTAGTAATCTTACATGACAGAAGATAGAGAGTTAAATATCTCAGGCTAAATATCTCTCGGGGTGAAAATCTTCTTTATGAATGGATTTGTCATAAAAAACACTCGTTGGTCAAACTTTCTGCTATAAAATATATTACCACAGAAAAATAAACTAACCTGACACAAAAACCGTCAAAAGATGTCTCAAAATGTGCACAAATAGTACATCAATTAGTAGTATATCTTAATAGGTCCATATAACCTACATGATCTTTATACAGTCTCAGGGATAAAGCCTTAGGAAAAGGGTCTGCAACCATTAGTACAGTATTGATGTACTCAGTTGAAATCTTATGTTCATCACATTTCTCTTTTACGTCAAGATATTTTACATTAGATAACTTGCCATTTTTTATTAAGGAAACATCTGCTACATTATCAAAAAACATTTTTATGGGACTCGAAATAGAGTCCACAACTTTTAGTTACAGGCCAAATGTTAACAGACAATTCAAGGTGAAAGTATTGGTGTACTGATGCAAATATATCAATTCAATATAATCCAAAATGAAGTTTGTCAGCTATGTTTCAACTTTAGCTGTTGCAATCACCAGAATAAAACAAACACATTCAGTAGATTTTCAATCCAGTGCCTTTATGTTCATCATATTTACTGCAACAACCACAATGGCTTTTCTCTATGAGGTGAAATGAATCACCAACATGGCTCAGGCTGCCCTACCATCACCACATCCATCAGTAACTTTAACCCGAGCCAAGTGTTTTTTCCCATTAAGGTGAGAAGCTAAGTTGACCTCTCCAGTGCAGCTTATATTACAGATGTTGCACCTGAAAGTGGAATTCTTCACACCAATAGCTTCATTCTTTACATTCTTTTCTGGCACCACTTTTGTGGGCTGATCAGACTCCTTTGCAGTTGAAGACGAGACACACTTTGGCTGGCCTTGTTCCTTTCCCTCATGATTTGTAATAGTGCTTCCTTTCAATCCATTTGTGGATTCTATCTTTTGTGGCTTCTCAATTGGCTGGCAAGTTTTCTTTGCAGTTGAAGCTGGGGCAATGTTTGGCTGGTTCTTTGCTTTCAAAGCCTCAAAATTAGCCTTATGTTTCTTCCCTTCAAGGTGTATATTCAAGGTTTTTTCGCTTTTAGTGGTAAACTGACATATAATACAAGTCCACTCTTTCAGAACCTCCTTAGACATGTGTACATCAGGAAGTTCAGTGGCTGCTGCAACTGCCACATCTGGTCCTTTAATCTCCATAGTGGTTGATGTTTTGTTATCAGTCTGATGGAGGCTAGGCTCTGCTACAACCAGATGTGGCACCACTTTTGTGGTCTGATCAGACTCCCTTGCAGCTGAAGACGAGACACTCTTTGGCTGGCCTTGTTCTTTTTCCTCATGATTTGTAATAGTGCTTCCTTTCAATCCATTGGTGGATTCTATCTTTTGTGGCTTCTCAATTGGCTGACAAGTTTTCTTTGCAGTTGAAGCTGGGGCAATGTTTGGCTGGTTCTTTGCTTTCAAAGCCTCATAATTAGCCTTGTGTTTCTTACCTTCAAGGTGTATATTCAAGGTTTTTTCGCTTTTAGTGGTAAGCTGACATATAGCACAAGTCCACTCTTTCTGGACTTCCTTAGACAAGTGTATATCAGGAAGTTCAGTGGCTGCTGCAACTGCCACCTCGGGTCCTTTAATCTCCATAGTGGTTGATGTTTTGTTATCAGTCTGATGGAGGCTAGGCTCTGCTACAACCAGATGTGGCACCACTTTTGTGGGCTGATCAGATTCCCTTGCAAGTGAAGACGAGACACACTTCGGCTGGCCTTGTTCTTTTTCCTCATGATTTGTAATAGTGCTTCCTTTCAATCCATTGGTGGATTCTATCTTTTGTGGGTTCTCAATTGGCTGACAAGTTTTCTTTGCAGTTGAAGCCGGGGCAATGTTTGCCTGGTTCTTTGCTTCCCAAGCCTCAAAATTAGCCTTGTGTTTCTTCGTTTCAAGGTGTATATTCAAGGTTACTTCGCATTTAGTGGTAAACTGACATATAGCACAAGTCCACTCTTTCTGGACTACATCTGGTCCTTTAATCTCTGTAGTGGTTGATGTTTTGTTATCAGTCTGATAGAGGCTAGGCTCTGCTACAACCATCTACAAATACACTAAAGGCGGATTAGAAGCAAAATTGTTGTTTTGTTATTTCCACCCTATTTCCGTTGAAAAAGCATAAGAAATCCCACTGCCAAAAAGAACACAAGACAGAAGCAACAATAAATATGATCCATAATTAACATTATAGAGATCTCTAATTAAAAAATAAACATTTTTTAATTAAGGCTCTGTTTGTTTCGCCGTAAAATGATTTATGAAAAATATTTTCCGTATTTACGGGTGTTTGGCCCAACGTAAAATAATAGTCAACATAAAATCTTTTCCCTTTGACCGAAAATGGTTTACAGTTCAAAAACCATTTTCCTTTATTAATTTTGGAAAAATGGCTTACATTTTTCCCCAGACCCGACGCCTCTCCATTTTTCTTTCTTACACATTTCCTCCACTCTCTCTCTCTCTCAAGCTCATCGAAAATCTTTCGTCTTCTACGCTCAACCAAAACACCGTCCATCCTGAGCTTCTCTCAGAGCTGGCATAGATCTAGAGCTTCTCTCTCAGATCCTGAGCTTCTCTCTCTCGTCTCTTTGCAACTTCTCCAAGACTATCTTTCGGCTGGCTTGCATCTAAGGTACTTTTTCTTGATTTGTTGGGTTTGATTGAAAAATTGTTGTGCTCTATTACATTTTCTTGGCCTATTGTGTTGGATTGAAAGATTATTGTGCTCTGTTGGGTTGGATTGTTTGGTGTTTGCTTGGCCTCCATGGTGAAATTGTGATTGAATTGGTTGCTCTATTTTGACCGAATTAGTGTAGAATTTTGATTTCTTTCCTCTATTTCTGTTGAGTCTTTCTTGGCTGATACGGGTTTGAATTTTGGAGCTTTGGTCTTCAGTGAGGTTAGTGGTTTCGGTTGTTTTAAAATTTTGGCTTTTGGTTTATGGTTTTGATGATTTTGGGTTTGGGTTTAGATGTCGTTAAAATTGTTTGTGTTTAGGTGCTGTTAAATATAGACGAATTCTATTATGAGAATATGTTTCAACCGAATAACCCACCTTTTTTCACACTTCAACGTTTCTCACTCTATTTGGTTGTTGAGAAAATGGGAGAAGGAAAGAATTTGGAGACGCATGTAGGTTTTTCTAACTATTGAAGAATGCTTTTTTCTTCCAAACATCTGGATGTTGGGATTTTCACTTATCTGCCAGCTCTAGAAATTGACAGAAACTCATTTTATATCATCATATACGTAGAGACGTTGTTTGATGAAATGCTTGTGAGAGACGTTACTTGAAACAATGATGATTTCAGGTTATTTCCAACTTCTCGAATGGGTTTGGGGTTTAACCCATTTGAGAAGCCGTACCATATAAATGAAGAAGTCAATCAACTATAGAAGATTAAAATATTTGTTCACAAATTTGTCCAATCTTTCACATGCCAACAAAAGTTCCAAAGACCTGGGCCATTTCTCATACCTTTGATATCAGAAGTGTTCTTTTTTGCACTTAAAGCCCCTATTGTTTGATATTTTTTGCTTTGTTTCCTCTTCTGTTAGTTTTCTATTTTTGAACCCTACATACCCTTGGGTAGAGTCTAGTATGCTTGTGCCAAGTTTTTCAATGGGGTTTTCAATAAGGTTGGACAACTTTTTCAAAAGCCATGGAAATTAGAATTTGTGTATTATCTATGTAGTAAGATGCTAATTAACTTAACTTTGATGGTAGTTCACTAGCGAAAATAATGTAATATTTTGTGGTTGAATTTGAATTAATAGTAATATTTATGATTGAACTTTTATCGGTAATTTAAATGTATTGTTGAATGCTATTTATGACTCTCTTAAATTGAAATTATATTATTATTGTTAGTTAATTTGTATATTTTAATTAAACATAATTTTTAGTTTGATTTTTTAAATTATTGTATATTAACATTTTTATGTTGTGATTAAAAATTACATTTTATAGGTTAATATGATTAAATGAAAATATAAATTTTTTTTTGTGATTTTCCGTGCGTGCGCCAAACGCCAGAAAATGTTTTGCCTAAGTGTTTCTCCTGTATACTTCCTATGCACTTGGATGCACCCTCTTGCAATTTAATGGGAAAAAAAAAAAAAAAAATACAAACCCATGGACAATTCAATAGCAGATAGTGATGACAACTCTTTACCAACCAATGATACAAAAGGTCATTCCTTTGGGGCATTGCTCTTAACAGTTATGTTCATTGCCACCTCCCTAATGACTAAAATAAAAGAACCAAAAAGAAAAAGAAAAGAGAACAAGTGATCTCCTAGTTTCCTATACAGTCCAAGCATGCTCCAAAATTGTTAACCACTCAATTCCATGTCATTAACCCACAACTTCTAAGCATTCAAAGACCTATCACCATGCATATAATTATTTTAGTACCCTTATAAAAAATATTGGGTTATCCACAAGAAATTTACATGAAGCTGAAAAAATAAACTTCCACTTAAATATAAAAAGAAACCCTACCCCTTTGGCTGCAGGCACTTCCTTCTTCTCTATTACTTCCACAGCTTCATTATCTTTCTGCACAATATTAGGTTCTTTGCTGTGTGACTGCATCAAGAGAAAAAAAGTGGAGATCAGCTCTTAAGAAATTAAGTAAATACAATTGTGTATTTCTCATAAGAACATTCTTCACATATTTTCTTCTTCAACAAGAAAATATCAACTTATTTAGGAAAACAGAAACTCCATCAACAATTGCTGAAATAGTAAATGCTTTATTGCTAAGAGTAATGTTGGATACCACATTTTTATTCCATAATTATTTCATAATGCTGACGAGATAGTCCTAACCAACCCTTAGATCAGTCATTGGTAAAAATAAAAAATAAAAAAATCCAAGGGTTGGTTGAGACTGCTACATCAACATTGTGGGATAGTTGTTAGATAAGCATTAAATGTGGTACATAGCATTACTCTATTGCTAATATTCTTCCCACTCTTTGGGATGGCACTCATCTGACCAGTAATCATAGTTAATGTTCTTGTTGCATCAGCAAAATTAAAAGCTTTACCTGCTCCACTTCTTTCTTCTCTGTAGCTGCAATAGCTTTGATCTCTTCCACGTCAACATTAGGCTTTCTGGTCTTCAACTGAAAAAAGAAAAAGAAAAAGACAAATGCAAATTGTAGAGAGAGAGAGAAATTCTCATTACTCATTGTCTGACAAGCAATGAGATCCTATAAAAATAAAATATAACTACAATAGGGAAACAAAACTTAATCAGATTTGTGTATCAGTCCTATGCCATCCAATTATGAATACTTTTATATTTGAATGTTTATTCCAACATATCTAATGCAGAAAACTGATTTCATACTAAAAAGATTATATAAAATTTTGATACAACACACTATTATCTGGCCTCTAACACAGTGACAGACCTAATTTCCATGTAGTCCATACCTCGTTAGCAATGAGTTTCTCGAGAGCTTCAGGTCCATTCTCTTTGATATATTTCTCTGCCTCAGCTAGAAAGTGATCTCTCTTGTGAAAGAGCACCATCAACTTATTGAATGCATCAACAATAACTTGTGGGTTGATAGAGAGGTACGGACGAACAAGGTGATTATAGACGTAAAAAGAACCATCAAAGTAAGGTATAACCAGCATGCAGATGATCATTAACTTAATATGAGGCCAGAACTGTATCCTGACAATTAAAAATGATAAATGCAAAATATGAACAGGACATATCATACACATGTATTTGCAAAAGACGAAGAAAATTGCAATAATCTAGTCAAGCCAACCACTAAAAAAATATGATTTAGTAGAGCAGGCTAAACACATTGGGAAAGAATTCTGAAATTCAAGAAGCCCAACCTCCAGGCTATATTTTAGTGAGCTTTAACTGGTACCCATGAACATGAAAAGGATATCTAATTTCACGAATTTTTGCTTCACTCGAATACTTGTGGACAGGACCAGGTATCATGCATATGTAGGGTATCAGATCCCATAATTTTCAAGAAATTTGACATGGGGACATAGCTATATGTGTCTCAAGTTGCTACTGAGCATCTATTATTCTATGTTTTGAGTTTTGCTTGGGCATATCCCAGAATCATAACCAAAATAAAAAAAACAAATAAAGTACGAATAAGTGTACATGAATTTCTTGAAAATAATAAATGAAAAATCTCCTAAAGGTTCTCCCATTTGCAATTTCAATCTCTTTTCCTTAGTTAACTGATAAGTTCTAATCTGTCACGTAAGTGTCCAACAAATAATTGGCTTTACTTCTATATACATCCACTTAAAATAAAACTCTTTTAAGTTTGTGAAACATATATATATGATCTCAAGTTGTGTGTATAATCCAGACAAGGCCAAATATGTGTGCGTATTGTGTGTTACTTAGCATCTGAAAAACGCTTAATACTTCTTTAGATTTGATCAAAGAATATTCAGACAATTTAGCCTCTGGCTGCAAATCATTGTTAATCCCTTTTTGGCAAGCAGATTTGGCAAAATTTCAAGCTCTGAATTCACCATATATACACTACAGTGATTTTTGATTGTTCAGAATAATTAGTGATATCCCCTGTTTAGTTTCACTAGTTCTTAAATTTTTCTACCGTTACTACTGATCAGTTTACAAGCACTTAAAAAGTGGCTGCCTTTCTTTTCTTTTTTCTTTTGGTAAATAGTGGCTGCCTTTCTTCCTTTCTTAAGCACTAAGACAAAAGATCATCTTAGCATTTTTTTTGCTTTCCTTCCAATCATGCTTTCCAAGGATTACATGAAGTGATAAGCAAGCAAACTCGCAAAATCTCCAGAGACAGTATTGACAGGAAAATGAAGAGAAAAATTGAATAAATTTACACCCACACTCCACCAAAAAAAAGAAAAAAAGAATGAAGGGTAATAGAGTTATTACCATTGAAGGAGGTTCAAGAAAGAATGCTCAAAGAGTGAAACCAAAGAGAAGGAAATCCAATATGTGACCAACTTCTGAGTCTCCCAATTTGAATTGGTTTCAATTGCCCGGATCGAAGCACATCTGTTTAGGAAATATGGAGTTTATAAATTATCATCTTCATCCACCAAAAAGTAAAATAACATCGATGAAACAAGAGGGAAAATGCATTCTTCTCCAATAACTAAACAACAAAGAACTTTACATTATCAACAAAAGGCAGAGAATACCCCAAAGCAGAGTGAGAGAGAGAGAGAGAGAGAGACTTACAGAGGATAGCCCAAAGCAAGGAGAGGCCTGAAAGCAAAGCACAAACAAAAGGCAGAGAATATTTAGACACCCACAACTTCTTCTTCATGAATCCAGACCTTCTAAGCAAGAACTTTACTATATATCTTGATTATCATTAAAACAAAACATATGTGAAAGAAATGAATGTGAAATTTCAAACATTTTTATACACAGAAATTAATTTTTCTTTTTGATCGCTTGGTAATGAGAAGAATCCATACCATGCAATAACATCAAGGAATTTCAGCGCAGATTTGAGGATGGCCACTACACTCATGTTGAAGTTCACGTCTGTTAAGTTGAATCTCCAACGCTTACACAACTGAAGATGGAAGATGGAAGACGGAGAGAGAGAGAGAGAGAGAGAGGACAACGAGAGGAAAAGAAGTAAAAGCAGTTCAAGAGGAAAGTCAAGCAGTCGCTATTTAACGTACTATGATGATACATTTCAATATAAGTGGGACCCAAGGTCCAAGATGTGGGCCACTTGAGAGTTGAGAATAAGATGCACGGTCTGGTTGAACTGAAGCATTTTGGCACTAAATGCACCAACCACGCGTGAGGTTCATGTAACTTTTAATTATATTTTATGTACTTTTAAGGATAAGTCTATTGAAAACATCATCTCCATTTCAATTTTTTTTTTAGTGCATTTTGGAGGAGAGTGCATAATACACTATCATCATCAAAATTTTTGGATAATATTATCCTTCAAAATATATTAAATGAAAAAAATAAAAAGATTTTGAAATGAAGAGAATCTTAATTCAAAGTCTATACTCTCAAACATTTAATTTGGACAATATTCTCTTAATGACAAAAATATCTTTAATAAAATTAAAATAAAGATTTTAAAAAAATCAAATAAACAAAACTACAAATTTTGAAAAAAATAGAGTGGATTTTTATTATTTTTTAAAAAATTGTTTTTCTTAAAGAAAAAAAAAATTTAAAATTTTTGTTTTTATTTTTCGAATTTATAAGAGTATTTTTGTCTTATTGACAAAAATTTATGGTCATTTTTGTCTTTTTGCTTGCCTTGAGAGAGAGACTGTCAATTTTTTGGTAGTTTGGAGGACATTATCTCAATTGAAAGTTTAAAGAAAGGGTTGAATATTTCATTAGTACCTGGGTATGCAATTTTTTATTTTACTTTTCACCTAAGGTTCCAAAATAGTCACAAATGGTACCTGACTTAAGAGAAAAACAAACTTAGTACCTTTATTAAGTTCTGTTACACTTCGTCACACGTGTCACCATATAAAAATGTCATGTGTCCTAAAATTTTTTTTAAAAAATTTAATAAAATAAGAATAAAAAAAATCTTGGGGTGCTCGGGCACCTAATTTTGGCCAAACGGCTTGGCCACCCAATTTTGGTTATGAGCCACCCTCAAGGTCGGTATAGAGGTGGCCAAACCACTTCCAAGGGCCTTGGGTATGGGTCCCCGGTGACCAAAATGGGGGTGGTCGGCCACCCTCATTAGCCAAAATGGGGTTGGTAGGCACCCCATGAATTTTTCAATTTTTTTTAGGTTTAGTTTAGTTTAGTTTTTTTATTTTTTTTTTTTAATTATTTTCGGACACGGGGCATTTCACTGTAACGACATATGGCATTCCATTAGTTTAAGTTAACCAAACCTAGCGGAGTTATTAAGATAGCCTTTTCCCATAAATTGGGTATCATTTGTAACTATTTTAAAACCCTAAGTGAGAAAAAAATAAAAAACTGCAAAGCTAAGTACTAATAAAGTATTTAACCCTTAAAAGAGAACATTGTTTTGTTTTTAAAATAATTGGGTACCCTTCATTCATTTAGAGAAAAAAAGAATACAAGAGTCATAGCTCTATAAAAAAAGAACATTAAGCCCTGAAAGAGCAATATTAGAGATACAAGTTGAAATCTCCTCAATTCAAATATTATCCATGACAAACATTGACGCTTTCTTCGCCAACCTGTGAGCCGCTCCATTTGCTTATTGCTTGACACGGAAAATCTTCCATTGTCGAAGAGTTCTTAGCACTATCTTGGTATCCTCTACAATGTGCCCGTACCAGATCCAATTTTGCTCTCTCTCCCCAATTGCCTTAACCACCGATAGTGAATCTCCTTCCAAAATAATCTCATAGAAGCCTAGGTCAAGACAAAGTTTTGCTGCATGTGGAGCAGCTAGTGCTTCACCCGTTGCTGGTTCATAGACTACCTGTATGGTTTTGCTTTGGGCCGCTAGTACACCTCCTTCATCTCTAATAATCACTCCTATTCCCATACATTTTCTTTCCGTGCAGATAGCGACGTCCCAATTAGCTTTAAAAAGACCAAACTGAGGTTCCTTCCATTTCGTTCTTGTCTCTTACTTCACTCCCTTTCATCTACCTGGTTCGGCTTCTTTGCATTTGCCTGTATGAATTGCAACAAGCCCTCCCTAGCCAGGTTAGCAACAATGTTTGGATGAGTAAACTCACCCCCATGCACGACTGAGTTCCGCCGCTGCCATATTCCCCATAACATTTGAGCTAATAGATTTAGATCCTCCCCATTTAATAATACCAACATCTCCTAAAAAAAAAATCCAGGAAATCACAATAGCTCCTTTCACACTTTTGAAGCTTACGACTACTAGTACCTCACACATCTTGCTCCGATGGACATGCCCAAAGGATGTGATGTACCATTTCTCTCTCACTGCAACAGAAAATGCAAAGTCTTCATCAAGAATACCTCTTCTTCTTAGATTATCTTTTGCAGGTGGAATGTTTTTGCAGGCTCTCCACCAAAAAACTTTGGATGATTTTGGAACTTTTAAGCCCCAAATTGTCTTCCAAATCGCTTGCCCTTTACCTTGGTTTGAACTCTCACCTTGCTTCCTATCATGTTGCTCCTTCTCAAGGTGATAAGCATTTTTTACAGAGAATTCCCCAGAGCTTGTAGGATGCCAGATCATTTTGTCCATCTGATGGTAGTTGCTGAGAGGGATATTACAAATTAATTCCGCCTCCTCAAGCTCGAAAATTGTCCGAATCATAGTTTCCTTCCATTGGACCGGGTTTTCTTCTATAAATTCAGACACCTTTGCTTCTTCGAACAAGATTGTACTAGGGGATTAAATGGATACGGAATGTCCATCACCAATTCTCTAATAAATCCCTTCCTGGAAAAGCTCCCGGCCTGCAAAGTTATTCTGCCAAGCATAAGAAGGCTTATTCCCCCACCTTTGCGGACATAAAAGAACCCCGATGATAATACTTTGCCGAAATGATCTTCCCAGCCAGACTATGTGGATTCTGCATTAATCTCCAGCTTTGTTTTGCCAAAAGAACCTTATTAAAACAAACAATATCTCCGAACCCCGAACCTCCTTTATCTTTAGTATAACTCATTTTCTCCCAATTCATCAAGTGGATTTTCTTTTCTTTCTCCGTGTGCCCCCACCAAAACTGTTGCATCAACTTATTTAGTTCCTTGCAAAGCTCTTTTGAGAGCAATAAAATGCTCATACTTAGGTATTGCATGTACCACTGCTTTTAATAAAACCTCATTCCCAGCTTGTGAAATGAGATTAGTCTTCCAATTTGACACTTTTTTCTTCACCTTATCCTTCAAATACTGAAACTCCTTTACTTGAGATTTTCCCACAAGGGCTAGAAGACCTAAGTAAGTGTCATAACATTGTGAGGTTGGGACTCTTACCAAAGACAATACACAATCACGTATAGTCTGAGGTGTATTTCTATTGAAAAACACTGCAGTTTTATCCTTATTCAACTGTTGCCCCAATGCTCTCTCATAAGTATCCAACAAATTTGCTAACTACCCCCAATCCTGCTCTGTAGCCTTACAGGAAATAAGACTATCATTAGCAAAAAATAAATGATTTATCTTTATATCTCGTGGTAAAGTTGGGACCCCCCCAAGTAAGCTTGTGCTTTCTGCATGTTGAAAATGTATACTCAGTACCTCCTGACAAAGAATGAACGAATATGGTGAGAGAGAATCACCTTGACGAATTCCTCTAGAAGGTTGAAAGTTACCCACTGAGGCTCCATTGATCAAAATGGAATAGGTCACTGTTGTAACACATTGTATCACCATGTTGACCCATTTTTATGAAAAACTCATCTTTTTCGTCACCTTCTCCAAAAATATCCACTCCGCCCGGTCGTACGCTTTACTCATATCCAGTTTAAGAGCTATGTACCCTACACGACCACACATCCGAGAATGCATAGTATGTAAAGTTTTCTAGGCCACTAAAATGTTATCCGAGATTAGTCTACCTGGAATAAAAGCTGACTGATTACTCAAAATAAAATGAGGAATAATTATTTTTAACTTGTTAACCAACACCTTAGAGAGAATTTTATACAACATGTTGCACTACGAAATAGGTCTAAAATCTGAGACCAACATGGAATAAGATTTTTTTTTTGGAATAAGTGCAATGTAAGTAGAGTTCACAGCTAGAATAATAAGACCCGAAGAGAAAAAATTCTTTAAAGCCACAAATACCTCCTTTCCCACGACAGCCCAATCTTGACCCGCTAGATATCCATCTGGACCCGGATAACATAAATGTGGAAATTTCCACATTGTTGAATGATTATTTTAAGAGGTACATTAACTTTTCTCTCTTAAATATTTTAAAGTCTTTTTTACACTCAAAGTCAAATCAATTCATGTCAAAAAAATAAAATAAAAAAGCCATATCAATCTACGGTTCTAACCCATTGCAAAGGGGCCTTCGATACATGGCCACCTTTGGGCAGTTGGGCCTTGTGCTCCAATAAAACCTGTTCGAGCTCGAAGGTCCAACGGCATGCCTACAGACCAGGCCCACAAATGCACGACGAATCCATTAGCCAATAGCCACAAAGGGAGCGTTGTACCAGATCCCTTGTTCTTCATACGAATGACCAAGTTGTAAAATACTACAGTGAAATTGCGAGGATATTCTTTATGATCAACATTTAAGACCAGTGCATTTAACAGTACATATAAAATCAACTTCAACAATTCTTTCAAAAAATTTAAACGGTATAACATCATATACACCATTTGATAGAACTTTAAAACAAACACCATCATGTTCTGGAATTAGAGCGGCTGCAAAAGTTCAACATGAAAAGACATGCATTTTATTTTCCAACTTTTCCCAAGTTTCGGGCCATCCACCTTTTTTGACCATGAATGAGAAAATGAGGATAGACGCCGACGAAGTAAATAAACTCAACAACAGCATACAAACAAGACAAGAACATTCCTCAGAGATGGTATTGGATCAATCAAGATATATATAATCTTTAGATAAATTAGATGTGAAAAGAAAATCTTTCAATGCCTCCCAAGTATCTAAAATACAACAGTACACCCAGAAAATCCAGAACTAAGGTTAGATTTCCATTTGAAGAAAACAAGGGATCTCATGTAAAATCTATCTGATTATCCAATGTCACAGATTTCAACTCTATATTCCATGAACTGTACAAAGCCCTCAAGCAGAGCAGTAAAACTCTCCTTCAGTTCCCATTGGATACAACCTGGTGAACATCATATGCGCCAGTCTCCTCATTATATGAATACCTATATATAAAATAAGGAAGTTTTTTAAGTTGAGGGCAATCGCTAGCAAAACCATTTAGGAAAAGTAAACAAGTAGGAATGTACATTACCATTGCCCAGATGCTGCAGAGCAAAAAAGTGCGGTAGATGGGTCATAATAATACCCTAAACTGCTGCTATAGTAGTACCTAAAGGATCAAAATAGCCGAGATTCAATTACAGAAAGCGAAATCAATTCAGATAACAAAAAGGTACAAAAATAGCAAATAAAATAATTGCTGGATACAGTGAGGAAAACATGGAGACTCACGAGGCCATATGCATGCACTAATCATAAGGACATGGAGGAAGCAAGTACAACTTATTCGGTATAGAATGCCCTGCTAATTGATATACACAAAGACCATATGCCTATACAGAGAACAGCAACGGCGGCTCTAATCATTGTTATTTTAGACATTATTATTAACGACTCGAGAATCATAATGTCTAACCACTTTCAACAGATCAAACCCACAACCACTAAGAAGATGTTGACAAACCATGATCCAAATAAGCACGGATTCTATTGGCCATCTTCAAGTAATGAAGAGTAAATGTACACATGCACACGCACCTGCTTCTAACTAAGAAAACATCCTCGGAGAATAAAAGCAAGTATACAGATTGTTCAGAACAGTCTACAAAAAGGAGTACAAAAGTACCCCCTCTAAATATAACTGTAACAATTTGACAGAACTAACAATTCACAACGTTTTTTTGTATGAAAAAAAAATGTTATGAATTGTTAGTTCTGTCAAAAAAAAAAAAAAAACATTTACAATTCCCACACTTGATGCTGTTAAGAGAACAAACCCACAGATACCATTTCTAAAAATATACCAGCAAAACAATAAGGGAAAGTGAGTCACAAATCATATGGACCCATTACTATTAATGAAAAGTGAAGAAGCAATATGATTATTGTCTCTTCATAAGTGAAAGAGAAAGGGTCAATCAACCAGTTTTTTGTTGTTCACTTCACCCGTTATATGGTATCGTTAAAGGTTTGCATTTGAAATTCCATGCATTTAAAACCAGGCAAAAATATAGTAAACCTAATGACAAGTTGTTCTCTTCATTTAAAACCAAGTAGGGCTGCAACCTTGTGACATCCTCGCAAGCTGCTTGGGCTCGGATAAGTGGCTTGCTCCATTATATGTTTCAAAAAGAGAAATTTATGCAGGCTGGCATAATAAACAAGCCCGATATTGAACCCAAACAGCAACTTAAAGGGGGTCAGCTCATAGACTCATAAGCCAAATTAATTTATAAGATTATGTTTCTAATGGGTATCCATAATCCACATTAGTCACCTTCACCCATCAGATCACATTCTTCCAGAAAATTGTCCTTCCAAAGACCTCATTTTCCCTCATTCTTTTGGTTCCCTCCACTATAACCATCTATGTTGATTTGTTATGAATGTATGTAATGCAATTCCTTTATATATATTTTTTCACTTAGAATTTAACAAGGAGATAGATTGGTTCCTTTTTTTCTTCTGTCCTCTTATAGTTAGGGGAATCAGATAAATCAAAAGTATGCTTGAACTTGACCTCAAGTTGGGCTCCACCACTTAAATGAGAAATTTAATTGAACTCAAGCTTGGGAAAGTTCCACAATCTATGCTAAAGCATTTTTATTTTATTCAAGCCCAATCAGAACTCAACGGAGCTCATGCTCAACACTAAAAAGACAAAGCCAAGCTCAAAGGCCAAAAAAAAAAAAAAAAAGGGCTACGCTAAAAAATTTGCAACCCAGCAGATGGTGATAGTTTTCACTCTGCAAAAGGGCATCTGCATATTTGAATCTCTAAATGAAACCCACCAGCCCTTTCCAAAGAGAATTTGTCATTCATTATAACCAAAGATTGAATATTCCATTGTATTATTACATAAATACAACGACCCAAAAAAGGGAAAAAAAAAAAATAATAATAAAAAAGTGATAACCACGTCCATGAAATTAAACTCTCACGACATATCAAGATGTATCTTAGACAAAACTGTTCCCACATCTGTGTGTGTGTGTATGTGTTCAGGGAGAGAGAGAGAGTACCCAGTTGACTCGTCATACACATAATCATTATGCAAATCTCTACCTGCAGACCAAGCAATGAGAAGAGCAAAAGAAAAACCATGTCAAGCCACAAAGTAATTGCTATTTCATATGCAAATTATCTAGCCAACTAGATGGTTTAGCAGTATTTAATATATAACAAACTTTTCTTTTTAATAGGTAAGGTGCCAATCTTCTGAAAATCGCACAAACAATCAAATAGTAGCTTACTGTCTGAATCAGTGTTTAGGGCGTCTGCTGATGGTTGGCTGACTGCATCAGAATTAGGACCAGAAACCACATTACTTCCATCAAAAGATGGTTTAGCAGTAGCATGCTCATCATCGTCCGCAAAGATATCAAAAGCATCAGCATCGTTGCTAGATGTTTCAGCAGTAGATGCATTTGGATTTGAAGTATCCACAACAGGACCAGGGAGCACTGTAGAGGCTACTCTAGGATCTGTTACATCAGAGAGCAAACCCCTCCCTATGTTGGAATAATTAGAATTTCCCTGACCTGCACTTATTGATGTGCCCTCCCTTCTCGCCTTAGCTAATCTCTCATAACCTTCTGAAAAAGAACAAAAAAAAAAAACAAGAAAAGTGCTATCTATGAGTACACACCCTTCTGCAAAAACTAACATCAAAGTGGGAATAAAGAAGAGAAAGGGACTCTTCTCTGAAAAGAATCATATGTAAAACAAAAGAGATAAAACAATGACACTGTGAATGCAGAGTTTCAAGTTTGATTATATGCACATAAATAAATAAAAAGAACACATTACATATCCAAGTCTACAAAAAGATGATCAAAAAGTAGGTATTGTCGAATTTGAAGTTTAGGAGCTTCCAACAATCAATACTTTTCTAGTGTACTAGAGTTGCACTCCTCTGCGCTTTTAGTATATACAACATTACTTATAAAAAAATAAAATAAAAATCAATACAGGTGGGCTAAAGGACTTAAACTTGGGATTTTTTTTATATTTTATTATTATTATTTTGTACTAAGAAGGATAGTTCAAAATTTAAGAGCTCAAAATCAAACTACTACAAGAAATCTAAAAATTGGTTTGATTGACACTATGATTGCAAAGTTTCAAGTTTGATTCCATGTACATAAATAAATAAATAAAATGAGAAACTTCATAAAACACCCATGAATTTTCACTCGTTTCGACACTACTCCCCCAAAATTTAAGAACTTTCAATTAAGGGTATTGAAATTCCAATTTCTTTCGATTACCCCCTTTTGGTTAGAATTTTTTGTTAATTTTTGTCAAAATGCCCAAAATACCCCTTTTTTATTAAAAAAAATTGCAAAGATGTTGCGAAAATATTGCAAACATGTTTTTTTTTTTAATAAAAAAAATATAAAGCTTGAATCTTTACAATTATTTATTTATTTTTTATTTTATAATAAAAAATATGGATATTTTGGAAATTTTGACAAGATTTAACGGAAAATTCTAACGCGAGAGGGTAATTGAAAGAAATTAAAGTTCGATACCTTTAATTAAGAGTTTTTGAACTTCACAGGAGTATGCGTGGAAATTGAGAGGGGGTTTTGTGAAGTTGCTCCAAAATAAAAAGAATGGATTACATATCCACGTCTAAAAAAGATAATCAAACAAGTAGGTATTGTCGTAAGAACCTTAAATTTGAAGTTTAGGAGCTCAGAATCAAACTAGAACAAGAAAACTAAAAATAAGGACCACTGCTCCAGGGCTTTGAAAATTACCTTGTAAGAGCTAATCTAAAGGTATTTGATGTTATTAAATAGTGGGTTTGTTTTTCCCATGTTCAGATTTCCAATATAGATATCATACAAATAGGTAGTACTGTAGGAAAACCTCAAATTTAGAGCTCAAGATTGGCTTTAGACATTTGGGCTGTTTTAACAACTTTCATCTTATTTCATAGTGGGCTTGTATGGATATTTTGCAATATGATTAATGAGGATCAATACAGGCTGGAAATGGTTTAGGTTGGTAGTATATAGAATTGCTCATGCCGTTATATGTATGAACAGTATCCAGTAAACAATAAACAGCAGCTTCTTTTCTGAGTTTGGTGTATTCTGGTGCGCATATAATAGGGGCTTTCAAAATATGAATTTTAAGGATGGATGGGAGTTGGGTGTAAGTAATTTGCCAGTTTAGACTGAAAATCAGAAGGGGAAAAAAAGTAGAAGTATCTTTAATACCTTCAAATCTCAAGAAGACAAGACATTCTAATAGTTGCCCAGAAGGATTTTAAAGGAGTCTCCATCCACCTAGAATTGATTTTACCTGAGTCCCACAGTTTGGAAAATGCATAAAAAGTTGAGAATTCCATCAATTGAAGCTCTTAATCTATGTCCTTTACAAGACTTGCTTATATGGATGAATCACAACGCAAAACACGGAGAAAAAAGAGAATGATATTCAGAAAATGACAACTATCTAATAACTAATCAAGACTCAAAACTAAATCAAACAAGATTGAAGTAAACAAGGCCCAAGACCAAACATTTGCCAATTACAAAACCAAACAACCCACATTTGTAAAACCGCTGGAGATATTTACCTCCTGGAAAGTATCCATGTTGCAACCCTTCAGTTACAAATAGAAATGGATTTATTCAAAAACAACCCAACTAAGGTAGAAATAAAATTAATAAAAAAAAAAAAAAGTCACTTGAGTACATAGATTGACTCATTAAAAGAACACTCCTATAATATGTAGGATCCTTTTGGGGAGAAGAAATGATTGGTGTCAATATTTTTCACATATTTTCCCCATCTCATATTACAATTAGATTTGTGTACTTATGTGAACCCTACATAAATCAATGGTGAACCTCACAAATCTAATAGTTGATCTATTGAATTTGTAAGAGAATATGGGAAAAATATGAGTAAATTATTGACACCAATCAATCTCTTTGGGGGAGGGTGCTAGCTTTTAGTGAAACCAACATTGATATAAAAAATCTTCTTGAATGCATAAAGTAGCTAAACATTCTATATGAAGACAAATATGTGCACGCACGTACAAACATGAGCGCTTGCACACACACACATATTGGTGTTGAAAGCATTCTTGAATGCATCAGGTAGCTAAAACATGCTCGCATTTGTGGGAATTATCTCAACAACACAAAAGCACTCAACGCAACATACTGATATACACACCAACACAAACACACATGGGCACTCTACAAACAGCAAGAGTGTGAATATTGCTAGCAAGCAAGAGAGAGGGGGAGTACTTAATTAAACACTGACCTGCCTCGCGCTCAAAGACCTCACGCTTTTCATGATACACATCTGCAGAACAGAAGTTCTACCAATAAGTAATGCAATATAACCAACATAATCAGATTCATTGCAGAAAGTTAAATCATATTTTCTAGGTATACAGGAGTCCTGGGGGCTGAGACAAACATGTTAGATAACATATAAAATACTCAAAACCAACGAAAAATTTAGCCCATTGAAGTAACAAACTCTACCAAGTTCACCATTCTCCATCAGCTTCATTGCATCTTCAGTAAGCTGGTCAAATACCATCTTTGTTTCAGCTGACATCTTCTCTTTCCTGTTAGAAGTTCCCTTTAACCTTCTCAAAGCTTGTAAAACCTGTCAGGAGATGCAAAGTTAACTTTGTTCTCCACACAAATACAAACATTTCTTAATTCATATATGATGAGGACAGCAATGAAATAATGCTGCAACTCACATTATTCTGCAATAGAAAGAGTTCAAAAAATCAAGCCAAAAAATATAATCCTGAATGGCAATTGAAATCTGCTGAGACACAACATAAGATATGACTGCGAACGAATTCCTTATTATCCATGGCACTTGATAAATCAATATAATTTCAATCCACTTCAATGTTGCAGACGGAAATTAGAGAGTTTGATAGATAAACACATCAGACAACAATCACACTGTTTAGCATGTATGCCAACAGTTCAGATTACTTCGAACCGGTCTGTCTAGATACAGATAATCCTCTTCATATCCATTTTCACACTCCTTGCAATTGAAACACCCACTACATTTCCATCAACTCATTATTGAAATAAAATTTTTATCAAAAGTTTTTTGAACTTCGCTTTTATGATTAAATAATCCTTTAATTAAAAAGAGAATGCTCTAATGTACAGAACGAACAGGTTTAAAAACCTAATTAAACTATATACAGAGAAATTAATTAGATTAGGACTGGCATGCGAGTCTAGGGGAAAATCATTGTGTCGTGGCTATTGGGTACAATGGAGGCTGTGTCTCAGGCAGAGTGTATGAAGGAGTTTGTAAGATCCTCTAGGGTCAAGAACAAAACATTCATTGCATAGTTGTTCTCATAAGCACAGCCAGTTTATGGCCCTCACGGAGTCTGTGATGGAGGTCGAAGAGGTTTCTAATTATCCCAAAAGGTAGACGATAAGGGTTGGAAAGGTTTTGCCAGTGAACTCCGCAAGTGTTACTTAATTTCCAATCGTTTTCCAGCAAAGGTCGTACAGCGTTACCTCACCACAAGCCTCTAGGTTCTTCACCCGGCTTGGTTGGTGTGCCATCAACGTCAATGATCATAATTTTGTCTTAGGCAGTCAGAGGAAAGTCATTAGCGAAAGCACTAGTAGGGTTGGGACAGGTTCCGGTATCTACTTCAATGCTTAAGGGCAATTTCAGTAATTTGGTGGCAAACAGAATGGTTGAGATGTTAGTGGCAGAGGCACATCAAGGGTCTACTCAAAAAATCCCAGAATTATAGCTGATGCATTGTATTGAGAGATTAGAATCAGACATGGGCCCTCTTGGTCCGGAGAGGTTTGTAGGCCCAATGAGGGATATTGCAAATGGTTCAAAGCCCATGATCATCGAGAGGACACCTTCAATTGATGACATGATTGATATGTTCACTAGGCCTAGGTTCATCTCTGGTGGCCTAATCCAAACAGGCATCTTTTGTTAAACTTTGGCTTAACATTAAGAGCTTGTTTGAGATTGTGTTGAAAAATATAAGGAAAAGCTCAAATGAGCTTTATAGAAAAAGTCTCATTTTCAAGCTTTCCCCAAAATGCATTTTTGGGCTTTTTTTTTTAATAGCAAAAATGTCAAAGTGCTCTTTATGCTTTTTACCAAACGAGCCATTTTTTCCTAGCACAACTTTTAATGTACTAAAACAATTTTCAAGCTTCTTGATGCAATCTCAAACAGGCTCTTAGACTTGACCCAATTGATTGATGCAGCAGAAAGCTAAGGATTTTCATCACTTTGTTGGGCTGTCCTGTAAGGGTTTTGATATAGATTTGATGGCGTTATTCTCTGCCATAGAAGAGACCACAATTAGAAGATTTCAGTTAGCTCCTCGATTATCTCTCTAGATTAGTGAATAGAGAAAACAACGAACTTAAGAGGTTGTGTTGCTCTATCAATTATGACAATAGGGGTCAATCTAGCAGAGGTAGAGGCAAGGGAAGGCTGTCTAACTATTTTTTATGAAGCCAAAGACACTGCCTTGAAATGCAAGGCTTGAAAGAGAGAGATATAAGGATGAGGATCAGGAACTTGCTTAAGGAATGGAAGACTAATATTGTTTACAAGAAACTAAATTGGAGTTTGTCTAGGGTTTTTGAGCAGTTTGTGGAGTTGTCAGCATGGGGATTGGTGTTATTTGGGATTGAGATGGGCTTCTAGAGGGATCACATTAATGTGGGATAGGGATCATCTCTTGTTATCTACCATTGCTCATTGTATCTCAACAGTGTGGTTGATATGGAGGCATTGAGTAGGACATTGTTTGCTACCATAGATAGGGGCTTTTATCATATTTTTCAATGGAGTCTAACAACAACGAGCTCTCTTGTCCCATCTTATGGTAGATGACACATTGATCTTTTATGAGGCGAACGAGAATCACCTTCATCATTTGTGCAGCCTTTTCTTAAAATGTGAAGCTATTTAAGGTGTCCTCTACCCATGTTGATGCCATAGAAGATGTTGCAGGCTTGGCCCGCATCTTTGCTTGTAAGGTGTCCTCTCTACCCATGAAGTATCTGGGTCTTCCTTCGAGGGCTTCTTTCAAGCCAAAATCAATATGGGATGGTATTATTGAGAACATGGAACGTTGTTTGGCTGGTTGTAAAGTCAAAAGGTGGTAGGATTACATTGATTAAAAGCACTCTTTCTGATATGGTCTATTTGGAAGGATCGCAATGCTCAAAGTTTTGAAGACAGTGAAAAAATGGTGCTTGAGTTAAAAGCCTTTGTGTTAAAATCCCTTTATTTTTGGATGGTAATGTTCAATAGTTCTTGCTTCTCTAATTTCCAAGAATTAATGAATGTATGCTCTTCCTCTCCTCCTTAGTGGGGTTGCTCTTATATATTTTTTATGTACTTGGGTTGCATCCCTCTGTACTTTTTATAAAATTGATTTACTAATAAATAATTTTTTTTTTTTATAAGTCAAAAAGATTTTATTAAAAAAGCGAAAGGTGCCCCAAAAGTACATAGGATAAATAAAATGTTTAAAGTAAAAATATAAATCAGGTGCAAACCTAAGCATCAGCCTTCAGTTTATATAGGTAATTGCACATTCTTATTAACATGATATGCTTTGCAGTTCGATCTCTTTATATACATTGCTTGTCCCACTATATTTATAGACCAAAACACACTTCTTTTTATTTTTTTTATTGGTAAGTTACACATGCACCTGATGGGACTTGAACCCATGACCTCACCCTTCACCTTGCTACAAAGGGAAGCAGTAGAATTTGAGCTAAAGCTCATTGGCATAGTCCAAAACACACTTTCAAAACAAACAAAAGACCACTGTGCCAAGACTACACCAATTTTACAATTGCCCAAAAAAACATGCATAGAACAAACTAACTTTACAATGCAAAGAAAGAATCTATAATATTTTAGACAATTCTGCATCATATTGACATTGTAATAAATAAGCTATCAGAAAGACATTATGTTGCAAGTAGTTTCAACTATAAATAAATAAATATAACTCACCCCACCCACAAAATACAACTTACCGTTTCTCCTGGCTCAAGTAGATCGGTTATACGCCTCTTTATCTTTCCGATGTCTTCAGAAGAAAGATCATGGACATCATCTTCATTGTTTGTTGCAGTAGCTTTTCCCGCATATTTTGGTTCAACGTCAACACTATCAAGCCATGCATCCTACAAGAATCCCTATGAACTCAATATACATGTTCAATTCTGCAATTAGAATGCACATAAGTAAGATAATTTACCTTGATTTCATTATCATTGACATATTCAACAAAATTTCCATCTGCATCAAAATAACCTTCTTCCCTCTCTTTGTTTAAATTGAAAGGCTCTATTTGAATCCCATCATCATCAAAGTTCTCATTATCCTGCCAAAAGATATCCCCATCATTGGCTACCCTTTCCATTGATCCAATAATAGATGAATCTTGCAATCATCTTGACTCTAAAGAAAGCTGCCAATCCAAGAAATTATCATTCCAAATTATAATTGTGCTCTAAGAATAAAAACATACATGGGTCCAACTTCCTCTTAAAGATGAAAAAGGTCATGAGATTCCTTACATTTGGAAATGATACTAATGATGCTTCATTAGGGGAAGAATGGTAATAAATGTCATTTCCCAATGATAAGAAGGCTTAGACATCAATCTCCAACTAAGAACACAATATACCAATCCAATTATAGAAACTCAAAGGAGATTCAAAATGATAAAAGTCTGAATTGAAATAGAAAGGTGGATGTGGAAGAAATGTATAGTACTAAAGTCATGTGAAAATGCTGGTTTAGTGGTTTAGTCAGTACTCATCTTAATAACCAAACGGCCCAAACCAGCATACTGACACAATGAGCATAGCTATGATGACAGCGCTAGAGTTGAAAGAAAAATGAAAAAAACAAACCTTGTAATCAACTTCAGCTGCCACAACATCATTAAGTATGCCTCTACTTTCTTCAGTAAAGAGTTCAGCAGTGAACTGACTCCGACGCTTTGCACGCTCTTTGGCAGCAAGGCGGGGATTCATCAAATCGTTCGGAGCATCCTCAGCTTCACCTCTGTCCACCACTTCATCTCCTTGCTTAACCTTCTTACCCTTTGGAAACCTAATCCTCTTTTGCCTGTAAAATCAATCCCAACACAACTCAGCAAAACCAAACACTCATTACATCGAATGGAAAGTTAAGAAAATCATCTCCATAACTCAACTAAACGCAATAAGATTTCAAAATGAAGCAAATTAACACACAGAAGCAAACATTAAAACCTTTTTGTGTGTGTGTGTGTGTGGGGTAAGTTAAGACATACTGTAATCCTGTTTGTTTAAGCAGAAAATCATACACCATAATTTTTCATCAAATACACAGGACCTTAAGTTTTATCTAACAAATAATAAAACTTTTTTTTCCCCTTCAGATGCATTCCATTAACAATAAGAAACAGACCACTAAAAGAATAATACAAACAACAAGAACAATAGCTACAATCAAGAACCTACAACAACAAAAATTGAAAACTACAAAACTTGGTAATCTAGAAAGAGAATTGCTAGAAACAAACAGAAATAGAAGTATTTGACGAAGAAGAAGAAAAATTGCAACGAAAAGTGAGATTAGGGTTTTGGGAGAGAAAGGAGAGCTTTACGAGGGGGGTCTGTTGGAGTCGTCGCCGTCTTCGACTTCGAAGAAAGGGCGCTTCAGGTTGGGGCGCGATGAATTCCCTTCCATTGTCGAAAGCACCGAGTAAAATTGCTTTGTTCTACCGCATATCAGAAAATATTATACCTTTCTAGAGAGAGAGAGAGAGAGAGAGAGCGTGTGGGCAGAGGGATGCTGCGTATGAGACAGACGGAATCGAAGCTGCGCCGACTTGGCTTCTCCAGATTTGGGTTTTTTTTTTTAATATATTTGGGGTTTGTTGAGTTTTTTTTTTTTTTTTTTTTACGTATCCACACAAGGGTAGGGAAGGAGGAATTCGATCTTGTGACCTACACTTCATAAGGTGTGGTTCACAGCCGATTAAACTACCTCTTGAGGAGGGGGTTTGTTGAGTTGAGTGTTAATGTCTTTCATATTTTTGTTTTATATTATTTTACTGCTCATTTCATTTTATCATAATGTTCGTACGTATGTTTTGTTAACGTTTTTAACCTCTTTTTTTTTTTTTTTAATGTAATATCAGGATGAAAATTGATTTTAATATTTTTAAGAGTATTTTGAATTTTGAATTGTTTAATAATAATTTTATTTTGAAAATAATAAATAAAATAAAATTATTTTTAACAAACATAGTCAGTGTTCCCTTAATTATTTTCCTACTATGATTAATTTAACAAGAAAAATTAAAAAGATTTTCAAAATTTTAATAGAAACACAGTTCTTTTCTTGAGGTCTGAATTATAGTAGGAAAATAATTTTATTCGCAATTCATAGAGGTTCTTCCGTGTATTTATTAAAATAAAATAAGGTACTTTCTTTAGAATTCAAACTTCTTCTCTTTTCTTCTTCTTCTTCTTTTTTTTTTTTTTTTTTTTTTCACAACAACTTGCAAGCCAAATCTAGGTTGCGTTAGTTGTTTCTTAATCTCTCAAGGGTTCACTTAGACCTGATAATAATGAAGTAATGGCGGGTACCCACTAGACCCTAATTATTCGGTCCAAGGGTACCCGTACCATGCAACCCAACAATTCAAACTTAGACATATCGTTTCATTTTTTTTTTAAACATAAAAAGTAAAAAAAATTCTAAACTAAACTAACCCTAAACCTAGTGTAAAATTGGTATTATACATGTATAATTATAATTTAGGAATAAATGTAAAATTGGTCAATTTGGTTGGCTTAATTTATAAATTCCATTATATAATTATTATTAGACAATCATATGATTTAATGATCAATTAATCATGTGATATAATCGTATAAATTTCAATAACAATACATTAATAATTTAATTATGGTTAAAAGTAACACATTGTGAATCCAATGTTAATTACTTAATTTGATATTATACTAATGACATTATCATTGTACATGAATATTATGCTTAAGTATTTAAATTATCATTAAATCATATGATTAAGTATTAATCTTATACATTTGTATTATTCAATATATATGTATAATTATAATTTATAACGCATATGGACTTATAACATACATTAGAAGTGAGAATCAAGTTTCTAGTTAATTATTGTATTAGTATCAATTTGTATACTTATATCATATTATATATGTATAATTTTTATTAGATAATCATAAGATTTAATGATCAATTGATCATGTAATGTAATCATATAAATTCCAATAACAATACATTAATACTTTAATTGTGGTTATAAGTAACACATTGTTGAATCAAATGTTAATTACTTAATTTGATATTATAATGAATGTCATTATCATTGTACACAAATACTATAATTAAATATTGATCTTTTATATTTATAATTATATTATTTAATATGCATATAATATAATGTTATTGAATTAAGCATAACCCATATAACATATATTATTTAATTACTATTAAATGGATTTAAATATATATAACTATTTTTTGTAATATATTTTGTATATATATATACAAGATATTTGAACGAGCTAATAATTTGTTAACAATTAAATTAACAATGTTTTTTGTATTATTATTACTACATTTTTTAAAAAGAAAGAAAGGGAAAAAAAAAAGTGTTTTAAGTTTTTTTAAACGGGTCGTGTCGGGTCGTGTCTACCCAATAAGACCTGGTTATTGTAAACGGGTAAAATGGGTCGTGTCAGATTACCCGTTTATTTTCGTGTCATAATCGTGTCAAACCCGATTACCCGTTTAGCTAAACGGTGGTCTGCAGTATAGTCTAATCGTAATTGCACTGCATGGTCGAATCGGGTCGTGTATGGGTACCCATTTTGCCACCCCTACCCACACGCCTTCCCTCCACCTCCACCAACCTTTGTTACTTTTGCTCAGGGCGGAACTAGGATTTATGAGAGGACAATTTTTATTTTTTATTTTTCATTTATACATTAAAAAGACAGCCTTAAATAAATACAAAAATACATTAATACATATAATTTTTGTGTACGTGTGTTTGTGCGTGTTTATCCAAAATAAGAGCATAGAAGTCCTAAATTTAATCTTATAACATCACAAACATACAATAATATAAACATATAGCAAAATAAACTAAACATGATTTACTATGTCCAAGAAAAAGGTACATTTGAATATGTATAGAAACTAAATAAATGGGGTCCTCAAGAGGTAGCTCAATAGGCTGTGAACCACGTCTTATGAAACAGAGGTTAAAAGTTCGAATTCCTCCTTCCCTTACCCTTGTGTAAACATGTCAAAAAAAAAAAAAAAAAAGAAACTAAATAAATGGGGGTATTTGATTTTTTTTTTTTTAATGTTGGAAAAGAGGGAAAAATTAAGAGGGACACAAATATTATTTTGGGGAGATAAAAGTATAATTTTGAAGGAATAACTTTATAAATATGTATATTTTAAGGCAATTTTTGAAAAATTTGGGGGGACAACCTTAACCTTGGGTCTACCCCTACTATTGCTGTTGCATTTGGTACCTCTCATGTGCTATTTATGCACTACTGATGCAGTGCGACTTAGTGGGCTGCAGCGAAGAACAACAAATATGTAGCGGATAGATAATTCTAGATCTTGAGACTATCAATGATCTAAGAACTCTTTTTGAAAATCTAGATACTCTCTAGCATTTTGAAGAAAAAAAAAAAGAATAAATTCAACTCTAAGTATTCTCATTAATCAATATTAATAAATAAACAACCACTGTTTTTTCTGAAGGCTATACGCATGTATATATAGCCCCAAAACCCAAAACCTAATAAAATATGAATTACATTTAATAAAGATAAAATATGAATTATAGACTCCCTAAATCTAATAAACACTTAATAAAAATAAAATACGAAATTCAAATACAATAATGAAAGATAAGATAGATAGATTGACGATAAGTCCAATCTACATCATCCTCCCCAGGTTGGAGAGAATTCGCTCCAAATTCGAACTGTCTTTTCCACGATCCTTTGGGTGCCCTGTTAACTCATTCCAATCTTCTCTTCTCAAAATCACAACAAGGCCATACCCCATAATAAAAATGATGGCATTATTCATCAACACACCGCTACATTTATATTGAAGACCATGCGCCTCCCCTTGCTGTGTAGGCTTGCCATGCCCTTGTCTTGCCTTGTCCTTCCCACATGCTATGAGAATTCCCAACGAACTCATAAAGATTCATTCACTCTTTGATAAAAAAGTCATTTCCACTCCATAGATCTCATCACAACTTTGGTTAAAAGTTTTTGACAAGATAGCATCTACTCCAAGGAAATCAACTTGATGTATAGAACTCACCTCTTCGTCGGGATAGGTGCCATAGATTGGTGGAGAGGCCTAATCTATCAAGCAATCTTCCTCAATAAATCCATCTTCCTCTCCTCAACTGACTGACTCCTAATCTCCGCCGCCTCTCTAAGCACCATCTTTTTGTTGATTTTTTCTATTTTTTCTGTTACAAGGAACTCTTCGGGTTGCAACCAACCTTGGAATTCCAGTATATTAAGTTTGAATTCGTTTTCCCATTAATTGGCATGAGCTTGCGCACTATGCTGATGTCTGTGTGTTTCGCGCTCTGCAGAAGGGTCTCCAGATCCATTCCCATTGTGACCACCCATGTTGGATAATTGGATAGTAAGGGCTTTGATTTGATCCCCCAAAACCGTGAATTGTTCCTCCATGTGTCGTCGATATGCAGCGATAAATTTGTTTCCCGCACCAGTGTACCACGATCTTGGTTGACGACGATGAATGTTCGGACCATCCATATCAGTTAAGTGATCGGTAGGGACACCGTGTTGGGTGCGCGCACGCCCCTTCTTAGGCACGGTTAGACCACCAAACCTCTCCTCCATGTGTTGCAAACAAATTGCTGGTTGCTCCTTATGTGTTGTCTTCATATGCACGTACACTTCGTTCATGTTTGCCAAACAGTTGCTTCTCCCCCATTCATGGAAAGTAACCTGAACTTTGATACCAACTGATGCAGCATGACTTAGTGGGTTGCAGCGAAGAACAACAAATATGCATTGGATAGATAATTCTAGATCTTGAGACTATCAATGATCTAAGAACTCTTATTGAAAATCTAGATACTCTCTAGCATTTTGAAGGAAAAAGAGGAATAAACTTAACTCTGAGTATTCTCATTAATCAATATCAATAAATAAACAACCATTGTCTTTTCTGAAGGCTATACGCATGTATATATAGTTCCAAAACCCAAAACCTAATAAAATATGAATTATAGATTCTCTAAACCTAATAAATATTTAATAAACATAAAATATGAATTATAGACTCCCTAAACCTAATAAACACTTAATAAAAATAAAATACGAAATTCAAATAAATAATGAAAGATAAGATATATTGACGATAAGTCCAATCTACATCAACTACCCTAGTACGCATGTATTGCACGTGCCACTATCATCCCTACTTTTTCTTTTTCTTTTTTATAAAAAAATTTAGGCGTCACCCAAAAAGCCAAAGAAAAATCAATAATTCAAATTTCGTAAGAATCTCCCTAAACACTCAGAACCTATGATCTCCCTATTGCAGCTAGCTCTAAATACGCCTAACTTAGAGCATCCATATTGAGCTCTTCAAATAAAAGTTAAATTTGAAGAGAAAAATTCACTTTTTTAAATTTGAAGAGTCACTTTTAAAACTCTTTGTATCTTCTTCTATTTTAGTTAAATATTATTATTTTTTATTTTTTATTTATTATTTTATTATAATTTTTTGTTCTTGGTAGATGAGAGAGAGAAGGAAAATGAATATATAAGATTAAAAAACTAAATAACTTTTACTTTTTTGACACTTGGTATTTGGAGAGCCTTATTGATCAAAGTTAAATTTGAAATAGAGTAGAGAGCTTGTTAAATGATTTTTTTTTTTGTGGTGAATTTTTAAATTTTTTTAAAGAAAAGCCAAATTTAAAGAGCTCAGTGGAGATGCTCTTAGGCTTCTTTTTTTCAACGTAAAATGATTTCTACCAAAAAATATTTGCAAGAAAGTCATTTTCCCTTAAACTGTTTTATGCTATATATATGTATATATATATTTCCTACCCCTTGCCTGTGTTGGTGCGTTGGTGGTGTGTGGTATTGAGAGGTTTAGTCTGGCTAATTGGTTTTCCATGGATGGCTCTAGAAGATGGTTTGTGGAATCTAAGGAGTTTGGGGTGCTGCTTAGGGGGGGTATTTCAAGGGTGAGGATCGTTGAAAGAAGCAACAAAAAACAGAGGGCCACTTTTATCAAAAGGGATGAGTTAGCATGGCTGGTGGGATCAGTGGAGGTGGTGATAGAAGTGGAAACGTCTGAGGTATTTTGGGACCAATCAAGAGCAGGGTACCCACGTATCATAGCGCAAAAATGTTCTGATCGACATGGTTGTTGTCTAACTATTGAGGAATTTGATGGAAGAAGACACCGTGGCACAATTTTAATTATGGAGGGTCAATATGGACAAGGCTGGGCGCGTCTCATTGCGGAGCTAAGATTGGTGAGCTCATCTTTGAGGGAGGGACATGAGGTCAAGGCAAGTAAGGCGGTGAAGGAGGTGTCGGGAAGGCGGAGCTTTATGGAGGTAGTGGGATTGGCGAAATCATAGGAGGAGGAAAGCTTCTACACTTATAAAGAGTTGATTGCTAGGGTTCCCCGTTGATTGAAGGAGGCATCGACAGTGTTGGAAGGACAAGTTCCAGTGAGTTCCCGCGGTGGCAGGGATAAGGTTTTGGCGAAGACCCATTTGCAAACTGGGACGGAGTGAGCTATAGTAGATTTGGGGAATTGTCGTCAACTTCTAGGTGGCATTTTGGGGGAGCTGGTTGGTGTGACAACGATGAAGGGAAGAACTTAGGCAAACCACTCACCGACGATATGTATAGTGGGGTAACATGTTCTGAGAACCAGGAGAAGGTGATGAGACATGAGGAGAATGCATTTAATGTAAAGGTGGAGCGTAACGCCCTGAGAATTAATTAACTATAATTAATTTCACAGTTCATCTCCCAACCTTGTTCCACTTCAAACAAGACCTTTGGGACCTTTACTCCTCAACAACAGAGGATACTACAACGGAAGCAGTAAAGTTCTATAAACAGTAATCATTATAACCAGAGTGTCTAACCAAAGATCATCAAAGCAACGAAAATCATATTATAACATTAGTACAAGGGATCCATGCTAAACCTTAATATGCAAGAAAGCATGCATCAAACCCTAAGTTTATAATATAACTCAAAAGTACTAGTTACCACGAGTATTCGCTCAAGCTTGCAATAAGTCCTCAAGTATCTCCTAGATTGAATCCTCCAACATAATTGGATGCTTCGTTGTATCCATCTATCTATAACAGCATAATTGTACATATAGAGAAAAAAGGGAAATAATATAAGGATAAGTCCAACGACTTAGTGAGTAGAAATCCACATGACGTACCTGTCATTAATTTGTGAATTCTTTTATTTATAAACACATGCAACATTATGAGATGACAATTATCATGCATGTGATATATATATGCATATGATATGTAAAGTAACAGTCATAGTTCAATAATATGGTTTATCCGAGATATTACCCCTTTTCAGTAGGGTTGATGCTGTCCCGAGGGATTTATAGTACAATGTCGGTGCCCCAGCCATTGCACATCGTACCTTACATAACATTAGTGGCACGATCGAGTCTAACCTCGAGTGGCCTACACCGCTAATGACGTCCATCTTATAGTGACTATCCATTGGGAATGACTGCATTATTGATCACGAAACCATTGGATCCAAAGCCCCCCCACACACACATACAAAAATCATAAAGCTAACTCGTATGGTAAGCCCATGGCCATTATATCGCACATACTGGTATACCATGTCATACGATGCAATTAATCTTATCAGTCTTTTGCATGCACAGTTTTACAAGTCTCATTATGATCTTATTAATCGACGCACGTTTTCGCAAAAGAGAGTTCTCGATTGTTCCAAAATGCATTTCATGAGAGTTTCAAAATATGCATGTTTGATATATATAAAATAGACGTGTAATGCAGGAAAAGTAACAACAAAGCATTCATGTGAGTTTGTACTCACCTGGAGCATTCATGTGTCTAACCAAAGATCATCAAAGCAACGAAAATCATATTATAACATCAGTACAAGGGATCCATGCTAAACCTTAATATGCAAGCAAGCATGCATCAAACCCTAAGTCTATAATATAACTCAAAAGTACTAGTTACCACGAGTATTCGCTCAAGCTTGCAATAAGTCCTCAAGTATCTCCTAGATTGAATCCTCCAACATAATTGGATGCTTCGTTGTATCCATCTATCTATAACAGCATAATTGTACATATAGAGAAAAAAGGAAAATAATATAAGGATAAGTCCAACGACTTAGTGAGTAGAAATCCACATGACGTACCCGTCATTAATTTGTGAATTCTTTTATTTATAAAACACATGCAACATTATGAGATGACAATTATCATGCATGTGATATATATATGCATATGATATGTAAAGTAACAGTCATAGTTCAATAATATGGTTTATCTGAGATATTACCCCTTTTGATGGGTTGATGTCCGGGGACTTATAGTACAATGTCGGTGCCCCAGCCATTGCACATCGTACCTTACATAACATTAGTGGCACGATCGAGTCTAACCTCGGGTGGCCTACACCGCTAATGACGTCCATCTTATAGTGACTATCCATTGGGAATGACTGCATTATTGATCACGAAACCATTGGATCCAAAGCCCCCCCTCCCCACACACACATACAGAAATCATAAAGCTAACTCGTATGGTAAACCCATGGCCATTATACCGCACATACTGGTATACCATGTCATACGATGCAATTAATCTTATCAGTCTTTTGCATGCATAGTTTTACAAGTCTCATTATGATCTTATTAATCGACGCACGTTTTCGCAAAAGAGAATTCTCGATTGTTCCAAAATGCATTTTATGAGAGTTTCAAAATATGCATGTTTGATATATATAAAATAGACGTGTAATGCAGGAAAAGTAACAACAAAGCATTCATGTGAGTTTGTACTCACCTGGATCGTAAAGCTTCTCCATGTAATTTCCTTGAGACTCTATAATATCGAATACTGAGAAAAGACCTATTATCAGTTCTATTTCTACTAAAGCATAACTCTATAACAAGAAAACATGAGCTATGGGATGGTTGATGAAAATAAGGTTTTCTTGTCACACTTTGGCCATACGTCCGACCTCGGGGCCGTACGTCCATTGTGACACGATAGGCTTCCTAGGGCCTCCTAACACAGATCGAAACCTCCATGCAAAGACAACAATGCCAAGCTATCAAAATGTTAGCCTAAGTAAGATTAAAGCATAACTAAGCTAACAACTACAACTAGCAACATAGAACTATAATCGAGCAGCATAACAACGTATTAAAAAGCTAAGACCGAGCATTACCTCCTTGAAACAAAACCTCAAGAGTTCCCTCCTCCGGCAGCACCAAAACACTCACAAATGGCCAACAAGCAGCCTAGGGTCAAAGAGAGGGGTTGAGGGGCGGATTTGGTGTGAAATTGGCAAGGGGGTGATGGGGTATTTATAGGGCCAGAAAGCAGCAGATGTCTAGCCAAAGTGGCATACATCTAGTACTATTACACAACGGTCCAAAGGTTGTCTTATACATTTAGGTATTACCCGGAGGGTATTCCAAAAAGTAGTGTACATCCGGTACTTTTGAGCGTACATGATGTGTGCCAAATATTGCATATTTGAACTCCTTAATTTCTTATTGTTAATCTTTTAGTTGTGTTATTATCTGATGTTTTGGTGTAGTTTTGTGTTTTTAGTATTTTGTAGGTTGCGAAAGAAAAACTACGTCTTAAATGGGAAAAATTGTAAAGTCTTAGAATAAAGCATACTTTGAAAAGACCTAGAAGATGTGGTTAAGTTTAACCAAATTAAAGAAAGGATAAAATCGAAATTTCCCTAAATAGAGATAATTTTGGATTAGATTCAAATTTAGATTCTGCACATGTTTCAGTGTTTTGATCATAACTTTCTATGCAAATATCAGACTGAGGTGATTCCAATGGCATTGGAAATCTAACGCAACAGGCTACAAATCATTGTGAAATATAATATTCCTATTTTGGACTGGTGTAATGCCAAAATCATCCTGCAAGATAGGAACGCGATTCTGGAAGAATCCTAACCCGATTTGGATAAGGATTGTCTCCTAAATTGACCAAGAGATAGAATTTCAATTTTTTTAGGTTTGCTAGGGTTTCTAGAAATCTCATAAAGCCTATAAATAGACCTCTTTGCATTCAAGAAGGGGTGGCTACGAATTACGAAATTTCAGAGGAGAAAGAAGAGAGTTATAGGATTTCCTAACTTTTGGACCTCAACTTTGTAATTCATTATTTGTAAGTACTCAATTTTCATTATGAATTCCATCAAGAACATTTTGACTTTCAATAACATGAGAGGCTAAACCTTCAACTAAGGTTAAAGATGAAGCCTCACTTATGATTAGCAATTTAATTTCATGTATTCCAGATTTCCCAATTTAATGGTTTAATTGCTTATTGTTTTACTTTTCTTTTAATTGGATTGAATGTATCTTGGATATCTTTTATGATTTAAGGATACATTAGATGATTTATGATAATTCAATACAATTAATTGCTTGGTTTTCTTGATTAAAAGATTGGATCTTTCTTGTGATTTATTTTCTGGATACAATGGATGTTTCAATAAAGATTGGATATTTGTTTGTGATTTACAGATACGGCTAATGATTTAATTGATTATTAGATTTCTATTGGGATTTTGGTAAAGAATGGATACAAGGAATGTTTTGATTAATTTGTGAAGCAAAAAGTGAAACATACCTAAGATTGATATGCGAGAACTTTAGAGAATATATGAGATCATGGAACTAGGTTGTTAAGAATTAGTGAGTATGGATTCTGAAACCCTAATGTTTTGTCAACATATTACTTTCATTTAATTAGTTTTACGCTTTTGGTTCATTCAAACAATCACCATTCAAAAAAAAAAAAAAAAAAAACTGTGAACTAGATTAGAATATAATTATTTTAGGCTTAAATTTGCTTTCAAGAACACAACTTCCGTGGGTTCGATCTCACACTTGCACACCACCATATTGCACATGACTCGTGTGCTTGCGAGTACATTTAATTTGTACATCAGTACATTCATATACTATTCATAGAGTATGACATACTATTTGTCAGCGTATGTGAGGTGGTCCCCCTGCATACGTCTGCCAAAAAATAGCGTACGTCCACACTAAAAGACAATAGCGTAATCCGCTAACCCTAGTGTACGTCTGCACTAAAAGACAAAAGCGTACATCTGTCAGAAAGTAGCATATGTCCGGTCCAGAAGTCTAATTCCCCAAAATGCCCTTCTGACAGATCCTAATGACTAAAAGTCCAAATTAACCCTTCTAACCAAGCTACTTATGCCTAGTTAAATACTTGGGTCACTACATGGAGCTAGGCAATTGGAGGGAGTGGCTGAGACGTTTTAGGGGTGAGGTGGAGGCAGGCCTAGTGAGGATTCATGTGTTCCTTAATAAGATGGAGTTATCTAGGCTGGATTAGGAGAGAAAGGCATCGGACTGGGTCTCCAAGCCCACAAGGAGATCCGAAACAAAAAGGAAGAAATCAGGTGCTAATTGGGTAGGCGTGGCCATGGGCTTAGGTCCAAAAGCTGGGAAGTCTATACTGAAGACCAAGCCACACAAGTCTACTGAGGAGGGGTTGTTAGTGGGATTGGGCCTATCAGCTAGATTGATAGTGAGCATGGGTAAGCCTGGGCCTTTCGCTGGAGGTCTGGGTCACTCCAAAATTGACGAGTTTTCATTGTTGCCGAGGCTGAATTTTGGCACTTTGGAGACAATTCATGAAGGTTCATCTGATTTTGGGATTGACGATTCAGAATATGCAAGATTGATGCTGGAGGGGGTGACGGGGGAGTATGGGTCGACTTCTGGTGGTTTGGGATTGACGGTGAAGGAGGGTGACTTGCAATGCTCCACTATTGAGGATATGTCGATGAGGAAGGAGAGTTTGCACACTTATTCCGACTGTGCTTAGATATTGCTGGTAAGGAAGCACACTAGTCTGGGTACCTCTAAAAAGAGAGGAGACTTGCCAGCAAGGGGGGAGGAGCAAGTCACAGAGTAAAGGGCCTGTTGACCTGGCCAAATAGTTCATGGGTTGCAGGTAGGATTGGATTTGGACCTGTTGACCTTGGGAAGGACATAAGCTTGTCCAATCTTGTCATTGCTCCGGTAACTTCCCCATACACTAATGATTAGGTAATTTTGGTTGGGAGGGGTGAGTCTGACCAGGCATTTTCCATACCTATCATGGAGGTTTACCGTAGGAGGGAAGGGATGATGTCTAGGCCTTTGACGGGGATCAAAAAAATTAAAGGGGTGGAATTGTCTTTGATTCACGCCTCGTTGGGAACTGAATTGCTGGATGAAGTGGTTTTTGAGGGTGGGTTGGAGAAAAGTTTTATGGAGGAGACGGTTGATGATTCTGGGCAAGGTTTGCGGTCATTGGGCTTGTTGGATGAGTCCTCGCCTGTGACGATATTAAAGAGGAGGGCTGGTGTGATAATCAAAGAGTTGGAGGTTGATGAGTGCCAAATAATGTTTATTTGGACCCCTTAATTTATGTTTGTTAAGCTCTTAGTTTTGTTATTTTCTAATGTTTAAGTTAGTTTTAGTGTTTTATTGTGTTACAGATAGTTGGCATCAATATGCGGTTTTAAGGGTGAAATTAGCAAAGAAGATCACTATTAGTGTGCTCGAGCCTAAGAGGAGTGATCGAACGCATGCCACGTTCGACTGCATTTCTTGTGTTGCCCTAACCATTGCTTCCATTGCTGCACCATGGATTTATTGAGTAGTTGAGTGCGCTCGAGCACACTTGCTGTGATCAAGCGCACATAGGCCCGCTTGAGCGCACTTGCTGCGATTGAGCACACCTACGTGACCTGGAAGCACATTAGTTTTCCTTATAAATAGAACCTATTGTATATTTTTGTAACCTACATTTTGGGAGGCGCCTTGGAGGCCAAAAACCTCTTTTATCTTCATTGTTTACCCTCTAAATCGTCATTTATTTTATTAGCCTTTATTTCTTTATGATTAAAGGTTAATCTTCAAGTAAGGTTGAAGATGAAGCCTCACCATTTATTTATCTACATGCTTTAGTGTTTAGCTTTATACTTCATTCATCGTTTAATGTTTTGTGTGTTTGTTTTAATTTAGTTTCGTGACAAAATTGTATTGATTATTGTTTACGAATCATTAAACGTTCAATATCCGTTGTGTTCCAATCTGGGGGTACATCGAATGATTCTATCGAGATTTAATATCTACTGTGATTAACGATACAGTGGATGATTTTGTCGAGATTATATATCTGTTATAACTCTTTAACAGAAAATACATCGGATGATTCGACTATATTTTATAATAGCAATAGAACATGTATAGTGCTTAATCGATAGACGGATGTATTAACTAAGTAATAGAAAACATAATATGCCTAGCAGCATAATCGTTTTGGATGTATGAACTAAGCATGATTAAATGTATTTTAATGTAGTGAGGTCGATTCTATGACCTTGGTGTTTTTATTTATTTGTTTTTAAGCATTTATATTAGTTTATATTTTTGCATGCCATATGTTTGACATTTGGAACTCTAGGTTAAAGTAGAGTTAATTTAGACATTAGAATTAGTTTTTGCAAATGCAATTTCCTATGGATTCGATCTTGTATTTTCAACGCTACACTGCACACGACTCGTGTGAAAAGTGCTTTTTAGTGCTTATTCACACCCTTTAATTTATTGTTAGGCCTTTAGCACTGTTAATATTTAACATTTTTACTTGTTTTTATTGTTTTGTAATGTTCAGGTCATTGCATCTAATATGGACCAAAGGAGCAAAATGGACCAAGTGAAGTGAAGAAGCTCTTGCCAAGTGCATTTGACCACACTTGGTGCGTTCAAATGCACTCATGGCCAAATGCAGCAACCGCAGTCGAACGCAGGCCCAGTCAACCCGCGTCTCACGTGTGTGCCCTAGCCAGCCCTAGGAGTCCATCGCTTCCAGCTAGCGCCGTGGCAGTTATCTACGATCGAACATGGAGTGCGCGTTCGAACACAGAAACATCAATGCGTTCGAACACACTACCTACGTTCGAATGTAGGCCCGTGACTTGTTAGTCTATAAATAGGTCCCTTAGCTCATTTGGTCGAGAGGCTTTTCTTTTGGGGTGATTTTTAGAGAGCATTTTGCCACTGTTGGCCATGCTCTGCCTCTTTTATCTGTAATCATTCACTTTGAAGTTTATTTAATGCATTCTTTTACTCTTTATTTGTTTTATTGTTCAATGGGTGGCTAAACTCTTCAACTAAGGTTGAAGATGAAACCTCACCCTTAGTTTATATTTCTTGCTTTTACATTAAATGCGTTTATTTTCCGTCATTTAATTTTCCGTACTCGTCATTTAATTTCCATGACAAAAAGTTAAATGGTTGTCATTTTTTTGATACATTGATAGTTATCCTATGATGTCTTCCAAGCCGAGTGCACAACGAGTAATCGATTATTGATTTAATATCCACCATGATCCAAGGATACAGTGAATGATTTTATCAATAATCAATACTCATTGTAGCTCCTTAACGGTAAACACATTATTTGGTTTGACTTGTGTCAATAACGACAATAGAGTGTGTTGAAGGGTTTAATTTATTAAGACCGAAAATTGGTGTTTAATGTGTAAAGCTCACTTTTAATATGGGGTGAGGCTAATCTTTAACCTTAATAGTTTTTATTCATTCCTTTACATTTTTACTAGAATAGTTTTTATTTAATGCACGTTTCGTGTTCGATATTACGACCTTTTGTGGAACTAGGTTAAAGTAGATTCAATTTAATAGTAATATTAGTTTTTTTTTTTTGCAAAAAACCCGTTCTCTGTGGTTCAATCCCACACTTTGCAAAAGCTATACGACCTAACGGTTCGTGCCATTGCGAGTGCAATTTAATTTGCATACCAAATTTTGGCACCATTGCCGGGGAACGGTTGTTTTTGTTTAAATTAATATTGTTTTTAGATTGACTTATTTTTCTACTAGTCTTTATTTTATGCAATTTAAATTATGTTTTTAGTTTATTTTTACATTTTATTTTGGTTAGTTTTTGCAATAGTGTTTGGCTAAACTTCTGTTTTATTTCGGTTTCTGGAAAAATTAGGCGCCGGTAGTACGATCGAATGCAGTACTTGCGGTCGAACGCATTGTCGCCTATTCCAGGACGTTCGCGTAGCTACGAACGCTCGTTACGCTTCTGTGTGTGAGCACAAGCCCCTGACAGAGACGCAGTGCAGTGCTACGTTCGAACACACCAGTGTTGCGTTCGAACTCACTTGCTGTAGTGACCCAAATTACTAACTAGGCATAAGTGGCTTAGTTGGGAGAGTTAATTTGGGCTTTGGGTCACTAAGGCTGCTAGAAGGGTAATTTGGACTTTTGAGTGGACGTACGCTAGGTTAGGCAGACGTACGCTAGGTTAGGCGGATGTATGCTATTGTTGGTAGTGCGGACGTACGCGGGGGACCACCGGACGTATGCTCTGCAAACCGAATTGGCGAACGTACGCACTCGAGACCGGACAATTGGTCACTGTGTGGCAGGGAAACCCTTTGTTCGCCAAATGTTCCATAGCTCCTGTTTTCCTTGATTTAGGGCTGTTATAGTGAGAATAGGACTAATAGAAGGTTTTTCACAGATTTAGAGAACTCGGATCATTTGGAGTTTTCAGAGACACGTATTGACCCAGGTGAGTTTTAACTCACATAATGCGCATTGTTATTTTTCATGCACTGCTCGTCTATTTTGTGTACCATGAAAACATGCATACTTTATAACTCTCACCGTTTGTACGTATTGCACATGAACTCTGTCATTTTGGGAAAAACGTTGTACTAAATATGTTAACCAAGTGAGACTTGTAAAAGACATGCATGTAAAATATAGACAAGATAATTTGTATTGTATGACATGGTACACCGGTACGTGCGGTAGTAATGGCCATGGGCTTACTATACATGTTAGCTTTATGGTCAAATATGTGCGTTATGTGAGGGCTGTGGATCAATTGGTTTCGTGACCTTGATGCAACCATTCCCAATGGTTCGGTTACTACAGGACGGACGCCACTAGTTGGTGTGGGCCACTCGGGGTCGGACCCGATTGTGCCATTAGTGTTACGTAAGGTATGTTATGCAATGGTTGGGGCACTGGCATTATATTATAGGTCCTTTGGGACAACATCAACCTTGTTGAGAAGGGGTAATATCTCGGCAACATCAACCTTGTTGAACTATGACAATTGTTGACACCATATGCATATATCATTCTTATACATATATCACGCATAAATAATCTGTCATGGAGGAACTGTTTTGTTCAATAAATACTTGAGTTCATTTACAGAAACTGGCATGGGCATTATCTGCGTTAAAAATCACTAAGTCTTAGACTTACCCCTTTGTTTATGTCTTTCCCCATCATTACGATTAATTGCACAGTTTAGCTGCACTAGACGAAGATGCCATCGGAGGTTTACGTGGGTGATTGCTTAGGACTTGATACGGGTAATTTTCGAGGACATGGATCCGGTTTGGCTTAGGACGATGTGGGAGGATGGAGGATCTGCCTGTGCAGACATGATCGAGATTCTAATCTCGTTAGCTTTGTTAAAACTTAGATCTAGGCTTTGATCTGTTGATCTTTTGAGAACTATGCTGATGTAACATATTTTGGGTTGTATCTATTTTCTTGGTTGATGACGACTACTTATTATGTTATGGATGTAGTATTTTATCTCTGGTATTGTTGTGTGAAGTTTTATTTACTATCTCTTAAATCCCATAGTCTTGGTAAAGTCTTTCGTTGCAGTTTTCTCGTTATGACGAGGAAAGTGATTTCCCGGAGATCGTGTCTCAGAGGGACATGTCTGGGATGGCGCACCATGGGGTCAATTACTGGTTAATTGATATTTCCACTGGGGGGCGCACACTTGCAGAGACTGCCATATTGTTGCGTCTATGCGAACGAACGTACTAACTTGCGCTCGATCACACCTCTACTTCCAGCATCAACATACCCGAGACAGTATGTTCAGTTTTAAAATTCCTTTTGTTTTAATTAATTGTTAGACTTATTTTAGTTATTTTAACTGCCTATTTTAAGAACTTTTCTTGCTGTGTTTAGCTGAGTATAGTTTATTTTTGCTTATATAATTTGCATATGTTTTAGTTAGTAGTTTTGGTAGTCTAAATTGTTAGTTGTTTAAATTGTCTCTTTGTTAGTGTTTAGGTCATCTTAGCTAAATTTATTCTCTGTTTTTAATACTTTGCTGGTTCTGTTTTTACTGCATCTGTTTATATTTGTTTAAATTTGTTTTGTTTTTGCTCACATGTTGTTGAGAGGTTATTGTTAAGTAGTCTTTAGCTCATTACTATTTCTGCATATCTTGCTGTTTTTGTATTGTTAATTATTGCATGTCTCTTTGTTTTTAGTAATGTTATAGTCCCTGTTTTTATATTTTTTTTTAGCTTACTTGGTTTATTATTTTCTTTGATTAGTTTTAATTCGTTTTAGTGCATATTTGCTGTTTCTTTCATAGTTGAATTACAAGTAGTGTTTATTCATCTAGGTTAGTTTAGTTGTTCATTATTTGCTGTTTTGTTCCCCTGTTTTTGTTATTTTTTTTTACATTTTTGCTTATCTAGCTTGCTATTTTTCCTTAGTATTTAGTTAAACTTTTGTTAGTTTATGCATGGTCGGCGATCCTTGAACCTAGAATTAACACCATTAGATCCCGACTTAGAAAGGAATATTAGGAGATCCCGTAGAACACGTGCCAAGATGGGGGATAATCAAAGGAATCGAAGGGTGGAGCAACACGACGAAAATCGAAGGAATGAGCAAGAGGAGAACGAAGAGTTTCAAGATGCGAGAGCTGGGAACGGGGAGCATAGACGAGTGCATGAGTTGGATTTCACTACGTCACTCCGGGAATTGTTCGCACCTACTGCGGTCAGTTCCCATTCGTGCATAGTGTTACCGACGACTAATGCAACTCATTATGATCTAAAGCCACATGTGATTCAAATGTTACCATTCTTTTATGGCTTAGATCATGAAAACCCTTATTCCCATGTTAAGAAGTTTAGAAGTATAACTGCCACCACCAAATTCCAAAATTTCTCCAAGGAATCTGTCAATCTTTGACTTTTTCCTTTCTCCCTTCATGACAAAGCCACAGAGTGGTTGGATTCCTTGGCACCTGGCTCTATTACGTCATAGGAAGAACTGTTGAAGCAGTTCTACCACAGATTTTTCCCAATGTCCAGAGTAAATGATGCAAGAAAGGAAATCAGTTCCTTTACTCAGGATGAGGACGAGAAATTCACGGAATGTTGGACAAGATTTAAGGATATGCTGATAAAGTGTCTGATAAGAGCTAAATATTGTATATTTGGACCCCTTAATTTGCATTAGTTAATCCTTTAGCTATGTCGTTATCTAACGCTTTGTGTTAGATTTGTGTTTTAGTGTTTTGTAGGTTGCTAAAGAGAAACTGCATCTTAAAAGGGAAAAATTGCAAAGTCTTGGAATAAAACATACTTTGAGAAGATCTAGAAGATGTGGTTAAGCTTGACCAAATCAAATGAAGGAGAAAATCGGAATTTCCCAAAATGGAGATAATTTCGGATTTGATTCAAATTCAGATTCTGCACATGTCTCAGTGTTTTGACCACAACTTTCTGCTCAAATATTGGATTGAGATGATTCAAAGGGCAGTGGAAAGCTCGTTCAAAATGCTACAATTTATTGTGAAATAGGATTTTCCTAATTCGGACGTTTACTTTGTCAAAATCGTCCCACAATATAAGAACGCAAATTTGAGCGAATCTTATCCGGATTTCAGACTTCTAATTGGACAGGGAGACTGACCTCCGAATTATCTAGGTTTACTTGGGCTTTTAGGACTTCTCTAAGCCTATAAATAGACATCTCTGTATTCAAGAAAAGATACACAAGCCTAGAGGCAAAAATTCACAGCTTCTCTTTAATTTAGTTTTTCTGTAGTTTATGATTTATTTTTATGTCGGGCTAACCCCCAACTAAGATTGGGGATGAAGCCTCACCATTGAAGAACATCATTGCTGTTATGTAAGTTTTTATTAATACGATTTTATAGAGTTTATTGTTTCAATTGTTTTACTTTTAATTAATTATGTGGAGTGATTCTTAGATATCTCTTGTGATTCAAGGATACATGTGATGATTTGAGATAATTTCATATGATTGATTGCTTGGTTTTTAACTCATAAAAATTGGATATCCCTTGTGATTTGTTCTACGGATACATCTGGTGTTTCAATTAGATTTGGATTCCTTTTGTGATTTGATCAATGAATGGATACATAGGATGCTTTTGATTAATTCTTTGAAGCATAGTAAAACATATCTAAGATTTTAATTGTGAGAACTTCATATTGATATTAATGAGCATATAATATGTTGTTATGAAGTGGTGAGTGTGAATTCCCAAACCTTAGTAACTTTAACTTTTGTTTTATTTTATTTATTTTATGTTTTGTCTTTTAATTTTAAAAACCCAATTTTAAAACCTTTTTGGAGCTAGATTAGGATTAAATTAGTTTAGATTTAAATTTGCTTTAAAAATACAATTTCCTGTGGGTTCGACCTCGCACTTGCAAAACCATTATATTGCAAACGATTCGTGCACTTGCGAGTACATTTAATTTGTACACCAAATTTTGGCGCCGTTGCCGGGGAGTTGTTCAATTTTTGAAACCAATTTATATTTAAATTGATTTTATCTTTCTACTAGTTATAATTAGGATTTTATTTTTCTGCAATTTATTTTTATTTTATCCCTGTTAAAAAAAAAAGATTTCTTTTCTTTTTTGTTTTGTTTGTTGTTTTTGGCTTAATTTTCAGTTTCTGCCGCATTCTTTGTCTACACCTTGGCCTTGATGCGATCGAAGCATAGCCTGTCGCTCGGCGTACTCATAACCGACGACCATAGGAGCGCACGCTCATAGTAGTCATCATCACTAGCAGATTAGCGTGCCTGCGCTCGATCCCACCTATCTTGTGCTCGAGCGCACCTCCACAGCAACACTCAGAAGGCGGCCGATTAGATTTTTGCCAAAATTTTATTTTTGGTCCATTTTGTGAGTTTTTAAATTTTAGTTTTATTTTCTTTTAGTTAGTTAGTTGTTTTTAGTTTATTTTCAAAAAAAAAAAAAAAAAAAAAAAAAAGAGAGATGAATAATGTGTATGAGGAAAACAATTGTTTAGATCTACGAGCTGAGGTCAATGACTTACGTGATAGATTCTATCAATTCAAAGCGAGATCTACCCCAACCCATTCTTCTCACACATACACACCACATAAGTCATGTTCATATTGCTCCAATCCTTATCATTGTTCTAGTAATTGTCCATCTTGGGGACAACTTTCTAATTTTTCATATGAGCAAATGAACACTAGTTTCTCCTATCCGGGATGTGATTCAAATTCCAATTTTTACAACCCGAACTGGAGCAACCAATCCGATTTCTCATGGTCAGCTCAGACTATAGGAAATTATGCTCCCCAATTTCAGGAATTGCACCATTTAGACTATCCGCAGTTCGATCATCAAGCTCAACCACCTGCCTATCAAGCACCACAACCTGCACCTCAATCTTCATTGGAAGACATGATGAAAGCACTCATCCAATCAACTGATAAATTCATGCAACGAACGATCAAAATGATCAAACACTAGAGACATACAAGAGCGAAAGGTTACATTGCGGGATAGAAGGACAAATCGGTCATCTTGTTGAATTAAATAGAATAGAGGAAGAAGAGCTTCAAAGTCAATTGATGATTGAAAGGCACCACATGAGTGATGAGGATGATTCGAAATTTTTATCATGAGCACACCCAAGTCACTCCCACACTTGATGAGGATGTAATTGTGGATAACAATGAGGAGCAAGTTGAAAACATTGAGCAAATTGAGCACCATGAGAAAAGTCATTTGAGATCCTAATCGCAAAGGACATGGAAGTGAGTACTAAAGCTCCGCGCATCGCTGTCCCCTTGAGACACATCAAGAACCCAAAGTTCCATCTCTAGATTGTCTCCAAGAGCCATCTTATGCCAAGATACTCAAGGATCTATGCAAACAAATCTAGGAACCACTTTCCTAAGAAGATCCTTGAAGCAAGCAATTCTACATAAGATGGCGAAATATCCTTCCAGAGGATATAAAGTTTTGAAGAAGAAGGGTGGAAGGATTGATTGGACATCGGATGATAGGGGAAGCCTAAAGTTTTCTCCTCCAGTTTATTTTCTGCACTTCACTCCACATTTTCTTGCTTTCCTTTTTCATTAATTGTTTTTAGTTTTGTTTTTGTTTCTAACAGCAATTAATCTTGTGATGTTTTGTTTATATATATTGCTGTTAGTTTTGTTAACAGGTGTGTTGGTGTCTAAATTTGGGAGACTCCCTAGCTTTTTCACACTTTGACGTTTCCTTACTTCCGGTAATGTATTGCTATGATACACATTGAGGACAATGTGTAATTCAAGTTTGGGGGGATGGAAAACACTTTGTCTACTTATTTTTGTTTTTGTTATTATTTGTTTATTTTTATTTGTCTTTTTGTGCAAAAAATAAAAAAATAAAAAAAATAAAAAAATTGAAAAAAATAAAAAAATTGTGCTATGTTTTTGTCAAGTTTGAGCTAAACTGTGACTGTGATGTGCATTTCATTGGCTTGCTTAAAGGGTTAAACATATCATTATGTCAGTAGGTGTCTAAGTCTTTTGATCATTTTTGGATAATTGATATTTCACTTGTTTTAAGCTAAATTTTTATGAGCACATTAGCATGTTTTTTTGTGAGGTATGATGTTTGAGCTTAAGCTTGTTCCTTTGAGATTTGTTGGATGACCTATTGATGATTAACCTTGGCTTGCAAGATAATAATAATAAAAAAAAAGAAGTAGAAGAAGAAGAAGATCATTTTGAGTTTTTCACTAAGTAACCGGACCTTTTGCCTCATTAAGCATTAAGTGGTCGCGTCAAAAGGTGTGAAATTTAAAGATTGATGATATGGCTGCCTTTTGACTTGAGTTAATAAGCGCTTAGGGATGTTTACATCTAGTGCCCTAAAGCCAAGTGACTTGGGAGTCATTGGCTTAACACTCGATACCAAGGTCAATTAGAAAGCTTAAGGGAGCTAAGCATTGACTACATAAAAGAAAAGAAATATATATATATATATATATATGCTTATCTTGCCTTGGTTGTTTCATCTGTTGGGATTCTTAAATTTTGTGGAGCTTGTTTTGAGTTTGAACTGAAAGCTTCTTGATTATATGCTACTTTCACTTTACACTTTTCATATGATGTCTTGATTATCCATTTATGAGTTATTTGATTTTGGATACCGTTGATTGTGACGATGGTGTTTGTCTTTTTAAGCTTGCTTATGAATAAGAATCATGGTTTATGTGAAACTTATTTCTTGTTAACAACATAGTGCCATAATGTTTGTCACGAGACTTCACTGTCCTCTAGGGATGCCTAGGGGTTTAAAAGGCTTGTTGCATGTGCTAAATGCAACCGTCTCTCCCACGACAGAGGATTTATGTTATTGCTTTCATTTTATTTTTTGTTTTGTTTTGATAAGGGACTAGCAAAACGTAAGTTTGGGGGTGTTTGATAAGAGCTAAATATTGTATATTTAGATCCCTTAATTTGCATTAGTTAATCCTTTAGCTATGTCGTTATCTAACGCTTTGTGTTAGATTTGTGTTTTAGTGTTTTGTAGGTTGCTGAAGAGAAACTGTATCTTAAAAGGGAAAAATTGCAAAGTCTTGGAATAAAACATACTTTGAGAAGATCTAGAAGATGTGGTTAAGCTTGACCAAATCAAATGAAGGAGAAAATCGGAATTTCCCTAAATGGAGATAATTTCGGATTTGATTCAAATTCAGATTCTGCACACATCTCAGTGTTTTGACCATAACTTTCTGCTCAAATATTGGATTGAGATGATTCAAAGGGCAGTGGAAAGGTCGTTCAAAATGATACAATTTATTGTGAAATAGGATTTTCCTAATTCGGACGTTTACTTTGTCAAAATTATCCCACAATATGAGAACGCAAATTTGAGCGAATCTTATCCGGATTTCAGACTTCTAATTGGACAGGGAGACTGACCTCCGAATTATTTAGGTTTACTTGGGCTTTTAGGAATTCGCTAAGCCTATAAATAGACATCTCTACATTCAAGAAAAGATACACAAGCCTGGAGGCAAAAATTCACAGCTTCTTTTTAATTTAGTTTTTCTGTAGTTTAGGATTTATTTTTATGTCGGGCTAACCCCCAACTAAGGTTGGGGATGAAGCCTCACCATTGAAGAACATCATTGCTGTTATATAAGTTTTTATTAATCTGATTTTATAGAGTTTATTGTTTCAATTGTTTTACTTCTAATTAATTATGTGGAGTGATTCTTAGATATCTCTTGTGATTCAAGGATACATGTGATGATTTGAGATAATTTCATATGATTGATTGCTTGGTTTTTAACTCATAAAAATTGGATATCCCTTGTGATTTGTTCTACGGATACATCTGGTGTTTCAATTAGATTTGGATTCCTTTTGTGATTTGATCAATGAATGGATACATAGGATGCTTTTGATTAATTTTTTGAAGCATAGTAAAATATATCTAAGATTTTAATTGTGAGAACTTCAGATTGATATTAATGAGCATATAATATATTGTTATGAAGTGGTGAGTGTGAATTCCCAAACCTTAGTAACTTTAACTTTTGTTTTATTTTATTTATTTTATGTTTTGTCTTTTAATTTTAAAAACCCAATTTTAAAACCTTTTTGGAGCTAGATTAGGATTAAATTAGTTTAGATTTAAATTTGCTTTCAAAAATATAATTCCCTGTGGGTTCGACCTCGCACTTGCAAAACCATCAATTCTAGTACATTTAATTTGTACACCAGTGTCCACCTCACGGATATGAGAAATGGTGGTACATTTAATTTGCGAGTACATCTAGTACAATTCTTCTACCAAGGGCTGTCTCAACCCAACCGTAGTATGATTGAACTGATGAATGGAGGGGCATTTATGAACTTAAAGGGAGATTTGGCCTACAAAGCTTTGGAGAAAATTGGTGCCAACTCACAGGATTGGGATTTCACCAGCTGTCGAGATAAATCTGCTTGAAAAGACAAGAAAGGAGGCATCCTGGAGCTAAAAGGCGAGCAAGAGCTGACTCAAAGGATGGACGCCATTGTGAAAAGATTGGACGCGCTGAGTGTAGGAAAGCCTGTAGATGTTGTAAACACATTCCCTGTTAAGAGTTGTTCTGTCTGTGCTAGTCCTTTGCACCAAGCACAAAATTGTCCATCGATGACAGTTTTTGAGATGGAACAAGTGAATGCTTTCAAAAACTTTCAAAAGCCGTCCAGTGGGCCATATTCTGAGACATACAATCCTGGGTGGAGGAATCACCATAATTTCTCTTGGAAGCAGAATCAACCTACCACCAATCAAGGGGGAGCACCACATTATCCCCCAGGATTTTCTTCTTACCAAAATCAAGGACGCTTGGCTCCACCAGCGTCATCATCATCTTATCAAGCCCCTACCTAAGCCCTAACCTCATCAACACAGTCACCGGAAGAGACCATGAGAGAATTTATGAAAATGACTGGTCAATCAATTAGTGACGTGAGGCAGTCTACCATGGTAAACACCCAGGCGATCTCGAAGTTGGAGATGCAGATGGGACAGTTAGCGAATCACTTGGGTGAGAGGGACAAGGGAAAGCTCCCCAGCTAAGCAGTGAACAACCCTAAAGCATGCAACATTGGAAATTCTTCAACTCAAGAGCATGTGCAGGCGATTGTCACTCTGAGATCGGGGAAGAGAGTGGACAATAAGGTTGTGAACCCAAAAGCAGACCAGGCTGAGGAAGACGAGCAGAAAGAAGAAGAGGGTGACAATCAAAAGGAAGGAGATGCTGAGCCATCTACGGTCACCCCAGTTGTGAAGGAACCTCCTAGAGCACTTGTGCCAAAAGCACCATACCCTGAAAGATTATAAGTGCTTAGGAATGGAGGGAAGTTAGAGGACATTCTGGAGGTGTTCAAAAAAGTCCAAATAAATATTCCATTTTTGGACGCCATCTAGCAAATCCCTTCCTATGCCAAGTTCTTGAAGGACTTGGTCACAGTAAAGAGGAAGACAAATGTCCCCAAAAAGGCATTCATGACCGGGGAGGTCAGTACTATCCTACAATGCAAGTTGCCTCTCAAGTACAAGGACCCTAGATGTCCTACAATCACTTGCATGATAGGAGTTAGCTAGATTAAGAGGGCACTGTTGGATTTGGGAGCAAGTGTGAATTTGTTGCCCTACTCAGTCTATTTGCAGTTAGGGTTAGGAGAGCTGAAGCCCACATCCATGACATTGCAACTTACTGATCGGTTAGTGAAGGTTCCACAGGGAATAGTTGAGGATGTACTAATTAAGGTGGACAAATTTTATTTCCTCGTGGATTTCATTATGTTGGACACAAAGCTAGTACAGTTGATAGGGAGTGAGATCCCTGTGATTTTAAGGCGACCATTTTTAGCTACGGCTAACGCCCTGATTAATTGTAGGTCGGGAGTCATGAAGATTTCTTTTGGGAATATGACGGTGGAGTTGAATATTTTTCACATCAGAAAACAACCACTTAGTTATGAACAAATGAATCAAGTATGCTTGATTGAGGAGATTCTGGATGAAGTCATTGAAGAATCAAGTATAGAGGACCCCCTAGAAGCATGCCTTGCTCAGTTTGGTGAAGATTTGGATTTGGATAAATTAATGGAGCAGGCAGAGGCACTTTTGGAGACAGCTTCTTTGGTGAGCGAGGAGAAGAAGGAGACAGTAGTACCTGAGTCCCCGAAGAAGGAACTTAAGCCCTTACTTGATAGTCTTAAGTACAAGTTCCTAGGTCTAGCTGAATCTTTGCCAGTGATTATAGCTTCAGATTTGATAGATGCTCAAGAGGAAGAATTGTTAGGAGTTTTGAGAGAGCATAAAGAAGCTATAGGCTGAACTATTGAGGACATTAAGGGAATCAGTCCTTCGTTGGTTATGCATAAGATACATCTGGAAGAAAATTCCAAACCATCAAGGGAACCATAGAGAAGGCTCAACCAAGCAATGCAGGAGGTTGTGAGAGCAGAAGTGATCAAGCTGTTGGATGCTAGGATCATCTATCCCATTTCTGATAGCAAGTGGGTGAGCCCGATATATGTTGTGCCCAAGCGGGCTGGATTGACGGTAGTAAAGAACCAGGATAACGAGTTGGTGCCAACTCATATTCAGTCAGGATGGAGAGTATGTATAGACTACTGGAAGTTGAACGCTGCCACCAGGAAAGATCACTTTCCTCTTCCATTCATAGATCAGATGGTGGAGCGTTTAGCTGGGCACAAGTACTACTGCTTCTTGGATGGTTATTCAGGATATAACCAGGTCCCAGTGGACCTCAAAGACCAGGAGAAGACTACCTTTACATGTCCCTTTAAGACATTTGCCTACCGTCGTATATGCCTTTTTACAGTAATGCACTGCCACTTTTCAAAGAAGCATGATCGAGATATTTTTCGACATGGTAGAGCAATTTATAGAGATCTTCATGGATGACTTCTCCATCTTCGGTTCATCTTTTTAGGAGTGTTTGAACCGTCTCACATTGGTGTTAGTGAGATGTAAAGAGAAGAACCTTGTGCTTAACTGGGAAAAATGCCATTTTATGGTTAAGCAGGGGATAGTACTGGGGCATGTCATATCTCATAGGGGTATTGAGGTTGAGAAAGCAAAGGTAGACTTGATCTCTAACCTTCCACCCCTACGTACTGTGAAGGAAATCCGTTCCTTCTTGGGCCATGCAGGGTTCTACCGGTGATTCATCAAGGATTTCAGCAAGATCGCTAGGCCCTTGTGTAGGTTGTTTGCCAAAGAGACCCCGTTTGAATTTGATGAAGAATGTGAGAAAGCATTTGGGGCTCTGAAGGAGATTCTAACATCCACACCAGTGATTAGACCACCCAGTTGGGGTGAACCATTTGAGATTATGTGTGACGCATCAGACTATGCAGTTGGAGCTGTCTTGGGGTAGCGCATTGAGAAACTTCCCCATGTGATTTACTATGCAAGCAGGACTCTGAACGACGCACAACTCGATTACTCCACCACAGAAAAGGAGTTGTTGGCGGTCGTTTTTGCGCTAGACAAGTTTAGATCCTATTTGTTAGGATCTAAAATCATTATCTTTTCTGATCACGTGGTGTTGAAGTATCTTTTCTCCAAGAAAGATGCCAAATCCCGTTTGATCCGTTGGATTTTGTTGTTTCAAGAGTTCGACATAGAAATTCGGGATAAGAAGGGGACAGAAAATGTGGTGGCCGATCATTTGTCTAGATTGACCATGGATTTCACTGAGGATGCCACACCCATTTTTGAGACCTTTCCTGATGAGCAATTGATGCACATTGCTCACAATCTCGCACCTTGGTTTGCTGATATAGTGAACTATCTTGTTACCGACCAAATGCCTTTGCATTGGGGGCAACAAGATAAGCTCAAATTTTTGTCCAAGGTGAAAACCTTTCTTTGGGATGATCCTTACCTGTTCAAGTATTGTCCCGACCAGATCATTAGGAGATGCATACCTGAATTTGACCAAACCAATGTCATCTCATTTTGTCATGATCATGCATGTGGAGGCCATTTCAGTGCAAACAAGACTACTACAAAGATTTTGCAATGTGGATTTTATTGGCCCACCATGTCTGCAGACGCTCAGGCTTATTGCACTTCTTGTGAGCGCTGTCAAAAACTTGGGAGTATTTTAGAGAGGAATATGATGCCCCTTAATCCCATACTGATAGTTGAGATTTTTGATGTATGGGGGATTGATTTCATGGGACCTTTTCCAAACTCCTTCGGGTTTTTGTACATTTTAGTTGCTGTGGACTATATGTCCAAGTGGGTGGAGGCGGTTGCGTGCAAGACCAATGACCATAGAGTTGTGGTCAAGTTTTTGAAGGACACGATTTTTGCTCGATTTGGTACACCCAGAGCGATTATTAGTGATGGAGGTACACACTTCTGCAACCGGATTTTTGAGCAGCCGATGAAGAAGTATTTTATCACACATAAGGTTGCCACCCCTTATCACCCATAGACGAATGGGCAGGTTGAAGTGTCAAATTGTGAGATCAAACATATTTTGGAGAAAACAGTGAACCCCAGCAGGAAAGATTGGTCTCTGTGATTGAATGACGCTTTATGGGCATACAGGACGGCATATAAGACACCGATTGGGATGTCACCATATCTGTTGGTGTACGGGAAAGCTTGTCATCTTCCCGTCAAGTTGGAGCATCGGGCATACTGGGCCATCAAGCAGCTGAATTTCAGTTATTTGAAGGCTGGCTCTCAAAGGAAGCTCCAACTCACTGAACTAGAGGAGTTGAGGAATGATGCATATGACAGTTCGAGGAAGTACAAAGAACACATGAAGAAGGTTCATGACTAGAGCTTCTGAGGAGATCTTTTGAGCCAGGTCAAAAAGTCCTTTACAATTCTCGGTTGCATCTGTTTCCTAGCAAGTTGAAATCTCGATGGACGGGCCCATTCATCATTAGGACAGTGTTTTCTCATGGGGCCATCGAGCTAGAGGATCCCAAGAATGGTAACATTTTCAAAGTGAACAGACAAAGAGTTAAACCATTCTTGGAGTTGAGGAGTTTAGAGGTTGAGACTACTCTATTGGAGGATCCGATTTACACAGAGTGATGTAGTCTCATATCACGAGTCTGGCTGAAGACGTTAAACTTAGCACTTGTGGGAGGCACCCCTCATTATGTTTATTGCTTTACTTTTTACTAGTCAAATTTGGGGAAGCATTCTTTCATGCTATACCTAAATTGACCCATCCCCTAGGTTAATTCGGTCACATTGTGGGCAATGTGACGTTTTAAGTTTGGGGGTGTTTTTGTAAATACTTGTGTGTTTGTAAATATGTGTGTGTAAATATTTTATTTTGTGTGTTTTGTGTGTTGTGTTTTTATTTTGTAAATATCTTTGTAAAAAAATAAATAAATAAATTTTGCACTCTGCGTTCGAACGTATCATGTACATTTGAACGTGTACACGGCGTTGCGTTCGACCTCACCCTTGTGTGTTCGACCGTAACGCCCCACCATACACGCACACTGTTGCACGTATGCGTTTGAATGCCCACCTTTACGTTCGAACGCAGAGCACACTTGACACATATGCACTCAGCACGAGTGCGGTCGAACGCACTTACGTACGTTCGAACGCACTTGAGCTGAGCCTTTACAAGACCTATTTTTAGGTTATTTTTCTCCCTTCCCCCTCATTTTTCCTATAGCGCCGTACAAGCCCGTCACCCCTCTCCATCTCTCCTCCTTCCTAACATCCAAAATCACCACACCCATCACCAGCCATCACCTTCCCTCCCCTTACTCACCATCGCCGGCCTCTCTCCACCCATCGTCGACCACCATTTTCCCCCATTTCCCATTTTTTCCACAAAAAACCCAAAACCCAACATCACCGAATGAACCCATTTTTCTCTATTTTTTTCGTTGATTTTGGGCACAAATCCACTTTTGGATTGTGCCCATTGTTGTTGGGATTGGTTGCGCTTCATTTTTGCAGGGAGTTGGGGTGATTTGAAAGGGGTTTCCAAACCCTTTATTTTTGGGTTGCACACCAGGTGCTCGACAAAAATCCCCAACCAACCTCCAAAATGCCTAGAGGCCAAGGGTCATCTTCTCGGTCCTCTAGGACCTGAGGCATTGTAGCCAGGCGGCCCATTGAGAGCCGTAAGCTCTTATTGGAGAACACCTTTGCCATCAAAGAGGAGTTCTCCAATAATGAAACTACTAGTTGGGAGGTTCAAGAGTTGAAGAACCGGGGTTTGAAGAGGCTGTTCAAGCCCGTCGCCTCCACTGCATACAAGCGCTTGGTCAGAGAGTTCTATGAGCATCTAAGCTATGATTGCGACTAGCCGGACATTCTTGTCTCTTCCATCGACGGAAGAGAAGTGGAGGTGACTATAGCCGATGTAGCGACAGTTTTGAAGTGCAGCCATGAGCCTCTCGAGTCAGACGTTCCTTGGCTTGAGTGTCCCTCCATGCTCACCATCGAGGATATCGTTTTCGACATGTGTGAGGGGCAATATACAGACAGTCACCAGAACGTAGCCAGCAAAACGAAGATTCCTTGGAATCTTCTTTTTATTGATATGGTGCTCTATAGGAATGTGTGTCCTTTGGGACACAAGACACAGAGGTGGGACATTTTCCTTAGTGCTCTCTATGCGTTCCACAAAGGTTTCTGGTGCTCCATTCCCGAGATCATTTGGCATCAGATTCAGAAATTCTGGGAAGGAGTGCACCATATGGCGGCTGAGCACACGAAGACTTTGGGTCTACCTTTCCCTTTTCTCATCACTCACATTCGAAAACCGATCATTGAGCCCATATTTGGCCGCATCCGGTGGAACGAGTTTGTCCCACATGCCAGAGCCAGCCCAAGAGCCAGAGCCCATGGACATGGAGACTGGATAGCAGATGGCACTGAGAGAAGAGCGGTGGAGCAGAGGAGCAGAAGGAAGAGGAGTATGAGAGAGGATCATGATCGAGCCTCGGATTTGTACACTTCGGGACATCTAGGGACATACGATCTCAGATCGCAGATTTGAGGGATGCTCGTGTGCGCTCGAGATCGGGAGATGTTCCGAGCCATCTTAGATAGACGCCACCAGCCCGGGACTGCACCACCACCAGCCCCGTGACGTCTTCGTGACGCGTCTTGGTTATATTTTTCACACCTTTGCACTACATTTGTATTTTCTTTATCCGCATTTCGGTGCAATTTTGAGTTTGGGGTATTTTATTGTGTTGTGCACATTTTATTTTTATTATGCATTTTATTTTTAATTATGGTTTATTTTCCTTTGTGAGCTTAATTTTATGAACACATGATTACTTTAGAAGGGAATTTTGATTGTTACTTTTCTTTTGGTGGCAAACATGAGATATTACATTTCAATTTGATTTTCACGAGCACATTTGGCACATAGTCTGTGGGATTAAATTTTGAGTTTGGTCATGCTAGTTTTGTGAGCTTAAAGGCAGTTGGGTAACCTGTTGGGAAATAACCGTGGTTTATGTCAAAAAAAAAAAATGATGATCATTTTGAGCTTTCCACCGAGTAACCGAATCTCGTGCCTCATTAAGCATAGAGCATTCGCGTAAAAAAGTGAGAAGTTAGACTTGATTAGCAAAACTTCGTAGCCTTTTTGACTCGAGTTAGTAGGTCCTTAGGGGTGTCTTTACACCTAATGCCCTAAAACCTTTTGGTTTGGGAGTCATTGACTTAACGCTTGATACATGGATCAACTAGACAACTTAAGGGAGCTATACAATAAAAATATATATTTTTTTGAAATAAACCTTGGTTGTTGTCTCCGATGGGTAGTCTAATGAATTTTGAGTGTCAAAGCATGCATGACTAAGATTATTGTTGAAATCCCATGATTATGTGTTGAATTCACTTTCACTAGAATTGATTAGTGTGATATCTCATATTGCCATGTTTGTAGCTTGATTGTTAATTCCCTGAAAATTGCGAAGGTAATGTTTATTTGATTAAGCTTGCTCTTGAATTAAAACCATGATTGTTATGTTATTGCATGATTGAGGATAAAATGTTTGCACAAATGTTTGTGGGTATCATTCTGAAAACCTCAAATATTTAACTAGGCATAAGAACTCCTTGGTTTAGAAGGCTAATTTGGACTTTATGTCACTAGGATTAACCAAAAGTGGACCATGTTTATTTGTCTTCTTTTTGTCTTTAGTGCGACTAGCAAAATATAAGTTTGGCGGATGATGAGTGCTTTTTTAATGCTTATTCACACCCTTAATTTATGTTTGTTAGGCCTTTAGCATTGTTAATATCTAACAATTTTACTTGTTTTATTGTTTTGTAATGTACAGTCATTGCATCTAATCTTGACCAAAGGAGCAAAATGGACCAAGTGAAGTGAAGAAGATCTTGCCAAGTGCGTTAACCACACTTGGTGCGTTCGAACGCACTCACGACTGAATGCGCACTCATGGTGAACGAGCAGCCCGCCAGCCCGCTCTCACGCTTGTGCCCTAGCCGCCCTAGAGTCCATCGCTTCTTGCGCCATGGCTTATCTACGTCGAACGTGGAGTGCGCTTGAACGCAGAAACATCAATGCGTATTGAACGCACTACTGTTGAATGTAGGTCCGTGACCTACTAGTCTATAAATAGGTCCCTTAGCTCATTTGGTCAAGGGCTTTTCTTTTTGGGCGATTTTTAGAGAGCATTTTGCCATTGTTGGCCATGCTCTGCCTCTTTTATCTGTAATCATTCACTTTGAAGTTTATTTAATGCATTCTTTTACTCTTTATTTGTTTTATTGTTCAATGGGTGGCTAAACTCTTCAACTAAGGTTGAAGATGAAGCCTCACCCTTAGTTATATTTCTTGCTTTTACATTAAATGTTTATTTTCGTCATTTAATTTTCATGACTAATTTAATTTTGGTTGTCATTTTTGATACATTGATAGTTATCCTATGATGTGTTCCAAGTCGGGTGCACACGGTAATCGATTATTGATTTAATATCCACTATGATCCAAGGATATGATGGATGATTTTATCAATAATCAATACTCATTGTAGCTTCTTAACAGTAAACACATTATTTGGTTTGACTTGTGTCAATAACGATAATAGAGTGTGTTGAAGGGTTTAATTGATTAAGATGGAAAATTAGTGTTTGATGTACAAATTTAATTGTACTGCCAATTTACAGTCGATCGTAGTAATGTGGTGCAAGTGCGAGTGTCGAACCCATGAGAATCGTGTTTGTCAAAATCAACTTTAAAACGCTTAAACTAATAAAATCTTAACCTAGTTCCCATTTCGAACACGCATGCGTGCATAAAATAAAACTAAGCTAAAAGCAATAAAATAAAGAAATAAAGGCGTGAAAATAAACTAAATTAAAAAGCAGAAAATAAAGAAATAAAATAACTAAAGTCCCTAATTCACCTCACAATAAATTAATCTACATATAAATATGTTTAGCTCATATGTATTAAACATTTATGCTACAAGGCATATTACGGCGTTAACACATTGTTCATATTTTTCTATCGATAAGCACATATGTATATCCTATTGTTGCTACACAATCTTGTCGATCTATCCGAGGCAAACATCACTTACAAGAGGTCACAACGGATAATGGTCCAAGACGAATATCCGATGTATCTCCTTGCAACAATAGTCGACGTTCAACGATTGGCAAACAACAATCAATACACTTTTGTCACTAAAATGCATTGAAGCGAATAGACATAAATTAAATGACAGAATAATCGAACTAAACATAAATATAAATAAATAAATTCATGTGAAGGACTAAGAGACTAATTAAGCGTAAAATAAAACATAAAATAAATAAATGACAATTTAGAGGGTTTAGATGATAAACAGGAGGTTTTGGCCTCAAGGGCACCTCAAACGTGAAAACAAGAATACACGATGTCCTATTTATAGGCTGGCAGGACTGGAGTGCGTTGAGCACGCACTGCGTTCGAACGCACCAGTTATTTGTGGTCGAACGCAGGCGTGCGTTCGATCGCAAATAACTTGCTGTGGCTAGGGCTGACTAGGCGTCGTTCACGCAGGTCCCTTGCGTTCGAACGCAGATAACCGGCTGGGCATGCGTTCGACCCCTGCTCATGAGTGCGTTTTGGTGCATTTTGCCTTTTGCTAGCCATGATTTAATGCAATGTCCTGCACAACACAAAATACTAAAAACACTACAAATGATTAAATATTAACAATGCTAAAGGCCTAACGAATATAAATTAAGGGGTCCAAATCAGCACTTTTAGGCACCAATCAAATACCCCCAAACTTACATTTTGCTAGTCCCTTAGCAAAACAAAATGAAAACACAATAAAACATAAGTCCGCTTTGTGGAGAACGATTGCATTGGCAACAAGCCTTTTAAACCTCTAGGAGTTCCCTAGAGGACAGTGAAGTCTCGTGAGGGTTTTCAGAATGACACCCACAAACAATTATTTGGCACTATGTTATTAATGGACAAAGCCCAACACTTAAACACATGGTTCATACATCATTAGTAGATTTAACATGTTAAACATATGAACCACATCATCGAATCAAACATCCTTTCACTCAAGGTTGGAAAATTGAGACAACACGTGCTCCATTATGTGCAAAGTGAACTAACAATAAGATCATGGAGTTTCAATTACTCTCCAAAGACTGTATCCCAAAATTCAAAGGAAAAACAATGTGATAAATACAACCAAGGCTTAAATTGAAGATGCAATTTTTTTGTAGGTTGTGCAATGTTGACTTCCTTAAACTTCTAAATGACCTATGTACGAGTGTTAGGCGACTCCCAAACCAGCGGTTTTAGGGCACTAGATGTAGAGACATCCCTAAGGGCTTAATTACTCAAGTCAAAAAGTTATGAAGCCTAACTAGCCATACAATTTTAACACAATTTCTCATCTTTTACGAACACTCATTGCTTGGCAGCAAGAGGTCCGGTTACTCAATGAAAAATTCACTTTATTATGAGCTCCTCTAGATTTCGATTTGTCCTCCTTCTTTCATCCATGATTTTTCAACATTTGCTCACAAAATTGATTAGCGCTCTCCCAAAGGATCTTCAGACTTGGCTCACAAAAGAATTTCCTCCAACAGGTTCTTTGTTCTTCATGGTGGTTGTTTGCTCATGATAGTGTGTACTTTTCCTCATGTATTGTCCATTGGCAACTGACTTCTCTTCTTCATTGTGAGGCCAATTTGGGACTTCTGGAATTGTTGGATGATGAGATGACTCAAGAGTATTTAATATGATTACTCATAGCTTTCATGATGATCATATCTAGCTTTTTCTCTATAACAACCATTTGACTTAGATTCTGTTGGTGCTCTCTTCTGTATGCCTTTTCTTTGAGTCCTTGTCTCCCTTTAGATGGGAATTATTGCGAGTTCTCATAAGGTCTCAAAGGTTCTATGGCTTCTCGCCTTTTCTCCATCAACATGTAACCACAAGCTAAATCTACAAGACTCTTGGTAGGATCATTTAAACCCTCATAAAATGCGTTTTTTGATCTTCTTGAGATAAATTGTGATTAGGAGCATCTAAGTAGCTCATTAAAGTGCTCCCATGCTTCAAAGAAAAGGGCTCCAAATCTTTTTGTTGGAAAGTCAAAATTTCCTTCTCAATTGCCTTGTCGCATCTAATTTGGAAAAACTTCTTTAAGAACTTTGTGGTCATCTCATCCCAAGTATGAATAGAACCTACTGACCAAGAATAGTACCATATCTTAGATTATCTTTTTAAAGAAAAAGGAAGAGGATTAACGATTTCATCCTAAGTTAAACCTGAACATTACAGTCTGCTGAGATCAGCGATTTCTCGAATATGCCAATATGGGTTCCTGCATGGGTGTGCCTTTATAGTGTGGACTCAGTTGACGGTGGAGATAAATCGTAAGCTTTCATGCGATTGGGTTGGGGCAATTGATGCATGATGGTAGTTGAGGATCGGACGAAGAAGAACTTTTATGGAGGTCTTCACGGAGGTGTATTGTCTCTCAACATGATTAAAACAAAAGAAAATTAAATAACAAAAGGGAAAAAATAATAACAATAAATCAAATCCGTCTGTAATTACCACGGTTTGGTCTTTTACACTGTCCGGATATGCGATCGATCGCGTAATCGTGAAATTACTCGATCACCTTTAGTCTTCGATCACCTGGAATGGGCACTTTCAGTACCTCAGGAAAACGGAAACTGAAAACTAGATAAAAAAATAAAATAAACTAAGGAAAATAATTTAAACAAAATTAAACAATCCCGAACAGCTAAAAAACTTATTGTGCCAAATACTACCTAAATTAATAGATAATATTTAGCGTTTTACTGTAGTACAAGATCAAAGCGATAGTATAGTAGAAAATCTGATATCATTTCCAGGAGGATTATTAACTTTGCTTAGATTAAAGAACTAAATTAAAAATATCAGTTGTCACAAAATTGATATTAAGAAAAGAAATAAAAATAAATAAAAGTGTAGGGCTTTGATATCCACCACTAATCATATTTAAATAATATAACAATATGCCAATACTCCAATCATATTATGAATACCTAATGTTTGCCAACTTAAGGGCATGGTGTCTACTCCTTAAGCTATTCGTTTCCTAAGCAACAAATTAGGCATAGGTGTCTCTAATTCTTTTCTTCCTTCATAAAGGATTTAGCATGGTGTCTACTAAGTTGTTCTTTAAGAAAGCATAAAAAGCAAAACAAGCAAACACATATGAGGCCTAAGGTATGAATGTCTACTCCCAGTTCCCCATGTTATTGAATTAACCAAGAACTACTGTGGATTTCTTTTGTTACTCTTATTAAACCCAAGACTCGATTATCCAAATTGATTTAATTAACTAATCCATACCACATGCATATAATGGCCAATCACATACATATGAGGAATTCAATAAAACAGGTATTAATCAAGTTAAGCATCACAACATGATTATCACAAAGGCACCAATATTGAAATATTAAATAAACATAATTAAGATTTCAATCCAGCCCTCAAAAGGTTTAATTACATAATTAAACTAAAAAGAAAGGGAAAAAGAAAGAACAAAACCGCTCCTAAGTAGCCTCCAAATTCTCCTCTAAAATTGTCTATCTAATTGTGAGGCTTGAGGTCTATTTATAGGCCTTAGGAAAGTTCTAAAACACTAGTAAACCTAGGAAATTCGAAATTCCATCTCCTAATCAATTTAGGAGACAATCCTATACAAATCGGATTAGGTTCGTCAATTTAGCTTCTATCTTGCGGAATGATTTTAGCATTACAACGGTCCAAATTAGGAAAATGATATTTCCACAATGATTTGTATAATTTTTGAGTTAGCTTTTCAATGCCTTTAGAATCACTTCAATCAGATATTTGAGAGCTAAAAGTTATGGCCAAAATACCAAGGACATATTCAAAAATCCAAATTTGAATCCAATCCGATTTTGGCTCCAATTTGATAAATTCGATTTAATCCTTTCCACATCTTCTAGGTCTTCCCAATTTTCTCTTTAAGCTTGGAACATTTTAAAGCAACCATTTTCTTTCATGACCTACAAAAAAGCACGAAATAAATAAAATAAATGCACAATTAAAATAACTAGTAGAAAGATAAAATTAATCTAAGCAAGAAAAATTAATTTCAACAAAACACCGATTCCCCGGCAACGGCGCCAAAATTTGATGTACAAATTTAATTGTACTCGCCAATTGCACGAGTCGATCGTAGTAATGTGGCTGTGCAAGTGCGAGTGTCGAACCCACAGAGAATCGTGTTTGTCAAAAATCAACTTTAAAACGCTTAAACTAATAAAATCTTAACCTAGTTCCAATTTCGAACACGTGGCGTGCATAAAATAAAACTAAGCTAAAAAGCAATAAAATAAAGAAATAAAGGCGTGCAGAAAATAAACTAAATTAAAAAGCAGTAAAAAATAAAGAAATAAAATAACTAAAGTCCCTAATTCACCTCACAATAAATTAATCTACATATAAATATGTTTAGCTCATATGTATTAAACATTTATGCTACAAGGCATATTCTGAGCGTTAACACATTGTTCATATTTTCTGTCTATCGATAAGCACATATGTATATCCTATTGTTGCTACACAATCTTGTCGATCTATCCGAGGCAAACATCTTTGTTACAAGAGGTCACAACGGATAATGGTCCAAGAGCGAATATCCGATGTATCTCCGGTTGCAACAATAATCGGCGTTCAACGATTGGCAAACAACAATCAATACACTTTTGTCACTAAAATGCATTGAAGCGAATAGACATAAATTAAATGACAGAATAATCTGAACTAAACATAAATATAAATAAATAAATTCAAGTGAAGGACTAAGAGACTAATTAAGCGTAAAATAAAACATAAAATAAATAAATGACAATTTAGAGGGTTTCTGATGATAAGCAGGGAGGTTTTGGCCTCCAAGGGCACCTCAAAGCGTGAAGAACAAAAGAAAATACACAAGGTCCTATTTATAGGTGGCAGGACAACTGAGTGCGTTCGAGCGCACTACTGCGTTGAGCACCGAGTTATTTGTCGAGCAGGTGTGCGTTCGATCGCAAATAAGCTTCTTTATGGCGGCTAGGGCTGACTAAGCGTGCGTTGACGCAGGTCCCTTGCGTTGAGCAGAGATAACCGTTAGGGCGGCTGGGCATGCGTTCGACCCTGCTCATGCGTGCGCCGTGAGTGCGTTGAGCGCACTCAAGTCGTTCGAGCGCACTTGAATCGACTTCTTCACTTGGTGCATTTGCCTTTTGCTAGCCATGATTTAATGCAATGTCTGCACAACACAAATACTAAAAAACACAAATGATTAAATATTAACAATGCTAAAGGCCTAACGAATATAAATTAAGGGGTCCAAATCAGCACTTTTAGGCACCAATCAGTGTTTAATGTGTAAAGCTATTTTTTAATATGGGGTGAGGCTAATCTTTAACCTTAGTAGTTTTTATTCATTCCTTTACATTTTTACTAGAATAGTTTTTATTTAATGCATGTTTCGTGTTCGATGTTACGACCTTTTGTGGAACTAGGTTAAAGTAGATTCAATTTAATAGTAATATTAGTTTTTTTTGCAAAAAACCCGTTTTCTGTGGTTCGATCCCGCACTTTGCAAAAGCTATACGACCTAACGGTTCGTGCCATTGCGAGTGCAATTTAATTTGCATACCATCGTGCTATTGCGAGTACATTAAATTTGTATACCAAATTTTGGCGTCGTTGCTGGGGAATTCTTTGTTTTGTAGAACTTGATTTTTTGTTTAGATTAATTTTATTTTTCTACTAGTTATTTTAATTTATGCAATTTCAATTATGTTCTTTATTTGTTTTTGTATTTTTGTTAATTTTTTTTTTTAAAGTTTTTAGGATAGTGTTTGGTTGTTTCTTTGTTTGTTTAAATTTATGGAAAATCAGTTTGTGATAGTGAGATCGAGCGTAGTACTTACGCTCGAGCACACTTGAGCCTATTCTAACACTGTTTGCGTGCCTATGCTTGATAGCCAACATTTGCATGTGAGCACACCTATTCTGATAAATGACAATGCACTGTTACGCTTGGTCACACCGCTGTTGCGATCGAGGGCACTTGTAGACTACTACAATTGTGCTTGCTTTATTGATCACAGATTTGCATCTTGGAGTTTTTAAATTTTTGTTTAATTGTTAATTCTTTCTTTAAATTGTTTATTTTAATTGCCCGTCTTTTATATTTTAGTTTGTTAATGTTAATTTTTGTGAATAATTTATTTTTGGTGTTTATTTTATTTCCAATAAAAATGGTTATTGTTTCATGAGAGATAGTTGCATGCTAAATAGTTTGGATGAAACATGAGTCTTTCGTTCAATAATTTTAATGTTTCCCCTAGTTGTAGGACACCAAATCCTACCAACTACCCTCAGAATTTTCACCCACATGGATCATGTTCACATTGCTCCAACCCTTATCATAGTTTAGGTGATTGTCCACGTTGGGGACAATTTTCCAATTTTCACATGAGTAGATGAACATCAATTTCTCCAGTTCGGGGTCTAAATTAAATTCCAATTTCTACACCCCTGATTGCAGCAACCATTCTGATTTCTCGTGGCAAGCTCATGCTATGGGAAATTATGCTATCCAATCTTATGGACTGCACCATTTTGAACATCTGCAGTCTGATAATCCATCTTTCGATCCTTTAGCATATGACTATCTTCCTAAGCAATCTTCTTTGAAAGAAACTTTTAAGGAATTCATGGAACTAATCAGCCAACCCACCATTCCTGGTTCACAAGAACCGTCATTGGAAGACACACTCAAGGTGTTCAAGCAAACAGTCAACCAACCTTTTCATGAAACCAAAGAAGCCACTGTGGCAAACATTGAAGTAGTTGCAAGGTTGGAAGGACGGCTCAGTCATTTAGTTGCTGAATTCAACATAATCGAGAAAGAGGAGTTTCAAAGTCAATAGATGGCAAGAGAGCAGTACATGATTGATAAGCATGCCATAGCCACCACATTTGGGAGTGAGGAAGTTGTCAAGGAGATTGTTAATGAACCAAGTCTAGAGTATCCTACTCTTGAGGTGTAAATGGAGAAAGGAGAAACCACTGAGATATCATTCCCTAACTCATCTTCATTAGCATCTGAGCTTTTCATTTTGGATAACCACTCTTCCATGCTTTCAGCATACAATCATCCTGTTCAAGAGTCATTAGTGCAACACTTTTCAACTGCTCATTTCGATGACTTAGAGGAGAGGGTGTGTAGCGCCGACTTTACTTAATGAAAGGTGAAAGTAAAAATCTCCAATTCCCACTAAGCACTACTATCTCTTCCTTAATATCATCAGAAATTATAAGTCTAGCAGTGGATTTTTTTTTTTTGCAACCCTCACAGAATACATCAGAATTGATAATAAAACTTCTATATCAAATAGATTTTTACATTGTACTTTACAACAAAACACACTAGTCAAAAGTGCCACATACGGCACATAAGTAAATACACACCAAGTGTATATAGTACATGTCTAACTATAAATACCTTCCAAAAGATAGACATAATATTTTACAAAGAACTAAGGTACCAAAACCCTATCTATAATATCTAAAACAGGCATATGGATCATCGTCGCTCTCCTCTGTATCTGCATCAATATCTATGTAAATGTGGTATAATCATGGTGTTACCACATTTACATAGGCGGATTAATGAGTCCACAGTCTCAATAGGTATAAAAATTACTAATATTTTCAATACGAGCCATCTTTTTCAATAATATTTCTAACATGGTGATTATAATAACAGCTACGTTAAGTTTTCCAAATAGAATCATTTTTGTATAATCCATAACTGATAAAATAAGCATCATAGAGTTATTTGTGATAAAATTCATTTATCTTTTCTAAACAACTTTATATTTAAACATATATGCATTTTACTTGCATCTTATAAAATGAATATGCATATAAATATAAAGAGGTAAAATATATAAATCATAAATCACATTATTAAATGTATGCAATGCAATCTCTAACCTCTCCGGCTTTCTAAAGGACTTGAACCTTTCGTTTACGACTATCAGGAGACATCTTTGGCTCATTTTTGGCTTTCTAAAGGATTTGAACTTTTCGTTTACAGTTTTCAGGAGACACTTTCGACTCCTCGGTTAGTACTAGGCTTCTTATTTTAACCTGTAAGGCTCTTTCGATTTATACCGTTAATATAAGAACACCTCAACATTTTACAATCAACTTTAGAAAGACAAAAGGCTTCTTATTTAACCTGAGAGACTCCTTCGGCTTCCACTATTAACATAGGAAAACCTTCTTGCTTCATATTTAATTCATCTCTTATTCTCAATGTTCAACAGTATATAATAACATGTCTCTTAAAATCATTCTTTTGTTCTCATAATCATCTCATTTCATTTCGCAACTCATTTAATATATAAAAATAATTGAAAGCATATATTCATGTTACTCATAAAATATTCAGGCTCATGTAATAATCATATTTCAAAAGCTTTATAAATTAGTATCAATCTCAGTAAGCAGTTGTTGTAACATCCCGCTTTTAATCTTGTAAATAAATTCGAGTGTTACATTGAAATAATCTCACACAGCGAAAAAAATGCAATTATCAATACAAAATAATACCATTATAAATGATGTTCTTTATACTAAAACACCCAAAGCTATGTCGTACAAAGCACTTATACAAATCCAACCGACTGTCTAAACTCTATAAAAACTTCACCAACTTGGAATCTTTGTACATTTCAATATGAATTACCTTAACTTTCTATTCCTGTAAGTACTACAAAAACTGTAAAGTAGTGAGTTAATTGATTCCTGATAATATAAATTATTGTTAAATTATATATATATATCAAAAGGTCATACAAGTTATAAAACCACAAGAATCCATATAATTGGATATCAATATCATACTCAGTAAGTAAGAATACTTACAGTGGATTACATGAATGAATCATCAAAGGTAATTACTTGTCAACACTTATTCTACTGCAATTGATCATTACTCATAAATTTTCCAATTATTGACTTTCTCTCTCTCTCCCAAACTCTAGAATGTGAGAGATATATGAATTTTTGAATGAAAAACATTTGTGAGCTTGGGCCTATTTATAGGCGATATTTAAGGATACGTTCGGAATTTTATATAAAGCTTGAATAGTAAAATAGTATAAAATATCTATAAAAGATATTTAATATAATATCTTATCTTATATTATAAAAGATAGGGGAAACTACCTCTAGGCCCCATGAACTACCGGGTATCGTCTATTTGCCCCCATAAACTTTCAAGTGCAATCACTGACCCCCTCAAACTACCTAACCATAGCCAGCAACCCCTTCCGTCAATCAGTTCCGTTGAAACTCGTGGTCAACATTACTATTCACGATACTGTTCATGTTACTGTTTACCGATTAGAATGTTGACCATGAGTTTCAACGGAGTTGACTGACGGAAGAGAGCTATTGGCTAGGGTTAGGTAGTTTGAGGGGGTCAAGGATTGCACTTGGAAGTTCATGGGGGCAAATGAATGACACCCGGTAGTTCATGGGGGCTAGAGGTAGTTTCCCCTAGAAGATATTTAATATAAGATATTTTCTAAAATATTATTCTCATCCATAATATCTCCAAAACATCGTAATAATCCATAGTATCTCCAAAATATCATTCTCACATCCTAACTTTCACCTAATAATCTGAATCTAACTCATTAAATTAATACATCATAAATTATATTAATAAAACCTGGGTCGCTATAGTTGTACTCACTAAAATAATACCATGCTCGGTAAGTAATTATATTTACTTGTCACCATTATGCAGGATTCATCTGCTAACTCTTGATTATAAAAATTCATTGCATTTTTGTGCGCCCGTGCGCGACCATATATTAGTCTAAGATTATAATTAAAAAAGCTAAAATAACGTTCTCTTAATTTCTCCCTATGCTCTATCCAAAATTGGGCAGTATAACGACATCTATCTAAAATATTATAATATCGATCGGGCATCATAACGACTATGTAGCGTTATCACGTATTTTTATATGGGCATTACTACGGCATTAATATAATATTTATCTAAAATGTCTAACATTACTTGGGCATTACAACAGCACTATTGTAAAATATCTAATAAAATTTAGGTAGCACAACGACGCATTTGTAATATTTAAAAGGATGATTGAATACAATATCCATCTCGAGATATTCAATCATATTTTCCGAGTAATTTAGGCATTATAACGACATAATTTAAATTATAATGAGTAAAATTGATATAATTTAAATTCTAATAACTAGAATTAACATAAATAAGAATAAAAGAATTATACCTAGTACTCCCACTTGAAGTAACTCCAAAACCTTTTACTAAAATATATATTCTCACTATTCATTCTTTTTCTCTCTTTTTCTTTCTTCTCTTCCTTTCTTTTTTCCTCACTATGCGAGTGGGAGAGAGAGAGCTGCTATTTGTGATTTTGAAAACAGGGCAGACTAATCCTATTTATAGGCTGCATATTGGGACATGGCTGGTATTATTCAAAAGGCTGAAAAAACCAAAACTATAAACTTCTATTTTCTATGGTAGGCGCTGAAATGCAGCAGATTTTTTTATTAATTTTTTCTCTATAGGCGCCGTCCCTTAGTGTCTTGGAAAAAGTTTGAGAAGCTTTGCACTCAACATGAGTCTTTGAGAATATTTTAGAACATTGACACCTACTGCCTTTCATATATTAATACATATATATATATATATATAATATGTACATTTATTACTTACAGTAAAATCAAGTATTTATATGAACATTCACTTGAATGTTCTATGCACAGCACACGTCCATATATATGTATGTATATATATATATACATACATATATATGGACGTGTGCTATGCATATATTAAACCAATCAAACTAATTCTTCATCTCACAAATTCTACCATTACTACTAATTCTTGGACATTTAACTTGGTAACTCTAAAATGTCAAATAATTTAAAAACAAATATATAAAAAAAGGTGGTTGCCCACCCCATCTTGGCCACACCCCCATGGGCCGGTCCCAACCACAGATCACGCCATTACACCAAACGGTAAACTGTGTTTAATAAACTAATAGTTCACACAAGAAGGAAAAAGGGATTTGGGTGAGCTCAGGCCAAACAATTGCAAGAGGCCTCGTCGGAGTGCCTACCATTGACACTCTCTCTTCCTCTCTATGTAAGCCCAAACCCATTTCTTGCTTTTGCACACACGAGGATTCTTACAAAAAAATTGTCATTCGATTTAAACAACCACTTCAGAAGACCATCAACTGCAACTTTCTGCAACCTTCCATAACACCCACAACCAACCTATAAAAAACCAAAAGCTCCAGCAAAAAGAATCGAAAAAAATCAAAAACTGCAGGAAAATAGGAGAGAGAGAGAGAGAGAGTAACAGGGAGGGATGAGAAAACATAGATTCAACCCACAAAAAATCTAAGATTCAGACTGTTTATTTTTTTTATTTTTATTTTTTTTAAGAAAAAAGGATTAAAAAAATCTAGAGGAATAGTCTAGAAAAGTAGAAAACAAAAAGTCAAAAAGATGTTGCAGTGTTGCACTGCTCACACCACGCAGAAAGAGGTAAATAAAAAAACAAAAAAAAAATCCTTCACTCTTCGTTCAGGCTATTCAGCGCCGCCCAGGCACCCAGCCCTTCTTTAGAGACGCCCACAGCTCAGATCTCAGCCTTTCAGTCTCTCTCCCGTAGCCCTGCTTGCCGCTCAGCCTGCTTAGGAGTCATGGCCTCCGATGCTCCGGCTCACTCAGTCTCTCTCCTGCTCGTCGGCCGCAGCTCTCTCCCGCTCGTCAACCGCCACTCTCTCTCTAGATTGCCAGTCGCTGCTCTCTCTCCCGCTCGTCGGCCGTCGGTCTTTCTCAGGCCTCAGCTCTTTGCTCTTTGCTCTCTCTCAGCAATTTGTAACTCGTGCAGTAAGAAGTTTTGAGAATAGCTTTCACAGGGGAATTAAAATTATTAAATTAACCAAATACTTCTGCTTTGTGAGTGCTTGGCTAGTTGGCTACACTTTGCATTGTTTCCTAATCGATTTTTTCCTAATGCTTAGCCTGCTTTTCAGTTTTTGTTTCTCAATTCTCATAGTCATAGGCACAAAACAAAACCCAAGGGTGGGGTTACGGGTTACTGTTTTTCAGTTTTTTTTTCTCAATTTAGATGGGTTGTGCCAGGTCGTGTAGACCCGTTAGACCTGTTTAACTTAAACAGGTTCGCGGGTTCGTGTCGGGTGACCCGTGAAAATTCATGGGTCTACCCGTTAGACCCGTTTATTTAAACGGGTCGTGTCTGGGTTTATGCTAAACGAGTCACAGGTCATCCGGGTCGTAAACGGGTCGTGCCGGGTGACCCGTTTTGCCAGCCCTAGTTTGAACCCCTTTTAACTTATATTTGTTAAACCTTTAACACTGTTTATATCTAATATTTTTAGTGTTTTGTGGTGTGCAGGTCATTACGTTAAAACATGGCTAGCAAAGGGCAAATTGGACTTAAAGTGAAGTAATGGATTCTTGGCAAGTGCGTTCGACCGCACTTGGTGCGTTTGAACGCACTCGCGGTCGAATGCAGGGAGCACGTTCATGCGCACTCCACGTAGACCTATATCTCGCACGTTGCCCTAAACCAGCCCTAGCTTCCATCGCTTCATGCCTTGCGCCGTGGGCGGTTATTCGCGGTCGAATGCATGACTTGTGTTCGAACACAGACCTGTGACCTATCAGCACATTAGTTTTGTATAAATAGGACCCTTAGTCCATTTTTATAGGAGTTCAAATTTTGGGCGAGTTTTTAAGAGCAATAGCCTCTGTTTAGGCCCTACTCTGCCCTTTTCTTTGTAACCTTTTACTTTATTTTAATTTCAATGCTTTATTTTAAGTCTTTTATGCTTCCCTTGCACATGGGAGGCTAAATCCTCAACTAAGGTTGAGGATGTAGCCTCACCATGGATTTAATGCTTATTATTTACGTTTAAGTTATTTATTTCCGTTATTTCATTGTAGCTTAATTGTTTCTTACTTGGTTTGGTGACAAAACCATGTGAGATTGTGCCGAAATCGTTTATTCTTAGTTTTTCATCCGATGGATACATTCCATCTTTCGGTTTACGCCCATTTATCCATAGTAGTTTATGTTTTTACACATTCACTTTGGATCCTTTGGACCTTAAACTGTTTATGGTTTGTCTTTCGTCAAATGGACGGATTCTTTGAATCCTTCGATAGGTGCAAGAGATTAGGTGTTATTTTTAACCGATAGACGGAGTATGTTAACTTAGTGTTTTTAATTAGCATTGTTGATATGGTAAGGTGAAATCCTTAGCCTTAGTATTTAATTTTGTCTACTTTCCTGCATTAATTTTAGTTTACATTTTCATTGTCACCATTTACCCACTCGAAGCTAGGTTAAAGTAACACTAACCTAGACTTAAAGTTAATTCACATAAACAATACACAGTTCTCTATGGTTCGATCTTGGTACTTGCGCAAACGCTATACGAACTACGATTCGTGCAATTGTGAGTACCTAAATTTGGTACGACCAAATTTTGGTGCTGCTGCCAATGAACCGTTTGAGTTGTTTTGAATTTAACTTTGCTTTTAGATTAATGTTATTTTTATTCTAGTTTTTTATTTTCTGCAATTTCAATACTGTTCATAATTTATTTTTCGTGTTTTAGTTTATTTTTGTTAATTTTTAGCTTAGTGTTTGGTAGTTTTCGTTTCTGTATAGAGTTTCTGGAAAATCAGGCGCCGACAGTGTGGTTGAATGCAGTTCTTGCGGTCGAATGTACTTGGGCCTATTCCACTACAGACGTATACTTGCGCTCACCTAGCACGCCTTTGCGTGCGGCGCGCCTTATCAAAACAAAGCGGTAGCATCTCGTTTTGAGCGTCTCAATTGCGTTTGAACATTTTTAATTTCTTTGTGTTTTAATTAATTGTTAGAGTAATTTTAAGTGTTTAAATTGCCTATTTTGAGCATGTTGCTTGCCGTGATTAGTTGTGTTTAGTTTATTTTCATTTTTAGTTGTTTATATTATTTGCATGTGTTTTAGTTAGTAGTTTAGTTAGTTTTAATTGCTAGTTGTTTATTGTTATAGTTTAAGTTATCTTAACTAGTTTTATTCTCTGTTTTTAATACTATTTCAGTTTTTTTATACATCTGTTTATAGTTGTTTTAGTTTGCTTTGTTTTTATTCACATGTTGTTGATAGTTTATTGTTAAGTAGTTTTTAGTTCATTGCTGTTTTTGCATATCTTGCTGTTTTTGATTTTGTTCCCTGTTAGTTTGTGCATATCTATTTCTGTTTTTGTTGATTTCATAATACTTGTTTTTGCTGTTTTTATTCATTTTTGCTTAGGTTCTTGCTTTCTTAGTTTAGTTTGGTTTCTCATTTAGTGTATGCTTGGTCGGCGATCATTGAACTTAGAGTTAACACCATTAGATCCCGACTTAGAAAGAAACATTAGGAGAGCGCGTCGAGCTCGCGGTGAGATGGAAGATAATCAAAGGAATCCAAGAGTGGAGGAGCACGTGCAAAATCCAAGGGACGAGAATATGGAGTAGCACGAGGAGTTTCAAGATGCAAGAGCTGGGAAGGGGGAGCATAGACGAGCATACGAGTTGGATTTCACTATGTCACTCCGGGAATTGTTCTCACCTATTGCGGTCAGTTCCCATTCATGCATAGTGTTACCACCAACTAATGCAACTCATTATGATCTAAAGCCACATGTGATTCAAATGTTACCATCCTTTTATGGCTTAGACCATAAAAACCCTTATTCCCATGTTAAGAAGTTTAGAAGTATAACTGCCACAACCAAATTCCAAAATTTCTCAAAGCAATCTGTCAATCTTAGACCTTTTCCTTTCTCCCTTCATGACAAAGCCACTGAGTGGTTGGATTCCTTAGCACCTGGCTCTATTACGTCCTAGGAAGAACTGTTGAAGCAGTTCTACCACAGGTTTTTCCCAATGTCTAGAGTAAATGAGGCAAGAAAGGAAATCAATTCCTTTACTCAGGATGAGGATGAGAAATTCTTGGAATGTTGGGCACGGTTCAAGGATCTGTTAATGAAATGTCCGCCTCACGGTTATGAAAAATGGCGTTTGGTTCAATTCTTCTACCAAGGGCTGTCTCATCCTAACCGTAGTATGATTGAGCGGATGAATGGATGGGCATTTCTTAACTTAACAGGAGACTTAGCCTATAAAGCATTAGAGAAAAGTGCTACCAACTCACATGACTGGGATTTTTCGCTTAAACCCCAAGAAAGGAGGCATCCTGGAGCTAAAAGGAGAGCAAGAGTTGACTCAAAGGATGGATACCATTGTCAAGAGATTGGATCCTTTGAGTATGGGAAAACCTGTTAATGCTGTGAACACATTTCCAGTTGATAGTTGTTCTGTCTGTGCTAGTCCTTTGCACCAAGCACAGAATTGTCCACTGATGACAGTTTTTTCTGAGATGGAACAAGTGAACGCTTTTAATAATTTCCAAAAGCATTCAACTGGCCCATATTCTAAATCTTACAATCCAGGGTGGAGGAACCACCCTAACTTTTCCTGGAAGCAAAACCAACCCACCAATCAAGGAGGATTTCCTCCTTCTTACCAAAATCCTGGACGCTCGGCCCAGCCACATCATCTTCCTATCAAGCCCCAGCATCATCGACACAGTCATTAGAAGAGACAATGAGAGAATTCATGAAGATGACTGGTCAATCCATCAGTGACGTTAGACATTCCACCATGGTGAACACCCAGGCAATCTCCAAGTTGGAGATCCAAGTAGGACAGTTGGCGAGTCACCTAGGTGAGAGAGACAATGGAAAGCTCCCCAGCCAACCGGTGAACAATCCTAAGACATGCACTATCAGAAGTTCTTTAATTGAAGAGCATGCACATGCTATTGTTACACTAAGGTCAGGGAAACAAGTGGACAACCTTTTGGCTGATCCAGAGGCAGTTGATGAAGCAGAGCCAGCAACAAACGTTGCTAGGCAGGAGGAGACGAAGAGTGACAACAAGGAGAAGAAAGATGCTGAGCCATCTACAGTCACTCCCATTGAGAAGGACCTTACGAGGTCATTTGCCCCAAAAGCCCCTTATCCTGAGAGATTGAGAGCACCAAAGAAGAATGTGCAGTTTACTGAAATCTTAGAGGTGTTTAAGCAAGTTCAGATAAACATCCCATTCTTGGATGCAATTCAGCAAGTGCCATCCTATGCGAAATTTTTGAAGGATTTGGTCACAATCAAGAGAAAAACCAATGTCCCGAAGAAGGCTTATCTGGCCGAGCAAGTGAGCTCCATCCTCCAATGCAAGCTACCAATCAAGTATAAGGACCCTGGGTGTCCAACCATTGCTTGCATGATTGGAATGAGTCAGATCAACAGGGCATTGTTGGATCTGGGGGCAAATGTGAATCTCCTTCCCTATTCAGTGTATTTGCAGTTGGGATTGGGCGAGTTGAAGCCGACCACTGTGACGCTCTAGTTGGCAGATAGGTCACTTAAGAGACCACGAGGAATACTTAAGGATGTATTGATCAAGGTTGACAAGTTTTATTTCCCTGTGGACTTCATAGTGATAGACACGGAGCCAGTGCATGATGTGATAAATCAAATTCCAGTGATTTTAGGGCGACCTTTCTTAGTTACGGCTAACACCCTAATCAACTGTAGGACGGGAGTAATGAAGATCTCATTCGAGAATATGACAGTAGAACTCAATATTTTCAACATCAATAGCCAGCCATTTGAGTATGATGAGACCTATCCTAAGTATTTCATTGAAGAAATCGCTGATGACTTTGATTTGGAGGACTCGGAGATTGAGTGTTTTACTCAGGATTATGATGACCTGGATTTAGACAGGCTAATTAGGCCAGATTTGCATGAGCCTAGCCTGGAGGACCCTAACACGGAGTGCTTTGCACCATCTGGAGGTCATTTTGATTTGAGTGAGCCACTACAGCATGACGAGCCGATTGATGAGCTTAGTCTGGAGCACTCGGAGTTTGAATGTTTCGCTCAGTTTGGAGGAAACATAGATTGTGGAAGGATACTTGAGCCAACTAGGAAAGTAGTTGAGCCAAGTTTGGAGGATGTTGAGCTGGAGAGTTTTGCTCAGCTGGGAGATGATCAGTACTTTGATGAAGTAGTTGAGCTACTTACATTCATTATCGATCCCATATTTGAGTTACAGCCGGTGTGTAGGGAAACCATGGATTTAGTTTTCCCCACTGCTTATTCTTATGCATTTGAGCCACTTGATTTCATTGTCGAGAGCAAATGGTTTGCTCCCACTCATATGCGGCCAAGATGGCCGAGATTGACCTTGGAAAGGAATGATTATTTTCCTCCCCTTTTTTGCGATCATCTAATGACAGGGTCAACTGGATATTTATTGCATATTGATTATCCCAGCTACGACCATCACCCGTTTGACTCGGGCAAATTAGTGCCTACCATTCTTGGTACTGTAGTTGATGTGTCTACCTAGTGACATAGGTAGCTTGGTCCGTATCACGAGTCTGGCTGAAGACGTTAAACTTAGCGCTTGTGGGAGGCACCCCTCATTATATTTTTCGTTTTATTTTTAGCATTTGTGTCTACCGGTCAAATTTGGGGAATCATTCTTTTATGCCATACCTAAATTGACCTGTCCCCTAGGTATTGTACATTCAGTCACATTGTGGACAATGTGACATTTTGTGTTTGGGGGTGGAGTAGACGTGTTCTGTAAATATTTTGCTTTGTGTTTGTAAATATTTTTGTGTAATTATTTTTGTAAAAAAAATAAAATATTTTTACTTTGCATAGTTGAGCGTATCATGCGTTCGAATGTGTATGAGATGCGTCACGAACTCACCTTTCGTGTGTTGACGTGCACCATTACACACACACACTCATGCACGCATGCATTCGAACTTACCCTGCACGTTCGAATGCATAGCACACTTGAATCACACGCACCCAGCACAAGTGCAGTCGAACGTACTAACATACGTTCAAACACACTCGTTTTTAGGCCTAAGATGACCTATTTCTAGGTCACTTTTCTTTTTCCCCCTCATTTCTTTCTTCTGCGCCGTACACCCTTCTCCCTCACCTCTCTTCCCCCAATCTCCCTAGAATCCAAAACCCACCACCACCGAGACACCACCGCCAGCATTTCTCCACCGCCACCACCCACCGCCGACCATCCAAATAACCCCACAACCCCATTTTCCCTCCTTTCCACCATAACCCAAACCGCCACCAAAAACCCAATTTTTTGTCATTTTTGTTCAATCAAAGGGCACAAATCCTCTCACGGATTGTGCCCTTGATTCTGTGTTGGATCTTTTACTGTTTGCAGAGGGGTTGGATTGATTTTAAAAAGGGTTTTCAAACCCTTTATATTCGGGTTGCACACCAAGTGCTCGACAAAACGCCCCAACAAACCTCCAGCATGCCTAGAGGGCGAGGTTCGTCTTCCCAGTCCTCTGCGACCTGAGGCATGGTAGCCAGGCGGCCCATTGAGAGCCGAAAGCTTTTATTGGAGAACACATTTTCCATCAAAGAGGAGTTCTCCAATAATGAAGCTACAAGTTGGGCGGTTCAAGAGCTGAAGAACTGGGGTTTGAAGAGGCTTTTTAAGCCCGTCACCTCCACTGCATATGAGCGCCTGGTCAAAGAGTTTTACAAACATCTGAGTGTTGATTGCGACCAGCCGGACGTACTTTTCTCTTCCATTGACAAAAGAGAAGTAGAGGTGACCATAGCCGATGTAGTGACCATTTTGAAATGCAGCCACGAGCCTCCTGAGTCAGATGTTCCTTGGCTCGAGTGCCCCCCCATGCTCACCCTCGAGGACATTGTTTCTGACATGTGTGAAGGGCAATATGCAGACAATCACCGGAATGCAACCAGCAAAATGAAGATTCCTTGGAATCTCCTTTTCATTGATATGGTGTTGTATAGGAACGTGTGTCCTTTGGGACACAAGACACAGAGGTGGGATTTGTTCCTCAGTGCTCTTTATGCATTCCACAAAGGATTATGGTGCTCCATTCCTGAGATCATTTGGCGTCAGATTCAGAAATTCTGGGAATGAGTGCACCATCGGGCAACTGAGCACACAAAGACTTGGGGTTTGCCTTTCCCTTTTCTCATCACTCACATTCTAAGAAAGAAAGGGATTAAAGGCAATGCCACAAACAGGCCGATCACTGAAAGCCCATATTTCGGCTGCCGCATCCAGTGGAACCAGAGTTTGTCCCATATGCCCAGAGCCGCTCCAGCACCAGAGCCAGAGCCAGAGCCCATGGACATTCCAGAGATGGCAGCTGAGCCAGAGAGAGCGGTAGAGTAGAAGGAGCAGCCAGAAGAAGAAGAAGAAGAGGAAGAGTATGAGGAGACGATCACACTCAGAGCCTTAGATTTTGTTGCATTCCAGGACATCCTAGAGGACATGCGATCTTATATCGCAAATTTGCAGAGGAATGCACACCAGGACAGGCTTGAGATCTAGGAGATGTTCCGAGCCATCTTAGACAGGCTATCGTCAGCCTCTGGACCTTCTGCACCACCAGCCCCGTGACATCTTCGTGACGTTTTGGTTTTATTTTTACACCCCCTGCACTATATTTTTATTTTCTATATCAGCACACTGTGGACAGTGCAAATTTTGAGTTTGGGGGTATTTTTATCATTTGTGCACATTTTGTTTTTAATTATGCATTTTATTTCAATTATGGTTTTTTTTTTTTTTTTGTGTGTGCTTAATTTGATGAACATATGATCACTTTGATTAAGAGAATTTCAATTATGTTACTTTCTTTGACAGCATGAGATATTATAGTTCAATTTGAGTTTCACGAGCACATTTGGCATGTAATTTGTGGGATAAAATTCTAATTTTGGTCATGTTAGTTTTGTAAGCTTAAATGCAGTTGGGTAACCCATTGGACAGATAACCATGGTTCATTAAAAAAAACATGATCATTTTGAGCTTTCCACCGAGTAACCGGATCTCGTGTCTCATTAAGCATTGAGTATTCGCGTAAAAAAGTGAGAAGTTAGACATGATTTGCAAAGCTTCGTAGCCTTTTTGACTCGAGTTAGTAGGTCCTTAGGGGTGTCTTTACACCTAATGCCCTAAAACCTTTTGGTTTGGGAGTCATTGGTTTAACACTTGATACATGGGTCAACTAGATAGCTTAAGGGAGCTAGCAATAAAAAAAAAAAAAAAAAAATTGATGAACCTTGGTTATTATGTTTGATATGTTGTCTAATGAAATTTGAGTGTCGAAGCATGCATGACTAAGATTAGTTTTGAAGTCCCATGATTATGTGCTAATTTCACTATCACTAGAATTGATTTTTGTATCTCAAAAAGCCATGATAGTTGACTTGATTGATAATTCCCTGAAAATTGTGAAGATGGTGTTTGTTTGATTAAGCTTGCTCTTGAATTAAAACCATGATTGTTATATTATTGCATGATTGAGAATAAAATATTTGCACAAATGTTTGTGGATATCATTCTTGAAAAACCCTCACGTGACTTCATTCGTCCTCTAGGGAACTCCTAGAGGTTTAAAAGGCTTGTTGCATACACTCAATGCAACCGTTCTCCCACGAAAGCGGACTTATGCTTTTATTGTGTTTTCCATTTTGTTTTGCTAAGGGACTAGCAAAATGTAAGTTTGGGGGTATTTGATCGGTGTCAAACATTGACGTTTGAACCCCCTTTAACTTATATTTGTTAAGCCTTTAGCACTGTTTATCTCTAATATTTTTAGTTGTTTTTAGTGTTTTGTGGTGTGCAGGTCATTACATTAAAACATGGCTAGCAAATGGCAAATTGGACTTAAAGTGAAGTAATGGATTCCTGGCAAGTGCGTTCGAACGCACTCGCGGTCGAACGCAGGGAGCACGTTCGCATGCACTCCATGTAGACCTGTATCTCACGCGTTGCCCTAAACCAGCCCTAGCTTCCATCGCTTCATGCCTTGCGCCGTGGGAAGTTATTCGCGGTCGAACGCAGCTATCACGGTCGAATGCATGCATCAGTGTGTTAGAACACATGATCTACGTTCGAACGCAGACCCGTGACCTATCAGCACATTAGTTTTGTATAAATAGGACCCTTAGTCCATTTTTACGAGAGTTTGAATTTTGGGCGAGTTTTTAAGAGCAATAGCCTCTGTTTAGGCCTTGCTCTGCCCTTTTTTTTGTAACTATTAAGATTTGTAGGGGGGAAGAGATGAAGGCTACCGCCTCTCTAATATTATTTAAGACTTATTTGACCTAATACAAACAACCAAATATATAGGCTAAACCCTAATGACATAAAGACCAAACTACCCTTGAAACCCTAATGACTCAAGACCTAATACTAATAACTCTTCTAACACTTCTCCTCAAGTTGGAGCATATACAGCATATGAATCCAACTTGGAAGGTACAAGCAAACGAAAAACATAAAAACATACTCTAATACTCCCCCTTAAGCTGGAATAGCTTGGAACACACAATACAAATAACAAAATAATTAAAAACTTCAACGCCGGTCGAAAACTCATCGGAAACTTGAACAACCACTTGATCGGTTCTCGTCGAAAAACACCAAGGCCGGTCGGATGCAACGATCTTGGGATTGGTTCTCGCCGAAAAACACCTAGGCCGGTCGGATGCAACGATCACTTGATCGGTTCTCGCCGAAAAACACCTAGGCCGGTCGGATACATCAATCACCAACAACAAACAACAATTTCATTTTCAAATGATTAACCAACAAGATTCGCCGGAAAACAGCTACTGGAAACATTGCCAGAGACTCGCTAGAAAATGCAGAACTTCGTCAAAGCTTTAACACTGGCCAGAAACACACAGGACATGCCAACAGTACCTAAAAACAAAAGTAAAACATTGATGTTAAGATTGTAGGAGAGAGAAAGATGATGGAGGCTGTCGCCTCTCTATATTATTTAAGCATCATATAAATCAACTTGATGTTAAATAAATATATAATATTTTTCTGGTAGAAAGTATGTATAATGCCCACAAGGCAATACTCAGCTCTCTAGAGCAATTTCTTTTCTTGTTTCTTGGTGACCGGAACACTCTTCTGGTGGAAAAAAAAAGATTTTGGTTGTGTTTTGTGATGTTGGCCGGCCTATTCTGTGGTTGTCGGCGTTGTCTGTAGTGGTTGGTATATGGTGGATCCCATCGAAAAAAAAGATGCCATTTTGGGTTGTTGAAAAGTTATTTGGCCCTCTATTGCTTCATTGTTGCTGTTTTGTATTGGCGGAGGTTTCTATCTTCTCGGCAAGTTCGATGGTCTCTGTGATGCTGGAGCCTCCAATTCTTTTCAATTGTTAAGATTTGTAGGAGGGGGAAAGAAATGGAGGCTGCCGCCTCTCTATATTATTCAACCTCCTTTGACCTAATATAAACAACCAAATATATAGGCCAAACCCTAATGACATAAGACTAAACTACCCTTGAAACCCTAATGACTCAAAACCCTAATACTAATAACTCTTCTAACACTCCCCCTTTTTTTATTTTTTTTTTATTTTTTTTTTTAGAGGGAGAAAGAGATGGAGGCTGCCGCCTCTCTATGTTATTTAAGCCTTATTTGACCTAATACAAACAACCAAATATATAAGCTAAACCCTAATGACATAAAGACCAAACTACCCTTGAAACCCTAATGACTCAAGACCCTAATACTAATAACTCTTCTAACAGTAACCTTTTACTTTATTTTAATTTCAATGCTTTATTTTAAGTCTTTTATGCTTCCCTCGCACATGGGAGGCTAAATCCTCAACTAAGCTTGAGGATGTAGCCTCACCATGGATTTAATGCTTATTATTTACGTTTAAGTTATTTATTTCCGTTATTTCAATGTAGCTTAATAGTTTATCACTTGGTTTGGTGACAAAACCAAGTGAGATTGTGCTGAAATCGTTTATTCTTAGTTTTTCGTCTGATGGATACATTCCATCCTTCAGTTTACGCCCATTTATCCACAGTAGTTTGTGTCTTAACACATTCACTTTGGGTCCTTTGGGCCTTAAACCATTTATGGTTTGTCTTTCATCAAATGGATGGATTCTTTGAATCTTTTGATAGGTGCAAGAGATTAGGTGTTATTTTTAACCAATAGACAGAGTATGTTAACTTAGCGTTTTTAATTAGCATTGTTGATATGGTGAGGTGAAATCCTTCGCCTTAGTATTTAATTTTGTCTACTTTTCTGCATTAATTTTAGTTTACATTTTCATTGTCACCATTCACCCACTCGGAGCTAGGTTAAAGTAACACTAACCTAGACTCAAAGTTAATTCGCATAAACAATACACGGTTCTCTGTGGTTCGATCTCGGTACTTGCACAAACGCTATACGAACTATAGTTTGTGCAATTGCGAGTACCTAAATTTGGTACGACCACATCTGTAGAAAAAACCAAAAACCCAAAATCAAAAAACGAAAAAAGTGTGAGAAGGAGGAGGCTCGGGTTGTCGGTAGGAAGCAGGAGTGTGTTGAAGGGAGGAGAGGGAGGGAGGACCACGATGGGAGAGGGAGGAGCTCATGGGTTGCTCCGAGAAGACTCGGCGAAGAGGGGAGGGGGATGAGCTCGTCTGAAGCCAAATCAATTTTTTATTATTTTGTTTTTTTATTTATTTTAAAAAATAAAATAATAAATTATTATTATTATTAATGTGCCACGTGTCTCGTTGATGGCCCTGAAGAGATCCTAGCCATCAACTAGATCACCTCCATTCCAAAATGGACTGGAGATGATCCTTGTCCCAAGAAATTGTACTATTAGCCTAAAAAAGCAGTTTACATTTATCACCTCACAAGAAAACAGAAAGTACTATTTCATCCATCTAACAAAATTAAATTAATTAATACATTTAATTAAAAAATGCTTTAAGTTTTGAATTATATAATTACATCTCCAATCACTTTTTGCATGCAAGACATGTACACAACTATATGAGAATTAGGGGTGGGCAGATTAACCGGCTACCGATTAGCTACTATTTACCGAAGTTAATTGAACCGATATTAACCGCAACTGATAGTTATCAGTTGGTAATCGGTTAGAAATTTTATATCGATAAACTTATCGATCGGTAATCGGTCAATTAAAAAATTGTTATTGAAAAACCGATATGATCGATAAGGATTTTTAATTTTTAATTTTTTTTTCATAATTTTATACTTTTTACTCCTTTTACTTTTATTTTATAATATAATAAAGATGTAGTGAATCAATATAAATAAATAAATAAAAAGCTTCAATCAGCTATTTTAGCCAATATATATTTGGGCCCCGAAAAGGGCCAAAACAACTAATTTTTAATAAGCTATTTTAGGCTTTAGCCCAACAAAAAGTATTTGGACCCCAAAAATAGCTAATTTTTTGTCCAATTAGCAACCAGTAAAAAGCTCACGAAAAATTGGTTTAATCGATTACCGACATGACCGATACCTAATTAATCGATAAATTATCGGTCAATAATTCGGTCAAGCACTGGTTAACCGATAGCTTATCAGTCGGTAATCGGTAACCCTATTAACCGGACTGATATGACCAATACCTAGCCTTAATGAGAGTAATGCTTAGTTCTCTCTCCTCTCCCTCCCCTTTCGAGGTCGGTGCTTGAGATCACAGTGTGGGTTTTGTTTCCTTTTATTCCGGTGTTAGGGTGCTTCTTTGGTGGTTGGGTGAGGTGAAGTAACCATGGGGTGGTCTAGTTGTTGGCTTGTGGAAGTTAACAGAGTTCAAAATGTTGATTAAGGAGGATTCTACAAAATTGAAGATTCTATAAAGTCGTAGAGGTTAGGTGCAGGCAATATGCTTGAGGAAGAAAGAAATGGCTTGGCTTGCCAGGAGTTTCGAAGACCTAGTTGCAGTGGAAGATGCTTTCTTTACGAATCAAATGACGTAGTGATTCCCTCGGGTATTGGCTTAGAAAGGCGGGAACAGAAATTAATATTTCCTGGTGTTAAAGGAGTATTATGGCAAGGAGAAATGTGAATCTATCTTTGTGCTTGAAGGTAGAGATTGAGTTGGATGAAATCGACTATGCTCGAAACTCCAGTTTGCTTGGGATTTTCTCTCCGAGTTTGGAAGCCCCAAAGAAAATTAGGAGGTTTTTTGAATGCTTCTAGCCACGGTGAATACTATAGAGGAACCGTTCGGACATTACGTAGAACCATCAGCTAGAGTCCCTAAGTGGCTGAAGAATGATAGCTCGGGTGAGAAGGAGATTACCATGTCACCTGTTTGCTTTCCAACAACGTCTTAGGGGAAGCTCCTTCTTTGGACAATGGTCCGGCTCCTGGTGTTGTGGATAATATTTTATTGGGGATTATGGAAGAAGCAGTTTGGTCGCATTACAAAATAGTACTCGCCAATTGCACGAGTCGATCGTAATAGAATGGATATGCAAGTGCAAATGTCAAACCCACAGAGAATCGTGTTTGTCAAAAACCAATTTAAATGCCTAAATTAAATAATATCTTAACCTAGTCCCAAAAGCAAATAGGTAATGTGCATAAAATAAACTAAGCTAAAATGTAATAAAATAAAGAAATAAAAAATAATTAAAGTCCCAAATCCACCTCACAATAAATTAATTCACATATAAACGTGCTTAGCTCATATGTATTAAACATTTATGCTACAAGGCATACTCTGAGCGCTAACACATTGTTCATATTTCCGTCTATCGATAAAGTACATATGTATATCCTATTGTTGTTACACGATCTTGTCAAACTACTCGAGGCAAACACTATTATAAGAGGTCACAACGGATAATGGTCCACAGACGAATATCCGATGTATCTCCGATTGCAACGAGTGTTGACGTTTGGCGATTTGTAAACAACAATTAACACACTTTTGTCACTAAAATGCATTGAAACGAATAAACATAAATCTTAAAAGACAGAATAATACGAACTAAACATAAATATATATAAACAAATTAAAGTGAAGGGAAAAAGAGACTAAATAAAAGTAAAATAAAACATAAATTAAATAAACGATAATTTAGGAGAAATTTACAGTGGAAAACAGAGGGTTTTGGGCCCGAGAGGCACCTCCCAAACGTGAAAAACAAATGATACATTGAGGCCTATTTATAGGCTGGCGGGTCACTAGAGTGCGTTCGAACGCACTACCTGCATTCGAACGCACTAGTTATTTGTGGTCGAATGCAGGGCATGCAGTCGATTGCAAATAACTGCTGTGGCGGCTAGGGCTGACTAGGCCTATGTGAGTTCGAACGCACCTCCTACGTGCGACCGCAGAAAACCGCTAGGGCTGACTGGGCATGCGTGCGACCGCAGCTCCTGCGTGCGACCGTGAGTGCGTTCGAACACATCAAGTGCGGTCAAACGCACTTGGCAGGAATCAACTTTTTCACTTTAAGTCCTCTTTGCCCTTTGCTAGCCATGTTTTAATGCAATGACCTACACAGCACCAAACACTAAAAACTATACAAAATATTTGTTATTAACACAGCTAAGAGCCTAACAAACATAAGTCAAGGGGGTCTAATAAACAATACTTCACACTGATCAAATACCCCCAAACTTACATTTTGCTAGTCCCTTAGCAAAACAAAACTAAAAACACAAATAAAAACAAAGAACATAAATCCGCTTTCGTGGGAGAAACGATTGCATTTAGCGTATGCAACAAGCCTTTTAAACCCCTAGGAATTCCCTAGTGGACGAGTGAAGTCTCGTGAGGGTTTTTCAGGAATGACACCCACAAACAATTATTTGGCACTATGTTATTAATGGACAAAGCCTAACACTTAGACACATGGTTCACACATCACTAGCAATTTTAACATGTTAAATATACGAACTACATCATCCAGGCATCCAAACATCATTTCATTCAAGGTTGGAAAATTGAGAAAACACGTGCTCCATAATGTGCAAAATGAACTAACTATAAGATCATGGGGTTTCAATCACTCTCTAAAGACATGTATACCAAAATTCAAAGGAAAAACAATGTGATAAATACAACCAAGGCTTAAATTGAAAGATGCAGTTTTTTGTGTAGGCTGTGCAATGTTTACTTCCTTAAACTTCTAAATGACCTATGTAACGAGCGTTGGGCCAGTGACTCCCAAATTAGGTGGTTTTAGGGCACTAGATGTAGAGACATCTCTGAGAGCTTAATTACTCAAGTCAAAAAGAGTTACGAAGCCTAACTAGCCATACAATTTTTAGCGAAATTTCCTATCTTTTGACGCGAACACTCATGCGTGCGACCGCGGCTCCTATGTGCGACCGTGGCTCCTGTGTGCGACCGTGAGTGCGTTCGAACACACCAAGTGCGATCAAACGCACTTGACAAGAATCAACTTTTTCACTTTAAGTCCTCTTTGCCTTTTGCTAGCCATGTTTTAATGCAATGACCTGCACAGCACTAAACACTAAAAACTATACAAAATATTAGTTATTAACACAGCTAAGAGCCTAGCAAACATAAGTCAAGGGGGTCTAATAAACAATACTTGACACCGATCATAGTTAAAGATGAGTGAATGTTGTCCCCACTTCTATGAGCAGGGGCATCGTGGGCCGCAAATGCAAGGAGAAACTCTTAATGCCCAACCACAAGCTAAGGTTAACTTTAAAACCCAAGATTCACAACACCCTCTAAAGGAGAATGAAATGGACCTGGGGGCTGGGTCCCGTAAAAATAAAAAGGAGGGGCATAAGAACAAAAATAGGGGGAGTGGTGAGGCCAGCTTACCTCCTAGGCCCAAAAAGATGTGGGTTGCACGTCGAGGAGGGGAATTTGGACACGTTGGAAGTGTCTCGAAGATCTTCAACTCGCATAAAGTCTAGGTCAAAAACTTTAAAGGGGATGTTGGGGCTTCTTTGGTCGAAGGTGGGGGTTGTGTCCTAGGCATCCCGATTCTCACCATGGCTAAGTTAGGGAGGACGTCGATTGAGGATTGTAGGTCTACTCTGGATCTCTCTCCGACTGAATCGAAACGAAAGGGGCTAGGTTTGAAGGGGGGTGTGGGTCTTTAGTGATCAAAAGTCTAGCTGTGGAGGCTTTAGTTTCTCCTTCAGGAGGCAAGTTGAGACCACCAAAAGTGCCAATCGGCTGCAATCAAATTGGGTGTCCTAGTGGGGAGCTGATCTCCTTGGGTCAATCGGCGAGGTTGGTCTTTCAGTCTGGTGCAAAGATTCCCTTCCACTCTATCAATGGTCTGCTGTCCCAAGTTGACTCTCTGCTGGGCCCAGCACCGATTGTTAAGTTTGTCAGTGACAAGTGTCAAGAGCCTTTCCACTCAAATTGCGTTATTTACGAAGATGTAGGGGAAAAGGTCCTTTCTCATAAGGAAATTCTTTTTGGGTTGGAGTTGGTGCCTTTTGAGGAGGTTGAGCCTATTCCTTTGAACTAAGCCAGATTGTTGGTGTTTCTTGCGATGGTCATGTTGGGAAGCTTAAGGTGGCGATTGCTGCTATCCTTGCTAACAAGGCTTCTAAGGCCACTAAGAAAGCTGGGGGGGAGCTCAAACTGGTAAAAAAGGCATGAGAGAGCTGATTAATCTCATCACTACGGTCAACTATAAAGGGTTTAGGGGAAGTGAGTCTTGAAACAGAGGTAAAAGGAGGGCTAATCATATTATATTATGAAGCAAAACATCTTTTTCTTGGAATGTGAGGGGTTTCAACAATTTGGATAAAAGGCTGATGGTGGGGAACCTGCTAAGGTAGTGGAGGGTGGATATAGTGTGCTTCCAAGAGACCAAATTGGAATTCATTTCTAGGAGTTTGGTCAAAAGCATATGGGGTTGTCCATACGTTGATTGCTGCTATTTGGCGTCCAAAGGGGCCTCTAGGGGTATACCTCTAATGTGGGACAGGAGGGTGGTTTCAAAATTATGCAGTTGGGTAGCTTATTGGAGAGATAATCTTGGTTTAATATATATATATATATAACAAAAAGTAATAATAATAAATAAACAAATATAATCATTTTGAGCTTTACACCGAGTAACCGGACCTCTTTCCTCATCAAGCAATGAGTGTTCGTGTTAAATAAAAAGTGAGAAGTTTGACATGGTTAGCTAAGCTTCGTAGCCTTTTTGACTCGAGTTAGTTGGTCCTTAGGGGTGTCTTTACACCTAATGCCCTAAAACCATCTAGTTTGGGAGTCATTGACTTAACGCCCGATACATGGGTCAATTAGAAAACTTAAGAGAGTTAAGCACAAAAAAATAAAAATAAAAAATAAAAAATAAAATCTTGGTTATTGCATCTGATGGGTAGTCTAATGAATTTTGAGTGTTGAACCATGCATGATTGAGATTAGTTTTTGAAGTCCCATGACTATGTGTTGAGTTCACTTTTACTAAGTTGAATCTTGTGATGTCTTATAATGCCATGTTAGTAGTTTGATTTGTAATTCCCTAAAAATTGTGAAGATGGTGTTTCTTTGGTTAAGCTTGCTAATGAATGAGAACCCTGATTTTTATAATGTTGCATTTTTGGGAATAATATAGTTGTAAAATGTTTATGGGTGTCATTGCTGGTAAACACTCACGAGACTTCACTCATCTTCTAGGGATGCCTAAAGGTTTAAAAGGCTTGTTATATATGCTAAATGCAATCGTTTCTCCCATGATAGAAGACTTATGTTTCTTGTTTTTAATGTGTTTTTCATTTTTGTTTTGTTAGGGGACAAGCAAAATGTAAGTTTGAGGGTATTTGATGAGTGCCAAATATAGTATATTTGAGCCCCTTAACTTATATTTGTTAAACTCTTAATTTTGTTATTTTCTAATGTTTTTGTTAGTTTTAGTGCGCAGTAGGTCATTTTAACAAGAAATGTAGTTTGAGGGTGAAAATTAGTGAAGGAATAAATGGTCCTTGTTAGTGAGATCGAGCACATAGAGCTACGATCAAGTGCATATGTGATCAGTGTCAAATAGTGTATATTTGACCCCTTTAACTTATATTTGTTAGGTCTTTAGCTTTTTTAATATATAATTATTTTTGGTGTTTTTAGTGTTTTGAGTTGTGCAGGTCTTTACAACAAAAGTTGGCCACAAGAGAGCAAAAATACACTAAGTGAAGAAATGGATCCCTGCCAAGTGCATTCGATCTCACATAGTGCGTTCGAACGCACTCAAAGTCGAGGCACGGTCGAACGCAGTCCCCGTCATCCCGCATCTCGCGCGGGTGCCCTAGGAGTCCATCGCCTTCCATCGCGCCGTATGTTTTTATGGTCGAACGCATGCAGCGATCGAACACACAACTCAGCAGTACGTTTGAACGCACTGCATGCGTTCGAACACACTCGTGCAACCTGTAGCCTATAAATAGGACCCTAGGTCCATTTGGTTGAACACACATTTTTTGGGGCGATTTTTAGAGAGCATTTTGCTTATGTTTGCCTTGCTCTGCCCCTTTTATTTGTAAGCTTTTCCTTTTAATTTAATTCTAATGCATTCTTTTACTTTAATTATGCTTTGTTATTCAATGGGTGGCTAAAATCTTCAACTTAGGTTGAAGATGAAGCCTCACCCTTAGTTTATATTTCTTGCTTTTACATTTTATGCTTTATTTTCCGTCATTTAATTCCGTACTCGTCATATAATTTATGTGACAAATAATTGAATGGTTGTGAGTTGTTGATACATTGATAGTCATCATGTGATGTGTTCCAAGCCGGGTGCACAACGAGTTATTGGTTGTGATTTAATATCCACTGTGATCCAAGGATACAGTGGATGATTTTATCCATAATCAATACTCATTGTAGCTCCTTAACGGTAAACACATTATTCGGTTTGACTTGTGTCAATAACCACAATAGAGTGTGTTGAAGGGTTTAAAGTTTAAAAACGGAAAATGAATGTTTAATGTATTAAGCTAATTTTTATTGGGTGAGGTTCGTCTTTAACCTTAGTTATTTTATCCATACAATTGCATTTTTAGAATAATTTAATTTCTGCACATCATCTCTCACTTTGGGACTAGGTTAAGATATATTAAATTTAAGAGTCGTGTTAGTTTTTAATTGCAAAACTCCGTTCTCTGTGGTTCGATCTTGGTACTTGCGCAACGCTATACGACCTAACGGTTCGTTCTATTGCGAGTACCCAAATTTGGTACGATCAATATGCGCTCGAGCCCAAACCGCAATCAAGCGCACGACCACATCAGCCCGAGTTACCTGCATAGCCCTAGCACCATCACTTTCGTATTGCACCGTGGAAATATTGAAGGAGTGAGTGCGCTCGAGCGCACTTACATTGACCTAGCAGCACAAAACCTTAGTTTTATTCCGTCATAAATAGCACTTTTTTATTTTGTAAAACCGTAGTTGGGAGGCACCATTGGGAGCAAAAACTCTACTGTTTATCATTCTTTAGCCTTTCAAACGTCATTTCTTTGTAAGCTTTCATTTTATAATGATTTCATTTGATTTTTATGTTGTCTCTTGTTATCATGAGAGGCTAAATCTTCAACTAAGGTTGAAGATGAAGCCTCACCATTAATTTGTTTATTTGTTTTTATGATTGATTTGTACTAGCTCCGTTATTTAATGTAATGTATGTTCATTTCAATTCAATTGTGTGACAAAATTGTGATTGATTGTTGTTTATGAATCATAAAACGTTGGATATTTATTGTGTTTCGTCCAAGGGTACATCGAATGATTGGATCGAAACTAATATCCATTGTGATCTACGGATACAATGGATGATTTGATTTTGATTAAATATTCGTTGTGATTTTTAAACGGTGGATTCGTTGAATGATTCAATAAGATTTTTGTAAAAGCAATAGAACATGCATAGAACCTAATCGTTTGACGGATGTATGAACTAAGCGTAAAAATGTGTGCCTTGATTTGATGAGGTGGATTATAAAACTTTTGTGCTTTTCATTTAGTAGTTTTCATTTATTTAGTTTAATTAATGTTTTTGCACCATAAACTACTCGAATTTTTGAACTAGGTTAAGATAAAACTTGATTTAGATAAAGAATTGATTTTTGCAAACATGACTCTTTGTGGATTCGACCTTGTACTTGCACACACTTTACTGTACACGACTTGTGCACTTACGAGTACAATTAAATTTGTATAGCAAACAATAGGTGTGATATATGGACTTGCTCATCCCTTCTAGATCCTATAGAGAAGCTTGTGAAGAGACCACTATTGGTAACATTCTACTAAAGGCCTCCATCACATTAACAAATTGAACAGGGAGAGATGACCACCTTGCCTTACCCCTCTAGAGCTATGGAAGAAATTTTAACCGCATGCTCTCAAATTTGAAAGGTTTCCCACCCCCTTTCTACCACCATTAACTAAAGAGAAAGGAAAATGATCTAAGCAAAGACAGAGCCATCTTTTTTGCAGTAAATTTGAGTGTCTCGCTTCCCACTTCGAGGAAACCAAAAAGCGATTAATTCTAGACCAGGAACAATGATTGGACCACGTGCATAAACACTAACTAATGGAAGATCCATGAGGCCCATCTCAAAAATGAAGTTTGAGAACTCTTTCATAGCAGAACTAGTACGCCTCCCACCAGACCTCTCACTAGGGAAGCGGATGACGTTGAAGTCACCCCCAATACACCAAGGCAGGTTCCACAAACACATCAGGCCAGACAGTTCATCCCATAACAAACCTCTGTTCGAATCCCCATTAGGACCATACACCCCCGCAAAAGCCCACTCAAAGCTGTCGACCTCGTTTCTAAAAGAGCAAGTAGCCACATATTCGCCCACTTCCATTTTTCCTTTTAAAAAGCAGTTTCGTTATTAAATAATTACTAACCGGTGAAGGCGATTAGCCAATTTTATTAATTGCTTAAACGGTTGCGATTAGCAGTTTTAGCCAATAACCACTAACTGTAACTACCTTCTCACCCCCTAGTGATACCATAGATATCCCAATATATATCATTTGCCTCATTAATTTGAAAACAATATTTATAAATATAAAATAATTATAATTTTTTAGTGTTTTGCTTATCTATTTTAAATAAAAGTAAGAAATGGTTAAACCATTGTGAGTGCTCTAACAATCCATTTTTACCTTGTCTTGCTCACTAGTACCACTTGAACTCTTGTACCGACATAATTTATTGGTGAACTTTTGGGTTGTTGATCATCAATTTGATAAAGAATGAGTCATACTTTCCACAATGTTTTCTTTCTTGTTATCATGGTAGTTCTCCTAAATTCTATCCCAAAATTTGTTGCATTTTTTGTTTTTTTCTTTTCCTTGAATTGGATCAAGGCCTGTATTGAGCCAAGCTTTACTAGTAAAATGTCTTTTCAATAAAAAAAAAAAACAAAGTTTGATTTTTTAGTAGATTTCATTTTAGGTTGAGATGAAGTTTCCTTATGAGCTTGAACCCCAATTGTAAAAGCATAATGAAGCTTTGGTTATCACCTAGTGGATCCATAAGGGTAGACTACAAAACAAGGTGTGAGTCCTTGAAAACAATGTATCATATTCATAAAATCAATAACCAAGTATATTGATATTCTCATGTATCATATACGTATGAAATTAAAAAATCATCCACAACAAATAATTCTTTTGTAACTAATACATAATGTTTGATAAGATTTGAACAACAACACAAGTAGATCAAGGTGTGGAAGCAAAGACAAACATTACAGTATTATTTGTCTTTTTAAAACATGAATCACAGAGCACTAAAATAGCAAAGCCCCAACAAAAACAGGCTGGATTACAAATTAGATAGAATCGCCTTAAAACTTGTAACCTTAACCCACAAAAAATAATAGGGAATTTATAATAGATAGGCATGGGTCGACAGCCCAAAATTATTAAATGCTTAAGTTTTTTTTTTTTTTGACAAAACACTCCTTGGATAAGTCGAATCCTACCATAAAATCCATGCCGTTTATTTTGCTAACTTACGTTACCTGTCGTCAATTTAGGTGAAACACACCATTTTTTGCAGGTTCCACGTCAGACTTTTTGGAATGTCCACTTGTCCACACACAGACTTGCTGGACTAAAACACACCGTTTTGGACCCCAACCAAAACGGTGCGCTTCAACTGGGTTTAGGGGGCAATATGATCGGTCGGTCGAGACTTAGGGCCCTACTTCAAAATTCCGCCCCCCACACGCTCGATCCCCCACCCCGTGGTAGGGACGGCTCTCCCCCACCGGCGCGCCGAGAAACCACCCACCCATCAGCATAGTTGGAAAACCCCCCACCCATCGGCACACCAAGAAACCATTCCACCAACCCGATCTGCTACCTAAATAGGGAGAGTGATGGAGCTCCTCCCACCGGCGCACCCAGAACTGACCCACTGGCGGTCTCAATCAGATTTTTCGGCCTAACCCACTAGCACAGGTAAGAAACCCAAGATTGGGGCTAGGGCTCCGTTGTGGAATTTTTTTAGGGTTTTTTTTTTCTTTGAATTTTTTTGTGTGAGTTTTGTTGGTTGAAAGGAATGGATGCATTTTTGTGATGTCTTGCATTTTTATGTAGTTTTACGCGGTAATTTGGCCGAAAGTATTCAAGATGAAAATACTTTTTCTATTTTTCCTACTTTTTGCTATATTAGTGCCTGTTGTGTTGGAATATTCAACTGAAAGTTAGTTTATTGATAAGGATTGGCAGGGGGTTGTTGACTGTAGTTGTTTAGTGGTCCATGCATGTCTCGGTCATTGCCCTAAAATGAGAAAAATATCTGATGTGGTGCTTTATTAAAGTATAGTGGCAGACCGTGTGTTTGTCTTCTTTTGCCAAATTTGTCTTGTTTTGCCAATTGGTTGTTGGTAGTAGGGAGAGTTGGAGGTAATTATGGTGGATAGGGATGGTAGTTTGGTACTTACCAATACACAAAAATTGTCCACTATTGTCCATTGGTTTCAATGTACATTCTCAAACACGTGCAAACTTGTATGTTGCATGCAGCTTTGTTATACTTAGACCTTTACGTGTGGTAGTTTATGATTTGTAAATATCATGCTTGAGTTTTTGTTTGTGTTTGTGTTTGTGTTTTTTTATTATGTAGTATTTATTTATTTGATAATATTTTGCTGTAGTTTTATACTTACAGATAAATGGCGTGTATCAATATAACAATCCATCACGGAGAGATAATGCGCCATAACCCATTTACATATATTGGTGGTGACATACAACAAGTCAATGGATATGATGTTGACTACCTAAGCTTATGGGAAATTAAAGAGCTGGTTCGTGATTTAGGGTATGCCAACGACATTAAATGCTGGTACAACATCAGTGACCACCATTAGCATGTGATACCTTTAAACAGTGATGCAGACGTGGTAAACTTTATAAATGTTGTGGAAGATTACAACTGTGTGCAAGTTCACCTATATGTTGAGCATATGGTGGATCATGCTATAGTGGTTGAGGAGCATTTCCTTCTTGAAGCAAACGCTCAAGATGGACATGTAGATAGAGTTGTTGATGGGGATGGACATGGACATGTAGACAGAGATGTTGATGGGGATGGACATGGACATGGACATGGAGGTGGAGGTGGAGGTGGAGAAGGAGAGAGGGGAGGTAGCGTGGATGAATTACCTAGGGCTGATATGCTTATGTCAAAAAATCGAAAATCCATGCCAAGAGTCAAAGCTAGGGCTGGCAGTATTGTTACACCCTCAAAGAAAAGGACACCCACTGAATCTGCATCTGAAAGTGGGCAACCAAACATACAACCGACCAGCACTAAAGGAGGTACATATGATAATAGTTTATTTTTTTCAATTGATTGTATGTTAATCCATGCAATGTTTTTCCATTTTCTTTTTTTTTTATTAGAAAAAGGAAGGAAAGCCACCAAGAGGAGAACCAAGAGAAGGACCTCCACAAGAGAAGAACCAAGAGAAGGATCTCCAAGCGGGCAACCAAGCATGCAACTGAGCACAAGTCGGGGAGGTACATCCCGGTTTATTGTAAAGTTTAGTTTATTTCTTTTAATTTTATATTTTATTCCCTAAAAATGGTTATATTTATGATTATTATTTTCTATTTATTATTTTTTTGTTTTTTCAGGCAAAGGAAAGAATGTTAATGTTGATGTGGATATGGATGTGGATGACAATACACGTGTGGGTGTAGAGGCCAATGCCAATGCAGATACGAATGTCATTCCTGCAAGTAGTAAACAAAAATTAAACGTGGTCGGCCAAGGAAGACCACAGTGAATGTTGATATTGATAAAGTGATCAAGGAATTGTTGAGCGACATTGAATGATCTGACTTTGAGCCTGGGGACCTATTCTATGATGCTGATGAGGTCAGAAAAGAAAAAGATGGAAAGGCTCATTGGTGGGAAAACATTGACTTGGGGGTAAATGAGATGGGAGCCAATTTGGGGGATAAGGAAGCCGACATTTCAAGTGATGGCCTAGGAAGTTTGCAAGGAAGTGATTCAGATGATGTCGGGAGGAAGAAACGGTACAGGCAATTTAACGAGAAGTTTAACTTAAATATTCCAATAACTTTTGAATTTGAGGATGTGTTTCTGGATACATATGTCTTCAAGCGGGCACTGAAGACTCAGGCTATCTAACAAGGGTATGATTACAAATTCACACACAATGACCGGTGTAAGGTGTCACGCCCCCAAAGAAAATAAAAGGGGGAAACGCGAACTAATGAACTGTGACTAATTGACAAAAATATTTAGACACATCACCGAAAAAAAAAAATCATTAGAAGACACAGCTAGAGTAAAAAGACTTTAATATAGATATTTTAACTATTGTTTAAATACATACAACCTGAGATTCCCACAAAAAAAAAACAAAAATGACTATACAGGGATTTATATCATATCCCAGTCAGAGCCCATCTACTACAATATCTAAGCGTATAGTCCACAAAAAAAATAACAAAATCAAGACTGCGCTGTCAGGACTTAAGCTAACTTTTTACACGGAAATCCGAGGTCTTGCAGCTCCTAAGGATCTGCAAAGCAATACGTGAAGGAATGCCATTTATGTGGCCATATAACAGGGTCCATGATCTCAAAGACTGCTATAGGGATCCCTTCCTACAAAACTGCAATAAATAAGGCCATCTGAAAAAGATTTAAGGGAAAGGGGTGAGTTCGACAACTCAGTAAGTAGTCACAATATCAAATATGCAATAAAATATGCCATGCAAATGGTTGATGTCATATTTAAATACAGTAAGAATAATAAGTAAATAATAACTAATACAAAATAACCATTAATAAGCTAGCACTTCCTTTTTATTTTCCTTTCTTAATGTCTTTATCCTCTGACCCATCGCTGCAAGTTTACCGTGAGCGGCGCACGTTTGGCTTGTCCCATAGGACTCCTTGGCTCTCCCTGTCGTCATAGGGGAGAGCTACCAAGTTGGAAACTCCCCTTAGGTGGAGGCCACCTGGCCGGTAGCACACACCTTCTCGTAACCATCATTCGGTGTGCTTGCTATGCTACCTTTGCGATCCGGTACCGACCGTTGCTTCAGTGCCTCGGGGTTAAATATTAATTATCATAAAGTATATGTATATTTATTTCATCATTTCATAAGCTCGTTCGTAATATACCATGAATCATTTGAGAGCTAGATCCATTTATAATCACCTTTGAGTAAATAATTAAGAGAATTGTAATGCGTAACAAGGACAAAAATAAAATTTAGGAAGTGTAGTTTAAGGAATAGAATAATTTATAAAATCCCCAGCATTTTATTTTAAAAATTTATAAAACCGTTGGGATTTTTGGCATTGTGTCCCCTTACCTGGAGTTGCTACTGTTTGTTGTTGAAGTACTCTTCTAACTACCTAAATAAATCGAAAATGTTGATTTAGAAAAGCAATTATAACTACAACTTAAAGGTACTTAAATAATTAAATACATATAAATATATATATATACTTAACAATTTCAAGGTCAACATTCGAGAGACTTCCTGCCAAGATCTACCTATGTATACATATACTTATATAGATACTAAAATAATAATTAACTACACGTGTATATATATATAGGTACTAAAAATTGATAATAATTACCTACACGTGCATAGTTTAATCCCACCAAAACCGAGAGAATATTTCCATGAAATTTCTACATATATCTATCTATCTATCTATCTATCTATCTATCTATATATATATATATATATATATATATATATATACTTACAAATAGGTATGAGCACTCATCATAATCATATATATACATCACTGTCCTCTACTCGACAGGAAGTACAAACGATAGGTCCATAAATTAATATATATAAGTATAAATATACATAATTTTAGTGTTCCAAAAATAATACAGGTATAAAATTATTATAGAATGTATAAGATTGTCTTACAATTATACTGTGTAAACAATTATAATAAGGCATCCTAAATTTATGCATTCAAAAAAATTACATCTATAAAGTAAATAGTCCTTTTATAACTAATACGGCTTTGAATTAAAAGGAAATGAAAGAGCTAATAAAATAGTAAAATAAAAATAAAACATTCTCAAAGTGGCAAAATAATAAATAAGGATCATACCTTGAAAATTTTGTAACTGAAAAAGGGATTGAGAGAGAAGTTTTTCAATTGAAGTTGTTGGTGTGTACGAAATGCAGAAATTAGCTTGTATTTATAGGCAGTAGGGGGCAATGAGCGTGAGACACACACTGGGAGCATGTGTCTTTATTTGAGAGTTTTGCTACACGCGTGGCTGGGTAAGTTAAAATGAGAAGACACGTTAAAGCCTTTGTTGGCTTCACTGTGCGACTCTGCCCTTACATATGGCAGGTAGTAGATTTCCTTAAAAGGGGTGGGGACACGTTGAGCTTGAAATGGCTCTTCATGCCACAACATTTTTTTTTTTTTCAAATACTATAGGCTGTAAGCTGAAACTGACAGCCTCTCCTAACATAATAATAATAATAATAAAATCATAATAATAATTATAATAATAATAATAAAATCATAATAATAATTATAATAATAATAATAAAATCATAATAATAATTATAATAATAATAATAATAAAATCATAATAATCATAATAACAAAATCATAATAATAATTACTTAATATATATATTTCTAATAGCACTTAAGAAATAAAAAAATGCTCTCAAATTCTATTTTTAAATATATAAAATTTATAGGACATCACATTCTCCTCCCCTTATAAAAATTCCGTCCCCGGAATTTGCTTAGCCTATATAAATGTAGCGTAATGCAATAAGAAATGCGTTTAAATCTATTTGTTAGCGCATACCTTATATTCTACTCGTTCTCATCAAATAAAGACGGGTACTTCTTGCGTATTTCATCTTCTAATTCCCATGACGCTTCTTCGATTTCATGATTTCTCCACAAAACCTTCACTAATGGGATACTTTTTGTACGTAACTCTTGAACCTTATGATCTAGTACTTTCATTGGAACTTCTTTATATGCCAAATCTCCTTGTAATTGCAAAGGTTCGTAACGAATTACGTGAGAAGGATCCGAGATGTATTTCCTCAGCATCGAGACATGAAAGACATCATGTATATTTGCAAGTTCATGAGGCAAAGCTAGACGATAGGCCACGGGACCTACTCTCTCCAAAATCTCAAACGGTCCAATGTAGCGAGGATTTAACTTCCCTTTCTTACCAAATCTAGTGACTCCTTTCATTGGTGCCACTCTAACAAACATCTTGTCACCTTCTGTAAATTCCAAATTTCTTCGACGCACATCTGCATAACTCTTTTGTCGATCTTGAGCTGCTGACAACCTTTGTCGGATTAATGCAACTTTATCAATGGTATCCTGCACAATATCTAGGCCTAAAATTCTTCGTTCACCGAGCTCATCCCAATAAAGTGGGGAACGACATTTCCGTCCATATAGGGCTTTATATGGGGCCATCCCAATACTTGCTTGATAACTGTTATTATAGGCGAATTCTATTAAAGGAAGATAGCTTGCCCAGTTGCCACTGAAATCCAATACACAAACTCTTAACATGTCCTCTAATGTTTGAATGGTTCTCTCTGACTGTCCATCTGTCTGAGGATGATATGCAGTGCTGAATTGTAATTTAGTCCCCATTGCTTGCTGCAGACTCCTCCAAAATCTTGACGTGAAACGAGGATCTCTGTCCGACACAATTAATTCGGGTACTCCATGCAATCGAACAATCTCCTGTAAATACAATTCTGTTAGCTTCTCTAAGGAGTATTTCACCTTTATTGGAATAAAGTGAGCGGCCTTAGTCAACTTGTCCACAATCACCCATATTACATCGTACCCAGCCTGAGTTCATGGTAACCCTACTAAAAAGTCCATAGCTATTGCTTCCCACTTCCACACCGATATCTTTAAAGGCTGTAATAGTCCTGCAGGTCGTTGATGTTCTGCTTTGACTTGTTGACATGTTGAGCACCGCTCCACAAATTTAGCAATGTCCTGCTTCATTCCATTCCACCAAAAACGCTTCTTAAAATCTTGATACATTTTAGTGCCTCCCGGGTGTACGGTATATGGTGAGAAATGTGCTTCCTCCAATATTAATTTTCTTATCTCCTTATTATCAGGTACACACACTCTATTATGATATCTGAACAAACCATCTGGTGTGACACTGAATCCCAAAGCTTGACCTTTCTTTGGCTCTTCGCTTGATCTCTCCTTTTCTTGGGCTATGAATATCCTCCAACAAAGGTAGATTTAACTTCAAGTTTCGCCATTAACGCTTGCACTTCTATCACTATCTCCATATCAAGCTTCTCAATGTCTATCTTTAGATTATGAGGCAAAGCTTTTAAACTGCTATCCCACTTCTTGATTTCCTACTTAGGGCATCCGCAACCACGTTAGCTTTTCCCGGTGTGGTAATCGATTACACAATCATAGTCTTTTATTAACTCCATCGCCTTTGTCTCAAATTCAACTCCTTCATGTGAACAAATATTTAAGACTCTTGTGATCTAAAAATCTCACATTTCTCTCAGAAGATAATGCCTCCAGATTTTAAAGCAAAACTACTGCCTAGTTCCAAATCATGAGTGGGGTAATTCAACTCATAACTTTGTTGAGAGGCATAAGCTACTACCTTACCATTTTGCATGAGGACACATCCAAGCCCTTTTCTAGAAGCGTCGCTATAAATAACAAATCCGCAAGATTCTGATGGAAGCGTTAGACTGGAGCAGTTACCAACCGCCTTTTAGTTCTTGAAAACTTTGCTCACATTCATCCGTCCACAAGAAGCGAGCATTCTTCCGAGTCAAAGCAATCAGCGGCCAGACAATTTTGAGAATCCTTCTACAAAACGTCTATAATAACCAGCTAGACCCAAGAAACTTCTGATTTCATGTACATTGGTGGGTCTCTCCCAATTTACTATAACTTCAACTTTCTTGGGATCTCTGAGATACCATCCTTTGGATACTACATGGAGAAAAATAACCTATCCAACCAAAACTCGTGACTTGAGAACTTCAGATACAACCGCTTTCTCTCTAAGCCTTTGCAAAACTCTTTCAAATGGTCCTCATGTTCCTCCAAGCTTTTAGAGTAGATTAAATATCATCGATAAATACCACCACAAATTGATCTAAGAAATCATGAAACACCGATTCATCAGTCCATGAATGTTCTGGCGTTAGCTAACCCAAATGGCATTACCACATATTCATGTAGTGACCATATCGGGTGCAAAGTCTTGGAAATATCTTCTCCTTATCCTTAATTGGTGATAACTTGAACGAAGGTCGATCTTTGAGAAAATTTGAGCGCCTTGCAGTTGGTCGAACAAGTCATCTATGCGAGGCAATGGATATTTATTCTTGATGGTAATTTTGTTGAGCTCCTGATAATCAATGCACATTCGAAAAGTGCCATCCTTCTTCTTCACAAAAAGTACAAGCGCCCCCCAAGGCGATACGCTAGGGCGAATGAATCGTTTGTCTAACAATTCTTGAATCTGCGTCTTCAATTCTTTGAGTTCTGCTGGTGCCATCCTGTAAGGTGCTTTGGATATTGGAGCCGCTCCCGGAATTAGATCAATACAAAATTCTATTTCCCTATCAGGGGGAAGTCCTGGAAAATCTTCTGGAAAAACGTCGAGAAATTCTTGCACTATGGGTATTTCCTCTATCTTCCTCTCTTCCTGAGACAACTCCTTTAAGCATGCCAGATAGACTTGACATCCTTCTAGAAGTAATTGCTTGGTTGTTGAGATTAATTGGGGAGTAGCGTCCACTTTGGTCCCCACAAATTTAAATTCAGAGTCGGCTGGTAGTCTGAATATTATTTCTTTGTTGTGGCAATCAATGATGGCATGATTGATTGACAACCAATCCATTTCGAGGATGATGTCAAACCCCTCCATGTCGAATACTATCAAATTGGCAGTAAGGGTTCGTCCCTCAATGTGGATTGGGCAATCCATGGCTATTTTCCTACATATCACTGATTTGCCCACTGGGGTAGATACTACTACTCTTACTTCCATAGGTTCTAAATTAATATTAAATCTCATAACATACTTAGTTGATATGAATGAATGAGTAGCACCAGAGTCAAATAAAATAGCAGCCTTGCCATTAAATAGGGGTAAAGTACCTGTGACTACTCCATTTTCCGTCTCTGCTTCACCGGGTGTGAGGGCATAAACCCTAGCTTGAGTGAGTGGCCTATGGTTATTCCCCATCTGTAGTGATGCAGCGCCTCCTTTAGCCTTTGGGCAATCTCGAGCAAAATGGCCGGCTTGTCCACAACGGTAACACATGTTAGTTCCTGCACGACACGGTCCATTGTGAGGACATTGACATTTGGGGCAAGGTGCCGAATGAGCTTGGTCTGTTTCCGATGGGTTTGGCTCTCGATTATCTCCATTCGGGTCTACGTTTCCATCCGACTTGATTTCGATTTATCGGAGGTGCGGCTCTTTTCATGATTCCATCATTGCCATAGCATTTTTCTTCACACTCTCCTCATGGAAGCCTTGTTAACCAAATCAACAAAAATTTCAATTTTGAAGCACACAACACGGTCATGGATCCGTGGGTTGAGGCCTTGCTCAAACTTCCTTACTCGATTCTCTTCATCCACCACCATGTAAACGGCCCGCATATCTTGGCATCATATTACCTTGAGTGAGATCCATGAATTCCCAAGCCCGCATTTTGAGTATCTTGGGAAAATATTTGGAGAAACTCTTTTGAAAACGTGGCCAAGAGATTGCTTCTTCACTTCCTAATTCTTGAATTAGCAATACCTTCTTGGCGGTCCACCAATGTCGGCTTCACCCCGATAAGCGATGTATTGCACCTTCTATTCCTCCGTGTACCGCAAGTCACAAAATTTCTTCCACATCAATCACCAATTCGCATTCTATAGGATCTCGTTTCCCATCGAATGGGGAATGTGAAGTCGTTCAAAGCGTTTGAGCGGCAACGCATTCCTCTTCGGGTGCTTCCTCCTAAGATCATTATAGCCGTGATAAATTGCCTAGCCATAGCTTGAAACATCTGAGCCATATCTCTGAGGCAGCCTCAACTCCCACCTTGTGATGAATCTTCCCTCCTTGACCATACTCATCGCATTATAAATTAGAGCTTCCTATTTTAACTACTTGCAAAATATTACCTCTAAGCGTAGTGATGCAACCTAATCTAAACCCGGTTTCCACATTGTTTCCTAGGTTATAAACAAGTCAACTTTGAAGTTGACCTTGCTCTGATACCATAATTGTCACGCCCCAAAGAAAATAAAAGGGAAACGCGAACTAATGAACGTGAGTAATTGACAAAAATATTTAGACACATCAAGTAAAATTAGAAGACACACATAGAATAATAAGACTTTAATATAGATATTTTAACTATTGTTTAAATACATACAACCCGAGATTCCCACAAAAAAAAAAAGTGACTATACAGGATTTATATCATATCGATGAGCCCATCTACTACAATATCAAGCGTCAGTCCACAAAAAAAAAAACAAAATCAAGACTGCCTGGGCTTAAGCTAACTTTTACGGAAATCTAGGTCTTGTAACTCCTAAGGATCTCAGCAAACACGTGAAGGAATGCCATTCATGTGGCCATATAACAGGTCCATGATCTCAAGGACTATGGGATCCTTCCTTTAGGATCACAATAAATAAAGCCATCAAAAAAGATTTAAGGGAAATGGGTGAGTTCGACAACTCAATAAGTAGTCACAATACCAAATATGCAATAAAATATGCCATGCAAATTGTTGATGTCATATTTAAATACAAGAATAATAAGTAAATAATAACTAATACAAAATAACCATTAATTATAAAATAAGCTAGCACTTCCTTTTTATTTTCCTTTCTTAATGTCTCTACCCTCTGACCCATCGCCGCAAGTTTACCGTGAGTGGCGCACGTTTGGCTTGTCCCATAGGACTCCTTGGCTCTCCACACCATCAGGGAGAGCTACCAGTTGAAACTCCCCTAGGTGGAGGCCACCTGGCCGGTAGCACACACCTTCTCGTAACCATCCTTCGGTGTGCTTGCCATGCTACCCTTGCGATCCGGTACCGACCGTTGCTTCAGTGCCTCGGGGTTAAACATTAATTATCATAAAGTATATGTATATTTATTTCATCATTTCATAAGCTCGTTCGTAATATACCATGAAACATTTGAGAGCTAGATCCATTTATAATCACATTTGAGTAAAGAATTAAGAGAATTGTAATGCATAATAAGGACAAAAATAAAATTTAGGAAGTGCAGTTTAAGGAATGAAATAATTTATAAAATCCCCAACATTTTATTTTAAAAATTTATAAAACTGTTGGGGTTTTTGGCATTGTGTCCCCTTACCTAGAGTTGCTACTGTTTGTTGTTGAAGTACTCTTCTAACTACCTAAATAAATCGAAAATGTTGATTTAGAAAAGTAATTATAACTACAACTTAAAGGTACTTAAATAATTAAATACATATAAATATATATATATATATACTTAACAATTTCAAGGTCAACATTCGAGAGACTTCCTGCCAAGATCTACCTATGTATACATATACTTATATAGATACTAAAATAATAATTAACTACACATGTATATATATATAGGTACTAAAAATTGATAATAATTACCTACACGTGCATAGTTTAATCCCACCAAAACCGAGAGAATATTTCCATGAAATTTCTACATATATCTATCTATCTATCTATCTATATATATATATATATATATATATATACTTACAAATAGGTATGAGCACTCATCATAATCATATATATACATCACTGTCCTCCACTCAACAGGTAGTACAAACGATAGGTCCATAAATTAATATATATAAGTATAAATATACATAATTTTAGTGTTCCAAAAATAATATAGGTATAAAATTATTATAGAATGTATAAGATTGTCTTACAATTATACTGTGTAAACAATTATAATAAGGCATCCTAAAATTATGCATTCAAAAAAATTACATCTATAAAATAAATAGTCCTTGTATAACTAATGCAGCTTTGAATTAAAAGGAAATGAAAGAGCTAATAAAATAGTAAAATAAAAATAAAACATTCTCAAAGTGGCAAAATAATAAATAAGGATCATACCTTGAAAATTTTGTAACTGAAAAAGGGATTGAGAGAGAAGTTTTTCAATTGAAGTTGTTGGTGTGTACGAAATGCAGAAATTAGCCTGTATTTATAGGCAGTAGGGGGCAATGAGCGTGAGACACACACTGGGAGCATGTGTCTTTATTTGAAAGTTTTGCTACACGAGTGGCTGGGTAAGTTAAAATGAGAAGACACGTTAAAGCTTTTGTTGGCTTCACTGTGCGACTCTGCCCTTACATATAGCAGGTAGTAGATTTCCTTAAAAGGGGTGGGGACACGTTGAGCTTGAAATGGCTCTTCATGCCACAACATTTTTTTATTTTTATTTTTTTTCAAATACTATGGGCTGTAGGCTGAAACTGACAGCCTCTCCTAACATAATAATAATAATAATAATCATAATAATAATAAAATCATAATAATAATTATAATAATAATAATAAAATCATAATAATCATAATAACAAAATCATAATAATAATTACTTAATATATATATTTCTAATAGCACTTAAGAAATAAAAAAATGCTCTCAAATTCTATTTTTAAATATATAAAATTTATAGGACATCACAGTAAGGTTAGTGCAATTTGTATGCAAGAAAATTGCCACTGGAGGATTCATGCTTCTACAAATGCCACTCGGACTTGTACTCAAATTAAAACATACTACCCTACTCATTCTTATGGTTTTCTGTTCGAAAATACAAAATGTGATGTAGAGTATCTTGTGCGTAAGTACAAGAAGGAGTTTAAAGATGATCCGACATGAACACCGTATGCACTAAAAGAGAGGGTGAAGAGAGATTTGAACATAAATGCGCCAATTCAATGTTGCTATAGAGCAAAGAGGGAGGCGTTGCGTCAAGTATTTGGTAGCCACTCCAGCCAATATCACCTCACTAGGCGATATGCATATGCAATCCGGCTCACCAACCCTAGCAGTAGTGCTTTTATACAAAGAGAATGACCATTCTTTTAGAGGATGTATATCTCACTTGATGCATGCAAGAAGGGGTTCATCAATGGTTGTCAACCCGTCATTTGCTTAGATGGTTGCCATCTTAAGGGGGAACATGGGGGGCAATTGCTGTGTGCCATAGGCATGGATGGAAATGATGACATATTCTCCATCGCATTTGCTGTGGCTAAGGCGGAGACAAGAGATTCCTAGCAGTGGTTCATTACAATTTTGTTAGAAGACTTATGCAGGCCAGCCGCGGACTTGGTTGGATAATCATGTCAGACAAGCAAAAGGTATTTATGTCGATGACAAATTAATTAATTTTGTGTTATTTGTTTATTAAACATGTTGTCAAGTGTTTTAAACTTAGGTTAAGTACCTTGTATGTGTTATGGTATTTATTTGCTAACATATATATATTTTTTGATAAGTCAAAAGGAATTTTGTTAACATATTGATTTGTTTATTTTCGTACGTATGTGTGTAGGGGCTTAGAACTGCGGTTAGTGTTGTGTTGCCAAATGCTAAGCATCGATTTTATGTTCGGCACTTACATGCTGATTTGAAATTTAGGGAATACACGGGGAAGGCATTTAAAGATGAGGTGTGGGTGGTAGCCCGAACAACTAATATTCACACATTTAACCACCACATGCAGAGGATTCTAGCAATGGATAAAGGTGCACACAAATACCTATGTGATGTATCAAAGTCATCATGGTCTAGACATGCTTTCAGCTGCCACACAAAATCCGAGTTGTTGTTGAATAATTTGGCTGAAAGCTTCAATGCATGGATTAAAGATGCTAGGTCTAAGCCCATACTTACCATGTGTGAAGAGATCTGTCGATAGTTAATGGCATGCTTCCAACAAAAGAGAAAGGGAATCTGGTCAACCTATTATATAATATGCCAGAAGGCCCATAAGAAGTTGGAGAAGGCAAAAAATGATGCAAGAAATTGCATCAGTCAGTGGCAAAATGAACTCCAATTTGAGGTTAACCAAATGTATGATGCACAACGTTTGGTCTAGTTAGATGAGAGGACGTGCACATGTGGGAGGTGGCAGTTGAGTGGGATCTCATGCTCACATGCTTGTGCTGCGATCTACATGCACAAGGAAACACCGGAGGAATATGTTGATGAGTATCTAAAGATAGGAAAATACATGCTAGCCTATGCAGATCGAGTTTATAGAAAATGGAAGGTCCACAAACATGGCCAGTTGATGATGAGTGTGATCCAAGAGACCAAAAGTGAGCCGGAAAAAAGCTACAGATGAGCCACCAAACCCATACAAGCTAACACGTAATGGATATGTTGTGAAGTGTGCAAACTGTGGGGGTTTAGGCCACAATTACAAAGGTTGCCACTTACCGTTGAATCCAGACAGAAATAGATGGAAACAAAAGATAATCAAGAAGAAAAATGATGCTACGAAAACACATATAAAAGTAAGACATTTTTCAACATTTCTATGTGTTTTCTTTCGATAAATATGAATAAAAGTTTGTGGTTATGGACTTGGTTGTGAGGTACTCTCATTGAAAAAGAAGTGTCTTTTCCTGAAATTATGTGCTGTATTGTTATAGAATAGCATTTAACAATGTCATAGAATGATACATGGTCTAAACATAATATGCAAGTTCTTGTTACAATTGGTCTTGATAGGTGGGTACACAGCCCTTGTTCTTTGTAATTGATAACTGAATACAACTTTTCTCTGTTTTCTACCATATTATGAGATTTCTTATTGTATATTTGAGATATGTCATGCTAGGAAATAAAGATGTTCCTTAGGCTGTTGTTACTGCTTTTGAGATACATTATTTATATATCTTGTATGATGATGTCATAGGCATGGATGGCAATGATATGAGTATGATGATGCTTAAAGGAATAATAATTACATTTTATTGGGAAGCCTAGATTAGAGTTACTGTAGATTTGTCACATGCAAGATGTATGGGGCGTTTAAGTGGCTAGTACTATTAAAACTCATGTTATTATCATGCTCACATGTACTTGTTAATAGTTTTCTACGTTTATGCTTAGCATGAAAATATTTGAACAAGTTTAGTTAATGCATTCTAGGGATCCCAAGTTCAACCAAATGCGAATGAAGAGGCGGGCTCGTCACAGCCTCATGGTCCTACACTGTATGGACTAAGTCGCATGTAAAATCAGTATTTTTTTTTTATCCCATGCTCACATTCTTTATTTTCATAAAACTATATATTAGTAACTAATTAATTACATTTTGCGCAACAGGTGGATGCTCAGGCGAGGTCGTCACATACTCAAATTCATACTTGTAGGACAATTCAATCGCAGGTAAACCCGATACTTTTTTTATTTATTTTTTCTTTTTTCATAAGAAGTGTTGTGTATTACTAACTACTTAATATGTCATGAACAACAGACAGATGCAGAGGTGAAGGCGTCAGAGACTTGAGTTCGTACCCATAATGCAACTCAGACGCAGGTAAAACAACTATTTTTTTCTTTTATTTCTCATAAAATTGTACAATATGTTGTGTATTACTAACTAATTAATATGCCATGCACAATAGTTGGATGCAGAGAAGGGGCCGTTACATAATCAGGTTCGTACACACAAGTGGAGTCAGGGACCGGGGTTAAAGAATGATGATATTGTCAACTACTTTTGTTTGTGTGTTAGTGGATGACTGTAATTATGCCAAAATATTTTTATTCTATGGGGCGTTTTTTGCTACAATCTGAAGATATCATTTGATGATATTAATATATCAATTATGGAATCCCCTAATTTTTTAATACAATATGTTACGTAATATAAGACAAGTCAAATTTGTATGCCACAATGATGCCATATAATTGGCAACCTTCTTTTGGGATATATCATGAACAATAATATTATTTGACGCTTTCAATTATTTTTGTATTATAGTCAAATCTTGTGGATTTATTTTTGTGGTATAGTCGGGTCTTAAAAGATTTATGAATAAGTTTACTTGTAAGATTCATTACGGTAAAGAGGTTTTTTTCTAATCATACAAAACCTAAACGGTCCAAGAATAAAGGAAACACCCCGCTTTGCTAATCAAAGCTTGTGTCATAATTGTGCTTCCAACCATACCTCTAGTGGCTCCTTCATGTGTTTTCACTAAATCTTTGGAGCTAGAATTATAAAGCGTTTCTTTAAAGAATTATTGGGCTTTACAAATAAGCAATAGAGTCGATCACAAAGAGACATATGCAAGCACACCAAAATAAATTGCAACTCTAAGAAGATGCAAATTCATTTCCTCTCAATGAAATCCCCCCATCTCCCCGTGAGCTTCCTATCTTTTAGTGAAAGTGCCCAAATACAACATTCTCATGCCTCGGTGACCCCGATGACAAATGAGCAATAAACATATCACCAACAAAAATACTAATATATATGTTTGAATCTTCAATCTGAATTTAAGTGACGACACTTCACTATTCAGAGAATTAACTTGTTTATACAACCCAGGTAAGACCTCCCATCTGCGAGCACATGTTTCGTCGTCATACCATTGAAAAAAATGACATTGTCCAAGTTTCTGTTATTACACCAAACATTTACAATCAATACAATATCATAAACTATAAAGTAACAATCATTTCTCAACACAGAATTAGCCAAATTAAAGTACATTTTTATGGTCATACATAGCATACCTATAGAATCTCCCCCCAGGATTTTTTGTAGTCGTGGATGTCATAATTTTGGTTGTAAGTCCGCACGTACATTGTACAGGTTCCGTATCCTTTTTCAACGATGATATTACAAATGCCGACAATATTGACTGTTCAATATATAATGAACCCCTAAATTATCAGCAGTAATACACCAAAATCACGCATGTGTTTCACAAAATAAAATCAATCAAATTTACAAACCTCTATTGGCCTCACATTATGGGATTCGACTTCATTGTATCCTTCTCCAATAATTTTCTTCTTCTTGTTCATCTGCATTTTTTTTTTTTTTCATTTTAAAGAAGATATATGTTCATTAGCCCTAATAAAAATGCAACTCGGAATGGAAAACAAAACATAATTCAATGCAAACCGAGAAGTTGTCCAAAAAATCCAACACATGATCAATATAAGTAAAACAACAACATACATTAATAAAGTGGGGCACTAATATAGCCACTCATAATCAACATCAAAAAAGTAGGAAACGTAAAAAAAACATTTTGATCTTGAATACTTTCAGCCAAATTACCGTATAAAGCTACATAAAAATGCAAGGCATCACAAAAATGCATCCATTCTTTTCAACCAACAAAACGCACACAAAAAAATTCAAAGAAAAAAAAAACCCTAAAAAAATTCTACAATGGAGCTCTAGCCCCAATCTCGGGTTTCTTACCTGTGCCGATGGGTTAGGCCGAAAAATTTGACTGAGACCGCCGATGGGACAGTTCTGGGTGCGCCGGTGGGAGGAGCTCCGTCACTCTCGCCTCTTTCGTGCTTCGCCAACGAATTGGGTTAGGTGGATTTTCGAGATGCGCTGGTGAGTGGGTGGGGGTTTTTCCAGCTGCGCCGATGGGTGGGTGGTTTCTCGGCGCGCCGGTGGGGGAGAACCATCACTATTGTGGGGTGGGGGACCGAGCGTGTGGGTGGCGAAATTTTGAAGTAGATTCCAAAAAGTCTCGACCGATCATATTGCCCCCTAAACCCAATTGAAACACACCGTTTTGGTTGGGGTCCAAAACGGTGCATTTTAGTCCAGCAAGTTTGTGTGTGGATAGGTGGCCATTCCAAAAAGTCTGATATGGAACCTACAAAAAACGGTGCATTTCACCTAAATTAACGGTAGGTAACGGAAGTTAGCAAAATAGAGGCATGGATTTTATGGTAGGATTTGACTTACCCAAGGAGTGTTTTGTCAAAAAAAAAAAAACTTAAGCATTTAATAATTTTGGGCTGCCGACCCATGCCTATCTAAAATAAATTCCCAAACTAATATTCACAATTAGTTCTATCCAGTGGCAAAGCCATGTTAGGCTTTGGTAAAAAAAAAAACTTTTTTCTCCTACTTACGTAAGTTTCCACTCGGCACCCTAATATATATATATAGATTTCTTTTCTCTTACCCAAGTTGTGACACAGCTGCACAGCACCCCCAAATTTTTATTTTCTTTTCTCCTCTTTCTCTCTCTCACTCAGATACAACAAACGTTCATCCTCCATTCCACAATTTCCATAGCCTCCATCTCTTATTCTCTCCCTTTCTGAGTACTCTCCATAACTTTGGTTGCTTTTGGGTCGAGCAGAGTTCTTAGAAAAATCGAAATCAAGGTGAGTCACAACCCCAATTTCCTAAGGAGGGAAAAATATAATTTAGCTCTCCAAACTATCAGTCATTTGCAATTTAGCCCTTCAATTTTCAAAACGTAATAAAATAACCCCTTAAACTACCAAAATATATAAAAAAGCCACTTATTTTTTTATGTTCCTATAATACCCCTATTCTTTTAACAAATAAAATAATAAAATAATTGTAAAAAAAAAAAACCAAACAATTTTTTAAAAATACCAAAAAAAATGAAAATATTTTGGGAATTTTTTTTTTTTGGCCTATTGGTTTTTTTGTATTTTTAAAAATTGTTTGGTTTTTTTTTACAATTATTTTATTTGTTAAAAGAATAGGGGTATTATAGGAATATAAAAAAATAAGTGGTCTTTTTGATACATTTTGCTAGTTTGAGGGGCTACTTTATTACATTTTGAACATTAAGGGGCTATATTACAAACGACTGGTAGTTTATGGAGCTTTTTTATATTTTTCCCTAAAATTTTGTAATCCTTTGATTTTCCTCTATTTACTTGATATTTCATGTTGATTTTCGTTAATAAATTTATGCAGTAGTCTATGTATATATCAATATATTTCCTGTTTATGCTAAAAGCCTCAAAATGTTTACAGTTCTGTAGTGTATTCACTTCAATTGAGAAGTTGTGCTTAAATTAATTTGAAGACAAAGAAGAAGATGTAAGAGTTTACACAGCCACATGTATGGATTTTTTATTTCCATCTGGGCTAGTTACTACTATTAGCACTGGCTATTAGTTATAATTGATATCGATTGAATGGATTAACTTATTTAAAAAAAATTATTGTCATCAATGGATTGATCTGAAAATATTTCTTCTTTTCTTAATGGAGATTAACCTTTTCAGAATATGGTAATTTACTCACTTATTTTTTGAAGTCTTCAAAAAATTGATTGAAAATTTGGTTTTGTATTACTATGCATCTCGCAATCAATGGTAACTTTTAAGATAGTTTAAGTAAGGAATTTAGGATTAAGGCAGTTTAGTCATAAGCTTTACCTAATATGTCAATACAACGGTAAGATAAACATTAATTTAATTTCACTATTAATTTGAATGATTAAATAAACTTTAATATCCATATGATTGTTTATTTTGTTATTTAATATTTATAAACTTTGATTATCTCTTACGGGGTTGTGATTTAACTTAAAAATTTTATGTTCATGAATCATGTTAAAGTTTAAAACTAGGAAAAAAAATACACTTTATCCCCTTGAACTATTCACCCATTTGCACTTTGACGTCTAATGTTTAAAATGTGACACTTGAACCTCTCAAAGGATAATACAATGACAAAAAAAAAAAAAAAAAAAACCCATCAGTTACTTTTGGGCATGAATTTGGACAGAAACCTAGTCATGTGCGTGGCACGTGACACTTTTCAACCAAGAAGTTCAAAAATGCCCTCGGGGGTAAAGTGTAAACATAAACATAATTTTTTTTTAAAAGAAAAGATATATATATATATTTTAAAAAAAAAAAAACTAAACTAAAACAAAAAACTTGAGTTAATTACCTTTTTAGTACCAAGGTTCTCACTTTTCTCAACTAGATTACAAATCGTATAACAAATAGTACATGATTTATGAGAAAAGACAAACTTAGTACTTTTATCACATTCTATTCGCCCAAACTAACAAGCTGCCATGTGTCACCCCAAAAAATCTCACATGTCCTAAAAATATTTCGCACCACATGTCCTAAAAAAATGCCAATTTAGCACCACATGTTTGAAAAAAAAAAATAATCAAAAAGATAAACCATAAAAAATTTGAAAAAATTATGGGGTGGCCAGGCCATCCCATTTTGTCCTTTGGGGGTGTCTGAAACCACCCCTAAACCTTCCCTAAAGGTGGCTTAGCTAGTTATTAAACCAATTTTTTTGGGACATGTGGCATTTTTTGGGAATGACACATGATATTCCGTTAGTTTCGGCTAATAGAATGTGACAGAGGTACTAAGTTGGTCTTTTCCCATAACCTAAGTTCCATCTATGATGCGATTTGTAACATAGGTGAGAAAAAATAAAAAAAGTGTGAACCTTAGTACTAAAAGGTAATTAACTTGAGTTTTTTTTGTTTTAATTTAGTTTTTCTTTTTATTTTTTAAATAAGCTTTTTTTTAAAAAAAAAATGTTTTTTTTTTAATTTTTTTTTTATGTGTATGTTTACAGTTTACCCTCCGAAATAATGTATGTTTATACTTTACCCCCCCCGAAGGCATTTTTGAACTTCTTGGTTGAAAAGTGTCAAGTGCCATGCACTTGACTAGGTTTTCGTCCAAATTCATGTCCAAAACTAACATATGGGTTTCTTTTGTCACTGTGTTAAACTTTGAGGGGGTTAAGTGTCATGTTTTAAACATTAAACGTCAAAGTACTAATGAGTGGATAGTTTAAGAGGTAAAGTAAAGTGTATTTTCCCCTTAAAACTATTTATTCATTCTTCAAAAGGAAAGAAGCAAACATTTCGGAAAGTAATATACCGTTGGATTTTACTGTTGAAACTTCAAATCCCAATGAACGTCACCTTAAATCTCTAAGGGTTGAAGATGAAGAACATCCTTTTGAAACACAAGAGATTCATTTTAAATCATCTACACTTAATGTTAATCAAGTTTCTTCTATAGAACGAGATTTAGGATTACGTCCTCGGATGTGGGACTATCTAGTCAATTAATGTGATGAAATAAGGCAGGCTTATTTGAAAGGTGGTCCACATCAACTTATTCTTCTAAAGTATCCACTTTTTAGACCAGAAAATCACCATCGTTGCTTGCAAGCCTCCTAGTTCACACAATTTTCAACTTGGCTTGAGTATTTTCATTCTAAGGATGCTACATATTGTCTATCATGTTATCTTTTTTACTATGAAAAGAGATGAAAGTCTTGAAAGGAATGTATTTATTATCAAAGGATTTAGAAATTGGAGAAAGGTTTAGGAGGGAAAACATTGTGCCTTTTTTACTCATATTGGGGAGAATCCCTGTTTACTTCATAATAATGCTGTGAAATCTTGTGAAGAGTTATGAAATCAATTACGGCGTATCGATAAAGTATTGAATGCACAAAATACCAAATAAGTTCTAAATAATCGACTGCTTCTGAAAACTTTTATTGATGTTGTTCGGTGGTTTGTATTTCAAGGATGTACTTTTAGAGGTCATAATGAGAATCTTGATTCAAAAAATCGAGGTAATTTTACTGTGATGATTAAGATTTTGGCATCATATACTGATAAAGTTGCAAGTGTTGTTTTGGAAAATGCTCCAAAATATGCAAAGTATGCTTCATATATAATTCAAAAGGAGATTTTGCAAGTCATTGCAAGTAAAGTACGAAATAAAATTCATGAAGATATTGAAGACTCTAAATTTTGTATTATTGTTGATGAAGCACGTGATGAGTCTAAGAGAGAGCAAATGACTATTGTTTTGAGATTTGTTGACAAAGATGGTTTTATACAAAAACGTTTCTTTGATCTAGTTCATATTAAAGATACATCGGCATTGAATCTAAATAATAGAATATTTGATGTTCTCTCTCGTCATCGCTATGATATTCAAAATATTCGTGGACAATGATATGATGGTGCAGTAATATGTGTGGTGAATGGAAATGATTGCAAGCATTATTTCTTAATGATTGTCTTTGTGCATAATATGGTAATTGTTTTGCTCATCGAGGAGATGCTAAGGTTGCCTATAAATGCTCATTAGAATTCATATTTATTTTACATTTAATGAAGGAAATCATGGGCATTATTGATATTCTTTGTCAAGTTTTGCAGCAAAAATCTTAAGACATTTTGAATGCTATTCATTTAGCTTCTATTGCAAAAAAAACTTATCCAAAAGTTGAGAGATGATGGTTGGGATAATTTGCTAGAGAACATTGTCTCTTTCTCCAAGACATCTGAAATTGACATTCTGGATTTGAGTGCTCGTTATATTGAAAATCGAGGTCATAATCAAAAGAATCACATTACAATGAAACATTATTATTATTTTGACATATTCAATACCATTATCAACTTTCAATTGCAAGAGCTTGATAGTAGGTTTGGTAAAAAGGTGATGAAACTTTTGACTTTGGATCCAAAAAATGTTTATAAATTCTTTAAAATTGACGATATATATATCTTTGCGGAGAAGTATTGTTCTCTTGATTTTTCTGAGTATGAGAAAATTAATTTGAGATATCAATTGAGATATTTTGAACTTGATGTGCTTATTGATCTGACATTTCAAAATTTATCTTTTATTGCATAATTATGCTAAGGATTTGCAAAAACATACTATCTTATTGATAGATTAATTCGTCTTGTTGACTCTTATAATGTCTAAAACAAGTATCAAACAAGCACTTTTAGCAATGAAAATTGTTAAAATATGACTTCGTGACAAAATGAATGATGATTTTCTTACAAATAGTTTAGTTCTTTATATTGAAAGGAAAATTGCTAAGAGCTTTGATTTAGATTCAATACTTGATGATTTTGTATTTTGTATTTTTTTTTTGACATGTCCACACAAGGGTAGGAGGGATTCGAACTTGTAACTTCCACTTTATAAGACGTGATTCACAGCTGATTGAGCTACCTATTAGAGACGATGATTTTGTACTTTTAAGAGACCATAAAGTACAGTTCTAGACACTTCTTTTTTTTTTCTTTTTTTTTTGCATTTCTATCTTTTGATATAGAGCCAACATGTTACATTTTTAATATATCAATTTGAGCATATATTTTATAAATATATATAATTTTTTGTAATGTATATATTGTATGAATTACCAAATTTTTAGGGAGGAGAAAATTTTTAGGAAGCCACAAAAATTTTAACAGTACCCTTAATATGAATTGTCTGGCTTCACTACTGGTTCTATCTCCAACCCACAAACTTCACCATATAACCGATTTAATCAAATGGGTATGCGAAAAGGGAGAACCAAATTTCAAAAGAGAGATGTTTCGATAGTTTGTAGGGACATTGTCAATTGGATGATAGCTTGAAGGGTATGTGGACTTTATTTATATATATATATATATTTATTTATAATTTTTCAAATTTTTAATGATTATAAGAGCATTCACATTGATTTATGCATATTTTTATGAGAAATGATTAATTAAAACTAATTTTATCTAGTTTACCTAATAAATTTTAAAAGATACCATACATTTGATTGTCTATTTTTTTTTATATCACTTAAGTATTATTTCTTTATTTTATTTATTTTTTACTATTTCTTTATATTCATTCAAGGATTATATATTTCCTAAAGATCATGCATATTTTTCAACTTTTGGGAAAAGAGATATGTAGAGAGAAAAATAATATGATAAAATTTTGGGAAAAGAGAAATGTGGAGAGAGAAATAGTAGCATAAAATTTTGAAAAAAGAAAGATGTTGAAAGACAAATAGTATATTAATAAGCTAAATGCGTGAATAATACATTAGTTATATTTTGCATTTGAGATGTATAACTAGATGCAAAGGGTTTTTTAGCATTTCACTAAACTATTTTAGATAAAAGTAAGTAATGATTATGCTAATGTAAGTGCTCAAAAAGCATTCCCAATAGTTTTCTCATCATTTTTTTTTTACATTTTCCCTATATTTGATGATCAAAATACACTATAATAGCTTCCTTTAATCATTCCTTATATCATTAAAATAATATTTTTTATTTTTTAACTTTTAGTTTTTTAATTTTTTTCTTTCTTGAAACCCTTTTCTTCTCTCTCTCATGTTTCTGTCTTCAAGTCATGGAATGGGCCTTCCATTTCAGAATGGATTAGAGTTGGTTGGTTAAGGGTAGAATTGTTTTTTCACTGAAAAAGTTTCAGTGAAAAGACAATTCTACCCTTAAATTTTGCCCAACCGGCTCCTGATCCTTCTGCTCAAGCTGTAGACCCACAAACAAAGATGCAGTCCACACACCATGAAATTCCTCATTTCCTCCAAATCAAACGTAGAGTCCACACACTATGGAATTCCTCCTTTCCTCCAAATCAAACCATGATATGCAGTCCTCAAGAAAGAAGAGACCCAGCTCGGAAAAGAAGTGCAGAGACCCAGCCCCCAAATCAAACCATGAAATGCAGAGACCCAGCTTGCAAAAGAAGAATCAAAGCTCGAGAAGGAACGTGGGGCAAAGGGAGTTGATTGGCGGTGGGGATTCAGTGGGTGTTGTCCAAGAGTGGGTGTGTGTCCGCTTGAGGAGAGTGGGTGTCGTCCGTTTGGTGAGGTGCGAGAGAGAGAGAGAGAGAGAGAGAGAAAGAGACGTAGATGTGAGAGGGGAGAGTTTTTTTTCTTTTTTTATTCATAAGGATTGTTACAATAAAACTTTATGCATAAGGTTTCACCGTAGTATTTGATGGTTTAAGGAACCATTTAGAGAAAAGAACTGCTGCCATATGGTCATGGCAGAATAGTGAAGTTTTTTGCCACCAATAATAAGTTAACACCTCATCATATTAAGAAAAATGCACAAATGTAAAATAAAATCAAAACACTCAATCAACTAACCAAATAAATGACTACCTACCCAGACGCCGCCACTCACCGTCCACCATCGCCCACCTCCGGCGAACAAAAGCCACCACCTACTGCCCTCTCCGGGGAAAAAAAAAAAAAAAAAGAGATAGATCCAGCCACTAGGGGTGGCCGCGATCCACACCAACAGCCAGTGGGAGAGAGATCCGACCACCCCTAGTGGCCATTTTTAGATTCGGCTAGCCTAAAAAATCGTTTCTAATGTCTCAAAAATCGATTCTAATGTCACAAAACTCGTTTCTAATGCCTCAAAACTAAAACCTATATGGGAAAATTAACCATTTTTGGGAAAAATCGATTCTAGTTGTGGGTCTCGGTGGCCAGTCGTCGACTTGTTGCGAGGTGGGTCGCTGCTAAGTGTCTGGGCTCAGAGCGACGGCAAGGGATTGGTCGCGGGCGAGATCCTTCCGGCAAGGAGAGGTTGCGAGACCCATGGGGTTTGCGAGACCCATAGTGGAAAAAAAAAAAAATTGTGGGGTATCAATGGCCGCCTTGGATGGTCTGCTCTGCACCGTTGTTTCTTCCTTGCCGGCCGTGGGTTTCTTCTTCTTCCTTCTTTCTCTTTTCTTTCTTCTTTAGTTGAAAATCAGGTACTGCAGGGTGTAAATTTTTTTTGTGCATTTTTTTTCTCTTTGTGTGAGGTGTCAGCTTGTGAGTGATGGGCAAAATACCCATCCTTTTTGCCACAACCAAATTGAAGTTATTCTCTTTAAAGAATAGGAATAACTTAAATTCGGTCTTGGCGTAAAGGGAGGGGTTTTTGCCCCCCCAATAACAATTTGACACCTCACCTAAAAGAAAAAAAATGCACAGAATTATTCTACATCCTAAAACATTAGATTTTTTTTCTTATTTCTTCTTCTTCTTCCTTTTTTTTCTTCTCTCCCATTTCTTCTCCCTGCCGACAACCTCTCTTCCTACTCTTCTTCTTCCTTATTCCTTCTTCTTGTCATTTAACAGAGAAAGAGAGATGGCTTGGGAGAAAGAAAGACCCACGGTAACCCACGTCGAGACACCCATTTGGGTCTCGTGGTTTTTTTCTTTCTTTGATTTTTAGGTTGATAAACCCCAAAAAGGGTTAACCTTCCCCTATAGGTTTTAGTTTTGAGGCATTAGAAACGAATTTGAGGTATTAGAATCGATTTTTGAGGCATTAGAAACGATTTTTTAGGCTGGGTTTGGGTGGCCGGATTTTTTTTTTTCATCGGAGAGACAAAAATGGCTACTAGGGGTGGCCGGATCTCTCTCCCCTGGCCGTTGGGGTGGATAACGGCCACCCCCAGTGGCCAGAGCTATCATTTTTTTTTGGTTCGCCAGAAAAGTCGCTGGAGATGGTGGATGACGGCGTTTGTTCGCCGGAAATGGGTAGTGGGTGACGGTGGGTGGTGGGTCTGGGCAGTTTGGTGGTTGTTTGATTAGATGATTGAGTGTTTTTATTTTATTTTAAGTTTGTGTATTTTTCTTAAAAGGCTTAGGTGTCAATTTGTGATTGGGGGCAAAAAATCTCACCTTTTTGCCATGACCGGATGACAGCAACACTCTTAAAGAATATGTTGTGAGACATTTTTGCAATTTTTTAAAATATATTCCCTATGCATAGGAAACAAACTCCCTTATAAGGAGTATGCTAGAAATGCTCTAATAAGTCATTTGGATAACACTTTGCTACCCAATGTTGAGGGAAGACCTAGAGTGTCTATTGCGGTGCGTTTCTAAATTTTTTTTTTTTTTAATTCTTATATATAAAGAGTGAATAAGTTATAAGGTGTCTATTACTAGTGTTTTAACGTCCTCCTTTCCCTCTAATTGGTAGTTTACAGTCAACTATATCAATAATGAAACTCTCATGTATTTTTATTAAGAGGGGTTTTCTTTTTACAAAAACCATCGAAAAATACAATATATTTGTTATTGTGTGTTTTTTTTTTAATATTCATTTAGATTTTATATTATTTTGGATGTGAAATATTTTGTGACGTAAAAGTTATACTGTTATTAAAGGGTAAATAGAGAACCCTTAGCACTTGTGAAGACTCAAGAGGAAATCTACAAATTAAACATAAAATAAAACGGATTAAGGGTAAACATTGAGCCACGTGAGGTCGGGTCAAAATTCGGGAAACATCGGCTCAGATTCAGTCAATCGGATGGCCGCTGGGGCCCTATAGGATCGAACGCACGATCGTAGACCACAAAATGAAGAAAAAGGTCGGCAGCCAACACCAAAGATTCTCTCTCTTTTTCCTTTTCTTTTTCTTTTTTTATTTTTATTTCTGAATAAAAAAATCGCAAGATGAGTGCGGAAGTAATACCACGTCATCACGCTCAACGACTCGTGCACTCAGGCCACGACACGAGCACCACACAATGTTCCCCCACCATCGATTGGTCCTTTGCCACGTGTCGCGTTTTCTGAACCTACCAAGTACGTGGACCAATCCCGTCCTCGAAAGTGATCGGATCTCTTCGCCCACCTCTCGTCCACGAATTCTGATATCCACCTCTCTTCGCATCGATCTCCTCGCCACGTGTCGGCCTCATCTTCACCCTTTTTTATTTACCATAAAAAATTAATAAAATATTCTTAACAAATTTTTTTTTTTCTGCGAAGGCGAGCTCTTGAAGCTCCGAGAAGTCCCTGTTCAGAGTGCCAACTGAGAGATTGAGCTGTTTGGTTTTGTCCGTGATTTTCTTCGAAACTTGAATCAGAATTTTCAGTTTGCCGGAAGGTTTTGATTTCCACGAAAATCTTGGTTTTCAGGTGAGTTTTGCTGTGAGATCGGCGCTGATTTAGTTGGGTACCTGCCGCTAAAAGCTTCTAGTAACTTTGTTTTTCCTCGAGTATGTTTGACTTTTTACAGTTTTATACTCCGTTTGGCTGCTGCGAAAATAGTAGAAATGAAAGGATGCGATTCTTTTTTACTTTTTTTTTCGTTTTTATTTTTACTGTGCAGAAGCTAGTCGGTCTAATAGTGTTAGTATTTGGCTGGATTCATTTGAGATTTTCCATCTTTTCCTTAAAAGTAAGCAAAATCAGCAAGTACAAACTGAAACTGTGATGCTTACTTTTAAAAATTGTTTTCTGGTGGGATTTAGGCTTTCTTCGGATGATGAAAATTGCTTGAAATGATTGAAGAATTAAGACATAGGTTTTCTACTGCAGAAAATGTTGGATTTGCGCTTAATTGAACATCATACAGTTATTGGATTGGTTGTCAAGACAGAAATATAAGAATCGAAATTCACTTTGTGTATTTTCGTTTCGCATATTTCATAACATTTATTTAGGTTATACTTTATTCCTAGTTGTAATTTTCGGTTTTTCTTAGAACTTTGGCGTATGCTTCATTTTATTGTTATTGAAATGAAAAGAATCTGAAATTGTTCACTGTCTGGGACTGAAGGAAACTTAACTGCTAGTTATCTGAGATTAAGTACAATGGTAATGCTTGGTTAGTTGGGGTTTCCTTCTGGAACAAATAGGACCGATTTTCATTCTATCTTGGTATCCAAACAGATATTCAGGGTCTGGGTATCATTTTGTGTTTCTGGATGTGTACCTTTTTGTTGGACTGAGGAAACAGAATGCTTCGTTATAGTATATAACAATCAGATTACCGCTATTTGGTTCAATAGAGATCATTTTCTTTTATATCATATTATCACTGCCTTCTATTTTCTAATCAAGTGGCCTTAGTGTTTTCAATTTTGCAACGTGACTGTAAGATCATCACTTATATTTCCTTGGTTTATTTTTGACTCAGGAAGCTGATTTTGGAGATACAAATCTCACTAGAAGCATGACCTCACATCAATCAACTGCATGTGTTTGGGGCGGGGGATAGAGCATCTGGAGGAATGTCAGACATTTACATGTGTGAGGTAGTATTTTCTTCATTTAGTCAGATTAGTTCCACTTTCTGAAAGTTTAATGTGTGCTATGAAATCAACTTTGTATAGGGTTGCGCCCCCTTTGCGTTTTTGATATATTTTACTAACTTTAAAAAAAAAAAAAAAAAAAATTTGTATAGGGAATGCGATTTTTATTTTTTTTATTAGTGTTCTTTTACCTGATTGTTTCAACTTAAGATCCATTATAGTTACCCACTAAAACTTGTGATCCTTTTTGTTTTTCTGTAAATTTCTTCTACTAGATGGGTTACTACATAGCAGTGTTTGTTCCTTTATTACTTGGACTTGTAAGACTCAGAAGAATTTCAGGAAGTTCAAAAAGAGAATAAAGATCACTGAATGTAAATATAATCTTTCTTTGATTTTTTAATGCTTTCTAGAATGAGAATGATGAGATTTTTATAAACCATTCAAAAACAATGATAAATAATTGTAGGTTTATGTAGGAAAAGGATGATTGTCAAAGCAAGTCAGTTATTTTTGTATTTTTGGAATGAATCCACCTTAACGGAACTGTTATTTGATTGAAAAATGCGTTTTCGTTCCCTCCAGAGGTGCACTAGGGTTTTTTGAGGAGCACTAGGGCTGATACTGTTAGGGTGTTGTTTAGGTCCTTTGCTGCTTTTGGGTTGCTTCGGGTTTTGTTTTTGGCTTCCTTTGTATACTTTTTGTCTATTTAGAGGCGTGTTTGCGCATTCCTTGGGTTGTTGGTTTGGGATTCCTATGTATACTTGAGGTGCTTTGCATTCTCGTTCTTGAGTACTTAGAGGCGCTTTGTGCTTTTTTTTGGTATATAATACATTGACTTATCAAAAAAAAAAGGGGATCTGTTATTAAGGCATTGAAACTTATTTTAAAGTTTGTGAAACATGGTCCATGGTACTAGTTAGATATAGTTAGATCATCAAAGTTCAGTAAGTCATACATATACAAGGGAAGAGGTAGCTGATGAGTTTTTTTTTTTTTTTTCCAAAAAATATTGATATGGTTTTATAAGACTTGTTTCAGTGGCACATTTCTTTGAATAATACAATAGCGAGAACCCATTGATGCACAATCACGTGCAGCTCAGAAACTGATTATTTTAGTATCAAATTGAAGAGCATATATATGGTGACATTGAAGCAATGCAAAATGAGATCAATTTAGGAAAAATAGCATAATACCTAATGCTCAGCAATGATGATGTTTTTGTGAACTCATTGGATGCAACTAAAGAAACTTTCTTTACATCTTAAGTTACATGAAATCTAATGCTTTTGAGAGAAAAAGACAAAAGGAAAAAAAAAAAAAAAAATCCTCCAAGAAGAAACTCAAAAAGGAAACTTTTATAATTTATGGGCATTTGGGGGGTGGGAGAGGGGATTGTCTTTATGCGTTTCCTGTTTGACTAATTTATGGCAACGACTTTAACTTCCATTTTCTTCCTTAATTTGTCCAAGTCAAATTTATGCCTGCCAGTTGCGTTGGCCCCGGGATTACTATGAGCTCCTTTGTAATCCAATGATATTAATTTTTCTGAATTCTCCCTTTGTTATTGGTTTATTTACTGTTCATATGAATTTCTAATATGTACTCTGTTACAATCCAACAGTACAATATTTTCTGAGTTCTACCTCTTATTTATCTTTTGTGGTTCCTATTCTGATGGATATGTTTTTAATTTTCTCATAGTTCCTGAATCTTGTCTAGTACCTTGGCTAAAATTTTGGTCATGATGTTGCAGCTTGAAGATAATTTGTGGGATGACTTAGGTGAGAGTGACGATCATATAGTGCCTCATCCTGGTGATGAATCTGGAGATCGATTTGCAGTACAGATTGATGGCTGTAAGAATCCACGACAAGTAATTTGTGTTACAAGTAATGCTGCTACTGCAACTAAACATAGTATTGGAGGAAAGGAAGAAAAGGATATAACAATTTTGACCAAGAAGGACACAATGTTGGAAAAGGGTTCATGGTCTCAAACCCCTAATGGTGTTTTTCCTTCTTCACGTGATAGTGACTCTCTTAAAGAAGTGGCAAGTATTGAATCTGATGGTGCGAGGATGTCCAGCCATTGTTTCAAAAATGGGAAATTAGATTCAGCTGGCAGTGAGTTTTGTGCCGATGATCCTATCTTGGATGATAAGTGTGCTGCAGTTGATAATAACTTGTACCATTATACACTCAGTAACATATCCCAAACACACAGTGATCTCAGCTTTTTGGACAATGATAATGAAGATAAAGAAAGTAATGATATCTTATCCTATTGGTGGCCGAATATAGAAAACTTTGAGGATGTTGACAGGATGTTTAGGTGGTCTTCATAATCCTTATTTTTATTGTTGATATTTTCTTATTATTCTCCTTCTTTGTGTGTATACTACTTATGGATCTCTTTGCAGTTAATGACGTAGTAGGTAATATGGTCTTTCTTTTTATCTAACAGAAGTTGTGATTCAAGTTTTGGAGTTGGGTCTCTTAGTAATGAAGACGAGCTGTGCTGGTTCTCACCTTCAAATGCTACTGAAGTATCTGAAGACGCATTGAAGTCCGACAACAAATTTTCAGGTCATGAGGCAAGTGCATTGAAAAATATACAACATCCAATCAATGATTCCAACAAGAAGAGTGTCCCCATTGGCAATCAAATGAATTCTAGGACTTCAGATATTGATGACCCTGCTGCTCTTGGTCAGTTATCATTTGTGAATGGGTCAGATACGAAAATTGAGAGTAGGGATGACCTAACGCCCAAAGAACAGGTAGTTCTTATGATTTCAAATGATTGCTTACCTTTGAAAATCTTATTCCCTCTGTTCAGAAAAAAATCTGTAAGATTCCCTTGCTGTCACTTGACATCGGTGGTGGTATTAAGTTTAAAAAAGAAAAAAAAGAAAAAAAATCGTGTGGTACCTTAAAGAGCAATGCATTGTAATATCCAGGCCATGAGACAACATTTTCGCTTCAATTTGGTTTTGATTGTTCAAAAAGTAATAATGTGGTTGGCAACAAAAGCTTTCATTAAAATAAACGTCTCTCTTGTATTTGACATAAACTACACCTTAAAATTTTCATTTTTTTGGTTCCCCTTATGTTGACCTTGTTTCGCATGCTAATTCCTTGACCTTCAATTAGGTTGGTCACTCTTAATTTTTAATTTTTAATTTTAATTTTAATTTTTTTATTTATTTATTTTATTTTGGGGGAGTCTTCTCAAAACACACAGTAATTCAGGGATTTAAAGTGAACTTTTCCCTTTGTTTTATTTTTCCTTCTTTTCTTTTCCCCGTCCTTCTCTCAAGCATACAAACAGTACTTTGACAAGGTTTGTGCTGGAGAAGTGATTTGAGATATTTCTTCCATGTTATTTTAAATGCTTAATCTATGTGAACATTTGACAGTTACATATCTAGTTATATTTCTTCTCTCCCTTATGCTGTGAAAAACATAATTACTTGTAACGTGACTACTTGACAGATCAATATACATAGAAAGCAGTCAAAGAACCAGAACCAAATGGAAAGAAAAAGAAAAGACCGATATTTAGAGAATGGTGGTTCTTTTAACTATTGTGGTAAACTTGTAGATCCGAAGCATCAATATGGGGACTCATCGTGTGATGTTTTTTCCTCCATAGGAATTCATCAACATAAACAAAACACAGGACCTGATTCCTTGAGTTATATGCAGACCCAGATACCCTGTATGCTCCTGGACTATAGTCATCCCTCAGATCAAATTTCAGTTTGTCCTACTCCATCAGGTAACAAATCCGAGAACAATGGCCTTACATCTCCCTCTCCTAAGGAGTTTTCCTACACATCAAATCCAGTACAGGCCACGGAGAGCTCTTATGGTCCTTCATTTGAGGTTCTGGCAGAAACAACTAATGAAACAAGCGAAAAGCTGTGCCAGGATTTGCAACCTACAGTTACTAGGAAGTCTAAACATGTAAATATGTCTACTCCAATGGTATTTTGTCATCCAGTTTCAGCTCAGAAGCAAGTACAACACTCTGAAATTGATGTTGAAGCTCAAAGTGAAGTCGAAGGAGATAGTGTAGGAATTCCAACAGATTTAGATTCTTCAAATGTACAGGAGAGCACTTGCATGAGCTCTGTGCTGGATGAAATATCACTACAGGCAACTAATTTTCGCCAGCTTCAGCAAGTAATGGAACAGGTACAAATGATTACTGAAGTTCGAGTATTTAATACCCATATTTATTTATCATGGTAGCATGAGATTCTATGAAAACTTGAGTTCTGGTGTGTGTAATGATATGTTTTTTTTTTTGATAAGTAATGTGAATATTATAAATAAAGCGCAGAGGGGCGCAACCCATATACAAAGAATATACAAATGAAACCCCTACGAAATATACAAAGAGCACATATTCAAGAACTCTTCTAAAGTCGAGACTTCAATTCGTTGATGGGCCCACGCCCACACGTGTAGCATAGAAATCATGTTCTTCCTCATCCCATCCATCGAACACTCCTTATCCTCAAAGGTTCGAGCATTCCTCTCCCGCCAAATACACCATGTGACACATAAAGGCACCATTCTCCAAATAATTTTAGAAATATCCCTACCCCCCACCCCATTCCAGCAAGCAAGCAAGTCATGGAAGCTTCGCGGCATAACCCAATCCACCCCAAACAATGTAAAGACATAATTCCACAGCCGAGCCGCCTCTTCACAATGCAACAACAAATGATCCACGGACTCCCCATTTTTCTTACACATACAACACCATTCCACTACCACAATATTCCTCTTTCTTAGATTGTCATGTGTCAGAATTTTCCCAAGAGCAGCAGTCCATCCAAAAATGCCCGTGAAGGCACCTTAGAGTGCCAAATACTCTTCCATGGAAACACCTCATAGTTTTGAGTGGACAAGGCCTTATATAACGTCTTAACCTCAAACGTACCCTTTTTAGAAAGGGACCACCGAATACAGTCCTCATTCCCATGAGAAATCTTATAAGAGTACAATTTTTCAAAAAAAGATGATACCACATCCACCTCCCAATCTTGGACGGAACGAACAAAAATCACATTCCACTCAACACTCCCGTTTCTCCAAATAAAATTCTCCTTCACCCATGCTTCTTTATCCCTTGCAATACTAAACAAGGAAGGGAAAACATGTTTCAACGGTTGATCGGAGCACCAAACATCATGCCAGAACCTAACTTTCGATCCTATCCCCACCTCAAACTTCAATCCCTTGGAGAAAGTATCCCAACCTCGTCTAATGTGCTTCCACAACCCCACACCATAAGGACCCGACACCTCCTTTGAACACCACCCCCATCCCGATCTTCATATTTGGCTTTAATTATCTTGCCAAAGAGCTTCCCTCTGTCGCATATCTCCAAAGCCATTTCCCCATAAGTGCTTGATTAAACTTATATACATTCCGAATACCGAGACCTCCAGCCCTTAAAGGACGGCAAACTTGGTTCCAACTAACCAAATGTAATTTTTATCATCCCCATTCCTCCCCATAGGAACTCTCTGAATTTTTTCAATCCTTTTGGCCACACTCATAGGAATAGGAAATAAAGACATGACATAAGTCAGAAGATTAGATAACGTACTTTTTATAAGAGTTAACCTCCCACCTTTTGATAAATACAATTTCTTCCAACCAGCCAAACGACGTTCCATTTGCTCAATCACAGCATTCCACATAGATGTAGCCTTGTATGAAGCCCCTAAGGGTAGGCCCAAATACTTCATAGGCAAAGACGCAACATTGCACCCAAGAATATTAGCCAACTCCCCAATGTTGTCCACCTCTCCTATAGCAACAAGCTCTGATTTTCCAAGATTAACTCTTAACCCTGAAACAGCCTCAAAGCATAATAAAATAAGTCGCACATATCTAAGTTGTTCCAAGTAAGCTTCACAAAAAATCAAGGTGTCATCAGCAAATAACGAATGGGAAACCACTACATCCGAAGTGACCCTTTCTCCCACCAAGAAACCTGACAATAACCCTTGCTCTATTGTCGCATTCACCATTCTACTCAAAGCCTCCATAACCAACACAAATAGTAATGGCGAAAGCGGATCCCCTTGTCTAATCCCTCGTGAGCTATGAAAAATCCTCCGAGTTCCATTTACCAAAATAGAGAATCTCGAGATAGAGATACACCACTCTATCCAATCCTCCATCTCTCTCCAAACCCACACCGTTGCAATAGATACAACAAGAATTCCCAATTCACATGATCATACGCCTTCTCCAAATCCAATTTGCAAATAACACCCGCCCTTGATCTCAACCGACCATCCAAACATTCATTAGCAATCAACACAGAATCTAAAATTTGTCGCCCACTAATGAAAGCATTTTGAGAATTAGAAATAATCTTCCCCAATATGGTTTTCATCCTAGTGGCCAGCACCTTGGAAATAATTTTGTACACCCCTCCCACCAAGCTAATGGGCCGAAAATCCTTTATCTCTACCGCTTCCACCTTTTTTGGAATCAAGGACACAAAGTTACATTCAGACTCTTCACCAACTGCCGTCTTCGATGGAATTCGGAAAAAACAGCCATAACATCTCTCTTCACCACAGCCCAACATGATTGAAAAAAAGACATGGTGAACCCATCCGGTCCCGGTGCCTTATCACCCTCCATACCTTTTACCACCTCCCACACCTCATCTTCTTCAAAATCTCGTTCTAACCAGTTTTTTCCTCCTCTTCAATGGATGAAAAACTTGATTATCCATTTTCGGTCTCCAAGTGCTTCGGCCGATATAATCTTTGATAAAACTGCACAACATGATCTTTAATCTCATCTCAGATTATATGACAAAACACCATTTATACGTAACCCTTCCACACGATTATACCTCCGATGGGAATTGGCCATCTTATGAAAGAACCGAGTATTGCTATCCTCCTTCAACCACAACGCCTCTCGATTTCGCCGCCAATGAATTTCCTCGCACAACAATGTATTCTCCAATTCTTTCGACATATCAGCCTTTTTAATTTTTTCATCCCTTCTAAACCCCAAATTCTGCTTTAGCATCCAGCTCCTGATACCTTCCAACAACTCCTTTTTTCCTCCCAATGTCACCAAACACCTCCTCATTCCATTTTTTTAGATCCAGCTTCAAGGATTTCAGTTTATTGGCCAAAACAAAACTAGGCAAGCCATCAAACCTATATGAATCCCACCAAGCCTTAACCTTGTCCACAAATCCTTCATGCTTTAACCACATATTCTCAAATTTAAAATATTTACTCCTCCTCTATACTCCCACACTCCAATAACAAAGGAAAGTGATCGGACAATAAACGTTGCAGCCTTTTTTATGTCACCTCCGGATAATGATCCTCCCACTCCGGTGAGAATAAGAAACGATCAATTCTTGACCATATTTCATCTTCTTGATTATTAGACCATGTAAACTGACCCCCTTCCAATGGAATATCCACCAATCCTTGTCCGATATAAAATCTGAAAAATCCATCATGCCTCTAGACATATTTGAGTCACTAGATCGCTCACTAGGGAAGCGAACTATGTTAAAATCCCCCCCAATACACCATGGAACCTCCCATACAGCCCTCAATCCAGCCAGCTCCTCCCATAGAATCCTCCTCTCCACATCATCATTCGGTCCATACACCCCTCCAAACGCCCATTCAAAATGGTCCTGCACATTCTGAAAGCAACAAGCCATTGTGTAATGCCCCATACAGTCCTCCATTTTCTCTACGACCCTCCTATCCCACATCAACAACATGCCTCCCGAAGCCCCATTAGATCCCATAAACATCCATCCCACATGTTGTCCTCCCCATATGCTACGTACCACCTCCCGGGAAATAGATTCCATCTTTGTCTCAATCAGGCACACAATATCTACTTTCCACTCTTTTAAAAGGCCCCTAATCTTCAATCTTTTCTTGAAGGCATTCAGCCCTCTCACATTCCATACAACAATTTTTGGCTTCATAGACCACCATGTCGACCCCTCCCTCTTCCCTTTCCTTGTTTGGCTTTTGAAAGGCCCTTGTCATAATTGACTGAGCAATCCAAGCTCTTCAACTCCCTACTTCCTCTCGGTAGCAGAACGGAAAAATACCCCCATCTCAGAGTGGCTGTTCTCTAGATGCTTCAATATCATTGAGTAATGCCTCCATTTTATCATTTTCCCCTCACAGTCACACCAATTTTGGGGTAAAATTCTATCGACTTTCTATCACCCACGGACACCGGTATTGACCCTTGAACCATCTTCTCCATTAACTAATTTTTCCACACCCAAATTCCTCTCTTTTTCAAACATACCGGACATGGCCCATTATCATTCGACGACCTGCACCTTCGTAAATGTCTATCGGAGGCTTTTGCATCACCCCGTTAATCGCTCTTTTCTCCATCCTCCCCTTCGTCTTTGTTGCCATCGCCTGGACCTTTCTCTACCCCCCTCTCCTCTCCCAGCTCCTCCATACCCTGACCCAGTCCTCCTACACCTCGAATATATGAAAAATTCTCATCATTGGCCCCTTCTGGGACCTCAATAGTCACTGCTCTAACTCCGGCAGTGTCTCCGGCAATGTCCAGCACCTGCAGTTCCTGCCCCCCGATCTTAACCACTCCTCCTACAGCTTCAGTATGTCTTATAATCCCATCTTCGGCCCTTTCTGCTTCCTGCCCACCTGATTCTGTCTCCTCTATAGCTCCGGCAATATCTCCGGTGGTGTCCGGCAATTGCACTTCCTGCCCCTCGATCTTAGTCGCTGCTTCCGCCTCTACAATATGGCTTAAATTCACCTCTTCGACCCTTTCTGCCGTCTGCCCACCTGCTTCCACCTCTTCTGCAGCTCCGGCAATATCTCCGGCGAAGACTATCACCTTCGTTTGCTGCCCCCCGGTCTGACCCACTACTTCTGTATCTACAAAATGGCCCGCAAATTGCTCATCGGCCCTTTCTGCTTCATTATCTCCCTGCCCATCGAATTCCACCACTGCCACACCTCCTGGCGCCTCCTCTGCTAACACGCTACACCCAAATACATCCTTCGTAGCATGTCCCCCACTCCCGTCGACGGTGTCTGTGGTCTTTGCCTCCGCTATCTGCTCCGACGAACTACTCCTGCATGTCTCCGACACCTCCTCGCTTCCTATTTGTTCCTTCCGCCCCTTCAATTTTGGTCTCCATCGTAGCTGCCTTCTGGGTGGGTGTCGACGTACGTATATCTTGTGATATCGGTTAATTATTTGCTGTCTAGTGGGCTGATCTACTGATTCCAGCACTTGACTGGGCTTAGAAATACCTGGGCCCGCTTGGCTTGTAGTCCCACCCTTGACACAATTAAGGTCCACTCGGCCTGCTAATTCCCTCACCTGGCCTGTGCTTTTCTTACTCTCGCAGCCCATCTCCAGCTTGTATAAACAGCTGGCTATTTCCTTTTGAAAGGAAATTAAAATCTCCTTCAAACCACGCGTGAAATCTTCCTTTGAAAGATACTCCAGATTCTTCATTTGCTGCATAGCCAGATTTCCGATCGTTACCTCCTTAATCTGCGCGCCTTCCATAATGGTTTTTGGCAACCCCTCGCCGGCAACTTTGATCTTCTCGCCGGCCAAATTAACCAGCGACTTTTCAGACTGTACCTCCACCAACGACTTCACAACCTGCTCCCCACACCTCTGACCCAGCAGTTGCTTCCCCTCCACCACATCAGCGAATGTTCGCCCAGGCACCACCGCTCGTGTCGGAACTGATCTAACAGTCTTTTTCTCATTTGCATCTCTCACAAGATTCAGATGTTTCAAGAGCCTACCCAATTGTGAGATGCACTGCCTCCACCCTTGACTTTCACTTCCCTCCGGTATTACAATGAACCCACGTCTCCCTCCTCGTCCAAATTCCGTGATCTCCATGTATTTCCCATATTTATTCATCCGTTTCTGCAAAAACATGACTGAATCGCGCTCTCGATGGTCTCTACAAGCACCAATCCCCATTGTTTCTGGCACCAACTCATTCATCATCTTTGATAACCATATCACTCTGTTTATTCCCATTATCACCGTGCTCAAATTTGCCTTCCCCCATTCAGTAAATTTGACCGAATTATTCCCATCGCCATAACGTAACTCATATGATTTCGATTCCACATAAAAATATCCCACGTAGCCCATCTTAGAATATAAGAAAATCGAGAAACGAAAACGCCAATCGCCTTGTGAAAAACGAGCAATAAGAACAGATAGGGGCTTGAAAAGCACGGAAACAGACGCCCAAGAGGAAAGATCAAGGAGATTTTCTGTGCTGGACCTGCTGGTGCGTGTGTTTGAGCGCGAAGGAGAAAATAGTCGGGAGTCGGGGGGTGAAGGAGGGTGTCTGAATGAGTTAGGGGAAAATGGTTTTTGTGTAATGATATGTTATCTTATAATGATCTTGTTGGCTGTACAATTCATGTGAGAGCTGAATTATATCATTAATCTCAGAATATGCATATTAACTCTTGCTCTTGAATATGTCAACAATGTCAAGACGGGGTCAATAAAATGTGGATGGGTAGTTTAATTATGAAGTAGGATCAATGTATTAGGGATGGGGATCAATATTTGCATCCTGTAAATTTTGAAGAATAGACACAAAAGACAATTTGGATACAAAAAAACGATACAATGGTGAAGGATGCTAATAGGATATAAAGTTAGATGTGGGGTGTTGAATACAAGATTCGATCGCTTTACGTTTGTAATAGGCAGATTCATATCATCAACAACAGGAATTGAATTTAAATAAAAGGTAGGAATACTGTTACCTGAGTCCAGGTCATATGTTCAGCAAGTAGCATAAAAAATAGCCTGAACTTGTTTGGTGTTGAGAGTAAACTCTCAACTCTGTCACCAGCGGTGGCTCACACAACTCATCAATAGGAGATTCATCAACAGATGATATTTGTCATGCTCTGCAACAGGTAAAAGGGCTACTCAGAGAAAACCTCTCTTTACTCGGATTCTCCCCTTGAAGAGAAGTTTGGGTAGATGAAAAATATAGTTGTGACTCAAAAAAGGTACAATCCATTGAGACAAAATGCTTCTGAGAAGGGGGATGATAATAGTTAAAATTACATTTGAGAGCACGAGAATCTAATTTACCCCGAGTCGTACCATGAATGTGAACAAAATAGACACAACCAAACACCTTTGGAAAGAAACCTTTAGAAGTAGATAAAGGTGGAGACGATGCGTTTTGAAATCTGTGACACATGAGGGCATCCAATTGATGAGATATGTTGTAGCGAGTAATGCATCACCCCAATTAGATTTAGGGCCATGCATATCAATCATTAAGGACTGAGTTACCTCAAGAAGATGTTGATTTCTTTGCTTAGCAGCTCCATTCTGTTGGGGAGTATTAACACAAGTGGTTTGATGGATAATACCATGGTCACGCAAAAACGTACTGGGACTACTAGATAGATACTTGCCCCCATTATCAGAGCAAACAATTTTGATAGAGGCATTAAATTGGGTCTGAATCATGCAGTGAAATATCTTTTAACAAATAGAACCATCTTCTCCATTATGTGGTTGCCAGTGCCATTTGGAATGTTTTCATTTTCATTAGTTGATTTGGGTTGTCTTGGGTTATGCCTAGACAAGTAGGAGACTTGTATGCTTGTTGGTAGATTGTTGTTAGTTCTTGGAGTCCAACTATGTGAAAGATAGTGTCTTCATGCCTTTTATGGTGTCTTTGCAGGGCAAGGAACAACATGAGTTTGAACATACCGTGAGAGGATTTTGGAAGAGATTCAATCTTTATTTTTCTATATTTTGTGTCTCTAGATTTCCAATAAAAATCATCAATAAAAGATACAAACCACCGATGTGCAAATTAAGAGACCGCCCGAGAAGGACCTCAAATATCAGTGTGAACCAGAATAATGTGCCTTTTGTTATATACTAGGAGAGAATGACACCTGGTGATGTTTAGCAAGTTCACAAGTTTCACATTGAAACTTAGAAACAAGATTATGCAAAAATGAGAAAGGAAACATTTGTTGCAATAACAGAAAATAATGATACCCTATTGTTGATGCCAAAGTTAAATTTTTATTGCAGAGTCATCTGTTCAAACGGTGTGATAAGCTTGTGGGGGAGCTAACCTTGTGTGGGCTAAGCATCCAGATAGTACAGACCATCTCTCAAGCTACCATTGCCGATTATCCTTCCAGTGACTAGGTCCTAGAAAAAAAAGTAATTAGAATAAAAATTTACTCTATAATTTAAATACGAATAATGGACAATAAATTGGCTTCAAAATTTTGTATACGAAGAACAAATGACAACGACATAGAAGGTGAGACAAAAATAGAGCCTTTACCAAACACTAATGATAGAGAGCCATTGACAATTCTTACCTTTTCCATACTTGAATAACGATTATAAGAAAAAACAAGAAAGATATACCAATCATGTGATTGGAGGCTCTGGAGTCAATAATGCAAGAATTATTAGATGGAGTAGTAGATGCATTCAGAGCGGTGGTCAAATCAGGTAAGGAGGATGCAATAACAAATTTTTCCAGTCGAGACATAAGCCAACAAAGTATGTCAACCTCTTCCTAGCTAAAATCGCCAACAAATGTTTCTAGTTGGGACATAGCTAGCGAAGTGTAGCTACCTCTTCCATGCTAAGAATACAAGTATCAAAAGAAGTAGAAATGGAAAAATTCTTCTGTACCATAGAAGTACGATTGGACAGAGGCTTGGGTCCACCTCCTACATGAACCTCTCGGCCTCGTGTAGGACAGCCATGAAATCTTCAACAAGTCTCCCGACATCTTGAGCCTTGTGTGTGGACTGTTGGATTCTCACTATGGTACATCACTTGACTTTCTATCCTTTTTTTGTGAGTTTTTGAGGTCTGACTTGTTTCTAACATCTTGAGTTCAGACATCCAACTAAATACCTCCGATACACAACATGTTGACACAAGTGAAATAACAGGAGATACTAAAACTCAAAACATAATACTAAAATTCAACCATAAAAAAAAAAATATTGATCAATTTGCAATCAGCATCTGCAGTTAGTTGTTTTTTTTTTTTTTTTTTTAGGAAACAACCTACGGTTTAGGATTACCTGTCATTTGTTGAAACATTGAATGACGTGTCATTTTGGAAAGAACTAAATGACACAGTACATACAGAAAATCTGAATAACATGTCATTTTTCATCATCAACAAAATGACGTATCGTTTTACTTGCTAGACATGGCCTCCCTTCACGGCCACCAGAGAGCCAATGGTCGCCACCAATGATCCTCAAATCTCCAGAAATACCCCTATAAGCTGCTGAATAAGCAAAAAAAATCCCTTCATGATTGATTCATTAAAAGAACTCCAATGACCCTCAAATCTCCACCGTTCACCAATGGGTCAAACCGAAGTCAAGTAGACCCAGACGATGCTGGTGGAATCTACTATGAGTGGTGTGACCTAGATGAGGATGAGCAACATCCAGCCAGTCATACCACCATAAAGACATGGGTGCACAAGTTGCACTATCACCAGCAAGACAAAAGTCACGATAAAAAAAAATAAAAATAAAAACCTATATCGCTTTGATATCAAGTAGAAAAGAACAAAGGAGATGAATAAAAAATAGTATTATTCAATGATATCCTTTCTCATACGGTTACATAGGTTTACATAGGAGAGAATACAAAGCTTAATATGGAAAGCAAATATTAGGAGATTATACTCAGAAGAGTAAATAAAAACATAATAAAATCAGGGAGAGAATAGTTTCCATCTTCGACAAGCATGTATCTGAAGAGATGATAGGGGCAAAATGTTTGCTTAAGGTAGCAGATGAATTCTCTGGTAGTTGATGATTCTAGTAATTAGTTTATAAATGTTTTGTGGGTTGAAAATTGCTGATCTTTAGCCAATATATTGTTGATACATCTGATGAAATTATCTCCATCTCAAACATTCAAATGAAATTTCAAAATCATTTCATTGAAATATTGGAGATATTTTTTAGATGATCTAACGTTTCAGTCTACTGGTTAGATGTTATTTGTGTAAGAGAAAGGTTTGTATGGTATGGAAATTAAAATTTCTGCAAGTGTTTGTGTGTGATTCGAAAAATTATCAAAGATGTTGACATGCACAGACCTCTCAGATGTTTCAAAATGTTGATGAGTCTAATCTTGATATTTTAGAACATTGACATTTAAAGAATACTTTTCTGTATAGAATGAATATACATGATGCATCAGTAGGTATCTAATTTCTTGTCTTGTCTTTTCTTTTTTTCCTCATATGTAACTGCATTGCGCATGAACTAATAGTGTGCTATTTTTCAATTTTTTTTTCTTTATAGTGTTCAGTATTTTTCAAATTGACTGAGTTGAAACTGCTTGAATTCAGTTGGATATCAGGACAAAACTGTGCATAAGGGATAGTCTATACCGCTTGGCTAGGAGTGCCGAGCAAAGGCATAATTGTGCAAATTTGATCAGTGGCAATGAAGATGACAGAGATGCAAGTAGAGCACTAATGGTTCAAGAAACAAACAAGTATGCAATCACGGCTTCCTCTCAGACTTTCCTTTTTCAATGGTTGCTAAGACGTATTATTAGTGTTGACTGGTTTTTGCTATTCTTTTCTGGTCATATGACTAGAAATTGTACATGTGATTGGTCGGTTTATTATTTTCAATAAGATTCTGCTTTACTTGTCCCAACAAAAAAATTGCAGGTGCTAGGAATGCTATGCTATATATGTAACATGACACTAAGCATTGTAATTTGTTTAGCACATAGTTATCACTTCTTGTTAGTACCCTAGATACCAGTGTGCAGATAATAAAACCCAAATTGTGGTAGACTATCTCTAAGAATCAGCAAATTTTATAAAAAAAAACAAAAAGAATCATAAAATAGGGAATCCTGCTGAGGTTTTCTTTTATCTTCTGTTGCCCCATTCAAAATTTTTCGTAGTAAATTAATGAATGGAAACCCTAAATGTTATGTACTCAGGGCATAAAAAGACAATTACCAAGCATGACAAAAGACCAAAACATGAAAACCAGTTTTACATTAAAACTGGTTTAGTCCTTCAAAGAAAATCTAATAGGCTATGCAAACCTACCTATTGTTGCCATGTTATAGGATAAGTAGTGTTTCATGTGGACCTACTATATTTTTACAAGCACAAACAAAGGTACAAAGTGCAAGCACACTAATAATGCAATCATTGACACTTAGGCACTCTTCATCTTTGTTCTCACGTGAAGATCACTTATCCTCGTCCACACTTGTTACACCAAATAACCTATCAAAATCTTCCTCACATTCTGACCAAGATTCGTGGCTTGTTTGACATATAAATGCCTCCCTTTACAGCTATACAGAGTTGATTGCTTAGCCAACTTTAAATTTGCATATTGCTCCGAGCTGGCTTATATTCCCATGTGAGGAAATGTCAGTTGACAAATGAAGATTCTGTGATAGTGGTGAGACACTGGAGAGACTTAAAAAGGGTGTGGGGAAAAAGGGGGAGTTAATGTTTGTCTTCTTTAACACTTCCCTTAGCACTGATTCTTATAGTTTTGATGCCTCACATATTTGTTCAATTCCTTATGCTGCAATAGCGTTATTAACATATTTTAGATTCCACTACCATTTTCTAGTTGATCTTCTAAGCTTGGACCATGGTTCTAATTGTAGTCTTCTTCCGTTTCTTCTTTTTGGTTTGGACAAGTTTCCACTCACATTTGCTGATATTGGATGCGAGACATTTGTAGACAAATTTGATACTATTGAGTCTTATTCTTACATCTCCATACATGAGTTAGGTTGTTTTCGTTTTCTTTTGACTTACGAGTTGGCACTTCAGTGATTTCAAGATTCTTTGGCCATGGACTGTAGTGGCCCTTGGGTCTTATTGAATTACCACTTATTCCAAAAGCTTAAGCTAATAGGGGATAGTTGATCAATGAGGATTTTAAGTTCTATTTAGTTAAGTGGTGACAAATATGCTATCCCATGCAATTTGGTGAGTTGGGAATTTGAAATTTGAGTAAATTTAATCAAGCTCTATTGGGTTTGGTTGTAGAAGAAAAATATGGGTGCATGAATGGAGGTTGATGTACTAAGGCAGTTGAGGGGCCTTTTGGTGTTGGAGTGTGGAAACATATTAGGATAGGGTGGGGAGTTTTCTCAAGATCTCTTAGATTTGAAGTAGGAGATGGTTCTCATATTCTCTGGCATGATATTTGGTGTGGGGATTAGTCTCTGAAAGAAGTCTTCTCGGAGTTATTTCGTATTGCAAGATATAAGGAGGTGTGGGTTAAGGATAATATGTAGATTTCTAATGATGTTATTCAATGGAATGTACCTTTTTTACGAGCAGCCCAGGATTGGAAGGTAGAGCTGGTGATAGCTTTTTTTGGGATGTTGTATGCTCTTCGACAATGGGTAGGGAGGAGGTTTGTATTTGGTGGACTCCTTCAAAGCGGAAGAAATTTGAGGTGCAGTCGTTTTTTTGCGTGCTTTCTACTTCAGGGGTGTCTACATTGGGGGTTTATTCATTTCCTTGGAGGAGTATATATAGAGTTAAAGTACCATTGAGGGTGAGCTTTTTGGTGTGGAAGGCTACTCTCGGTAAGATTCTAACTTTGGATAATATGTGTAAGAGAAGAATTATTGTGCTGGAATGGTGTTATGAAGTGTGATATTTACACTTTTTGACATCACATGGGTTATGCCTAGAAGGGTGTTAGATTTGTTAACGTATTGGTGAGGTTAGAGAGGTAATCGATCAGTTTTGTTTGTGGAGAATAGCCCCATTGGGTTTAATGTGGACTATTTGAAGAAAGCGGAATGCACAATGTTTTGAAGATTATGAGAAGATGCATGACGAGCTCAAAAACATTTTGGTCAAGACCCTATTCCATTGGGCTAGGGCTTTTAATTTTTTCCCAATTTTCTACTTTATCTCAATTTGTGGATTTTTGTTCTTTTTTTCGCCTTTAGTGGGATCTTTGTATACATCCTATGTATTAGGGTTGTGCCCCTCTGCTCTTTTTATTGAATTAGTTATTTATTTAAAAAAAAAAAAACCCCTCATGCATGGGACTAGACAACATGTGGACTATTTTAATTGAAAACAGGTTACAAAGGTTCGAACTCAATACATAAACTCTAATACCATGTTGAATCACCACTTATCTCAAAAATTTAATCAGGAAATGGTTGATTTAACTAACATTTTAACAGTTCCTTTATGCAAATTTGTTGTCTTTATAGATATTGATTTGGTTTCAGTCCTTTGTTTGCAAGTCCTACTAAAGTTTGGAATAATACAAATATATACATATTGATGTAACTATTACATTTTTAGAAAGTTATACTTAAAAAAGGGTGTAGATTACACTTTTCCCTCTCCTGCTACCCCATTGGGAATCTACAATTTTGTTTCGAGTTGCACTTCAAGTCAGATTGGGCTGTTAAAGTTTATAGAATCCGTCACACATCAAGTGCATCAGTCATTAAAAAATGAATCCATTAAAGTTGATTTAATTAATACATTTTGCATTTTTCATTAGAAACTGAAGGAAAATCTTGCCTTAGTTCCCAACTGGTATGTTTGGCCTACGTGAAACTGAAGGAAAATCTTCCTAATCTGTGTTTAGAGGCTAATGTAATAATGAAAGATCTGACAGAGGCAGGGACGGAGCTAGGGGTGGCCGGTATAGGCCATGGCCCCCTGACAACTCGCTTGATTTTTTTTACAAAGTATAAGAAGGCTTCTGTGTTGTGTGTAGCGTGTGCCACACAAATAGAAGTGAGAATGTAGAAGACTAGAAGTGGTGTTTGTGTGATTGTCTTTAGAGAAGAAAGATAATTTTTAAATGATAAATTGTCTTTTCTTTTTAAGTTGTAAGTGTAAAAGTTGTCTTTGGTAAATGGGAAAGTCCAAAAGTCCAGTTCACATTAATGCTCAAGAGTTGTCATGGCTGAAACCAACTAACTAGTTTTTGTTTTCTATTAGCCACCAAAAGTGGTAATTATTTCTTTTTTCTCTTTGTTGCCCTGGCAGGGATAATTTTAGTGGATCGAGTCAAACAATGCTATTAACTAGTTACTTAATGAGGAGGTGGATGAGTTAATAAAAAAATCAACAGCAATTGAGTTTCAGATAATCATTTGATTGCAAATTACAATATTTTTTAATTGTTATTTTATAATTATAGTCTATAATAGTTTTTAGTTAATTAGATACAACCAATTAGTTTTAGAAGTCTAAACAATTAGTTGAAGAATTTGACAGATAAAAGCTATTATATTTTAAAAGGGTTTCATTTTCTTAGGTGTTTGAGTGAAAAATTGATATATATTAAGAACAATTATTTTGTGTCTTTTCTTTGTTAGCATTGAGTGGATACTAATTTAATCTTTAAACTTAATATAATTTTCATTCATACTTTGACCCCTATTTTAATATACTTTTGATACATGCTTTGGCCATTATGTCTAGCTCCGTCCCTGGACAGAGGGTGCAACATTATGCTTATTAAAGAATACTCTCTGGCTAGGGTCAAGAAGATTGATAGTTCGTGGCAGCCATTTTAAGGTTAATTCAAATACCCAGTCCTTTATCAAGCGCATCAGTTCTTCTTTAGCTGATTCATAGTTAGTTATTGCTCCTGATTCCAGGGAGTAAGTTTTTAGCAGAGTGGGGGCAAATTTTGTAGTAATAGCTTGGTTAAAAAGTACCCTATTTATCCACAAGAATTGGCCTATGGCACTGACAGTTATTAAAAGATTGGGTAAATATATTATAAGTCCCTGAGTCAACCCGCTAAAACTAAAAAATTCCTAAGGTTTTTTTTTTTTTTTTTTCAAATTTTTACTTCAGGAGTCGATTCAAATGCTAGTAAAATCTTTATCATCAAAATTGTGTAGCCGCCATTAGTACCAAACCGAAATTGAAATTAAGCTACAAGTCTTGATACTATACATGATATTCTAGTAATGAACAAATTAGTATATTCATCTTTTCTTCTGTTTGGATTCTTTGAATTAGGTTTTGCTTAATGGCTCTCATTCAAATTATCAGGATATAATCTCTTTTCTATGGTTTTTATGGTTTTTATGGTTTTTAGCCCATAGGAGTTTATTATCCTGGTCTGGACTACAGCCGCTCAACCTATGGGGTGGTACTTGAGTTGATTTAGCACATTCTCTCTCTCTCTCTCTCTCTCTCTCTCTCTCCCACACACACACAATTTCCTCATTTCTTCTAGATTAAAGAAATAAATGGTTAAGGGTCCGTATGGGAATGCGGTTTCAATAAGTGCAATTTTAAAAATAGCGTTTTTGAAATCGTGACTTTTTAAAATTACAAAGGCATTTGGTAAAACATGTTAAAAAATACTTTTTTATTAAATATTTATTGTGTGAATTCATGATTTTGGTTTAAATTCGCACTTTTTCAAATAAGCATCTCCTAACCTGCTTATTGAAATTGCAGATTTTTTTCTTATTTTAGATAATGTGCTTTTTAAGTCGCAATGCCAAACGCCTTACATTTTGCGATATTTTTTTAAAAACACAGATTATTCTTGCGAAATCGCAATCCTAAACACACCCTAAATAACGCTTCTTTTGCTTAGAAATTTTAAGTTAATAAGTTCATTTTTCATCTTCGTCTTCTGTTTTTTGGCTTCTTGTACTTGGGGGTTTGCTCAATCCTTCTCGTTCATCTTATTAGGATTACTTGTGCTTACTGGTTTTAGCTAGGAGTTTATTACACGGGTTTGGATGTCAGCTGCCCAATTCTGTGGTTGGTACTTGAGTTAATTTAGCATATTCTCTCTGTGTCTTTCTCTTTGACTGTCTCTCTCTCTCTCTGTCTCATAATTTTCTCTTTGTACACTAGATTAAAAGGTGAAGTGGGCCATGTTTCTTTGGCTTAGAAATTTTAAAGTAAAGTTTGATTTTGTTTTTATTTTTTTTCTAATCCTCCTGTTGAATCTGCCTTGCTCTTTCTTGTAGTTGCTGAAATTTTGCTAGGATGTACTTCACTATTTGATTAGGTTTTTCATGCCGTTTGTAATGGCCTTATTCAGGTGCACTGGATTTGTGGACGTGGAAACTGGTACAAATCCCATAGATCGCTCTATAGCACACCTACTGTTTCACAGGCCCTCAGATGCATCTATAATGCCTGTTAACAATGCCTTCTCTCACAAGTCTCATGCCTTGGTAAGCTTTCGCACTTCTATTGCATTTAAGCTACATTTGGTAGTGGTACACTGGAATGATGATTCCTTGGGAATAGAAATGAGTATTACTGGGAATACAGAAGTTGGAAGAAATGATCATCCCTATTCTTTCGTTGGGTGACAACACAAGAATGACCAAATTTTTATTCTGAAAGTAAATCATATTTTGCCCAAAATTCCTAAAATACCATAACCCTAAAAATTATTTCCCAAATAATTTTTTTTTCCCAAGAATTTTTCCAAGAAAAAAAATGGTTTCAATGGGTGGGGGTGGTCAACCACCCCTGATGCATTCAAGACCATTTTTTTTTTTTAGGTCTAGAAAAAATAGTTTTTCGAAAAAGAAAATTTTAAGGCTATTCCATTTCTTGGGGAATAACTATTTCTTTCATTTTTGGGAGGTATGGCTATTCCTCAAAATTAAGAATAGGATTCCTATGGAATTATTCCCGGTGAATAATAAATGGACCAAACAACAAAATAAGTTTATCATAGGAATAACTATTCTATTCCAACGTACCAAACATTCATGTAGTGTATGTTGTGGGAGATGCTCCTGTCTTAAAATGTTTGCTTATTCTGTGGATCTTAATCAACAGATTAATGGGTCTGTTACTAGTCCCTTGGCGATGGCTGAGACACAGGATACCATTGCCAGTGCAGATAAAAAGAGGGTGATGACAGACAACAAATAATATGGTTAGCGACAGCACCATTATTGTGAAATATGTTTATTTTTGAAATGATTGCAAATCAATATGTATAATCAACATTTGGGGCCCAACATAGATGCCTGATTTCATTCCATGTTTTGAATCTCATTTGCTAGATGGCTTTTATTATCTATGTTGGTGTATATCCTTGTAGCTATTCATCCCCTCATCTCTTCATTTTATAGACTCTGATCCAATATTTGTGAACCCTCATACTGCTCTAATTCAGTTGGATTTTGTAATTTCACATTATTCACTCGTACAACATGGAGTGAAATTGTAAGCGTATAAATATTTTTGTAGTTTAGTTTGAGACATATGCCACATGCCAAGGACTAGTTTTATAAATTTTTTTTCGTGTTATCTGGTGGCATACGACAATTAAAATTACAAAAAGCCAATAATAATAATAATAATAAAGAAAAGAAAAGGAAAGGTGTCATCATATAGACTTGCATAATTATCATATCATCTGCTTGCTTAAGCCCCCGTTTGCTTTTCTTTAAACATAAGATTAGTACCAGACCGGATTCTCAGATCTCTCTTCCCTCTCCCGCCTATCCAGAGTGCAATTGCATGGGGAGGAACAACTTTGGAAGCAAAAATCTCAGGGAATTTGGCTGACTTGTATGGATTTAAAAACCAAATTCTTCCATGCCTCTATAATTAATCCAAGGTACAATTCTGCATCTCTAATTAAGCTAATGATGCCACTTGTTTGACAAATAGAGAAGATATTGGTGGCTTCTCGTTTTTTTTTTTTTTTTGTGTGCTTATTAATATCTTCTCTAGTACTGACCCTTGTTTTGATTATGATCTTTTGGATCCCATTATAACTGAGGAAGAAGATGTGCTGTACAAAATCCCTGATGAAAAGGAAATAATTCAAGCGCTCTATCAATTGGGTCTTACTAAGGCCCCTTGGTTATTCTACAAATCTCACTGGCTAATTGTCCTGCAGTCTGATTAAATGTGTTCAATCTTTCTTTAGAGTAAACCAATTTAGACCAATAAGTCTTGCCAACTTTAATTACAAACTCATTTCCAAGATCTCAGCCCACTGCCTTTTTAAACCCCACCACCCCACAAAACACCCACACCCGGACCTCTACAAAACTATTTCCCACCCAATTAGCTTTCATTCAAGGTAGATCGATTCATGATAAGTTCATAAGATTTTCCACTCCATGAAAGCATCAGAAAGGTAATGGAGGATTAATGGCCCTTAAGCTGGACATAGAGAAAGTATTTGATCAGATGGATTGGTCTATTTTGTTGAAAATATTCTGTGTTAGGCTTTCATCTTAAATGGATCAATTGGATACACCAACATGTTTCTATGGTCTTTGTTTAGGGGACCCCTTACCCCCTTTCTGTTTATATTAGGATCAGATATTCTATCTAAATTGATTCTGAAAGCAGCATTGAAAGGGGCCATACATGGAATCAAAATCAGTCGGCAAAGCGCACCCACCCACAACACCACCCCCCCAGTTTCCCACCTAGGAGATTACCTATCTCCACAAGTATTCCGTCGGTCTGGGCTGAAATTTAACTTATATAAATTTGCTCTCTTTAGCAAAAACTGCAAATCCTCAACCTCCTTATCCATTAAATCCATCCTTAACCTCCGCCATATTCCAGCAAATGCTAAGTAACTGGGCATTCCTTTATTCAACCATAAAAATAGAAAGTCGTACTTCTGACGGTGTAGAAGTCAAAATCCTGCAGAAAAATTTCTTGGGGGAAAGCCAAGTTGCTCTCACAAGCTTTACCACGTTCCATTTTTTTTTTCTAAATGAATAAGGGACAGGTTACAAAGGGGGGTTCTTTCCATTCTTGATCCTGATGGAAGAGAGAATGGGAGAATGGGAGAATCAGTGGAAATGCTACCAAACACATGGTGAGTAGCGGCCCATTTTGCTAAAGCGTGTGCACGAAAGATGGCACATTTAGAGGCTTTCCTAGCATTCCAACTAAGAAAAGATGAGAGATCTAATCTAATATCTCTGAAATAAAAGAAGAAAACTGCCAAGAAGAAAAAAGGAGGGGCTGATCCACTGCAAGGATAACCAAAAGAACATCCCCTTCAAGAAGGAACTTCCTAACACCTGTGGAGACGGCTAGCCAGGTAGCGAGGAACGTTGCAGCAGCTTCACCCATAAGCACATCAGTTGATGAAAGTCTTTTAGTAGCAGCTAAAATAACTTCACCGGAGGAGTCACTAATCACAGCGGCTGCCACAGCAAAATCCTCACGAATGGCAACATCAAAATTCCATTTAAAACTCTCAAAGTCAGGGGGAAGCCAAAGAGAGGGAAGGGCAAATGCCCTCCAAGCCGAGAGGTGTTGTTCCAAGGAAACTTTGAGCTGCTGGATGATCTTCATAGGATTAGGAAGAGAAGCTTCATGAATTAGTTTGTTACGAGCTAGCCAAATAAAGTCCATAACAAGGGCAACAAATAGTTGAAACTTCCTAGAATCTGCCTTAGGAATATCAAGCTTTTCAAAAGGGTGGATCACAGCCATAATCCATTCAGAAATAGGACCAGAAGAGAAAAGGTTTGTGTTGAGATACCAAGGAGAAGAGCTCCACAAAAACTTAGCCAAGGCACATTCCAAGAAGATGTGGGTCAAAGTCTCTAGAGGACCTCCACAAAAAGAACAACTCCAAGCATTGACAACCTCAGAGACCACATACTTTCCAATGTTGGCTCTAGAAGGCAAAATATCCCAAGCAATTTTCCAAAGAAAATGTTTCAACCTGGCTTTACCATGTTCCTCACTTCCTCTGTTTTGAGGAAACTCTGGTGGGGGCTTTCTAGCTCTCCACAGCTTCAAATAGCTGACCTTATTAATCCAACTGATCAATCTTGGAACACGGAGTTAATTCAAAATCTGTTTGATCATTTGATTCCATTTTTTACCCAGCAAATCCAGAAACATTGATCTGACCCAAGATCAGTCCCTTCATAGCTTGGGCTCCTTTCCCCTCGGGTCAGTTCTCTGTCAAATTGGCCCATAAATTTGATGACCGATAATTTCATTCTACCTCAGACCCTCTTGCTCCTAATGACTGGAAGTGCCTTTTGGAGTCTAAAGCTCCAGCACAATCTAAAGCATCTATTTTGGAGAATCACTTGGAGTAAGATCAAATCTTTCAAAATTCATCCCTTCAATTGGGGCCGCAGCTCAAGAATTGTCCTATCTGCTATGGGCCTGGGCCTCTAGAAACTATTCAACATCTCTTGTTGGATTGCCTTTTTGCTAGCATTATTTGGCACAACTCTAGATGCTTATGCACTCCTCAATTTTTGGAAACTAGCCAGTAGCCGGCATTGCTAGAGTATACTTAGCAGTTTCTTTTGGATGCAAGTCTCTGTTACTTGAGGGGCATTCTCTTGTAGACACTCTGGCAATTACCAGAGCCAGTCTTTTTATTTTTATTTTTTTGATGGGCACATTTCTCCCATCATTTCATATATCCACCAAATGCTCATTCTCTTCCAAAGTTGGACTCTCTAAAGTTTCTAGATGTGCAAATTTCAGAGCACTCCGCGATATTAAATGGGTTGTTTCTCATCATATGTTTCAAAGCAATCTCGCAAATTCTCCCATCATCTCTTCCATTAGAATTGGAAGTGAGAAAAGATCACCCTCTACAATCTCCCTTGCTACTTGTATTGCTAAAAAAGAAAAAAAAAAAACACAAGATTGTTTATAATAGAAATTAGAAATATCATCAAGTAATAAAGTAACATCATCACCATCTAGGGTTCAATGGCCTAAGAAAATTCTTAAAGTGGTTAGGTACGTACTAGGGCATGAGTTCACATTCAACAATGGTCTCCATGTCTGATTAGTATAAATTACATTGGTTCTTATTGATGTCTTGATAGGGCTGGGTTCAGCTAAGATTCAGTTGAACTAAAGAGAGCGCATGCAGTATTTACCATTTAGGCCTCTTTTGTGCGACTCTTAATGTGTCAATGTTACTTTGGTCACGTCCAAATAGAATAGTCATAGTTGATCTCTTTCGTGGCTCTGCCTGCCCTTTTGATTTATTTGTTTTTTTTAAAGTAACATCATCATGCTGCAACTATAACGGGTAAAATCCCATCAGGCTACATCCGCACTTAGCAAGGATATTTGACATTTGCATGCTTGGCTCTCCAATCCACTTCTTATTTTTTCAAAGTCTATGTGAAGTGATTTTTTCAATTAAAAAATTAATTTTCATGCACCTAATGCTACGAGAGACCATGCCACATAAGCTTTGAAGAATATGAAGAAAATACAGTGTAATGTAAAGCATGACTCCACGACTAAAGCATCTGCTACCTCAAGGTCCTCAACTCTTACCCATCAAAATGTTAAATGGATGGAAAAATCAATGGCTCTTTAGAGCCCGCTATTCCTTGTCCGGTTGTCCCTTGGCAACACCATACTCTCCTCTCGTGTGTAGGTTCTGCTTGTATGTGTACGGTTTTTATTGCATCAAATCAATAATAATATGTATGTGTATATATATATAATTTTTTTTTAATTAAAAAAAAAAAAAAAGGAAGCTCTTCTCAACTAGCTATAATTTTATGTTAGTTCAACAACAAAATGTAATTATTCCTATATATTTGAGTATTCAACAAGTAACACAATCCCTCACATCTCCTTCTCATCCCCTAGCTTATTGCATATGTGGCGTGGTCTTTTCAACCAAAAAACTTGGAAGGATGAGAAGGAGATATGGGGATAGTACGTAGCATTAATCTTGTACAACTACATGAAAGCCAAAAGTACATGCTAAGATTTGACTAATCTTGATAAAAGTAGCTAGGGGTGTCAAAAAAAACCAGGTACCAATTGGGAAATCAGAAAACCGGGTACTAATTAATTACTGGAAAATCGGTTGAAAAAAAGGGAAACTGGGAACCCAGTTTTGGTTCCAGTTTTTGACACTCGGTTATAACCGGCTAATTGGGTATATATATATATATATATATATATATATATTAGGGCATTTTTATAGCATTTTTAAACATTGGATTTTTATATTTTTTAGGCCCAAAAGGCCAAAAACAATGGTTTTTTAGGATTTTTTGGGATCTTTTAGGTGGTGGTGGTGGTGTTGTTGTTATTGTTTGTTTGTTTTTGTTTTTGTTTGTTTTTGTTTTTTTTTTTTTACAATCACAACAAAGCCCAACTTATTTTTTAAAAATGGGCAAAAAATTGTTAAATTAAGCACAAAAATTAGATCCAATACCTCAAATAAGCCCGAAAATTATACATAATACCTAAAATAAGCCCAAAATTAATTTATTAAAAAAAATGGTTACCCAATCCAGATAACTGAGTACTAATTGGAATCGGCCGGTTATTGTATAATTGGGTAACTAGGTACTCGGTTTTGGTTCCGGTTTTCCAAAATTAAAAAAAAATAAAAAAATCGAGTACCCTGGTTCCAATTCCCGATTTTGGCCAATAACCGTGAACTGCGACCGGGTTGATACCCCTAAATGTAGTAGAAAAAAATTGAAAGTAAAAGAGAGAGAAACATAATATTTTTATTATGTCTTAACAATAAAATGATGATATTAATTATGAGGTGTAGGAGATGTGGTAAAGTAGAATGTAGTAGACGTACCGTAGGCAAAATATAAGTACAATTGACAACCCTTCCTGCACACAGAAGCCAATTTCTGTTTAAAAACTAAGAGTACAAAAACGTCTTGGTGGATGTGTTATAATGAAATATATTAGCAACCTCATCGGTATAAATGCAATAACAGATCCACCTAAACTGAAATTGGCTTCTTTGAGTTCAGGAAGGAACTATCACGCAGGAGTAACTAAGTAAGTAAGTAACTAACTAGTGGATATAATCATATTATGTATTTTTTTTTTCTTGACATGTCCATACGAGAGGGAAAAGTGAGATTCGAATTAGTGACTTCTGCTTTATTAAGCGTAGTTTTAGCCGATTAAACTATCTCTTGGAGACATATTACGTGTTCCTAAAGAATGAAAGATATTTAGTGATAGGATCATAAATATAATTAACCTTTATTTTTAAGGAAAAGTGTACATACTACACACAAATTAAAAATACTTTTAATAAATAAAAAAACTAAAAATCAAAAGAATTTAAAGTTTTTTTAAAGAAGAAGAAGAAGAAAGAGGAGGTTGCTAGTTGGAACAAGGGTGGCTCAGCCAGATCAAGATTCTTTACAATTTCAAAAAAAAAAATTGTAAATTTTCAAATTATAGAATTAAAGCCTTTTTAAGCATTGAACAACTTGAAAAATGCTACATATTAAAAATGTGGCATATTATTAAGGTAGCTACAAAGAATTTCTCTCCCAAAAGGTTTCTTATTCACTTTTGCTAAGACATTTGTTCTTCAGAAAACCAAAAGATAGTTTTTTGCTTAAAACTTTTTTACAATATAAAGAGCAAAAACCTTATAAAATTATATTCAATTATCAACTATAAGAGCACTCACAAGTCACAATGGATGAGCAAAATGATACTTTTATCTAAAATGACTAATTATATTTTAAAAAACCCTCCACATTGGATTAGCAAAAAAAAAGGATATTTTATTGGATTAGCAAAAAAAAATATGTTACATGTAACAGCATTTTTCAAGGGAGCCATTTTATTTTTTATTGTTTTTCTCACTTGTTTTCTTTTTTTTCCCAAAACTTTTCTCACTTTTCAAGGGATTATTGTGAGAATATCCTTTCACAATTTCTGTTAAAAATATATTTCATAAATATGATTGACATTGCTATGAGAATATGGTTTTCACACATTTGAAAAATATAATTATTATAAAATGCAGTTGTTTCAAAAATATTATAGTTACAAAAATGGTTATTTGAAAAATAATAATCGTTAAAAAATTATTGTGCTAAACAAATTACCCCTGAAAAAATAAAGAGTGAAGTACAAATTTTAGAAAAGAAATAAAGATAAAATCAATAAAGAGTAAAAAAAATAATATTTAAATAATATATATAAAAAATATAGCTAATCAAATGTAGGAGACCTTTAAAAATTCAATAGTTAAACTAGATAAAGTGAGCTTTGTGGAGTAATTTTACATAAAAATTTGGCTACTCCATTGTAAATGCTCTAACATGCCTCATTTTTAATATATGACATTTTTCAAAGGTTTTGATGTAAATAAATAACTTAAATTCTATAATATGAGAATCTACATTAAAAAAGAAATTGTGAGAAATGATTTAGCTCGGCCACCTCATTGGCCAAAAGCAACAGCAAGCTGAGAGAGAGATGCTGCAATTGCCTGATTATAACAAAGTCGAATTGTTCTTGCAGTGAGAGTGGCTCAATAACATTGCAAAAATTAAAACATTAAGGAAAAAATTGCAAATTTGTTGGTACTTAGATGGGAGTAAATATATTTTCCCCATATCTAAAATTTGATGAATTTTGCATTCTTTACGACTTTTTTTTTTTTTTTTTGAAAAACTTCACTAACCCTCATAAAAGTACGCACCTTTTACAAACACCCCTCTAATACTTAAAATTTTCACTTTGGTAAATCAAACTTTCATTTCATTCCAAATACCTCACTATCGTTAAATATTGTAGTTAAATTAAACAAAAAAAGAAAAAAAGAAAAATGACTAAGGGTATTTTAGTAATTTCATGCATTTCTGTTAGGATTTAATAGAAAATCTTAACGGAAGGGGGAAAGTGAAAGGAAATCATAGTTCGATACACCAAAATAATATATTTTGAATATTGGGAAAGTGTTTGCAAAAGATGTGTAAGTTCATAAGAGATAAGTGAAGTTTCTCTATCTTTTTTTCTTCTTAAGGCAACAGGACGAGAATGGAAAATAACATCATATTGTTGAGAAGTATAAATGAAAACTCCATAGTGCTAATTGTGCGAGAAAACTTAAGAGCATGTTCTTAGATGACATTTTCCAACAGTTTTTTGTTCTTAAAAACCAAAAAACAGTTTTCGTTTGATATATTATTAGTCTCTCTTTTTTTTTTTTTTGACAAAATCTGAATAGAACTTGGACCAGAGCCAACCGGAAAACGAAGAAGAGTGCGACGTCGTTATAATGGAAAATATAGCAGTCTCTACCCTCTAATTAAACAAAGGTGTTTTTTTATAAAAATCTTTAATCTCCGAACAGTCCAACCGATTCAAGACTATATGATAAAAACACTCACTTCAATCATATATATATATATATATATATAGATATATATATATATATATAGAGAGAGAGAGAGAGAGAGAGAGTTTTGATTGAAATCACATCCTTCAAATCTTGAAGCTTTTCAAATTGTCATGCATGATGGACTTCACAATCACCTTGAAGGAAAGACCAAGCAATCTCTCACTGAAGATAAGAGAACAGCGAGTGCAAAAAGCAAGTAACTAAGGAAGCAAAAAGCATAAGACATCTTGAAACAAAATCTAAAAATATATTGTACATTGCATACATGCCCAGATGGACTTGGTCTGCACCTAATCAAACTGTTGGCAGCTCAATGAACAGCATTCACTGATCATACATAATAAGTGTTTCTTCATAATTTTTTTTTAAAAAAAATGCTGCATTTCATCATTCCAGGTACTCTGGAGAACACTCGGCTCAACCCTGCTAATCAAACTGCTGCCGTAGCTGCATCTCCGTTTCACTTTTCCACGTGGCATGAGATGACTGGCCCTTCATCCTCTTATTCTTCTCCTTATCCTTTATCATAGAACCCTTCTTCTTGGGCTCGTTGCCGGTGTCGGCAGGAGGGCGATCGCTGCATACTGGGCACACCATTCCTCGAGCATTGGAGAAAGTTTTGGGAATTCCACATTGCAGGCACATCCTACAAACAGAAAAACTTGCGCTATGACAGAGTACGATTGTGCAAAGTGCAGCACAGATATGTCTAGTCCTCAAAGATGAGATCAGCATGGGACAAAGTTTGCTTTGTTCCTCAGAGAGGTAAAGGGGTTAGATAAATGTTAAGAAAGTACCATGGTCAGCACTTGCAGAAAATAAAATCGTGTTCGCTGACTTGGTAGATAAATGTTAAGAAAAAACAAGGTATACCTCAGTAGCTCTGCAGCATCCTCTGCATTAGGATTGGTTGCAGTTGCCACACGCTTGCCTCCTTGTGCTGTGCTTGAAACTGATGGTGCAGCAGCAGGAGGTTGTTTACCCACAATATCACTTCTTACTCGCTCATGGATTCCAACTAGATGAGCTTTAGCCTCCACTAAAGCACCTATAGACAGTATAAGGTCAAGTCAAAAATATTTTCTTACAATTAAATACAGTTACGATTAAGTTGAGATAAGAGTTGATAAATGCCTAACCTAAAACAAAGAGAAAAGACAACATCCTTCATTGCCCCTATCAACTACCACCTGTCACACTCAACCTCCTTAAGCTAACATTTTTTCACAACACCCCCATTAGTCAAGATTTTTAAATCAAAAAGAATATCGATCATCTGCATAAGGCATGCGTTTTTTAGATGTAAATTAACGGAAATACTCTCAAACATAAAATTAAAAACTAAATGAATAAAAAACACAAATTTATAATTATCTATATAAAAAATTTACTACATAGTTAAGAGTTATCTCTATCAAAGTCAATGTATATTCAACTATGGTTTTCAGTCTTCAAATATAAAAAGTAATATCTATATAATTTTTAGGAAACCTCAGGTATTGTTGCTCGATTTCCCCATTTCTTGTATTGTTTTCTTCCCCTTGAAACTGAATAACTTGTATTGGGGGGCAGGGGGGGAGGAGACAGAATTGGGGGAGGAAGGTGGTGGTGGCTTCATGGAGAAGTGGGTGGGGGCAAGTGATAAGAAGTGAGGAGGAGAGGGGAAAAAGGAGGTGACAACGACAACATAGACAAGACTAAGAAGGGAGATGAGAAGGTACACAAACTTGGTCCGAAAATGGTTAATGTTTCAACAAGCATAATCCGTTACAATTTTCTGTTGAACATGAAAAACTTTTCTTTTGATCAATAATTTCCAATAAACCAAACAGAGAAAAATATGGAAAACATTTTCTAAAAAATACACTGAAAGAGAGGGAATCTGTTTTTGGCAAGTAATGCAAATTCATTAAAAGAGTAAATAGGCACAATTCTAGACTTCTAGTATATAATAAGTATACGGAAATAACTTTCAAAGTGTAGCGAAGAAAGAACAAAACTCCAAAAACTCAGAAAAATAAAAAATAGGCAAACCATTCCAAGCCCCTCTCCAAGTATAAAAGTATTGGAACATCATCTTCTTCAACTCTAACATCTGAGTCTCATGACCTTCAAAGCTTTTTGCATTCCACTCTCTCCAAATACACCACAAGAAACATAAACGAGCCAATCTCCACATTTTAAAACTAGTAAGGTGTTCCAATTGTTCCCTCCAACTCACTCACAACTCAATCACCCTACGAGGCATGAAAACTCAAGCAAAGTATTCCATGCCACTCTCCAAGTATAAAAGTATTGGAACATCATCTTCTCCAACTCTAACATCTCAGTCTCACGACCTTCAAAGCTTTTTGCATTCTGCTCTCTCCAAATACACCGCAAGAAACACAAACCAGCCAATCTCCACATTTTCAAACAAATAAGGTGTTCCAATTGTCCCCTCTAACCCACTAACAACTCAATCACCCTATGAGGCATGGCCCATGCAACACCAAACAACTAGAAAAGCGCACTCCACAATTATGTTGTCACCTCACAATGAAGAAGAATGTGATCAATAGACTCCCCATTTTTCTTACGCATACAAAAACAATTCACCACAATAACATTTCTCTTTCATAAACTATCCAAAGTTAAGATTTTTCCTAAATCTGCCGTTCACACAAAAAACGCCTCTCTCGAAGGAGCCTTAACTTTCCACTATTCTTCCACGGAAAAGGGAAACTCACCGGTGTAGATAACACCTGATAGTAAAACTTAACTTCAAAAGATTTCCCTTTAGAAGGAATCCAACAAATTTTATCCTCACCTCTTGGCCGTACTCTTCGAGAATGCAACTCAAAAAGATAAAATCTTAAATAACAATTTGATGATATAAGCAACATACAAAGTTGTTTATGTTCTTTTCCAAATTATGGTCTTAGCATTAAACATTGGTACTTTTATTCTCTAAAGTCATGATATTAAAATTTCAGAGATGAAGGCTTATTATTTTGTAAGAATTATTTTCAAATTACCAAAACTCCAATATGCTGTTCCCTAGCCACTCTATGCTTGCAAAGGAAAGTAATAATGAATCTACTTATTTTAACAAGAGAATGTCAATAATCTTTTTGATCAATGTAGACGTGCCAATGATGATTATGATAATGATGAGGAATGTTTGGAAACTTTTATGCAAATCTTCCAAGAAGTCAATTGTGTTGCTTTCTGTATTACCAAAAAGAATTGCCTTCTGTATTGAAAATTTTGCTATTTGGTAATACAACATGAAAGCACTTCTTTATTTTCCGTAAAATGGTTTACATTTTCTTAAGGCGTAAAAACTTTTCCGTTCTCAGCTCCTTCTCTGCTGTACGTGAACATCCACACTATGACACACTACCCCTCTCTCGTTCGCATCACACCCCTGCCAAGCCCACCCCTACCAGCAAAAAATGTTTTCCCAAATACATTTTCAATGCGAACTAAGTAGTGAAAAATGTTTTCAAGAAGAAAAAACAAACACCGAAAAATCAGTAGTTTTTTGAAAAATGTTTTCAGCCAAAAGTGTTTTACATCAGAAAATGTTTTATATGGGAATAAACGGAACAATTAATTTACAAATTCCTTATCAATTCAATTCTAAATCATAAAATAACAACAACAAAAAATCGAAGCAGTTTGAGCAATGCAAAATTTTGCATTAGAAACAAAATTACCCGCAGGTAAGTCTTTCTTTTCCTTTCTGTTCCTCCGGCCACCGTGCCTCCCTTGCGTCTGATCCACATCTCTCTTCACACCGTACTCTTCCACGCTATTGTTCAGAAACGCCGGCGGCTCTGAAATCTTCGGTAACCAAAGGAAAAACAAACGTAGTTAGATAAATTTAACCGAAAAACCAAAACGTTCACCGCTGAATTCCCCGCTTGATTACGAAGAAAGTGAAGGGAAACTAGAATAACAAAGAAAGGGGAGTGCAAAAAGTACTTCGGAGAAAACGTCGAGGGCCGATGGAAGACCGGATCCAGAGGAGGGTGGTGGGAGGTCGACGAACGACTTGTTGCGGACAGAGACGGCGGAGGCGTCGTCGTCGTCGTCGTCGGAAGAGTTGGGGTATTGGAGATGGGCATGTTCGGGTTCTTGTACTTGTTCTTCTTCTTCTGCTGAAGAATAGCCCTGGAGGAGTGACAAACTCATTGGGCCCTTGTTTTACCAACAATATGGGTTTCTTTGGATGTAGAAGCCTAGAAGGTGCTATCTACTTAACATGCACAGCCAAGGACCCAAATCAGAAATAAATACAAAATTACACTTACTATTCCTTCGGACTCTCAATCTACCGATTGTGTTAGAAGGGGGAATATTCACTTACCCTTAAACTTTGACTATTTTTACAAATATTTTTCTAACATTCAAAACATCTCATTTAGGTATATCAAACTTTGATTTTCTCTCACTTTGCTCATTTCGTACAGAAAATTCTTCGCAATGTCAATTTTACCCCTGACTATAAAACTATATTGTTTTGGGTTCTAAAACTACAACACCCATCTAGCCCAAAACGACATCATTTTGGTCATTAATTTAAAAGAAGAAGAAGAAGAAGAAGAAGAAGAAGAAGATGATGATGATGATGATGATAACCCACAGCCGGTCTGGGGGTGGTCGTACCACCCCCATACCCAAGGTTCGGCCACCCCTAAAAGGCCAACAAAAGGGGGGGGAGGGGTTAAAATGGGTTTTGGGCTTTTGAAGGTGGCTAGACCACCCCCAAGGGCCTGGGATGACTTCGGCCACCCCATACCGACCGTAGGGGGTGGCCAAATGTTCGACCACACCCAGACCATCTAGCCACCCCCGATTTTCATCTTCTTCTTCTTCTGCCCTTTTTTTAAAAAAAATTAATGGCCAAAACGACGTCGTTTTAGGCTGGTTGGGTGTTGTAGTTTTGGAACCCAAAACGGAGTAGTTTTGGAGTTAGGGGTAAAATTGATATCCTGTTATAATTTTCTATATGAAATGAACAAAGTGAGAGAAAACCAAACTTTGATACACTTAAGTGAAAGAAAACCAAAGTTTTATACACTTAAGTGAGGTTTTGAACATTGGAGGGGTATTTGCAAAAGTGGCCAAAGTTCGGGAGGTAAATGAAGTTTCCCTTGTTAGAAAATAACTTCAAATCTTCAATGCAGTCTTATTACAAACCAAGGCTTTTATGTCCACCATTTAAAAGTTGATACATTACATTGAAAAAAAGAAGGGGGAAAACTTCACTTTAGTCCTCCGAACTTTTACAAACTCCTCCTAAACTTTCAAATATCTCATTTTGGACCTCTATACTTTCAATTACTCTTAATGTGAACCCCTCCGTCAGATTTTAAACATTACATGACGATTATACCCCTGACTTTTGTATAAAATTTCAACCTTCAAAACGTTTTTTTTTTTTAATTTAAAAAAAAAACAAAACAAAATCAATGATATTTTGGTCTTTTTTGTATTTTTAAAGGCTAAAATTAATGGAATGGTTTTAATTAAAAGTAATTGAAAGTTTAGAGGTCTAAAATGAGATATTTGGAAGTTCATGAGGGATTTGTAAAATTGGGTGAAAGTTTAGGGGGCCAAAATGAAATTTCCAAAAAAAAAAAAATACATGTTAACAAAACACAAGATTAATTAACCCACCCTTCTATTATTCCTTTTTTTCTTTTTTCTTTTTTTTTTTTCCATAGATAAGCAACAACAAATCACAAACTAAGGGCTAGGCAACCCAAACAAAAAGCTCCTAAAACCACCAAAATAAGTCAAGTAAACAGAAAATAAAATAGGCAATGCATCAAATGAATGACGCAGGCCTATGCTTTCTTGATGTGAAGACCAAGAAAATTGGTCGCCAATAAAGATGGTAATACTTGGTGTGTTAACAATGGCTCAGCCAAATGATTCAAGGAGGAGAACAAAACCATAAAGGTTCCAGAATTCTCCCCAAACCATACAAATCAAATAATTACAAATGGTGGAAGGAACTCTTAAAAACACAGAAAAAGGGACAAAAATTCAAATTACAAAACCCATAACAAATTAAACAAAAGCATCGATTGATGGAAGTGTTGTAGTCCCAAATATTTAACTAAGCATAAGTGGCTTAGTTAAAGGGTTAAATTGGACTTTGGGTCACTAGGATCTGTTAGAAGGGCATTTTGAGAATTTGTCTTTTGGTTTGTCTTTTAGTGCGGACATACGCTAGGGTTGGCTTATACGACAAGTTGAGTGCATTAGTGCGACGATGGTCCCCACCGAGACGGTCGACAGTATTCGCATTTGTGAATAGTACAGCGGACGTACGCCACTTTGGGGCGGACGTACGCGGCATTATTCACAAAATCCACTGTGTAATACCTAATCATATGAAATAGCCTTTGGACCTTTGTGAAAAGGTACCGAACGTACGCCATTAGGACCGGATGTCCGCTACTTTTGGAATACCCTCCAGGTAATACCTAGATGTACGAGACAACCTTTGGACCGCTGTGGAAAGGTACCGGATGTACGCCACTTTGGCCGGACGTCCGCTGCTTTCTAGACCTATAAATACCCCCTCACCCCCTCGCCCATTTCAAACCATTCTCACCTCTAAACCCCTCTCTTCACCCCTAGGCTGCCAGTAAGCCGTTTCATGAGTGTTTGTGAGGTTTCGTGAGTGGTTCAGTGTTGCCGAAGAAGGAACTCTTGAGGTTTTGCTTCAAGGAGGTAACACTTAGCTTCCTTAGCTTTTTAATACGTCATTATACTGCTCGATTATAGTTCTATGTTGCTAGTTATAGTTATTAGCTTAGTTATGCTTTTATCTTGCTTAGGCTAGCGTTTTGTTAAGCTTAGCATTGTTTCTTTGCATGGAGGTTTCGATTTGCGTTAAGAGACCTTATGGAGCTTTGTTGGCCTTAGGAGTCGGAGAATAGGCGGACAGTGGAGAGAAAATGAGGTTTTTCCCGAAAGACATTGGAGCGGACGATACCTCGTGATCGGACGATGGCCTGGCCATTATGACTCGGGACGTCTGACCTCGAGCCGGACGTATGGCTAGAGTGTGGCAGGAAAATCCTATTTTCACCAACCGTCCATAACTCTTGTTTCCTTGTTATAGAGTTGTGCTTTAATATAAATAGAACTGATGATAGGTATTTTCTCAGCATTCGAGGTTATAGAGCCTCAAGGGAAATACATGGAGGAGCTTTATGGCCTGGGTGAGTACAACCTTACATGGATGCTTTGTTGTTACTTTTCCTGCATTGCACGTATTTTGTATATATCAAACATGCATGTTTTGCAACTCTCATGAAATACATTTTAGAACTACGGGAAACTCTATTTTGTGAAAACATGTGTCTGTTAACAAGATAATAATGAAACTTATAAAACTGTGCATGTAAAAGACTGATAAGACTAATTGTATTGTAAGACATGGTATACCGGTATGTGCGGTAGTAATGGCCATGGGCTTACTATACGGGTTCACTCTATGGTCAATGTGTGCGTGTGTGGGGGCTTTGGATCCAATGACTCGTGACCAATGATGTAGTCATTCCCAATGGATGGTCACTATAGGACGGACGTAATTAGCGATGTGGGCCACTTAGGGTTGAACTTGATCGTGCTGCTAGTGTTATGTACAGTATGTTTCATGCAATTGCTGGGGTACTGACATTGTATTACAAGTCCGTCGGGACAGCATCAACCCTGCTGAGAAGGAGTAATATCTCGGATAGACCATATTGTTGAACTATTACTGTTACTCATGATTATAGCATATATTATATTATATATATTGTATGCATGATAACTGTCATCTCATAATGCTGCATGTGTTTTATAAATAAAAGAATCCACAAATTAATAACGGATATGTCATGTGGATTTCTACTCACTAAGTCGTCGGACTTACCCTTGTATTATTTTTTTTTCTCCATATGTATGATTATACTGTTCTAGATAGTGGATATTGTGAAGCATCCGGTTATTGTGGAAAATTTGATCCAAGAGATGCTTGAGGACTTACTGCAAGCTTAAGCGGATACTCATGATAATTAGTACTTTTGAATTATATTGTAGACATTAGAGCTTGATGCATGCTTGCTTGCATATTAAGGATTAGCATAGATCTCTTGTACTGATGTATATAGTATGATTTTCACTGCTTTGATATCTTCGATTAGATGCTCTGGTTATACTGATTTATGTTTACAGTACTTTATTACTTCCGCTGCTTAGTATCCTCTGTTTTTGAGGAGTAAAGGTCCCGGAGGTCTTGTTCGGAGTGGAACAAGGCTGGGAGACGAACCGTTGAATTAATTACAAGTTAATTAATTCTCGGGGAGTTACAAGTGCATCGGAGACAGAGGTAGATGATGCGGAGATGCAGCACCGTAGAGGGCAGCACATGGACATCACGTGCTTAAGAGTGAGATCCACTTGCAGGTGCGTGTTACTCACGCTCTAGCACGTGAGTGTCAAATGGTGATGGTTTAGACGGTGGACGAAAGTTGCGACACCTTGAAACACGGTGGAGGGGCACATGGATGGAGATGGCTTCCTAAAATGCATAGATCTATTTTGAAAAAATTAAAACTAAAAATTTCAATAAGAGAGCATAGGGAGCAGATTTGCGAATGAGAGTCATCGTGGATGCCATTGAACAGTGGATTTATAGAGAGGGGGTGATCGATGTAGTTATTAAACATAAAAAGTAATAAAAATGGAACATAGGGCATCCGAAGAGGTGGATAAGACCTCCAAAGAGGCGAATAAAGCCTTCGGAAAGGAGAGGTTGGCCTCAAAAGAGGCATGAAGGAAAGGGTGGTGGAGGGGGAGATGACGGAATGGGGAAGAGAAAGAACATAGAGAATTTCTTAGAAGTAAAGGAATATAGAGATTTAGAGTGCAAAATTTGAAAGTCATGGATATAGAGTGCAGAAGTTTAAGATGTCCATTAATCATCTTAATTCATGACTTTTATGATACGTGTTATAATTAGTATACGAGTTCATAGATTTAATAGCATGAGCATGAACATAACCTGAACAATATGGCACTAAATGATGAAGATGGGAATGAAGAATTGCACAAATATGGTATTGGGTTGTTGTGGTGCCCTAAAACTTTAAAACCCAATCCCGGCCATTTAGAAAAAATAGATAGCTTTAATAAATATTTTTATAAAACCAACATCAATTGCAATGTTTTAAAGACCCTTGTCATTCCAATAAAACAACCAACCAAACCTTATTTTTTTCCCCTAGTTGAATGTTCAATAGGGGACCACCGAGCATTCATTGTTAACCTTAGTGCGAACATTTGACCAAGGACTATACTAAATGTTTGACGACCAAATCAAAGACCATTGGTGTTAACCAATAACGTTCAATGACCAATAGTTGATGTGGATTTTCCACCACAACTCCTAGATTTATTATTTTTATTAATTTATTCTAGTGAGTTATAGTAGATTTCTTGGGGCTTGTTTATGAATGTAAACAAGTATGTGGGAGGTACACATAATTTAATCATTATTTTGTATTAAATATCCAAGGGTGTTAAAAGTACCGATGTAGAAGTAGAATGGCACGAAAGTTATGTACATTATAATGATGAAGCATGAGCATATATGGCATAATGTCTTATGATGATGATGATTTGTTTTGAGTGAGATTTAGCTAGACATAATAGTATGCATACGTGGCAAGAAATGTAACCAAGCAGTCCAAGCATGTAGTTATTGTGACGAATGGTTTTGCGTATGATATTTTATGATGATTTACCTCATAATTTTTATGCTAGATGTATCAATATGTATATGTGATGGGACATGTAACCGAGTATATGTATAGCATAACAGCTAGAATGCACATGATAACTTTTACTATATGTTTTATTGCTTGGATACGCTTATAAGCATGTGTTCACCTAAAATAGTGACTACACACTTATGGGTATATTTGAGCTATATAACATATATAAGTATGAATTAGATGTGTTTGCATATGTATGTTTCAAGCGGAATATTGGAGCTTACATATACATTCACAACTAATTAATATGTTTTCAAATGACTCTCAAGATTACGGCATTTACTCTATCAATTATGTCTATGTAGCCGTTATTATAAACTTACGTAATGGTGTGAGGTTGGATCATTGGAAAATTAAGTAATATCTATACTTACTAAAACAGTGGAATCATACATCCACTATTTGGTCGTAACTTGTTTCACGAACACATAAATGATGTTACTGACATAGGTACAGAGACAGTTGATGAGGACTCGGTGGCCATGTATTTGCGCTACTATGATGACTGAGGCCATAACGTGTCAGAGGTGTGAGTCCTTCTTTTGTAGAGCATTCATGTATATGCTTAGACAATTGATAACTTGTATATAACTTGTGTCGCTTGTGACACTTTTGTATAGTTATTCTTTTGTATGTAAACATTATTCACCTAGATGTATATGTTAGATCAAATAGTGTTATGTTATATCCTTTAATGATTAGTTTCTGCTACATTCATATGGACTCTGATGAATCATAGATGTGATACATGTATTACTATAAGACTTATTTATTATGTCAATCAGGTTAATGCATGAGTTCATGATATATTGCGGTATTGCAATGCCAATGCAATGATTTGCTTCATCTATGATGCATTTAAAAAAAAATAGACATGCTTAATTAAGCGGGTCATCATAGCTTGCCCTTAGATGTCAAAACCTATGAGGATTGAGCCTTTTGTTTAAGAAGGCCTTGAAGGATTTTGCAAGACTGATGTTTTATGAGATGGATCTTGGCTTGTCCGATTACTTGTGGTATGAGCATAAGGGAATTCATGGAATTTTATGGAGTTTTTGTTGATGGTATACCATATCCATAGCAAACACTACCATGTTGGATTGGTTATCTGCATGCCTTAACAAGCTAAACTATGTGGAGATTTTGGATTCTTAGTTAACCTTTAGGAATGCTTGTTATTCGATGTATGACTCTTGAGATATTATTTGGGGTTTGTTTTAGATATTTGACTTCATGATTAGTCCTAGAATAAGACAATTGATGATTATGTTTATGCTATATTATATTATATTATGTTATGATATTTTAAGTTTTTGCTATAGTTACTATTATTTAGTATTGTTAGTTATGAATATCTTTTAATTAGGTTTGTAATATGATACCCTCTGCTGATGAGGGTCTTAGAGTATTACTAGCAGAGTAGCCAAAAATGGTTCTTTTCCCTATGTGTAGGAAACATGTTCAAAAAATCACAAAAAATGTCTCACAACAAACTCTTTATATGCTTCCTTAAACCTTCATATGCTACAGTGGAACCTTAAGTATAGGATTCCATTGTAGCAATCCTTATGATTATTAAATTAGAAAAAATTCAATTCTCTCTCCTCTCTCCTTTGTCCTATTGCGTCTCTCTCTTACCTCTCTTTCTTCGTCTTTCTCTTGTAGTAAGGGCAAAAATTTCGACACAAACTCTAGAGGGAAGAAGAAGATGGCTACAAGAAGAAAGAAGAAAGTAGTTTAGAGAGAAGAAGAAGTTTAAAATTTTTACAGCAAGGGCAGAGGACCAGCAGAAAGAAGAAGATGGAAAAATTTTGCAGCAAGGATTAGCTTTCTGTCGATAGAAAGGTAGAAAAATTTTCCCTTCCAGCAAGGGGAAAAAAACCCAAAGTAGAGGGAAAAAGAAGATAGCTACGGGAAGAAAGAAATATAAGGGAGAGAGAGAAAGTTTATTTAATAAATTAAAAGAATAAAATTAAAAGTAAAATAAAAAATATATATTTTATGATATAGGGAATGATTAAGGGAAGCTATTGGGGTGTATTTTGACATAGAGAAGCAAAAAGTAGTTTGGGATGTATTGGTAAAAGGGTACTGAAAAGCGAACTAGATTAATTACCATTAATTTTTCTTTTTAGAGATAATTACCAATTAATTAAAGTTGGAGGCATTACATATTGAATTAAGATCTCCAAGTCAACAATTGAACTAAAACATGATTTTTTTTTTTTTTAATAGGGGAAAATACACTTTATTCCACTGAACTATTCACCCATTTGCATTTTTAACCCAAATATTGAAAAAGTGACATTTTACCTCCAAAGTATTTGACATTAACACTTGACCCCCATGAAGTACACTTTTGTAATGACCCAAATAATTAACTAAGCTTAAGTAGCTTAGTTAGAGGGTTAATTTGGACTTTGAGTCATTAAGATCAGCTATAAGGGTATTTTAATAAAATTGAACTTCTGACCAGGACGTACGTGTAGTGACCCAAATAATTAACTAAGCTTAAATAGTTTAGTTAGATGGTTAATTTGGACTTTAGGTCATTATAATCAGCCATAAGTGCATTTTGGGAAAATTGGACTTTTGGACTAGACGTACGCTAGGGTTGATAGATGTACACTCCTGTCTTTTGTGCGGATGTATGAGAAACACCAAACGTATGCTGCTATTTGTAGTGCTAAGGTACGGTGGGGGACCTCCAAACGTACGCTGACAAATAGTACGCTATACTCTGTGAATAGTACACGAACGTATGCTCAAAAGTACTGGATGTACACTACTTTTTTTATAAACTGCTGGATAATACCTGGACGTACGAGACAGCATTTGGAACCCTGTATAAAAGTACCAAACGTACACCCCTAGGACCGGACATCCGCTACTTTTTGGCCTTATAAAAACCCCTCACCCTGTCGCCCATTTCACTCCCATTCTTGCACCTGATCTCTTTGAAGCCCCCAAGCTTCGAAAATCCTCCCTGTGTGAGTGTTTTATGTGAGATTTGTGAGTTCAAAACTAGCGGAGTAGAGGTTCTTGAAGTTTTGCTTCAAAGAAGTAATGCTCGGTTGCTTAACTTTTTAAATACATTGTTATGCTGCTCGATTATTATCTTGTGTTGATAGTCATAGTTTTAGCTTTAGTTATGCTTTAAACTTTGTTAGATTAGCGTTATGTTAACTTAGCATGATCGCATTGCATGGAGGCTTCATTTCAACTTAGGAGACCTTAGGAAGCCTTTGGTAGGCTTAGGAGTTGGTTTGGAGGATAGGAGGATGAGTGGAGAAAATGAGGTTCTCCTTGAAAACCTTAAAGTGGACATACGTACGGTTCAAATTATGACAGAGAACTTTATTTTCACAAGCTGTCTCATAGCTCATGTTTCCTTATTCTAAAATTATTTTAGTAGAAATAAAACTAATGATATGATTTTTTTCATTATTCGAGGTTACGGAGCCTCAAGAGAATTACATGGAAGAGCTTTACGACCCGGGTGAGTACAAACTCACATGAATGCTTTGTTGTTACTTTTCCTACATTACATATCTATTTTATATATATCAAATATGCATATTTTGTAACTATCATAGAATACATTTTGGAACTACTAGAAACTCTATTTTATGAAAACGTATATCGATTAATAAGATAATAATGAGACTTATAAAACTATGAATGTAAAAAATTGATAAAACTAATTGAATCATATAATATGGTACACCAGTACGTACAGTATAATGGTCATAAGCTTACTATACGAGTTAACTTTATGGTCAATTGTGTGTGTTGGCTTTGGATCCAATGGCTTCGTGACCAAGATGCAGTCATTCCCAATTGATGGTCACTATAAGACGGACATCATTAGCAGTGTGGGCCACCCAAGGTCGGACTCAGTCGTGTTGCTAGTGTTATGCATGGTAACCATGCAATAGTCAAGGCATCTGTATTGTATTACAGTTCTCCCGGGATAGCATCAACCCTGCTGAGAATGAGTAATATCTTAGGCAGACCATATTGTTGAACTATTACTGTTACTTATGATTATAAGTATATATTTCTTATCTCTAAGAATTGTGTAAGTTGTACAATTGTCTACTAGACAAAAATCTTCATCAATCATCTTGGAATTAATCACTCCATCAATGTGACCCATGCAATGAATTGAGAATGCCCCATTGATAACTTTTGATGTTGAAGATCAAAAGAACACAACAATTGGCTAGAGCTTCATACTGATAACATATTGTAAAATCAAAGAAAATAATAAGACAAAATAAAGATATTGCAATTTGTGAAACTAGTTCTTTAGGAATTATGTATGAGTAATAATCAAAGGGGCATTACCTCTATTAATACACCATTTGGTAGATTTTCGAGTTTTCAAAGATCACGGTATACTACTAGCAATAATTACCTAAATATTTTAATGCAAGAAAAGCTAATGTTTTATAGGTCATAACTCTTATATATGATCTACCTAAGATATTACCCCTTCTTAAGGGGTTAATGTTGTCCTGAGGGACCTTAGTCACAAAACCATTGGATCCAAAGTCCCCATATAACACACAAATATGACCATAGTATAAAGTCTATATAATAAGCCATTGGCCATTATTACCGCACTTATCGGCATACCATGTCATACGATACATCTTATCAACTAATTCATAATGCAATTTACCAAGTAATTATAAAGTAAGCATGCTCATATCATATTCGTAGTTAGTTAGCTGACATATCCCACATTTTTAAGTAAAAAAGCTGTAAAGGTTCACTTACCTTGCGCACTCGAGCGAATCTTCCAACTAAGTTAAGTCCTATTATAACGGATACAAGACACCATTATTCTAAGCCTAATATAATCTAAAAATATGGCTAAGCTAGAGTGTACGCATGCAAAACTCAAAATACCGATGCTCTGCTCACTAACCATACGTCCAGCCCCGACAGCATACATTCGCTTGGTGACTTAAGCATACCTTTAAGTTTTCAAATAGCACTTGATTCCTATAACACTTTTAGACTTCTAAGCCTCTTCTAAGCTAACAAAAGAGTATATGCAACATAAGAAATCACAACATAATGAAATTTTAAAGATCTTTTGAAAATAATAACACTTTTAAGGAATGCTTAATGAACATTTTGGAAAACTCATCAGGATATAAGCTAGAAGGTAAAACAGTGCTGAAATGTAGAAGGAAACAAAGCTTACCCCAAAGCTAAGCAAAGACATGGGCTCTTCCTCACAAAACTCCTCCAAACTCACAACTTTCTCAAGATTATAAGGCTTTCTCTATTCTAGCAGCCTAGGGGGCGTGCTAGAGCTCTAAATAGAGGGAAGGGGTATTTATAGGGGAAGGTCATCACCAACTCTCTGAAAAAGCAGTGGACGTCCGCCAACCCAAACGTACGTCCAGTACTATTTGTCCAACGGTTCAAAGGGTGTCCCGTACGTTTAGGTATTAACCAGGGGATATTTCAAAAGTAGCATACATACGTTCGTGATCTCGTATATGTCAACTGTACTATTTTCATAGTGTACTTTCAGTGGTCCCCACACGTACATTCGCACCAAAAACAGTGGCATATGTTCACTTGACCTAGCGTATGTCCGCCCCTAGAAGATTAGCATTTGGCTTTTATTTTTTAAGGGATTAAGGTCTCGTTGGATTAACACTAAGGGATTGGGTCTTTGTTAAAACAATTTTATTGAAAACTTTGTTTATCGCTTTTGTGAAAAAGGTTTTTGAATAAAAAAATAGTTGTTTTTATATGGGTATTATAGGGCCTGTTGGGTTGAAGAAGTGAATAATTTTCTACCTTGCATGTCGAGGAGAATGAGTTTCGACAGGAAGATGTTACTACCTATGCATCAGATTGAGCTTGTTTGGAGTAGACCTGTTGTTACAACTAAAAATTAGTCATTGGTTATAGATTTTGATGTCATAAATAGGTCTTGAATGTTAGATTGTTATGTATGCATCTATGAGTTGTAACCTTCTAGCTTTGATTATGATTTTCTCACAGTTTTTACTCTGTGATGTAAGAACTTTATACTCATGATCATTCATCAATTAATGAAACTGTAATGATTTCTTCTTAAAAAAAAAAGAAAAGGTAAGACACCTACCCATCAATAATGCTTTCAAGGAGTGAAGTGAGAGAAATTCTTAGGGAAAAAATATAAAAAAGCTCCCTGAACTAACATTTATTTTTTAAATAATCATATGAAGTTTAAAGTGTGCTAAAATGGTACATTAAACTATCAAAATGGGTTAAAAATATAACTTTTATATTCCTATAATACCCTTATTTTCTTAAAAACTGAAATAAAAAATTAATAAAAATAAAAAACTAAAAAATTATTTTATTTAAAAAAAGAGAAAAAATTTGTAGTTTTTTAGGTTTAATATATTCATATATTTTTTATTAAGAGTGACATATGTCGACATTTAACCAAATTCGTCAAATGTTTTAATGGAGTTCGACTCCGATGACTAAATTATTTTTTTGGCATATCCTACTAGGACCTCTGAGTTCACTTTCATATGATATGGTTTGATTTGTAATTTAGGTCAACCATAATGTTTGATTTCCCATTTATTCATATTTTTATACTACATGAACAATTTGTAATTTTGGTCTACTACATTTTCTAATTTTTTTATTTATTCCAAAAAAAAACTTTTTTTTTTCTTTTTCTAAAAAAGGTAGCTTAGTTTAGTTTTTTGTTTTATTAATTTTTTTATGGGAAAAATCCAAAAAAGCCTACTAAACTCCCAACCATTTACAATTTAACCCTTTAATGTTCAAAAAGTAATAAAGTAACCATTCAAACTGTCAAAATGCAATAAAAAGGCCACTAATTTTTTATATTCCTATAATACCCATATTCTCTTAACAAATAAAATATTAAACTAATTGTAAAAAAAACCTAACAAAAAAAAAGGGGGGAATATTTATTTATTTCAATTTTTTTTTTGTTGTATTTACTAGCCCACTGTTTTTTTTTTAAAAAAAATTGTTTTTTTTTTACAATTATTTTTTTTTTTTGATAAAAGAATATGAGTATTATAGGAATATTAAAAAAAAATAATAAGTTGCCTTTTTATTGCATTTTGATAGTTTGGGGGGCTTTTTTATATTTTTCCCATTTTTTATTTTAGTTTTTTTTTTAGAGAATAATGGTGTTATAAGAATATAATAAAAAAAGAAAAATTACAATTTACCCCCTCAAAGTTGACAGCGTTTTTCAATTTAAATATCAAAGTTTCAATTTTTGCAATCCACCCTCCAAAGTTTCAAATTTTTGCAATTTGACCAATTGAATCCAAAACTTCCCATATTGTCCCTAATTTTTTATTTTATTTTTTAATAAAAATTAAAAAAAATTCGGGTGGCTACGGTCCATTTGGCCATTTTTGCATCCCCATTTTTTTAAAAAAAAAAAAAAGGAGCAATATGCCAATTTTGGGATAATATTGGTCGAATTGAAAAACAATGAAACTTTGTAGAGTGGATTGCAAAAATTGAAACATTGGTGTTCAAATTGAAAATGTTGTCAACTTTGAGAAGTAAAATGTAATTTTCCAAAAAAAAGAGGCATTTTTGGCACGCTTTTGTAGTTTGATATACTACTTTAACACACTTTAAACTTTATGAGTTTTTTTAAGGGTTAAATACTTTTTTGTCCCATGTGGTTTAGCAACTTTATTTTTTGCTTCATCTATTTTATTTTATTTTATTTTTTGTATCAAAGATGGTACCTCGATAATGGCTAAAAATAGAGATAGTATATTTGTCTAACTTCCGTCCAAAAATTGACGAAAATCCATATTAACCCAATGAAAAGCTAACACATGACAATTAAAAAATAAATAAATAAATAAACTCATTAGAAATTAATATACATACACACACACACATATATAACTAAAAATAATAAAAAAAGCCAAAAAAAAAATAAAGAGAAGAAAGTGCCACCCCCTTTGGGCAGCCACCCCATTTTGGCCGAAAAGGTGGCTCCAGCCACCCCCCATGGCCAATCAGGGGGTGGTTTTGGCAGTTCTGATGGTGGTCGAACCATCCCATGGTCCCTGGAGGTGATCCTGCCACCTTAAGAATTAAATCCTAAATTTTTGTTTATTTTTTGCCCCTTTTATTTTTTGTTAAATCATAAGAGGCAAAAAAGGTATTTAACCATTTAAAAAAAAATCACTGTTAGTTAAGAGGACTATTTTATATTTTTCTCATTTCTTATAGTGATGGCCAAGGACAGAACTAGAAAGTTCTATGGCCTGGGGTCGGGCTAAGGCATAAATTTTTTTTTTAATTGAAATGAAATAAAAAATATATTAAAATAGTTAAGTAGTACTGAAAGCATGCATGATATATATTAAGATTGAAGATCAAATTAATATATTAGAACAAAATTGACCTCAATTCAATTTTAACTCAAAGAAAAACAAACCAAGAAAAAAAATAAATAAATGATTGTTTCATAATACATTTCAAATTTCAGCTCAAACATCTATCAAAATGGAACCTTTCGTTCTTTCATATCCTGAAAATCATTAATGATTGAATATGTACTAAATGTCGTAGCAATTTCTCTTTTGATGTGTAATATCAAAGAATCTATTAGAAACTTATCTTTAATTTTGTTGTAAAATATAGTTTTGACAATATTCATAGCTAAAAACGCCCATTCTATAGTTGCGGTAGAAACATGAAGAGTAAGTAAAAGTACAACAACTCAGAAAACAAGTTGGTAGATAGTTGATTTTATAGTTTTAACCAACCATTGACACAATTCAGAAATATTTGACAATCCTTGGAAACTTGCATGTTGAACTACATTGCGCTCATAATGGTGAAGTTCTATTTCCAATCGTTATTTTTCATGATTGGTAAAATCTTGCAGACAAAACTTGTTTACCAATTGACATATATCATTAATTCTAAAAGATTCATGAGCAACTCGAGGATTAAGAGCTGAGTCGAGAATAAGCAACTCAATTGCATCCTCACTTCTTGTAATTGAGAATCTATTGAGGCACAAAAAATATCAATTCAATAATAATGCTCAATTGTAATGTTGGCTTGTTGATGGCGAGCTCAACCTCTCCTCTCCACATAATGAGCATTCATATCTAGAACATCTATGTTGCATTTATTACAAAACGACTTCACATTGGCAAGCAAAATATCTCATTTATCATCTCTATATTGTTGAATACATGCTTTAGTAGATGAAACAAGATACATGGTACTTTAAATATCTTGAGATTTGGATTGTAAAGCCATACATAGATCAATAATCTACATAGTTTCTTTCATGAAGTGTAAGATGAATACAAATTCAAATGAAGTCATTACCTGATAAATTGAATCTTCTTCTGCTCGTTGGTAAGAAGTAGTTCCCATATCAATAAATTTAACAATAACTTTACAAATTGGACTAAAAATTTTGATCAAGTTAGAAACTAATTTCAAGTGAGAACTTCAATGAGTATCTTCAGCCCGTTGGACAGTACTAATTTGATTAAGTCATATTCCAGTCTCTCATCAATTTGAATCATGTAAGCATTTCCAGTAGCTTGGGCAATCCACAGTTCTTCAAATCGATTGCATGATACATAAACAATATTGACAATAGAATTTAAATTGGTAAAAAATTGTTGAACATGAATAACTTCTTTTGATGACGCCACTAATGCCAATTGCAAACAATGTGCAAAACAATGAATATAGCAAGCATATGAACAATCATTTGAAACCAAAGCTTATAATCCATTTCACCAACCTCGCATGTTACTTGCACCATCGTATCCATGCCCTCGAATATTTTGAATATCTAGCCAATATTTAGACAATACAAAAGATATGTTTTTTTATAGGGTTAATGCCATAGTATCTGAGACATGAATAAGCCGAAAAAATCGTTTTTGCACAAAACCATTTTTGTCAATAAATTTTAAAACTATAGTCATTTGCTCATTCATTGACTTATCACAAGTTTCATTAACAATTATGTAAAACCTTGTGTAATGCCCTGGCTTTTTCAACAAGCCATAAGTGGGATTCTCTAAATCCTTACTACACATAGGTAGCTCTTTTTTTATTTCTTTCTTTCTTTTTTTTCTTCATCAGAGTTCTCTCGTAAATATAAGGGGAAAATACAGTTTTAACCCATGAAGTTTCAGTGATTTTTCAATTTTAACCTCAAAGTTTAAAAAATGGCAATCCACCCCCATGAAGTTTCAAAAATTTGCAATGTTAACCTTCTGTCTATTTTTCTATTAAAATAGATGGAAGTTTTTTTAAAAACAGACTAAGGGTAGTTTCGTCATTTTATAATTTTCCGTCCATTTTAACGGAAAAACTAACGGTGGGGTTAACATTGCAAGTTTTTGAAACTTCAGGGGGGTGGATTGCACATTTTTAAACTTTGGGGTTAAAATTGAAAAATCACTGAAACTTCATGAGTTAAAACTGCATTTTCCCCTAAATATAAATATACCAAAACATCTAATTTAAACTTCATATTATATCTTCATCCACAACTAACATTTCAGTTTCCTCAAAATTTGCCACAAGCGGCATATCACTTACAAGGTTACTAACAATACACTGTATATCACAAGATATCATAAGTGACCTACTAAAATGTACACATAAAACATTACTAATATTTATACAACTATCTTGAGTGAGTCAACATCTCCAAAAAAAACTGGGGCTTCCTATCAGTCTTATGCACAGTAGTGTGGATTCACGTACGGAGCCGCATTCTCTTCTTCATCTTTTTCAACCACATCTAGAAAATTGTCATAATTTTAAAGGTGGAAGGGTGAGTCTACAACTTAGCAAGTTCAAGCAAATTGACCATTTCTATTATAGCCCATTATTTTTCTTTTGAAAAATATATTTTTCACTTGTGTTTACTAAATAGCCATGTATGCAAGGTTTTCACAAAGGACTTTTAATAAATATATGGCTAGATGCTAAACTAGGTGATAGACATTTTCATACTTAATAAATAAACAAAATAACATTTCTTTGCATTTTCCTACTACATAATTAACTTCACATTTCATAACATGAAGCAGTAAAATAGCTCATAATATAATGAGTAAGACATCAGTTAAAATCAGCATAATTTAATCATATAGCATGGCATAATATAGCATATCATAATATGACAATAAATGCATTTATACTCCCACTTATCTCCTGAAATTTGCTAAGTGTTACTTCACTTAACAGTAAGGTTACTAATAATTTATCCCTCTCATAGCTTTAGGTGTTGAGCATGTAACTCCACTCAACCGTTAGGCTGTTAGGCAACTTTGTTTTCTCATTTCTAACATCGGGGTGTTAGGCGTATAATTCCCCTTGACCACTGGGCTTTACATACATTCATGCCTAGCATCATATTTTCATGATATTATAATTTTTGCAAATCCCATTTTCTTTACAAAACTCAATTTCTCTTCATAAATCATTTCCTTTGAAAACACATTTTCATGTAAAGTATTTCAAAATATATTCATACATGTAACTAAAATAATATGGCTCAACAAAATATACATAACATGCTTTTGTAAAATAATGCAGGATCAATAAGTTTGAACTTACCTTTTTCTTGAAATTCCTTATATGCGGTCTCCTTTGTACAATTTTTGCATTAATATTGTACTTTTCACATTAGCATGTATTTAATTTATTTTATTTCTAAAACTCATTTTAAATCCTAGGATCCTTAAAATACCTCGAGAACCATTATTTCATACTTTGCCCTTATTCTAAAAATTTGGGTGGCATAACAACATGTCTAAACATTTTAATACTATTTGGACATTATGACGATTATATAGTGTTTATTATTTATTTTCATACCAACATTACTACAATATTAGTGTAATATCTAATAAAAACTCATAGCGTTACTTGGGCATCATAACGGCGCTATTGTAAAATACTTAATAAAATTTAAGTAACACAACGATGCATTTGTAATATTTAAAAAAGATGATTGAATATAATATCTTTCTCGAAATATTCAATCATACTTTCCCCAGCAATTTAGACATTATAATGACATAAATTAAATTATAATAACTAAAATTGACATAAACTAAAGATAAAAAATTTATACCTAGCACTCCCACTTTATATGTTGCTCCCAAGCTTTAAGATTTTAAAGCTTATATTACGTGAGAGATGGTTAGAAATTTTGAGGACATGGTGGGAAATAGTCCTAAAGGCTAAATGGTGAAAGACAAAATTTAAACTACCGTTTTCTCATTGTGGGCACCGAACAGCAGCCCAATAAAAAATTACTGCATTTTTGTTTTCCCTTGCAAGCGTGAGGAATCTTTGAGAATTATTTAGAATATACTAACTAAGCGTGAGACTACTACATCAATGGAGTTTTCCAACATTTATTTACTATTCGGATTTTCTATCGTAGCACCCAAAGCAACACAATCTACTCAAATTCTCGTACCTTTTACTTTGTGTGTAAAACTAGCCATGAAAAAAAATTTACTTACACACTTCTCTTTTTGTCATTTACTAATAAAATACTAGTCTAATTAAATGAGTTATAACTTTAACTCATAATATTACCTACTATATATATATATATATATATATATATATATCTTATTAAACTTGATGAAACCAATTAAATTATTTATCATACTAATACTACTATTACTACTAACTCTTAGGCATCAGGTTAATCTGATTAGCTAAGTCTTGAATGCCAGATATAATCTATAATGCGAATCAAAGCTAGTTCTAGCTGTCTATTTCTCAGTTCAAACTGATAATATTAAATTAGACATCAAATATATTTTCCTAATATATTTGATTTAACTTAAGATCATAATTTATATTAAAGCATTTTTAGTCATCTAATAAATTCCTCAGGTGTTACACTTTGCATCACCAATTACCTTTTTCACTTTGGTTGAAAAAACCTGTAAATTTCTTTTTGCATCTTTGGGGATGTGTAAGTGATATTTTTTGGAGCTTTAGCTATCAATCAGTAATCTCTTCATTATATGAAACCGTCAAATCCAATGTTTCAAGGAAATTTTCACGATTCTTTGAACCCACACTTTCATTCAGACCTTTAAAAACAATACCTTGAAATGCAAGCACTCAAACAACATCAATAAAAGCTTTCAACTATAGTCGATTTTTTGCAATTTGTTTAGAAGTAAACTTGTCAAACATATTTTGTATGTGTTGAGACTGGTTCTTCAAGTCACCGTAGGATTACTCAGCAATTCTGTGAAATGAATTTGGATCTTTTTCTATATGATTGAGAAAAGCACAATATTTTCCATCTCTAACTTTCTTCTAATACCTAAATCCATTTGAACCCACACTTTCATCTCGACCTTTAAAAACAACACCTTAAAATACAAGTACTCGAACAACATCAATAGAAGCTTTCAACTGTAGCTGATTTTTTGCAATTTGTTCAAAAGTGAACTTTTCAAACACATTTTGTATGTGTTGAGACTGATTCTTCAAGTCATCATATGACTTCTCAACAATTTCGTGAAATGAATTAGGATATTTTCCTATATGATTGAGAAAAACATAATGTTTTCCATTTCTAATTTTCTTCTAATTCCTAAATCCATTTATAGTGAATACATGTTGCGTAGGATGTCCAAATGGCTTACTAAATAAAAAGCATGGCAAACAAAATGCTGCATCTTTATCATGTGAATATTCAAGCCATGTAGGAAATAGCTGGTACCATGAAGGTTGAAAGCTACAAAGGTGATCTTCTTGTCCAGATTTTGGGTACTTTTAGACATTAGGTTGGTACGAACCATTTCTAATGTAAGCTCGTCGAATTTCATCATGTTGACTAGGATCATAATCCCATATCCGACGACGCAATCCAAGATCAAATTTTAATGAACTAATATCAAATTCATTGATGTCAATTCTTCAAGATTTGTTAGGAGAATTTCCAGGTACTGGGATATCATAAGTTAGCGATGATGCATCACCAACGTTGGCATCTGAACTTTGTGTATTTTGTTTTTTGAAAAAGTCAAGTATTGTATTTGGTTTTCCCATGATTTTCATTTGAAGTTTGAATACCTTAAAATTCTCACGGCCACATGCTCACAACAAATGAAATTATGCAACCCCTTGAAATTCCTATGGCCACATGCTCACAATAAATGCAATTATGTAAGAAAAGAGACCAAAAACATGGATTGACACAAATTACAATACTTCACCCAATATTTCACACATCATCAACACCAAGGCTTTAAATTCTCACGGCCACATGCTCACAATTCATAACAATTAATAAATACAATTAATCAACAAATGAGACAAAAACATGGATTGACACAATACTTTACCGTCACCCAATGGCCAATGCATTGATTGACACAAACAGTCAAATATTGAAGAAAAAAAAATACAATACTTCAGCCTACACAATCTACAAAGTTGCAATCTTCTCTCTTTACTTTGCACAGTTCACAGTTGCACGTTTGTTTCTATTATTTAACCTTTCAATTTATTTCTATTATTTCCATTTGTGATTTGAGCCCTTTCAAAACAACTAAACAAAAGGTTTTTTTTTTTCTATTTCTAGAAAGCTTGACAATTGACATGTTAATATTAATGAAGGATGCAAATTTAATTGAAGAGGATTATAAAAGCAAGTAAGCAACCATCAACCATGGTACGTCAATTGATTTTAAATTGAAGAAGAGTAATTAAAGTTAGGGTTTCAAATTTCAAGAACTTACCTCCGAATCTATTACTTCTCTAAGGCAGGCTATTGCTGATGCTAGGTGGAGGAAACTAGGAATCATTCCTTCAAACTATGAACTTTGAAAGTTAGGTCAATTTTGATTTTTTTGTTCTTGTCTTCTTCTATTCAGTTGGCACAATGGCACTAGCAATCTGGCAAGCATATTGGGAAATTAGGGTAGCAGATTAGGATAGATTGAAATTGGGATGAAGGGCCAAATTTTTTTTGAAAAAGGGCTAGAAATTGGAATGAAGGGCCAAAAAATTTTTGGGAAAGGGCCATAAATTTTTTTGGCAAGGGGCCCAAGCCTATATTATTATTATTTTACCTTATTATTATTTTTTTTCCATATAAATTTTTTTTAAACAATTTTTTTTTTGGGGGCTGGCCTATACCGGCCCCCTACTAATCTCGTCACTGGTGATGGCAAAAATTTTCCATTAGTTGCGGTGTTTTAGTAGCGAACAATTTGTGCAAATAGACAACCTCAAAATCCATCCATCTTCCTAGGGACTTTTTGGATTTGGATACCCAAAGCAGATCATGTTTTGATTATTTTCTTTTTGCTAGATGGATTTCATTTGCTCAACTTAATATATATAAATTGTAAGAAATATGATAAAAGGGCTCAACTGAGACCCATCTAAGACTCAATTTTTGTGGACATAATGTTTTAATTTTGAGATATGATACAACCACAACATATACCCAACAAAGACCGAACTTCTATCTTACTTTAGATTCAATTTCTAGTTTAAGGCTCTCTCTCCTCCATTGGTAGGTTTTTTTTTTTTAAAAAATTATTAAGCTGGCACTTAAGAGAAAAGTTGGGTCTTAGTTGGGTCTTAGTTGGGTTTAAGTTATGACTTCATCATTTTCCTTTAATTTTTGTCTTTTTTTTTTGAAAAAGAGCAACTTGCCAACTTCTATACTGTAATGCCCCGAGAATTAATTAACTCGTAATTAATTTTACGGTTTGTCTCCCAACTTTATTCCTCTCCAAATAAGACTCAGAGACCTCTACTCCTCGAAAACAGAGGATACTAAGCAGCGAAAAATACTAAAGTTCTATAAATATTAATCATTACAACCAGAGTATCTATCAAAGAATATAAAAGAAGTGAAAATCACATTATACATAACATCATTTCAAGGGATCTATGTTATATCTTAATATGTAAATATGCATTAAGCCTAAATCTATAGCATAACTCAAAAATATTAGTTATCGGTCCATGAGTACCCGCTTAAGCTATCAATAAGTCCTCAAGCATCTCTATAGTGACCCAAATTATTAACTAGGCATAAGTGACTTAGTTGGGAGAGTTAATTTGGCTTTGGGTCACTAAGACTGCTAGAGGGGTAATTTAGACTTTTGGACGGATGTACATTAGGTTAGGTAGACGTACACTGCTATCTATAGTACAGATGTACGTTGGGGGACCACCGGATGTAAGCTCTGCAAACCATACAGGCGGACATACGTAGGACCACCGGACGTACGCTACTTTTTGAATACCTTCTGGATAATATCTAGACATACAAGGCAGTCATTGAACCACTGGGCAAGAACCACCGGACGTACACCCTTTGGCCAAAAATTTGCTACTTTCTAAGCCTATAAATAGAGCCCCACCCCCTTCGTATTTCTCACAATTTCTGAATGCTCCTAGGCTGCCAAAGTGTTCCCAAAATGTTTCCAAGCTTTGTGAGTGTTTGGTGAGCGTGTGCGCGAGGCGTTTGCCAGTTCAGAATGTTTGTGAAGCAAAACTCTTGGGATTTTGTTTCAAGGAGGTAATGTTCGATCCATATCTTTATATTTACGTTGTTTTGCTGCTTGGTTATTGTTTAGTTGTAATGGTTAACTTAGTTGCACCTTAAAACCTATTTGGGTTAACGTTTGGTTAGTTTAACATTGTTACGTTGCATGGAGGTTTCAAACTGGACTAAAGGGCTTTAGGTATTTCTCAATGAGAAAATGAGGTTCTCTCCAAAAACCCATACAACGGACGTATGGTATCAAGACCAGACGTGCAGCTTGTCGTTACATGGCAGACGTACAAACTCGAGCTTGGACGTACGGTCACTGTGTGGCAAGGAAACCCTATTTTCGCCAAATATCACATAGCTCCTGTTTTCCTTAATTTAAGGTTGTTATAGTGAAACTAGGACTAATAGAAGGTTTTCCACAGGTTTGGAGAACCTGAGCCTTTTGGAGTTTTCAGAGACGCGTGTTAACCCAGGTGAGTTTTAACTCACATAATGCACATTATTATTTTTCATGCACTGTACATTTATTTTGTGTACCGAGAAAACATGCATATTTTACAATTTTTACAGTTTGTACTTATTGCGTATGAACTCTGTCAATTTGAAAAAAAAATATTGTGCTGAATCTGTTAACCAAGTGAGACTTATAAAAAGACATGCATATAAAATACAGACAAGATAATTTGTATCGTATGACATGGTACACTTGTACGTGTGGTAGTAATGGCTATTGCATCGTATGACATGGTACACTTGTACGTGTGGTAGTAATGGCTATGGGCTTACTATACATGTTAGCTTTGTGGTCAAATGTGTGCGCTATGTGAGGGCTGTGGATCCATTGGTTTTGTGACCTTGATGCAACCATTTCCAATGGTTCAGTCACTACAGGACGGACGTCATTAGTTGGTGTGGGACACTCAGGGTCAGACCCGATCGTGTCACTAATATTACGTACGATATGTTATGCAATGACTGGGGCACTGATATTGTATTATAGGTCCCTCAGGACAACATCAACCTTATTGAGAAACGGTAATATCTTGAGTAAATCCATCCGTTGAACTATGACTATTGTTGACACCTTATGCATATATCATTCATATATATATATATATATATATATCTCACACATAATTAAACTATCATGATGGAATTGTTTTGCTCAATAAATACCTAAGTTTATTGCTAAAAACTGGCATGGGTATTATCAGCGTTAAAAATCACTAAGTCTTAGACTTACCTTTTTGTTTATGTCTTTCTCTATCATTACGAATAATTGCACGATTTAGCTGCACTAGATGAGGATGTCGTCGGAGGTTACGTGGGTGATCGCTCAGGACCTAATACGGATAATTTTTGAGGACATGAACCCGATTTGGCTTAGGACGATGTGAGAGGAGGGAGGATCTACTCGTGCAGACATTATCGAAATCTTGATATCATTAGCTTTGTTGAAGCTTACATCTAGGCTTTGATCTGTTGATCTTTTGTGAACTATGTTGATGTAACGTATTTTGGGATGTATCTATTCTCTTGTTGACGGTCTGATGACCGGTACATTGGTGACTACTTATTATGTTATGGATGTAGTATTCTATTTCTGGTATTGTTGTGTGATGTTTCATTTACTATCTTTTAAATCCTGTTGTCTTGGTAAAGTCTTCCGCTGTAGTTTTCTCGTTACGACAAGGAAGGTGATTTCTCAAAGGTTGTGTTTCAGAGGGACATGGCTGGGATGGCTCACCGTGAGATCAATTACTAGTTAATTCATATTTCCATTTGGTGGGGCGTCACAGTTGGTATCAGAGCTCTTTGCTCTGAGAAGACTATAGGATAAAGGGAACTTAGCCTCTAGGTTTGTTTGCTTGGTTCTAGTAGAGTCGGTTCTAACTTTGCTGTTCGTTGCAGAGAATGCCGCCTCGAAGGAACCTTACAACCGGACCTAATGCGCAGGAGATTGGAGAAGGAAGTGTTCACCCGGAGCCTATGGACATTCCTGTTGAGGAGGTGACACTCCCAAGAAGTCAAGTGATGAAAGCAATTGGCCAGTTGGTTTCGGCCATCGATCGCCATAGGGTGCGAGACAACCAGTTGAAGGAACTGGATGCTTACTGAAGGATTTCTACAGTCATCACTCGAAAAGTTTTGATGGAAAAGGCGACAACACTAGTGTTGAGAATTGGCTGAATGACGTGGAGGAATTATTAGCTACTCTCGGATGTACCAATGAGCAAAAGGTGGCTTATGCTGCTTATAAGCTGACTGGGGAAGCTAAGCGCTGGTGGTAGGATAAGAAAGTGGTGCTTGTCGCTGACTTGGGCTCGGAGACTGCCATTTCTTGGGAAGTCTTCAAGCACGAGTTCAATCGGCACTTCTTTCCTAGAGTCGTGCAGGAGGCGAAGGCACGAGAGTTTTTAGATTTGGTCCAAGGAGAGATGTCAGTAATTGAGTACGCTGTGAAGTTTTTACAGTTGTCGCGCTTTGGACTGTACCTCATCTCGACTGAGGAAAAGAAAGCTAAAAAGTTCGAACGAGGGTTGAACTCTCACATTCGGATTATGATGAGCTATTTCGACATTCGGGATTTCTCCCAATTGGTCGATAAGGCATCAATCTATTATGAGAGTTTGAAGGAGAATGCAGCTGAGTACGCAGATCAGAAGAGGAGGACTTAAGGAACTGGTACTTTGATCGGAGGAGCCGGGCCAGCTAAGAGGATGGCAATGGGGAGTTTTCCACCCTAGAGGTCACAAGGACGTACCTCTGGTAACCCTCCAGCTTTGTCGCAAAGGAATCAGACGTCAAAGCTATGCAAGAAGTGTAACCGTGTACATTGGGGGCCCTGTAGGATGGCAACCGGGACTTGCTATCGCTGTGGCCAGTTTGGTTACTTCAGCAAGGACTGCGTGAGCAAGGGGTTGCTCAGAGGCCTTTGACGCTAGTTAGGGTTTACGCACTTGTTCCAGGAGAATCGGAAGGAGGATCGGAACTGGTGACAGGTACTGTCCCTATACTTGGATTTGAAGCTTCAGTTTTGTTTTATTTGGGGGCTACCCACTCTTTCGTATCTATAGTATTTATAAGATTATCTAGGCTTGTAATGAGAACTTTGGAACCTGGTCTACCTATAACTACACCCGTAGGAAAAACTGTGGTCTGTAAGCGTATAGTTTACGAATGCCCTGTTAGCATTTATGGAAGAGTACTTCCGCAAACTTAGTTGTTCTCCCTATATTTAGTTACGACATTATTCTCAGAATGGATTGGTTGACGAAGCACTCGGCAATTATCGACTGCATTCTAAAGCAAGTGACATTTACGCCCTGGGGAGAAGGAAAAGTGATGTACATTGGAACACGAGCGAGGTCTTTACCTCCAACGATTTCTGCCATGCAGGCGAGGAAGCTTATCGTTGGAGGCGATCAAGCATTTTTGGCATTCATTATCACTCCAACGAAGCAAGCAAAGAAGAATCTAAGAGATATTTCTGTGGTGTGCAAGTATCCAACTGTCTTTTCGTCGGACTACTCTGGATTACCACCACAAAGGGTGGTGGAGTTTAGGATTGAATGTGTGCCAGACACTAATCCTATCTCGAAGGCACCATATAGGATGGCGTCGTCAGAGTTGAGGGAGTTAAAGGAACAACTCCAAGAGCTTTTGGACAAGGGTTTCATTCGCCCTAATATATCACCGTGGGGAGCACCAGTGTTGTTTGTTAAGAAGAAAGATGGGTCAATGAGGATGTGCATTGACTATCTGGAATTGAATAAGGTGACGATCAAGAATCGATATCCTTTGCCAAGGATTGACGACTTGTTGGATCAGCTGCAAGGAGCGCGGGTGTTTTCTAAGGTCGATTTGCACTCGGGCTATCACCAAGTAAGAGTGAAGGAAGAGGACATTCCTAAAATAGCCTTTAGGACTCGTTATAGACACTACGAGTTCTTAGTTATATCCTTCGGACTAACTAATGCTCCAACAGTCTTTATGGACACGATGAACAGAGTCTTTCATGACTATTTGGATCAGTTCACCGTTGTCTTTATTGACGATATATTGATCTACTCAAAGACGTCGGAGGAGCACTTATAGATGGTATTTGAGAGGCTTAGGAGTGAGAAACTCTATGCTAAACTCAAGAAGTGCGAGTTTTGGCTGGATAGCGTGTCTTTCCTCGGACATGTTATTTCTGGAAAAGAAGTAGCAGTTGACCTAGAAAAGGTGAAGGTTGTGGTCGAGTGGACAAGGCCAACTAGAGTGTTTGAGATTCGAAGTTTCTTAGGACACGCTGGTTACTATCGATGCTTTATCAAAGGTTTTTCAAAGCTGTCAGGACTACTCACTGCTTTAACCAGGAAAAATGCTCGTTTTGTCTAGACGGATGAGTGTGAGCAACATTTCCAAGAGCTGAAGAGGCGATTGGTAGCTACTCCAGTGTTGGCATTGCCTACGGAATCTGATAATTTCGTAGTATATAGAGACGCTTCTAAGAAGGGTTTAGGTTATGTGCTGATGCAAAACAGTAATGTCATTGCCTATGCTTCACGCCAGCTAAAACCATATGAGCAAACTATCCTACACACGACCTGGAGTTGGTAGTGGTTGTGTTTGCTCTTAAGATTTGGAGACACTACTTATATGGCAAGTGGTGCGAGATTTACACGGACCATAAGAGCTTGAAGTATCTCTTCGCTCAAAAGGAGCTGAACATGAGACAGATGAGGTGGCTAGAGTTGATTAAGGATTATGATTGTGAGTAGGGGTGTTAAATGAGCGAAGTGCTTTGCGGGCAAGCTCAGGCTCGGCTCGCATAAGCTCGACTCGAATATTAAATGAAGCGCTTCGTGAACACCGATTCCTGGCTCAAATAATAAACGAAGCAAGCTCGACTCGACTCAACTAAGTTCGTAAATCAGCTCGTATAAGCTCGTATATACATAATATTAAGAATTGTAATATATATATAATATTTAAAGAATTGTAATATATATAATATATCATTTCATTGTTCTGCTTTTAACTGCCCATGGGCCCACTGATTAATCATGCATTAGAATTTAGAATAAAAAAAATATCAGCCCACAAATGCGTCCTTTTTTTTTTCTTTCTAACTGTCCACTATTTCGTTAAAAACAATACCAAATAAAACGGGGCGTTTTAGAGAACATAGTCTCATCATCTTCAACATTTAGTCTAACCTAAAAATCACCAGGAAGGCTGAAAATTGTAACAAAAAAAAATTAGCTCTTGGCGCCCCGTGACTATTTAATGTTTGCCCCTAATATCTGATGAGTGAGTGGCCAAGGTAATGGCTAGCTCCCCTTATATGTGGCTGAGGGTGGGCATTTAGGATTTTGGAAATTTTCTACCGAAGGTGAGGAAAATTTTTGGGGGTTGAGGAGGGGCATTTGACCCCTCTCGACCCCTTCTCCATCTCCACCTCTAGATACCACCAACATCGCTGCTGTCATTTTCTCCAGCAATTTCATCGCTGTCCAAGACCCATTTCGTTCAAAATAATGTGGTTGTTTTAGAAAGATGTCTTGGTTTTTATCATAGTGATGGGAGCGGTATAATTAGCAGCATAGGAGGAATTAAAGGAAGAAGAAGAGTAGAACATGGGGTGGTGGCAGCATCGAGCAACGTGGCGGCACTATTCTGGGATGATGGAAACTTGGGAAACAGCCTGCAACTCCTTCCCTCAGCGACGTCCTCTAGCCTTTTGTAGGGGCATTCGCAGAAATGGACAGCGTGAGCCATGTCGTTAATGGGTTTTGTCGGCCAGCGAATTTGGGTTTTACTGGAGCGAAATTGCTAGCCAGCTCCAGCTCCGTTAATGGGTTTTTCTTTTGGATATACAATACTAGTAGAGTGAAGAAAATGGGAGTTGGTCGAGTGGGGGTCAGAGGGTGTAGACTGAAGAGGAAGAAGAAGACTAGAAGAGGGCTAAGAAGAAGAAGTTGCTAAGGAAAGCCGTCCCACATTGCTAAGGAAAGGGCAACCCCTACGCTTCTTTTTCTATAAAAGGATCCACATCCTTCAATTTAAAAATTAATCATCCAAGCTTCCTCATAGCATTAGGCTAGGCCAGCTAGGCGCATAGCCAAGTGGCCCAAGCTTAAGCTGGAGCCCGTTTAATAATGTAAATGGGCAAGGAAAGAAAAGTTTAAAAGTTCGGTTTTGTGTGTTAAGCCGAGCTTGGCTCGCGTATAGGCGAGCTTCTGTGAGCTCAAGCCAAGAATTTTTTAGGCAAGCTCAAGTTGAGCCCGAGCCAAGGTATTTACTTAGCGAGCTCGAGCTTAATGTTTAGGCTCATCTAAAAGCTCGGCTCGAGCTCAAGCTCGACTAAAAATTAAACGAGTCAAGCTCGGACAGCCTAGGCTCGCCCAAGCTCGGCTTGTTTACACTCCTAATTGTGAGATCAATTATCATTCTAGTAAGGCTAACATAGTAGCAGATGCGTTGAGCAAGAAATCAGCTGTAGAGCTTGCTGCTCATGGGATTTCTCAACCCCAATTGATTAAGGAACTCACTAGGATGGGCCTGGAAGTAGTAGGCGAAGGCATGCCTGTACACTTGGCTAACCTAATGGTTCAGTTAGAATTGCTTGCAAAAATCATGGCTGCTCAGCTTGAAGATCCTAAGTGTACCAAGATCAAGCAACTGCTTGTAGAAGGTAAGGCAGAGAAGTTTTGTCTTAAGGAAGATGGGCTGCTCACCCATTTTAAGCAAGTGCGTGTATTAGGAATCGGAGGACTAAGAAAGGAGATAATGAGTGAGGCTCATCATTCTCCATACATTGTGCATCCTAGAGGCACCAAGATGTATCGTGACGTGAAGGGGACATATTGGTGGAACAATATGAAGAAGGACATTGTGAAGTTTGTAGAGCAGTGTTTGACCTGCCAACAAGTAAAGGCAGAACATCAAAGACCAACAGGAATGCTTAAGCCGTTGCTTATACCAAAGTGGAAGTGGGACGAGATCACGGTGGATTTTATTTTGGGGCTACCCAAGACACCCACTGGTGAAGATTCCATTTGGGTTGTTGTTGATCGGTTAACGAAAAGTGCTCACTTTATTCCCATAAAGGTCAAGGATCCAATGGATAAGTTGGCCAGACTATATGTCCAGAATATAGTCCGTTTACATAGGGTACCATCAACAATCATTTTGGACAGAGACTCTTGTTTTACCTCGAGGTTCTAGTAAAGTCTTTAGAAGGAAATGGGGACGAAGCTAAAATTTAGTACTGTTTTTCATCCTCAAACAGATGGTCAGTCTGAGCGGACGAACCAGATCCTAGAAGATATGTTGCGGGCATATGTGTTGGAATTCAAAGAAAGCTGGGTTCAGTATTTGCCTTTGATCGAGTTTGCCTACAACAACAATTATCAGGCGACTATTGGAATGCTGCCATATGAAGCACTTTATGGGCGAAAGTGCCAATCACCTTTGTATTGGGACAACATTGGTGAAAGACAGATGTTGGAATCGGAGCTAATTTAGGACACTTGTGACAAGGTGCCTGTCATCAAGGAATGCATGAGTGCAGAGAGTTGGTAGAAGAGTTATGCCGATAATCAAGAAGGCCTTTGGAATTCGAAGTGGGAGATCGTGTGTTCCTAAAGGTATCACCTATGAGGGGAGTAATGCGGTTTGAGAAGAAGAGAAAGCTTAGCCCTAGATTTATTGGACCATTCGAAATTACTCAAAAGTGAGAAAGTTATCATATAAGATTGCCTTACCTCCAGATTTGATCGGGACGCATGACGTTTTTCACGTGTCGATGCTAAGGAAGTACATAGCTAACCTCGATGTAATTGTGGAATATGAGCCGTTGAAAATCCAAGGGGGATTAACCTACGTGGAGGAACCAGTTAAAATCATGGATAAGAAGGAGCAGGTGTTACGTACTAAGACGATTCCTATCGTCTACTGTAGCGTAATCATGGAGTGGAAGAAGCATCGTGGGAAGTAGAACACAATATGCAGAATCGCTATCCGTATTTGTTTGAATAATTGTGTATGACTTTTTCTTTTAAGATTATACTTGTGCAGTATACCTATTTCCATTTTTGGGTAAGGGAATAGTTGACTAAGAAATGGTGTTTTCTCTTCAGGATTATGGCATCTATACCAATCGACCTAGACTACGTATGGAACTACCTTCCTGCGAGTGGATAGATTTGGGAGTAGAAATTGATGAGGATTGGTATAGTGTGGGCAACATCAAATACAATGCATTTGACGACTTACGAGGCAATTTTTCGTACCTGTTTGAAGAGGATGATGTACTGATTAATGGATGGGACGAGATAATTCAGGAACCTATCGAGCATGACAGGAATGTCTTATGGACGGAAGGTAACATTCTACATCTCTTTGAGTGCTGTTCTTTTGGTATTTGTCTCGAAAATTCGAGGACAAAATTCTTATAAGGATGGTAGAATGTAGTGACCCAAATTATTAACTAGGCATAAGTGGCTTAGTTGAGGGAGTTAATTTGGGCTTTGGGTCACTAAGGCTGCTAGAGGGGTAATTTAGACTTTTTGGCAGACGTACATTAGGTTAGGTGGACGTACATTATTGTCTGTAGTGCGGACATACGGTGGGGGACCACCGGACGTACGCTTTGCAAACTGTACAAGCGAATGTATGCAGAACCATTGGACGTACGCTACTTTTTGAATACCCTCTAGATAATACCTAGACGTACAAAGCAGCCATTGAACCACTATACAAGAACCAACAAATGTACACCCCTTGACCAGACATCCGCTGCTTTATGGTCTTATAAATAGAGCCCTACCCCTTCGTATTTCTCACAATTTCAGAATGCCCCTAGGCTGCCAGAGTGATCCTAGAGTGTTTTCCAAGCTTTGTGAGTGTTTGGTGAGCGTGTGCGCGAGGCGTTTGTGAGTTCAGAACATTCGTGAAACGGAACTCTTACGGTTTTGTTTTAAGAAGGTAACATTCGATCCATAGCCTTATATTTATGTTGTTTTGCTGCTTGGTTATTGTTTAGTTGTAATGGTTAGCTTAGTCACACCTTAAAACCCATTTGGGTTAACGTTTAGTTAGTTTAGCGTTGTTACGTTGTATAGAAATTTCAAACTAGACTAAAAGGCTTTAGGTAGTTCCAGTGAGAAAATGAGGTTCTCCTTGAGAACCCATACAACGGACGTGTGGTACCGAGACCGGACATACGGCTTGTCTTTACATGGTGGACGTATGCACCCGAGCTCGGACGTACGGTCCTGCTTTCCTTGATTTAGGGTTGTTATAGTGGAACTAGGACTAATAGAAGGTTTTCCACAGGTTTGGAGAACCAGGACCTTTTAGAGTTTTCGAAGACACGTGTTAACCCAGGTGAGTTTTAACTCACATAATGCGTATTGTTATTTTTCATACACTGCACATTTATTTTGTGTACCGAGAAAACATGCATATTTTACAACTCTCATAATTTGTATTTATTACACATGAGCTCTGTCAATTTAGGAAAAACATTGTGTTGAATCTGTTAACCAAGTGAGACTTGTAAAAAGACATACATGTAAAATACAGACAAGATAATTTGCATCGTATGACATGATACATCGGTATGTGCAATAGTAATGGTCATGGGCTTACTATACATGTTAGTTTGTGGTCAAATGTATGCATTATGTGAGGGTTGTAGATCCATTGGTTTTGTGACCTCAATGCAACCATTTTCAATGGTTCGGTCATTACAGGACGGATGTCATTAGTTGGTGTGAGATACTCAGGGTCGAACTCGATCATGCCACTAATATTATGTACGGTATGTTATGTTATGGCTAAGACACTGGTATTGTATTATAGATCCCTCGGGACAGCATCAACCCTGCTGAGAATGGATAATATCTCGGGTAGACCATACTGTTGAACTATGACTATTATTGACACCCTATGCATATATCATTCTTATATATATATCTCACGCATAATTAAACTGTTACAATGGAATTGTTTTGCTTAATAAATACCTGAGTTCATTACTAAAAACTGGTATGAGTATTATCTGCATTAAAAATCACTAAGTTTTAGACTTACCATTTTGTTTATGTCTTTCCATATCATTATGAATAATTGCGTGGTTTAGCTGCACTAAAAGAGGATGCCATCAAAGGTTACGTGGATGATCGCACAGGACCTGATATGGGTAATTTTTGAGGACATGAACCCGATTTGGTTTAGGACGATGTGGGAGGACGGATGATCTGCCCGTGCAGATATGATCGAAATCTTGATATCATTAGTTTTGTTGAAGCTTATGTCTAGGCTTTGATCTGTTGATCTTTTGTGAACTATATTGATGTAACATATTTTGGGATGTATCTATTCTCTTGTTAACGGTCCGATGACCGGTACATTGACGACTACTTATTATACTATGGACATAACATTCTATCTCTAGTATTGTTGTGTGATGCTTCATTTACTATCTCTTAAATCCCATAGTCTTAATAAAGTCTTCCGCTGCAGTTTTCTCGTTACGACAAGAAAGGTGATTTCTCGAAGGTCGTGTCTTGGAGGGACATGGCTGGGATGGCGTGTTGTGGGATCAATTACTAGTTAATTGATATTCTCATCGAGCGGGGCGTCATAATCTCCTGGATCGAATCCTTCAACAATAACTGGATACTTCGTGGTAACCATTGTTTATAATAGTATAGTTGTACATATGGAGAAAAAAAAAAAAAGAAATAATACAAGGGTAAGTCCAACGACTTGGTGAGTATAATGCACATGATCTACCCGTCATTAATTTGTGGATTCAGTTATTTATAAAACAAATGCAACATTATAAGATGACAGTTTATCATGCAAGTGATATATATATACGTAAAATTTTAGGAAAATGTCAACGATTGTTATCTTATTTGTCGAGATATTACCAATTTTTGACAAGGTTGACGTTGTTTTGAGAAACATGTTGATGCTTCAGCCATTGCACAGCTACCATATGTAATATTAGTTGCACGACCGAGTCCAACCTCGGGTGGCTAATACCGCTAATGACGTCTATCTAATAGTGACCATCTATTAGGAATGATTGTGTCTTGGTCACAAAAGCATTGGATCCAAAGCCCCCCTCCCCCTACACACATTGATCATAAAGTTAACTCGTATAGTAAGATTATGATCATTATACTACACGTACCGGTGTACCATATCATATGATGCAATTAGTCTTATTAGTCTTTTACATGTATAGTTTTACAGATCTCATTAGTATCTTATTAATCAACACACGTTTTTCACAAAAAAGAGTTCCTAGTAGTTCCATAATGTATTTTATGATAGTTGAAAAATATGTATGTTTGATATATATAAAATAGATATGCAATGCAAGAAAAGTAACAACAAAGCATCCATGTGAATTTGTACTCACCCGAATCTTAAATGTAACGCCCCGAAAATTAATTAACTGGTAATTAATTTCGCGGTTCGTCTCCTAGCCTTGTTTCACTCCGAACAAGACTTCCGGGACCTCTACTCCTCAAAAATAAAGGATACTAAGTAGTAGAAGTAAAAAAGTACTATAAACATTAATCGGTATAACCAGAGCGTCTAACCAAAGATCATCAAAGCAGCGAAAATATACTATATACATCAGTACAAGGGATCCATGCTAAACCTTAATATGCAAGCAAGCATGCATCAAACCTTAATACCTACAACTTAACTCAAAAGTACCAGTTACCATGAGTACTCGTTTAAGCTTGTAATAAGTCCTCAAGCATCTCCTTGATCGAATCCTTCACAAGAGCCGGATGTTTCACAGTATCCACTATCTATAACAACATAATCATACATATGGAGAAAAAAGAGAAATAATACAAGGGTAAGTCCGACAACTTAATGAGTAAAAATCTATATGACGTACCCGTCATTAATTTGTGGATTCTTTTATTTATAAAACATATGCAACATTATGAGATGACAGTTATCATGCAAGTGATATATATAATGTAATATATGCTTATAATTATGAGTAATAGTAATAGTTTAATAATATAGTCTACTCGAAATATTACCCTTTCTCAATAAGATTGACGCTATCCCGAGGGACATGTAGTACAATGCCAATTCCCCAGTTATTGCACAAAACATACTGTACGTAACACTAGTGACACAACCGAGTTCAACCTCGAGTGACCCACACCGGTAATGACGTTCGTCCTATAGTGACCATCCATTGAAAATGACAGTATCATTGGTCAAGAGTCATTAGATCCAAAGCCTCCACACACGTACACATTGACCACAAAGTTAACCCTTATAGTAAGCCCATGACCATTATACTGCACTTATCGGTGTACCATATCATATGACGCAATTAGTCTTATTAGTCTTTTACATACACAGTTTTACAAGTCTCATTATTACCTTGTTAACAGACACACATTTTCACAAAAGAGAGTTCCTTGTAATTCCAAAATGTATTTCATGAGAGTTGCAAAATATGCATGTTTAACATATATAAAATACATGCAATGTAGGAAAAGTAACAGCAAAGCATCCATGTGAGTTTGTACTCACCTGGGCCGTAAAACTCCTCCATGTAATCCCCTTGAGGCTTCATAATCTCGAATACTAAGAAAAGATCTATCATCAGTTCTATTTCTATTAAAGCACAACTCTATAATAAGGAAACATGAGCTATGTGATGGCTGGTGAAAATAGAGTTTTCTTATCACACTCTGGCCATATGTTCGGCTTGAGGCCGTACGTCAACCAAGTCACGACATGCCGTACGTCAACCGAGTCATGACATGCCGTACGTTCGGTCACAAGACTGTACGTCCACCCTGTCATGATAGGTCGTACATCCGGTCATGAGACCGTACGTCCACTCCGACATTTTTCAGGGAGAACCTCATTTTCTCTCCACTGTCTGTCTATTCTCTGACTTCTAAGGCTAATAAAGACTCCCTAAGGCCTTCTAACATAGATTGAAACCTCCATGCAAAGAAATAACGCTAAGCTTAACAAAACGCTAGACTAAGTAATATCTAAAGCATAACTTAACCTAACAACTACAATTAGTAACATAGAACTATAATCGAGTAGCATAACGACGTATTAAAATGCTAAGAAAATCAAACGTTATCTCCTTGAAGTAAAACCTCAAGAGTTCATCCTCCGGCAGCATCGAAACACTCACGAAACCTCACAAAACACTTATAAATGGCCAACAACCAGCTTAAGGGCGAAGAGTGGGGTTGAAGGGCAGATTTAGTGTGAAATGGGCGAGGGGGTGAAGGGGTATTTATAGGGACAAAAAGCAGCGGACGTCCAGTCCTAAAGGCGTACGTCCGGTACTATTCCACAGTGGTCCAAAGGCTATCTTGTATGTCTAAGTATTACCTAGAGGGTATTCTAAAAAGTAGCGTACGTATAGTACTTTTGGGCGTATGTCTGCTGTACTATTCACAAAGTACGGCATACTTTCTATCAACGTATGTCAGGTGGTCCCCTAGTATATGTCCTGGTTAAAAGACAAGTTCCCAAAATGCCCTTCTAGTTGATCATAGTGACCCAAAGTCCAAATTAACCTTTTAACTAAGCTACTTATGCTTAGTTAAATATTTGGGTCACTACAATAAAGCTTTTCCATGTAATTCTTTTGAGGCTCCATAACCTCGAATACTGAGAAAAGACCTATAATTGATTCTATTTATATTAAAACAACTCTAGAATAAGAAAACATGAGCTATGAAATGGCTAGTGAAAATAAAGTTTCTTGTCACACTCTGGACCGTAACGTCCGCTGTGATACTTCAGACCATACATCTGATTTCAAGACCGTACGTCTGCTTTGAGGTTTTCAAGGAGAACCTCATTTTCTCAACTCACCCTCCTATTTTCCAAACCAACTTCTAAGCCTACCAAAGGACTTTATAAGGTTTCCTAAGTCAAAATAAAACCTCCATGCAACGCGATCATACTAAGTTAACATAACGCTAACTTAAACAAGATCTAAAGCATAACTAAAGCTAAAACTACAACTAGTTACACAAAACAATAATCGAGCAGCATAACGACATAATTAAAAAGCTAAGGAACTAAACGTTACCTCCTTGAAGCAAAATTTCAAGAGTTGCTCCACTTCACTAGCTCCGAACATACAAAACACTCACAAACACTCACACGAAAGGATTTTCGCAGCCTAGGGGCAAGAGAGAGGTTTAGGGGCAGATGGGTGTGAAATGGGCGAGGGGGTATTTATAAGGGTAGAAAGTAGCGGACATCCAGTCCAAAGGGGTGTACATCTGGTGCTATTATACAGCGATCCAAAGGCTGTCTCGTATGTCTATACATTATCCAGGGGTCAATTCAAAAAGTAGCGGACATCTAGTACTTTTGAGTGTACGTTCGTTGTACTATTCACATAATATGGTGTACTATCTATTAGTGGATGTCCAGTGGTCCCTCAGTGGATGTCTACACTAAAAGACAAGAGTGTATGTCTGTCAATCCTAACATACGTCTGGATTAAAAGATAAGAGCATACGTCTAGTGGTTTAGGCGTACGTTTACACTAAAAGACAAGAGCGTACGTCTGTCAAAATGCCTTTTTGGCAAATCTTAGTGACCCAAAGTTCAAATTAATCCTTTAACTAAGTTACTTATGTCTAGTTAATTATTTGGATCACTCTATATATATGAATGTGGCACAAACTCACCCCTCGGTGCCCACCAGTCAACAAGTGACACCTAAGCATATCATAATAAACCTAAGCTTAAGAAAAAAAACACAACCACACTAGATTATACCAAATATGAGGGGGAAAAAAAACTAATTAATATTCTTTTTAACAAAAAATAAAATAAAATAAAATAAAATTGAAGGAGTAAATGGCTGGCCACCCCATCCCCTACCTGCTAGCCACCCCAAAGGGAGGTGGGGGTGGCTTGGAGGGTGGCTTGCCGACCACCCATAGATTGGCCTGGGGTGGCCGCAAGCCACCTTTACCCCTTTCCTCTGCAAATTCTTAAAAAAAAAAAAAGAGTAAGAAATTTGATATAATCAGGTGTTTTGGGTTTATATTTCTAATATGCTCCATGCTGAGGTTTCAATTCCTCATTCGTTGGCACAAAAGGGTGGGTTTGTGCCCCATCCGTATAGAAGTTATTCTCTTGGGGAAACTTCACTAACCTCTCCTGAAGTTTGGCCATTTTTGCAAATACCCCCCTAACGTTCAAAAAGTTTCACTTATCCCCCTGAACTTTCAATCGCTCTCAATTTGGACCCATCCGTATAAATTAGGAAAAAAAAAGATCAAAATACCCATGATTTTCATTTTTTTTTAAAATAAAAAAATATTTTGGAAGTTGAAATTTTAAGTAGTGAATTTTAAATGGTGACTTTTGTATAAAATTCCAACTTATATATATATATATATTTTAAAAAATAAAAATCAGGGATATTTTAGTCTTTTTAAAAAATTTTGCTCCTAATTTGTACGGATGGGTCAAAATTTAGAGCAATTGAAAGTTTTGGTGGGGGGGGAGTAAGTGAGACTTTTTGAACGTTAGAGGGGTGTTTGCAAAAATAACCAAATTTCAGGGGGGGTTAGTGAAGTTTCTCCTATTCTCTTTTTAAAATTTCAATTTTGAACATGACACAACTTTTATGTGGCTTTATGCCACGTAAGTAAAGGTTGAGTCTTAGATAAGACTCAATTGAGCCCCTATCACATCTCTTTTTTAATATTCTTCCTTTTCGGTTTAAAAAATGTGACATAAATGTGTGAAAACAATTTTTGTGTTTTTAGTTCATAAGAGTGTTGTGTTGGATCCTATGCTTTTATTCATAAAGGGGTAATTTCACTAACCCTCTCAAACTTTAGTCACTTTTGCAAACATCCCCCTAACATTCAAAAACTCTCACTTACCCCCCTTGAACTTTCAAAAATTCTCACTTACCCCCATCCGTACAGATTAAGACCAAAATACCCTTGTTTTTCATTTTTAAAAAAAATAAAAAAACATTTTGGAAGTTGACATTTTAAAAATATTGAATTTTAAACAGTGACTTTTGTATAAAATTCTAACTTCCAAATATTTTTTTTTTTTTAAAATAAAAAATAGGTGTATTTTGGTCTTTTTAAAAAAATTTGTGCCCTAATTTGTACGGATGGGGGTATGTGAAATTTTTGAAAGTTCAACAAAATGAGTTTAAAGTGTTAGGGGTGTCTGCAAAAGTGACTAAAGTTTGAGGGGGTTAGTGAAATTGTCCCATTCATAAAAAAAAAAAAGAGAGAGAACAAAAATTAAACAAATATATATTGCATAAAATTTTCTTTTATTCTTAACCTTTTTGTATATTTTTGCCATCTTGGATGGGTGGGAGTAGCAATTATTCTCATCCAAAGTTTATGTACATTGATAGAGAGTCCCTTCTATTAGAATGTGGTGTAAAATTTATTTTTACAGTTTTCAATAAATTTGACACATTAAGTAAAAATATCAAATACAATGAAAATGAAAATACCAAATCTTTAATTCAAATCAATCTTATAGACTTTTCTATTCCTTCTAACCCAACGCTCACCACCCACCATTGAACCCTACACTCACCTCCGAGCCCTCAACACTAGAGTTTCTAAAACTAACCATGGCGGTGGCTCCGGTAGTTTTATCAATGAGTATTTTTTCAAGAGAAAGAAAATTATTTGGTTTGAAAGGTTATATTATTTGTTTTGGTGTTTCAAATTGATGTGTCTGCTTCCTATTGGATGGTTCAAAATACCTAGCCTACTTCACGACCTAATTGAAATGATTCTAATGCCAATAATGCTAGAGGGACAATACTTTTAGAGAGCTCCTACTATCAGGTCTTGGTGTAAACCAGTCATTTTACAACATCAAATTACCATTTGACACATTATTAATTTAAGAAAAATGCAAAAAATGAAAGTGAGAACAAACACATCAACTAAAAATGAGAAAGAGAACAAAAAACCCAGTGGCTGGCCAGACCCATGCCATGGGTCTGGTGTGACACATGGGTCTGACCGGCCATGACCTGCCTTAAAACTCATTTTTTGATTTAAAACTAAATCTAAGGGTGCAAGGTTAACCCTTTAGGGATTTTATCATCTTAAAGGTAAAAAATGGTGACTCACAGCACCAGAGAAGGTGACTCACGGCCAAACCCAGCTGTGGCTGGGTGTACGTTCTCTGAATATCTTTCTTTTTGAGTTCAAATGAGCTCAAATCTAGTGTATTTTGCTGCAAGTTATTTTTGTACACTTTTTATATTTTTGCTTATGTGTCAGTAATTAATTGGGGGTTGTAAAAATGAGTTTTAAGGCTCATTCTTATATAAGTTAAACTCATACTTTTTTTTTTTTATCGGAAAAGATGTTAAACTCATCCTTGGATCCAACGAATGTGATGTGCATTTTAAAATTATTATTAAATCAAAATTTAATAATTACCAATTTCAAATTCAAATATATATATTAAATTTTTTATCTCTCACCCGTCTTCCGTTCATCTTTATCCAGATTCTTTTTTCAAATCCATTAATAAATATATAAAATGTGCATGTGAGTCTTATAGCCTATTTTTATGTAGAAAAATGCAATTTTCATTTTTTTTAAAATACCAATAAAAAGGACAAAAAATATATATTATTACTTTAGGCATTTTTTTCATTTTTTACTTTGTTATTTTTTTAAAAAATAAAAAAGACAAAAGTTGGGTAAAAGTTGGACAAAAAAGTTGGGCCTTTAACATTTTCCATGTTTGAGAGGCCTAAAATGGGTTTAATATTCAAAAAGTTTTTGATTCAAATAAAAAATGTATTCGTTTGATAGAAAAAAAAAAGAAAACCGCTTTTATGGGTAAAAAAAAACTAAAATATAATAAAAAAAAAACTTTTAACAAATGCTTAAAAACAAAACTTTTGCCAAAGTTTTTTTTTTTTTTTCACTTAAAAACTCAATTTTTTTTAGACAATCCCAACATGGATCTATAAGAAAAGGTGTATCAATTTTAAAAAAGATGAAATGTTGGTGGTAGAGAACTCGTAGATTCTCCTCCAGTAGTCCAGTTCCCCCCCCCCTCAAGTTACGGAAAAGAATCATAATTCATTGAGAAGACAATTTGCGGAATTGACCATTAGACGGCAAGGCGGACCCAATTGAGGACTTTAATAAAGAACACCGTCGTTCATGGGTTGTTTGACCAACTAACCAAATCTAGACAAATCCAGAAGTGCATTCGCACCCAATCTGCACAGCCTTCGTCGATTGCGGTCGTCCGGCACATTCCCTTTTCCTACTTTCTCTCTTCTCGTCAGCGCCGCTCAGACATATTTCTCGCTGAGAGAGAGAAAGAGAGAGAGAGATCGTTGTAGAACAAGGGGGGGTTTGAAAGTTTGGTGCTCCAGGGCGTGTGTTGTATGGTGTGGGTTCGGTGGCGATGGCCGAGATCCTTCACAAGCTGCGAAAACTGGATGCCTATCCTAAAGTCAATGAGGATTTCTACAGCCGTACCTTTTCCGGTGGCGTTATCACACTCGTGTCCTTCTCCTTCATGTTCTTTCTCTTCTTCTCCGAGCTCAGTATGCGCCTCTCTCTCTCTCTCTCTCTCTCTCTTTCTCTCTTTTTTTTGGTGGGTTTTGGAACTGTGATTTTTTATGATTCTTTTCCTTTAAGCTTTGTTTGGTTGGTGAGAAATATTTGGAAGTTGAAGTTTGTAATTTTCTACAGAGGTAAGAATCTGCAGATTTCAAGTTTTGGTTCTTAGGTCCAATTTTGTACGGAGACTTTCACTTTAGGAGTTCCAATTAGACGTTTTACGTGCATATTGTACACTGCTACAATGCAAAACCTTTAGGCTTTTGGGCCAACCCTGTATATGGTATTGTTAAGGAGGGGGTTTTCTCAAAATTTTGTCTTTGAATGGGGGGATAAACTCCTACGGGTGAGAAACTTGCTCAGAGAGTCGAAAGTTGATATTGTTTGTTTTCAAGAAACTAAGCTGGAGGCTTTGTCTTGTGTAGTGCGTAGTTTGTGGGGTTGCCATTATGTGGATTGGAGTTGTTTGGATTTCAGAGGGGCTTCAAGTGGCGTCTTGATTATGTGGGACATAAGGGTGGTGGAAAAGATTAACGTGTGTGTGGGGGAGTTCACCCTGGATGTTGCTGTTAGAAATGTTGAAGATCATTTCACTTGGGGTTTTGCAGGTGTCTATTACCAATAGGGATAAAAGGCTTCTTTGGGAGGAGTTTGCTGGTATGCTCAATTGGTAGAACTTGCCTTGGTGTATTTGGGGTGATATCAACATTACCCGGTTCCCTTGTGAGAGACCGGGAGATGCTTGCTTATGCCCAACTATGAAGGAGTTCTCTAGCTTCATTTTTGATATGGACCTCATGGACTTCCCCCTCATAGGTTGAACTTATACTTGGTTGAACAATCAAGAGTCTCCCTCTTGGTCTAGGATTTACAAATTCCTTGTTTCTTCGACTCGGGAAGCACAGTTTTTGGGTGTGTCCCAAAGAACTCTTGCTAGAGTTTGCTTGGATAATTTTTTCATCCTCCTTATTGTGTTGACTTTCATAAAGGGAGTAGGTACTTCAAATTTGAGAACTTGTGGCTCAAGTCTGAGAGTTTTATGGGTAGGGTGAAACAATGGTGGGATTCTTACCACTTCCAAGGCACTCTGAGCTTTATTGTGGCTAGCAAGCTCAAGGCTTTGAAAGTTGATTTAAGGAGATGGAACAATGAGGTATTTGGCGATTTAGGAGTAAGAAAAAGATCATTTGGGAAGAGTTTTGTGTTTTTCATATTGTTGAAGAAGAGAGGGCTTTTGGCAAGGAGGAGAGAATGAAGAAGGCATAAGTATTGCTACATTATGAAGGTCCTTTGTGATTTCCATGCTAGAGATAAGTTTGAAAGGAGCCTTATTGCTACATTCATCGCCTCCATTTTGAAGATTCCATGGGCTGTTGATCCATAGGACTTTTGTTCGGTTAGTCTTGTTGTCCTGATATGACTTGTATTCTCAAGTCAATAAATGTGTGGGGCCCATATGTCCTTGCTTTTCTAAATTGGTGTTGGAGACCAATTTTCAGCCAACAAGAGTCATGTTGGTTTTGATATTCCTTTATGAATTGGAGTCTTCTTGTGTTCCTTCTCCAACTCGTATTTGGAGTTGTGTTTCAGCCTTATTTGCTCTACCAACATCAACATCTGTTAAAGGTAGCTCGCGTCAACATGAACAGGAACAATTGAGAGAAGAGAGTGCCACTTCAATGTGAGGGAGAATTGGTGCGATCTCACCTTGTTGTTTCTCACGTTTGTAACGTCAATTGGCGTAGAGAATTTAGAGAAGTATTCTATCTTTTGTCATGAATTTTCTTTTGTGTGAGAGTGAGATTTGGGCGTCCTGGGGGTTTGGGCTTTGAGTGATTTTCAACTTAATACTCTTTGTATTCCATCTTTTGATAGTGAATTTCTTCCGGGTTGTCTTTGCCAATGGATGTAGGCTTGTTAAGTCAAACCACTTAAATGTTGGTGTCTTGTGTGATTGATTGATTTTTTTTTTTTTTGTTGCTCTTTTCTGCGTCTTTGAGATCCTGAATTTATTTTGTCACAACACTTGTGAGTTGCATCTATAAAGTTATTGGTAAGATTCTAGCTAACATGCTAAAGATGGTGTAAGAGAAGATTGTTTTTAAGTAGCAGACTGCTTTCATCCGAGATAGGCAAATCATATATTTGGTTCTTATAGCCAATGAATGCCTTGATAGTGTAATAAAATTTGAGGAGCTGGGTGTTTTGTGCAAACTGGACTTAGAAAAAGCTTATGATCATGTGAATTGGGATTTTCTGCTGTACATGTTGAGGAGATGTGGTTTTAGGGGGAAGTGGTGCTCTTGGATATCTCATTGTATCTCCTCGGTGCGTTTCTCTATTTTGGTGAATGGCACTCCTAATGGCTTTTTTAGTAGCTTGTGGGGCTTGAGACATGGAGACCCTCTGTCTCCTATGGTATTTGTCATTGTGATGGAGGCTTTGGGTAGGATAATTTCAGCTACAATGAATGAGGGCTTATTATTTGGTTTCTCCATGGGGCAGAGAATGGTGGTGGGATTGCTATTCCTCACCTGCTGTTTGCGGATTTTCTGTAAAGCTGACTCAAATTATCTACGTCATTTGCGATGCTTGTTCATATGTCTTGAAGTTGTCTCGAGGTTGAAGGTCAATTCCGCTAAGTCAGAATTGGTTCCTGTGGTAATGTTGATGATGTGGATGGGTTGGCTTGTTGGAAAAGGATGTCATGTCCCTCTTTCTTCTCCCTGTGGGTGTTGTAAACTGTATTGAGTTGAAAGTCAATTTGGCTAAGTCAAAATTGGTTCCGGTGGGTAATGTTGATGATGTGGATGGGTTGGCTTGTTGGAAAAGGATGTCATGTCCCTCTTTCTTCTTCTTGTGGGTGTTGCAAACTGTATTGAGAAGCTTTAGCATGAATTCTTATGGGATGAGCTAGGCGATGAGTTTAAACATCACTTGGTAAGCTGATCCAAAGTTTGTTTTTCGATCTTTGAGGGAAAGTTGGGGTTTAGAACTTCTCTTTTTTTTTTTTTTTTTGGATAGGCAATATTAAAGAAGTTTTATCAAAAGTGTAGGCGCGCCCCAAGCATACAGAAAGTATACAAAAGGACACAACACCACCTAAAGTATACAAAAGAAGAAGAAGAAGAGAATGCACCCTTGAAAACCCAACAACACCAAAAACACAGAATTAACCAATCCAGCCCTAAAAAAACCCAACAAGCCAACAAGGACCTAAAGCCCACATACGCAAAACCCACAAGACCACTCAACACTACCGCACATGAGCCTTGCCTTTTCTTCGCCGAGCGGACGCTTTTGCATTTCCATAGTTAACGGAGCTCTCTAAATTTAATAGCTCCCTCTTGCCTTTAGTTTTAGGCCATGCCACCTTTACTTCTTGAAGAGAATCATATTTAACAGCATCCAGAAGCGCCAAAGTCGGTTTGACGTAGCGGAAGACTAAGGTAACTAATCAAAGAGCAGCGTCTTTGATTTTGCAAGGAGAAGTGTCTTCGTCTTCTACCCAAAAAGATAAAAATAAGCCCGCATGCTAAAAGAAATATAAAACTTCGCAGAGTATTTGAGAGAAAATTCTCTGATCTGATAATAATTCGATTATTTAAGTTTTACAAAATAAGCAAGCCTATTTATAGAAAAGAAATACTTGCAGAGAAAGTAAACCTACTTCTAATAGAGAAAGTAAATCTAATCCTAATAGAGAAAGTAAATCTAATCCTAGGATGAAAGTAAACAAAATCATAGTAGCAATAGTAAACCTAATCCTATAAGGAAAGGAAAATAAAGTCCTAATAAAATTAAATAAAAACCCTAATATAAAATTGACAATCAGCGGGAATCATGACAATCTTTCCTTTTGTACTTCCAATGTCTGAGAACAGATAAAATTCTGATCAAGCGGCGCTCCTCCAATATTATTATTGATATTTTCTTTATTTTCGTTTTACCGAAAATAAAGGTAAATATTGTCTTACATCACGGTTCCTCCTCTTCATTATAATCCAACACCCAATCGAGAGGGCCGAGGAAAAACCATCCAAAGGGTAAGGGGAATCTCCATTCACCCCATCCCAAATCTTGCCACCTTGATCCCACACCACGATCTCCCCTGACGGACCGAAACCTAATGGCCACTTTTAGGATTGGGTCAATCCATTCAACCTGAAGTCCTCACCCTTACCAACAACTAAGGTGCTAGAGGTGCAACCACCCAAAGGAGGGGAATCCTCTTTTACCCAATCATCCTTAATGATTGTAGTTGACGACAAAGTGATCGGCAACTTAAGCAAGGGAGGAGGGCTACCTTTCATTGACGGCCTTAGATTAAGAAACCCCCTCCGTAGGAAACCCTTCACTTGAGTAGAAAACTGAGGAACTGACTTTCCTATAGTTGCAGTCCGAGAGTAGTGAATTTCTTAGCACCCTCTACACACTGAACCCGAAAAAGATGAAGATGAAGGTGTTGATCCCACTTGTTTTGATGAAGGCACCTGGCCGTGTCCAACCTTTGACAAAATCTGAGCGACAGGCGTGGATTGAAACTGCACCAATAGAGCATTGAGAGACTCAACTGCCTCAAGAAGAAAGGGAGCTTTCACTGGAGCTCCTCTGGCCTTCTTAGCTCTTTGGTAGTATTTCAAGGTCTGTTTGAATATTGACCAGACTAAAGGAGACCCACTCTCAGACAACTCTGGAAGCAACCAAAGTCTTTCTCCTAGAGCTGCAGCCCTTGATGCAGTGACAGGGTTTGCCTACAGAAATAAATTCGGCCCAGAGGTAGCCATGGAAGAAGATGGGTCTAAGAAACTAGGACCAGCGTTACGCACCTGAGCTGACCCAATACCCAACAGAAACTCTAGTGCCAACCTGCCCTGCCCACCCGAGACATATCCTTGGACCCGAGAAGCGACTTCAAAATGGGGTTGGGATCGTGATCCGAGACCAGGTCCGAGCTGGGATCCAAACTGTGATATGAGCCATAATTCGAACATGGATCTGAACTTGGAACCGAACCGAAACTTGAACCCGCGTGGCCTAAGTTTAGCTTGTTCAGCTTCCCTTTGGGCAACAAGTCCAACCCCACGAATAGGCCTTCTATCAACGCAACTAAGGCCTGATCCAACCCAGTGCAAAGATGCCCTAGATGCTTCACTTGGCCCTTCATCTTCTTCATCCTCAATGCAGAGTCAGCTGCCACTAGAGAAGGTGCCACCAAAGAAGGTGCTGCTGCCAGAGAAGGGATCGTCTTCATCGGCGAGATTTGCTGAGCCTCTAGATCATAATAGCCCACCGCTAAACGCGCGGCTCTTCTTCGCCGCACCTTGGTTCAAAATAGGTTGACATTGGGAAGACATCAAGAAAACGCGAGGACAGAATCTTCAACCCACAAGACGCCGATAGCACTTCCACAAAGGATCATCTGGAAAAAAAAATCCCAGAAGGAACTTCCACCTCGGCCTCAATTTGCTTCCCCGACAAGGAAAGAAACTCAGCGTGCAAAGACCCAAAATTTCCTTAGTGAAGCGCCAACAACTGTAGCATCTTACCTGCAAATTGACGCTAGCCCTACCCCTTAAGGAGACAAATAATCCCTTTTCGTCCACCCTCTGCGTAGATGGCCACCTCCATGAATCTACTTGCCTTGTTACCACCCCCACGAACCATCAATGCCTTCGCATCCTCACGGTAATACTTGATAGTATCATCCTTCACCGGAGACTGGATTGCCTCTTCTAGCTTGAGGGGGGGTGTTAGAGTATGCTTTTCTAAGTGTTTTTCGTTTGCTTGTTTCTTCCAAGTTGGATTTGTATGATATATATGCTTTACCTTGAGGGGCAGTGTTAGAAAAGTTAATGGAAGGTTGGCAAGTTGGAAGCTCTACTTGTCCAAGGGGCCTTGTCTTACCCTCATCAAGAGTACGCTTTCTAGTATTTGTCTATATATGTTATCTCTCTTCCATTTACCAACCGGCATAGCCCACCTAGGCGGTGTTGCCAACAAAGAAGGCTCACTAAGACATGTAGGGATTAGAGAGGAAAACATAAAAAAATAGGGAGAAAAACTACTACTACAAACAAGGAGACCAAAGATCGAAACCCTAAGACTCTGAGACCATGTTGTAGTTTGCATGAATTGTTTTGATAGAAAAGGTGGAGGCATGTTACTGTGTTATTCAACTTGTTCTGTATCCTACTACACACATCTTATCATATAGGTTTAGAAAAATATAATAATGACCAAAATATCCCTCTAACCCTAATGATTGTCAAACCCTAATAACACTTCCAACAATAATCGTCCCAAAAGTTCAAAAACTCTTGATTTAATGAATCCAATTCTAAAAAATTTGCAATTTCACTTCGACTATTAGGGTTTGGGGAGAAATTAGATAGTAAAGTGGTGAAATGACCTTTATAACCTTGTAAAAATTTTAAAATTACAAAATTACACCCGAATTAACTAATTAAAAATTATTTTTTTTGAGAAAAAAAGAAACAGAGAAGAGAAGATTTATTCCTCCGAGCGGGACAGAGTGCGACCTGCTCCTTCAGTTTTCTAGTATCAAGATTTGGCTTTGGGTTTAAATATTGAATTAGTGGTTAGCCTATGCTTGAATGAGGGCATTCTGTGAGACCCATGCCCAACTTGGCCATCGGTTACAAAGACAGGTGATTTAATATTACCTTAGCAACAATTGGTTGATGCAATACAATAGGATCCTCATCTATAACTAGTGCCCAACATTTAATATTACTTTCCTTTTTGTTTGTCTGCCACTATAGACCACTTCCTCAGGAACTTGTGGACTCGCTTCATGTGTAGTTTCAATCACTTTCATTTTTCCTTCTTCACTCAAAATTCTTGTAAAATCTCACTTTTTTGGGAAATTTGAGCTAGAGTCATGGTGACCCACTAACCCATGGCCAAACTTGGTTGTGGTTCACAATGACCCGTGGGTCACAAGACCCAACCCATGTTGTGCAATTATTTTTTATGTTTTTAAATCAAAGGTATTTTGAAAATTTTCCATGGTGTAGGGAAACTTCTAAGGGTGTGGTGTGTGGGACCGGGGTTTACTCTGTAGGGATGGGTCCGAAGGGCCTTGCCTTGGAGAGGTTCCCCGACATAATAATAATAATAAAAAAAATTTTCCGTGGCCTCTTTTATGGTTTAACAGAAAGTCTTAATAGAGGGGTGACATTGCTAAATTTTTAAAGTTGGAAAATTAAGAGTTTTTAACTTTGGGTTGGGGGAGGGGTGATTGCAAAAATGATGAAAGTTCAGGGGAGTTAAGTAAAGTTTCCGCATATATATATAAAAAATTGAACTAGTTGTACCAACTTTATTGTTGGCTGGTACTGTTCTGACAAGTATGGGAACAGGACCTTAACACCAAATGTCTAAGGTACATGCATAACTAGTACACCAAATATCATCCCTACCGCCTCTCTCCTGATATCACTCTTGATGGAGCAAGCTTCTTATGGGAAATTAGGGCTATTTTTTTTTTTTTGGGGTCTACTTTATGAAGTGGATATGACATTCAACCTTATATGTTAATACTCTGTGTTCACCCATTATAAACCTATGAAACCTATATTATGTATTACATCATGGATTGCATAGGGCCTATGCACTTAAGATGCACCTAAACCTAATGGTACGTCATGATCACATTATAGGTTTATCAATTCCGTTTGGCACCCATTTTTTTTTTAATTTTTTAATTTTTTTATATTTTATATTTTATATTTTTAATTTTTGCAAACCAAAATGCAATCAGTAGTGTTTAGTTGAGTTGATTTGCTTTTTGGTTTTTGAGGTCAGGGCTTGCTCATTAATATCCTACGATTGTCTTTTAAGTTGGTGCTTGTGGTCAATTTAGTTTGTAAAGTGCTTTTTGATAGCTAATATAGAAATTTAGAAACCCATATTTTCCACATTTAGATAGTAAATAACAAAGGCACCAAAAAAGAGAGGAAAAAAAAAAACTAGTTGTGCTATTTATTAAATGTGGTTTCAGCCAATTGAGTTTAATTTAAACCATTTCCGAGTCTTACAATTGTGCTTATGTAGGGCAAGCCTTGAAATCAGATACTAGGATTTCATAGCATCAATTTCAACCTGCGAGTGTTCACTATGTCCTATAGAGTAAAAGTGGACTTGAGGATAATGGGGTTTAATAAAAGTTAGTGTGGCTAAGAATGTAAGTGGTTAATGAGTTACATCTATGAGAATGGAGTGGTGTTACCTATGTGAACATTTTGGAGAGTCCATTGACCATTTATTCCGGCATTGTGAGGTTGCAACTGAGATATGAAACATGTTTCTTCAACTCTTTGCTGTTGATTGTATTATGCTACAAAGGGTGAGTGATTGCTTGGGTAGTTGGATAGGATAGTTAGGTAATTGGATCGCGTTGCACATATGGAGGATGATTCCATTGTATGTAATGTGGTGTCTTTGGCGAGAATAGAATGCACAAAGCTTTGAGGATTGTGAGAGTGACTTGTTAAAGTTTGAAAAAATTGGCATTACATACTATGTTTTCATGGAGCGTGATTTGGTCTAATTCACATGTGTATACGTTTTCTGATTTCTTATAGTTATGTGCTTCCTTTTCTACCTAGTAGGGTTTCTTTTGTATACTTTCTGTGTACATGGGTTGTGCCCCTCGCACTTGTTTTTAATACACATTATTTATCCAAAAAAAAAAAAAAAAATCTTGTAGTTGACAGTGACGGAAATTTGGGCTGTTCATTCTAGAACATTGTAGAACAATATGGTAGAATTTCTGGCCAAGGGTATTAATGTTTTTGGATGGAATATGGCTTAAAGATGGGCAGATTCTGGGTCACTGGCTGAATCTGGATGAAATATGATGATTCCTTAACTTTTCAAAAATAGGTGCACACCACCCACCCACACTTACATATACACACACAACATATGAGCCAAGCATATATGTCTTTCATTAATATGTAATATATAGAAACAGATAGGCTAGATGGACATATTATCTCAATGATTCCAAAGCAATGAAAGCAACACATTGGAAACACATTTGTGAATATATGATGAAAGAAGCTAGTATTTTTTTGTGTAGTATCAACCAGAAGGATACACCTATGAGGGACCATCCTCTTAAGGCGTAGCGATAGCATCTTCAGTTGGCTGACACCTTTGGTTGGCATATGTTATGAGAGCTGGATCCAACTTTTTCTTGTGGTGGGATAGTGCTTTTCGCTATAGATAGGTTATAAATTGGAAGAAAAACTATAGGAATTGATTCGGTTTGTTGCTCACTAAACGACAAAAGAAAAAAGCTCTGTTCTCTCTCCTCTGTTTCTTTTCAAAATTCAAATTTTTTCAAAAAACCTTTGGAGATCGAAGCGTCCGGCGTCGATGTGAGATCGCTTCTTCCCCCTTGTCCTCCTACACAACTGCCTATTTCTCCCTCCGGCGAGGATATAGTTACGTTCATTCTACTCTTGGTTAAGGATAGGGCTTTTTCATCTGGTGGTGGCGCGTTTGGACGCGTCCCGCTAGAAGTCTGTGTTCTGGGTTGGGGGAGGCGATTTGTACAGTGTTAGATGGAGTGCAGGTTCTCTGTGGAGGGCACTTTGTAGCGTACGATGCAGCGTCAATTTTCAATGGAAGCAAAGTCCTTTCTGGCAAAGAAGGGCACTGAGGTTCTTCGATTGGAGGAAAAGAGGAAAGGATTCGGTGGGTTCATTGTGCTGGGGACTAAGTGCTCAGGTTGGTTAGCTGATGTGGTGGAGGCGGCGATTGAGGCCCAAAGGAAAGACGGTTTCGCTAGATTGTTTCGGGATGAAGCACGGGTCCTGAAGGTGCGTACAGGAAGTAACAAGGTAGGATGCTTCCTTGAGGCGGCTGTTTTCGTCGAGGGTGACCGGAAAGGTGTTATTAGGCTCCCTGAGGGTCGCCGAGGGTGGGGCTGGCAACGGTTCGTGGATGAGTTACGAAGTCTGCTTGCGCAACTCATTGCGAAGGAGTTGCCGAAGGATTCTGTCATTAACACCTGAGTGGGTGGTAGTGCACTGTCCTTCGCGAACGTTCTCGTTGCGCCTCTAGGTGAAGGGAGTTAAGGAAAAGGATGGGCTGGGTTTTTTCATGGTTGGGTCTGAAGCCCAAGATTCATTTTGGGTGTAAGTTGAGGGGGAGGCGCAAGCCCAGGCCTTTGGTTAAGGGTCCATGGGTTAAGGCTGGTTTGAGTCGGGGGATGCCTCAAAAGGAGTCCGTATCGGCGTCGCCAGAGACAAATAGGACATCGCCGGCCGATTCTTCTTCAAATCTGGCTGCGCTAGAGGTCGCTCAGAGTTTGCCGGCGATGATCGATGCAGGCTTTGTCTTGATGGGTTCCCTGAATTTGCTGGAGTTCGCCCTGATAGCTCCGGTGGGGGTTGAAGAGAATCCTGCCCTTATAGGTTCCACTTAGATCGTGCCAGAGACGCTACTGAATTCGTCAGAGTTTGTCCAGATAGTCCCAGTGGGGGTGGAAGAGATTCCTGATCTGATCAAAGAGATGCCGGACACTCAGGTATTGTTGGAACTGGGCCAGATCTCGCTGGAAAATACCCAGATTGTGACGGTGGGGGTTTTAGTCAATCTTCAGTTGCCGGAGCTCGCCCAAACAGTTCCGGTGGGGACGTCGTCCTCACCGGAGGCTTTTGGTCTTGTCGCCTCCAGCGAAGGGTTTGTGCCTGATCCTATTTGGGCCGTTCCCAAGGCTTAGCTTTCGGTTCATGGTCTGACTGAAGCTCAGGCTTGGTTTCTTGGGTGGTTGAGGAATGGTACTTGGAGCCATGAGTTGCTTGCCATTATTGATTGTTTTGAGGCGGGAACACGGAGGAAGAATGAGGTTGCACCTCCTCCGGTATGTTCTATGGAGCTCCCGAAGTTGAAGGTGAAGCTTGAGGCAGGGATACGGGATGAAAATAAGGAGAATGTGGTTCGAAGTTGGGCTTTTTCTATTGCGGCAAGCCTGGGGGTCTGCTGAGGCTGGGCGAGGGAAATATTTGGGGTTAGGGTTCTGAGGTGTTCGGGTAGATTTTGTGGGGTTTGTAGGGGTTTTGTTGGGTTTGCAGGGGTTGTATGGTTTGATTTTGTGGGTTATTTGTAGGGTGTTGCTATGGGTTGTTGCTTTTGGTCTTGTGGGTGCTCTTAGTGAGCTTGGGTCTTTTTTGGTTGCATTTAGGCGCTCTTAGTTATACTTTTTGTATAATTGGGTGGTGCCCCCTTTAAATTTGCGCTTTTTGATATAAATTCTATTGACTTATCAAAAAAAAATTGGAAGAAAGTAGTATAAAGAAATTTAAAAAACAAAATGAGTATGACAAGTTATTATGGTATTTTCTGATTTTATAAATTCTTGTAACATATCTGTTAGTAATATCGAAGTTTAGGCAATATGAAAAAGCAATATTAGAGTTCACCTACAGTTACGTGAAAGATTGCATAAGAGAAGTAACTACCTGCCAGATTTCAGATCATTTTTTCATTTTTCCTTTCCTTGATTTCCTTGTGCTTTTTGTTGCTTTCGGCCACTCATTTAAGTATTTTTTTTTCTTTTCCCTTTTCTCTTTCCTCCTTTTTATATTGTTTTCTTTGATGTTACCTTTTTTTTTTTTTTGGTGGCAATTTTTTTTTTTTTTTGCATTTAAACTAAGTGCCCATAAGGAGTATAGCTACCACGGCCCCCAATAAAGTAAAATAAAGTATTTAATCTCCACTAGAGACTTGATACCTAGAGTTGGGGAACAAGACCACATTACTCCTCAGTTTGGGCTTCTTGATGAGAGTTCTGCAAATGTTGTTGATCAATATGGTGGTAAGAGAGAATGTGTATATGGTTTGAGGATCACAACAATTGTGAAGATCTTGGGAGTTTTTTTTAACTTTTTGCTGGTGCTGTTTATAGGGTTTTTGTTGGTTCTGTTTTAGGGTGTCTATCTAGGTGTTTTTTGTTGGGTTGTCGGTTGGGTTCCCTTTGTATACTCCGAGGCGCTTTGCGCTTTTCTTGTTTACTTAGAGGTGCTTTGTGCTTTTTGATATATGCAACATTACTTATCAAAAAAAAAACAATTGTGAAGATGTTTGTGCAATTACAATCTGGTGAATGCTAATGTCATTTCATTGTTAGACAAAGAAATTTGTTACAGTACTTGATCGCTGATTTGGTGAAGATGCTGATGATGGAAGGCCCTTTTGTAGCTTTCATTATTCTTCTCATATTTGCGATTCCTATTGGAATTGACCTAGTCTTACTCTTGCATGGCTTTTTTCTACTGACAGATTTTTGTTTGTTTGTTTTTGTTTTTGATAAGTACTTACCAAAAAGATTCTCCATCTCTTCTGCCTTTAACTTTTCCCTTCCAATGTTAGTCATTGCTTCTGCTTGGATTTTTAAGGTTGTTATTAATCAATCAGTTCATTGTGCTTGCAGGATTGTACCTCCACACTGTTTCTGAGACAAAGCTTGTAGTTGATACTTCAAGAGGGGGAACCCTTCATATCGCTGTAATCATCAATTTTTCTTTTGGGTCAAAAATGTTCATCAGCTCATCTCTTCTAATCATAATCTGCAAATTCTAATATGAGACATGTGTAGTGTTTGGCAAACCCCTTTAGTGGGAATTTTTTGTTTAAATAGTAGTAGGAAGTGATTGATGTGATATAAAAGTGTAAGATTTTGACTTCTGTGAGAGAAAAATGAAATAAAGTAGTTTGAAAAGATGTTTGATTTTTTTCGGAAAAAGTGAAAATAAGGGAAGGGGAAAGGGGGAGGGGGTTGCTAAACACACCCATGGTATTTAAGGGTAGTATTTTAGTCTTTGCAGGTTCTAGTGGTTGTTATTTTTGTGAATCTCATTTTTAAATGTTCTATTGCTCAAAGATTTGCTCCCTGCAAAGCTTTGAAACTTTTTCAACTGTGGTAATTTCTCCAAGCATGAAATGTCAGGCGTTGTGATTTATTGCAGCAAAGCTTTGTCTTATGATAGTTTTTCAAGTGTGATATACCAGCAATATTTTTGTCTTTTTAAATTTGAACAGTTATTATTCATGCTTTATTTATTTGTGCTCAATCTTCTGTCTCAAATTGCAGTTTGATGTCACCTTTCCAACTGTTCCATGTTCATTACTCAGTATTGATGCCATGGATATAAGTGGAGAGCAACACCTTGATATCGTATGTATTTCAAGCAAAGAATTCTCATTGATTAATTTTCAGTGTTATAATACTAATCATATTGTAATGGAGCCATGCCAAGTATTTGAAACTCTGAATACTTGCATCTTTGCATTCTTATTGCATCTGACACATTTTCCTGCATTTCATGTTTGCGTACTCTTGCTGGCTTATGATGTATGACACATTGTTTTACTCGCAGAGACATGATATAGTCAAGAAAAGGATTGATGCTCATGATAATGTAATAGAAACTAGGCAGGATGGGATTGGCGCGCCAAAGGTTAGTTGTACAATTTTGCGGCATCTTCTTCAGTGCATTTTTTTACATGTCTTGAATCAGATTAATACCTATTTTCATCAACACCATTTTTTTTTCCTTGTTTGTTTTGAAATGATTGGTAAATACGCAATTCATCACCCACATGAGATGGATCCCATAATCTCACTTTCCTCCCCTTTCTAATGGGGGAAGGAGATGTCTTGGTCCAAAAACCTTTTGCCTGGTTCTATTAACATATTGGTCTCTAAACAAAACAATTTTGGTAGTGATCATATTATGCATACCTTTGCTAGACCAAAGGTTCGTCCTTCCTAATCCTCTTGTACTAAAATCCTCCCTTTTTAAAAGGCAGAAGGTGAAATTCTTTTCCCTTTCAGCAGGGACTAGGAGATTGGATCTAGCCATAAGACGAGTGCTTGGCTGATAAATAACTCACTTGGTCTTTGACCCCCTTAGTCATTACAAATGCCCTGATCATTGCAATGAGATTCATTTATTTATCTATCTCGACTTGAAATGAGAGCATGTTTGATTTGAAAAAGGATCTTAGAGTGTCTAGATCAATTCAATCAGGCACTCACCATCTATTCTCATTGTTCAGCTCTTTGACAACTTGAAAAACCATTGTTCAACTCTTTGACAATAAGAAAAAACCAAAGCCTTTACCCTTCCATCCATTTGATAGATATTGGGGGAGGGCAGGGTAGAGGCCTTTGGTATCCCCTCTGGTCTAGAATTGGACCTCACAATCACTAGTCAATATGCTTTTATCTCATGCCTTTCTTTGTTTATGATTCGATGTTATGGTGTCCTAGCCATAGAGGAACCACACTAATCCATCCTGAACTTGGTAGTTAAACTCTATTGTAGTGATGATACTGTAGGGTAGGTCCTAAAGTAACCCATGCCATACTCCTAGGAAAAGCTCGATCGACCTTCAACAAAAGGGTACTTGTACTTGAAATTGACACATGTAGGTAGGTAGAGAATACTTTGTGGTGGAACAATTATCTGTCATTCCCACCTTGAATACATCATTCTTTTTGGTTTCCAAAGGTTTTTTGTTAGGCTGCTTTGGACTTTGCACTAATCCTTTGAATCTAGTACCAATGGGTATCATCCCCCCTAGAACAACTATCACTCTCCCACAATAATACGATGTTTTCATACAAATTGTAAGATGTGTTGTTTTATTAAATCTAAATTGAAGAAAATTTGTTAAAGCGATGTGGATTTGGGGAGAAATGGAGGGATTTGTTAGTTTTTGGCATGATGCTTGGTGTAGGGATAGTTTGTTGAAGATATCATATTTGGATTTGTTTAGTATTGCTCAGAGAAAGGATGCATGGGTGGTGAATAACATGCAGTTTCGAGAAGGGATTATTCAGTGGAATGTAATTTTTACTTGACCAATTCAGAATTGGGAGGTGGAGGTGGTAGTATCTTTCTTTGAGAGGTATTCTGTCCAATTAAGACAAGGAGAGGATGATAGGGGCCTGATGAATTGCCCATTCGCAAACGGATTAGGGCTGTTCTTAAAAGACTAAAGGTTTCTAAGGTTAGGCCTTCTTTGGTGCCCACTTCTACTGGGCGAGCTCGTGGGTTCTGCAGGGTGAAGTTGGGCCTGAAGGGTAATGGGCTTGGGTGGTCTTTTAAGCCCAAGAAGGCTGCAGTGTCTGGTCCAACCAAGCTAGTGTTTGAGGTCTGTTTGCCTTCGTCTTCGCAGCGGCCACATGTTGAGGAGTTGAAGCTGGCGTCTGAGGTTCGTTTGGGAGCGTTGGGTGCTGGAGCGGGAAGTGGCGAGTCTCCTCTGAGACATTTGGGTGAGTCTCCTCTGCTGTCTACATTGCTGGCGTGCGAGGATTGCGTGGGCGCGTCGGACGGCAATGGGCCTTTGTTGGGGGATATGTCGATACGTCCAGCAAGTTCTCTTGAGCTTCCTGTGGTGGACTTTCCTCTGGGTACGGATAGGGATGAGTCGGTTTTTGGGTGTCCGGCCGAGGATGGGTTGTTGTTGGGGCCGGCATTGTTGAAGGATTCTGAGCAGACTCCGGTGAGTTCTCAGTTTACTTCAGTGGCGGCCCTTCCTTTGGAGGAAGCTCAAGCTGAGGTTGTTCGGAACTCTGCTCCGGTGATGGGTTTGCTTAGGCAGGGATTCTTAGGTCTGAGATCCCCTTCGCCGGCCCCTTCTTCTTTGGGCTGCAAGGCTGCTCTGGTGAATGGCTCTGTTTCTTCCCCGACTCCAGAGGTGTCTCAGGTTTGCTCTTCTCCCTCGGTGGCACCCATGTCCATGTCACAATTGGCGTATTCCCGGAAGGTGAAGGAGAAGGTCACCAAGCAGCTGCATAAGAATAAAGAGTTGCTGGTTGAGGCTGTGGTTGATATCGAGGTGGGGGCGAAGGGCTATTCCAAAGCAGCGCTTGATGTTATGAAGTTTGCTCTTCTTGTGGGGATGACTTGGGGTGATGAAGACAATAAGCTTCTAGACATGGTGTTTGCCTTGGATAAGCAGAAGCCCTCTTTTGAAGTTTCTACTTCCAAGGTTAAGGGCATGAGGGAGCTCCGTGTCTCTGGTGAAGTGTTAGCGTCGGCGGGGTTTCTTAAAGTCTAATAACGATTTCTCTTTTCCCCCTGAAGTGCAGTAGGGGTTTTGGGTTGGTAGGGTTGGTTGTTGGGTCTTAGACAATAAGCTTCTAGACATGGTGTTTGCCTTGGATCATGTACTTTGGGGGTTTTGTCTTCTCGGGTTCTAGGGTCTGTTTTGTGGGTCTTTGGTTGGGTCCCTATGTATACGTGTTGTATATTTAGAGGTGCTTTGTGCTGTTAGGGCTTGAGGATGGCGCCCTATTACTGTGTAATTCATTGTGCCCTTTGGGTTTTTGGATTTATACAACATTACTTATATAAAAAAAAAAGAATAGTATGGAGTCCTTCCAAATGGAGCAAGTTATGGATTTTGTTCTTCTTTTTCTCATTATAGTATCTCTTGTATACAACATGAATAATAGGATTGCGCCCCTCTTGTGTTTATTTAATGAAATGTGTTATATATATGAAAAAACTGGATAATGATAAAACAAATTCAATAAAAAAGTAACAACAGAGGTTTATTGAAATGTAATTTGGTTGGATTAATGATCTTCTTTTGCCATTCAGCTCCATATAGAGCCATTTTCTAGCTTAAATCTTTGGCAATCAATCTTTTTTTCTCACCCAAAGTTATCCTTTTTTTTCCCTTCCTGTTTTTGACCTTTGACTTTAATAATCAAAACTCTTTCGTAATGTTGTATTCCTTAGATCTTTATTTTTCATAGCTAAGTTATCTTAAAACATTTTTCTCATCTATAACCTCAGCGGGTAAAATCTCAACCTTCTTGTCAATGCATTTATTCAAATAATAGTAATAATAATAATAAAAACTATGGAAGATGAACCATTGTTGTCTGGATTGAAATTGCTTGTTGCTGTTGATGTTTGTTATTATCAAAATCGAGGCACTTGGGGCAACGAAAGAGGCTTGGGATTAAGATAACATAGTACTTCTAATGAAGCTTCCTAACGAAAATTGCTATGCATGGGAGATGATTCATCTTTGGATATGTGTTACTGGATTGACATATTGGGAAGTTTGAGTCCAGTGTACTTTTGTTGTTGTGAGGCCTCAATGCATTTTGGGGAGAATTTGCTACCTCTAGGTTTTCATGGGTTGGGCTGGGAAGGTAGAAGGTGTGGTCGTAAGTTCTTCTCTGCTTGTGTGAAGTTTGTCATAGGGAATGGTGCTCAATTGCATTTTTAGCAATGATGTGTTGTCTGGAGTAGTTGCTAAAAATTATTGTACTTTGACATGTGTGTCATTACTGAGGCATTTCCATCAGGTCTAAGGTTTGAATTTCCTTGGGTGCAAACAATTTCTTGGGATTAGCTTGCCAGCGAAACCAAAGTATTACCCCTTCCGTGTGAAGGAAGTGCTTTACACGAGTTTGAGGTTTACCCGACAGGGGTGGGTACACGAAGGGGCACTGCCTTGAAGGGGTTCCTTGTCATAAAAAAGAGAAAAAGAAAGTGTCAATTGCTTTGTTTTATTAGAATTCCATTTGCAGTTCAGGAATGGGAACTCAAATAGGTTGCCACTCTATTTGATTTAGAGGTGGAGAGGGTAGGACGAGTTGAGGTTAATCGGGCATGGTAATTTTGACATTAGCTCTTATAATGATGCATTGAATGAATGGTGGTCTCTTCCCAAGGAAAAATATCTGGTATGTAGAGCTTCAGAAAGTTACCTTTTTCTTTTGTCCTTTGTATAGATAGTTGTGTTGGAAATGATCTTGATTGTGGAAATCATTTTAAAGAGGATCAATGTGGCATGGAGAGAGAGAGAGACCCAAGGAAAAATATCTGGTATGTAGAGCTTCAGAAAGTTACCTTTTTCTTTTGTCCTTTGTATAGATAGTGGTGTTGGAAATGATCTTGATTGTGGAAATCTTTTTAAAGAGGATCAATGCGGCATGGAGAGAGAGAGAGAGCTGATAAAAGGTATTGTGCCTATGTCAAAGTAATATGTACTTCAATTTATGTATAAAGGGTTCTAGATTGTAGGGTTTAGAGGGAGAGAGAGAGAGAGAGAGAGAGAGAGAGAGAGAGAGAGCTGATAAAAGGTATTGTGCCTATGTCAGAGTAATATGTACTTCAATTTATGTAGAAAGGGTTCTAGATTGTAGACACCTTTAGGGTGGCTGTATCTCTTGTATATTTCTTTTAAGAGAGAGAGAGAGCTGATAAAAGGTATAGTGCCTATGTCAAAGTAATATGTACTTCAATTTATGTATAAAGGGTTCTAGATTGTAGACACCTTTAGGGTGGCTATATCTCTTGTATATTTCTTTTAATAAATTATTATTCATAAAAAATTGATGTATAAAGGCTGCTAGCATGTGTAAAGAAGAAATTTGATGCTGATGTGATGGGATTGTTGTATGTGAGATAAGAGGATGAATCAAAGCTTGACAAATCTGTAGAACTAGCAACTACATTGGAATTATACAATTTGGTTGAAAAGGAAGCTGAGAAAGTAGTTGGCTAAATTAGAGTGACATTTTTTCATAAATTTGGGTACAAAGTAATTAGCAAACTTGAACTTGTTAGGATAACGAAAGAAAGTAGAGGTGTACTGACTACGTTCATTGATGGTGAGAATAAGAGAGATTAGATTAGTGGATATTTAAAGATGGTGGACTTTCCCTCATAAAAGTAGATGAAGGCCATATAGTGAAATCAAATGACATAAAATTCTCAAAAGGCTAGAAATGAATTTTGAAGGTGCAATGCTACGTAGACAAACTCTTTCTGATATAGTATTGATGAGTGGAGTGTATAAGATCATCTCCAAGGTGTTGGCAAACAGAATGAGGAAAGTTATGGACAAGATCATATCCAAGCCTCAAAATGCATTTGTTAAAGGGAGACAAATCTTGGATTCGGTGCTCATTGCTAATGAGTGTTTGGATAGCAGGATTAAATCTGAGGAGCCAGGTGTCTTATGTAAATTGGATATGGAAAAGGCGTATGATCACGTGGATTGGAACTTCCTTCTCTATCTCTTGAGGAGGTGTGGGTTTGGGGAAAAATGGTGTTCATGGATCCAGCATTGCATCTCTTGATTCGTTATTCTGTTGATCAATGGAGTGCCCTCCGGCTTTTTTGGGTGCTCCCGAGGGGTCCGTCAAGGTGATCCGCTTTCTCCTTTCCTCTTTGTGTTGGTGATGGAGGCTTTCAGTAGGATGCTTGGAGCATTTACCGAGAGGGGGCTGATTTCGGCTTTTCGGTGGGCTTTAATGGGCTAGATCGGGTTAATGTTTCTCATCTTCTCTTTGCGGATGATACTTTGGTGTTTTGCGGGGCCAATGCTAGTCAAATTCGTCATTTAGGGGCTCTCCTTGTATGCTTTGAAGCAGCTGCTGGATTGAAGGTGAACTTATCCAAATCTATTTTGATTCCGGTTGGTTATGTGGGGAATATGGGGCAGCTTGCTGGGCTGTTGGGATGTGGGTATGGTGAAGTGCCTTTGAAGTACCTGGGGTTACCTTTGGGGGCTTCTTTCAAGCTCAAATCTATGTGGGCGGGTTTGGAGGATATGATGGTGCGTAGGTTGGCTCCGTGGAAAAGATTGTATCTTTCTAAAGGTGGTAGGGTAACTTTGATCAAAAGTACCTTATCCAATATGCCCACTTATATGTTATCTCTATTTCCTATCCCGGTTGACGTGGCAAAGCGTCTTGAGAAGATACAGAGAGACTTTCTTTGGGGAGGGATGAATGATGACTTTAAGTATCATCTAGTAGAGTGGGATAAGGTTTGTACTCCCATCGATGAGGGTGGCTTAGGGATAAGAAATATTCGAAGGTTTAATCAAGCTCTCTTGGGGAAGTGGTTGTGGCGGTTTGCTCATGAGGAAGGAGCTTGGTGGAGATCGGTGTTGGTGGCTAAGTATGGGTCGGATTGGGGAGGTTGGCGTTCGGGAGTTATTTCAGGCTCGCATGGGGTGAGCTTGTGGAAATATATTTGCATGGGATGGCAGAATTTTAGGAGATTTTTTAAGTATGATGTCGGTGAGGGCTCTAAAGTTCGTTTTTGGGATGATGTTTGGTGTGGTGAGAGGGCTCTTAAGGAGGAGTATCCCGGTCTTTTCAGCATTGCTAGTCTCAAGGGAGCGACCATAGCGGACAATATGGAGCATGCTAGCAATTCCACTCAGTGGAATATTCAATTCACCCGGCTGTTTCATGATTGGGAGGTGGGGGAGTTGGCCTCTTTTTATAAAAGCTTATATGAGTGTAAGCTTCGAGGTGTGGGGAAAGACAAGTTATGGTGGATGCCTTCCCGCAAGGGTCTTTTTGAGGTTAAATCCTTCTATCGAGCCCTTTCGCCTCAAGGGTCGGTCTCTTTTCCTTGGAAGGGTGTTTGGAAGTCCAAAGCCCCTCCTAGAGTGGCTTTCTTTGTTTGGACGGCGGTTCATAGCAAGATTCTTACTCTTGACAATCTTGGGAGGAGAGGTCTAGTGGTGGTAAACAGATGTTGGTTATGTGAAATGGAAGGGGAATCGGTTGATCATCTTCTCCTTCATTGTGCGGCAGCGAGGAACCTGTGGAATGCTTTCTTTGCTCGGTTTGGGCTTTGTTCCGTCAAAGAGGTTCTTGCGAGTTGGTGGACGTGGGTCGTTCGAGAAGCGCGGTTGTTTGGAAAATGGTTCCTCATTGTATTTTGTGGTGCATTTGGAGGGAGCGAAATAATAGATGTTTCGAGGACTCTTGAGGACTCAAGAGGAGCTCCTCCATTTCTTTCTTGTTACTCTTTTTATTCTTGGACTACAAGCTGGCTCGCCTGTGGTCATTAGCTTTGTAGATTTTTTCCTTTTTCTCTTTCCCTCTAGTCCCTTTTGTATACTCCCAGTGTACTAAGGGTTGCGCCCCTTTGCGCTTTTTGATATAATATTTGACTTATTAAAAAAAAATATTTTAGGATTCTTAAAGGATGCTGTTTTGGCTCATAGCTTAGCTCAAGGTCTTGCTTATGGAATCCAATGGTCCTCGATTTTTGATGTACTCCTAAGAGATAGTTAGCACTAGTGTGTAGGCTTATAAAATTCATCTTGACTGATGCAAAATATGCACATGAAGGTGCTTTGCAACTTGCTGAATCAGTTACTTCTATAGTGGATTATATAAATAAGGAATTGGTGGGGAAACATATGGGTGGGAGTTTTGTAGAAACTGAGCAAATGTCTTTTTTTGTTTTTGTTTTTGAAGGATTAGTTTGGAAGCCTATTATGTTGTTAGGCTTGTCTGTGGTTGACATGCTGCCTACTCAGTTTGCTACAAAATGGAGAAGCATGATAGATTCGCATTGGATTGGCAGTTGTCATCATATTAAGTAGGAAGACAGTTCTAATTTGGTTTATCTTTTTCATATGATATTTGCTGTATTCTATTTCATAACTTGAGCTGTGAAGGATGATAATCTTTTTTGGTGTGACTATTTCACTCAACACTATAGTATTGGGGAAAAAAAGAATCCGTACTGTTCTATGCATATATTTGCTTTCATCTGCTGATTCTTACCTTTATTCTTTCTCTAATACAGATTGAGAAGCCCTTACAGAAACATGGTGGCAGGCTTGAACATAATGAAGCATATTGTGGTTCTTGTTTTGGTGCAGAAACGGTACATTTGATAATCTGGTATCCCTTATGTTGCTGCATTATCTTTTAACTAGCATATAACCCGCGTCATGTGTGGGTATTATTTTTAATTATGATTTAAATTCAAAGAATTTTTCGAGGAAACATCTTGAGAAATTTAAGAAAAAAAATAGAATAATTATATTGGAAAAAAAAAAGTTTAGGAAAGGAAGGTGTAAGATGAAAATAGCCATCAATTAGATTTTTTTTTTTGATAAGTAATGTTGTATATATCAAAAAGCCCAATGCGCCTCTAAGTATACAGGAAAAGCGCGGAACGCCTCGACGCATACATAGGAAACCCAACCGCACACCCAAAAATAACACCTTGACAAAAACCCTAAACCTTAAGCCCTAACAATCAACAACAAATACCCGAGCAAAAAACACCCTGCAGCAAAACAAAACACCCAGCAGCACAACCCCCTAATGTACTTCAGGGGGAAAGGAATAATCGATTTTAGGCCCAACACCCCCCCCGCCTATGCTGAGACTTCACTGGAGACATGGGGCAATCCAAATTCTTAAGCTCCCTCGTCCCCTTAGTCTTCCGCTTCCTAGTAGAGAGTAAATTCAACATCTTATTGTCATCCCCACTACAGAAGCCACACCCAACACCCTGTGCACCTCTTCGGGATATCCCTCCACCCCTTCCCTCGGACTAGCAACTATAGTCTCAGCCAGTAGCTCCTTGTTTTTATTAGTTGCTTGGCAACCTTCTCCTTCACCCTCCGAAAATACCCCAATTGAGACTTGGAGACAGCAGGTGTGGACACAACAGTTTGGCTTAAACTCCTACCCAAAGCAGCTGCCCCCTCCGGAGTAGAAGCAGTCCTCTTCACCCCTGGCAAAGCGGAAAGGGCAGCACTCGTTGGAGCAGGAGTAGCTCTCGGACCAAAAAAACCGCGTCTGATCAGACTCTTCACTGGAGAAGAATTCTGCGCTGACTTAGCCTGAGATGTAGCCTTGGCCAAAGACTCCTCCGACCTTGGTACAACAACAGAAACCACCTACCCAAAAACTGACCCTTCCTGCACCCTGCTACTAGGGCTCACCGCCAAATCATCCTCCCAGGGGAGGGGAAAGTCAGGATACTTTACCTGAGATAGCCTCCTGGCCACCGACACAGAGCTGCTTCCCTGCACAGACAACTCCCCCGGATCCCCAGCATTCAATTAGATTTTTTAAAACGACATTTAGACTTCCGAGTTACAACTTTAGCAATTTAAATATAAACAAAATATTGAACATCAAACAGTACCAAACGCGACTTTGTCAATATAATTGTATGTCACACTAGCATAAACATAGAAGCTGGTGTTGAAGGAAGAAAAAAATCAATAAATAGAATTAGGGGTGGGCATCGGTCGGTGTCGGCCAGAGTCGGAAGGAAAAAAGTTTAACCACACCCAAGTTGGTAAAGTCGGTAAATTCACCGACTTTACCAATCGGAATGTATTTTCGACACCAACCGACACCGACACCGAGTTGTCGGTGTCGGTCGGTATAACTCGGTTTGGGCCACAACCATAAAACAGCAAGAAACCTGCAGCCTAGCTTACTGCAGGAAACAAGAAAACCCCAAAAACAAGTCTTAACAGAATACCAAAACAGAACAAAACCAGAAATTAAAATCAAACTACAACCTTGAGCATTGAAAACAACAAAACCCCCAAAAACAAGTCTTAACAGAAGACCAAATCGGAACAAAACCAGAAATTAAAACCATGATGGCTGGCTATGGGTGCAAAATCAATGGGTGCCGGAGCTGCTACAAGCCTACAATTGCTTCAGTGAAAGAGAGAGAGAGAGAGAGAGAGAGGCAGAGATGAGAGTTGAGAGAGAGAGAGGAAGATGAGAGTTGAGACTGATGGCTGGCTAGGGTTAGGCTGAATGGCAGAGAAATTCGTTTGAGAAATATATATAGGGCACATATTCAAGTCAAAACGACGCCGTTTTGAGAGGCAATTAAAAAAAAAAAAATTAACATTAGTCATGGGACTCGAACTTACAACTTCTAGACAAGGCAAAGAAGCGCCTAACCAACTGAGCTAGGCGAGCGCCTGTGTTTATTTTGTCATATAAATATAATGAATATTAATAAATATTCAAAACGACATCGTTTTGAAGTCGGTAGAAGTCTGTCGGTGTCGGTCGAAAACCGACTTTCCCGAAATCCCTTCTGCCTACCGAATCGACTTTGTTGGAAATGAAAAATCTCTACCGCCTACCGTCCGGCGAGTTGTTGGTGACGGTCGGCCGATGGTCGGCACATGGCCGGTAAGCGGCAGGCGGTGAAAATGCCCACCCCCAAATAGAATGGTAGTTAGAATTTACATATATAACATGAATCTAATGAATGCCTAATATATAGAAACAGCTAAGGCTAAGAAGTTTCTTTGTTGGGCTTTCAACTGATCAGGTTAATTCCCATCGTCAAAATACCGCAGGTCTGTGAACATAATAGACACTCCCCATCAGAAAAAAAAAAAAAAAAACAGAAACTGTTGGCTGCATAACTTAAAAAAAAAAAAAACAAAAGAAAGTCCTAACTTCTAAATGAAGGCAGCCAACATAAAAACCAACACCTACATCTACCTGTTCTCCCTTCCCTCCAACCCCTTCAATCAGTGCAACATAAGGATTAGATACTGACTAAGGCGTAAATACAGCCATAAAACACAATATAAATTGAAACTCAAACAACCACAACTTTCTTTTCGCTGTAGAGAACAACACAGGGTAAAAAGAAAGTGTATAAAGCTTTGCATCTCTAATGAGTTACATTCTGTACTTTTCACATATTGAAACCTTACTTTTCCAGAATTAGCATTTTTTTCCACAAAATTGAATTCCCACGAACACTAAAAACCTATTTAAAAACACAAACAAAAGAACATGAATTTTCGTTGCTGGGTACTGAGTATTTACAAACAAAAACATCCTTATCAAGCTAATCCCCCAAAATCCTGGAGAGAGAGAAACTGACCCAAAGTGAATTTCCTAGCAAAGGCACACATGATCAGAATTTGTTTCCCAGAAAATTGAGCTTCTTTTTTCAGGAAAACAAAAGAAAAGAACACTTTACTTGATCTGAGAGAGGTCTTTGAGGGTTCTGATTGGAGATGTGGAGTTGCAGATGTTGGAGTAAGCCTTTGATAGAGTGGCGTTGACTCTCGGAACAGAAAGTGAGAAGAAAAAGAAAGAGAGAGAGAAAGAGGTGGCTGGGAATAAGAGATTATAAAACCTTAACATACATCTTTATTCTATCCCTTAAAATGTATGGGATATTCTTGAATAGAACCACATAAATCAAACACTATTACTTATCAGAAAATGATTTCTTTTTATTTTTTGATGAATTATCAGCAACCACAACCATTATACCAACCCATCACAACCCACCAATATCAAAGTCCATATACCGTACAACATTCTCCATCTGTATAAGATTCACACATAAGACCTCAATATATATATATATGTATATATTTTAGGTTCCGTTCTCACGAAAGAAGACGCGATGGCACGAAGATGGCATGTGGAATCTAAGAGCTTTGAGATGCTGATTAAGGGGGGAAATTCTGGGTTGAGGATGGTCGAAAGAGGCAGAATAAAACAGGGGTCCATATTTATACAAAGGGATGAGATAGCTTGGATGGTGGGGGCAGTAGAGGAGGTGCTGGAGGTGGACTCGTCGGCGGTTTACTGGGACCCCTCAAGCGCTGGTTTTCCACGAGTACTAGTGCAAAGGAGATCGAACAGGCACGGTAACTTCATCTTCATTGAGGAGTATGAGGGAAGGAACCGTCGAGGAAGTGTTCTGATTCCAGAAGGCAGGTACGGGCAAGGCTGGTCCAGACTTATCTCGAGTGAGGATTGCACAGACTGTGGGAAGGGCCGAGAATTTAGTCAATAAGGGGTCAAAAGTGGTCTGGGAGGAGTTTTGGAGGTCGTGGGCGGCGAAGCTACCGGAGTCTGGTTGAAGGTGGTGCCGCTGACAGCGGGTTCACTACTGGAGTTTCTTGGTGAACGTGGGCAGCTAAACCAGATGGGACCGGCGACCTCTGCGGCGATACGGATGGAGAATCGGAGGTCACGGGCGAGGCAGGGGGACGGACGGAGCTGCTGAAGGCCTGGCCGAGGAGAAGAGGAAGTGGGTAACGGTAACAGCCCGCTCTCGCCAAAAGCACTGCAGAATCCCGTGAAATCCGGCAAGAAAGCGCCATATGGGGATTGCGAGTCAGAGGGGCATGGGCATTCGTCCGTGCGTGAGGGCTTGCAGACTCTTGACTTTGTCTGCATTGGACATTAAAGGCGATTAAGCGGACTCAAAAGGGTGGAAGAAGCGTTACATTTTGTTGGGCGGCAAGAGAATGTGTAAGGAAGGCGGGATTTGGGCCTGTGAGGCCACTCACGGTCAAAACAGCAGACGGGCCTTAAGAGGTGCAATGAAGGAATGGGCTGGTCCAAGCCCAAGAAGAAGACCTTTAGAAGCTTAAAATCCCATCCGGGCCTGTTGGGGCCCAAGCCCGAAGGCCTCCAACATTCTGTCAAGGCCAGGATCAAGAGTTCGTGCTCTATCGGATCCTCTCCGGTCTCTCGCGCAGAGCTTCAGCGGGGGAGTCTTCGGCGATGGGGGCCGCGCGTGCAACCGGAGGTCGTGGGAAGTCGATCGCCGGCGTATTCTCCGGCGAACACCCCTCTGACGCCGGAATCGCGATTCGTGAATCGTGCGAAACCCCGATGAAATCGACGGCGAACTCAACGGCGAGGACGAGATTGGTGGTGAGGCTTCATCGCAGAGGGTGGCTTCAGGCTCAGAGGGCGCCGATGGTCTGGGTCCTGAACACTCGCCGGAGGGGAACTTCAGCTTGTCGGTTTCCTCGACAACACTGCTGTCCACCATCCCAGAGTGCGATGAAGTCCTGGGTCACACAGGTTATCACCGGTGATGAGCTCCAAATGCCTGTCAGGCTCCTCAGAGCAAACTGGGGATGAGGACTCTAATAGTCTCACGCCGGAGAAATCGCCCAAGCAATGGTTGGTCTTCGGAGAAGGAGAGCCCTTGTTCCAAGACCACAAAGTCGTGGGTGAGAGAGGTTTCTGGAATGGTGAGGGGACCTAATGGGACAACGAAGCTTTAATGAAGAAGCTTAACGCTGGTTTGGATTCTGAGGAGTCGCCAGCAATTGTTGGCGATATGTTGGGTGAGAACGAAGAGGTAGGCTTGCTGCTGGGGGATTTGGGGAACCAGGGGATTGAGTTTCCAGGTGTTGAGGGCCCTATATCAGGTCCGAGTATGGCTGGGTCGACTCAGGCTGAAAAGCGGGATCGCGCATTGACAGTTGGTGAGGTGGCTGGTCTTACCTGTGAGGGGCAGCCAGGCTTACTCAAGGAGTTTATGGGGCAGATTGTTGTTGAGAACCTAGGTAGGAGCTCTGGAGGTGAGAGGGGCACCCACGTGATCAATGAATCATAATATCCTAACATGGAATGTGAGGGGTTGAATGAGGCGAAAAGGTTGAAGATCGTGAACCTTCTAAGTACCGGAAAGTAGACATTGTGTGTCTCCAAGAGACCAAGCTGAAAATGGTCTCGATCAGCTCTGCATAGTTTGTGGCGGTGTCCTTATAAAGAGTGGTGCCATGTGGATTCTGGACTTCAGCGGGATCCTTTTGATGTGGGATCGCAGGGTGGTGACGAAGATAGAAGTTTGTCTGGGAAATTATGTAGCCGCTTGCTCCTTTAGAAATGTCGGTGATGGGTTAGTGTGGGCCTTTGCGGGGGTGTATGGTCCTACGTGCAACAGCCTTAGAAGGTTTTTGTGGGAAGAATTGTGGTTGTTGAGCTATTGGGATTTGCCTTGGTGTATTGGGGGGGACTTCAATGCCACCATTTCCACAATGAGAGATCGGGAGGAGCTGGTTACAGGCGGGCAGCGTCGGAATTTGCAGATTTTATTGGGGACCATGGTCTCATGGATCTCCCTTTGGGGGGCGGTATGTCCACTTGGTCCAACTCTTTGTCTTGGTCTAGGTTGGACCGATTCTTAGTCTCTCGGATTGGGAGATGGGCTACGGGTTTGGTTCAGGAAGCTCCTTCGTGTTTGCTCCGATCATGCTCCTATTATCTTGACGTGGGGTGGTTTGCAACAAGGAAACGCTCTTTTAAATTGAAAACATGTGGCTTAAAGAGGAGGGTTTGTTGACAAGGTAAGAGATTGGTGGGGCTCTTTCTCCTTTGAGGGTACCCAGCTTTGTCTTGGCAAAGAAGCTCCAAGCTCTCAAAGGAAAATCAAGGAGTGGAATAGCGAGGTGTTTGGCGATGTGGGGCTAGGATCAAGGCGTGAGGAGGTGAAATCGCTGGACAGCTTTGAGGAAATTAGAGGCCTTTCCGATGAGGAGAAGGAGAGAAGGAGTAGGCTGATTTCTGACTTGGAGGGTTCTCTTTTGCAAGAGGAAGTTTGCTGGAGACAAAAATCTAGAATTCGGTGGCTTAAGGAGGGTGACAAGTGCACCAAGTTCTTTCACCAAGTGGCAAATGCCAACCGTAGAAACAACTCCATTGACTCTTTGTATGTGAATGGCTCGCCTACATCGGACCCCGATGTCATCAATTCTCACATTATCAAATTCTATGAGTCTCTTTTCACGGAACCCGCTAGTTGGAGACCGAGGGTGGACAACCTAGAGTTTGAAGCGTTGAGTGTGGAAGAGGCTTCCAGCTTGGAGGATCCCTTTGAGGAACGGGAGGTGAGGGAGGTCATTCAAGGTTTGGATAGGGATAAGGCTCCGGGCCCGGATGGCTTCTCCTTGGCTTTTTTTCAGGATTGTTGGGAGGTGGTGAAAGGGGACTTTATGGCGGTCTTCGCGGACTTCCATTCTCATGGCAAGTTTGTGAAGAGCTTCAATTCTACGTTCATCTCGCTCATTCCTAAGTTTCATGGGGCCAAGGAGATCAAAGACTTTCGCCCTATTAGTCTGGTGGGTGGTGTCTACAAGATTATAGCTAAGGTGTTGGCCAATCGGATGAGGAGAGTTATGGATAAGATCATCTCCAAGCCTCAAAATGCATTTGTGAAAGGGAGACAGATTCTTGATTCGGTTCTCATTGCGAACGAATGCCTGGATAGTAGGCTTAAATGCAGGGATCCCGGGTCTTGTGTAAATTGGATATGGAGAAGGCATTTGATCATGTCAATTGGAATTTTCTTCTCTACCTTCTAAGGAGATGTGGGTTTGGGGAGAAATGGTGCATGTGGATCAAGCAATGCATTTCTCCGCTTTCGCTTTCTCTATCTTGATCAATGGCACTCGGTGGATATTTTGGTAGCTCTCGTGGGGTTCGCCAAGGTGATCCACTCTCTCCTTCTTATTTGATTTGGTCATGGAGGCTTTTAGCGGATGATCGGTGCTATCATGTCTAGGGTTTGATTTCGCTTCTCGGTGGGTTCGGTGACCAAACCCGGTTGTTGTCTCCCACCTATTATTCGCAGATGATACCTTGGTCTTCGTGGAGCTGATGACAACCAAATCAGGAATATTAGGCGCTCCTAGTTTGCTTTGAAGCGGTTTCAGGCCTAAAGATTAATCTGCCCAAGTCTTGATTCGGTTGGCTCTGGTTGACATAGACCCCTTGTTTGAGCTCTTGGGCTGTGGTACCAGCTCGCTGCCCTTGAGGTACTTGGGGCTGCAACTAGGGCTTCTTTCAAGCTCAAATCGATGTGGCAGCTGGTGGATTTGATGTCTCGTCGCACCTTGGAAAAGGATGTATCTTTCCAAGGGTGGCAGGATTCTTGATTAAAAGCACCTTATCGAACTTGCCTACTTACATGATGTCTCTTTTCCTATCCCGCATCCGTGGCTAAGCAAATTGAGAAGATTCAACGACTTCCTTTGGGGGGTATGAAGGATGAGGCCAAGATGCATTTGGTAGAATGGGATAAGGTGTGTTCTCCTTGGCTGAGGCGGTCTTGGTATCCGGAATATTAGAAGGTTTAACCAAGCCCTTTTGGGTAAATGGCATTGGCGGTTCGCTCATGAGGTGGGTGCTTGGTGGAGATCGGTTTTGGTGGCAAAATATGGGGTGGAATGGGGAGGTTGGCGGACAGGGGCTATCACTGGCTCTCATGGGGTGGGCCTTTGGAAATACATTTCAATGGGTTGGCAGGTTTTTAGGAGCCACTGCAGTTATGTCCCAGGTGAGGGCTCCAGGATTCGTTTTTGGGAAGACCCTTGGTGTGGGGATAGAGCCCTTAAAGACGCTTTTCCTGTGCTACACTCCATTGCCAGCAATAAAGGGGCTTCTATTGCGGATAACATGGAGCTCTCTAGAGGTTCCATCCAGTGGAACATCCATTTTTCCAGGTCGTTCCATGATTGGGAGGTGGAGGGTGTGGCTGCGTTATATAAGTGCTTATATGATTGCAACCTGAGAGGAGGCGGGGTTGACAAGTTGAGGTGGCTGCATTCAAGCAAGGGTTTGTTTGAGGTTAAGTCCTTCTATCGAGCTCTTTCACCCTCAGGGTCATCCATTTTCCCTTGGAAGAGCATTTGGCGTTCTAAGGCTCCGCCTAGAGTGGCCTTTTTGCTTGGACAGCAGCATGGGGAAAGATTCTCCGTGGATAACCTTAGGAGGAGAGGCTTGGTGGTGGTGAGCAGTCTGGCTCTGTGAATCGGATGGGGAATCAGCTTGACCATCTTCTTCTCCACTGGGGCTGCAAGAGCCTTGTGGAATGCCTTCTTCATCCGGTTTGGTCTTTCTTTGGGTCATGCCTAGTTCGGTTAAGGAGCTTTTGGCTAGCTGGTGGTCTAGTGGTCGCTCCAAGGGTGTCGTTTGGAAAATGGTCCCCTCGTATTATGTGGTGTCTTTGGAGTGAGCGAAATCTTCGATGTTTCGAGGATTCCTCGAGGTCTATTGAGGATCTCCTCCATGTTTTCTTGTTTACTCTTTTCTCTGGCCCAGGAGGATGATCTTATTCTGATTTTCTTTCTCTCTTCTCCCTCCCCTAGACCTTTGGTTGCGCCCTTCCGCTTTTTAATAAACTTTTCTGACTTATCAAAAAAAGATTCACACATAAAACCACAATTGCAGAAATTAAACAAATATTAGAGTACAATTCCTAAAACCAAATAGAACCAAAAAAAAAAAAAAAAAAAAACCCACCAAAGATTTTTTTTTTTTTTTGATAAGTAATAATGTATATATATAAAAAAAAGCGCAATGCGCCTCTAAGTACACAAGAAAGTAGTATACATAGGTAGCCCAACAAAAAACAAAAGACAAAACCCAAGAAAACCCAACCTAACAATCCCAACAATTAACCACAGCCAAACGGAAAAACCCAAAAAGAACCCAAAGTCTAAAGCCCACACTCGCCCAACACCATCCCTAAAAATCCAAAGCCCTTAATGCACCTCGGGAGGAAAAGAGAATGCATTTTTGGTACCAATACAAACCCTTCGATGCTGGCACCTTTCCGGAGAAAGTCTCCCTCGGGCCTCATAATTGATGGAGCATTCCAAATTCTTGAGTTCCCTCTTTCCTTTTACCTTTGGGGTATAAGCCTTCCGCTCCTCTTCAATATTCGAAAAAAGCTTCAAAAAACTTTTCTCATCACCTCCTTCACCACCAGACAGTCCCACAACAGAGGTGAATTTCACTGCATCTAGCACCACCTCCGAATAATTCTCCACCCCCTTCTCCGCCGTTTCCACCACAACCTCAGCAAACAACTCCTTATTCTTATGCAATTGCTTAGCAATCTTCTCCTTCACTCTCCGGGCATACCCTATTTGGGCCTTGGAGATGGATGAGTAAATTGGAGCACCACCCTCCGACATGCGAGGAAAAGGTTCGCTGAGTCTCAAACCCAATTCATCTGCTTTCTTCTTCGAATAAAAACAATCTAGAGATTCTTCGCTGGCAACCTTAGAACCTCTACCTGACGATGAAGCCTCCTTCATCACAGGCAGAGAAGGAGAAACATTACTAGGTCCTAAAAATCCCCACCAAAGAATTATAGACCAGATTAACCAAATTAAAGAATAAAAAAGTTTTGACACATTCAATTGGAAACAAATACAAAACATGTATTAAGCAGAACATGGATAAGTATAGTAAAGATTATAATATAAAAAAAGAGTGAAAGTTGAAACCTTTGTTGATGAAGGGGACGTTGGACTGGGTCTTGTGGATTGCAGCAACTGTGTATAACATAACCTTCTTGATTAAACAGAAACCACAGACTGAATAAACTCCATATATTCCTTGTCAGAGTGAGGGCTGATAAGGATTTCCACATAGAATCAAACAAAAACACAGAGAGAAAGACACAGAAGCACCTCCAAGAAGCTGCAATAATCGGAAAGTTTAGACATTTCTTAGCAAAATGAAAAGAATAGAACAAAATCATAAAGAGAGAAATCTTTTCAGAAAGTTCAAATTACAATCAAAACGAAAAGAATCGAACAAAATCGTAAAGAGGAAGCGTTTATGATTTTGTAACGTTTGGTGGAGGAAGAAAACCTATTGAAAGTGAGAGCGTGTTTGCTTTGGACAGGGATTAAATGCATGTTAAAAGAACCTAAACTCATGGCCAGAGTGACGGTGGGAATTTTTAGAGGGTGAGATTTAGAGATGTTGGAAAGACCTAATCATTAATGATGTTCAGCAAAAATGCAGAGTTTAACTAAATGAAAAAACTTACGCATGGTTCAGTTTTAAAAATATCCGGTTCAGTAATCAAAGGCATGGTTTAGCGTTTAAGAAAAATGAGTGCAGATCACATGTCACAACGGTTCAGTAATCAAAGGCACGGTTTAGTGTTTAAGAAAGATGGGTTTCAGCTATTATATATATCTGATAATTTGGAAGCAGAGAACAGTGCCATATAGTAGGTACCAACGTGGACCATCAAACCAGATAATGCTTTTGGATTAGTGACATTCTTGTGGGTATGAATCATGAAGACTTTAGATTTTGGGATGGCAACCATCATCATTATCAGACTGGGTTTAGATTTTGGGACGTTGGTTTATATGTCAACGTCCCGGCAGGGCTCGAAAATTGACACTCCAAAAACACAAAAAAGTTATAAAAAGAGTTTTCACCTTTATGTCTAATCAAAACACCTTTTCATATCAAAAACAATAATGATCGAAATACTCTTCCAAGGGATATTTGACCTTACATTATTAGATACCTAATAATACGACTTAACTTCAAATGTCTTCGTTTGAAGATGGAATCCAGCAAATTGTATCCTCGCCTGCATGCCTTAGTGGGTGCCTTCTCACCTGTCTCTTAATGCTCAGTTATCAATGGTATCATTCAATTCCACCACACTTCCTTTGTTGATATGTACTAAGAAATTTTATCAAGAAAAGGCGCCATCGAGAGTGGCATTCTTTGTTTGGATGGCAACATTACGAAATTAATACCATAGTATAGTATTATTATGAAATAAAAATTTTAGGAAATTAGTACCATTGTATTTCAAGTGCATTGCACAATGGGGTTCTAAAAGGATTGATCTTCTGTTGATTGTTCTTGTTTTTAAACACTTAATCTAGTGTACTTGCATTAAATTTTGTGCAAAGAGGACGGAGATAAAATATGCTAAAATTAAAATGTTGTGTTAATTGCTCATTTAATATCCTCGCCTGACTTTCTTTTTTCCCTTGTAGCACTGATCTCTGGCTGATTTGTATTAGAGAACCAATATTCCCTAATATATTTTAGCAATCTGTAAAGGCCTGTTCTTTCTGTAATTGCTTTGTTGTTTCCTAATTACTCGCTTGCTCCCATGTGCAGTCTGATGACGATTGTTGTAACTCATGTGAAGAAGTTCGTGAAGCATATAGGAAAAAAGGTTGGGCTATAACAAATATGGATCTGATAGATCAGGTTAGTCAGTTTGCAATACTCTTCCTTTTCAGGGTATTTTCTTACTTCACAAGCACACATCAAATTTTCTTGGATAACAATGTAAAAACTAAGGTCATCAACATTTAGGATCTTGAACTAGTTGAGCAAATTGAATTATTGTTTCTGTTACTGAAATTGAATTAGTAATTTCTATTGCTTCTGAATCTTAAGGTTAATATCCGTGGCAAAAGAATGAGCCCCCATGCCAAGCCCCCCTTCTCCCTTCCTTTCAAGATGAATTTTATCTAAAAATTTGAAAGATTTTTTATTTTTTATTTTTTTAATGATGGCCCCTTCAAAATGTATGCTCCCTTCCCCCTAAAGAATATATTTATGCTTTTGTCCCTATCCATGGTTTGGAGAACTTTTTAAATCATAGAAATCAATTTGGTACATTTCTAGCTTGTATTCTTTTTCTAGATTCAATATAAATTTATGGAAAAATATTAGGAGGGGTTGGAGGTAATTCTTTAGTCATACCAGATTTGAAGTGGGAGATGGCTTCAAGATTAGATTCTAGCATGACATATAGTGCGGGATTAGGCCCTTAAGGAAGCTTTTATAGTATTGCATGGACTATGGATGCTTCTAAGCAATTTACTTGGAGTTATCTAGTAATTTTCGTTTGTGGAGTGTAAGTTTTATCAGAGCGGCTCAAGATTGGGTGGATGTCTTTGTCTTGTTCTTTAACTTGTTGTACTCTCTTAGATTGAGCCAAGGTGGGGAAGACAAGCTTTGTTGGGCCCTTTTCAAGAGAGGGATGCTTACCATTAGATCTTTCTATAACATCCTTGTACCTCATGATAGCACCCCTTTTCCTTGGAAGTGTATTTGGCGGAGTAAGGTCCCTTTAAGTTGCTGTTCTTTGCTTAGACAACCACCCTAGTTAAGATCTTCACTTTGAATAACCTTGGAAAACATGTCATTGTGGTTGACTAGATCTTGCATGGTAACCCAAACATGGTTGTTTTGGTAAAGACATAAAACAAAAAACTAATGTATTATATGCTTCGCTCGATCCGCATTTAAACAAATAATATATAATACCTTAAATATTAAAATAATTAATAATTTTTCTTTTCAAAAATATTAAAAAACTCAAAAAAAAAAAAAAAAAAAAAAAAAATCAAAGGGGTGGCCGGCCACCCTATTTTTGGCCAAGGGGGTGCGTCTGGCCGGTCTGGGGGTGGACGAACCACCCCATGGCCAGTCTCGGCAAGTTGAATATGCTCTCCAAATTCACTAAGAACGAGTTTGACCTCAAGTCCAAGTCCACCATTGGAGTCGAGTTCGCCATGAGGACCTTGAATGTCGATGGCATGGTCATCAAAGCTCAGATTTGGGACACTGCTGGCCAAGTACGGTTTTGTTGTTTCTTCAAATTTATCTTTCCTCATCTAGGTTTCTCTTATTTTGGCATATTGATTGTTGGGTATGTTGGATTTGTCGAGCTTTGGATACCATCTTGGTTGGTTTCTTTGGCTGTATTGGGTGAATTTTCTTGTTCTTTGCTTAGCAGGGATGGAAATAGTGTGTGCTTGTTGGTTATGTTGGATACCATCTTGATTGGTTTCTTTGGGGTTGGCTTCAAAGGCAAACGAAAAACCATTTGGGGTGGCTGAAACCACCCTCAGGCCCTTGGGGGAGGTCCGGCCACCCCCAAAACCCGAAACTTGTAGGTTTTTTTTTTTTGGCCTCTTTGGGGGTGGTCCGACCACCCCCAAAGGCCGTGGGGGTGGTTCGTCCACAGCCATACTGACCATGGGAGCCACCCCTTTGATTTTCTATTTGAGTTTTTTAATATTTTTATTTTTTAAATTATTAATTATTTTAATATTTTAATGTATTATATATTATTTTTTTAAAATGTGGATCAAGGAAAGCATATAATACATTAGTTTTTTGTTTGATACCCCATTACTGCCCAAAACGACCTCGTTTTGTGCTACCACATGCAAGCCGGATCGGGTTGACTAGTGCTGTATGTATAAGAGGAGTGGGAAGTTTGTGGATAATCTTCTACTCTACTATGAGATTGCTAGTGTCTTATAGAATGCTATTTTCAGTCGTATTGTATTAGCCCGGATTATGCTTTAAAGAGTAGCAATTAGCTCTATTGCTTAAAATTATTTATTAAGTCCTATGGCCCCCCCTCCTCTCTACGCTAGTTGTGGTGCGTGAAGGCGCGTTTTGCTAGGGCTTGGTTTTGTCTCATTGTTTTGGAGCTTTGCAGGCCCTGGACTACGGGATTCCATCATTTTGGGTGGTTTTGGGCCATTCTCAACTGAAGTTGGTGGTCTATTGGTGGTGTTTTGTCATCCGTTTGGGGTGGCTGCTTGGCTGAAGTAATATCACTCCTATTCCTCCAGCGATGATGTGAGTGGTGCATGGAGGCATGTTGGGTGTGATCTTCCTTGGGGGTTGTCGCATAAGGTTGTGGATGGCGAAGTGGTGTTTCATGGTGGCTTATTCCTATATTTTTTTGGTGGTGGAAGGTATGTCTGAGCTCTGTCCGGAGAAAAGGTTAGGATTTTTAAGGGTAGTGGGCTTGGGGTACAAATGCTCCGCATGGTTGGCCTCAACGGTGGAAGAGTTACTGTGCAATCCTAGGTTCGAGTTTGTTATTTCCTCTCGGGAGGGGTCGAAGGTGCTCGTTGTTTGGAGAGGTGGAGATAGGGTTGCCGTTTCTTGGAAGTGGCTATCTATGCTGTTGGTGGTCGGAGTGGGTGGTTTTTGTCCCCTGAGGGCCGTGAAGGGAGCGGATGGAGCCGAGTTGTTGGGGAGATGACAAAGGTTTTGACCTTTCTTGAAACCACGGTTGGGTCTCTGCCATATGCTGTTTCCTCTCTGGTGGGGAAAAAGTCTTGGAAGCAGGGTGAGCCTGGTTTGGGTATGGCTCTAGCTATTATTGATGGGAATAGGTTTATGGGGGATGAGGGTGTGGTGCTGTCCGTGGAGGTGCTGCGTACGAAGGCTAGGTCATCAGGGATGGTGTGGCTTGGGGAATCGTTGGGCAAAGAACACTGTGTTATTGATATCGTTGGATAAGAACCTTTTTGCTGCCCAACATAGGTCCAATGCTTGAGGGAAGGTGGTGTGCCTTGTTGGTGTTGTAGTCAAAGGGATGGTTTTGCAGAAGGGTTTGTTGACTTTCCTTGGGCATGGAAGGATTAGCTTGTGAGTTTGAATTTTGAGTTGGTTTGAGCTCTGGGGGTCTTTTTGGACATCTTGAAGGAACTTGGGCTTTCTCTAAAGCCCAAGCATGTTGGTTGCTTTTCCTTGGGGCGTGATTGGTTGAGCTAGGCTACCCTTCGCATTCCCAAATAGAAGCCCAAGTTCAAGCCTCAGATCCTTTCCTCCAAGTTCGGGGTCTGTTAGGGTTTGGTTAAGGGTTGCGGGGCCTTGAGCGTGTCCAACCCTGTTTTTGTTTCACCGATGGTAGTTATGTTCCTGGTTGCTTTGCCGACGATGGTTTTGCTTTTGGTGACCACAGATGAAGGGTTTGTTCAGTCTCCTCTGGTAGATTCCATAGTCGAGGGATCTCAGCCTCCAACAGAGATTCCAAATTTGATGGTGGCATGAGTGGTTTTGTCTCTACCAACTTAGATTCTGGCCGGTTAGCCGTTGTTTGTGGCAATAGACCTCATCGGTGGTTCATCTTCATCAGTTATTTGTAAGTCTTCCTTGGCAATTGACTTTCTTGGTTGTTTTTGTTGGGTTTGGGGGGTGTTTGGGAGGATAGTGGTGGTTGACTCTAAATATGAAAGTTTACGGGGAGGTTGGTGTTCTAGTGAGCCTATTGGGGCATGTGGGCGGGTTTAAAGAAGAAAATTAGGAGAGGTTGGGGGAAGTTTTGTAGTCATACCAGATTTGAGGTGAGAAATGGCCCAAAGGTTAGATTCTAGCATGATCTTTGGTGTGGCGATACAACCCTCAAGGAAGCCTTTCTAGTTTTATTTGGTATTTGCTTGCACAAAGGTTGCTACTGTTGCAACTCACGTGGAATTTCTAGTAAGTACTATTCAGTGGAATGTGAACTTTGTTAGAGCGGCTCTTGATTTGACGGTTCTAGTCTTTGCCTCGTTCTTCATGGGTATTGTATTTAGTGAGAATGAGACGGGAAAGGGGAGGACAAGCTGTGGTGCCTTTCAAAAGAGGGTTGTTTGGTATTAAATTCTTCTACAGTGTCATGGGTAGTCATGATGGTTTCTGTTTTCCTTGGAAAAGTGTTTGGCAGACTAAGGATCCATTGAGGGTGGCCTTTTTGGTTGGTCTGTGGCCTAGGAAAGACCCTTACTATGGACAATTTTTGGAAGTGGCGGCGGTCATTGTGGTTGACTAGTGTTGTATGTGTGAAGGAATGGGGCGTCCATGGACGCCATCTTTTGCTCCATTGTGAGGTTGCTTGTACCTTTAAGAATGTTTTCTTCATTTGATTTGGGTTGTTTTGGGTTATGCCTAGACGAGTAGTTGATTTGTATGGTTGTTGACAGATGTGTGGAAGATGGTGCCTTTGTGCCTTTTGTGGTGTCTATAAAGGGAAATGAATGATAGATGTTTTGAGGATCGTGGGAGAACTTTGAAGGAGATTAAGTTTTTATTTTTCAACATATATATATATTTTTTTGTTCTTTTTGCCCCTATTAATTAGGTGGCTTCTCTTGTATAACTCCTGTGTACTTGGAGGCACATTACTCTTTTAATGATATCTCGATTAGTTATAAAGAAAAACTTTTATTTTTTCAGTTGTCTAGTGCAGTTTGTGTAAACTTTTATGTTTTCAACTGAAAATGCTCTATGCATATTTCAGTTCCTTAGCTTGGTGAGTTGTTTTCTGTAGCTTTACATTGTTTTTTGACTTTCCTATTTGTCCTTTGGCTTTCAGTGCAAACGAGAAGGTTATATCGAAAAGATCAAGAATGAGGAAGGTGAAGGATGTAATATTCATGGATCAATTGAAGTTAATAAAGTTGCTGGAAAGTTTGATTTTGCACTTGGAAAAAGCTTTCAGCACTCAGTTGTTCAGGGACACGATTTGCTTGGTTTCCAACAGGGTAGTTATAATGTAAGATTACCTTGGTACCAACAATTCTTTGGTTTAAACAAAATCTTCTATTATGGAATTTTAAAATAGCTATATCATTTTTCCTCAAGTATTATGTTCTAAATTTGAGATCACGACTGTTAGAACTGTCTTGTGCACGCTACAGATCAGTCACAGGATCAACAAATTAGCTTTTGGTGACTACTTTCCTGGCTTGGTAAATCCCCTTGATGGGTAATTGTTTCTTTCTTCCCCTGCATTGCTTTTTACATATTTAGAAATGCTGGAAGTATTCTATATTGCATTAATGTCATACTGGTTCAAATTTAATAAAGCCAGAAACACTGTTTTTAGTTGAATGTTTTCTGTATAAAAGTGCATAGGCTTTATCATATAAAACTGCTGTATTGAATCAAATCTGGCTTTTGAAAATTCTGACGAATGTAACCTTTTCCAAATTGGGAATTGCATTTTCTATATGCCATTTTTTTTTTCATAGTCATGTTTACTCATTTCTTCTTGTCTTTCTTCCTCTTAATATTACAAGAATTACCAAAAAAAAGTGAAATAGTTATATAGTTCATGTTAGAAGTGTTATAAGCCATTAGGGTTAAGGGTAGTTTGGTCTTTGTGTCTTTAGGGTTACCTTATATATTGTGATGTTTGTATTAGGTCAAACAAGTTGAATAATATAATAGCCTCCACCTTTTGTGTCTAAACTGTTCATACAAACTATAGTTGGGGTAGTTTAGTTTTTATAGTATTTCCCTAATCCTATATAATAGGATGCTTGTCATATTATATATAAAAGCTGAGTTTTGACGTAGAGAGTACTTAGAATTGTAACATGTGTCCATATTTTTTAATACAAATGTATAAAAATGTATGCTTAGATAGTCTTTTAGTGAGACAATTAAAACATAGGGGTTTTATTTGTAATGCATTGAATTGTCTTAATGAAGAAAACAAAAAGTTTTTAAATTGTCTTTTTATCTAATTTTCTTTTCATCTTCTCTTGCTTTATGTTTATATCTCAATGTGAGACAATTAAAACATATAGGTATGTTTGTAATATATTTAATTGTCTTAATGAAGAAAACAAAAGGTTTACAAATTGTCTCTCTTTACTTTTCTTTTTATCTTCTCTTGCTTTATGTTTATATTTCAATGTGAGACAATTAAAATGTATGAGTTTTATTTGTAATATATTTAATTGTCTTAATCAAGAAAACAAAAGGTTCACAAATTTTCTCTTTATTTTTCCTTTTATCTTCTCTTGCTTTTTCTTTATATCTCAACACAATTAAAACGTAAGGGTTTTATTTGGAATGTATTTAATTGATATCTTAATGAAGAAAACAAAAAGTTCCTAAATTCTCTATTTCTCTTTGTTTATTTTTATTTTTTCTTCTCTTGCTTTCTATTTATATCTCGATGTTCCTTTGTAAATTTCACACTCAATTCAGGAAAAAGATGAAAGAGTGGGAGAGAGATTTTCCAATCGTTGTTTCTTAATGAAAACTTATACTATAGTTCTTTCTTTTCTTTTTGCTAGAACATTTATTTTTCATTATATTAGTATTGTCATTATATATGTTTTTTTATCTTTATTTTTGGTGCTTATGTTTTTCCATTTTTGTTTTTGTCCCTTATATATATTTTTTTCTATTTTTTTTTTCTTCTTTTACTTTCTATTTATATCAATCAATTCCAGAAAAAGACGAGAGAGAGAGAGTTTCTATTCGTTGTTTCTTAATGAAAAATTATACTAAATTATTTTCTTTCTTTATTTATTTTTTTCCTATAACAGTTCTTTTCAATTTTCCAATCGTTGTTTCTCAATGAAAAATTATACTACAGTTTCTTTTTTTTTTTGTTGCTAGAATAGTTCTTCTCAATTGTATTAATATTTGTATGTTTTAGTTTTTTTATCTTTATTTTTGGTGCTCATGTTCTTCCATTTTTGGATTTTGACCCTTATTTTTTTTTTCTAATGGTTGAAACAAGTTGCATCACATGCAAAAAAGCTTCGTTCTCTCTCCTATTTTGTTTTCAAATTTTTTCAAATTTTCTCAAATCTCGTTTCCTTCGGCAATCTTTTCTGCTGTATCCGATGTTATCGTAAGCTTGTTTCTCGTTCATCGGTCTCATCTGCTCTTGCGTTTCTTCTCTCTGGTGAAGATTTCGTTTCTCTGTCTTGGAAAGTGCTAGAGGTCTCCTTCTCTAGCGGTGGCGCGTATGGACACGCTGTGCTAGAACTCAACTTTTGGTCCTTGGGGGGCTCTCTATAGCGTTTGATGGAGTGCTGATTTGTGGTGGAAGCGAAGTCCTACTTCTCGACGAAGAAGGGCAACTTGGTTATTCTATTGGAGGAAAAAAGGAAGGGGTTTGGTGGGTTCATTTTGTTGGGGATCGAGTGCTTAGGTTGGTTGGCCGACGCGGTGGAGGAGGCGATGGAGGCTCAAATGAAGGAGGATTTCGCCAGAACGTATCGGGATGAAGTGAGGGTTTTGAAGGTCCGTTTGGGGAGCAATAAGGCGGGCTGTTTTTTGGAGGTGGCAGTCTTCATTGAGGGTAGCCGGAAAGGGGTCATTAGGATCCCAGAGGGACGCGGAGGTTGGGGCTGGGAAAGGTTTGTGGATGGACTACGATTTTTGGTTGCGCAGCTTGTGGAGAGGGCTTTGTCGGTGGCTCATGCAATCAACGCCAGAGAAGTGGGTAAAATGCAGTCCTTCACGGATCCTACTGTAAAAGGTCGGAGAGGTGGTTTGTGCTTCTCGTTTGAAGCCGCCAGTAAGGGAATCGCAGGCATTTGTGTCGAATGTGGGGAGTAATCTTGGGACATAGTGGCCTTCGCCAGATTGTCCGATGGAGGTGGTGAGGAGCTTGGCAAGGGAATTTCTGGCGAAGATCAGGGCTGAGGTTGACCGGATCATTTTCTTTGGGCTGGGTTTGAAGGTTGATGCATTGAGTGATATTCGGAGAAGTATGGGCCGGGTTCTCTCCCAGTTGGGCTTGAAGCTCAAACTTCTGTTTGGTGATAAATGGAGGGGGAGGCACAAGGCTCGTGGGCTGTCTGTGAGGCCCAGGCCCTTGACCGTTGCCGCTCAATTAAAATCAAACGCTGGGTTGTTGGGGATGAGGTATTGGCTTTGGGTCAGGAGGAGGCGTTGATGGGTTGTGGATCTTCGATGGATCAAGTTGCTTCGAAGGGTATGTTGTGGCGTGGGTTTCTACTTTGATGAAGCTCTAGGCTGAGTCCTAAGTTGGATCCTGTAGCATCGCGTCATGGGGAGCGGTCTCTGAAGAAGGCACAGTGGGGTCTGGATTCTGATCCAGATCAGGGGGAGCCATCATCGGAGAAGATGGAGTTGGTTAAGGATGTAGTCTCTGGTCCGCGGGCTTCGTCGGTAAGGATATTGTCTCTTTTCTGGTGAAGCTCCAGCGCGGCCTTCTTAGATCTGGGTTCGCAACTCCACCTGAGGAGGCGTCGAGGTCATCTATGTTGAGCTATTCAGGGGAGGTTTTGTTGGTGTTGCCTTCGCCAACGTGGTCTAGAGATTTCCTTGACGCGTTGATGGTGCTGGAGTTTGATCTGAAGCCACGGGTGCGGAAGTCAATCAAGCTTTGGACCTGGGTGAGGCCCATGGGTCGAAAAGCCAAGAGATTGGGCCCAAACCTCTCCAAGTGTATTAGTAAATTGCGGGTCGTGATATTCTCTGGAAGCAACCGGACCGGTGATGGTGTCTGTGACTGGGACCTAACCGGTCCGGCGATGGTGTCTGTGAGCGGAGACTGCGTGGATGAAGCATTGGGGTTGGTTTTGGACTTTTTGGCAAGCCCCTCAGCCGATGCTGGCACTCCGGTGATTTTTGCAGCTGATTCTGTGGTGCGAGGGAAATTTTTTTCTTTCCCTCCGATGATTTCTACGGCTTCTCCTACTTTCTCTGTTCCTGCTATAGTTTCCTCAAGTTCCAAGTCTGCTCTAAGGAAGGATGCTATTCAATTGTATAGAATTTCTCGTAGAGAGCTAGAGAATAGGCTTTCGAATGCTTGCTCCGTCGTTTTTGTGGACAAGGGGGGTGACTTGAGGTTTCAGGTTAGGGATGCGGGTTGATTTGGTAGGGATGTAGGGCTGTTGGGGTGTATTTGTGGGGTTTGTTGAGGTGATGCGGGTTGGCCTTTGTTAGGGCTTTTTTTTTTTTTTTTTTTTTTCTTTTTCTGGTCTTTTTTGGTTGCTCTTAGTTAGCTTGGCTTCTTTGGGTGCACTTAAGCGCTCTTAGTTATAGTTCCTGTATAATGGGGTTGCACCCCCTTTAAATTTGCGTTTTTTTGATATATGTTTCTACTGACTTATGAATTTTTTATTTTTTTTTTCTTTCAAATTTATATATGATTTTTTATTCAAATGATTACCTATTTTTTGTAAATTTTACATTGAATTCAAGAAATAATAGTGAGAGTTTCTTTTTGTAGAAACTCAATTTTTTCAATATATTTCACTCAATTTTCTAATCGTAAATTTTTTTGTCTTTGTTTTCCTGTATGTCTTAAAATTAGTTTCTTTTACTTTTATCTATGTGAAGGATGGTTGAGAGAAAAAAAACATTTACATTCCATTATATTAGTATTGTCATTTTATATGTTTTTTAATCTTTATTTTCGGTGTTTATATTCTTCCATTTTTGTTTTTCTCCACTACATTTTTTTTTTTAATTTTTTCTTCTTTTACTTTCTATTTATGTCAATCAATTCCAAAAAAGTCAGGAGAGAGAGAGAGAGTTTCTATTATTCGTTTCTCAATGAAAAATCATTCTACAGTTATTTTTCTTTTCTTTATATTTTTTCCTATAATAGTTCTTTTTAATTTTCAAATCGTTATTTCTCAATGAAAAGTTATACTACAGTTTTTTTTTTTTTTTTTTAATTTTTATTTCCAATGCTTATATTCTTCCATTTTTTCTTTGTTTTTGACCCTTATTTTTCTTTTCTAATTTATATATTACTTTTTATTCAAATGATTACTTTTTTTTTTTTTTTGGTAAATTTTGCATTGAATTCAGGAAATAATGGTGAGTTTCTTTTTGTAGAAACTCAAAATTTTCAATTATAGATTTTTTTTTTGTCTTTGTTTTCCTTTATGTCTTAAAATTAGTTTCTTTTACTTTTATATATGGAAAGTATGGTTGAAAAAAGAAAATCTATTTTTTGGCAAAACCTTTTCTTATATTTGTGGATTTCATTGGAATTGAGAAAAATATACCAAACAGGTAGTTCTTTTTTATTATATTAGTATTTTTTTATTTGTTTACGTTTTTTTTTTCCCCTTAAGTTCTATTCTAATTTATATATTATTTTTCATTTGAATTTACTTATTTTATTTAATACAAGTTACAAATTTTCTTTTTTAAATTTAATTAACTTTTGTTGTTTATTTTTGTTTTTGGGTGTTCCAATATTTCTGCCTTTGTTTTTTATCTCTCTTTTAAAAGAAAAATTAAACTACCAACATTCTTTTGTTTACAAAATTAGTAAATATAACTGTAATTAGATATCAACATGCTCATATATTTTAGAACACTTCTTTATTTTGTCAATGTAATAATAAAATTGCTCAAAAAAATTGTTTGTGATGAGAAAGTTCAACTCCTGATAGACAAATGTTTACCATAATTGATTGTGTAGTGAAGGAGAAGTGGTATTATTGTTGGAATATAATGATTAATAAATTATTTTCTATAATCGATTATTTTGGGTTTTTATTTTGAATTTTTTTTCTTTATATTTCATTTTAAACTACATATATGGGAAGAAATATTTAACATATTTCAATTTATAAGAACTAAAATTTATGAATTTTTAAATTTATTTGATATATGGGTTTATGCTATTAAGTAAAACTATGATTTAAAATGATTTTGTGAACATTTGTTATTTTTTGTAGCTAATTTGTTAATTAAGAGAAGAAAATAAAATTTGTTATTGATAATATTTTAAAAACTTTTTGACTTGATTATATAAAAAAAACCCTAGCGCATAGTGCGGGCTCTAAGCTAGTATTAGGTTAAAGTTAAGTTGTATAAGGAGAATAATACAGCAGCCTCCCCTTCTCCCTTTAAACTTATACAAATCTTAATATTAACAGTTCAGAATGTTAAGCGTCTATTAAATAGCCTTTTCTATTATTTTGTTTAGGTAAGTAACCAACCCTTAAATCAAAATTTGTTGGATATAATATGTTATTTACATTTTTCACTTCTCAACGCCTTGTAGGGTGCAATGGGTACATGAAACACCAAATGGTATGCACCAATATTTCATCAAGGTTGGTATTATGTTCTTGTTATGTTTCTGTCTTTGAGGTTTCACAAACAAATGCTGAATGATCTTTTCCTATGTATAGAAATTTCTTTTTTTCGTTTATTAATTTTGATGTTTATATTCTGAAAACTAAGAAGTGATATAAATTTAATATTAGCATTAAATGCAAGAACATACAATCAATATCGGAAAAGTTTATGATGATTGTAGATCTTGGGCTGCTGTAACACATTGCATCAAAATTGTCTATGGAGTTTGTTATAAAATCATCGTGTGCTTAGATCATTTAAGGAATGATGTTGTTTTACCAGATCATTGAATATATTATAACGTCTTATGGATTTCCCACTAACATTGTTGATAGTCGTAATCAGAATCATATATATATTTTGATGATGAGGAATCGTTGTGGTAGTCTTGAACATCTGGTTGAAGAATTTTGGTCTTATATTCTTTGTGACCGTTGTTTCGAAATCAGCAGGGATCTTTATACTTTTCTTATAAATTTGTCAGGTGGTCCCTACTATATACACTGACATTAGAGGTCGTACTATACAGTCAAATCAGGTACATTGAAGATGGCATAATCTTATTCTTTTATTCTATTGATTAGATCTACTATATGCCTGAGGTGCACCATCAATGGTTTTGTGCAGTATTCTGTGACAGAGCATTTTAGGAGTTCCGAATCGGGTCACTTTTTTCAGTCTCTTCCTGGAATTTTTTTCTTTTATGACATTTCTCCAGTTAAGGTTGGTATCTTTTTGTTCACAGCTAACAGGCTATTTAAAAGTGTGATTTTGGAGTCTCATGATTATTGGGGTGGTTTAGGTGTCATTGATGAAAGATTATGTTTCTTTTTCCATTTTCACATGTCTAGTTTTGTTTCCGTTTGAAAGAAAAATTATAAATGCACATTATCATAGCTGCATCTCCACTAATGATTAGGACCAAAAAGGAGAAAAATCTGTGGATGCAGAGAAGCTGAGGTAGATTAAGATATATATATATATATATATATAGTAATGTATTCCAACAAGCCAAACATGGAAGTAATCATACAAGTATTAGTAGCTCTTTGCATTTCTGGATAGATAAGAGAAGGGGCTATTATTATGTCACTGATAAACTCAAAAATCAGATAAATTATAATATTCCAGATCATCTTTTACGTTTTATATTGCAGGTGACTTTCAAGGAGGAGCATGTTCCTTTTTTACACTTTTTGACCAACATTTCTGCAATAATTGGAGGTATTGTTCTCTCTCTCTCTCTCTCTCTCTCCCTAGACGTAAGGATGTATACATTTCAACCAAGTATTTCATTTAAGAAAACATATGAAGGGTTCTCTGTTCTAGTAGTGGAGATTTATTTTTTACAGACTAGATGCTCTGCCTGGATGTTGGTTTATTACTTAATATCTCTTATCTCTTTGTTTAGGTATTTTCACAGTTGCGGGAATAATAGATTCATTCATCTATCACAGTCAAAAAGTGATCAAGAAAAAAATGTAAACTGGCAAATATATAGCCTGATATTGTCGCCATTCTGCACTAGTTGCCCCAATATTCTTGTTTGTTTTCTGCAGGAGAAAATTGTTGGGTAGGGAAATCATTGAATCATTTTCTTATGAGGATTATTAATTGATGTTGTAATTATTAAATTCACGTGATTTTTTTATTCGCGGAATGAATTGTGTCAAAATTCTTATTTCATTTTGTCAAATCGCTCACTTTTATTTTCCCTGTCGATTCATTCGTAGATCCACTTGTCAATTGGTTTTTCATGAAACTTTGGCCAGGATTGTGAATCTGATTCTTATGTCCAGTGAAACAATAAGAGGCCTGCTGAGATCAAATTTTGATTGCACCCAGTTTTTAACGTGCAAAGCCTAATCTGTTTATGTTGGCTTTCAATTTCTTCCAACCCCATCCCAATCCCATTCCTTCATTCTGTAGATTTGAAAAGAAACTTCTTTCACATCACCGCTATGACTGAAGGTACCAGAAGTTACAATGCACTGAACTAAAGGCTCGTTCAATATTATTCAGTACAAGGCTCAAAGTTTGGTTTGGAAGTCAGAAGGTGGTTATCACTAAAGACAATTAAGCACAGGGAAAAAACATGTAGGTGTGTTTGCTGGACCAGACCGGACCGAAAATTATAAAAAAATTAATCTCAATATTTTTATTGTTTATATCACATTAATCACTTTTCATCACTATTCAAATAAAAAAATTATTACAAAACATTTTTCTTTTTATTTTTTCACATTTTTATACAAAACATTTTTTTTTTTTTTACCTCAATCAAATTTGCAACAGTTCCGATCCACTTTCCAGTCCACTCTTTCGCCAAACATAGCCGTAAAAAATGAACATGTAGAAGGTTTGGATACAATGGAAAAAAATTAAATGCTCTGGTTCGGAGAGAAAACCAAAATGTCTAAATACCAAATGCCTTTTTTCAATGTTGAGCTGTTATTGCCTCTTCATAATATTCTTACGCATGTACTCACTTCCTTTGGCCATCTGTAAATGTTACGTTGGCTATAACCCACTTTTGTCATATATTGTTTTGGAGAGTTGCAAAGTGTTTTTTTTTTGGTCCGTGAAAGTAGAGAAATTTTGTCCTTTATAAACCATCTCTATGATAATTAGTCCTAGTACTCAAGGATGATAAGCTTTCATATTGATGGTAACTTGGTGGGGGTTGAATCCGATAGATATCTAAGTTTGCAAAAAAAGGAGTGGAGATTAATAAAGAGATAAAGCAAGAGAATAAATAATCACGCAAAATAAATTTTAAAAAAGTAGGAAGAAGAATTTTTTTTGATATGTCCGCACAAAAGGGGGGGAGAGGGATTTAAACTAGTGACTTTCGCTTTATTAGGCGTGGTCCCAGCCAATTGAACTACCTCTTGGAGACGAAATAATTTTAATAAAGTAAGAAGAAGAAAGGAAAATAAGATGAAGACAGAAGAAGAAAAGAACAAAGCAAGAGAATAAATGAGCATGTACAAAATGAAATTATGGCATTGTTTGTTAATGCGTTTTTGGTTTTAAAAATCATGGAGCAGATTTTTTTTTTTTTGTGTTTTTAAAAGTGTTTTGTTTTTGGTTTAACAAACAAAGTCAAGGGCTTGGATACAAAGGAGAAAAAAAAAAAAGAGAAAAAAAAAAGGTTCATTGTAACCCGTTTCTTTCATTGTTTTGGGGGCATATCAAATTTTTGTTTTGTCTACCAAAGTAGAAATTTCATCATTCGTAAACCATCTTACTAATTCTTAGGCCTAATACTCATAGATGATGAACTTCAATATTGGATTTTAACATTGTGAGTCTTATAATAAATATATGAACTTGCAAGAAACAAAGTTGTGGAGAAAAAGGAAAAGAAAAAGTAAGAGAATAAAGGCCTAAGTACACAAAACAAGAAGAAAATAAATGAAGACTTGGAGATGAAGAAAGGGACAAAGAAAGACAACATGGGAATATGTACACAAAGAAAGGAAGGTTTTCGGGAAAAATGAAGAAAGAAAGGAATAATTATGTCCATTAATATCAATCACAGTTTTGGAAATGTAGGAATTTTTATATTTTTTTATCAAATCATTCTTTGTAAACCATCTTCATGATAGTTAGAAGGAACAACAGATTTATATTTTCTTTTACCAAAGGAGAAAAAAAAGTCACGACAAACTTCTATAGAATAACTTGGTTTTGTGTTTTCTACCTACTCAACCATATGGCATTGTTTCTTATTTATAACGATAAAGAGATTGCATTGTTTACAAGGTAGATAACTGATAGAAATCTAATCTGATAGAATCCTAATTCTATACAAATTGTCTTGATTGAAATCTAATCTAATAGAAACCTAATTCTATTCAAATTGTCTTGAGCGATGTGGTTCACTTCAGTTCTTGATTTTGCTTGATCAAAGATCCTTTGCCATTATCTTTATCATTATCTTCATCACAATTGGTAGGTTGTGATTTGTTTATTTCAATACACCCCCGCAAACTCGACGTGGGCATACTAACATTGAGGTTGGATTTTAGCACCAAGAACTTTTGTGAAACTAGAGGTTTGGTAAGGATGTCAACTATTTGGTCTTTCCTTGAGATGAATTGAATTTGAAGTTCTTTGGTAGCTACTAAGTTATGAACAAAATGATAGTCGATGGCAATATGTTTTGTTCGTGCATGAAACATGGGATTGGAGGAGAGATATATGGCTCCGATATTGTCACAATGTAAGATTGGTGGACCTTGGAAATGCTGACCAAGTTCATAGAGAAGAGCTTGAATCCATACCAATTTAGCTGATGCATTTGCTAAGGCTTTATACTCTGATTCAGTGCTCGATCTTGACACTGGGGGCTGCTTTTTCGAATTCCATGAGAGTAGATTTCATCCGAGGAAGGTACAATATCCAGAAGTTGATCGACGATCATCAAGGCATCTTGCCCAGTCAGAGTCTGAATATGCTATGAGAGAATGTGAAGATGAGTGATATATTGAGAATGTACGATCACTTGTGAACTTTAAGTAACACAGGATGCGTTTGATTGCTATCCAATGAGTGTCTCGGGATTCCTGTATGAATTGTGACACCTTGTTTATAGCAAATGACAAATCTGGCCGTGTGATAGATAGATACTGAAGGGAGCCCACTATGCTACAATATAACAAGGGATCAATAATTGTGGAACCATCAAACTTGCTTAAAGGAGAAGAAGTTGACATTAGAGAGGATATAGGCTTGGCAAGCATCATGTTTGTTTTTGTAAGCAAATCATGTATGTACCATTGTTGAGAGAGATGAAGAGCATCTTTTGTCCAAATTGCTTCAACGCCTAAGAAGAAGTGCAATGACCCAGGGTCTTTGATGGCAAATGAGAGTTGTAGGTCAGCAATAAGTCTTGGAATAGCCGCTTGGTGGGAGCTCGTGATGATGATATCATCGACATATATTAAAACAAAGATATTAACACCATTGCATTTGTAAATAAAGAGAGAGGAGTCAAATTTTGAACCTTTGAACTTTAGTTCATGGAGCTTTGAACTCAATCGATCAAACCAGGCCTTTGGAGCCTGTTTTAAGCCATATAAGGCTTTGTGCAATTTGCAAACTGCATTGGGGAAGTTGGGATGTGTGAATCTTGGCGGTTGAAGCATATAGACGTTCTCCTTAATGACACCATGTAGGAATGCATTGCTAACATCAATTTGATGAATGGCCCAATCGTGAGTGACGACAATAGTAAGGACAGTGCGTATAGTGATAGGTTTCCTTACGGGAATGTAATTTTCATCAAAGTCGACCCCTGGTTGTTGGTAGAACCCTTTGGCTACTAGCCGAGCCTTATATCTTTCAATACTCCTATCAGCTTTTCGTTTGATTCGAAACACCCACTTTGAAACAACGACATTCATTAAGGGAGAGAATGGTACCAAGGACCATGTACCATTTTTTAGGAGAGCATCAAATTCCGCATTCATTGCATGATGCCAATTTGCATCCTTGTTTGCTGTAGTGTAGTAGGTTGGTTCAGTGCAAGCCGAGCATAAGGTGGTGGTGAATGCACTTGGTGAATACCTAATCACCACTGTGGGGAGAAGCTTTGGCTTGAATATCTGATTTTGCGATCGAGTTGTCATCTCATGAGTGCATGTGAGAGGGGTTGGCACATGTTCATCTTTTGAGGGTATGGATGAGGTATGAGAATCACTTGTGGCAGAAGGTATGATTATGGGAGCTGTGATAGTGGGTAATTGAGGTGAGGTGTGAGGATTGGTTATTGGAGAACTTTGGTTATGAGGGGTTTCCGTAGGTGGAGAACTAGTGGCAGTAGTAGTAGTTTATGTAGGGGTTGGATGGAGGAAATAGGGAATGTGAATGGAGTCTGAGTCACAACACTTGGTGTGAGGGTTGGTGATTTGTTTGGCTGTGTTTGAAGGGAAAAGATGTTTCATTGAATACAACATGACGTATGAGATATATTTTTCCTGAGGGAATGTGAAGACACTTGTAGCCATGATGATCTTTATAGTATCCAAGGAAGACACATCATTTGGATCTATAGTCAAGTTTATGTTGATTGTATGGATGAGTGAAAGGCCAACATTCATAGCCAAAACTTTGAGGAATTTGTAGTGGGGTGACTTTAAAGAGAAGCTCAGGGGAGATTTGTTTTGGTGATTTTGGAAGGAAGTCTATTTATAAGATATGTGGCTGAGTTAAAGGCTTCATCCCATAGGTAAAGAGGAACATTGGCAGTAGCAAGAAGTGAGAGGCCAGTTTCGACAATATGCCGATGTTTTCTCTCGACAGAACCCATTGCTGGTGAGTGTGTAAGAGATTCCAAGCAAAGGGAGACGAGATTGAAGAGGATGAAATTCCCCTCCATTATCACTTTGAACAAATTTTATTTTGCTGTTGAAGTAGTTTTCAACAAGGATTTTGAAACGTAAAAAGGTTGCATACACTTCTGACTTTTGAGAAAGTGAAAAAATCCATACATAGAAAAATCATCCATAATGCAAAGAAAAAATCTTTTATTATTCATGGAAAGCGTTGGAGCAAGGCCCTTTACATCAAGAAATAGCAATTCTAAAGGATTGCTTGATACTGAATTTGAAAGAGAAAAATTTAGATGATGACTTTTGCCTTGTTGACAGGATAAGCAAACTGAGGAGACTCTTGAGGAAGATACATGCAGGTTGTGGTTGCGGATAACATGTCGAACAATAGGAGGAGCAGGATGGCCTAGCCTTTGATGCCATGTATCCATGGGAACTTTCTCACCGTGATAAGCAGTAGGTTTGATGGATGAGTGACGTGGGAAAGGCCATGGATAGAAACCATCTTTACTCGGGCCGTGGAGCAGTGGGGTGCGAGTTGGGATGTCCTAAACACAGAAAAAAGTGGGATGAAATTCAATGAAAACATTGTTATCTTTGGTAAATTTGTTTACTGAGAGAAGATTTTTGGTGATTTCAGGAACATGTAATAAGGAAGAAAGCTGAAAATTGTGATGGGGAGAAGATAAGTTAGCAATACTAGAGTGATGAATTCTCAAACCTTGTCCATTGCCCACTTGAAGTTGATCTATTCCAGTGTATTCCTCTAGATGTAAGTTAAGGTTGGAGAGCTCATTTGTCATATGGTGGGTGGTACCGGTGTCATGGAACCAAGGATAATTGGGACTAGTGCTGGATGTGGCCATGTAAGCAGTAGGGTCATTTATCTCAGCCTGATAGGATTGATCAAATCGATACCAGCATGAGGCAGCAAAGTGTCTTGGTTTATGATAGATTTGACTGATGAGTTTGGGAGCAGGATGGTTGTTGGAGAAGAAGCTTTGGCCACGCCCTCAACCTCTGTTATGACTGAAGTTCTGATTCCAGGGTCCATAGTTTGAAGGAGATCCACGATTCTGTCTAGGACAAGAAAAGGGCTGTCGTTGGGCAGTGTTGGCAGTGGGAATAGATATATCAATTGCTGTTTGTTGTTGGTCAAGTCTGATCTCATGAGAAAGAAGATATCCATACAAGTCATTGAGTTTAATTGAATCAGGTTGTGTGGTTACTAAAGTGACCAGGGACTCGTAGTCAGTACCAAGACCAGCCAGGATATTTGACACCAATTCAGAGTCTTGAATAGGTTGATTTGTGGCAGCGAATGCATGAGCAAGATTATTTTGGGCTTTGCGAAAATATTTTGCAATTTTCTGAGATCCTTTCTTTAAGTTGGTAAGTTGTGACCTGGTTTGCATGATGCGTGCTTGAGAGTGCACCGAGAATAGAGTCTCAAGCGTGAGCCAAACCTCATGGGAGGAGGACAAGATGAGAACATGTGGTAGTATTTCCTCTGTTAGGGTTGAAACAATTATGTTGAGGACTTGTTTATCCTGATGATACCAGCTTTGGTATTCTGGGTTATCAACTGTTGCTGAAGTTGCAGTGAGGACTTGTTTGGGAGTGGGTGGTGGGTTGGAACCATCAACATAACCAAAGAGGCTATTCCCTTCTAGAAATTTTTTGACTAAAAACTTCCATAGATTGTAGTTATCAGAATTGAGTTTGAGGGTAATATGATGATTATGGGTTTGGAGAGTAATTAGTGCCAAATATTGTATATTTGACTTTGACCCCCCTTAACTTATGTTTGTTAAGCTCTTAACTTTGTTAATTTTTAATGTTTTGGTTAGTTTTGGTGTTTTACAGGTTGCTGTGTTACATTTGGGGCTAATGCCATTAAATATGGGGCTTAAAACAGTTCGGGGAGCTTTAACGGTAAAATTGAGTCGAGTGATGATTCGCACCCGATGAGTCCTACCAAAATGGCCATATTTAGAGTTGTAGAAGTCCAATTGGGGGTGATCTTGGTGTCTTTGGAAAGTTAATTCAAAGATCTACAAAATCATATTTCACAAGATTTGGCTAATTCTGAAATATGTGCGCTTGAGCGCACATTGAGTACGATCGAGCGCACTTATAGTGCGATCGAATGCACTTAGTTGACCTAGCAGCACTAAAACCCTAAAATTAGCTTATAAATAGCCCATTTCTTTTGTAAACGGACCAAGACGCTTGGAGGTGCTATGGGAGCTAGGACTCTCCCTATTTGGGAGTCTTGAGCTCCTTTAAACGTCAATCTTTGTATAGTTTAATTTAGTAATGCTTTCTTTTCATTTTCTCTTGTTTCTTGCTATGATTATAAGCTAATCTTTAACTAAGGTTGAAGATGAAGCCTTACCATTTACTTATCTTCATGTTTTTATACTTAGTTTAATTCTTAATATGTCATTTAATTTTATGTATATTCGTTTCAATTTAGTTTAATTTAGTTTAGTGACAAAAATTGTGTTGATTGTTGTTTACAAATCGTTAAACGTCAACATTCATTGCTTCCAGAGGTACATTGAATGTCCTCAGACCAATATCCATTGCGACTTTTTGAACAGTGTATGCATCGATTAGTTCGACAAGATTTTGTAATAACAATAGGATATGCATATGTACTTTATCGATAGACGGAAGTATGAACAAAGTGTTAGTGCTCAGAGTATGCCTAGTAGCATAGTCATTTTGGAAGTATGAATTAGCATGATTATATATTTATTAATTGTGGTGAGGTAGATTCTAGACCTCTGTATTTTTATTTATTTGTCATTAAGCATTTAAATTTAGTTTATTTTTATGCATGCCATATGTTTAATATTTGAAACTAGGTTAAGATAAGGTTAGTTTAGGCATTTAAATTAGTTTTACACAAAACCCGATTCTCTGTGGGTTCAACACTCGCACTTGCACAACCACTGTATTGCAAAACGATTCGTACTATTGTGAGTACAATTTTTGGTACGACCAAAGAGTTGGGGCAGGAGCGGAAGAATCAGCCATTGACGTTAGTCTGGGATGGCTTTGATACCATATAGAATAATTTGGTTTTGTGTTTTCTACCTACTCAACCGTATGGCATTGTTTCTTATTTATAATGATAAAGATATTGTATTGTTTAGAAGGTAGATAACTGATAGAAATCTAACCTGATAGAATCCTAATTCTATACAAATTGTGTTGATTGAAATCTAATCTAATAGAAACCTAATTCTATTCAAATTGTCTTGAGAGATGCGGTTCATTTCAATTCTTGATTCTGCTTGATCAAAGATCCTTTGCCATTATCTTTATCATTATCTTCATCACAATTGGTTGGTTGTGATTTGTTTATTCCAATAACTTCAAGTTGCATAACAGGTTCTATTATAAAAAAAAACCAATCAAGCCCTACAAGCTGGATAAATAAAAAATAAAAATAAAAAAAAGGTACATTAGCCAACTTACGTACAGGATTTCGAGGATAAGTTAAAGTGCATTATTTAAAATTAAAGGTTTCAGCTTTGAATATATATAGGACTGTAACCCTTCTTAACTTTTTGGTCTTCAAGATCGAGGATAAAGGTTTGTTAATTAAGTGCCGTGCAAATTCTTATTTTTAGAAAAAAAAGAAAAAAAGAAATAGGTTCATTATTACCTATTTCTTCCATACTTTTAGGGACATAGCAAATTTTTTTTTTTTGTATACGACAGTAGAAATTTCATCTTTTGTACACTATCTAAACTTGCAAGAAAAAAGTTGTGGAGAAAAAGAGAAAGTAAGAGAATAAATGATTATATACAGAGAGAAATTGATGAAGAAAAAAAGAAAAGAAGATTTGGAGACGAAACGGACAAATTCAAGAGAATAGAAGAACGTGCACCTAAAGAAAAGAATGTTTGGAGAGTAAGAAAAAAGAAAGGAATAGTTATGTTGATTATAAATCATGTCAATCACATGAGTTTTGGAAGCATATCAATATTGTTTGTTTGATCATGTAAGGAGAAAGAAGGCACAACCAGTTTGAAGTTGTATAACAGGTACTACACGTACACTCTATCTCTCCCTCTCTCATTTCTTTTCTCGGTAATGATCTTTTCTATTGCTAATCTATATGTTTGTAGTGATATTAATTAACATGTATTTCAAAGATTTTGTTATTGGTCCATTCAATTAAGTTTTGCTCTCAGATATAGATCTACTTACCAAGAAACCATTTTTGTAAACTAAGCTGAAAGTTGTTTCTTCCGAAAAGAAACCAATGAAGAGCTATAAGATGGAAAAATAGATTAATCAAATTTACAAGGATAATTAGCTAGAACACAATTTCCTTGTTATATGATTAAATCTAATCCACCCAAAATTAAATATTTTAAATATGATTAATCACAATAACATGATTCTTTATTTGGAAATCTTAAAGGAATTAAATTCTAATTGACAAGACAGTTGAAATCACTTCAATAATTGCACAGTAGCTTGGATTCGATCTTAAATCAGGTATTACTTGGAACTAATATTTCCTAATTTGTCAAATTACGTAAATGACATCTTAATTTTTGTCGGTCTTCAAGAGGATATACATTATATATAAAGGTTTGTTAATTAATTAAAAAATTACATATTAATCTAATTTGACTTCATTCATGAAGAGTGAAGACCCAACAAAATCATCATCCTATATATCACAATATATATATATATATATATATATGAATGCTAGCTTATAATATATCGATAAAAACCAACTTTTTTATTAGACAAAATCTTTTCTATAGGAGCAGTCAACAAAAGTTTTCAATAATGGTGTTTAATGAGACCCAAAACTCTTAGTGTTAACCCAATCACACTTTGAACCTTTAGAAAATAAAAGCCAAACACTAACCCTCAGGGGGTGGGCCTACGCTAGGTCTGGCAGACGTACGTTGTTGTCTGTAGTGCAAACGTATGGGGGAGACCACCGGACATATGCTTTGCAAATAGTACAACGGATATACGTGGGACCACTGGACGTACGCTACTTTTTGGGGTACCCTTTGGGTAATACCTAAACATATGAGACACCTTCTGGACCACTCTGCAAAGACCACCGGACGTACGCTAGGGTTGCCGGACGTCCGTTGCTTTGTCAGAGAGTTAGTGGCGAACTTTTCCTATAAATAGTCCGTCCTACCTCTCATTTCTCATGCTTGTTTTCTTCTCCTGGTATGCCCCTAGGCTACCAAAATCCTTCCTTTGAGTTTTGAGTGAGAAATTGGCGAGAGTGAGCTTTAAGGAGGAGTTTCCGAGGAGGAGAGACCATGTCCATACTTAGCTTCGTGGTAAGCTCTGTTTTCTTTGTATTTAGCATTATTTTAACTTATATCTCTGCCTTGATGAGGTTTTCCAAGGGTTCATTGAACATTCTTTAAAGATAATGATGTTTTCAAAGGATTTTCTCAAAGTTTTGTTGTGTTGTGATTTCTTGCATTGCATGTGCTATTTTGCTAGCTTAGAAGAAGTTTAGAAGTCTATAAATGCCATTAGTAATATGCACTGTCCGAATCTTAAAACGGTGTGCTTAACACACTGAGCAGACATACGTCATTGAGGCTGGACGTATAGTCAGTGGGCAGAGCACCGGTTCTTAAGTTTCACATGTGTATGATTAGGCTTAGCTATATTTCTAGGTTTCGTAAAGCTTAAAATAACGGTGTCTTGTATCCGTTATAACAGGAATTAGCTTAGTCGAAGGATTTGCTCGAGTGCGCGAGGTAAGTAGACACTTACATCCTTTTTATGTAAAACGTGGGATATGTTAGCTGACTGACCACGAGTATGATATGAGCATACATACTTTTTGTAATTACTCGGTAACTGTATTATTAATTAACTGTTAAGATGAATCGTAAGACATGGTACGCCGGTACATGCGGTATGAACGGCCATAGGCTTACTATATAAACTGCATATTATGGTCAAATGTGTGTGTTATATGATGGCTTTAGATCCATTGGTTTTGTGACCTTGGTACAACCATTCTCAATGGTTCAGTCACTATAGGATGAACGTTATTAGTTGGTGTGAGCTACTCAGGGTTGGATTCGATCGTGCCACTAATGTTATGTATGGTATGTTGTGCAATGGTTAGGATACTGACATTGTATTATAGGTCCCTCTGGATAGTACCAACCCTACTGAGAAGGGGTAATATCTTAGACCATGTATGAGAGTTATGACTTGTAATATATTAGCCTTTTCCTGTATTAAAACAATTAGGTAATTATCGCCGATTTTACACCATAAGTTTTGAAAACCCTAAGACCTATTGAATGGTGTATTAATAGAGGTAATGCCCTTTTTTGGTTATTACTCAAATTGCACGTTTTCTTCCATTAATTGGGCTCATGTCATACCTAAGTGTGAGGTTTAGTTACTAAGTCGTTAGATTTATGCGGTTAATATTCTCTAGGTAATCCTATTTATCGCTCAGGAGTAGTAAGAGATGCTACTACTTGACTAGTTATGTTTTACGTATAATTACAGGTTTGCCTTTACTATTTAGTAGCTCAATGTTCTTACTTGATAAATTATAGTGACTTGGATTTATTCATCTTCCCTTGCATTTACTCTGACAGTTTTATAAGGGTGATTTCTTTTTTGGTCATAAGTTGGCTTAAATGGTTAAATTGCTAGTGATTTTACCGTATTAGTTATGGCTAATTTTGGGGGTGTTACATAGCCCTACCCTTTGGGTTTTGTTTTGTGCCTCAATGTCTGTGCATCAATTAGCAAAGAGTAAGATGGCTGGCGAGAGATGGCATCACTTGCAGCTCATTGATAACTTGGAAAGTAGAGACAATTGCTTGCTGTGCGAAAAGCCAATATTGGGAAGTCGAGGCTACAAATGAGGGGAATATTGGTGATATTTTATCATTCATGAATCATGCCCCATAGATCACAAGATAGAGGCCACACATAATTTGTGGAATACACATCACTTGATATCCATGAAAGAGGAGGAGAAGAATGGAGATGAGAAGAAAGTAGTTGTTTGCTCATTGTGCGAGAACCGGTACCGTCTTTGTTAATGTTAGGTAACAACAACCTTAATAATAATGAGCCTTCCTCCTTCTACAGATGCTCCTTCCCCAACTGCACCTTCCTTCTTCATCAACCATGTTCACAATTACCTCTACGAAATACCAACACTCCCTTTGCAATTCTCAACCCACAAACTTTCTCTCATATCGCCACAAGAGACTCAATTTTTTTTGCAGTGCTTCCGGTAAATTTTTCAGTAAAGGCTTCTTTTATAGGTGTGATAACTGTTCTTATAATCTTGAAATCAGATGTGCTACTCGTTGGCAAATATTAGTGCTACCATAAAATGTAACGAGCATGCATTGTTTCCCATCTGAAATCCGATTCAATTCACTTGCAAAGTTTGTGGTGGAAAAAGCAATGAAATTGCCTGTCTATGTAGCAGCTATAGACTCTTGATTCACTCTACTTGTGCTCAATTTCTAGGTACCATCAAAATAAGAAGACATGATCACTCCCTGACTTGCACCTTCTCTCTTGGTCAAGTCAAAAAGCACTAGTGTGAAGTCTGTTACGAAGACGTGGATATAAAGTATATATGCAGCTTGCTGTTGTGATAATGAAAAGTGTGACTACAGTGCCCACTTATGGTGTGCATATTGGATTAGGAAGGAGAGTGAGGCCAGAGATTCCATTGAATATGCTATTCATTTGGTCAAGGGCAGCAATCTAAAAGAGGATGAAAAAGTTGCCCCCTCAAGAGATCCAACATTTGAGTCATCCACAACATAAATTAATCTTTAGGAATGAAGAGCTTCTAGAAGTCAAGCAATGTGAGGGGTGTATGCAATTTATAGTGTTGCATCCATTTTACAGCTGTGCACAGTGCAACTACTCTCCCCATATAAGATATACTAAATTACCCCAAAATGTTATGAGAACATTACATCATGATCATCCATTCACCCTACATAATGTAGATTCCAAAGTGCAATTGTTTGAGTGTTGGGCTTGCGATCGAACTCGAATGGCTTCAACTACAAATGTGTCAAGTGTTCGTCCCATAGTGGAATATTTGATGCTCAATGTATTTTAATTCCAGAAGTTTTTAATCATAAAGGTCACCTACACTGTCTCTTCCTTGGTAGATTTGGTCTGAAAAACCCTATGCACAACTCCAAACACTTGTTTATCACAATTTATGCGGAATTAAAACTATAAAGCAATAAACAATTCAATCAACAAAATATCTAAAGCAATAAAAAAGCGAATCTGAGATATTTTGGTGACGAAGAGGAAACCAATTAGAAACCGATCTAATTGTAAAACCTCTAGCGTAAACCTAGGAAATCACTATCGAAAATTATCCGAGATTACAGACACTAGGAACACTTACAACCCTTTGCAAGACCTGCTGTAAGATCGACAAGCCTCCAACTCGTCTCCTTGCTCACAATCTTCTTCAACGTGATTCTCCTTTATCGGACCCTTTCGACAGGCTTCTCAATAACGCTCACAGTCAATTAACAAAAACCAAAACACTCCAAGAGAGAGAAAATAAACGCTCAATATCAAAGGCTCTCTTGGCACACGACGGCAAATTCTAGATGCAGAATTCGTAACCCAAACAGATCTTTAGAGATCTATTTATAACATCTAAAGACTTCTAGTCTCAATAGAACTCAAATACAATGTATTTTAAACCTAGAAGCTACGGGCCGTCCGGACGGTAAGTGGGCTCGTCCGGACGGGCAATTAAAAACACAAGGAATAGCCTTTTTAACACGGGCCGTTCGGACGGGAGAATTCATCGTTCGGACGGTACTAGGGCAAGATCGCATTCTTCGATCTTCGTGGCGTTCGGAGGCGTCCAGACGGATCGAATGGGCTGCTTGTCTGTGAACGGAGCACTCGGGTTTAGTAATCGAGTTCTTTAATCGCATCATGTCTAGACGGCTATGAATCCCGTTTTGTACTTTCCATTTTGCTCACGAACATTAGCCAATACTTCAAACTAACAAACTCCCCCTTTGGCAATTTCAGGAACAAAATCATCTCCCCCAACAAACTCCCCCTTTTTGTCACAAATTGACAAAATATTTCCAATTTCCTAAAACACTCAACAAAAACATCATGGCATGTGTGGAAAGGAAACAAAACAAAAAAATATATATATATAAATAAAATTCATGATTAACCAATGAAGAATTGCATGTTAGAACACAAGATCATGAAGAACAGAAACTCCCCCTCAAAATAAGACTCAACAATCAACAAGAAACAAAAAAAATTTCTCCCCCTCAAAAGTCAAGAAAACACACAAGATGCATACATCAATAACTCATGTAGTCAAGCAATGAATATTCCAAATTATCAAAAAATTTAAAATATACATGAGATGTATAGCAAAACAATAACACTCTCTGTTTAACCCAAGCAATGCCAAGAATTCCATTCAACCCATGCTTGTGTTGTGTGTGTAAGCCAACCATTGAAATAAAACAAATTTATAAGTTGAGTAGGAGGTTTCACTACGATAAAAGGTTTTAACAAGCAAATCAAATCAAAAGTCAAACCTTATCATACTAGGGCCTAGCCACTCTCATCCAATGCATTCCTCTTTTGAAACAAAGCAAGCTTGACATTGTGAATTTAATTCCTTTGGAATGTATTATTTGAATATCTTGTTTCACAATTTTTCTTCATGAGAAAGTGTCTTTAATTTAATGCTTTGAGAAATGCAGAAATTTTTAAGTCCTAGGTTCAACTAGCATATGGTTAATTTGATAGATACAGCTAGTCAAAACCCTCATATAGTTACCTCACACAAGTCATATTAAAAAAAACTCAATTTAAGCTTAAGTGTGCACAAAAGTTTAAAGCATGAGCAAAAGCATTACAAATGAAGCTTAGGCTTTAGGTAACCACAAAGATGTCCATTGAAATAATATGACAACTCATGCATATTGAAAACTTTTTAAAACACAAGGAATTAAATCCATGGAAGAAACATGAGCACATAATGGACACTCAAGGTGCATCAGACAAAAGAAAGAAGAAATAAAAATAACCAAATTAGAATATTTTTGTCTTTTTGAAATTTTTCAAAAATAAAATGCACACAAAAAAAATAAAATAAAAGACAAACTAAACAAAAAAGCAAAACAAAACAAAACAAAACATGCTCTAGGATATTCAAAATAAAACAAGACAACCAATCCTAGGCATGTGGGTGACTCACCTAATCCAAGGTGAGATCACCACCACTCCCCCTCAAGGGGTGAGTGGTATTTTCCTTCTTAACCCAAATTTTCTTCATTTTGGGAACAAAAGTGTGACTCTTAGCCAAGTCATTTAACTGGGTGATAACACCCTTCACCATGTTGAATAATTCATCATGACTATTTCTAGAACGAAAATAGTCTCTTTTTGACTCATGATTATTCAACTGAAAACAGTTCGAGCGAATATGCCCAATCTTACCACAATGATGACATGTAGGAATGAACCTTTGAGTAGGTTGGTTCCTTGGCATATGAGCACGTCTCGGTGTAGAACGAGACACATAGGAATCAGTTAGAATTCCCTTACCTTTCTTACCTCTTGAAACTGGAGGAAATATTTCCTTCTTCTTAGCCAAGTTTTCTTCTTTACACACAGGTTTCACAAAAATCAACTTTGAAGGAGAAACAACATTAGTAGAAGAAACAACAGATTTATCAAAGCCCAATCCAGTTCTATCAAATGAATGTTTACGATTATGCAACATGTGATTAAGCTTTTCATTAGAGAACTTTTCAAATGATTTCTTGAATCATTAAGATCATTCTCTAAGAATTTCACTTTGGCAATTAAACCTGATTTTCAGATTTCAAAGTGTCAAGAATAGCATGTGACTGTTAAGGTACTAGAGTTTATCCTTTTCAAGATTAACTTCTTTAAGTTTCGCAAGTGTTCCTTATTCAACTTCTTCACTTTATGTATTCCAATACAGATGGTTATAAGCTTCTTGCAGATTACCCTCCTCTTCCGATTCATTATCACAAATACCATAATCACCATCAAGAGATTTGGACTCACTAACATCATCCACTATCATAAGAAACCCCAAAAGCAACATAATTTGCAACATTTTCATCTTTTCTTCTTAGTCCGATTCATCACTTTGAGTCACATTAAAGCCCTACCTTTTGACTTGATCAAATTTCCACAATCAGCACGTATGTGACCAACACCACCACACTCATAACACTTAACCTCACGACTAGGATTCATGTAATTTTTGACTCCTTACTTCTAGAATTTTCATTGTTTCTGAGAAATTTCTTAAACTTCCTAGCCATCATAGCCAACTCTTCATCATCTCCAAATTCCTCATCAAAAAAATCTACAGGTCTACCTTTAGTAGTCTTGATCTTAAGAGCTAGATTTTTTGAATTTCGGGGCTTAGGTAGCAAGAGCTCAAAAGTCTGAAGTGAACCTACAAGTTCCTCTACTCTCATGGTTTCTAGATCTTGGCTTTGTGTTATCGCAGCAACCTGAGGTATAAATCTAGGAAGTAGTGATCTCAAGATTTTCTTGACCATCTTAGCATCAGTCATTTTCTTTCCAAGATTAATGGTAGAGTTTCTAATGGTATTAAGCTTAGAATAAAACTCATCAAAAGTCTCTTCCTCTTCCATCCTAATCTCTTCAAATTTTGATACTAACATCTGAATTTTAGAGGCTTTCACAATTTTAGATCCTTCATGGGTAGTTTCCAAAGTTTCCCATGCTTCTTTAGCTATTACACATTGAGAAATTCTTCCAAATTCTTCATGGCACAAAGATGTATAGATGGCATGTAATGCTTTGTCATTCACAGAAGAAGCAATCTCAGCAATTGCCTTATTAGGATTAATCCATCCAGATTCAACAATATACCAAACGTCAATGGATTTGAGATATGCTTTCATACGAATTTTCCAAAACGTATAATTGGATCCGTCAAAGACAGGAAGTGAGTTAGGTGCAACTGTGTGAGACATATTAGACGGAGTCTGCGATCACACTCAAGAAATTAATCCCTACAGAGTGAACCCGCTCTGATACCAACTGAAAAACCCTATGCACAACTCCAAACACTTGTTTATCACAATTTATGCGGAATTAAAACTATAAAGCAATAAACAATTCAATCAACAAAATATCTAAAGCAATAAAGAAGCAGATACAGATATTTTGGTGACAAAGAGGAAACCAATTAGAAACCGATCTAATTGTAAAACCTCTCCGGGGCAGCCAAACCCAGAAATCACTATCAGAAAATTATCCAGAGATTACAAACATTAGAAACACTTACAACCCTTTGCAAGACCTCGGCTCTGTAAGATCGACAAGCCTCCGACTCGTCTCTTTGCTCACAATCTTCTTCAACGTGATTCTCCTTTATCGGGCCCTTCCGATAGGCTTCTCAATAACGCTCACAGTCAATTAACAAAAACCAAAACACTCCAAGAGAGAGAAAATAAACGCTCAATATCAAAGGCTCTCTTGGCACGCGACGGCAAATTCTAGATGCAGAATTCGTAACCTAAACAGATCTTTAGAGATCGATTTATAACACCTAAAGACTTCTAGTCTCAATAGAACTCAAATACAATGTATTTTAAACCTAGAAGCTACGGGCCATCTGGACGTAAGTGGGCTCGTCCGGACGGGCAATTAAAAACACAGGGAATAGCCTTTTTAACACGGGCCATCCGGACGGGAGAATTCACCGTTCAGACGGTACTAGGGCAACATCGCATTCTTCAGTCTTCTGGCGCGACGCATTCGGAGGCGTTTGGACGGATTGCAAACGGGCTGCGTACGGTCAGCGAACGGAGCACTCGGGTTTAGTACTGGAGTTCTTTAACTGCATCACGTCCGGACGGCTATGAATCCCGTCCGAACGGTTGTACTAGCTTGGCTCTTTTCTTTCCATTTTGCTCACGAACATTAGCCAATACTTCAAACTAACATGGTCAACCAAAGTGCAATGCTTGCGGTCAAAGACTTGGAGGCCCCCAGACATTTGATTGCACTACTTGTGGGTTCCGCTTGTGCATTATATGTGCTACTCTTCCATTCGTAACTAGGCATAGATACGACACACATCTCCTATATCTTACTTACGCCGCTGAAGACAACTCTGAAGAATACAATTGTCAAATTTGCGAAGAAGAAAGAGATGAAAAGCTTTGGTTATATTATTGTAAAAGTTGTGACTTCGCTGCTCATCATCAATGTATTCTTGGAAGAACTTAATTTGAATTAGTTACATTTGTTTATGTGAGAGAGACATGGAGGGAGAACCTTATTGTATATAATTTAATTCAATATGACTAAAATTCATGCTAATAAAGATATTTTACTCATTGTCTTGAAGCATCAAAGCACAGTGGAAAGATCAAAACTTTAAAGCTCAAAAAATATTTTGATCTATTCCCCCATTCTCTATGTCATGCACGGTTACAAGAGAGAGTGGAATCTCTTTAATTTCTTTTCTTCTCGTTTAGAATGAAAAAATATAATATGAAACAAATAAATAATTTGTCTTACAAAAGCATGACCGACCACCTCTTTAGTGGGGATTATACAGAGATAGAGAAGGAAACTAAAAGAGAAATAAAAGTTAGCTTCTATAAGTCTTGAGTTTCAAGTTATCTCATAACTCCATTGCAAATCCTATTAATTATAATTTACTCAACTGTAAATTAAGAATTATACTATAGGTTTTATTTAACACAAAAGATATTTTTATCCTACTAATGTCTACAAATAAATCTCTACATATGATATTCAAAATTGAATAAGGTATTTTAATTTTATAGTCACCTTATCCAATCTAAATCTTTTATTTTTGAGTACTCAATCACATGATGATCCACAATACTTTTATTAAAGAATAAAATCTTTTAATAACCACTTTATTAAAATTATTAGGCATGGACTTAGACAAAGCAATTCTATTAAATTATCTCAAGGAGATACTTATATTTCCTATGACTCAATGTATAAGTATTTAGGGGACACTAATTTGTACAACACATTATTAACAACCAAAAATACTCAATGCATTCCGAATACATCAACATATGAACTAGAAGCCTCATTTTCAATACTCAAGACAAACCATTCTATCATATAGTATTGATATGTTATTATGTTATAGTCTTCATGATAAAAATGCCCGGGTCTCCTATTACATAGTAATGACTTCTACTTATACATTTCCATACCTCCCATAAAGAAATTTAAACATAGTTCCACTCTGAACAACAAAGAAAAGGCAATCAATAGACTAAAGTATATTTTGTTGTACTGAACTCCAAAAGTGATACTCTTTGAGCAGTGCAGGGAGAGATTTTTTAACCAATTGCAAATCGCCAGTCCTACTGTATATCTCATAAACCATAGAACTCAGGAGGGGAGGCTGGCTGAGAAAGGTTTCTCTCCCAGTATACAGATTTAGATTGGATAAAGTTAATTAATTCACAATTTTACCAATATAGGCCTTGTGGGTTGTTGGGGAGTCATATTTTTGCCCTTAAACGGTGGTTCACGTGACCATTTATGTAATTATCTGGATTAGGTGTCACGTGTCAAACATAATATAATTGTCAGTCACATAATTGAGATGATGCGACAATTCTATAACGATCTACTCAATAACTCACCTTTTGTATCTGTTTTATATATATATATATATATATTTTTTGTTCCTTTTGATTTACAACAGAAGTAACGAAAAAAATAATTAAACCCCAAAACAACAAGCTAATGCAAAAAGTACATTAAAATCATAAACCAAAGAACAACAAAACAATACTAGTTATTTTGAACAAAAGAAAAAATTGTGCGATCAATTTTAACTGGAAGAGCTAGGATAGTGATTGGAATCTGACCATGATGGCAGCGATGGAAAATCTGAAGTACTGCCACCGCCACCGCTCTGATTCTGATTTCCAGGTGGTCGAGAAAAGTTCATGTGCGGATCAGGAAATGAGCAGAGGATGAAGGAAGAGAGGTTTTACTTTTAGATCTATTTTTAAAAGGTTTTCTCTTCGTAACCAAAATATTTGTATCTACTTCTTTATTGATTTATATATTTTGGTGATTGAATTGTTTATTACTTCATAGTATTAATTCCGCATTAATTATGATAAACAAGTTTTAGGAGTCGGTTAAGTGTTTTTCAAAGGAGAAGGAAGAAAGAGAAAGAAAGAAATTGAAGAAAAAAAAAGAGTGAGCGGCGGATAGGGTAGGGTTTCAGATAGAGGGGGTATTCAAGTTTAGGGTTAAGGAAATCTAGAGGGAGCATAGTAGGATCGTCATAAACCCAAAATATAAGGAAAAAAAGTTAAAATCAGTCTCCCAAAGAGTAGCATCTCAACAACGTGAACAATACGAAGGATGACTCGTGTGGGTGTGGGTGGCTCTCGTGAAGAGTGACAGTGAGAGAGAGAGAAAAACCTAGCCGTGTGGTTGGCTCAGAGTCACTGGCTCTCTGCAATGGGTGGCTGTCGGTGGACTACCCCCATTTTGGCCTTGTAGGGGTGGCTGGACCACCCCTTGGCAATGGGGGTGGTTTGTCCACCCCTAGACCGTCCATGGAGCCACCCTTTAATTTTCTTTTTCTTTTTCTTGTATTTTTTTTAATAATTTTAGTTTTTTAATTATTAATATTTTAATATTTAATGAATTTTATATTATTACTTTAATCTTTTAATATTTTTATTTTATTTTTATTTTTATTTCCCAAAATGTAGTCATTTAATGCCTAAAACGACCACGTGTTGGGCTACTGCAAGGTGCGGTAGTTTGTCACTACTGCACCTAAGCCTCATCTTGTGAAGAAAACCCAACTTACAATACCTAAAACGTTGCTTGAAACAATAAGAGGCCTGCAGAGATTAAACTTTAGCAGGGTGTAGTTCCACAAAAATCTTTATTATAATGTCCCTCTCAGACTATTAAAATATTGTCAATTTACCCTTTTTTTTTTTTTTTCATTTAATTTAGCTTAAAGTTTATCGAAAACGAAGAGGAAAGAGATGTTTGGAGGCATGTCGATGGAAGCTCATGCAATATTCTTTCAACATTATGTCGATTAGATGAACCCATCGAACTTTCAAGCTGAGTTGACACTAACAATGTCAGCTCAAAGGTTGTAACTAAATACAAATCTAGTGGCCACCTGGTGGTTGCAAGTTCTGTTTTGAAGTAAAACTTTGATGATCCACTTTCTACTTTCAATTTGACTTTGTCATAAATATAAAGAGGTTCTGATTGCTGAACTTCAATATTGAATGGTGACGCTTGCAATGTTGGAAATAATTTGGATGATGCACAAAATTCTTATTGAAATTAAATAATACAAATCTGAAGATTAACAATAAAATATATAAATTATAAGAGATGAAAAAGCAGAGTATGGAAAGATCTCACAATACTATAAAATCACGCAAGAGCATTGTCGTTAAAGATTGATTCATGCATCTCGGAATGTATAACTCAGTGTGATCGGATCCTTTAACACGTAATTTCCAAGGATTAGATTATAGCGTCTACCTTCGTTAAGGACGCACTTCCAATAATAAAGAGTAATAAAACAACCCTTTTGATCAAATAAAATGATAGACTAAAAGCCACACCAAAGTATAGCTTAATGCAATGAAAGGAAATTCGTTGAACAAAAGTTTGAGGCTGTACGAAATTGTTTGGAGCCAAAAAGAAGTACTTTCCAATGCTGGTTGGTAAGCTCAATTTATAGAGCTCATCAAAATTGAGCTCATCATTATACTAAAGACCATGACAAAATATTAATGGACAACGGTAAAGAAAATAATGCAAGATTAATATTTACTTAAAAACCCATGAGTAAATGATAAACCGTTAAAGATCAAAAGTTGATTTTTTTTTTTCCTTAAAGCTCATAAAGGTGACTTAATGACAAATGGCTAGAAACTGTTAGTTAAGACTTAAGATATTTTTTCCTCATAAAACTCGTAAAAATGACTTGATGTCAAACGGTCAAAAGAGAAAAATCAATGAGAAATAGTAACCAATGTTTGTAACATCACAACAATCCCCCACATGTTATAAACACTAGAATAAAATGAGATTGAAAGCATGCATCGATATGGTAACCAAAAGTTTTAACTGCACCTAAAATAAATTAGAAACTTAATGAATCGTGGTAGAGTTAAACTCTTTAAACCAAATCTACAAGTTAACCAAACTTATCACCAATATAACTTTCTCCAAAAGAAAAAAAAATCAAATAAAAAAAATAATATTGGTTGTTCTATAGCGGGTTGGCACCTTATACAGGCCATGCACCATTGGGTTTCATGAGTGCTTTAGAAATTTGCCAAAGTTTCATAGGAGGCGGCACCACCTCTACACTCACATAGGTGGTGTCCATCAAGAATATGTATAGAGAACATTCCATCCCAACAATTAGGGACTACCCATTAAGAGTTTTAAACTCATCCTTACTTACTCTGCATCTTTTGTTGTTACACCATAAAATGGCTTTCATGAGCGCTCTAGAGACCTACCCAAGTCTCATAGGAGATAGCACCTTCACACTCTGATGTGGTTTTTTTTTAAGCAAAAATATCAATAATAAAAATTACTACTCGCAATAGAACGAATCTTGTAAGATAAGGCTATATTGAGGGTGTCGAACCTCAAGGACTATAGGGGTTTGATTATCAAATTTGTAAGAATTAAAGTTAACTTAATAAAAATGAGAATTGATTTGATTTTCTTTAAAGCTAAAGTGCATGAAAATAAAAGAGAATTAAATTATGAGAGAGAGAGTAAGGTATCGACTTTACCATAATCTGCACAATAATGGTTAGCTGTATTTAATTCCAAAAAATCATGATATATATGTTATAAAAGAAATAAGAAAATACAATATTAAAGAATAATGATAATCTATCCTCGGTTGGTACGGATCGTCCACCTAACCATTAAAATACGGCACGACCCGTCTTCCCTAGGAATAAATTATAAAATTCTTTAATAAGTTTCATATAATTAATAGAATAGTATAACTCATCTTCGGTTGGCATAGATCGCTACCTAAATTACACTAAACTAGGGTGTAGTACGACCCGTCTTTCTTAAGCATGGTCTATCTAATCCTATTAATCATATGTCTATTAAAACCCACTGCATAACCATCAATCTTATAATCATAGAAAATAAGGTTGATTTGAGTTCAATAAAAGCAAAATAATTTCTAGGACAAGAAAAGTATTTCACAAATATTGATTTCGTAAATTAAGAACAATTGCATTTAATATTAAGAGCATAAATCAATGGTTGCAATTCTCATAGTTATACAATCAACATGCATAAATTGAATAACTAAAAATCAAATATAGTCACCATTGTGCTTGGCGAGGGTTACATCAGTATCCTACAAAGGGGTTTAGCCTCTCATGATCTTTTAAGCTCCAAAGGTAATTTACTAAATTTTTAACTCTCGGAAGTGGTCTCCCATTTACAATGTTTAAAGGCTTATTTATAGGGATTAAGAGAACCTTAAAAACCCTAGAAACCCTAGGAAAATTGTAGGTCAGTCTCCCAGTCCAATTGGGAGACTGAAAACCAAGTCCAAGCTGTCAAAAGGTGCCTGCTATACTGTGCATGCCTAAGTGAGCTCAATCCCAAGGATGTGTGCTCGAGCGCACTACGCTCGAGCTTAGCTGTTGTGCGCGCGATGGCAGGAGTGCGATTGATCCTAGGCCGCTTGCACCCGAGTGCATGCACACTCGATCCTAGCTCAACTGCGCTCAATCCCAGCATCAAAATGGCTCAAACTTGTCCTTTTTAGCCTAATTTTCAATGAAATTCTTGCATTTGACTTGAAACACAAAAACAAAACAAAATTAAACAAATAACAACGCTAAGGAATTAACATATGCGAGTTAAAGGGCTTGAATGTGCAACATTCAGCGCTTATCAGAGATCTCATTTGGAAATATGAAGGTTAGGTTGAATATCTTCACTGCATTCCAGCATGCCCCTAATTAGAATGAGTGTTTCTTTGTGGACAACATTGAAGAGTATGTAGAAGATTCACTTTCTAGTCTCTTGACCAAGGATCCGTTGGAAGCTTGTTTAACTCACTTTGGTTTTGAAGATTTCGACACTAACCAGTACATTGAAGAGGTCCATAATTTGCTAGAGATAGCAGCCAGTGCAGAGTTTCATCCATGGAGAGTACCAAAGGAACCCTTGCCTTTGACATCAAGCACTCCCTTGAGTTGAAGCTTGAGTCTCCACCGAAGCTTGAGTTGAAGCCTCTGCCAGACAAGCTAAAGTATGATTTCCTTGGATCTAACGACACTCTTCCAATCATCATTGCTTCAGATCTATAAAAGGACCAAGAAGACAGTCTGTTAGAAGTGTTGAGAGAGCATAAAGAAGCTATTGGGTGGACTATAATAGATTTAAAAGGAATTGATCCCTCTATTTGTATGCATTGGATCCATCTACAAGAAGGAGCCCGACCCTCCTATGAGGTACAACGCTGGCTGAATCCCAACATGAAAGAGGTTGCGATGAAAGAAGTAGTCAAGTTACTTGATGCTGGCATTATTTACACCATCTTAGATAGCAAATGGATCAGCCCCACTCAGGTGGTTCCAAAGAAGTCCCACCTACAGTAGTAGAGAATGCAGCTGGAGAGTTGATTCCACAATGCACAACCACATGATGGCGTGTTTGCATTGACTACTGGAAGCTCAACTCCCACACTCGGAAGGATCACTTTCCACTCCCTTTCATTGATTAGATTCTAGAGCGTCTAGTTGGCTAGAGTTACTATTGTTTTCTGGATGGCTACTCTGGGTATAATCTGGTTGCTGTTGATCCCCAAGACCAGGAGATGATGACTTTCACATGTCCCTTCGGCACATTTACTTATAGACGCATGCCCTTTGGCCTATGCAATGCACCTACCACGTTCTAAAGATGTATGATGTCAATCTTCTCCGATATGGTAGAAAAAATCTTGGAGGTATTTATGGATGAGTTTTCTATTTTTGGTTATTCTTTTGATAATTGTCTTCATAATTTTTTAACTTGTGCTAAAACGTTGCAAAGAAACTAACCTGATTTTAAGTTGGGAGAAGAGTCACTTTATGGTGCTTGAGCACATAGTGTCCAAGAGAGGAATTGAGGTTGATCGGGCAAAGGTTGAGTTGATTTAAAATCTATTGCCACCTACTTCAGTGAAGCAAATCCATTCCTTCTTAGGGCATGCCGGGTTTTATGGACGTTTTATCAAGGATTTCAACAAAATTCCAAGGCCCTTGTGCAGTCTACTTGCCAAGGATACCTTATTCCACTTTGATGAAGCATGTCAAGAGGCATTCTAGAAGCTTCAATCTTTGCTATCCTCTGCTCCCATCATGAAGCTTCCTGACTGGTCTTTGCCGTTTGAAATCATGTGTGATGCATCTAATTTTTCTATGGGTGCAGTCTAGGGACAACGTGTGGGCAAGCTCCTCACGACATTTACTATGCTAGCAAGACTATGATGGATGCTCAAATAAATTATACAACAATAGAAAAAGAGTTGTTAGCTGTGGTATTTGCCTTGGATAAATTCCGCTCATATCTCTTGGGATCCAAGGTAATCATCTATTCTGATCATTTTGCTCTATGACATCTATAGGCTAAGAAGGCAACTAAGCCCTGATTGATCCGTTGGATACTGCTTTTGCAAGAATTTGATATCGAGATTCGAGACAAGAAGGGCATTGAGAATGTCGTTGCTGACCATCTGTCACAGATTCTGTTTAAGACATCTGAGCCAATTCTAGTTCATGATTCCTTCCCGAATGAGCAACTATTTGAAATTACTCTGAGAGAACCACCTTGGTATGCTAACATTGTCAATTCTTTAGCCATAGGTCAGATTCCTTCTCATTAGTCTCAACAAGACAAGGACCACTTCTTCAAGCAAGTTTGATTCTATTTTTGGGAAGATCTGGAGTTGTTCAAGTATTGCACTAATTAGATTATCCGATGTCGCGTCCCAAAGAGTGAATTCCACAGTATTCTCACATTATGTCACTCTCTAGCTTGTGGAGGTCATTTCAGTGCCAAGAAGACAGCAGCTAAGGTTTTACAATGCGGATTCACATGGCTGACCTTATTCAAAGATGCCTATGACTTTTGTCGAGCTATTGAGAGGTGCCAGCGGTTATGAGCTATGTCTCGGAGGGACATGATGCCATTGAACCCCATCCTTATTGTCGAAATTTTTTATGTTTGGGGTATCGATTTCATGGGCCCCTTTCCACCATCTTTTGGGTATGAGTACATTTTGGTAGGGGTAGATAATGTCTCCAAATGGGTAAAAGCTATGGCCACCAAGACCAAGGATCACAAGGTTGTGGTAAAATTCATCTAGGCCAACATCTTCAACAGATTTGGTACTCCCCGAACCATCATCAGTGATGGAGGTAAGCACTTCTGCAACCGGTTCATCAAAACCCTACTCCTCAAATACTCTTTTACACACAAAGTAGCCACTCCATACCATCCTCAGACTAGTGGCCAAGTGGAAGTCTCCAACAGGGAGATCAAGCATATCCTGAAGAAGACGATTAGAACAGACCACAAGGATTGGTCCTTGCGCCTCGATGATGCATTATGGGCCAACCGCACAACTTACAAGACGCCGATTGGAATGTCACCATACTGATTGGTTTATGGAAAGGCATGTCACCTTCCTGTGGAATTGGAACACAAGGCTCTGTGGGCAATCAAACAGTTCAACTTCGACATGCGAGCAGCTAACTTCCACCGAAAGCTTCAATTGATAGAGTTGGAGGAGCTTTAAAACTATGCATATGACAGCTCTTGAATTTACAAGGAGAACACAAAAGGCTTTTCATGACAGACACATCCGGCCTAAGACATTTGTGTCAAACTAGAAAGTATGGCTCTTCAACTCCAAGCTTCGACTTTTCCTTGGGAAGCTCCTCTCAAGATGGGACAACCCTTTCATAGTCATTTCAGTGTCTCCACATGGTGTAGTCGAATTGCAGGACCCAAAGGATGGCACCTTTTTCAAGGTGAATGGTTAAAGATTAAAGCCCTGCATTCAGAACCTCAAGCCAGATACAGACGTGGAATCTGTCAATTTGATGGATCCTGTCTATGTGTCTTAAAATTCATCACAGACACCTTGGGCTCGAGCGCACCTATAGTGCGCTTGAGCATACTCCTGCTGTGCACCCTTGCGTGCACGAGCACACCACCACACTTTGCATGCCACTACACGAATGCGATCGAGTGGACCTTTACGTGTGATCGAGCACACTCGTTCAGAGGCATCACATAACCTTTTTAGGTCACATTTCCCCTCTTCCCTTCATTTTCCCCACCTATGGCGAGCCCTCTTCTCTTCCCTATTTGCATACACACACCCATTCTAACACCTGCACACACATTCGCCTAGCCACCTGATGTAAAAATTAAATGTACTCGCAAGTGCACGAGTTGTGTGCAGTATAATAGGGTGCAAGTGCGAGGTCGAACCCACTGGGAGTTGTGTTTTTAAAAGCAAATTTAAACCTAAAATAATTCTATTCTAATCTAGTTTACAGTTTTTTTTTTCTTAAATATGATTGTTTGAATGAAACAAAAGCGTAAAATTAATTAAATGAAAGTAATATGTTGACAAAACACTAGGGTTTCAAAATCCACACTCACTCATTCTTAACAACCTAGTCCCATGATTTCAGATATTCCCCGAAGTTCTCACATATAAATCTTTGGTATGTTTCACTTTTTGCTTCACAAATTAATCAAAACATTCTTTGTTTCCATTCTTTACCCAAATCACAATAGAAATCCAATAATCAATTGAATCATTAGTTGTATCCGTAAATCACAGACAAATATCTAATCTATATTGAAACATCCATTGTATCCAGAAAATAAATCACAAGAAAGATTCAATCTTTTAATCAAGAAAACCAAGCAATTAATTGTATTGAATTATCATAAATCATCTAATGTATCCTTAAATCACAAAAGATATCCAATATACATTCAATCCAATTAATAGAAAGTAAAACAATAAGCAATTAAATCATTAAATTGGGAAATCTGGAATACATGAAACTAAATTGCTAATCATAAGTGAGGCTTCATCTTCAACCTTAGTTGAAGGTTTAGCCTCTCATGTTATTGAAAGAAAAAATGTTCTTCATTTCCATAATAAAAATCGAGTACTTGCAAGTAATGAAAACTAAGATTAAGGTCCGAAAGCTAGGAAACCCTAGAGCTCTCTTCTTTTTCCTCTCAAATTTCATAATTCCCAGCCTCCCTAAACTAGTTTGATAATTATGTATTTATAGGGCTAAAACTAGGGTTTACAATTTAATAAAATGCTGAAATTCGCTCCAGGTCGAACGTGTGCGTTCGATCGCACAATTGGTGCAATCGATCGCACTTGTGCAGAGGTTTTTGTCTGCTGCGTCGCAAGGGCACTCGATAGTGGTTGCCCTGTGTTCGAACGCATATGCGCTCAAACGTAGTGATCTGCGATCGATTGCTCCACTAGGGGCTTACCCTTTGCATCCAAAATGCGCACTTCCGCTTAAAACCCACAATTTTCCTTTAGCAACCTATAAAACACTAAAAACATAAAACCAAACCAAAACATCAGATAATAACACAACTAAAAGATTAACAATAGCAAATTAAGGGGTTTAAATATGTAATATTTAGCACACATCACCACCATACCCACCACCTCATGGCCGGAGCACCATCCACTCCACTCTGCCACACCCCGCCATTTTTCTTCTAACAAGCAGTCTGTGGGTGCCTCTCTACACACGAAATGCCTTTGTGTTGGTGGTTCCTTCTTTGCAGAGGTTGGATAGCAGTTCAAAGTGGCTTTACAACCCTAGGTTTTGGAAGTGCACACTAGGTGCTAGACAAAAGCTGAACTAGTCTGCATTGTTATAACCACTAGATAAGTCAGCTTCTTAGGTTCAAGCACAGGCCTTGTGTACTTGAACTTCACTCCACCAGGATACATGATTTCCATCTAGGTTTATTCTATCCATTGTTGTTTCATTCTTTGATTATATTTTGATAACAATGTGTGCACTTGATTGGTATTTGGTTGGAGTATCACTCTTTTTTTTAGGACATGTGTTTTTGCATACAAGTTTGGGGGTATAATATACCCACATCTGCTCATTCAGGTTTTCCTATACTCTTGATCTTATTTTTCAGTTCTGTACATACATTGGGGACAATGTATGATTCAAGTTTGGGGGTATGAAAAACAAAACATTGTCCAAAATTGTTGTTATGTCATTCTTAAGCATGTGGTTGAGCTTTGATTTTGATTTGAATTTCATTGGTAGGCTTAAAGTTATGAACACATGATCATATGACTTAGGAATTTTGAGTCTTGTTACTTGCTTTTGGCAACATGAGATGCTTCTTGTTTCAACTTAATATTTATCTTGAGCACACTAGCACATGTTTGTGAGGTATGAAATTTGAGACCAATTATGTTTGTTTTCAATGTTTTGAATTCTGTTGGGTGACATATTGGATGAATAACCTTGGCATGCTATTAAATATATATATATATATATATATAAAGTCAAGTTGAAGATTTCACCAAGTAACTGGGTCTCTTGCCTCATTAAGCAATGACTGTTCATGTCAAAAAGTGAAAAGTTTGGTTTGATTAATAATATGGCTAGCTTAACTTCGTAGCCTTTTTTACTCGAGTTAGTAAGTCCTTAGAGGTGTCTTTACACCTAGTGCCCTAAAGCCATTTAGTTTAGGAGTCATTGGCCTAACACTCGATACAAGGGTTAACTAGAAAGCTTAAGGGAGCTAAGCATTGCAAAGCAAGTGAAAAAAAAAAAACCTTGAAGTATATGCCTTGGTTGTTTCATCTGATAGGAAGTCCAATAAATTTTGAGATGTTGATTCATTTATGTTGGAATTATTTTGAAGCCTCATGATTGTGTGTTAGTTCACTTTGCACTAATTGAAATTTGTTATATCTCAACCTGCCATTTGTAAGTGATTTGACTTGAGAATTTCTTGAAATTTTAAAGACGGAGTTTATCACTTTAAGCTTGTTAATGAATGAAAACCATTATTTTTGTAATACTTTATTCTTTTGAATGACATAATACATGTTTGTGGGTATCATTCCTAGAAAACCTTCATGAGACTTTTCTCGTCCTCAAGGGAATTCCTAGGGGTTTAAAAGGTTTATTACATATGCTAAATGCAATTGTACATCCTACAAAAGCTAGATTTATCTTTTTGCTTTTCAGATTATTTTCTGTTTTGTATTGCTAAGGGACTAGCAATATGTAAGTTTGGGGGAGTGATAAGTGTTGAATGTTGCACATTCAAGCCCCTTAACTAGCATTTGTTAATTCCTTAGTGGTGTTATTTGTTTGATTTTGTTGTATTTTGGTGTTTAAGGTCAAATGCAAGAATTCCATTGAAAAGTGAGCTTAAAACGACAAGTTGGCACCATTTTGGTGCTGGGATCGAGCACAGTTGCACCTGAGATCGAGTGCACTGTGCTTAAGCTCATAAAGCTTAGGATCGTTCGCACTCTTGTGCTCATGCACACGATAGCTAAGCTCGAGTGTACATCCTTGGGATCAAGCGCACTCAGGCATGCATAGTGTGGCAAGCGCCTTTTGACAGCTTAGACTTGGTTTTTAGTCTCCCAATTGGACTGGGAGACTGGCCTACGATTTTCCTAGAGTTTCTAGGGTTTTTAAGGTCCTCTTAATCCCTATAAATAGGCCTTCAAACGTTGGAAAAGGTGACCGGTTTCCTAGAGTTAAAAATTCAGCAAATTGTCTTTGGAGCTTAGAAGATCATGAGCGGCTAAACCCCTTTGTGGGGTATTGATGTAACCCTTTCCAAGCACAATGGTTTGATTGTATTGAATTTCTAGTTTTTCAATTTATGCATGTTGATTGTATAACTATGAGAATTGCAAACATTGATTTATGTTCTTAATATTAAATGCAATTGTTCTTAAATTCTGAAATCAATATTTGTGATATTCTTTTCTTGTCTTAGAAAGTCTTTTGTTTTTATTGAAATCAAATCATTTTTATTTTCTATGATTATAAGATTGATGGTTATGCAATGGCGTTTTAATAGACATATGATCAATAGGATTGGATAGACCATGCTTAGGAAAGACGGATCGTATTACACCCTAGTTTAGTGTAATTTAGGTAGACGATCTGTGCTAACCGAAGATGGGTTATGCTATTCCATTGATTATATGAAACTTATTAAAGAATTTTATAATTTATATCTAGGGAAGACAAGTCATGCCGCATCTTAGTGGCTAGGTGGACAATCAATGCCAACCGAAGGTAGATTATCCTTATTCTTTAATATTTTATTTTCTTGTTTATTTATAACATGCATATCATGAATTTATGGAATTAAATATAGTTAACCATTGGTGTGCGGATAGTGGTGAAGTCAGTACCCTACTCTCTCTCTCATATATTCACTTTCAGCTTTATGTTTAATTTTATGCACTTTAATTTTACACAAACAAATAGATCAATCCCCTTTTTTATTAAGTTAACTTTAATTCTTGCAAATTTGATAACGAAACCCCTACAGTCCTTGAGGTTCGGCACCTTCTATATAGCCATATCCTACGAGATTCGTCATATTGCGAGTGGTAATTTATAATTGATATTTTTGCTTAAAAAATACCACATCAGTAGCGTACGTCTGGTGGTCCCACGTACATCAGCTGTACTATTTGTAGAGCGTACATCCGGTGGTCCCCCCGTACGTTCGTACTAGAGATAGGGATGTACGTCTGGCTAACCTAGTGTACGTCTGCCTTTTGAGGGTTAGTGTTTGGCTTCTATTTTCTAAGGGTTCAAAGCGTGATTAGATTAACGCTAAGGGTCCTGGGCCTTGTCTAAGCAACTTTATAGAAGGCCCTTGTTAAATGCCCTTATGGAAAGGATTTTGTTTAACAAAAAGGTTTGTTTTTATTGAGGTATTACAATAAAGAACCCAAGGGTTTCCACCATCTAATAAGCGTGGATCAAATGATTTCCTTACTCACAATGCAATTAATGATAAGCTTCCCCTCCAAACATGATTTCCCTCAATTTACACTTCTCGTCATAGCCCGAGCAGGGATCATCAACTCTACGTCTTCTTCTTCCGAGAGTGATGAGTGTCAAATATTCTATTTTTGGACCCCTTATCTTATATTTGTTAAGCTCTTAGCTTTGTTATTTTTTGATGTTTCACATTAGTTTTGGTGTTTTGATGTGTTGCAGGTCATTGAGAGAAAATTGTGGATTAGATGGTGGAAATAAGCAAAGGAATTGAACATCTCTAGAAGTGCGATCGGGCGCACCTGTGCTCAAGCCCATGGATGCCACAATCGAGCTCACGACCATGTTAAGCTTAGCACACATCATTTAAATGATATGCCACAGAAGCCCTAAAGACCTGAGTGCTCTCGAGCGCACTGTGAGTGTGATCAAGCGCACTCACGTTGATCTAGCAGTGCCAAACCTTAATTTTTTTTATTATTTATAGCATTTTCTTTTTGTAAACCCTACGTTGAGAGGCACCATTTTGAGCAAAAATATGACTTGTAGTCGTTCTTGAGCCGTTGCTTTGTTTTCCATTGTAAGTTTTAAGTTTTTCATGATTTTAATTCAATTTATGATTGTTTTTGTTAGCATGAGAGGCTAAAACTTTCAACTAAGGTTGAAGATGAAACCTTGTCATCGATAAACATTCATGTTTTTGTCATTTTATGTATACAATATGATTTTTTTTATTAAATTATTGTTCAAAGTCATTTCAATTGTTTGATTAATTTAATTTGATTGAATGTTGACCTTTTATTCACATTAAATTTTATATTCATTGTGTTTCATTTGGGGGTACATTGAGTGATTGGATTGAGACTACTATCCATTGTGATCTACTGATACAGTGGATGATTTGATATCAATTAAATATTCATTGTGATTCTTTTAATGGACGGATTCATCGAATAATTTAATATGTGTGTCTTCGACTTTTGAACAATGTATAAACTTTTTGGTTATTGATTGTATGCAAAAAAAATGCAAGTGCATGTTGTTTGATTTGGTGAGGCAGATTCTAAAAACCTTAGTGCTTTCCATTAATTGTTTTCAAAGTATTTAGTTTAGTTTATGTTTTTGCACGACAAAATCACTCAATCTCGAAACTAGATTAAAATATAGTTGATTTAGATAGAAAAATGATTTTTTTCAAATACAACTCCTTGTGGATTCGACCTCACACTTGCACACACACTTTACTGCACATGACTCATGCACTTGCAAGTACAATTAAATTTGTACATCAGAGAGTGAGAACTTCATCCACATCCTATTGAGATTGTCAGCCATCAAAACCTTTGAAGCAAAACTATTTTCGTATTCTCCTCCACAGTCACGAAAGACTCGAAACAATCTTTCTTCTCCCCACAAAAAGGGTTCATGTCACATATCGCAATATTAAGACACTTCTGAGAGTAATTCAACTTTTATATATATACTAGCTCATAACTTGCGCTATGCGCGAGATTCTTCATTATAATTTAATTTTGAAACTTAAACGCATCCCATCTTACTTTTCATTATAAGTTAAAATACATATGTGAAAAAATATATCATGCATCTTTTAATGAAAGTACATACTAAATGTTATACACCAGTACATTACTGAACATGTATTTTTTTTATTTATTTTTAAGTGCACCAAACATGTACTTAATGAAAAATATAAAAGAAAAAAAAAATAGCAAGAACGAAACTTGAATTCTGATTATCAAAATATTTATAAAAAATTAGTAGGAAACTCTGATATTGTTGATGTAATACTTATTAGGGATCAAAACATATTGGGTAAGCATGCCAAAAAATTTTAATCCCTAATTTTTTTTTGACAATTTAATCCCTGGGTCAATCGAAATTACAATAAAATCCCTACTATCAAAATTTTTTAACGGTCGTTAGTCTTAATCAAAATGTATCGTTTCACCTCATTAAAATATTGATTTTTTATTAATTTCATTTAAAAAATAAATCTAAAATTAAAAATATATATATAAAAAATTATGGGGTGGCTAGCCCTTGACTAAAATAAGACATGGGGTGTGAAGCTACCCCAATGTGGGCCTCCTTCATGGCCCTTAGGGGTGGTTGGCCACCTTGTAGGGCCAAAAGAAAAGAAAAAAAGAAAAAAAAAAAAGAAAAAGGGTGTTTTGGGTTTGGCCCTAGGGGGTGGCCGAAGCACCCCTAATGGCCATGGGGGTGGCTTCGGCTACCCCCATGTCTTAGTTGGGTTGGTCAGCCATCTCATATATATATTTTTTTAATTTTAGATTTATTTGTTTAAATTAAATTAATAAAAAAATTAATATTTTAATGAGGTGAAATGGTGCGTAAAATTTTAATTTTAGATTTATTTTTTAAAATTACATTAATAAAAAATTAATATTTTAATGAGATGAAATAGAGCGTTTTGATTAGGACTAACAGTTATTAAAAAAATTTGACTGTAAGGATTTTATTGTAATTTCAATTGACCAAGGAGTAAATTGTCGAAAAAAAAAACAACTTAGGGATTAAAAATTTTTGATGTGCTTTGATATAATTTTTTTACTTACTATATTGTAATACAAATAAAACCCATAAAGTTATAATCATTTCAGAAAATGCGTAGTAAAATAAACAAAATCTTCTCTACTCTTTCAATACAAAATAAAACACATTTTTCACTCAATATTTAATACAATCAAATAAATTTCTTCCAACACTTTCAAAAAATGCTAGAAAACTAAAGTAAATCACAAAAAAAAAAAAAAAGTCCAATAAAATATTCAAATGAATTAAAACATCATTATATGAGTAATGCTATAAGTCTTCCTATAGTCATCCCAAATGTAATGTGGCTTTTAAAATCACTAATAGATCAAAAGTTAATAAATCACATCTCAAATTCAACGGTGATTTTAAAAGCCACATCACATTTGGGATGACTCGAGGAAGACTCTAAGAAGCCTTATAACATTGCTCCTATTATATTTCAATACAAAGAAACTTTCTAGAGAAATAATCATAAAAATAATCAAATTACAGTTGTGAAAAATTTATACATAGATACACAAAGATAAATCCAAAAATGAAGAAGAAGCATTTTGGAAGAAAATTCTTTTGATTACCTCTACAAAAATGAAGACATATCTGTGTATCTATTTATACATAGATACCCTAGCATATAACTCACGCTATGCGCAAGGTTCTTTCTTATATCTAATTTTAAAAATTAAACGCATCTAAATTAGGGGTGTGCAAACGGTTATAACCGGTGGTTGTTCACTATAACCACAACTGCCTTGGGCGGTTATCGATTTTCAATGACTATAACTACAACCGCAATCGCTTAGGCAGTTAGTGATTATTCAATCAAATAACCGACGGTTATTAACCGCTTTTTGTTTTATGAATTTTTGAGCTTTATTTTGTTTTGGGCGTATGTTTGGGGCTTATTCTAAAGGTTTAAGGCTAAAAAAGATGAAAATATATATATACTATTTTATGGGCCAACCAATGTTTTTTAATAAGGCTTTGCCCAAAACATTGCATACCAATGATACCACATTATATATTTCACATACATACATGAGAGAAATTAACGAGAGAGAGGTAGGGAGAGGGATTAGCCGATTAGGAAGAATAAGATGAAACCCTAGGGATCTAGGGTTTCATCCTATTCTCCCAAAACAACGTTGTTTTGGTGTTTAACACCAAAACAACATTGTTTTGGTCCCTTTTGTATATTTTATTAATATAAATATTTATATTATTAATTTATTGTATATAAAGGTAGGCGGTTAATGGTTATTAACTGCCTTGCCTTAGCCCTAAAACCGCTAACCACAATTGCCCTAGGCGGTTAGCGGTTATTTATAACCGCCTACCCAAAGTGGTTAGTATTTAGCGGTTATGGGTTAGCAATTATAAGCGGTTAGCGGTTGGTGGAGCGGTTATAACCGCCCCACTTGATCACCCCTACACATCTCCTTTTTTTTTTTTTATTAAAGGCTAAAATAGTCATGTTAAAAAATCAATCATGGCTCTTTCAATTAAAAAGACCTACTAAAGGTTAGGGCTGTAATTAAGCCGAGTCGAGTCGAGCTTTAGGATTTCAAGACTGGCTCATTTACGAAGATGCTTATTTGAGTCGAACTTGAGTTCGAGCCGAGTTATAAAATGTGTGTTCAAGCTCAACTCATATAGAATTTGGAAGAGCTCGAGCTCAAGCTCAAGTTCGTTGAGAATGCTATTCGAGTTGAGCCAGGCTCAACTCAAGCTCGTACTAAGTTATTAAATTCTTTAATATATGATCCATACAAAGTTTAATCCCGAATTTTAAAACAACTTCTAGATATTTATCTATAGTCTAAATTAACATAACTAATTAATGAGCTGGGCATGCTAGACGAGCTTGACTTAAACAAGTAGAGCTAATGAGCCCTCGTCGAGCTTAATCGAGTGAGCCGGGTATATGGTACTAGCTAATCGAGCGAGTTTCAATAGTAACGAGCAAGCTTGTATAGTATCGAGCTCGATTTTGGGTCAAGCTTAGCCAAGCGGGTATCGAGCTGTCGAGTATATTTGCTCATTCACAACCCCACTAAAGGTTATATATATTTAAATACAAATAAAATTCACATAATTCTAAACATTTGAAAAAAAAAATAACAATTTTTATGAATACAAAATAAAACAAAATCTTTCAATCAAGATTTAATGCAATCAAATAAATCATCTATCTCATTTCAATACAAATAAAACCTATATAATTTTGAATATTAAAAAAAAATACAAAGCAAAATAAATAAAATGTTTTTTTTTTTTTAGGAATACAAAATAAAACAAAAAATTTCAAATGTATTGAATGCTTAATTTAGTATCTTTTTTTTTTTTTTTTGAATAAATAGTAGACATTCTCATTAATCATGAATCAAAGAGGAAGCCAAAAACTGGTCTCCTCCCATACATCTTGTAAATATCAAAGAAGCCCAAAACTCAATCTTCGCCTAATAGATAACAGACAAATAGTAAGCGCCACCACAAAGGCTACACCAACCGCTACCCCCATTAGGTTTTTTGAAGTTAGAGTTTGAACTATCTAAACACAGGTTCTTCCAAACCCAACAGGTTCTGGATACCATCAGGCAGGACCACAACCACATCTCTTCCATTTCTCTCGCGGTAGCCATCCTTGCCAGTTCATGTGCTGGTTTGTTAGTAATCCTGCTTCCGTGTACTATTCTCCATTCAGAAAAGTCCTGCAAGTACGTGTACAGGTCTTGAAGGATTGGGTTCCGCAAACTCGACCTTGCCTCTCCATTATTTATAGCATCGACAACCCTTTTCGCGTCACCCACGAACAGCACCCTATCAATTCCCCATGAATGACAAGTCTGAGTAGCTTGAACTGCTACCAGTGCTTCCGCCTCAATTGGACCCAAATATCCTTTCCACGTGAGGCTTTTGGCCATAATCATCTTGCCGGTATGGTCCCTTAACAGCACTCCAATTCCCACCCATCCTTTCTCTTTTTGTATGGCAGCGTCTCAGTTCACAAGGACCCATCCCATCGGTGGAGTGACCCATTGAACTTGCTTGTCGCCAATCTCCGGTAAGACCCTCTTCTCATGGGCAGCTTGGAATTCGAGTAGAGCTCCTTACGTCTGGAAAAAAATTTCCTTTGGAGAAGAGAAAAGCCCTCCATGAATACTCTCATTCCGCCGTAACCATATCCTTCGAGCCAACCCCGCAAAAAGTCTCATCTCCTCCTCATCGCAGATTGAGAACATATCTTCTACAACCTGTAAAAAATTAGGACCCCTGTGAGCACTCTTAAGGAATTTTCGAACACCCTCACTCCAAACGTCCATAGCTGATGGGCATTGCCATAAAATTTGAAAAACTGTCTCCTCCTCCAGTCCATATATAGGGCACATCGGATCATCTATTATCTTTCGCCTGTATAGATTTGAACGTGTTGGTAGTATCTCATGACTTGCTTTCCAAAGGAAGTTTTTTCAACATTTGGTACTGGCATCTGCCATATCTTATCCCACACATCACTGCAAGGGCGTTGTGTTGAACAGCCGGCTATGGTCACCTCTTCCATCTCTTTTTGCAAGTGATATGCGCTATGCACCGAAAAATATCCCTTTGTTGTTCCCCTCCACAGCAAGATATCCTATTTGTTCACACTACTAAGTGGTATAGAAAGAATTTTCTTTACTTCTTCTAGAGAAAAAATCTGTTCAAGCAAGCTAATATTCCACCACCTTGTCTCTCTTTCAATAAGCTCGCACACCTTAGGCGATGGGTCTAGAATAGCCGGGGGGGATTGTACCTTGCATGTACTTGGAGTAGGCAGCCACTTGTCTTCCCAGATTTATATCTTCACTCCATTTCCCACCTTCCACACAAGACCTTCCTGAATAATTTCACTCGAACTCTGAATGCTTCTCCACGAAAAGGATGGTTTTTTTCCCAATGTAGCTTCAAGAACTGAACAATTGGGAAAATATTTTCCTTTCATGATTCTTGTGGTCAAGCTATCCGGTGTTTTCCATATCCTCCAAATTTGTTTTGCTAAGAGAGCCTTATTAAAACAAGTGAAGTTGCAGAAACCCATACCTCCTCTCCCCTTCAAAGTCCCCATTTTGCTCCAACTCATCTAAGCAATTTTTTTCTCCTTCTCCTTATAACCCCACCAAAATTTTTGCATAAGTGAATTTATTTCCGAACATAAAGATTTCGGAAATAAAAATACACTCATGCAATAGGTCAAAATTGCTTGAATTACAACCTTCAATAGTATTTCGTTTCTGGCTTGGGAAAGAAAATTAAGCTTCCAATCTGGAGTCGCTTCCAAACTCGATCTATAATACTTTAGAAGGCCGTTGTTCTTGATTTCCCAACAAGTGCCGGAAGACCAAGATAAGTGTCATACCGTTGCATATCGGGTATTCCGGCTAGCTCCAAAATCCTCCCTCTATCCTCTGGGATAGTATGTTTGCTGAAAAATATGAAGGTTTTATTCGCATTCATTTTTTGTCCGGATGCCCCTTCATACAATTGCAATATATCCATCATGGCACTCCATTGTGATTGATTAGCCTTGCAAAACAGTAAACTGTCATCGGCAAAAAATAAATGGCTAATTCGGGGGCCCCTTTTAGATGTAGGAACCCCCATCAGTCTCCCATCTTCGTTAACCCTTGTCAACATGGCATTTAAAACCTCCGCACATATTATAAATAAGTACGGAGATAAAGGATCTCCCTGTCAAATTCCCCATGTCGGAGTAATATCACCCCATGGAATACCATTTACTAGAACCGAATAATGTGTCGAGGTGACACACATCATTATCAATTGTATCCATCAACCATCAAATCCCATACCTTCCATAACACCCTTCAAAAAATTCCATTCAATCCTGTCATAAGCTTTGCTCATGTCGAGCTTTACTGCCATGAATCCTTTTTTTCCCCTCATACTAGTATGCATCGTGTGGAGCGTTTCGTATGCTGCAAGAATATTATCCAAAATTAACCTTCCGGGGATAGAGGCACTTTGTGTTGGGGAAATAATAGCTGGTAGAACCCTCTTTAAACGATTGGCTAGGACCTTTGAAAGCACTTTGTAAATCACATTACATAAGCTTATCGGACGAAATTCAGTAACACATGCAGGGGTTTTTGTTTTTGGTATGAGAACTATATTCGTCATATTTAAATCATACGGCATCACTTCCGAATTTAGAATTTTGATAATTGACATACATACCTCGTCTCCAACTGTAGCCCAATTTTTTTGAAAAAAATTAGCAGTATATCCATCCAAGCTTGAGCTTTTAAAGCGGCCATTTGTGCAATTGCCTCAAAATTCAGACATGAGGCAAGTTGAAATCTAGAGGGGGAATATTTTGAAATGATTAAACAAGTATGGGGAAATTTCTCGTCAGGTACCAGCCATTGGGACCAATTGGCTTGAAGTTAAAGGGATGTCGGAATGCTCTAACATAGTGGCAGCGAGGAAAAAGGACCCAAAATATAAGGAGCTTAAAAAAAAGCTTCTGAAGTTACAAGAACAGGAGGGGCCATCTAGTAGGGAGGAGGAAAAAATATACAAAAGGAATTACAAATTCTTTTGGACAGAGATGATGCTAGATGGAGACAACGGGCAAAAGAAGTGTGGCTAAAAAATGGAGACCGGAACACTAAGTATTATCATGCATGTGCCAATGCCAAGCAATGGAAAAATTCTATTTATGCTATTAAGGATTTGGAAGGGTGACAATGGGAGACAACTGAAACTGTAGGCATGGCTTTTGTTGAGTATTTTAGTAAACTATTTACAGCAAGACCAAGGACGAACATGGAGACATGCGTTGGGCATGTTGCAAGGGTATTGACAGAGGAGATGAATGCCAAGCTCATAAAAAGCTTAATTTAGTATCTGCTTGTCTTATATTGCTTTCAAAAGTAGAGAAAAAAGAAAAGAAAAGAAAAGAAAGACACTTAAAACTATGCTTGAAAATCCAAGTAAATTACAAAAAAAAAAAAAAAGTCCACAAACATTCAAGTGAATTAAAACACAAAACCTCTAATTTTAGTTTAGTTAATATAAATTAGAATATGTTCAAATATTGTTGGTCTTGGAAAAAAAGAAAGGGTTAAGAAGAAGTTGAATTTTTAGGCTAATAGATTTCGTTTTGTTAATGTTGGAGAGTGGAGAGAGAGAGAGACGTGGAAAGAAAGTAAAAGAATTGGAAAGAAAAAGGAGAGAGACATGGAGAGAGAGGAAAAAAAGGAGAGAGAGAAACAAATATATGAACCGGTTTAAGAGAGAGAAGTGGAATGAGAGTGAATGAGTTGAAAGAGAGAGAGAGAGAGGAAAAAAAAAGGAGAGATAGAGAGAACAAAAATATGGAACCACTCAATTTATAAAAAATCAGTTTAGTCTTTAAAAAAAGGAAAAATGTATAATAACTCCTTGAGTCAATCCTCCAAAATAAAAACTTCCTAAAGTTATTTATTTTTTATTTTTTTCAAAAATTTACTCTCTGAGTTAGTGAAAATGAAAATAAAATCCATGCCATCAATTTTTTGATAACTGTCGTTAACTAGGATTAAACACACCATTTGGCCTTATTAAAATATTAATTTTTAATTTAATTTTAAAATTAAAAAAAAAAACACACACACAAGGGGTGGCCGAACCACCCCATAGGGGGTGGCTGGCCATCGCATTTTGCTTGGGGGTGGTTCGGCCACCGCCAAATCGTTGGTCTAGTGGTGGCCGAACCACCCCCAATCACCCCTTTTAGCCTTGGGGGTGGTTTGGCCACACCCTAGGACCAAACCCTCAAAAAAAAATTTGAGGGTTTGGCCCTAGAGGGGTTTGGCATTAGGGGGTGGCCAAACCACAGAGTTTGGCCCTAGGGGTTGGCCAAATCACTCCCTTAGGCCGTCGTTCGGCCACCCACAGATGGCCTTGGATTGGCCGTCTAGGGGCGGCCGAACCACCCCCTTGGGCCAAGGGGTGGTTCGCCCACCCACTAGGGCCAAACCCTCAATTTTTGTTTTTTTTTTTTGAGGGTTTGTGTAATACCCCGATAAAAACCCACCTTTTTATCAAACAAAATCTTTTCCATAGGAGCAATCAATAGAGGTTTTCAATGAAGGTGTTTAACGAGACCCAAAACCTCTTAGCGTTAGCTTAAACACACTTTGAACCTTTAGAGAATAAAAGCCAAACACTGACCCTCAGGAGACGGACGTACGCTGTTGTCCAGTGCGAACGTACAAAGAGGGACCATCGAACGTACGTTAGGGTTGCCTGATGTCCCTACTCTGTTAAAGAGTTGGTGGCGAGCTTTCCCTATAAATAGGCCACCCCACCTCCCATATCTCTCACCCATTCCCATCCCCTGGTATGCCCTTATGCTGCCAAAACACTTTGCTTAAGTTTTGAGTGAGAAATTGGTGAGAGTGAGCTTCAAAGAGGAGTTTCCGAGATTGGGAGACCATGTCCATGCTTAGCTTTAGGGTAAGCACTATTCCCTTTGTATTTAGCATTGTTTTATCTTGTGTTTCTGCCTTGATTAGGATTTTCAAGTGTTCAGTAAACGTTCTTTAAAGTAATGACGTTTTCAAAGGGTTTTCTCAAAGAATCGTGGTTCTGTGATATCTTGCATTACATGTGCTATTTTACAAGCTTAGAAGAGGTTTAAAGGTCTATGAATGCCATTGAAACATGCACTGTCTGAATCTTGAAACGGTTAACACACTAAGCGGATGTACTCCATTGAGGCCAGACGTACGATCAGTGGACAGAGCACTTGTTCTTAATTTTCACACATGTATGCTTAGGCTTAGCTATATTTCTAGGTTTCGTAAGGCTTAAAATAACGGTGTCTTGTATCCGTTATAACGAGAATTAGCTTGGTTGGAGGATTCGCTCGAATGTGCAAGGTAAGTAGACACTTACACCTTTTTTACGTAAAACATGGAATATGTTAATTGACTGACCACGCGTATGATATGAGCAGGTCTATTTTCTATAAATACTCGGTAACTATGTTATTAAATAAATTGTTAAGATGCATCGTAAGACATGGTACGCCAGTACGTACACTATGAACGGCCATGGGCTTTCTATATAAACTGCGTATTATGGTCAAATGTGTGCATTAAACGGGGCTTTGGATCCATTGGTTTCGTGACCTTAGTGCAACCATTCCCAATGGTTTAGTCACTATAGGATGGACGTCATTAGTTGGTGTGGGCCACTCGAGGTCGGACTCGATCGTGCCACTAATGTTATGTACGATATGTTGTGCAATGACTGGGGTATTGGCATTATATTATAGGTCCCTCGAGACAGCACCAACCCTGCTAAGAAGGATAATATCTCGGGTTGACCATGTATGAGAGTTATGACTTATAAAGCATTAGCTTTTCTGCATTAAAACACTTAGGTAATTATCACTGATTCTACACCATAAGCTTTGAAAACCCTAAAACCCATCAAATGGTGTATTATCGGAGGTAATGCCCTCTTTTTGGTTATTACTCAAATTGCACGTTTACTTTTATTAATTGGGCTCATGTCATACCTAAGTGTGGGATTTACTTACTAAGTCTTTAGACTTACACGATTATTATTCTTTAGGTAATCTGGTTTACTGTTATGGAAGTGACAATAGATGCTACTACTTGACTAGTTATGCTTTACCTATAATTACAGATTTGTCTTTATTATGTAGTTGCTCCATGTTCTTACATGATGGATCATAGTAAATCTCATATTTATTTACCTTCCTTTGCATTTAATCTGACGGTTGTATAAGGATGATTTCTCGTTTGGTCACAAGTTAGGCTCAACTGGGTAAATTGCTAGTGACTCCACTAGATTAGCCGAGGCTAATTTTGAAGGGGCTACAATTTGGCCTTAGGGTATGGCCGAACCACCCCCAAGCAAAATGGGGTAGTTTGGCCACCCATTGTGTGTTTTTTTTTTTTAAAAAAAAAAAATTTATTTTTTTTATAAAATTTAGATTTAAAATTTAAAATTAAATTAAAAAATTAATATTTTAATAAGGTCAAACGGTGTGTTTTGACCCTAGCTAACGGCAATTATAAAACAATTGATGGCAGGGAGTTATTATTAATTTTCATTGACTAGGGGAGTAAATTTTGAAAAAAAAAAAACTTGAGTTTTTAATTTAGGAGGGCTGACTTAAAGAGTTATTGTACTTTTTTCCTTAATAAAAATAGGTTCATGCCACATATTGCAATTTTAAGGCACTTTAAAATATGGTTTTAACTATATATTAGATATGATATATGATTTAATTTGTATTATTGGTTTCCTTAGTTGGTTTGGACATTGATAGTATATACTAAATTTATGAAATAATTTATATATGGAAAACTCTTAAAATATAATTAAATGCAATTAATGACGCTATATAAGACTATATATATATATATATATTGAAAGAAATTTCCTCCAAACCAATTTGTATGAAATGTCATCTAACTCAAATAAAATGGTGTCAAGTGTCTAAGCATTTAATATGCAAATTAAATATTAAAGGTCATTAATAGCAGTTTACTAACTAAGTTTTTTTTTTCTCTCTCTTTTGGTTAAACGTTAGACTAACATTTTGTTTTTTCACCAAAGTTAAAACTAACGTTAAAAAGGAAAGACCTAATGTCAAATTAGATTAAAAACCAAAAAAAAAAAATGGTTACAACTAATGTTGAAGAAACTAACATTGGCTTAGAAGAAAAAAAAAAAAATCACATCTAAACATGGTTAGAAAATTGATGAAAGTGATGAAGAGGCAAGAAAAAACGAAGTGAATAGTTTAAATAAAAAATTCAAAATGTTAGATAATTCTATGTTAATGGGATAACTGAATAGAGATTAAAATTAATCAAAATATTATCCAAAACACGAAGACTCAATTGTTAAAATATCAAGAAGAGTACCTTAATATGATAGCAGATTTCATGTATAAAGCAAAAAATCCTACTCACATATGTCTGTTCTCTTAAAGCAACAGTCTTTTAGTTGCATATGCAGAGAACTTCAGAAACAGATAATGGAGAAAAAAGTATACTTTTGATATGACTCATCAACTTCACCTTGTTTAGGGGTACTAAAATTTTCTAACATTGTTTAGATGCGATTTTTTTTTTCTTCTTCTTCTTCTAAACCAACATTAGCTTCTTCAATGTTAGTTCTAACCTTTTTTTTTTCTTTGGTTTTTAATCTAATCTGACGTTAGGTCTTCCCTTTTTAACATTAGTTTTAACATTGGTGAAAAACATAACGTTAGTCTAATGTTTTACCAAAAGAAAAAAGAAAAAGAAAAAAAAGGTAAACCTTAGTTAGTAAACTACTATTAATGACCTTTAATATTTAATGTATATACTAAATGTTTAAACACTTGACACCATAGTAAATTGCCATATGTGGGTTGGAAAAAATTTCCTTCAAACCGGTTTGGAGGAAATTTTTGTCTAGCATTTAATATGTACATTAAATATTAAAGGTCATTAATAGAAGTTTACTAACTATGGTTAAATTTTTTCTTTTTCCTTTCTTTTTACTTTTTTTTTTTTATCAGTTAAATGTTAGACTAACGTTTTGTTTTTTCAGCAAGGTTAAAACTAACCTTAAAAAGGGAAGACCTAACTTCAAATTTGGTTAAAAACCCCAAAAGGGGGGGGGGTGTTGAACTAACGTTGAAGAAGCTAACGTTGGCTTAGAAGAAAAAAAAAATCACATCTAAACAAGGTTATTAAATTTGAGTAACCATAAACGAGGTGAATTTGATGAGTCACATCAAAAGTATACATTTTTCTTCATTCTCTGTTTTCAAATTCTCTACATATGTGACTAAAAGATTGTTGCTTTATGTAATACCCCGATAAAAATAACATTTCAATTAGGAAATCCTTACCACTAAAATGTTTAACAAAAGCCCTTGGTAGAGCCGCTTATACAAGGCTTAAAACCCTTAGAGTTAACCTAAACACAATTTGAGCCTTTAGAACATGGAAGCCAAATACTAATCCTTAAGTGGCGGACGTACGCTTCTGTCTGTAGTGCGGACATACTCTGTGGGGACACCGAACGTACGTAACTTTTTGAATACCCTTTGGATAATACTGACATACGAGACACCTTCTGGACCAATGTACAAGAAATAACGACGTACGCTAGGGTTGCCGGACGTCCACAGGTCCGACAGGGAGTTAGTGGCGGATTTTCCCCATAAATAGGTTGCCCCTCATTTCATTCCTCACACCTTCTTCCATTATCTTGTGTGCACCTAGGCTGCCAGAATCCCTTCCACGTTTTTAGAGAGAGTTTGGTGATCGGTATCAAATATTGCATATTGGACCTCTCTTAACTTATATTTGTTAAGCCTTTAGCACTGTTAATATCTAACTATTTTTAATGTTTTTAGTGTTTTGTGTTGTGCAGGTCATTGCAACAAACATGGCTAGCAATGGGCAAAGTGGACTTAAAGTGAAGAAGTGGATTCCTGCCAAAGTGCGTTCGACCGCACTTTGTGCATTTGAACACACCCACGGTCGCACGCAGGAGCAGCGGTCGAACACATGCCCGGTCAGCCCTAGCCACCTTAGCAATTATTTGCGATCGACCGTATACCCTACGTTCGACCACAAATAAACTGGTGCGTTCAAACGCACTACCTGCGTTCAAACGTAGGCCAGTGACCTGCCAGCTTATAAATAGGACCCTAGGTCCATTTTGTCGAGAGTCTTTAGTTTGGGTGCGTTTTTTAGAGCAGTTTGCCACCTTAGGCCCTGCTTGGCCCATTTTCTTTGTAAACTTTCATTTTATTTAATATTAATGCTTTACTTTTGTTCATTTATGCTTCCCTTGCTTATGGGAGGTTAAATCTGCAACTAAGGTTGAGGATGTAGCCTCACCATGGATTCTATGTTTATTGCTTACGTTTTAGTTAATTATTTTCGTTGTTTCTTTGTTGCTTAAATCATTTCTCACTTGGTTTGGTGATAAAACCAAGTGAGATTGTACCGTAGTCGTTTATTTTTGGTTTTTCGTCCGATGGATACATTCCATCCTTTGGTTTACGCCCATTTATCCATAGTAGTTTGTGTCTTAACACATTCACTTTGGATCCTTTGGGCCTTAAACCGTTTATGGTTTGTCTTTCGTCAAATGGACAGATTCCTTGAATCCTTCGATAGGCGCAAAAGATAAAGCCTTAATTCTGACCGATAGACGGATATGTTAGCTTAGCGTTTTCAATTCACATAGTTGAAATGGTGCGGTGAAAACCTCAGCCTTGGTATTTTAATTCATTTACTTTTCCGCATTAATTTCAATTTATGTTTTCATTGTGACAATCACCCACTGCGGAGCTAGGTTAAAATAACACTAACCTAGACTCAAAGTTATTTTCGTTTAAAGTAATACACGGTTCCTTGTGGTTCGATTGATTTATGCAAATGCTATACGAGTAATTTACAATAATTACGATACCTAAATTTGGTAAGATCAAATTTTGGCGTCGTTGTCGGGGATCCGTCTGAATTGTTTTGAATTTAACTTTGTTTTTAGATTGATGCTATTTTTCTACTAGTCTTTATTTTCTGCATTGAAAATACTGTTCATAGTTTATTTTGTGTTTTAGTTTATTTTCGTTAATTTCTAGTTTAGTTTTTAGCCTTTTTAGCTTTCTGTTCTGGTTTTTGGAAAATCAGGCGTCGACAGTGCAGTCGAACGCAGAACTTGTGGTCGAACGCACAGCTGCCTATTCTAAGACGTTCGCGCACTTGTGAACACTCGTTGCGCATCTGCGTGCGAGCTCTAAGTTCCTGACAAGGACGCAGTACAGTACTACGTTTGAACGCACCTGAGTTGCGTTCGAATGCACGTGCAATAACCTGCCACATTTTTTTGCATATGTGCGAATGAACATACTGACCTACGCTCAAGCGCACCTCTGCTTCCAGCATCAACATTCCTGAGGCAGTATGTTTAGTTTTTAATTTCTTTATGTTTTGATTCATTGTTAGAGTAATTTTAATTGTTTAAATTGCCTTTTTTGAGTATTTTGCTTGCTGTGTTTAGCTGTGTTCGGTTTATTTTTAATTGTTTAGATAATTTGCATATGTTTAGTTAGTAATCTTGTTAGTCTAAATTGTTAGTTGTTTAAATTGTCTTGTTTTTGTTGCTGTTTTGGTTATTTTAGTTATTTTTATTCTTTGTTTTTGATATTGATTATGCTCTGTTTTTACTGCATCTTTTTATAGTTGTTTTGATTTGTTTTTGTTCACATGTTGCTTTTAGTTTATGCATGGTCAGCGATCGTTGAACTTAGAATTTTCAACATCCCACCCCAAATGACACACAATATTGTCCGCTTTTGGCTACCCTGAACCAGACTTCCCAGGAGGTCACCCATCCATCGCTCAATGACGCTTAATCGGAGTTCGATGGGATCATTACCATCACTACTTTAAAATCGTTGTTGTCATTGAAGGTGAAAGTATACATAAGCACATCTCCATACCAGGCAATGTGGGGACGTCACAATCACCCCTCTTAGGACCCAGCGTCATTGCGCCTTCATGGGCTTGTGCACGTTTCCTCACATCTCAGGCTGGACAATGGCTCTGATACCATTTTCAACATCCCACCCCAAATGACACACAATATTGTCCGCTTTTGGCTATCCTGAACCAGACTTCCCAGGAGGTCACCCATCCCTGCATCGCTCCAAAGCAGACGCTTAACTACTCTGAAGTTGATGGGATCATTACCATTACGGCTTTAAAACGCGTTGTTGTCATTGAAGGTGGAAGTATACATATAAGCACATCTCCATACCTAGGCAATGTGGGACGTCACAGAATTAACACCATTAGATTCTGACTTAGAAAGAAACATTAGGAGAGCGCGTTGAGCTCAAGCCGAGATGGGGGACAATCAAAGAAATCCAAGGGTGGAGCAGCATGAAGAAAATCAAAGGAATGAGCAAGAGGAGAACAAGGAGTTTCAAGATGCGAGAGCTGGGAACGGGGAGCATAGACAAATGTATGAGTTGGATTTCACTACGTCACTCCACGAATTGTTTGTACCTATTGCAGTCAGTTCCCATTCGTGCATAGTGTTACCACCAACTAATGCCACTCATTATGATCTAAAGCCACATGTGATTCAGATGTTACCATCCTTCTATGGCTTAGATCATGAAAACCCTTATTCCCATGTTAAGAAATTTAGGAGTATAACTGCCACAACCAAATTTCAAAACTTCTCAGAGGAATCCGTCAATCTTCTACTTTTTCCTTTCTCCCTTCATGACAGAGCCACTAAGTGGTTGGATTCCTTGGCCCCTGGTTTTATTACGTCTTGGGAAGAACTGTTGAAGCAGTTCTACCACAGATTCTTCCTAATGTCCAGAGTAAATGATGCAAGAAAGGAAATCAATTCCTTTACTCAAGATGGGGACGAGAAATTCACGGAATGTTAGACAAGATTTAAGGATATGCTGATGAAGTGTCCACCCCACGGATATGAGAAATGGCGTCTAGTACAATTTTTCTACCAAAGGCTGTCTCAACCCAACCGTAGTATGATTGAACTGATGAATGGAGGGGCAATCCTAAATTTGACAGGAGATTTGGCCTACAAAGCTTTGGAGAAAATTGCTGCCAACACACAGAACTGGGATTTCACCAGCTGTTGAGACAAATCGGCCCGAAAGAAAGGAGGCATCCTGGTTGAAAGGAGAGCAAGAGTTGACTCAAAGGATGGATGCCATTGTCAAGAGGCTGGATGCTCTAAGTATGGAAATGCCTATTAAAGCTTTGAACACATTTCCAGTTGAAAGTTGTTTTGTCTGTGCTACTCCTATGCACCAAGCACATAATTGTCCATCTATGGCAGTTTTCTCTAAGATGGAACAAGTGAACGCTTTTAACAACTTTCAAAAGCATTCAACTAGCCCATACTCTGAAACTTACAATCCTGGATGGAGAAACCACCCAAATTTTTCATGGAAGCAGAACCAGCCCACAAATCAAGGAGGGTTTCCTCCTACTTACCAAAATCCTGGATGCTTGGCCCAGCCAACGTCATCTTCCTATCAAGCCCCCACTCAACCCCCAACATCATCAACTCAGTCATTAGAAGAGTCAATGAAAGAATTCATGAAGATGACTGGTCAGTCCATCAGTGACTTTAGACACTCCACCATGGTGAACACCCAGGCAATAGCCAAGTTGGAGACCTGAGTGGGATAGTTGGCAAGTCACATAGGTGAGAGGGACAAGGGAAAGCTCCCCAGCCAACCAGTAAACAATCCTAATGCATGCACTATCGGAAGTGCTCCAAATCAAGAACATGCCCATGTGATTGTCACACTGAGGTCAAGGAAATGAGTGGACAACCGTGTGGATGAGCTAGAGGTAGTTGATGAAGCAGTACCAGCAGCAGACCTTGCTGGACAAGAGGAGACAAAGAGTGACAACAAGGAGAAGAAAGATGCTGAGCCATCTACAATCACTCCCACTGAGAAGGACCTTATGAGGTCATTTGTCCTAAAAGCCCCTTATCCGGAGAGATTGAGAGCATAAAAGAAGAATGCGCACTTTGCTGAAATCTTAAAGGTGTTTAAGCAAGTTCAGATAAACATCCCGTTCTTAGATGCAATTCAGCAAATGCCAGCATATGCGAAATTCTTGAAGGATCTGGTCACAATCAAGAGAAAGACCAATGCCCAAAAAAGGCTTATCTGACTGAGCAAGTAAGCTCCATTCTCCAATGCAAGCTACCCATCAAGTATAAGGACCCTGGGTGTCCGACCATTGCTTGCTGATTGGAGAGAGTCAGATCAACAAGGCATTGTTGGACTTAGGGGCAAGCATGAATCTCCTTCCCTATTCAGTGTATTTGAAGTTGGGATTGGGAGAGTTGAAGCCAACCACTGTAATGCTCCAGTTGGTAGATAGGTCACTTAAGAGACCACGGGGAATACTTGAGGATGTTTTGATCAAAGTTGATAAGTTTTATTTCCTTGTGGACTTTATAGTGATAGACACGGAGCCGGTTCACGATGTGGCGAATCAAATTCCAGTGATTTTAGTGTAACCTTTCTTAGCTACGGCTAATGCCCTAATCAACTGTAGGACGGGAGTGATGAAGATCTCATTCGAAATATGACAGTGGAACTCAATATTTTCAACATCAATAGCCAGTCACTGGAGTATGATGAGACCCATCCTATGTGCTTTATTGAAGAAATCACTAATGACTTTGATTTGAAGGACCTGGAGATTGAGTGTTTTAATCAAGATTCTGATGACCTAGATTTAGATAGCCTGATTAGGCCAAATTTGCATGAGCCTAGCCTGGAGGACCCTAACATGGAGTGCTTTGCACTATCTGGAGGTCATTATGATTTGAGTGAGCCACTACAGCTTGACGAGCCAAGGTATAAGCTTAGTCTGGAGCACTCGGAGTTGGAATGTTTCGCTCAGGTAGGAGGAAACATAGATTTTGGTAGGATACTTGAGCCAACTAGGGAAGTAGTTGAGCCAAGTTTGGAGGACATTGAGCTGGAGATATTTGCTCAGATGGGAGATGATCAGTATTTTGATGAAGTAGTTGAGCTACTTCCTTTCGTTATCGATCCCATATCTGAGTTACAACCGGAGTGTGGGGAAACCATGGAATAATTTTTGCCCACTGTTTGTTACTCTGCATTTGAGTCACCCAATTTTATTGTTGAGAGCAAACGTTTTGCTCCCATTCATATGCGGCCAAGGAGGCCAAGATTGACCCTGGGAAGGAATGATTATTTTCCTCCCCCATTTTATGACCATCGGATGACGGGGATAGCTGGATATTTATTGTTACTTATTGATTATCCCAGCTACAACCATCACCCGTTTGACTCAGGCAAGTTAGTGCCCACCATTCTCGGTATAACAGTTGTTGTGTCTACCTAGTGTCATAGGTAGCCTGATCCTTATCACGAGTCTGGCTGAAGACGTTAAACTTAGCGCTTGTGGGAGGCACCTCTTATTATGTTTCTTGTTTTTATGTCTACCGATTAAATTTGGGGAGGCATTTGTATGCTATACCTATATTGAACCGCCTCTTAGGTTTTGTATTTTCAGTCACATTGTGGACATTGTGACATTTTGAGTTCGGGGGTGGAGTAGACGTGTTCTGTAAATATTTTGCTTGGTGTCTGTAAATAGGTGTGTGTTGTGTATTGTGTTTGATATTTTATTTTGATTTTTTTTTTTACTTTGCGTTCAAACGTATCATGTACGTTCAAACGTTTGAACGGCGCTGCGTACGAACTCACCTTCGTGTGTTCGACTGCAGTGCCCCATCACACAAACACTTCACTGCACGCATGCGTTCGAACTTACTTACGTACGTTCGAACGCATGACTCACCCACGCATCCATGCACCAACACAGTACGGTCGAATGCACCTATGTACGTTCGAATGTACTCGGTTTTAGGTCTTGCGTAACCTACTTTTAGGTCACATTTCCCCCCCCTCCCCCATTTTTCCAGCAGCCGTACACCCCTTTTCTCCGCCCCATCTCAAATCTTTTTCTCCCTAAAATCCAAATCCACCCAACCCACCTCCGGCATCCATTTTCCCCACCACCGAGACACCACCGCCAGCCCTTTTCCGCCGTCTACACCGCCGCCGGTTCCCCCCATTTCCCATTTTTCTCCCATTTCTTCCCAAAACCCCGAAAACCCAAAATCCCCCAAATACCTCATTTTTTAAAAAAATTTTCTGTTTTTGGGCACAATTCCATTCTTGGATTTTGCCCGTTGCTGTTGTGTTGGATTTTCTTTGATTTGCAGGAGGGTTGGTGTGATTTTTAGCGGGGGTCTCAAACCCTTTGATTTCAGGCTGCATACCAGGTGCTAGACAAATTGCCCCAACGAACCTCCAGCATGCCTAGAGGGTGAGGTTCGTTGTCCCGTCATCAGGGTTCCCATGCTATTGTAGCCAGGCCGTCCATGGAGAGCCGGAAGCTCTTATTGGAGAACACCTTTGCCTTTAAAGAGGAGTTCTCCAACAACGAAGCCACAAGTTGGGCGGTAGAGGAATTAAAGCGCCGGGGTTTGAAGAGGCTTTTTCAAACCTGTCGCCTCCACGGCATACGAGCGCCTGGTCAGGGAATTCTACAAGCATCTAAGGATAAATGGCCATCAGCTGGACATACTTTTCTCTTCCATTGACGAAAGAGAAGTGGAGTGACCATAGCCAATGTAGCGGCTGTGTTGAAGTACAGCCATGAGCCACCCGAGTCGGATATCCCCTAGCTTGAATGCCCCTCCATGCTCACACTCGAGGGCTTCCGACATGTGTGAGGGGCAATATGCAGACAGTCGTTGTAATGCAGCCAGCAAGACGAAGATTCCTCAGAATCTTCTATTTATTGATATGGTACTGTACAGGAATGTGTGTCCTTTGGGACACAAGACACAGAGGCTGGACTTGTTCCTTAGTGCCCTCTACTCATTCTACAGAGGTTTCTGATGCTCCATTCCTGAGATCATCTAGCGTCAGATCCAGAAATTCTGTGAAGGAGTGCACCATCGGGGGGCTGAGCACACGAAGACCTGGGGATTGCCTTTCCCTTTTCTCATCACTCACATATTGAGAAAGAAAGGGATCAAAGGCACACCAGAGGATGGGCCGATCACTGAGAGCCCATACTTTGGCCCCATCCAGTGGCGCTAGAGTCTATCCCACATGCCCAGAGCCACACTAGAGCCCGCACTAAAGCCAGAGCCCATGGACATTCTAGAGATGGCAGCTAAGCATGAGATTGCAGTTGAGCCAGAGAGAACAGCAAACCCAAAAGAGCAGCCCAAGAGAGCGGCAAACCCAGAGGAGTAGCCAGAGAGAAGGCAGATCTAGAGGAGCAGCCAAAGGAGTACGAGGAAGGGGTCATGCTTAGAGCCTCTGATTTATTACACTTCCAGGACACCCTCGTGGACATACGATCTCAGATCGGGGACATACGATCTCAGTTCGCAGATTTACAGAGAGATGCTCATCAAGATAGGCTCGAGGTCCAAGAGATGTTTCGAGCCATCTTGGACAGACTGCCACCAGCCGCAGGACCTTCTGCACCACCACCAGCCCCATGACGTCTTTGTGACGTCTTGGTTTATTTTCACACCCCTTATACTCCATTTTTTTATTTTACGTATCGACCTTGATGGTAAATTTTGAGTTTGGGGGTATTTTTATCATTGTGTGCACATTGTGTTTTTAATTATGCATTTTACTTTAGTTATGGTTTATTTTCATTGGTGTGCTTAATTTGATGAACATATGATCACTTTGATTGAGGGAATTTTAGTTATGTTACTTTCTTGGCATAATGAGATATTATAGTTCAATTTGAGTTTCACGAGCACAATTGGCACGTAATTTGTGGGATAAAATTTGATTTTGGTCATGTTAGTTTTGTAAGCTTAAATGCAGTTAGGTAACCCTTTGGAATGATAACCGTGGTTCATTTAAAAAAAAAATGATGATCATTTTGAGCTATTCCTCGAGTAATCGGATCTCTTGCCTCATTAAGCAATGAGTAATTCGCGTAAAAAAGTGAGAAGTTAGACGTGGTTAGCAAAGCTTAGTAGCCTTTTTGACTTGAGTTAGTAGGTCTTTAAGGGTATTTTTACACCTAATGCCCTAAAACCATTTGGTTTGGGAGTCATTGACTTAACACTTGATACATAGGTCAATTAGAAAGCTTAATGAAGCTATGCAATAAAAAAAAAACAAAAAAAGTGTTTTTGATGAACCTTGGTTATTATTTTTAATGTGTTGTCTAATGAACTTTGAATGTCGAAGCATACATGACTAAGATTAGTTTTTGAAGTCCCATATTTTTGTGCCAATCTCACTTTCACTAGAATTGATTTTTTTTTTATCTCATAATACCATGTTTGTATCTTGATTGAGAATTCCTTGAAATTTGTGAAGATGGTGTTTGTTTGATTAAGCTTGCTTTTAAATTTAAACCATGATTGAGATATTTTTGCATGATTGAGATTGAAATATTTGCACAAATGTTTGTGGGTATCATTACTGAAAAACCCTCACGATATTTAACTCATCCTCTAAGGAACTCCTAGAGGTTTAAAAGGTTTGTTGCATATGCTCAATGCAACCATTCTCCCATGAAAGCGGACTTATGTTTTTATTATGTTTCTTTTATTTATTTTGTTTTGCTAAGGGACTAATAAAATGTAAGTTTAGGGGTATTTGATCGGTGTCAAATATTGCATATTGGACCCCTCTTAACTTATATTTGTTAAGCCTTTAGCACTATTAATATCTAACTATTTTTAGTGTTTTTAGTGTTTTGTGTTGAGCAAGTCATTGCAACAAAACATGGCTAGCAATGAGCAAAGTGGACTTAAAGTGAAGAAGTGGATTCCTGCCAAAGTGCGTTCGACCACACTTGGTGCATTTGAACGCACCCATGGTCGCACGCAGGAGCAGCGGTTGAACGCATGCCTAGTCAACCCTAGCTGCCTTAGCAGTTATTTGTGGTCGATCGTATACCCTACATTCGACCACAAATAAACTAGTGCGTTCGAACGCACTACCTACGTTCAAACGCAAGCCAATGACCTGCCAACTTATAAATAAGACTCTAGGTCCATTTTGTCGAGAGTCTTTATTTTGGGCACATTTTTTAGAACAGTTTGCCACCTTAGGCCCTGCTTTGCCCATTTTCTTTGTAAACTTTCATTTTATTTAATATTAATGCTTTACTTTTGTTCATTTACGCTTCCCTTGCTTATGGGAGGCTAAATCCACAACTAAGGTCGAGGATGTAGCCTCACCATGGATTCTATGTTTATTGCTTACGTTTTAGTTAATTATTTCCGTTGTTTCTTTGTTGCTTAAATCATTTCTCACTTGGTTTGGTGACAAAACCAAGTGAGATTGCACCGTAGTCGTTTATTTTTGGTTTTTTGTCCGATGGATACATTCCATCCTTCGGTTTACGCCCATTTATCCATAGTAGTTTGTGTCTTAACACATTCACTTTGGATCCTTTAGGCCTTAAACCGTTTATGGTTTGTCTTTCGTCAAATGGACGGATTCCTTGAATCCTTCGATAGGCGCAAGAGATAAAGCCTTAATTCTGACCGATAGACGAATATGTTAGCTTAGCGTTTTTAATTCACATAGTTGAAATGGTGCGGTGAAAACCTCAGCCTTGGTATTTTAATTCATTTACTGTTCCGCATTAATTTCAGTTTACATTTTCATTGTCACAATCACCCACTACGGAGCTAGGTTAAAATAACACTAACCTAGACTCAAAGTTATTTTCGTTTAAAGCAATACATGGTTCCTTGTGGCTCGATCTCAGTACTTGCGCAAATGTTATACGAGCTGCGATTCATACAATTGCGAGTACCTAAATTTGGTACGATCATTTGGTGAGGAAGAGTGTTTCCAAGCAAAGTTCCAAGTATGAGGGGCCATGTTCGTGCTTAGCCTCGGGGTAAGCTCTGTTTCCTTTGCAATTAGCACTGTGTTATCTTGTGTTTCTGCTTAAGCGTGGGTTTTCAATGTGTTCATCAAGTTCTTTTTAAAAAATGATAATGATTTCAAAGAAGTCTTTCAAATCCCGTTGTGTTGTGATTTATTACGTTGCATGTGCTCTTTTACTTGCTTAGACGAGGTCTAGAGGTCTAAAAGTGCTATAGGAATCATGCACGGTCTAAATCTTAAAACAGTGTGCTGAACACACTGAGCCGATGTACGCCCTCGAGGCCAGACGTTTGGTTAGTGGATAGAACACTAGTTTTGGGATTTCACACGTGTATGCTTTAGCTTAGCCATATTCTTAGGTTTTATAAGGTTTAGAATAACGGTAACTTGTATCCGTTATAATAGGAAATAGTTTGGTCGGACAATTTGTTCGAGTGTGCGAGGTAAGTAAATACTTACACCCTTTTTACATAAATCGTGGGATATGTCAGCTGACTGACCACACGTGTGATATGAGCATGTTTATTTTCTGTAATTACTTAGTAACTGCATTATTAAATAAACTACGAAGATGCATTATAAGACATGGTATGTCGGTACGTGTGGTATAAACGGTCATGGGCTTACTATATAAACTGTGTGTTATGGTCAAATGTATGCGTTATGTGAGGGCTGTGAATCCATTGGTTTTGTGATCTTGATGCAACCATTCCCAATGGTTCAGTCATTACAGGACAGATGTCATTAGTTGGTGTGGGCCATTCGAGGTCAAACTCGATTGTGCCATTAATGTTACGTACGGTACATTGTACAATGGCTGTGTCACTGGCATTATATTATAGGTCCCTCAGAACAGCATCAACCCTGCTAAGAAAGGGTAATATCTTGGGTAGACTATGTATGGGAATTATGACTTATAAAGCATTATACTTTTCTGCATTAAAATAATTAGGTAATTATCGCCGGTTTTACACCACAAGCTTTGAAAACCTTAAAAACCCCTCAAATGGTGTATTAGCGGAGGTAATGCCCACTTTCTGGTTACTACCCAAATTGCATGTTTATTTAAATTAACTGGGCTCATGATATACCTAAATGTGAGGTTTACTTACTAAGTCGTTAAACTTACGTGATTATTATTGTTTAGTTAACCTCACTTATCGCTATAATAGTGGCAAGAGACACTATTATTTGTCCAATTGTGCTTTATTTATTATTTAGGTTGGTTTCTTACTACGTAGTTGCTCTATGTTCTTATTTGATGATTATAGTAGCTCAGATTTGTTCACCTTCCCTTCCATCTACTTTGACATTATTTACAAGGGTGATTATCCATTTGGTCACAAGTTGGCTTAACTGGGTGATTCGCCAGTGACTCCACCGAATTAGTTGAGGCTAATTTTGGTGGTGTTACAGTATAGTATCAGAGCATACGGTCTTGCTGACTGTAGCTATAAATCTTAGCGTAAGACATAGTATTTAGGTTTGATCTTAGAAGAACTGGAGCATAGGATAGGTTTAGTTCCCTTATTTGCGGGTGCAGGCCATTGTGACAGCCTAATTGCTTGTTTGACTTGGGATGAATGGGATCGCATGTTCGTTCGAGCACTTGATCCTGCTTCATACTCAGATGTGTGATGGTTGTAGACGCTTACCAACTGTTCGTGAATGGCCAACTGAGTTCGAACCCTACGCGCTTGGATACCAACCTCGTTTTGGTAACGTAGGGATTCAACCCAAGCTGACCAGGAGCTGAAACCTTTGCCCAAGCCAATTGAAGATAAGGAGATATGCATAGCAACTAAGAAGAGGACAGCCGTTCCTAAGCGTCGCAGTATCTTGGCGATACGAGATTTTCCACCTATCCCCGGATGGTTTAACCTTTACCTGTGATGAACAAAAGCGAGCAATGCATACTCAACTGACCTAGATTTCGGATGAATATGCCTAAGTGGAACTAGAGGAAATTCGATTGCTGAAGATAGGAGCATTACCAGAAGGATCTGATCGTCAGAGGACTGCATTTCTATCCAGTATCAACAAGGACTACGAGGCACTGGTTAAGGATGAGGAAGACCCGTTTGAAGACTCGTCTGAGGAGTGATAGGTCTTGGGGCAATAATCTTTTAGATGTTAGATAGCTAGGTTTCCCCTCACCCTTAGCAGTGGTGAGTTTCGCGTTTGGGGTTCATTGTAGAGCATGAAGGAATTTTCACTGTACCCCAAATTTAAGAGAAATGAAATCATTTTGGCATGCCTCGTTTACTATTAACTGTCTTTTCTAAGCTTTACAAATTTATGAGGGACCCTTTCAAAAAAAAAAATTTAGGGTTAAGCAGACGTACGTGCCCGTTGCCGAGACGGACGCCTTAACCTAGTGTATTCTCTTTAAAATGGCCGAACGTACCCCAAACCCTATTCATCCTCATTTTCTCTCATTTTCTCACACCCAAACACTTTCAAGGAAATTTTTGGCCAAGTCTCTCTAGGTTTTAAAGGATTCCAACTTTATTTTCAAGATCAAATCAAGGTATGAAGATTTTTCCCAAACATTTCAAGTTTTCACAACTTTAGGGTTTTGATTTAAATCTTGATATTTTCTTGCATATTTTGCATCTAGCTGGCTTGGTTGTGAACTAGGATCATGCATATAAGGGTATAAGATCATTTTGTGCATTTTTCTCCTTTGAAATCATGCCTATTCGATTGATTGGGAAATTTTGCCCTAAATCCAAATTTCTCCAAAATTCATCAATCTCTTCATGCAATTGACACATGAAGTAAGGCCTAAACCATTCCATTGCGATCTAGGAACAAAATCCATTCAACTTGTGCCCAAAATTTCTTAAAAAACTTTTGGGTCAAAAACCTAATTTTGAGAATTGGGGGTTTCGGGTTTTTGATCAAATTTGTGGATTTTGGGGTCATTTGGATCACCTGAAACTCAAGACTCATACCTTGGAGTTCAACCTATGATTTGGACCGTTCGGATTTGAATTTTTTGTTAAATCCAAAATTACCAAAATGCCCCTCACTTACAATGATAGGGTTTTTCGCCTGAAATCCAATGAAACCTCCTACGATTCCTCGGAAACCCAACATTGATGTCTCCCTTGTGCTTGTGATAAGATGAAACCAGAATCCATCTGGTCAACTTGATCAATTTCGATCGACCTGAACCCTAGTTCTTGAATTTAGGGATTTTTGCCTAAATACGGGTTTTTGCAATTTTCTGGTTCATCTTGGGTCGTTTGGACCAAATAATACCCGATGATTGAAATGGGGACTCCGGTTTATGATTTTGACCCTTGAGACTAGATTTTGCCCAATTTTGTAAAATTACCAAAATACCCTTCACCCAAAAAGAATAGGGATTTTATCCTAATTTGACTCCATAGACTAAAAACGTGAGCCTACATAAATTTTAGGACACGAATCTCCTTCAAGGACTCAATTTTTCAATCTGGTCCTTGAAAATCCCGTCCCAGTCTCATTGATTACCAAAATGCCCTTCTTCACCTAGAAGGGGCATTTTTGTCTTTTACCACCTAACCTAATCAAATAGGTCCCAATTGATCACCATGGGATCTAAGACTACCTAGTCACTCATAACCTTCATTATTTTTAATTTACCCCAAATTACCGAAATGCCCTTCCCTCCCAAAAGAGGGCAATTTTAACCTTTGAATCCCACATTGTTCGAAGACGTCTTAAATCATTGCTAGGTACTTTACATCTATCTAGATAACGCATAAGTACTCCTACTTTGGCTTTGACAGAGTCCTTGGAATTGAAGTTTCTAATCATCCGATGAATTGCCTAAGTACTCTTTGATCCTTGATATTGGCCATGAACTCTAATGTCTCAATTCTCTTGATCGCTCACAAACCACCTAATGACTTACAAATTCTTATCTATTCTTTTAGTCTTTATCACACCACATCCTGGCATCTAGGACATATTGCATGGGCTTTGCATGGGGTAGGATTTGGTACAAGAACTAGTCTTAGTTAGAATTTTCTATGTAGAGGGATGGCATGGACAAAAGCAAGTGCAGCTGCATCCATCTCATCTCGTACGCAGTTGCACAGACTTCAGCTTAAGCTCTGTTTCCTTTGCAATTAGCACCGTGTTATCTTGTGTTTCTGCTTAAGCGTGGGTTTTTCAATGTGTTCATCAAGTTCTTCTTAAAAATGATAATGATTTCAAAGAAGTCTTTCAAATCCCGTTGTGTGGTGATTTATTACATTGCATGTGCTTTTTTACTTGCTTAGACAAGGTCTAGAGGTCTAGAAGTGCTATAAGAATCATGCACTGTCCGAATCTTAAAACAGTGTGCTAAACACACTAAGCGGACGTACGCCCTCGAGGCCAGACATATGGTCAGTGGACAGAACACTAGTTTTGGGATTCCACACGTGTATGCTTTAGCTTAGCCATATTCTTAGGTTTTATAAGGCTTAGAATAATGGTTACTTGTATCTGTTATAATAGGTAATAGCTTGATCGACGATTCGCTTGAGTGCGCGAGGTAAGTAAACACTTACACCCATTTTACGTAAACCGTGGGATATGTCAGCTGACTGACCACGCGTATGATATGAGCATGTTTATTTTCTGTGATTACTCAATAACTGCATTATTAAATAAACTACTAAGATGTATCATAAGACAAGGTACGCTGGTACGTGCAGTATAAACGGCCATGAGCTTACTATATAAACTGTGTATTATGGTCAAATGTGTGTGTTATGTGAGGATTGTGGATCCATTGGTTTTGTGACCTTGATGCAACCATTCCCAATAGTTCGGTCACTATAGGACAGACGTCATTAGTTGGTGTGGGCCACTCGAGGTTGGACTCGATCGTGCCACTAATGTTACGAATGGTATGTTGTACAATGGCTAGGGCACTGGCAATGTATTATAGGTCCCTTGAGATAGCATGTATGGGAGTTATGTCTCGGGTAGACCATGTATGGGAGTTATGACTTATAAAGCATTATACTTTTCACATTAAAATAATTAGGTAATTATCGCCGGTTTTACACTATAAGCTTTGAAAACCCTAAAAACCCCTTAAATGGTGTATTAGCGGAGGTAATGCCCACTTTCTGGTTATTACCCAAATTGCACGTTTACATTCATTAACTAGGCTCATGACATACCCAGGTAGGTTATCACTATAACGGTGGCAAGAGACACTACCATTTGTCTGATTGTGCTTTATTTATTATTTAGGTTGGTTTCTTACTACGTAGTTGCTCTATGTTCTTATTTGATGATTATAGTAGCTCAGATTTGTTCACCTTCCATTGCATCTACTCTGCCGTTACTTACAAGGGTGATTACCCATTTGGTCACAAGTTGGCTAAACTGGGTGATTCACTAGTGACTCTACCAGATTAGCCAAGGCTAATTTTGGTGGCGTTACACTTTAGGAGAAGAAAGCATACATGATCAGGATTTTTTGCTATATACATGAAAACTGCTATCATATTAAGGTATTCTTCTTGATATTTTAACAATTTAGTTTTCATATTTTGGATAGTATTTTGATTAATTTTAATCTCTATTCAGTTATCCGATTAACAGAGAGTTATCTAACATTTTGATTTTTTTGTTTTTTTTGTTTTTTGGGTTTTTAATCAACTCTGACATTAGGTCTTTCCTTTTTAAGGTAAGTTTTAACCTTGGAGAAAAAAAAAAGGGAAAAATATAAAAAACCCCCAAACTACCAGTCGTTTACAATTTAGCCCCCTAATGTTTAAAAAGTGATAAAGTAGCCCCCAAACTACCAGAATGCAATAAAAAGGTAACTTATATTTTTATATTCCTATAATACCCCTATTCTTTTAACAAATAAAATATTAAAATAATTGTAAAAAACCCAACAAAAAAAGTAATGGGCAAATATTTATTTATTCCATTTTTTTTTTTGTATTTATTAGCCCATTGTTTTTTTGTATTTTTAAAAAATTGTTTAGTTTTTTTTATAATTATTTTATTGTTTTATTTGTTAAAAGAATAGGGGTATTATAGGAATATAAAAAAATAAGTGGCCTTTTTATTGCATTTTGGTAGTTTGAGGGGCTACTTTATTACTTTTTAAACATTAGGGGGTTAAATATAAATGACTGATAGTTTGAGGGGCTTTTTATATTTTCCCCCCAAAAAAAAAAAAAAAAACGTTAGTCTAACATTTAACCAAAAAGAAAAAAAGAAAAAAAGATTAACCTTAGTTAGTAAATTGCTATTAATGACCTTTAATATTTAATGTGCATATTAAATACTTAGACACTTGGTACCATTTTATGAGAGTTGGACAAATTTTCATTTAAACTGGTTTGAAGGAAATTTCTGTCGTATTAATATACACATGTCGGGTTGGGAGAAAAACACCAAAAGCCTATGCTAATAGGCTTGGATACTTATATTTATATATTAAATGCTCTTTTTCTTTATACTTTCTTAATTTATAACTCAACAACAACACATAACATATCAATAATTAGCTTTATTTCAATAGTCACATAATAGGCATGGGTGCACTTACGTATATTAAGTGCTCTTTTTCTTTATACTTTCTCAATATTAGACTAACAACAACACATAACATAACAATAATTACCTTTATTTAAATATTCACCTATTAAGTTGAGGTAGGTAGGTGATGAAGAAGTGCTTTGCTTAGGTTGCTTGAAATCACCAAAGATAGACTCTTTTTTTTTCTTTTTTTCTTTTTTTCTTTTTTCTAAGGCCATGGATAGATATGATCATTAAAATCTTTTTTCAATGGGGCAAATTGAGTTGCACCTGTCGCATTAATCCCCCAAAGGCAGTGAGTACCACACCCGCCTTTGTCCCGTTGATACTTGTAAAGTAGAAAATTGTCATGGAATACATAGACACCGTTGTTGTAGATCCACTTAAAATAACATACGTATTTCGTAGAGCCCCTGAAGTTGGGTTTAAAGGTGAATTCGAACGTCCCACTGGGTTGGAGAGTATGGCTACCGAGGTTGTTATCTGATGAATGACAGCCAAGCGATAGACTAATTGTCAAATCATTTCTTATTGTCACGAACACTCGGGCTTTTTGGAATATGCCTTCAACTCCACTCTTAAATGATCCACTCATAAACATAACCCATGTGATTATCAATACCAGCGTTACATTTTTACTTAATGACATCATCATCTTCTTTCTTTTTTGATGAAAAGTCGATTTGACTTTCACATGCACTCCTCTACGTACGGTAGAAATATATAGTGGTGAAAACTATAGGATCAAGATGATAGAGTCTAAAAAAAGAAATGGAAGCCGTCAACATATGCTATTTTAACCAAATGTTATCAAAAATATCGATCGTGTTCAGTTAGATAATATTTAGATTTATATGCTCTTTTAAGCATTTCTGTTGGTTATAATCTATCTCTTAACCGGTTTTTTAGGACATAATTTGCAAACCCGCTTTTTAAGAGTGAACTGGTTTTTTAGTCATTAAATTAGCGTAATTAATAGCATTTAAGTATATTTGATGAGTTTTCCATATATAAATTATTCAATAAATTAAGTATTATTAATTTCAAAATCAACTAAGGAAACAAATAATACAAATCAAATTATTATGTATTATTATTTTTAATCACTTTAATATGTATATAACATAATATTATATGTTATAGTTAAATTAGATGAACTAAATGGTAGGATGTAGAAACAAAATAGAAAATGATGTACAAATTTAATTGTACTTGCCAATTGCACGAGTCGATTGTAATATGGCGGGCGTGCAAGTGCAAGGTCGAACCCACAGAGAATTGTGTTTGTCAAAAACCAATTTTAAAGTGCTTAAATTAAACTTATCTCAACCTAGTTCCAACATCGAGCATGTGGCGTGCAGAAAATAAACTAAACTAAAAATGCATTAAAATAAAGAAATAAAATAACTAAAGTCCCTGATCCACCTCACAATTAATTAATTCACATATAAACATGCTTAACTCATATTTATTAAACATTTATGCTACGAGGCATACTCTGAGCGTTAACACATTATTCATATTTCAGTCTATCGATAAAGTATATATGTATATCCTATTGTTGCTACACAATCTTGTCAAACTACTCGAAGCAAACACTGTTACAAGAGGTCACAACGGATAATGGTCCAAAGACGAATATCCGATGTATCTCTAGTTGTAACAAGTGTTGACGTTTGGCGATTTGTAAACAACAATCAATACACTTTTGTCACTAAAATGCATTGAAATGAATAAACATAAATCTTAAAAGACAAAATAATACGAACTAAACATAAATATACATAAACAAATTAAAGTGAAGGGAATAAGAGACTAAAAAAAAGTAAAATAAATAAATAAATGACAATTTAGGAGGGATTTACAGTGGAAAACAGAGGGCTTGAGGCCCTAGGGGCACCTCCCAAACATGCTCAACAAATGAATACATGAGGTCTATTTATAAGTCGTCAGACATCGAGTAGTTCAACGCACTACTCGTTGAGCATCAGCTATTTGTGTCGAACGTAGGTGCGCTTGACCGCAATAATAAAGCCAGGCTAAGGCTCGATTGGGCAGTGCTCGTTCACAGGTCTCTCGGCTCGATCGCGGGTCTCATGCGTCAACGCAGATAACCACTTGCATTTTGCCTTTTGCTAGCCATGTTTTAATGCAATGTCCTGCACAACACAAAATACTAAAAACACTAAAAATAATTAGATATTAACAATGCTAAAGGCCTAACGAATATAAATTAAGAGGTCCAAATAAGCACTTTTAGGTACCAATCAGAAAAATATTGGGAAAAGTATATTTTAACCCCTCAAACTACCAGCCTTTTGTAATTTAGCCCCTCAAACTTTCAATTGATATAAAATAACCCCCTAAACTACCAACCTTTTATAAAATAGTCCCCTCCGTTAGTTTAAGCTGTTAAAATGGATGAAAAACACAAAACAACGTCGTTTTGGATATTAAAGTTACGAAAATGCCCCTGATCAATTAAAAAAATTAAAAAATTAAAAAGGGACTGAAACGACTTCCTTCCTCCCTTTCTTCCCCCCTCCCCGTGTTCTTTGCAACCCCCTCCCCTCCTGCTGCAACGTACATACTGTGGAAAACCCAAACCCATATTATTCGTCACACATATAATAATAATAGAATTTATTACTAAATAGAATTTAACTCTTTAAGATATAAATAAATATACCCTGGAATAAAAAGATGAGAGAAAAGAACAAGGAACAATTGCGTAGGTGTGGATGTGGGACATGGTTGTATTTAATAAGGGCATCGTAGTACACACACACACACCCACACCCACGTTAGGGAGAGCAGCAACAGCAAGCAATAATGGCGAGTGTATACGTGGGATTGGGTTTGAGCTTCACTCTCAGATTCGTGGGGGATGTATTTCACCAGATGGGTTCTACGCAGGGGGGTTGCAGAGAACACGGGGAGGGGGGGAAGAAAGGGAAGAAGGGAAATAATTAAAAGGGACTTTAATTTTTTAATTGATTAGGGGCATTTTCATAACTCTAATATCTAAAACAACATTGTTTTGTGTTTTCCATCAATTTTAACATCTTAAACTAACGGATGGGGCTATTTTATAAGAAGTTGATAGTTTATGGGACTATTTTATACCAATTGAAAGTTTAGGGGGCTAAATTACAAAAGGCTGATAGTTTGAGGAGCTAAAATATACTTTTCCCAAAAATATTTCATTGCATTATTAATAAAAAAACAGTTCAAAAAAACTTAAGTTGCATGAGTTTAGTCATTTAATAAAAACCAGTTTTAAAGAGGCATAAAGATTTTTAATAAAAAATGTCATTGCATTATTTTTGGTTTTTTAAATATATAAGTGTATGTTAAGCATTAATTGTATAGATTGTCGAATTTTTACTCAACATAATGATTAGGCATTTAATTTTGATTTCATTAGCAAAAATAATCTTTATTTATATATATATCTATATATATATATATATATATAAATGATTAGCATCTTAAGAGAAATTATATATTTGATGTCCAAAGCAAAGTATAAAATCACAATGGTTATCTTGGGGCTTATTTTTGCTTAGTATCCATTAGTTTATAAAATCATTAATTGTTCAATATAACATGTTTTTATTTGATATTTGATCAAGTCTCATTCGTCTATGATATATATATTTTTTTTGTTTATTTGTATGATTTATTTGGATTTTCAGATTTTTTTTTTAAAGTACCTTTTTTTTTTTTTTTTAATAAGGCAACAATGGCTGAAATCCAAATCTTTCAAATTGAGTTTAGAAATACCAAAAGAAGGCAAAAATTTATTTGATTATTATACAAAAAAGGAACTTCAAAACACTTAAGAGATGATTAAGATTGAATATAATGTGGAATGATTATTTGATTGCATTGTTGACTGAATGATTTTTTATTATTTTGATATGTACTTTTTTTAAGGCTCATAATTATATGGGTTTTATAATTTGTGTGAAATATAATAGGTATGCCACTAATAATATTAATGATTCTTACTAAGTTTTTATTAATGCTTTGATAATCACAATCTAAGTTTTCTTTTCACTATTTCTTTTCTTTATATTTTTCATTTTAAACTATACATAATGGGAACAAAGATTTTAATATGTTTTAATTTATATAGATTAATCTAATTAAAGGCCTTATGATAGTAAAATTTTATGCGACTTATACATTTATGCAATGTTATGTGTTTGATTGTGTGTCATTATATTGGTATATAACCTTTAGTATGTATTTTTATTTAAAAGAACGTGATAGGTTTTTTTTTTACACCCTAGAATGAAAAGTTCAATAAAGATGTGTTTAAATTTTCAAATTAAACTATAACAAAAAATCTCGCACATACGTTTTTTTACAACCAAAGTATTTTTTCGAATATTTATAATTTTGAGTTTTACTTGTATTAAAATCTAATAAGTATTACACCAACAATATTAGCGATTCTTTCTAACTTTATATTAATGTTTTGATTAAACAAAATTCAAGTTTTTCATTTGAAATTATGAAAAGTATGATTATAATATAACCCTAAGAATCTCGTGCATTGCACAAGTTATAAGGTAATTATTTATAAAATCACGTGACTTATTTCTTTGCAAAATGAATTGTGTCAAAATTATTGTTACTTTTATTTTCTCTTCAGCTTATTCATTTGTTGAATTACTTGTCAAATGGTTTTTCTTGAAACTTAGATCTTATTTCAATGGTCAAAAAGCATTGCGAATATGATGCTTTGTCAAGAAAACCCAACTTACAATAGCTAAAAGTGGTGGAAGCCTTAGACTTTGAAAGCTTCTCAAGTTCTCATGGTCCACGGGTTCGAAATCCATTGAGTGCAAAATGCCTCTTAGGGCCAGCTTCCTGGCTAAGTCCGTGACTCAACTAGTCTATGCTAAAACAGGTGCTTAGTCCGTGACTCAACTAGCCTATGCTAAAACAGGTGCAAAGCATAGGTACACGAAGTGACATTACTTGGAGAGGTTTCTGATCATAAAAAACAAAACAAAAACAAAAGAATGTCATATATATAGGTTTTGTGCGAAGATTAATGAAAGAGCTACCATCGATCGACATGTCTCTGAAAATTAAATGCCTCTCTCCTCTAGCCCTTTGTATTGCTTAGGGAAAAAAAATAAAAAAATAAAGTAAATTATCACACGTCAAACCTATATAATTATTAACTAAAGTTTGCCCAAAGGGAGTTCTCACTATACAATTCAAGTGGCCACCTGATGGTTGCTAGTTCCATCTTGAAGTAAAATTGAATAAGCCTAGTAAGCAAGAATGGTAAACTTCAGTATTGGATGCTAACTTTGGTGAGGCTTGCAACAAATGTCTAAACTCTGCTAAAAAACAAGGTGTAGAGATAGAGAGAAAAAGATGAAGCAATAGAATAAAGGAGTACATATAAAAAATAAAAAAAATAAAAATGAAAGAGGTAAAAGAAAAGAAAAGAAAAGAAGATGTTGAGACAAAGAAAAGAACGAAGCAAAATAAAGAAACATGTACGAAAGGAAAAGAATGTTTGGAGACAAAGGAAAAAAGAAACAAATAATTATGTGCTGCGTGCTCAATTTCTCAAGCGTATTATGAGATAAATTTGAGTAGGTTATGAGAGGGAACCAATTATTGCATTTTTCAAACAAAAGTTTAGGTATAAACTTCTCAATACCTTTATTAATCCACTCTATGTCTTTAAATAAACCAAGTTCTAAAATAAAGTTGATCAGTGATAGTTAGCTAAAGATAATTATGAGATAAATTTGAGTAGGTTATTAGAGGGAACCAATTATTGCATTTTTCAAACAAAAGTTTAGGTATAAATTTCTCAATACCTTTATTAATCCACTCTATGTCTTTAAATAAACCAACCTAAGGACTTTTTATAAGACACTGTAGATCTATAGATCGATTGATGAAACGCTTAGACGGCCGGTAGGCAGCTATCTATACCCCTCCCCTATGCCCCTTCAACATATTTCCACTCCTTTTGTTCAATTTACTCCTCTTGGTCCCTTGTTCTTCAAATGAGGTAATTCTCTTAGCCTAGTTTATTTTTAGTAATGTTATTAAGTTGCTTATACCCCTTGTACTGAGGCAACATAAGTAAATGCCAGCACCACTTGTACTTTCACCAAGCCAAGTTCAAATAGATTCTTTTTCAAATTAATTTTTGATATTTGTTGAGCCGAGGCTTGGTCAAGCAAAAGCAAGCCAGGTTCAAATGCACAAGCTTGGCTTGTTTTAAGATCCACAAGGACAAGAGTCTTCAATTTTTCAAAGAATTCTGTTTCCTGGACCAAAGCCTCTTATCGAGAGCTCTTATAGTTTGAGTTTGTCTTGCTTTCATCTCATTAACCAAATGCACTTCTCGGAAGCTTAATCAAATCACTTATGCCCCTTCTGAAAGAAATCATAACCAAATTGAATGTTATAGATAATAGTAGAAATAACAAAATAAAGAAATGAGTTTTACATGATTCGGTCTATATTACAAAAAAATGTAAGTTTTCTGATGTGGTTACAGTAAACTATTTTATGCCACGTCACTAATTGTTGGCCTATATTCACAGGATAAAGCTCTACAGCTACATTATACAAAAATTCAATTGATTGATTTTTAAAATACAAATCAACAATACTGTCATTCAAATGAAATGGACAATATCCATTAATTAATAAAATGAGGGTAATATTATAAATTTAGTTATTCAATTTTAATGTTAAGACAATGTACCTCATTTTAATCAATTTACTATATATGTAAGCGTCATTAATTAATTGGTTAGTCTTCTTTTGTGTCATCCACTTCAACCGAGGTTACTTTTATAAGTGTAAAGACATTAGATATGACGTCATTTAAAATATCCAAGGAATGTTATACGTAAATGCACGTCGTTTGTTAGTGTTAATTGACGTCATGTTTAATGTCATTTGGAACAACAAACGGAGTTAATATCATGTAATGTCATCTTTTGTCCTCCACGTACATATCTTCATTCCTTATCTTTCGAAACAGGTTCCACAGAGCTTGCATTTACATTGTTCCAAAGCACATAATGTACTCAAAGGTCTATTTATTAATGTTTATTTTTTGGTATCATCATGCTATATATGGTGATAGTTCATGGACAAAATTGGAATCTCATACAAATTAAGTTCACGGACCAATTTTACTACTTATTAAAACTAGATAAGGTAGTCAACAGAGAACCATATAGTTACCGCATATTATCTCTGTGGAATGTGGTGTATTTATGTCAACATGATCAGGATAAATATATATATCTACATTTCTTTCTTTCTTTCTTTCTCTTCTTTTCTATTTTCCCTTGCACCCTTTCTGCGCTTAAACATTTTCAATGGGAATGGTAGATTGTAACATTCTCTATTATGCACATGTTGCTCCAGTATTCTGGTTGGTTTTCTGCATGAGAAAATTGTTGGGCAAGGAAATCATTGAATCATTTTCTTATGCATATGTCCTGTGAAGAAAACCCAACTTACCTAAACGTTGCTTGAAACAATAAGAGGCCTGCTGAGATTAAAGTTTAGCAAGGTATTTCCACAAAAATCTTTGGGGAAGGTCCTCAAACTACCACTCAATTGGCAATGGCCTTCCCAAACTTTCAATTGAAACAATATCCCTCCCAAACTACCAAAACATTATCAATTTACTCTTCTTCTTTTTCTAAGAAATACAAAGGGCTAGAGGAGGCAGGACATTTAATTTAGCTTAAAGTTTATCGAAAACGAAGAGGAAAGATGTGTTCGGAGGACTTTCGATGGGTTCATGTATTCGACAGAATGTTGAAAGAACATTGCAAGAGCTTCCAACGACATGCCTCCGAACACAAAGGTTGTAATTAACTAAATAAGTGGCCACCTGGTGGTTGCAAGTTCTGTTTTGAAGTAAAACTTTGATGATCCACTTTCTACTTTCAATCTGACTTTTGTCAGAAACATAAAGAGGTTTTGATTGCTGAACATCAATATTGGATGGCGAGGCTTGCAATAGGAGATGAAGAGAGGAACGAAGGAAACAAAGATGAAGAGAAGAAGAAAAAAACAAAGCAAGAGAATAAAGGAGCATATACAAAATGAAATTATTACACGGTTCGTTAATGTGCTTTTGTAAGGCATTTTTCGTTTTTGGTTTAAAAAAGTGTTTTGATGCGACATTAAGGTGAAAACTTTTTGTGTGTCTGTGTTTTTAAGAGTGTTTTGCATTTAAGTTGTTTTCTAATTTTTTGTTTTTAGAAGAGAACAAAAATTTTAACAAACGAAGTCAAAGGTTTGGAAATTAAAGAAAAAAGAAAAAGAAAAGAACAGTTTTCAATGTAATGCGTTTCATTCATTGTTTTGGAGGCATATCAAATTTTTGTTTTTGTCTATCAAAGGAGAAATTTCATCATTTGTAAACCATCTTACCGATAGTTAGGCCAAATACTCATAGACGGTGAACTTCAATATTGGATTTTAACTTTGGTGAGTCCTGTAATAAATATATGAACTTGCAAGAAACTAAGTTGTGGAGAAAAAGATAAAGATAAAGTAAGAGAATAAAGGCCTATGTACACAAAATAAGGGAAAAAAAAAAAGAAGAAAAAGAAAAGAGGATTTGGAGATGAAGAAAGAGAATAGAGGAACATGTAAACAAAGAAAGGAATGTTTAAAGAAAAAAGAAGAAAGAAATGAATAATTATGTTCATGATTATCAATCACAGTTTTGGAAGCATATAGGGAAATGTTTTATATTTTCTACTGAATCATCATTTGTAAACTATCTCTGTGATAGTCAGAAGGCATGATAGATTTGTATTTTCTTTTACCAAAGGAGAAAAAAGGTCACAATAAGCTTGAAGTTGAATAACATGTACGTTTTATTATTAAAAAAAAAAAAAAAACAGACAAACATACAAAAGCTACAAGATAGATAAATCATGCATGTACATTAGCCAACTTACGTGCAATAGAATTTCAAGGATAAGTTAAAAGTCAATTTTCTTGCATTACTTAAAATTAAAGGTTTCAACCTTGAATATATATATATATATATATATATATATATATATTAAGACAATAACCCTTCTTAATTTTTTGGTCTTCAAGTCAATAAATGTTTGTTAATTAAGTGCCGTGAAAATTCTGATCTTTGAAAAAAATTAAAATAAAAAAATTAACGCTGATAATCGTAACCCACACACATTGAGTCCCACTTGGAAAGCATGGGTCAGATGAGTATAGAATATGCTTTAACATTGTCAAGAAAACCCAACTTACAATAAGAGGCTGGCTAAGATCAAATTTTAGAAGGATATTTCACCAAAAATCTTTCATTTTTTTTAAATTAAAAAAAAATTAAAATTAAAATTCTTAAAATACAAAATATAAAATATAAAATTTTATTATTATTACTTTTTTAATGTTCTTAACCAGGGGTTTGATAATCTTGATTGCACCCAATGGATAATGTGCAAAGCCATCACTAAAATATTAAATATTTTTAGGAATTGCATTTCCTTTTGTTTTCCCTTTCATTTTCTCTGCATCTACTCAAGCATAGCTATGTACCAACTTCATTATGTGGGTTTGATAAGAAATGATAATTGAAGATGACATGGCACAAAATTAAAGCTGGCTCATTCACTATTATTCCTCAAAATCAACTCATAAGAAAAATAATGCGTAGAGATAAAGAAAAAGATAAAGTAAGAGAATAAATAAGTATATACAGATAAAAATAAATGAATAAATAAGTAAGAAAAACAAAAAGACAAAGTAGAAAATAAAATAAGATGTGGAGACCTATAGAAAATGACAAAGCAATAGAATAAATGAACATATATAAAAGAAAAGAAGAAAGGAATAAGTATAAGATGAATTTGAGTAAGTTCTTAATTAGAGGGTTCTTCCAAACAAAAGTTTGGGAATAAACTTCTTGATACCTTTATTCTGACTCCATTTCTTTAAATAAAATAGCTTTTACAATAATTTCCCAACTCATCTTCACAGGTTTGTGAGTGATAGGTAGCTAAAGTTAATAATAACACTATCTAATGAAAGATTACTATAACATGTTTCTTCATTACTTTTAGGGGCATAGCAAATTTTTTGTTTTGTATACGACAGTAGAAATGTCATCTTTTGTACACCATCTAAACTTGCAAGAAATGAAGTTGTGGAGAAAAATAAAAAGATAGAATAAGAGAATAAAGGGCTATGTACAGAGATAGAGAGAGAATTGATGAAGAAGAAAAGAAAAGAAGATTTGGAGACGAAGAAACGGACAAATTCAAGAGAATAGAGTAACATACACCTAAAGAAAAGAATGTTTGGAGGGTAAGAAAAAGAAAGGAATAATTATGTTGATTATAAATCATGTCAGTCACATGAGTTTGGGAAGCATAGCAATATTATTGTTTTATTTCTTCTACCAAATCATCCTTCGTAAACCATCTTTGTGATTTGTATTTTCTATTACCAAAAGGTTCGTGTGATCATTTAAGGAGAAAGAAGGCACAACAAGGTTTGAAGTTGTATAACAGGTACTACATGTACACTCTATCTCTCCCTCTCTCATTTCTTTCCTCGGTAATGCTCTTTTCTATTGCTAATCTATATGTTTGTGGTGATATTAATTAACATGTTTTTCGAAGATTTTGTTCATTTTTATAGTACCTATTATTGGTCCATTCAATTAAGTTTTCCTCTCAGATATAGATCTACAAGTTGTTTCTTCTGAAAGGAAACTAATCAAGAGTTATAAGATAGAAAAATAGATTAATCAAATTTACAAGGATAATTAGGTAAAACACAATTTCCTTGTTATACGACTAAATCTAATCCACCCAAAATTAAACATTTTAAACATGATTAATCACAATAACATGATTCTTTATTCGGAAATCTTAAAGGAATTAAATTCTAATTGACAAGATAATTGAAATCACTTCAATAATTGTAGTAGCTTGGATTCCGTCTTAAATCAGGTATTACTTGGAACTAATCTTTCCTAATTAGTCAGATTTACATAAATGCCATCTTAATCTTTGTCGGTCTTCAAGAGGATATACATTATATATAAAGGTTTGTTAATTAATTAAAAAATTACATATTAATCTAATTTGACTTCATTCATGAAGAGTGAAGACCCAACAAAATATATCTGAATCCTAACCCCACCCTTTGGGTTTTGTTTTGTGCCTCTGTGTCTGCGTATTAATTAGCAGAGAGTAAGATGGCGGGTGTCCGATGGCATCACTTGCAGCTCATCGATAAGTTGGAAAGTGATAGAAAGTGCCAGCTTTGCAGAAAGTCAGTATTGGGAAGTCGCGGCTACAAATGCGGGGAATGCAGGGATTATTGGACCATTCATGAATCATGCCCCATAGATCACAAGATAGAGGCCAGACATGATCCTTTGTGGGATCCACATCACTTGATATCCATGAAGATCGAGGCGGAGAAGAATGGAGATGAGAAGAAAGTAGTAGTTTGCTCATTGTGCGAGGAACCGGTATCGTGTTTGTTAATGTTAGGTAACAACAACCTTAATAATAATGGGCCTTCCTCATTCATCAACCATGTGCACTATTACCTTACAGAATACCAAAACACCCTCTGCACATCACGCACAGCTACCTTTTTCTTACAGTGCCAACAGAGACTCAAAATCGTTGCGGTGCTTGCATTAAAGTTTTTAGTGAACGCTTCTATTACAGATGTATCGACTGCGATTATATGCTCGACATCAAATGTGCTTCTCGTTGGAGAACTAGTGTTGACAAATGTAACGAGCACGCATTGTTACCCATCCGAAATCCGATCCAGTTCACTTGCGACGTGTGTGGTGGGGAAAGTAGGGAAATTGCCCATCTTTGTACCAACTGTCGACTTCTGGTTCACTCTGAATGTGCCCAATTTCTAGGCACTATCAAAATTAGAGGACATGGACACTCCCTCACTTGCACCTTCTCTCTTAGCCAAGGCAAAAAGCACAAGTGTGAAGTCTGTTACGAAAATGTGGATACAAAGTATGCAGCTTACTGTTGTGATGATCACAAGTGTGACTACATTGCCCACGTACGGTGTGCATATTGGATTAGGAAGGAGAGTGAGACCAGTGATTCTGTTGACTATGCTACTCATTTGGTCGAGGGCAGCGACCTAAAAGAGGATGAAAAAGCTGCCACTCAGGAGATCCAACATTTGAGTCATCCACAACATAAATTAATCCTTAAGAATGAAGAGCTTCTGGATGTCAAGCGCTGTAAGGGGTGTATGCAATTTATAGTGTTGCCCCCATTTTACGATTGTGCGCTGTGCAACTTCTCCCTTCATGTAAGATGTACTAAACTACCCCAAGAGGTTACGCGACCAAGACATCACGAACACCCACTCACCCTACATAATGTAGATTCCACAGAACAATCATTTATGTGTTGGGCTTGCTGGCGGAGTCGAAGTGGCTTCAGCTACAGATGTGTCAAGTGTTCGTCTAATAGTGGAATATTTGATGCTCAATGTGTTTTAATTCCAGAAGTTTTTAAACATAAAGGTCACTTGCATTGTCTCTTCCTTGGTGAATTTGATCAACTAGAGTGCAATGCTTGCAGTCAAAGACCTAGAGGCGCCCGGACATTTGATTGCACTACTTGTGGGTTCCGCTTGTGCATTAAATGTGCTACTCTTCCACTCGTAACTAGACATATATACGACACACATCTCCTATATCTCACTTACGCCACTGAAGACAACTCTGGAGAATATTATTGTCAAATTTGCGAAAAAGAAAGGGATGAAAAACTTTTGTTCTATTACTGTAAAATTTGTGACTTCGCTGCTCATCCTCAATGTATTATTGGAAGAACTTATATGAATTAGTTACATTTGCTTATGTGAGAGAGACATGGAGGGAGAACCATATTGTATATAATTTAATTCAATATGACTAAAACTCATGCTAATAAAGATATTTTACTCATTGTCTTCAAGCATCAAAGCACAGTGCAAAGATCAAAACTTTAAAGCTCAAAAGATATTTTGATCTATTCCCCCATTCTTTATGTGTCATGCACGGTTATAAGAGAGAGTGAAATCTCTTTAATTTCTTTCTTCTCGTTTAGAATGAGAAAATATAACAAAAATAAATAAATAATTTGTCTTACAAAAGCATGACCGACCACCCCTATAGGGGGGATTATACAGAGATAGAGAGAGAGAAGGAAACTAAAAGAGAAATAAAAATTAGCTCCAATAAGTCTTGAGTTTCAAGTTATCTCATAACCCCATTGCAAGTCCTATCAATTATAATTTACTCAACTGCAAATTAAAAATTGAATAAGGTATTTTAATTTTATAGTCACCTTATCCAATCTAAATCTTTTATCTTTACGTAGTCATTTAAGATCTGATTTCATTATTCCCTAAAGATTAATAGCATTTTTAATTAGTAGATATGAGAAATGCATTCAGGTAACAGCAATTTGTAGAACACATTCTTATGGTGGTTCATTTCAATGCATGAACAATATATGAAGTAGAAGAATCACTTTCAATGATCAACACAAACCATTCTATCATATAATATTGATACGTCAGTCTTCACAATTTTATCATTGACTATAAACTCAAATTTACAAGTTATAAGGAGCTTGTGATTTTATTTAATGGTCACTAAATGTTGTTGAACAAAAAAGAAAAAAAAAATGGTTTTATTTAACACAAAAGATCTCTTTATCCTACTAATGTCTACAAATAAATCTCTACATATGATATTCAAAATCGAATAAGGTATATTTTAATTTTATAGTCACCTTATACAATCTAAATCTTTTATCTTTGAGTACTCATTAAAGATCTGATTTCATTATTCCCTAAAGATTAATAGCATTTTTAATTAGTAGACATGAGAAATGCACTCAGGCAACAGCAATTTGTAGAACACATTGATCTAATGGTGGTTCATTTCAATGCATTCTGAGTGCATCAACATATATATGAAGTACAAGAATCACTTTCAATGATCAACACAAAAATCATATAGTATTGATATGTCGGTCTTCACGATAAAAATGCTCAATTTTATCATCGACTATAAACTCAAATTTACAAGTTATGAGGAGCTTGTGATTTAAATCCTTTTCCATTAATCACACTCAATGCGCTTGAATCCATCTCATGAATGACAATTTCCCCAACAAAATAAGTCTAAAAAACAGAAGGATTTTTAAACAAATAAAATCAAATTTGAAATGATTCATAGGGCACCAACCCTAACATTAATCCTTACAACATCATGCATACTCAAGATCATCCTTATTGGTCACTAAATGCTGTTGAACAAAAATGAAAAAAAATGGATGAGAAAATCAACATATATAATATATTAAGTTGAGATTAAAAATATTTAGAATGAAAGACAAGTGCTTATAAGATGAAAATGATAACAATAAAATTCAATGAAATAAGATAACAACGCCACAATTTTATTTAACCAAACATTAAATTAAAAAATAAATAAATAAGGCATCCGGCCCCACAAAGGAAGACACATTTGCCTTGACAATGTTAATCAGTTAACAGCATTTTTAAAGGAGACTAACAATGTGACAATAAAAGGGGAGGGTAAGGATAACTGGCCTAAACAAGCATTTATTCAATAAGAACTCAAATTGAATCTCATTAATTTAAAAACAAAACCTAAAATCCAACTTTATATAGACAACAAAGTAGCAAACAAAACAATCATCTGTTTTCCGTCTCTTGTTAGATTCTTCAAGGCAATATCTCCTCTTCTAGACATATCTATCTCGAGGAGAAACAATTAGTTAACAGCAGAAATGCCAAAAATGAGAAGGTGAAATTGGATTTGAGAAACAAGATGGATATCATTGCCCTAGGAAGAAAATTAGTATAGAGAAACAACTCACAACTATTTACTCTCAATAGGAACCTGAAGTCCTCCCTGATTAATAGAGAGATTGGAAAGCTTCAGCCTAATGGCTTCAAACTCTGCATTTTGCCTCTCTTCATTGGTCAACCACAAAGACAAGCAATGATCAATTAAGTCCTTGCTGCAACTCATGGGGGAGCCCCCTTTAAAAATCCGAGTCCTCTCAAATCTTGTAATCTTTGCTAGATTAGAATCTGAAGGCTCCTCGGCATAACTCTCTAAAATGTCCCAGATGGCACGACACCAGATTGGTCGAGCTACCTTTAGGAACTCATGAGCAGCCAATACTGGAAGGTTCACGCTTCCCAGTTCAGACTCACCATGCCCACCTCTTCCATGATAATCTGATCCTCCCAGCTTCAAAAGACCATAACCATCTGCTAGGTCACTGTATGCTGTTGACCAACACAAGTACACTACCATGTAAGTGCCAAATGTAGAATATAAGCAAAAGATGAGATTCCATGACTTTGAAGGACATAAATTCCCTTCACAATATCAGCATTATAAATGTTCAACAACAGCATATAATCATATTAATATCATCAACAGGGCTCTACAGTGCAGAAAGCATACAAGGAGATTGTCATGCATTATATAAAAGTAAATGCCCCACACAACACTATGTGAATGGTACCCGCGATGCTGTATGAACAGTACTATCGAACAGTGTTATGAACAGTACCATGTACAGTATTTTCTGTTTGTGAATCTTATGAAAGTTTGGTGATCCCTAGTTTGAAGATCCGAGCTTTCGAGAAATAATGGGTCTAAAGTTTTTGGGTATGCTGGAAATTGTTGGGAATTTCAAAGGAAAAACATAAATGAGAAAGACAAACCTAAGCATCACACCTAGAAAGGTTACATCAGACAATCCATGAAAAAAAGCAATAATGGCTGGGAACCAATTTTCTACCTTTTACATCCAACGTTAAGTAGAAACAAAACCAATATCTCATCTATGCAATAATATATAAAAAAATTATAACAAATATGAGTCAAAACATTACAAAGGATAAATTTTAAGTCTAACTCATGTTCATCTGATGATTTATTCCTGAAACTGTTTTGTGAGGATTTTGATATGTTCCTAAGATATACAGCTTTTTTACTTATTAAAAAAAGGGAAGAAGAAGAAAGATAGGCAGCATCTTTGACATCCATTACATATCTGAAGATGGAGAAATAAACCTTTTACATTCTATGGCAATTGGTTGCAGTCACCAAAAACAAAATTCCACAAACAACAATAAAAATAAAAGATATATACCTGCTAGTTTTCCATCACTTCTGTAAACCTCCATCCCATGAAGGCCAGCCTCTTTCAGCCTCCTGATAATGGCAACAGGATTTTTCAGTGCCCATGGATGAGCTAGCACAGCCACACCCCCTGTATTAGATATCAATTGTATAGCTTCCTCTGCAAGAGGCTCACTTCCCCTGAAACCATTTATATATATATATATATATATATCATCAATTCTAAGTTAACAATATGCATCCAGAGCAACAAGAGAAGGTTTAACCATATGCTCAGGATATTACGTAGAATAAGCCGGTCCACCATCAAAAAGGTACCGTGCAAAAGCTTGTTTCAGATTTTCCACAAAACCCGCTTCAACCATTGCACGGGCCACATGCAGTCTCCCAGGAGCAACTCCCATGCCTGCTATCTTGGCAACATGCTCCCACTTAAGAGGTAGCTCAAGCTTGTTCAGTTTTGACACCATGTTTTTTGCGCGGAGGACACGACCATCTCTTATATTAGCCAATAACTTCTCCAGCTCCTCAGACCTTGTTGGTCCACAGCTGCTATAATATGCAACAATGTGCACTGGTTCCTCTAATCCAGACTCACCACTGTTAATTAATCTCCAGAGCATCAGAGATACACAAACTGGAATGGAAGAGGATACATCCTCACAACTAAAACTCTTCTTGCAATTTTGAATCACAAACGTGGTTTTACAAAACAGCTCTCTACTATAAAAGAAAATCAAAACTACACAGCTTTCGCCAAGCAATGACCAAGAACAAGTACACGCACGCACGCACATATGTATGTATTTATGTATGTATGTGTATGTATGCATGCATGCAAATGCCTCCTAACGCAGGAACTTTAGAAAAATTACCTAGGGGAGAATATTGTACTGATCTCAACACCTGGAATTATCTTGATGCCAAATCTTTGAGCAGCTTCTAGAGCCTCCGGGATGCCTGACATTGTGTCATGATCTGTCAGAGCAAGAACTTTCACCTGTTATGAGAACATTTATTAATTAAATTGCAATACATCCTATGCTGTATTCAAGAATCATAATATGAGAATAGCAAAGCAAATGAACTTTTAAGATCAAGAATAACGTACAAAGTTTTGAAAGTAGTTTGGACTTCAATTCCACAAGGGTCCCACACTATTAACAGATAGCATTGTGGAAATTAATATATGGAACTAAAGTTTCATTATTTTGTCTTTGTTCCAAGACCGTTTTCTTTTTTTTCTTTTTTTTTTTTGATCAGTAACTTTTGGCTTGTTCCAAGACTGTTAGTAGCTAAGAAATTGAATTCCATTCAAAAGAATTGAAAATAGTCATTTTAACGGTGTAAACAAGTACATCACAATTAAAAGATAAAAGAGATAACTTGCACTGGTGATGCAAAGCTCACATTGAGTTTGAATGTATTGGCTCTCCAACCAACTACACATAAAAGAAGCACAAATCTATGATGATCTCTAACCAACATGATCGTGTACCATCACTTTTTGGTTCATTGTTTTGATCTTTAATCCAATATACTAAGATGGTGTGCCTCATAAGCCATATAAACCTGAACTAGCTATACAACTCAATTTAGCTGTAATCCCAATTAAAGCAGGTCAGCTTTATGATCCTTTTTCAACCAATTGGAAGCAGCCACAACTCTCCTTTTTCATCCTTATATCTTATCTACAATAGTACTCTTTGTTACCTCTTTATTTATTATATCCTTTTTTTTGATAAGTCAATGTATTATATCAAAAGCGCAAAGGGGCGCAACCCTTAATACACTGGGAGTATACAAAAAGGACTAGGTAGAGGGAGAGAATAAAGAGAGAAAATCTACAAAGCTAATAACTCGGAGGCAAGCCAGCCTGTAGTCCAAGAAAAAAGAGTAACAAAGAAAAAATGAAGGAGCTCCTCTCGGGTCCTCGACAAGCCCTCAAAACATCTATTGTTTCACTCCCTCCAAATACACCACAAGATACAATGAGGGACCATTTTCCAAACCACAGCGCTCCTCGTACGACCCGCCATCCACCAACTCGCTAAAAGCTCCTTGATGGAGCGAGGCATAACCCAACAAAGCCCAAACCAAGCAAAGAAGGCAAACCACAAGTCCCTACTACCGTGCAATGTAGAAGAAGATGATCAATTGACTCCCCATCCATTTCACATAACCAGCATCTATTCACCACCACCAAGCCCCTCCTCCCAAGATTGTCTAGAGTAAGGATCTTACTATGAACCGCCGTCCAAACAAAGAAAGCCACTCTAGGAGGAACTTTGGACTTCCAAACACTCTTCCAAGGGAAAGAAGCCGACCCACGAGGAGAGAGAGCTCTGTAGAAGGACTTAACCTCAAAAACCCCCTTACAAGAAGGCACCCACCATAACTTGTCTCTCCCCTCTCCTCGTAACTTGTAATCATATAAGCACTTATAAAATGCAGCCAATTCCCCCACCTCCCAATCATGAATCAACCGAGAGAACTGGATATTCCACTGAATAGATTCACTAGAATACTCCATATTATCCGCTATGGATGCTTCCTTGAATCTAGCAATGCTGTACAGGCCGGGAAACTCCTCCTTAAGAATCCTATCTCCACACCAAACATCCTCCCAAAAGCGAATCTTCGAGCCTTCACCTGGATCATACTTAAAAAACCTCCAAAAATTCTGCCAACCCATACAAATAAATTTCCATAAACCCACCCCATGCGAGCCTGAAATGACTCCCAACCGCCAACCTCCCCAATCCGACCCATACTTGGCCACCAACACCGCACGCCACCAAGCTCCTTCCTTATGAGCAAAACACCACAACCACTTCCCCAAAAGAGCTTGATTAAACCTTCGAATATTCCTAATCCCTAAGCCACCCTCATCAATAGGAGAACAAACCTGATCCCACTCTACTAGATGATACTTAAAATCATCATTCATCCCTCCCCAAAGGAAATCTCTTTGGATCTTCTCAATGCGCTTAGCCACGTCCACCGGGGGGAAAAAGAGATAACATGTACGTAGGCATATTGGAGAGGGTGCTTTTAATCAAAGTGACCCTCCCTCCTTTTGAGAGATACAACCTTTTCCACGGGACTAGTCTCCGCACCATCATATCCTCCAAACCCGCCCACATAACTTTAAGCTTGAAGGAAGCCCCCAGCGGTAACCCCAAATACTTAACGGCACTTCACCATACCCACATCCCAGCAACCCAGCAAGCTGCCCCACATTCTCCACAAGACCAACCGGAACCAGCACCGATTTGGATAAATTAACCTTCAAACCGGCAGCCGCTTCAAAGCAAACAAGAAGAGCCCCCAAGTGACGAATTTGACTAGCATTAGCCCCACAAAACACCAAGGTATCACCAGAAAAGAAGATGAGAGATAGTAACCGGATCCTGCCCACTTGATCCCACCGAGAAGCCCAAAATCAGCCCCCTAACATTAAAGGCTCCAAGCATCCTACTAAAAGCCTCCATCACCAAAACAAAGAGAAAAGGAGAGAGCGGATCACCTTGACGAACCCCACGAGAGCTCCCAAAAAAACCGGAGGGAGCACCATTAATCAACACAGAGAAGCGGACTGACGTAATACAATGCTGGATCCACGAGCACCATTTCTCCCCAAACCCACACCTCCTCAATAAGTACATAAGGAAGCTCCAATCAACATGATCATATGCCTTTTCCATATCCAACTTGCATAGCACTAGCTCCTCGGACTTAATCCTGCTATCCAAGCATTCATTTGCAATGAGAACCGAATCTAAGATCTGCCTCCCTTTAACAAAGGCATTTTGGCGCTTGGATATGATCTTGTCCATAATTCTCCTCATTCTGTTGGCCAGAACCTTGGAAATGATCTTATAAACTCCACCCACAAGACTAATAGGCCGAAAGTCCTTGACCTCCTTAGCCCCTTGGATCTTCGGAATCAGAGAAATAAAGGTAGAATTAATACATTTCACGAATTTACCTCGTGAGTAAAATTCCTCAAATACCGCCATGAAATCTTCCTTAATCACCTCCCAACAATCCTGGAAAAACGGCATAGAAAAACCATCCGGGCCCGGAGCCTTATCCCTATCCATGCCTTTGATGACCTCCCTAACCTCCTTTTCCTCAAACGGAGTCTCCAAACTAGACGCCTCCTCACCATTGAGTCTATCAAACTCAAGGTTATCCAATCTCGGTCTCCAACTCAGAGGCTCCGAAAACAGAGATTTATAATAGTTGACAACATGCTCGCCGATACTAGCTGGGTCCGAAGTAGGAAAGCCATTCACCATCAATGACTCTATAGAGTTGTTCCTCCTATTTGCACTAGCTACCTGGTGAAAGAACTTAGTGCACTTGTCTCCCTCCTTTAACCACTTCACCCTCGATTTCTGTCTCAAACTAATTTCCTCTTGTAAAAGAGAGGCTTCCAACTCAGATACCAGAACCCTCCTTCTCTCCTTCTCCTCCTCAGAAAGTCTCCGAGCTTCTCCCAATCTGTCCAGCGATTCCAACTCCTCCGCCCAAGCCTTATTACGAGCCCCCATCCTTATTTGTGACATCTAATCCCTACAGCTTTAGACCTCCCTCTACTTATTTTCACCCCTTGAACTTAAATAAGTGACGCATTAATTGCTCCTAATGCACATGTCCAACCATCTTAAGTGACCCTTCTCTATCTTTTCCAATAGGAACCACTCTATCATATTTTCCTCAATTGCACATTAACAGTGAAAACCCGAACTAATTCTATTCATGACTACAATTGAGCTTTTTAAAAGTTTAGTTTACACAAGCTTTTTACATAATTCTATTATGATCAATGAATCATAATATATTATCATGGAATGTGAGAGGGTTGAATGAGGGTAGAAAAAGGTTGAAGATCAGGAATTTGTTGTGTAAATGGAAAGTAGACATTATTTGTCTTCAAGAGACTAAGCTGAAGCTGATTTCCAATCAACTTGTGCATAGTTTGTGGCGTTGTCCTTATTTAGATTGGTGTCATGTGGCTTCAAACGGGGCTTCGGGAGGGATCCTCTTGATGTGGGATCGCAGGTGGTTTCGAAGTTAGATGAATGCATGGGAAGCTATGTGGTTGCTTGTTCTTTTAGAAATGTTGAAGATGGGTTAGTGTGGGCCTTTGCGGGGGTTTACGGTCCTTCTAGACATATCTTTAGAAGGCTTTTGTGGGAAGAATTGGCAGGGTTGTTGAGTATTTGGGATATGCCATGGTGCATTGGGGGAGATTTCAATGCTACTATTTTCCATAGCGAGAGATCGGGGGGAGCTGGTTTGAGACGAGCAGCGATGGAATTTACAGATTTTATTGCGGATCAGGTCTTATGGATCTCCCTTTGGCGGGGGGGTTATCTACTTGGTCCAACTCTTTATCTTGGTCTAGATTGGACCGGTTTTTAGTCTCTCCGGAATGGGAGATGAACTACCCGGGCTTGGTTCAAAAGAAGCTTCTCCGCGTATGTTCCAATCATGCTCCTATCTTTTTGACTAGGGGCAGCCTGCAGAACGGGAAACGATCATTTAAGTTCGAAAACATGTGGCTCAAAGAGGAGGGTTTTGTAGATAAGGTTAAAGATTGGTGGGGCTCTTTTTCCTTTGAAGGCTCCCCGAGCCTTGTCTTGGCTAAGAAGCTCCAAGCTCTCAAAGAGGAAATTAAGAAATGGAATATTGAAGTGTTTGGCAATGTGGGGGCTAGGAATAAGGCATGGGCTGAGGAGTTGAAGATGCTGGACAGTTGTATGAAGAAGATAGAGGCTTTAGGAAGAGAAGGAGAGGAGGAGAGGGCTGATTTCAGATTTGGAGGCTTCTCTTTTACAAGAGGAAATTTGTTGGAGACAGAAATCTAGAATCCGGTGGCTAAAGGCACTAAATCTAGATAGGGTGACAAGTGTACTAAATTCTTTCATCAAGTGGCTAGTGCTAACCGTAGGGCTAATTCTATTGATTCGTTGTTAGTGAAGCGGATGCCTACTTGGATCCCGATATCATCAGCTCTCACATTGTCAATTACTATGAGTCCTTATTCTCGGAACCCATGAGTTGGAGACCGAGGGTGGACAATCTAGAGTTTGAAATGTTGAGTTTGGAGGAAGCGGCCAGATTGGAAGATCCCTTTGAGGAAAGGGAGGTGAGGGAAGTGATTAACAAGATGGATAGGGATAAGGCTCCGGGCCCGGATGGTTTCTCCTTGGCTTTTTTTCAGGATTGTTGGGAGGTGGTAAAAGGGGACTTCATGGCAGTCTTTGCGGATTTCCATACGCATGGTAAGTTTGTGAAGAGCATTAATTCTACATTCATCTCTCTCATTCCTAAGTTCCATGGGGCCAAGGAGATCAAAGACTTCCGCCCAATTAGCCTTGTGGGTGGTGTCTACAAGATTATATCTAAGGTGTTGGCCAACAAGATGAGTAGAGTTATGGAGAAGCTTATTTCAAAGCCTCAAAATGCTTTTGTGAAGGGGAGACAGATCTTAGATTCGATCCTTGTTGCTAATGAATGCCTGGATAGTAGGCTTAAGTCTAGGATTCCTGGGGTGTTGTGTAAGTTGGACATGGAGAAGGCGTATGATCATGTTAACTGGAACTTTCTTCTTTATTTATTGAGGAGGTGTGGGTTTGGGGAGAAGTGGTGTATGTGGATCAAGCAATGCATTTCGACAGTTCGCTTCTCTGTCTTGGTAAATGGCTCTCCGAATGGGTATTTTGGTAGCTCTCGGGGGGTGCGCCAAGGAGATCCTATCTCTCCTTTCTTATTTTATTTGGTCATGGAGGTGTTTAGTAGGATGATTGGTGCTATCACTTCTAGGGGCCTGATCTCGGGGTTTTCGGTGGGTTCAACGGATCAAAACCGGGTTGTGGTATCTCATCTTTTATTTGCAGATGATACTTTGGTCTTTTGTGGGGCTGATGTTAGCCAGATCAGGCATATTGGGGCCCTCCTAGTGTGTTTTGAAGCAGTTTCTGGTCTCAAGGTTAACCTGCCCAAGTCAGCTTTGGTTCCGGTTGGTCCCGTGGAAGTGGTAGAGCAGCTGGCCGGGTATTTGGGCTGTGGTATCAGTTCTCTGCCGATGAAATACTTGGGGCTGCAGCTGGGTGCTTCCTTCAAGCTCAAAACTATGTGGGCGGAGTTGGAAGAGTTGATGGCAAGGCGGTTGGCTCCTTGGAAAAGGATGTATCTTTCCAAGGGAGGTAGGGTTACATTGATTAAAAGCACTCTTTCGAACTTGCCTACTTATATGATGTCTTTGTATCCTATCCCTGCTCTTGTGGCTAAGCGTATTGAGAAGATCCAACGGGACTTTCTTTGGGGGGGGCTGAATGATGAAGCTAAGATTCACTTGGTTGAGTGGGACAAGGTTTGCTCTCCTATGGATGAGGGAGGGCTAGGTATCCAAATATTAGAAGATTTAATCAAGCCCTTTTGGGCAAATGGCTTTGGCGGTTTGCTCATGAGGAGGGTGCTTGGTGGAGGTCGGTTTTGGTCGCAAAACATGGGTCGGATTGGGGGGGTTGGCGCTCAGGGGTCATCACTGGCTCTCATGGGGTGGGTTTATGGAAATATATTTGCATGGGTTGGCAGGTCTTTAGCAGCCATATCAGGTTAGTTCCTGGTGAGGGTTCAAGGATTCATTTTTGGGAGGACATTTGGTGTGGGGATAGAGCCCTCAAGGAGGTTTTCCCTGATTTGTTTAACATTGCAAGCAATAAAGAGGCGTCTATTGCAGATAATATGGAGCGCTCAAATGGTAGCATTCAATGGAACATCCAATTCTCTAGGTTGTTCCATGACTAGGAGGTGGAGGTGGAGGCTTCGTTTTATAATTGTTTATATGATTGCAATCTGAGAGGAGGAGGGGTTGACAAGTTATGGTGGCTGCACTCACGCAGGGGTTTGTAGTTTAAACTACAAGTTATTGTAGTTTACACAAACATACAATCACTCACGTTTGATAACATTATGAGAAAGAGGGTAGTAAAAGCCACAAGGTCAAGAGTCCTTCTAAAATCTGGCCATTTTACTTTTTCAAAAGAGCTCTGTTTCCTGGACCAAAGCCCCTTATCCAAAGCTTATAGTTTAAGCTTGTGCTACTTCCATGTCATTAACCAACTGAACTTCTTGGAATCTTAAAGAGAGCACTTATGCCCTTTCTACCACGTAACGTACTATGTGATACTTTTAACAGCACCTTGAAATGTTATCTGATTCTAAATGTGCTAACTAATTTACCGATCAAAAAAAATAAAAATAAAAAAAGTGCTAACTAATTCTATAGGTCCCTTCTGAGGCAATATTGGAGCCTGTAAATTGGCCAGCATAAAGATCCAATTGAACAATTGACATCCCTTAAAGTAGTGCTCCCCAAAAATATTGAATTACTTCCTTTTGCTTCATACTCAGTTAAATGATAAATTAACTAAAGTTAGAGCTATCACATCCTTTTTAATTAAACAGAGTTGAGTAGTCAGCTCAGATTGCCATTATAATCCTCCTAAAGCTAATTTATTCCACAATTACATCAGCAAGCTTGCATTTGGATCACCAAATATTTATTCATTACACTGGATCCTCAACCTATAATCTCTTACAAACCAAGAAAAAGAGTTACTTGCTATGATCCTCAAGAACCCTAGCATGATATGACCAAAAAAGGTGCTCCCTTCGTTATAGAGGACTTATTTGTTCCTATTATAACCACATGCACTCATTTTCATTTCTTTTTTCAATACAAAGCCCAATAGAAAAGTGCATCAAAAATTTCCTGGTGGGCCCTGCTTACAATATGACAGGATAAATTCCATTTGAATAAAGTATATAATTATTTTATGAGGAGACAACACCACAAGTATGAGCTTCCCATTTTCTATGTATTACCACTATATTCCTATTATTCTATTCTCCCAATTTTCTAACCCTCATCTATCGCAGTACACCTTAACTATTGCAAAAAGTTGATTGGACTATTCATAAACAGATTGAAAAATATGAAAATATATGTAAGCAATTACTGATGAGACCATATACCCAAAAAAACGAATTACCAGCAAATGGTGATCAAAGTGGAGCCAAAATAAGGTTTCCAAACTCAAACAGCGTGCATAGAGCAGCAGTGATTTGAATCTATTATAGTTTCCATACCAACAAGAAAGCTTGTCTTGTGAAAATTATGAGTTTTCCTTGAATTAGATCCAATGTCTTGACATTCCCCAACACCACATTTCTCTTCCGAAAGAAACATAATAAATGATAAGTGTCAACAATTTGGAGATGAATGGCAATAGGATCACTTCTCCAAGTATGGTCAAGTAATGAATATGAAGCTGGAAAACATTTTTTGGTTTTGAAAAACGTGTAATATTATATGAAAGACATGACTTCAACGCAATGGGGAGTCCATGGATATAGGGAAGATTCTTTGTTTTTTGAAAGTAGCTTTTTCGCTGGTCAGTGGCTCTAGGGAAAACTCTTACCATGGACAATCTCAGGAAGAGGCATGTCAACGTAGTCGATAGGTGTGGGGAGTCTGTAGATCATCTACTTCTCCATTGTGAGATTGCCCGTGCTCTATGGAATGCTATCTTCAATCACTTTGGGATGTCCTGAGTTATGCTAATAAGGTGATTGGCTTGTTTGCTTGTTGGTGGACGGGTGGTAGCTCTCAGAGTGTTGTCGTTTGGGAGAAGGTGCCTTCTTGCCTTATGTGGTGCTTGTGGAGGAACGCAATGACAGAAACTTCGAGTACCAAGAAAGGATGTTGGAGGAGCTTAAGTCATTTTTTTAAATGTTGTATATATAAAAAAATAAAAAAGTGCAAAGTGTCTCTAAGTACACAGAAAAGTATACATAGGAAACCCAACAAAAGCCCAAACACAAAACACCCTAAGAAAACCCAAAAATAATCCAAGACTAAAACCCACAAAAGCCCAATAACAGCCCTAAAGACCAAAGGCCCCTACTGCACCTCAAGGGGGGAAGGAAAATACATTCTTAGACCCAAAAAACCCCTGCCGAAGATGGCACTTCGCCGGGGAAGACCTCTGGCCTCTAGCCTCAAAATTAATAGAGCATTTCTTTTATTCTCTTTTTATTTGGACAACTGTGTTCTTAGATCATTTAGTAATTAGCTTGAATGATTTCCTTGTACTTTTTTCTTCTCCTACTTGGGAGTTCTCTTGTAACTTACATTTTAAATAACAATTTCCCTACATTTAATTCAATTTTGGACCACTATGCCATTACATTACTCCTTGGTATTAAACACTAAAATGACTAGTACAAAATCAAACACCATCTCAATCTTTCACCACCAGCAACATTTTAGTTTTAAAAGCCAGCAACAATGCTATCTCCTTCATAATTAACAAAATCACTTGTTTCATCTTATTCACATCTCCCTGATACAGCTAGGCTCCCCTTCACTATGTATTGCATCTGCCACATTATTATTATTTTTTTAATGATTCCAACCAACATATCATGAAATTGGTTAAAAATTCCACACCTATATAACAAATTTTAATCAAGATTTTAGTTTTCAAAACCAGCAACACTGCTGTCTCCTTCTTCATCATTTACACAATCATTTGTTTCATCTTATTCACATCTCCATGATACAACTAGGCTCCCCTTCACTATGTGTTGCATCTGCCACTTCATTAATATTTTTTTTTTTTTTTTAATGATTCCAATCAACGTATCATGAAATTGGTGAAAAATTCCACAGCTATATAACAAATTCTAAATCTAAGCAGTTATACATACATCACTTATCTCCTTAATATCTTATAAAATTCAAAGAACTATTCCAAGAAATAACATAGAATCTCAAGTCAAATCTCAAATAGAAACATATTTTGATCCATGCCTTACATCCAATATTCCCAATACTTGCCAAACCTATCAGGGAGACACAAACACTGCTAAAATTCACCCAAATGATTTAAAGTCAGTAAAATCACATCACACCTTCATCAATTGAAAAACTTATTGTGGATTCTATAATTTGCCATTTTTATACAACTGAAAACCTGATATAATATAAGTAAGAATAACAGTTTCATCCAATACTTCAAACCACAAATACTGTCTCTATTTCTCACTATGAAAAGAAATCAATAAAAAGAAGTATGTATGAACAATTTCCCAGAATGGACATATATTCTTACATCTTTGATGATGGTTGAGGAATGAACAATTCTGGTAAGAATGGATTTGCAACTCTATGTTCCGTATTTATTAGAGCATCATATTGCCCAGACAGCAGCTATACAGTGCAGGGGAGTTTCCAAAAAACCATCTTCTATACTTATTTACCTAATACAAAATGCAGCCTAAATGAGAATATTTTACTGAAACTAATTCATTATCTACAAAATTATAAAACTCAAAACAGAGTAAATCTACTCCCTAAAAAGCAAAATCGATTGCCGGAATATCATTCAGAAACAAATAAAATAGTAAAAAAGTAAAACCCATTTCTTATATTCATTTAAAATTTAAAATAAAATGAACCATATAAACGAAACTGACCCCATTTCCATGAGCTCTCTCAACCAGCTTCGTAGGCGACAAGAATCCATCACTGAATTTCGAGTGCGAATGCAGTTCGAAAACCAGCTTCTCCCCACCTTTGCCAAGACTCTTCTGGACCCCAAAGTCATCCACAACAAAGGACGCAGAAGAAGAAGGCAACGAAGAAGGCTGATCCAAGAACACCCATTCACTGACAGACTTGAAAGCCAGCGTCTGCTCTGCGGTCATCTTCCTCTTGCTCCCACCACGCTTCTTCTTCTTCTTCTTGTCATTGGCTTTCTTAGAGACATGGGTACTGCAGTTGGAATTGGTGACGGTCGGAAGCACGTGAACGTCTCCCACCATTGCTTTGAGATCTCTTGGCCCACAAACACAAGGGTGATTTTAGGGGTTCTGGGTTCCTGCTGCAGTCTATGTCCCCATTGGCTATCGGCTATGGAATAGATAATCATAAATGGACTGTCTGTTTTTTTAAAATGGAAAATCTTTCCATGTGTCTTCACGCTTTGCTCTCAGCCTCTCAGTCAACTCGCGTAGTCGCGGGTGCTTTTTAAAAAAGCACAAGAATAAATAAATAAATTTAAAAAAAATGTAAAATCAGCCAACACTGTCTACTTAATTTACAATTAGCTCATTTTCAGAAGAAATTTACAATTAGCTCACTTGATATTAAAATTAAGGAAAAATTACATTTTATTTTCATGAAGATTCATCATTTTACTTTTTTATTTCAAAGTTTAAAAAGTGATTTTAACTTAGTTTCAAAGATAATTTAACCATTGACCTTATTATTCCCAAATGCCCATCACATTTTTTAAAAAAACAAAAATCCTAAAAAAAATAAGAAAAGGCCAAAATATATATATAATATAGTTAAACCACCCCATAGGTGGTGGTCAATTGCTTGATTTTTTTAAAAAAAAAATTAAATATGATGGCATTTTGGGAATAAAATGTCAAATGAGTTAAATTCATGCACATTTGAAAGTTTTTTGTCACTCTTTAAACTTTGAGACAAAAGTAAAAACAGTATACAAAATAGTAGAAAGATGTAATTTCTAAAATTAAACTCAAAATCCCTTATATATGCTAAAAATAACTGCTTATTATACCAAATTTCGCCTACAATTTAACATTTTTGATAGTGATATATAACAATAAAATTATGACACATATATTATTTAAGTTAGTGTCATACTAATGAAATCTATTAAGTTAGTGATGAAAATGTAACTATAGAGAGTAAATGCACATTTGATTAGGGAAATGCATTGCACTACATAATTAGCGTACAATGACCATCTCTTACGTATGTTCTAAATGACCATTTATAATTAAATATATTGTTTTCAAGAGATAAAAAAATTAAATTAAATTAAATATAATTATTATAGGCTATTTTTCTTCAAGTATTGTCGTAAGTGAATGTTGCTAACGATCTGATTATTATTTTGTAAAGATAATTGTCGCCTAAGGAATTGTTCTTCCTTATTATGAGATACTGGACATGGTTGGGGACGGAGGAATCCCCCCCCTTAAAAAATGTACAAAGGAAAAAAATTTATAATGTAAAAAAATTAAAAAAAAATTTCGTATTGGCTCTACCCACTAAATTTTTGCCCTTGGTCCCTACTTATAGTAATATCTGCTTCCGTTCCTCAACATGAGTTTGTGAAATTTAGCTCAAACTAGAGATGTTATGCTAACAATAGTTTTCCAACCATTTTTCCTATATTTTAGAAATAAAACTATTTTTAATTCCTTATAAAAAAACACTTTATAGTAAGTTCTTTTTTTTTTTCTATATCAATTAAATACACTTTTTTACTCTAATCTTTATTTTTTTTTTCTCTTTCTTCTTTTTATCATTACATTGTTTCCATGGAACGCGTGAAGGAGATGAGAGAAAATAACTTGTTTATAATTTAATAACGCATTGGATAGCTACTATGTTTCCCAATGCATTGGGAAACATTGTAACTACCCTCAATGTAGGTTAAATATTGGGATTCTCATGCAAGCTGTGTTCATATGTTTTTTTTTTCTTAATTTTTCTTAAATATATGGAAGATATAAGTTATGGACAAGTTTTCCTCAAAAGTTGGAAATTCCTTCAATATCTAGAAAAGTGACATGTGTCCCTAACATGTAGATGTACATGGTTTTTTAATAGTTGGGACAAAGTTGGAATAAATTATTAAAACTCATGCATCTCACACGTTATTAAAAAGAGATTAATGCCACTTTTTATAATTCCTCCAACAATTTAATTAATATTATAACAAAAACAATCTAAAAGAGGGGTTTAAAGAAAGGATCAGAAAGTTTCCACTTGAAATGTAGTCCATATATCTACATAATGAAAAACAAAAAAAACACTTGCTATCTAAGTAAGCAATTGGGAAAACTTCATTTAACCCTTTGAAATTTCATCACTGTTGCCAATCTCTCCTCCCTCCAAATTTCAAAAATTATCAATTTAATGTATCAAATTTTAAAAAATTTGCAAATCTTACCCTTTGTGCAAGGGTTTGAGGGTAAATTAGATGGTTAAAGAGGAAATGACCATTATACCCCAGTGAACAATAAAATTAAAAAAGAAAAAATGGAAACAAAAAAAAGAGAACTGGGAAAATATTGGGACATTTTAGAAATTTCTTCCTCATCCATTAGGATTTATGGTTAAATCCTAACGGAAGGGTGCAATTTCAAATTGTGTAAAATTTGATATATTAAATTGAGAGATTTTAATCTTTTTTCTAAGGGGAGATGAGATAATAAAAGTGATGAAAGTTCAAGAAAATTGAGTAAAGTTTCTCCTAAATAATATAAAAGACTCTCAATTAAGGAACTTAAAGACCATTTCCCAAAACACTAACAGGTGAGTCCCATGCATTCCATTCTCTCAGTATAAATTACACCGATCTCACATTCTTACTTTCATCAAGTACAAAATAGAAAGAGGCTTGGGATAAAATTTGATAAAATACAAGTATAATGCTATTTAGTAGATTATTATACGACTATCATATGACTTGAACATATAACAATGAAAACCAGCTCTTTGTATATAATATCTCAGTCATATAACTATCTACTAAATTACGCTACTCAAAATACAACACCAAAAAAGAAAACAGCAGGAGAAAACATGTTCTTTATTTTTATTTTTTTCTTTTCTCTTTCTCAATTACGTTTCATTAATCCAATCAAGATGGCAGCTACAATCTCACCATTCTGATCTTTATTCCTGTTGAATTCCCTTCTCACAAGGTTCTCAACAGAACTCCCTGTTTTTGCTGCAAAAGCCTCATCAATATCTTTGACATCGATCTCCGACCGAGTAATCACTGACCGGATCAAAATCTCTCGAACATCATCGGCGCTCTTCATCCCCATCATCAGTTGCTTTGCGAAGAACTTTCCGGGATTCTGTATGCATCGGATTACGATCCCAACTTCTTTTCCGAATTGCCCGCATTTGCTTTGCTTCATGAACTTGGAGAATTCCTGGCCGTAAAGCTGTTTGTAGGAGACGAGAATGGCTTTAATCTGCCCGGAATTGCGTTGACTTAGAACTGAGATGATGGTCTTCTGGTCAACGGTCCTCCCGCTTTCTACAGCTTCGTACAGAGTCTTGGCATCGCACATGGCCATGCTCATGTCCACTTTCCCACCATAGCTGCGACAAGACTTCAAAACTGCCAGAAGAATCTAACAGAATACCAGAAAGTTCATAACATCATCATGTACTAGGAACAAGTTTTTTTATTTTTATTTTTATTTTTGAGCAGTTCAATTCAAACGATGCAAGTTGAAGTAGTTGCTAGATTAATTTAAAATAAATAAATAAAATGAGAAACTTTACTTAACCTAAAATCTCTTAATTTAGTGTATTGATTTTTTAAAAATTTGCAATCTCACCTTTTTGGTTAGGGTTTGAACTTAAATTAGATGGCCGAAGGGTAAAATGACATTTATACCCTTGTAAACTTCATGTAATTACCAAATTAACCCTAAATTATAATTATTAATTATTATTATTTAAAAACAATTAAATTAAGTATGTCTCACCCCTTTGTTAGGATCTAACAAAAATCTTAATTGAGGGGTGAGATTGTGAATTTTTAAAGCTTGATACATTAAATTGAAAGTTTTTAAACTTTGGGAGATATTGCAAAAATAATAAAATTACAAGTGGGTTAGGTTAAAATTTCACTAAATAAAATTATGTATTTTGGGTCTTTCAAATAATCATGAAATATCTAAAAAGTTTTATTAGCATTTCTTTCAAGTCAAACCAAAATTTGAAAAAATAAAAAAAAAAAATAAATTTTTGAAAGTGTAGGATGAAAAGTACTTTTGTCCCAGGTTAAAGAAATCAACTTTCAAATGTAGACTTACAGAAAACCTAGCCATTGGAAGGGATTAATTTGCTATTTAAGGTGTCCACTAAGTTGTATTTGGTGGTTACAATTTGCAACCATTGGATCAAATGATTTTGGACCATTAGATGTGTCGAAAATCAGTATAAATTATATGACTCTTTCCGTCATATGTAAATATACACAATTTCATTGTGTCTTTCAATTCTCCTATGTGTCCCTTTTGTAACGTTATTCTAGAGTAACATTTGAACTTTATCATATCGTACCTAATATCTATCTTGTCAAATCTCTTGACTTACAAATGTGACAAAATATGTTCTAAAGATATCATTATTACGATTGAGCCCTAAAGTCCAAATTTTATTTTGCCTTCCTATTTTCCCTACTACTTCCATAGTAGTCTTTCCAAGTGTACGTAGTTACCTCTTTGAATCCACCATTAATTTTGGCTGACATCTTGTTCAAGATCGGAGTTGTATCTTGAGCGGTACGCCTGCTTAATACGCTGCAGCTCCTCAGAAGGTCGGCTGCAGGCAATCTCAACCAAAGTGTTAACATTCACGCTCCCTCCGAACAGCGAATTCCTCATTATCTCAGCATCACGCTCTTGTGGTTCTGCCATTCGAAGATAAGCCGCTCTCTGCGCGTATATATTTTTAACATTTTTACTTATTATCTTTTATTATTTTTGCAATCATACTCTTAAACTTTAAAAAATTTTAATTTAGAGTTACAATATTTCAAAAGTTTGCAATGTCAACCAATCAAATGGTTGATGAGTGAAATCCTGAAAATACACTCAAGATGTTTATAAAATTACAAAAATATCTTGAATTTGAACGGTATTTTGAAAATTTCATTTCAAAGAGTTAACATTGCAAATTTTGAAAAATAGTAACTCTAAATTGACATTTTGTAAAGTTTAAGGGTGTGATTGCAAAAGTGAGATGAAATATAATTTGGAGCAACCATACTCACAGCAAAAGGATTATTCCTCTGAGTACTTGAGATGAGATGAAGAATATTCTGGCCAAAGAGAGCAGTGTAAGTTTGGCGAATGATCTTAAACTCGTTGGAATTTCTGTATACGAAGATCTCCACAAGCTTCTGGTTGTTGATTGCACCAATATTGCCTACAATATTTCATTGGCATTAATAAAATAATAATATAAAAGTTGACAATTGGATGGTTGAAAAAGATGGTGCTGTGGGAAGTGCACATGCATGGTACTTTCTGATAATGTGCTGCTTAGGATTAGGATTAAGTGGATTTGAGAAATAATCCCCACCCCTAAGATTGCATGCTTATTTCTGTCCCACATAAATTTCTTACAAACTGGATTGTAAAAAAGTTTTTCCAACCCAATTTCTAAAAGTATTATGTATATCTTTTAGCGTATGAGAAGTACATGTTTTTTTAGTAGTATTAATAAAAAAATGACAAAATTCATACAAACTATGTTTTAAGGAAAATCCTCCAACCTGAATTTCAAGTGTTGATCCAATTGTTGATTTCATTGTCACTAGAGTCGGGTTTGGGGGGATAGGGAAGGCCCTGGCCTACCCCCAAATCCTCAAATACAAAAAAAAAAAAAAAAAATTAAAAAATATATATTTAAAGACATTTGGCCATGTCAAAAAAAAAAATACTCATTTGGCCCCTCCCCATCCAATTTTTTGAATCCATCCCAGACTGTCATGTAATCTTAGTTGTATGTCAGTAATACAAGAGTCTACTAAACAATATTAATTAAAAAAAAATGAGCTTTTCACATGCAAAATGACACAAAGCTTAGGCTTAAAGGACTTGGTAAATTTAATCATTCAATCAATATACTTTTAACACACTCAACACTTTTAGATAATGCATTGGAAGAATTTATACGACCCAATTTGTAAGAAATTTATATGCCATTGTTTAAAAAGAGTTTTCTTATTAAAAGAAAAAAAAAAAAGAGTAAAAAAGAGTTTTCTTTGCTTCCAAACTGACAGATGAAATATAATTAAAAGAGGAAAAAAAATGAAAAGGTACCAGAGAAATAAGAATGAAGATATTGGCAATCCAGTTCATATTGCACAGAGCTTTGAAAAGAAGTGGTAGCCATCTCCAAAAATTGTGATGATAAAGAAGCCTGATAGATGTTTTTATAGGGTGGTAGAGCAAGGAATATTTTGCTTTTGTTTCACTTTTCTCTCACAAATGACTTTGAGCAACGTAGGAGAACACACCCACCTCCAAAGTGGGAAGAATATTTTAACAATGGAACATATCCTCATTATCCTCACTTCCAATTTCCCCGCTGACTTTTTCTTGGGGAAAAATATAAAATCAGTCATTGTAACTTATTTTATTTGTAATTAATTATTGTTAGTATCAAAATAAATTGAGACGTCTATGAGATGTGCCAAAAAATAATTTGCTACCTACCATAAAATTATGAGAAAAATGCAAAATCCGTCTATGGTTTGCCTAATTTACAATTAGCTCAAGGTGATATCAGAGGTTCTTAAGGTATTCTAAAAAAAAAAAAATTGTCCCTACAACCAAATTCCATTCATGAAATGTTAGAGCCAATACAATTATAACACGTGTTGTATTTAAGTAAGTGTCAGACTAACGAAATTTATTAAATTAGTGAATGAATTAATAAATGAAATTTGACTATTGAGAGAATTATTTTTTTGGCATACTTTAAGGACTTTTAAATTTAGTTTGATACCACAGGGAACTAATTGTAAATCAAGTAAATAGTAGAAACTGATTTTGTATTTTTTTTTCCCTAAAATTATGTTCACGAAAATTGTGATACGTACATGTCATACTTTCAAAATTGATCTATTAAGTTGGTGAACGAAATTTGACAGTAAGGAGTAAATTGTTTTTTTTTGCATATCTCAAAGATCTCTAAGTTCATTTTAATACTATATAAAGCTAATTGCAAATCAGATAAATCACATGGACTGATTTTGCATTTTTCCTTTTTCTTATTGCTAAATTTAATAGAGCAGGCAAAGTAGAACATCATCTTTTTCTTCTCTTTCAATTGCTCATATCATAGCTGTTAATGATGTAGACCTCATGGGGGAATCCATATTCATTTCCCACCTCGTTTTAGTGAAATGGCTTTGGAAAGGTACTCTGTGTTTTCAAGTGCTCATTTCTCACCACCCATTGCGGCTCATCTCAACGACTTCATGTCATAAATCAACGGTCCATATGTTTGTCTTAGTTGACTTTTGTGATACACAATTTCTCTAAAAGCCATTATTTTCAATTTATGGGATCCTCACTTATTTAGGGTAATTCAAAACTAGGCAATAAAGTTGAACTAAGACTTCAATATACATATATAGTCATATCCATTTACTAGTTAAGTTGGAAGAAGTGTGTTAACTTAAAAGAGACAAGTACCATTTTCATTTCACTTTAAATGGATACGGTAAATTTTATGATCAAAATTTATAGTTGTTTTCATCTTTTAAATTTTTTAGGAAAATTTTAGAGAACTACATAAATTTCTACTTGTTTTGACACTATCCTCAAAGTTTAAAACTCTCAATTAAGGGCATCAACATTTCAACTTTCAATTATCCTCTTTCATTAGGATTTTCCATTAGGATTCTAGCAAGATTTAACGGAATGGGTAATTGAAAGTTTGATATCCTTAATTGAGAGTTTTTAAACTTCAATAGTACTTTTCAAAATGAGTAGAAGTTCAAAAAGTTTTGTGATATTTCGCCAATTTTTAAAATACATGCGAATATTGAAATTACGTCCACCATTTGATATATTAACTCTAAATTCTAACAAACAAAACTAAATGACTGTCAATAAAAATTATGTTTTGTTGATTTCAGAACTGAATGTTTGTTAATGAACATACAAGAAGCTATTATGGTGAGAAGAAGCACAATTCTTTTATGAAACCTTAGAGAATGAACCCACTACGAGCGATGTAATTTCGGTTTTGCCATTAGGAAAGAGGTATTTGAGTTATTTTACACAATTGGGCGTCAAATATGTAATCCATGCAAAAAGTAGGACCACTTCGAGAATTAAAAGAGTTTAATGTTCTCAAATCAAAGGTTGTCAGTGGAAGGCCTTGAAGATGGGGGCACTTTACAAACACTAAGGAGCACTACAAAACTGTCCATTGATAACTTTGACCAAATCATTAGCACTCAAATTATTAAAAAAAATTAAAAGAAAAAATCATTAGCACTTAGGTTTATAACTTTTTTTTAATGAAAAAATTGATTATTTTTTGTCGTTTGTTTATAACCATGAAAGTAATTCGTTAACATTGTTCAGCATTTGGCTCATATAGCAAATCACCAAATATTTATTACATTTTCATAATATGTGAGGAATTGCGTAGAATAAAGATGACAAAGAGGAACTCCAAAGAAAGAGGATGAGATTAGAAGGCATTCGGGGGATAATATTGAGATCTAAAGCAATTGTCTATCAATATTGCTTACAATTTGGGTAAATAATTGTAAAAGCGCCTATCTATTTGAGTAAGTAGTCAAGCATCCAAAGACTTGTTCGGCAAATAGGCCCATAAGAAACTCTTTCATAATTGCCAGCTCAAGAGTGCAAAAGAGTAGTGAAACAATGATTTATGGAGAATCGTAAGCCATTTTAAGCCTCATAAAAGTTATTTCCTTGGTCAAGTAAAAACATTTTGAGGTTGATCAATATTTTACGTTACCAAAACACTTAAAAATAAGAAATATCCTTTTACAAAAAATTATTTTACATCAAAACAAATGAACTCTTAATTTACTTAAGTTTAAATCATATCATGAGACGTCTCAAATTAATCCATGGCCGAAAAAATTGCTGAAGGGTATGATAACTACGCTGATTTTTCAACAGATTCTGCACCAAACTCTTTTTCATTGAAAAAAATTAAATTAAATAAAATTTACCTTCCACGAAGATCAAGATTCAAGAAGCTACAAAGTATAATGGTCTGACACTAGAAAATATATCCACTACATTTACCAAACATAAAATACCATTTTGCTCAAATTCAGCCGGCCATCTCCTTCCATAAGAATGCAGTGGAAGTACGGATGAAAGTTTAAAACCATTAACCGCTTTTATAACCATTAATTGCTAATTGTATTAATTGCTAACCGCTTTTAAAAGATATTAGTAACAATCGCTAATTATCTTATGGTTAGCGGTTATTGGGTTTTTAAAAACCACTAACTGTTAACTGTTTTTTTAATATATATATACACAAAAGTGATCCACAATAATATCATATTTTTTTTCTTCTTCTTTTCTTATTTGAGGGTTGCTTTGTGATGATATTAGTTTAAATGTGTTTTTTTGGTTAATTGAATTTTTATGAAAATGTTGAATGTGAGTTGATAAAATTTTTTGTGTTTTATTTGTATGTTGTGTACAAGATTACAAATAAATTGATGATTTGGTTGTAATTTTATTTATATTATATGTTGTGTAAAAGGTGACCAACAAGTAATTTGGTATATAGCAATTTTTAATGCTAAAATGGCCATGAAAAAAAAAAAAAAACCCGTTTAAAGTGAGCAAAAAAAGTCAAAAGTGAGCCCAAAACTGAAACAAAACCGGTCAAAAGAAAAAAAACCCAAAAAAAGTGGTTACGAAAAAAAGCAATAGCATTAGTAGAATACGGTTAACCACCTAGACAGTTAACCACCTAGCAATTAGCGGAGGCATTATGGTTAGCAATTTTAACCACTAACTACTAATCGCAACCGTCTTTCACCCTTGGAAGTTGCAACCATGGGTAAAAACAAAAATCACTCCACCGAATGCATGTGTTATTTACCAATAATAACAAAAAAAAGTGACATTGCTTTCATTTTTCACACAACAGTCATCATTGTCGAAACTAACGTACCCATACATGGTATCTGCCATAGAGTTGAGCATCGTCGACGGCCGGGAATCCCTATTATTACCTCTGCTCTCTCCTTTTTGTGCAAGGGAATGTGAAAGAGAGGTTCTCTGCCCAAAGAGAGAGCCCACCCGAGCAAGAAGCCTACTCTGGCAAAGAGCCTCCCTCTCACAACCTTTGTTACCTTACCCTTCCCTTGGGGTAGGAAATGGTAGAGAATCCGAATCCGAGTATCAACCCCTCAAGTTGGTTGTGACCATTTATGACTCTAAACCGACGACTGGTGTTGATTGTCGAAAATCACTCCCAAAGTGATTGGTCAATGAGTTTCATCCCCTTTCCAAATGAAGAAGAGTTAAATTATAGAATCTTTTAGGGTGCCCTCTTTTGCTTTCTTGTACAGGGAAAATGATCCTCTTCATTTCAAAATCCTTCCATTTCTTCCATATAGTGCATTTTGAATGGTAATACATTTAATGCATTACCCTCATTAAAAATATTGGACAATACTACCCTTCAAAATACACGATTGAGCTTTTATTTTAAATAATTAATGCATCACTATCTACACAATTTAGTCCACCTTCAATTTTGAAATGGGAAAGAAACTATTATGATTGAGCTTTATTTTTAACGGCGCATAATTAATGCATCACTATTTACACAATTTAGTCCACCTTCTTAATGACATAAATAATAAGACAATCTACTTGATTTCAAAATAATAAGACAATGTAGAACATTAGTTTTAGAAAGAAAAAGAATAAGGAATACTATGCAAAGTACTTCAAATTACTTTTTTACTTATTATAAACTAACAAAGGATAAACATATATCCATAAAGTTGGGATAAAAGCAGATGAGATTGATGGTATATGGTTAAATGGAACGAAGAAAGAAAATGCAGACCTAGAAATTGTAATGATAAATCTACAATAACCGAATACAATAATACGCATACATTAGAGCAGATAAATTTGAAAGAGAGGGCAATGACGGGCAGAGAGAGGTAACACACTCCATCCAAGGAGGGTAAAAGGGGAAGACAGAGAGGGGGATTGTCAAAGAAGATTAATTTCCAAATACCATCATCTTATCAAGCCTAACAAACGTTCAAAATCAAACAAACCAAGTATTATATTTAATGCACCTTATAGCAATCCAATAATCAATAACGCTGCCACAATCAACAAGAAAAAATTATAACATTTTGATGCCCACAAAGAGACGCAAGACTTGACAAAATGCAAGGTTCCAAATAAAGAGAGAAAAGAAAATAAAAGACAAAAGGTACCCTTACCTTCAAGCAACAACTTAGGTCCCAACAACCATTGAAAAGGTTAAAAGAATCACAAGGACAAAAAGAAAAGAAAACACACACAAAGGAAGGAATGGTTACTAGGGAAAAAGAAGCTCAATCTGGGAGTTCAGGACAGCCTAAATCATAGCAATGAGAAAAAACCAATCACAAATTGATTACACAACTCATTTGATTATCAATTCTACAATGGCCATGAAGCATAATCTTCCAATTATATTCTTTTCATAATCTTCCAATTATATTCTTTCTATTTAAAATTTATTAGCACTTTGATAATTTGAAGTTGTTATTGCTTCTTGAACTATATTGTCCTTTCTAGTTGATTTATGAGAAAAGATGAGGGATCATAAGGTATTAATCTAATGAAACTAGAAGAACCAACCATTGCTTTATTTCATCTCTCATATACCAAGCCCCCTTTCCCAGATTCAAAAACTAATGACTAGAGAATTTTCCTGACTTATTCGATGCCAAGTAATGAAATAGCAATTTTCTACTTCTTATCACCAACAATCATGCACCAAAAACTTTTTGTTGCTCCCATACTGTGAGCAATATAACAACCACCAAAAAGCAATTGAATTCACAAATAAAAGCAAAAACAATCACAAATCACACTAGAATATTGGATCTTTAGAAACAAGTGTTTTACCCCAAAAATAAATAAGAAAAACTAGTGCATAGCTTGCATATTCAAAAACATCCATAGAGCAAAAGTTGGTGACCTTACACCTGCCAAAGAGCACCATGCTACTTACAGACATTGCTTCAGTGAAATCTTACTTTAATTAGCAAAGCCAAAGTTTTTGAACCCCCTCCCCTTCTTTCTTTTTTATGATTTTATTGACAAATTTAAAAAGCCAGGAGAGAAGATAAAATGGACCATGGGTTATTCCTTGCCAAGGGCAAACTAGCAATATGGCCATTGCCCCCAGCCACAAACACCCACCTGAGAGCTTGTCTTTAATATGATAACATGCAGTTCCAACTTATATCAACAATTTGAAACCTGGATTGATCAAAACTCACACATATACTTAAGACCAATTGAGCAAATGCTAATCAATTAGTGTACATATAAGCAGACATAGCTGGGCAATCCCATACCTTCAACTTTGCAGGCACTTAGAGCAAAATTGTTAATATACTGATCCAAGACGATGTGTTATTGGGACAAGTAAAAACAAAGGTTATTATGACTTTGACTGTCAAAAAAGATGAGAAAATTATATTCTAGACTGCATACTTTGTTCCCTTGATCCATTGAATCAGCAAATGGTTATTAAAGGAATGTTGAAATTACCTTGCCTTTAGACAGTGTATCTGGAGGTGACATTACTTTTGGCTGCACGTAATTCTTTCCCCGGTAGAAAATTATAGTATTGTGAGCTTTTATCTCGATCACAATGCCTTTGCTCAGTCTAGCAAGCTCTTCAGCATATTTGTGAACCTGCCCAGGTTTGCATGGCTTGCAACTTACCTTTACAGTCTCGTGTTTCTTCCAATGGAGATGCATATTGAGGACAACCCCTCCAAATACACCTCGTCTCCCAACTGGTACATAGTTCTTCTTTTTCTCACCAGTACGCTTAAGGTAGTGCCTTTCTTCCTCAGTTAGGATTTCGGGATCATATGTTTCAGCAGGTGCTTTGGGAACCTCAAATTTCCTCAATTTCTCAATCAACCATTCTTCCTTCCGTTTGGCCTGAAGAGACTTCATAAGTTATACATAGCTTGGAAACTGGTTATATATTGAGCACTAGGAGAAAAGCATTTATTGAGATATTCCTGATTATTATAAACAAATGAAAGATAATTTGAAATTGAAATGAATCAGTAAGGTCAATGAGGAGATTCTTTACGACTGCAGAGCACTACTAAAAATGTTTTACCCATTTTAAATTAAAAATTCTATGGAACACATCTACTCTTCAAAAACCAACTGCATCTTTCATGCAATTGATGTTGGTCATGACAGGTCAAACGTGAAGATCAGAGAACATGGTTCAATAGTAAGTTTTGAAATGCTCAAAGAACAGCAGACCAAAAACAAAAAGCTTGATGAATGGACAAGACTAATTAAAAGCCATCTTTGATGCATTATATCTGTATCAGATAAATTTCCAGTAAACTGTTAGTCACTGCATCATGTTCAAGAAATTTACATATGGATTTTTTATTTTATTTTATTTTTTATTTTTTTTGAAAGATCTATAATAAAAGAAGCACTAATTTAAACACTGCTAACACATTCAACCAACTTAGACAACATAAAGGAGTAGATACTCCTAAAGAAAGCAAAAATCTTAAACCATTGATATTAAAAAGCTTTTAATGATATTTCAATTACTTATTAAAGTATATAAATCAATTGGGCAGTGTTCAACCTTTCCAAGTTTATATCTAATCCTAACTTCTGGATTTGGAGAAGTCATCTTCTTTTTGGCCTTCAAGCGATAGAATCTGAGTTCATTCACTTTGGCCTTTTAGACATTTTGACTCGTTTGGTCTTCTTCTTTCCTTCCCTACGGCGACCATCAATATCACCTCGCTCACCAAAAGAAAACCTGACAACATCATTGTCTGTCTTCAGCCCAATTGATGCATTACTCATGTATCTAGCAGGTACCGAATTTCTAAGAACATGAAAGCCAAGCAAATTTAATCTCTGCACTAATGAAAAGTCCAAGTGGAGCGGATATGCATGGCACTTCTAGAAGATGCCCCATGGTGCCGTAGCTTATGTGGCGCACCCATGTACTGTAGGCAAGGGACTGGTTAAATGAAGTCACTGAAGGTAATGATGAGAGACTCGGGATATTTTTCTGTAGACAACCAAAAACAGTAGAGAATCCCTGCATAATGAGTACATATAATCTATCATGAAATGCATTCAAAGCCAAAACGGAGCAAGACAAGTTCAAATTGTCCCCTTCAAGGAACATCAGATTCATTACATAATATCTTAAAATTAACTGTTAGAAGCAAAATCAAAGCAGTATTCCAACTAGAGATCTATTGGAGGCTACCCTTCTTTGCCTATAATACTCAGATTCAAATCTCTAAGAAAATTACACGTCTATCATTTGCCTAGATCTCTGGAGCTTCTCATATTTCTTTCTTTAAGGTAACGACAAGGATAGACAGTCAATTAAAGCACTTGCACCAAATCTGTATGAAGCATCACTTGACAAAAGATATAGAGAATAGATGAAGAAAATTCATAAAAATAATGCATAAAGAAACTTATCGTGACTCTAATTACCTAACAATTCTACAACTTCAGATTTACATCAGGTTACTTAAAGGCCAATTCGCACATTCTGGCCATAAATTAATAACCGATAGATTTCAAAATTATCAAGCATAACTGAGGACAGAACCAAAGAACTCAAACACATGCTTAAACCCCCATTTTGACCGCCTATCAGCTTCAATATCAAATAAATAAATTTGTAACTTTCCATCAAACTATCAAAATTATTAGATTTTAACAATTATAATTTCTTCAAAAAGCATAATCACCATCTAATGACACTAAGGCGAGGATCAAACAGAGGGAACAGCGTAGCACTGACCCAGAGTAGACCAAAACCAAGAATTAACTTAAACATAAGTATGTACTAGCTAATATACTAACCCTCTGTTCGGTTAACGAGAAAACCCAGAAAAGGAATAGGAAGGAAATGTAGTTTAACTCTCAAGTCCCAACTGACCCAGATACGAAGCTTCTCTAAGAATCGAAGTCAAATTTTTTTTGTTGATTTTATCTAAATTTCTCATCAACCAAACAGAGAATTATCCAAAAACAAAACCAGCAAAATGGTTTTAAAAAAAAATTAATAAAAAAGAGGATACCTTCTGCGAATAATGCCTCTTCTGATTAAAGCCAAGGACAACATTGTCACACAAATTCGACATTAAAGCAAAGGCAAATCAGTCACAACGACGTAGTCTGAGAGTTAGAAGGAACCTCGCGCTAATAGCTTACTGGGCCTTTGATTGTGGGCTTAGTAGGTCTATTAAATAAATAGGCCATTGATTATAGTGGGCTTAATAGCTTAATGGGCTATTAGTTTAGTGAGCCGTTAGTTTAGTTGCACGTAGTAATGAGTTGTTAGTTGTTAGAAGGTTTATAAGCCCAAGCTGTAATTGGGGTCGGGGAAATGGAGATCATTTGAGTGAAATTGTTCTTGGAAGCCGGTTGAGCTTGAATCAGCCTATTGGAGGTTTAAATTCCTCGAAAACTTGATTATCAATATATTCCATTTTTCCATATCATTGTCTTCATTCAATTCTTCCATTTACTTCCATTTATCATTTACAATATAAAAATACAAATATAAATTAGAAAAATCATTAACGAAGTTGGTAACTGCTAAGTATTGTTCACTCACCAAATAAAAACCAGCAATTTGGTGAGGCGACATGAAGGATTTTTTTGTGCATTTCAATAATTTTGATTATTTTAATGAGTTTAGTGTGAATACTCTAGCAAACTTGTAAAAGAACACTAGCTGTATCAGCTAGTGCATTCAAAGAGTTGAGATGTTGTACACACATTGAAAATTACTAACGTACTAGTTTAACATGTCAAAAACTTTTGACGTGTACAAAAATAACACGTCAATAAATTTTGACATGTTAATTTAGCATGTTGATAATTTATTGACATGTTATTTTTACATGTCAAAAGTTTTATATATATCCGTTATTCCATCCCAACACACAAACTAACATTAATAATATTAAAATATCATTAATTAATATTTATTATGTGTTAAAAAAAATATTTGGTGATAAAATTTAATTAGTAGATTGTTTCAGTAAGAGATATATTCAAACCTATTAAACTTTTTATAAAATCGTTGAAGTTGATTAAACTATTAATACTTCTTAGTAAGTTATATGCTTATAATAATAATAAGGTGCTGAATTAATTATGCAATGCTTTCACAATACGAAAAATTATATAATTTTTACTATCAACCAATTAATATGATTTTTGTTTATTTATTTGGATTACAACACGTGCTTTAATTTTTTCATAGATTCAAACTTAATAGCAAGTTTCTTATATATAAAAAAAAAGAGCGATAGCAAAATCAAGTCTAGACTCTTGAAAAAACTACAAACAATAGTTACTTGCACAAAATCCTACTTATTTAGACCTTGCAACTAGGGTAGGGTAGGAATTTAGCTTAGGTGTTTAGATAATTACAACACATGCATCCTCGATGTTGCACATTTCTATTAATGTCTATCATTTTGCAAATTCATCATTGAATTTATAACAATGAATTTTAATTAGGCCCTGTTTCTTTCGACATAAATAGTTTCTATTGTAAAATATTTTAGGAAGTCATTTTTCTTGAAAATATTTTCCGACGAAAACATTTTACGACGTTTAGTGATTGTATGGAAAATCACAAAATTTATATATATATTCATTAAATTATATTAAACTCTAAATTTATGGATAAGTCTCGGGACTTGATCGAGATTAGCCAGGACTTGATCGAGACTTGCTTGAGATTTTAATGGGACCTGTTTGGGACTTGACTGGGACTCACCCGAGACTTGACTAGAACCTGTCCGGGACTCAGCTGGGACTTGCCCAACCGCTTGGGACCTACCCTATAATATATAATAAATATATATTAATATTATATATTATATAGAAGTTATATATATATATATAATAAATAAATAAATAAATAAATATATATGTATATATATGTGTATATACATAGAAATATATATATATATATAATATAATAAATATATCTATATATCTATCTATCTATATATATATTTATTATATGTAAATAAAGCAATGGTTAGCGGTTAATAAAAAGCGAATGAACATCTCTACCTTGAGCAAAACAAGACTTGGGTAATAACTGATCTGCCTCCACATAAAGTTTCCATTGGCTGCAAATGGGTTTATAAGGTCAAATATAAGATAGATGGATCCATTAAAGGTATAAAGCAAAATTAGTTGCTAAGGGTTACACACAATGTAAAGGATTGAATTACTCTAGAACTTTTTCTCCAGTTGCAAAGCTCACTACTTGAGGCGTTTGTTGGCTTTTGCTGCTGTTAATAATTGGTCTTTGCATTAATTGGATGTTAATAATGCACTCCTTCATGGGGAATTGAAGGAGGAGGTCTACATGAAGCTGCCTCCCGAGTATGCTAACAAGGAGGAGTCTAAGGTTTGCAGGCTTACAAAGTCTCTTTATGATTTAAAGCAGGCTTCTAGGCAATGATTTGATAAATTTTCTGCTACTTTGATCAATCATGAATTCTCTCAATTGAAGGCAGACTACTCTCTCTTCACTAGAATGCACAATTCTATTTTTATAGTCTTGTTTGTGTATGTTGATATATCGTAATAGCTAGCAATAATGATGATGTAGTTGCAGCCTTAACCAAATATCTCCATGCTCAGTTTAAAACATAGAGCCTTTTTGATTATTCAATGGATCCACAAGTAGAAGTGCTTGCGGTTTTAGCATCTCTGATTTCATTCATGATGTGGGCTTTTTGCTTTTGAGTAATTTTTTTTGAATTTCTACATAAAATTTTATTGGGTTTGTTTCTCTTTGTTTGACAAAAAAAAAAAAAAAAAGAAGAAGAAGAAAAGTAGTCGAGAAACTTATTTAAAGCTCAAGTAAAACTTAAGAATTTAATTCTTGAGATTGAAAAATGAAGGACTAAAGCTAAATCAAATAAAAATTTATGGAGTAAATATGTTTTTTTCCCTTGTAATTAAGATAACCAAAACCTTAAAACCTATTAGACTTACCGTTTGTTTCTCCTTTAGGTCCCTTCCCTAACTCAATAAATGATCCATTGTATATACTCTAACCACCACACACACAAAAAAAAAAACTCCAAATTTTTCGTTCAAGAGAAAGGAAAAGAAAAAGAAAGTGCTATATTGGCCGTCCACTATATAGGGAATAAGAAAGAAGATCAAGAACTACCAAATCAAAGTTTTAATCTTCTTCTCGTTCTAATCAAGAGAAAATGTCAATTTATTTTTGTTTAATTTTGATTCATAAAAGCAGAAATAAACCTCTAGATTATTTTTTTTTTTATTTTTAATATTTTAAAATACATTGTTTGATTTTTTCAGACCTCAATCCACAATGATTGGTGTTGAGATCTCCGAAACTTCCAAAGCAGCTCTCTCTCTCTCTTTATTATTTTTTATTTATCAGGTAAGTGATATTTATACGGTATTATCTAACAGCCACTGTTTGGATTTTTTATGGGTTCTTTTTTTATTTGTTTTTGGATTTGAAAGTGAGAAAAATTGGTATATTATATTGCTAAGTTGATTTGTCATATCACTACTGTTTTCTAACGGATTTGGAAATGGACAGGCATGCCATATGGTTCGATATCCATTGGATTTGGCTTGGATTACAAATATTCTCCCTAAACTATTAATTCATTCTCAATGTCTCTTTCAATTATTTTAATTTTAAATTTATAAATATATATATATAAATTTATAAAGATATTTTTGTCTGATTAAAAAAATTATGGTAATTCTTTGTCTTTTTTGCTGGTCTTGGGGGACATTGACACAATTAGAGCATGTTTAAATTGTATTTGAAAAATAAAGTTTTTAAGTAAAAAAAATGCTTTTTGGTAAAAATTTCATTTTTAAGTTATTACCAAAAGTGTGTTTTAGTTATTTTTGAACTTTTTTTTACTATTAAAAGCACTTTTGATGTTTTCTACCAAATGAGTATTTTTTTTTTTTCTTCTAACAGACTTTTTAAGTGTTAAACCTACTTTTAAATCTTCAAACACACCCAATCAGACACTGAAAAACATTGACAATAAGTTAACAATCTAAAAGGAGTTATGTGCCAAAAAAAATAGAACATGTGTTGTACTTTTTTAATGATCCATATTTAATTCACTGTTTTGAATGAGAAAGAGAGAGTGTGAAATTAAATCTTGACCGTATTATTTTTAGAGCACTTAAGTAAAATCCTCCATTGAAGGGTTAAATATCAATTGTAGGGTTTGTCATAATTTTGTCCCATCCATTGCCGAGTGTGGAAATTTTTTTGAGAAATGCTATAAATAAATCACAATTTTATATATTCTGTGACTATTTCATGATGCTAACTTGGTATTTTTAACCAACATTTTAATTCTTTTTAAAGACTAATTTAAGATTAGTTGTGACTACCACATTAATTATTCCATTAATCTTAAAAAATAAAAATAAAAATCAAGAGTAATGGCACCTTACATTAAACTGGGTGTTGTTACAAAAAAAAAAAAACTGGGTGTCATTGCAAAGAGCGTCACTAAATTATATTAAAATCACATCATTAATGTACCATCAAATGTAAGGTTACATTAAACTAGATTTTCACAAGCGCTTTACACTGGCCGACAAATGTAGCCAGTTTTAACTGATTTCTTACGTCAATCACTTAAAAAAAAAGAGTGTTGGCCATTTAAAATTTACCAAATCAGCTGGTATTATATAGGCAGAAAATTAGCATTACTCCTATATATATATATATATATATATATATATATATATATATAATACACAGACTCCAGCTGTGGAAATCCGAAATGAATACAACTAGAACAGCCTTTTCCTAGGATTTGGCAAAGGTGAAGTTAAACAGAAACAGTTGAAACAATGTCCTCGTTTGCCTTCGAAGAATAAACCCTTAGCTGTAATGGAACCAATGAGGATCTTTACGATTTCATCGAGCCCTGTTTCTGTCTTCCTAGCTCACTTCTACTTGTAGACTTAATTCCCTGCAAAGAAACCACATAGTTTTTCAGCTTGAATCCCATCATGACGTTTCCTCAACTCCTCAGAAACATTCTTCCCACTGTTTTTCTTTTGTTATACACAACAAGCGCCAAAGCCCAAGATGATTCCATTGGTGACCCCAAAGAGAGGGAAGCTCTTTACACTCTCAAGGCCACTTTTGGACCCTTTTCTAGATATTGACTGGACAGGAGATCCTCGCGACATTAATCAACCTTGGCATGGCATTCAGCGTCTCAACGGTCGTGTTACAGAAATCTTGTTGGAAGATATGGGGCTGACCGGAGAAATGACTCCTGACATGTTCATCAGCTTCCCTCAGTTGTCTCTCCTGAGCTTCAAGAACAATCTTTTATGGAGAGTTGTAATGAATTTCTCCTCCAACCAGAAGCTGACGGGTATTGATCTGTCTCGCAACACGTTTTTTGGGCCGATTTCAGATTCGCTTCTAATTAAGCCTTAATTTGTTGGAGTCGTTGCAGCTTCAAGATAACTTCTTGAACGGTAAGCTGAAAGGAAACGATGAAGTCAATCATTTTAAACTTTTGTTCTAATACTAACTCTCACATGTGGACTTATTATAACTTGTGATATTTAATTGAAATTAATTAGAGATGATGAATGAAGAAAACATGGTTTGAACTCATAAATTTTGACTCTGATATCATTTAACTAATACGAAGAATTTGTATTATGACAGGTACCATCCCAGAATTTAACCAATCTACCTTACAAGTATTCAATATCTCAAATAACAATCTCTCCGGCGTGATCCCAAGAACTCAAACTCTCCAATCATTTGGCTATGCTTCATATTTTGGTAACACTGGATTGTGTGGACCACCCTCTCCCACTGCCTGCAACTCTCCCACCACAAAGGACACAGAAGTTGGCTCTCATAACGATTCCTCCTCTCCTCCAGAAGGCTCTAAAAAAGATTCTTCCACTCCCCTTTGAATATCTTGTCTTTGATTTTCAATGTTGTTCTTCTAGTTGCTTTAGTTGTGCTCTTCATTTGGTACTACACCAAAGCCAAGAAGTTTGAGAAGATGTTGAAGGGAAAGAGTGGTGCACAAGAAACGAAGGAGGAGGAGGACCAGAAGATTATCGTGGCGGCTGGAGAGAGGCGAGCAGCGGGAGAAGAGAGAGGGAGTTTGATATTCATGCAGGACGATACGCGTTTCGAATTCAGTGATCTTCTAAGAGCGTCTGCAGAGGGATTGGGGAAGGGGATATTCGGGAATAGTTATATGGAAGCTGAGCGGCGGGCCGAGCATTGTTGTGAAGCGGCTGAGGGATTTGAAACCGTTCACCGGTGAGGAGTTTGCAATGCAATTGTGGCTGATTGCGGAGCTAAAGCACCCTAATTTGCTGCCTCTCCTTGCTTGTTACGCTTCCAAGGATGAGAAGTTGTTGCTCTACAAATACGCAGAGAATGGAAATATGTTTAGTCGTATTCATGGTGAGCTTTCTGTGTTAATTTGCTTTTCATTTTTGCATTTCTTGCTCTTTTTTACAACAAACAATTCCCGCTAAGAGAAAGTGTGTTAGATCGAGGACTCTACGACTGTTCTCGAGTTATTGTGATATAATTGTGAATTTTCTTTGTTATTTATTTTTAAAAAAATATTTTATTTTTACTTTTTTTAATTTTAAACTTCGCTTATCCATAAATTATCAAGAGTTTTGCAATCATAATTTCGAGTTATCATAATTTGCGATGCTTGTAACTCATGTTTTACCTTCTTGTAATTTCATCTCTACTATTTATTAGGGTTTTGTGATGTATCAAACGACTAACATGTAAAATGTCTTTTATACTCTTGGATAATTTAGTCCAGAACCATGGCTTGGTTGTGGAGTCCTCAAATGTTTTTTTTTTTTTTAAAAAATTTTTAATAATTTTTAAAAAAATAATATTTAAAAGCAAGAATGTTTTGGTCATTTTGGCGTCATCAATTATATAAGATTTAACAAAAAAATCCTAACTGATTGGTAAAACAAAAAGTGACTTAAACTTGGAAATCTAACATTGCAAATTTTAATAATTTCAGGTCATGATTATAAAATTATTGATAATCATAGAGATAAGAGAAGTTTATCTTCCTTTTTTTTTTCTTATTACTTTCTAGGCAACCAAAATAAGCATTTTATCTTCTTTTCTTCTTTATAAATGAAATTTTATATCAACGGACATTGCAGGAGAAAGAAGAACTCCATTCAAATGGAGTGCGAGATTATCAGTTGCTCGAGGTGTAGCTCGAGCATTGGAATTTCTACACCTCAACACCAAGTCCCAAAGCATTGTTCCCCACGGCAACCTTAAATCCTCGAATGTTCTTTTCGATGAAAATGACAATGTTCTTGTTTCTGACTACGGCCTTGCTTCCCTAGTAGCACTTCCCATTGCAATTCAACGCATGGTGTCATACAAATCACCCGAATATCAAACTGCAAGAAGAGCTTCAAAACAATCTGACGTCTGGAGCTACGGCTGCCTCCTCTTAGAACTATTGACAGCAAAGATCCCAGCCATGGCAGCTCCACCGGGAATCAACGGCGTGCATCTCTCGAGTTGGATTCATCGAGCACTCCGGGAAGAATGGACGGCGGAGGTGTTTGACCCCGAGATATCTATGCAGAGAGGCGCCGCTCCAGGGATGCTGAGGCTGCTGCAAATTGCAATGCGTTGCTGTGATAATATCACTGAGGATCGCCCTGAGATGACAGAGGTGGTGAGAGAGGTGGAACATATAAAGGCTCCAGATCAATCAGAAGACGAAGACGACTTGTCGTTAGATCTTTCTACCAATGACGATTCTATAACAACCACTGCCACAGGGATTGTTGGAGATGATGAGAGATGATATTGTAGGACTCAGAGATTGCTACACCATTCCTCCATAAGATTAAGAACCTTCATTCTCTCTAATAAATTAAAATGTGTGAATGTTTTAGAAAGCATCATATAATTTATGATCCTTGTAATTCATATTATTTCTTTATGAAGATATTAACCAAGATTAGTATCAAACTACATAATGTGCAATAAGAAATAAATTGGTTTACTTTTCCTCTGATGCTTGCGCAGAATCCAGTGGTCTTGTTGTTTTGTAGAGTGAATGCTGGACAAACATACATTTACCTTTCTCATGTATTAACACATAACTTGCGCTATTTGCAGGATTTTTCATTATAATTTAATTTAAAAATTTAAACATATCCACATCTTATTTTTATGTTAAAAAATCAATCATGCCTCTTTTAATGAAAAGGCATATATATTAAAGGTTATACACTAGTACATTATTTGAACATGTAACTTTTTCTAAAGTGTACTAAATATGTACTTAATGATACAATAACACACAAATGAAAACATAATACCATTGAATTTAGTTTATTTTATATAAACTAAAAGATGGTAAAATCTTTGTTCCAATTAGAATAATTTAAAATGAAAAGAAGTATAAAGAAAAAAAAAATATATATAGTAAGAATAGAAATTGGATTCTGATTATCAAAAGCATTAATTATAATAGAAATTAGTAAGAATATATTATATTGTTGGTATGGTACCTATTATATTTCAATATAAATAAAACTCGTATACTTCTGAACATTAAAAGAGGAAAAAAATAAACAAAATATTTTTTTATGAATACAAAATAATACAAAATTTTTTACTCAACATTTAACTTAATCAAATAAAGCTTCTCACATCAGATTCAATACTTTTAAGTTTTATGTTCGATTTATGCTTATTAATCAAATAAATATTTGCCTTGTTTTTCTTTCAAAAGCATAAAAACATTTTAAAAAATGGTCGAAAATCGACTAAATCACATAAACAAAACAAAAAATCAAGTAAAACATAAGAGCTTTTATTTTAGTTTAATCCATATACATTAAAACATGTTTAAATCTTTGTTTGTATAAGCATATATAATTTAAAATGAAAAGTATAAAAATTAAAAAAGCAAGAAGAGTTCATGAATTTTAATATAAAAAATTAGTAGGAATATTTAATATTTTTAGTGTGATGTCTATTTTAAAAAGGGAAAACCTTCTATTAGGTCCATCTATAAAAGTGATGCATTGCAGCATCCAATAGAAGGTGTACACATCAGCTAGTTACATCTGATAAAATAGGAACAAAAACATTGGATTTTTTTTCTTTCTTTCACTTCTTCTTCTCTGGTTCATCTTCACCGAAATTTTATTTCCTCTTCTTCTATTTCTCTCCACTTTCTCTTCTTATCTTTCTCTTCCACCATTCACCCACCACATCCACTATAGTCGCTAGAGATCCCTTTAAGGTCATAGAATCCTAAGGGTTAACTTTTTTCTCTAAGTTTTAGTTTTGATTCTAAAAATGAGTTTTAAGGCATTAGAAACGGATTTTAAGGCTGGGTTTGGTAGAAAAGTGGCCGGAGAGGGTGACCTACGGCTAATCAATTTTTGGGGGATTTTGTTTTGGGTTTGGGGGATTTTATTTTGGTTTGGTTTTTTTTTCTTTTATTGGGGATTTTGTTTTGGTTTTAATCTTTTCTTAAACATGACTTGTTCTCCAGCAAATATAGGCAATGGCAGGAATTTGGGCAGTTGCCGGTGAAGTGGCTTGCGGCGGTGTCTAGTGACCAGGAGGATCCATGGATTCCAGTGTTTGTTTGGAGGGGTGGGGTGGTTTTCAGGTTGTTGGGTTATTAGAAATAATTTGCTGTTTTAGTTTTAGTGTATTTTGGTGTTTTTAAGTGAGGTGTCAAATTCTTATTGGATGCTGCAAAAGTTGGGTTTTAAGGAAGGATATGATAGTAGAAGCTCTATTGAAAAAAAGACTAAGTTTTCATCCAAACTGGGTTAGAGGAATCTCTTCTAACCTAGTATATAAAAGTGATATGTGTCCTTTGAACATTTGAAATGCACATGTTTTTTAATAGTAGGGACAAAATAGGAATAAATTTTATTAAAAACTCATGTGCATCTCATATGTTATTAAAAAAAGTGACACATATCACTTCTTTAGACTAGATTGGATGAGATTCCTTCAACTTAATTTGAGGAAAACTTTGTACCAGTATGGAGGAAATATCCTCTAATCCATTAATTAAAATAGTACTAAGTGTCTACAAACATGTAAAACACACATTAAATTCTCAGGGTTATTAATTATAGTTTACTAATTTAGACTAACATTTTAAATGTTTATAGACACTTGACACTATTTTAAATGGATTGGAGGATATTTCCTCAAGACTAGTTTGGAGGAAATTTTTGTCCCCCTCAAACTACCACCCTAATGACAATTTACCCCCAAACTATGAAGATAATGACAATATACCCCAAATTTTAACAAAATGATGAAATTATCCTTACTAAAATAAAAATAAAAATACTAATTTTTTTCTCTCAAAATTTTAAGGGTATTTACCTTTTTTTTTTTTTTTTGTAATAATTTTTTTTATTGACTTATATGGTCAATTATGGATAGGTTTTTTTTTTTTTTGAAAGCGTCAATTACGGATAGTCAATTAATATTAGTATATTTTTAAATTCTAAATGTTGTCTTTATATAGTTTGGGAAAGTAATAAATTATGAGAAAATAATATCATACATTATATTTTTGAACTCAATGAAATCACATATAAGGAAAATTATTGAAATATTACTTAATTAAGCTAATTCAATGATCGGTTCACACTTAAAAAAGGGTTCAAAAATTATGCTTTAAAAAACCGGTTTTAGGTCCTTAAAAGATAGCTCAATTGGTTGTGAACCACGCCTTATGAAGCGGAGGTCACAAGTTCAAATCCCTCCTCCCCATACTCTTGCGTGTAGGTGAAAAGATTCATTAGCGGTTATTGGTAAAACCGCTAATAATTAAAAATCGCTAACTAGAACCTTTAGCGGTTATTAAATTTCACTAACGCATCCGCTAGGCGATTAGTGGATAGCGGTTAGCGTGTTAGTTTAAAATAGTTAACCGCCCGCTATAACCGCTTTTTTAAAATTGGGCTTTTTGGGCCTTTTTTGGACATTTTTGGGCTTTTTTTAAGCACTATAGCATTTTTCACTCTCTCTCTCTTTTTCTTCTTCTTCTTCTCTTTTTAGGTGTCTTCTTGGGCCAAATTACTATAAAAGAGCTCATATTGAAAAATAAAAAATATTTGACCTACTTTAATTATTTTTAAAAAAATATCCTTAAATATTAAATCATAAGTTCATAATTGGTTAACTTAAAAAATATATATATATAGAAAACAAAGTTCAACACAACATATAAAAAATATAAAAAAGTTCAATAAAACATATAAAAAGGTCAACACAGATATATAAAAAAAATTCAAATAAAACATTAAATGATACAAATAAAACATTAAAACTGCGAGATAGAGAGAGTCAGAGAGAAAGAGGTGACGAGAGAGAGACGGTTTAGAGGTAGAGTCTGTAGAGAAAGATAGCCAACGACGTGAGTGAGATAGGGAAGGAGAAGAGAATAAGATAAAAATTCTACCCTAACCCTTAATGTGTTTTTTCTCAAAAGCGACGTTTTGATGTGAAATTCATTCTTATTATTATTAATATAAAATAGACAATATATATATGGAAAAATTAAATAAATAAATGCTAGAAGATATAAAATATATACAGTTTCAAAATATTTTATTCAATTACAAACTTATGTCTTTGATATTATATAATCATATGATCTCATTAAATTAGATCATATGATTAATGATTTAAATTATTATCATATTTACTAGTTTTTTTTTTGTTGGGAATTGAACTTATTATTTAATGATAATGCTCAAACTCTAAGTCGTAAATTCCTAATGATCTAATGGTCATACACTCATACTTAAATTAAATGATCATATTATCTCACAAATCACAAATCATATTAATATAATAAAATTATCTTAAATCTAAGAATCTAAGATAATGTGATATATATTTTCTAAGTATAAAGTATTTAATAATACTTTGATTCAATTGTGGTTATAGGTAACACATTGTTTAATTTAATTGTAAGTATCATACTATCATTATACATGAATAATATGAATCATATGATTAACTTGTAGACTTATGACTTATGAGTCATATTATATATATATATAATTTGTTATTATATAATCAAATGATTTAATAATCAATTGATCATGTGATTTAATCATTAATGATCAATTGATTAAGTTATGTGTATAAATATTATTATAATTATAATTACCAAAATATATTATATAGAAAGCGGTTAGTGGTTAGCGGTTACGGTTATTAAACCTAATAACCGCTAACCGCTAACCGCTAGGCGGTTATAACGGTTAGCGGTTAAGACGGTTAGCGGTTAAGCGGTTAAACGGTTAAACGGTTAGTGGTTATAACGGTTAAGACGGTTAGCGGTTAAGCGGTTAAACGGTTAGCGGTTATAGCGGTTAGTTGGTTGGCGTTATTTAACCGCCTCGCCTTTACAAAAAAAAAAAAGGGTTTTGCCTTTTAAAAAAATGGGTTCACATCATATGTCACAATTCTAGACTTCCTCTAGAAAAAGGATTATATATATATATATATGATTAGCCTATAAGCCGGGCAATGCACGAGATTCTTCTTTATAATTTAATAACATAATTTTTAAATTATTATCATCATACTTTTCTTTTTCTTTTTTGAAATTGGATACTTCATTCCAATAAGAGATCAAGGAAAAAAAAAAAAAAAGATCACAGAGGGGGAATTGGTCCTTCCCTCCTAACAATACCACAGATTCTTGGTAGAGTCTCCCCCCTTCCTAGCATTACACTCCATGTCTAGATGGTATGCACTCCTCACAGAGAAAACCCCATTTGGAGTGCACCTCCATATTTGTTTGTCAGACACCTGAATTGGGCTTAGTAGAATCCCTTGAATTACCTTTGCCGCATCTGCAAGAAATATGGTATTTAGGAGTTGTGTATTGCAGCCTTTGGTATCTTGATCGATAAGTTTAGCCACCCTTGCATGCTTCCCCAACACAGATCGTGGAGATTGGATCATAAAAGAAGTTAGAGGTTGGTATCCATTCATCACCCCATACCTTAATATCTCATCCATTACCCACTCTCCATATGAGCCCCTGTTTTAGAGTCAATTGGGCTGCCATAATGCTTCTCCAGGCGAATGATGGTTGATTCCCCAATTTTGCCTCCAAAACCGTCCCTTAAGGATAATATTTTGCTCCAATTATACGTGCAGCCATTTGGATTTTGCAATAACCTCCATATTTAGTTTGCCAACAAAGCCTTATTAAAAGATACCAAATCCCTAAAGCCCAACCTCCCATCCTTAAAACCCCCAAGTGCTCCCAACTCATCGAAGAAATTTATGGCCCCACCAAAACTAGTGCATCATGTAATGTATCTCCTTACATAAAATATGTGGGAGTTGGAATACACTCATACAATATGTGGGGATTGCTTGTACAACTACTTTTATCAAAATCTCCTTCCCTGCTTGAAACAGAAACTTATTCTTCAACTTATGCAAACAATCCCACACCCTATCTTTGATGCTCTTAAAAGCCTGTGATCTTGATTTCCCCACCAAAGTTGGAAGCCCCAAATATTTGTCATAATGTTGGGTTGCAAAAATTCCCGATAATTGAGAGATCTTCATCCGTTTGTTGTGGCTAGTATTGTGGCTGAAAAAAATTGAAGTCTTTTCCATGTTTATTTTTTGACCTGAGGTAGTCTCATATTTTCTAAGATTCTCAAAATCCTCCTCCACTTTACTGAATTTGTTTTGCAAAATAATAGGTTGTCATCTGCAAAAAACAAATGACTAAGCCTTTGTTGGGATTTGGATATAGGCACCCCTGTGATAGTGCCCTTTGCTTTAGCTAAAGAAAGAAGAGAACTCAAACCTTCTGCACAAAGGAGGAAGAGATATGAGGATAACAGATCTCCTTTTCGAATACTGTGAGTTGGTTTGATAGAACCAACCGGCTGACCGTTCACCAGAATGACATAAGTTACAGTACGAACACATCCTATAATGAGATCAATCCACCTAGCATAAAAATCCATCTACCCCATGATTGCTTTTAGGAAAGCCCACTCCACCCTATCATATGCTTTACTCATGTCCAATTTAATCCCCAAAAAACCCACCTCACTCCACATTTGGGTATGCATAGAATGCAATGTTTTATATGCTACTAATACATTATCTGTAATTAACCTACCTGGGATAAAGGCATTTTGGTTTTCCGAAATAACAAAAGGAAGGACCCTTTTGAGGCTATTAGCCAACACAGAGGCTAATAGGCCTAAAATTAGAAACACTACTAGGGCTTTTTTTTTTTGGGATTAAAGCAATATAAGTCTCATTGATGGAAGCATCCATCTTCAAATAATTTAAAAATTGCAGGGTTGCATTACATACCTCCGAGCTAATTGTTTGCTCATTTTTTTTTTTTTTTTTTTTTATAAAAGTCAGTTGAGAATTCGTTTGGCCCTTGGGCTTTCAAGGGTGCCATTTGTATCAAAGCTTGGTGCACTTCTTTTGCAGTGAAAGTAACCTCCAGTTGGGTGTTCATCTCCGGAGTAACCTTGCATGTAATAGCACGTATACAATTTACAATATTGGTGGCCCCAACCATAACAAATATGTCTGTGTAAAAACCAACAAATGCTTGCTCAATGGAATCTTGAGAAGTACATAACCGTCCCACCCCATCCTCAATCTATTCAATATGGTTTCTGCACTTTCTTTGCTGCACACATGTATGAAAAAATTTAGTGTTCTCGCAGCCACTCCATTTTCACCCTTTGCTTCCACCTTATGTCTTTCTACTCCAACAGCAAATTAATTTCATTTTTAAGCACATGTTCACACTCCTTATCATAAGAATTATTGCCCATTTGGATTTCTTCCAAAGCCTTAGTTATTTCTCGGATCAACGCATTAGTGGGCTTGGAATTTTTTCTTACCCATCTTTGTATACTCCTTTTATAATTATTCATTTTATATCTCACATTTCCCCAAGTCTCCTCCATCATTGCCGATTGAACCCATGCATGTTGGATCACTTCTTTAACATCAACATTTTTTGACTAGCTAGCATTATAATAGAACAACTTTTTTTTTCACACCTTTCCTCTCCCTGTTAAGAAGTGTAACCAATAATGGGTGGTGGTCCGAACTCCTCTTTGCTAAGACATTTATCGTCACCCCTGGCCACTTCTCACACCATTCGGGATTAGCCACCGCACGATCTAAATGCTCTTAAGTAAAACTCCTCCCTTCTTGATCGTTGTTCCATGTATATTTTAGGTCATTAACATAATATATATAAAATAGATATGCAATGTAGGAAAAGTAACAGTTGTCCACCCAAGTCATAAAGCTCCTCCATGTAATTCCCTTGAGGATCCATAACCTCGAATACTGAGAAAAGACCTATCATTAGTTCTAAATCCAACTAAACGAACCTAAAACATAAAAATAGAGGCTATCGGACGATTGACCAAAGTTGCATTCCCTGGAACAATTCTGACCGTATGTCCGATCTCGTGACCATATGTAACGCCCTGAGAATTAATTAATTGGTAATTAATTCAACGGTTCGTCTCACTTATTCTACTCCGAACAAGACCTTTGGAACCTCTACTCCTAAAAAACAGAGGATACTAAGCAGCAAAAATAATAAAGTACTGTAAACATAAATCATTATAACCAGAGCATCTAACCAAAGATCATTAAAGCAGCAGAAATCATACTATATATGTTAGTACAAGGGATCTATGCTAATCCTTAATATGCAAGCAAGCATGCATCAAGCCCTAATGTCTACAACATAACTCAAAAGTACTAGTTACCATGAGTACCAGCATAAGCTTGCAATAAGTCCTCAAGCATCTCCTGAATTGAATCCTCCACAAGAATTGGATGCTTCACGGTATCCACTATCTATAACAAAGATACTACATATGGAGATATGGAGAAAAAAGAAAATAATACAAGGGTAAGTTCGACGACTTAGTGAGTAGAAATTCACATGACGTACCTGTCATTAATTTGTGGATTCTTACTTATAAACACATGCAGTGATAAGCGCCGAATGTTGCACATTCAAGTTAACTCACATTTATTAATTCCCTAGCATTGTTATTTGTTTGATTTTGTGTTGTTTTGTGTTTTGTATTTAATAAGATGCAAGAAAAACCATTAAATTTGGGTTTAAAGCACAATTTGAGTGGACCTAGAAGATATGATTAAGCAACCAATCACAATAGAGGATAGATATGATGTGGTTAAGTTTAATCATAACAAGAAAAGGATAAAATCGGAATTTCTCCACTTTGAGTCAAAATCGGATCGGATAGAATTTCAGATTTTGAACACGTCTCAATATTTTGGCATAACTTTCAGCTCAAATATCGGATTGAGGTGATTCCAGCGGCATTGGAAAGGTAATTCAATTTTCTACAAATCATGCTGAAATAGGATTTTCCTAAATCGGACTCCCGCTATGCCAAAATTTCCTCGCAAGGGAAGAAGGCAAATCTGGACGAATCCTTTTCCTACTTGTACATGGATTGACTCCTAATTCAGTTAGGAGAATGAATTCCGAATTTTCTAGGTTTACTAGGGCTTCTAGGACTTGTTACTCCCTATAAATAAGCCTCTATGCTTCAAGAGAAAGGAGGACTTAGTGATATACTCAGTTTTAGACTTAGTTTTAGACAGAAAATATTTCTTGGAGGCTTAATGGAGCTTAGAAGATCATGAGCGGCTAAACCCCCTTAGTGGGATATCGATGTAAACCCTTTCCAAGCACAATGGTGATTGTATTTAATTTCAGACTTTCAATTTATGTATGTTGATTATATAACTGTGAGAATTGCTACATATGGATTTTGTTCTTAATATTCAATGCAATTGTTCTTAAATTCAAATCAATATTTGTGAAATTCTTATCTTGTCTTAGAAATTATTTTGCTTTATTGAACTCAAATCAACCTTATTTTTCTGTGATTATAAGATTGATGGTTATATAATGGGTTTAATAGCATATGATTAATAGGATTAAGATAGGCCATGCCTAGGGAGTCGTACTACACCCTAGTTTAGTAATTTAGGTAGGCGATCCGTGCCAACCGAAGATGGGTTATGCTATTCCATTGATTGTATGAAAACTTATTAAGGGATTTTATAGTTTATGCCTAGGAAGACGGGTCGCATCTTAGTGGTTAGGTGGACGATCCGTGCCAACCGATAGATTATCCTTATCCCTTGATATTGTATTTTCTTGTTCTTTATAACATGCATATTCGAAGTTTCGAATTAGATATGGTTACCATTGTTGTGCGGATCGTGGTGAAGTCTACTTTTTTCTCTCATATACTTTTAATCTTACGTTTACTTTTATGCATTTCAAATTCACAAACAATCAAAATCTCTTGTTAATTAGGTTAAATTAGTTCTTTGAATTTAATAGCAAAACCCTTACATCCTTGAGGTTCGACACCTCAATATAGTATCTACGAGGATTCGCCTATTGCGAGTGGTATTTTTATTATTGATATTTTTGTTAAATCACCACATCATGCAGCATTATGAGATGACATTTATACATGTGATATATAGATATAATATATGCTTATAATCATGAGTAAAGTAATAGTTCAACGTTATGGTCTACTGATATTACCCTTCTTAGTAGGGTTGACATTGTCAGAGACTGTAGTACAATGGGTGAATTATGAAATATATTGGTAACACTAAGCAGCACAATCGAGTTCAACCGATGGCCTTAGCTAATGACGTTGGGTCTATAGTGACCATCCATTGGGAATGGCTGCATCATTGGTCACGAGTCATTGGATCCAAAGCCCCCACATTATTGACCATAAAGCTAACTCAGATAGTAAGCCCATGGCCATTACTACCGACGATTGTACTATGCCATATGATGCAATTAGTCTTATCAATCTTTACATGCACTTTACATACAGCTTTACAAGCCTCATTATTATCTTGTTAATAGACACGCGTTTTTACAAAAGAGAGTTCCTCGTAGTTCCAAAATGTATTTCATTAGAGTTGCAAAACATGCATGTTTGACATTTATATAAAATATGTGCAATGCAGGAAAAGTAACAACAAAGCATCCATGTGAGTTTGTACTCACCCGGCCAGAGTTTGGTAATTCTCTTGAGGCTCTATAACCTCGAATCAATCGAGAAAAGACTTATATCATCGTTCTATTTCTATTAAAGCACAACTCTATAACAAGGAAACAAGAGCTATGAGATGGTTGGTGAAAATAGGGTTTCCCTGCCACACTCTAGTCAGAGCAACACTTTCATTGAGGTTCTAGAAACATAGACGCCGGGAGATCATGAGACCGTATGTTGGTTTGAACTTTTTTCAGAACCTTATTTTTCTCCACTCCTTTATCCTCCACTCTTAAGGCCAACAAGGCTTCCTAACACAAATTATAACCTCCATGCGAAGACAACAACGCTAAGCTTAACAAAACAGCCTAAGCAAGATTAAAAGCATAACTAGGCTAACAACTACAACTAGCAACATAGAACTATAATCGATAAGCATAGACGTATTAAAAAGCTAGAAACCGAAGCGTTACCTCTCTAAAGCAAAACCTCGAGAGTTCTTCTCCGCAACCCATCATGAAACCTCACAAACACTCAACGACTTCTTAGGGGTGAAGATTTAGAGATGTATGGGTGATTATTTATAGAGCCAAAAGTTATTGCTTCTTGATGAAGTATGAAAATAGATATGTCAACTAAAGATCCAATAAATCCCAAGTGATGGAGAGGCTGTGAAAGTCTCTAAAACCAAGCTCTAGGTGCTTGTTTTAAGCCATAAAGAGCATTTTTAAGCTTGCAAACATGATTGGGGAGCATACTATCCACAAAACAGTTGTTCCATGAATACTTCTTCAGATAAGTGACCATGTAAAAATGCATTGGATACATCCAATTCTTTGAGTGGCCAATTGTAATGAACTACTAGAGGAAGAAGTATGCGTATGGTAGCTGGTTTGATGACTAGATTGAAAGTCTCCTTATAGTCTATTCCATCTCTCTGTTGAAAGCCATTTGTGACAAGTCTAGCTTTGTATCTCTCTATTGATCCATCTGAGTGTTGCTTCACCTTATACAGTTGTAGTGACCAAGTACCATTATCAAGAAGGGGATTGGTGGAAGAATGAAACTGGTCATGGCTTTGAGAGGATGTTTGGTGGACTTAAGAGAATGGTATAGTTTATAGTTTGGAAAGGTTTTAGGCTTGGAGAGTCCTGTCATTGATCTGGTAACCATATGTGGAGATGGAGGTTTAGATGAAGAAGATATGGCTTGAAGCAAGGAGGCATCAGTAGATAGAACAGAAAGTCAGGTTGTGGGAGTTCATATGGAAAATGGATGTAGGGGATTGCCTAGGTGACTGGCTGTTTGGAGATTCATCCTGAGATGAGTGGCTGCCATTAAGAAGTGATGGTGATGATGGTGTATTGATAGGTAAGGGTGTGATGTTGTCATTGGAGGATGTTGATGTAGTTGGTGTATTGTTTGGTAAGATTGTGGATGGTATGACAACACCATGATCAATGATAGATAATTGAGGTTGAATATCATCAATATTTTCTGGTGTTTGTGATAAAGCATGAATAGAAATAAAGTGAGATGGATCAAGAACAATACCTGATTCGAGGGAATCAACCTTTGTAGGAGTAGTAGTGGCTGCTCTACACTAAGTAGGAAACAACACTTCATCAAATACCACATGTCTAGAAACATAGATTCGGTTAGAGGTGGGATCAAGCCATTTAGACCCTTTTTGGTTTGAGCTGTAGCCTAAAAAGACACACTGCTTGCTTCTAAACTCTAATTTGTGTTTGGTGTAAGGCTTTGGGAGAGGATAGCAAGCACAACCAAAGGTTTTCAAGAGAGTATAGCCAAGTGCTTTTTGAAACAGTTATAGGAAGGGATTGAAGTTTTTGAGAGTAGGTGTAGGTAATCTGTTTGTAAGATAACCAAAGGTACTTACAACTTCTACCCAATACTTTGAAGGAAGATGTGAGTGGTCTAAAAGACTAAGCAGTTTCAATGACATGTCTATGTTTTCTTTCTGCAATGCCATTTTGTTGGGAAGTGTGTGGACAGGTTAATCTATGAAGAATTCCATTTGTAGATAGAAAGCTAAGGAATTTGTTTGAGATGTATTCTCCACCACCATCGGTTTGGAGTTGTTTTATTTTGAGATTGAAGTAATTTCAACAAGGAATTTGAATTTAGCAAATGTTTCAAACACATCAGATTTATGTTTAAGAGTGAACAACCATGTATATCTGGAAAAATCATCTATAAATAGAACATAACAAGTGCTTCCATTTATTGATTGAATTGGGGAGATCCATACATCACTGTGGATAAGCTCTAAAGGAGCATGAGAAATTCTAATAGACTCAGAAAAAACTAATTGTTTGCTTTTGCCTAACTGACAAGGAGCACAAAGAGATTGAATCGACTGAATGGAAGAAATTGGAAGGTGATGCTTGCTGAGGATATGCTATAGGACAGATTGACTGGGGTGACCTAATCGATTGTGCCATATTAAGGAGGGCACTTTGACTCCAATGTGGTAGGTGAGGGCTTTCACTTTGTTTTTGGTGAAGTGTTGTAGCTGAATAGGGTAGAGACCATCCTTATTGGCCCTTGCAGAAGGATCCTTCCCGTGAGGTTGTCCTTAATCAAAAAATAGGTTGCTATTAGTTCAAACATACAATTGTGGTCATAGCAGAATTTGTTTATTGAGAGAAGGTTTGCAGTAGCATCAGGGCAATGTAAGATATCATTGAGATAAAGTAAGGAATTTGAGGTGGGAAAGGAAGAGGAACTAGTGTGGGAGATACCAAGCCCACTACTATTACCTATTGCCACTACCTCATTCCCTTTGTATGGATGCTATATGGTCAACTTGTCCAAATCAGGTGTGATATGGATGTTAGCCCCACTATCTGCTAGCCAGTGATCCTCATCTTCTAGGGCATTGGATTGGGATGCCACTGCAGTAAGGTCTGATGGTGGATGGTGCCCTTGGAATGAAAAATCCATTCTATGGAAGCAGTCTAAGGCTTGATGGCTATCCCTGCTACATATTTGACATGAAATCTTGCTTGCTGATAGGTTTCTAAAGGTGGTTGCCCTATTTAGATTGAAGTTGTTGGGAGATCTAGAAAAAGGTCTGCCTTGAGGTTGTTCGAAGAAGAATCTGTTGGATATGCCTTGAGGAAAGGCAGTTGAAAAAGGCCTTTTTCGTCAAAATTCTTTGAGTTTGGAAAGTTCCTCTTGAAGCTGTTGAATCTTTGCTTAGGTTGGACTCTTTCAGAGAACATAGCAAAAGATGAGTGCTCTAAAGTGGCTGCTTGATGTTCAAGTAATTGTTCATGTCCAAGTAGTTGAGTTTGGAACTCTTCAAGTGTCATTGATTTATCCTTGAGAGCCCCTTAGGTCCGGACCATTTGTAAAAGGGTTGTTTCTAGCCTCCAATCTCCATTTGACACATCACCATTTTAAGAAAATTGCCAAAAATTAAAGTGATAACAAAAACAGCTGATCAAAGTGATAAAAGAAGACAAAAACCCCTGCACCCCTGCCATCAGACCCAACCTTGGGTCCGACGAGACCCATGGCCGTGGGTCGGGCCATGACCCACGGTCACCTTCTCTGGCAACTTTCTTGCCAGGACCAATCACAAAAACCTTGCATCCCAGTCCAAGAACATCCTCTTCTCATGGAGCAATCCAGTCAAACTCCCATTACAAATGTAATCAAACAAGAGCAATCTTGTTTTTCCATTGTTACAAACACTCAAGAAAGCGTCCAAGCCAAAACTCATAAACTCCTCTAAGAAATCAACTCAGAAAATTAACAACCTAAAACTCCACCATTCGGCCATGGCAGAGAACACCCCAGCAAAACCCAGAAAATTAACAACCCAAAACTCCACCATTTGGCCATGGCAGAGAACACCCCAGCAAAACCACCTCAAAAACAAACCCCAAGAACATCTCAATTAGAACCAGAATTTCATACTAAACCAACCAGAAAACCCACTCAATTTAGCCCAAACAGAAAACCCCCAATATTCAAGAATCTCACTCAATTCGTCTCTCTCTCTCTCTCTCTCTCCCATTCATTGAAGAAGAGAAAGGGAAAAGTACAAATTGGAAAAACAGAGAAAGATGGAACGGGTTTCAGTTCCCTTGATTCCGGTGGTGGCTTCATGAATGTCGGCGGTGGCGTTTTGCTGGAGGGGTGGGGTGGCAGCCACCCATGGCTAGGCTGGGTCTCTCTGCTCTCATTTCTCTCTTTGTTAAATCCTTCAATCTGGTGTATTTGTTTGTAGGGTATTTTTGTGCAATTTTTTTGCTTTATCTGATGTGTCAAACTATTAGTGGAGGTTGTAAAAGTGGGGGTTTTAGGATGGACCGGATTCAATGTTTTCTTTTATCCTTTGTGATCATAGAGAATGTCATGACAAACGGACTGTAGATTGAATTAAGACCTCCGATGATGTAGGAGATCAAATCATTGTATGAGATAGCTTTATTAGCAATTGCTAGTTGATCTGATATGAACTTGGCCATGCGAGTGAATTCATCACAGGTTTTGGAGCCTTGCCTCAAGGTCTGTAGTTGGCGCCTTAGTTGAGTGACATGAGAATGTGATGGAGAAGCATAGCGAGTGGCCAATGTTGACTATACTTGTGCTGCTGTTTTTTCATCCATAAACAATAGGTACAATTTGAGGAGTCAAAATTTCAATAAACCAATTAAGAATGCATTGGTCCTTCTTTTCCTAGAGAAGATATTATGGATTCAAAACTTCAAGTAAAGTTTTGTCAGAAGGTGTAGGGATAAACTTTGGTGGGCATGGCTCTGAGCCATTAACAATACCCATCAAGCCTTTGGATTTTTGGATGGGTTCAAACTAAAACACCCAACCTAGGTAGTTGCTGTCATCCAATTTGGATTGACAGAGATGTGCAATGATGGGCATAGTGAAGGAGAAAGCTGTAAAATTTTCTTGAGCCATGGGAAGAAGAAAAAGAAGAAGAAAATAATTTATTTTTTTTTGGTGTTAGCCGAGAGGGTCTGATACCATGAAAGAAAGCTTAGAAAATAGCTATTTGGTGGAATGCATTCTACTGCTTTCTCATTGAATATATATAAGTAAAAATCTACAAGTATAATCAAACATCAAGATTGAGAAGTGATAAGTGCCAAAATATGAATATTTGGGCACTTATCTCAAAGTTCACTGAAATTCCCATGAGAATGAACAAAATGGCATAATTTTTGTTTTTGTTTTTGTTTTTTTTTTTTTTTGTTTGTTTGTTTTTTTTTTTATTTATCAAGCTCTACAATGTTTAGTTTCCTTAAGCTTTCTAATTGACCCATGTAGTGAGTGTTGAGTCAATGACTCCCAAACCAAATGGTTTTAGGGTGTTAGGTATAAAGACACCCTAAGGACTTACTAACTCGAGTAAAAAAGACTACGAAGCTAAACTAGCCATAATTTAAACAAATATAAATTATCACATTTTGACGTGAACACTCATTGCTTAATAAGGCAAAAGGTCCAGTTACTCAATGCAAATTTTATCAATGATTTTTTTTATTGAAATATTCTATTATGCCAAAATATCCAACCAATAAGTCATCTAGATTCACCCAAGACATATAAACATATACATAAAACTCACAAGTCATACCTCACAAATTGTGTGCTAATGTGCTTGTGTCAGATTAGATCAAACAGGTGAATTCTCAAATGCCTAAAGTAAGTAGACAAACTGAAAAAATTCTGTCATCAGATAATGTGTTCAAAATTTTAAGCTCATCAATGAAAATTAAATCACAATTTTTAGATCAACAAAAATTTTCAAGACAAACATGAACATGCATTTTTTTTTTCAAAAGTAAAAAGTGGGACCAAGTGTGTTTCATTGCCTCCCCATATTGCAAACTTAAATTACACATTGTCCCCAATATGTTTATAACAAGAAAGATCTCACTTGGGAGATGGAGAAACTGGTTGGAACAGTTATGGCTCAAAGCATTCCCCCCCAAACTTGAACTCAAGCACACTTGTCCTTGAAAAACAAAACACTATAGTAATAGTGGAAAACAAAAGTAAAAATGAAAATAAAAATAAAATGAAAATAAAAACAAACAGCAAATAAAAAAGATATGCTATGGGTTGCCTTATATAAGCGCTAAGTTTAACGTCTTTAGCTAGACTGTTTTCCTCCTCTTAAACTTGTAGCTCCAGTCTTTTCTTCTCTTGTACCAAAGAGAATGAATTTTTCCTATAGTAGGGGGATTCCAATTGTCTAAATATCGGGGTAGGCCACTCTGAGTTTTCTCAAACAGTTTCTCATCTGGTGGGGAATCATGAACTAGAACAAAATAAGAAGAAAACTCAGGGATCTTTTCTATCTTGATGTCCTCAATTTGCTCATTTGGTAGTTCTAACAGACTTCTCACTTGGCCTCTTGGTGTTTCAGGAATAAGAGCTAATGTTGAAGAAGTCTTAGTGTTTTCTTCTTTTCCCTGATGTGGCTTTTGAGGAACTTCGGTTTGCTCCTCCTTCCTCTTATCCACTTGATTTTCAACCACTTCTTAACTCCTCAATGTGACAGCTTACTCATGATAGTAAGTGCTCTCATCCTCCATGTAGTACTCATTAGGATTGGCCACCAACTGACCTTGACACTCTTCTTCTTTGAGGATATCTAATATTTGCTTAAGGAGAGCTTCCATCCTTTCAAATGATTGCATGTGAGAGTTCTTCATCATTTCAAATGATCGCTTACTTTATTCTACTTGGCTAAGATAAGCTGGCATCGCTTCATCTAAGGCAACAATCGCTTCTTCTAAGGCAAAACTCTTTGGAGGAGGTGGTTCTTTTTGGTAGTATTGATGTGAAGAGGAATATGAATGATCATGAAATTGTGGAGCATGATTTCTAGGAAATTGAGCTTGCCATGAGAGATTTGATTGGCTCCATGTTAGGTTATAGGAATCAGAATAGCTTTCATCCCCTAGTCTAAAGAATGATGTATTCATATGCCCATAAGAATAGTTAGGAAATTGTCTTGTTGAGGGACAATTTTGAACCTAGTGATAAGGGTTATGACAATATGAACATGGTCTATTGGGTTTTGGAATGTTTCCCTACATGAGAATAAAAACAGAAAGAAATTAAAATAACAAGAGAAAATAAAAATAAAAACAAAAACTCATAAGCTGCCACAAGTGTTGGAATGCAGTTGTTGTCTAGTAGTGCGCTCGATCGCACAGGTTGGTGCGCTCAATCGCACTCAAGGCAGAACTGTAAAGTATAAAAGAAAACACAGCGTCTTCAATGCGACTAGCTTTTGCTTGATCACCCCAGAACAATGCGCTCAATCATACCATTACAAAACAGAATTAAAATTCCATAAAACAATAACACAAATATTTTTAAAAAATAAAATAAATAACTAATGAAAAAAAAATTCTAAACAAAATTAAAAAATCCCAAGCAATGGCGCCAAAAACTTTTTGTTATAAATACTACCTAAATTAATAGATAACATTTGTTATGTTTTACTCCCAAGTGTACAAGATCAAAACGATAGTGTAGTAGGCAAATACAAGATTAGTCCCACGAGGATTGTTAATTTTGCTAAGAATTAATTTTCTAGATTAAAATATCAAGTTATCAAGAAATTAACATTACAAATAGAAATAAAGATAAATTAAAAATTAGGGCTTTGATACCCACCACTAATCATGCTCAATTAATATATCAATATGCTAATGCTCCAATCATATTATGACTATTTAATGTTTGCCAACTGAAGAAATAGGTGTCTACTCCTTAAGCTATTGATTTTCCTAAGCAACGAATTAGGCATGGGTGTTTACTCTAATTCTTTTCTTTCTTAAAGGATTTAACATGGGTGTCTACTAAGTTGTTATTTAAGAAAGCATAAATCTTTGAAAATCGACAAACACATGAGGCCTAGGGCATAGGTGTCTACTCCCAGTTCCCCATGTTGATTAACCCAAGAGCTCGTGGTTATTTTTATCACTTATTATTAAACCCAGGACCATCCAAATTGACCTAAATAACTAATCCATACCACATGCATATAATGGCCAATCACACATATTTGAGGAATTCAAATAAGTAGGAATTAATCAAGTTAAACAATACAATATGACTATCACAAATGCGCCAATATTGGAATATTAAATAAACATAATTAGGGTTTCAATCTAGCCCACAAAGGTATTTAGTTACACATAATTAAAATAAAACTAAAAATAAAGGGAAAAAGAAAGAACCGAAAACCGTTCCTAGAAGTATCCTCAAATTCTCTCCCCAAGATTGTGTCTCAAATTGTCTCTCTTAGAAGTCTATTTATAGGGCTTAGGAGAGTCCTAGAAACCCTAGTGAACCTAAGAAATTCGGAGGTTCAAGTCCTGGTCCAATTAGGATAGAAAAAACATAAGTCCAAATCGGAATAGGATTCGTCCAAATTTGTCTTCATATCTTGTGGGATGATTTTGGGATAGTAGAAGTCCGAATTAGGAAAATAATATTTCACAATGATATGTATCCATTTGAGTTAGCTTTCCAATGCCACTAGAATCACCTCAATCTAATATTTGAGATGAAAGTTATGATCAAAATACCGAGACATGTACAGAATCCAAATTTGAATCCAATCCGATTTTGACTCCAATTGGAGAAATTCCAATTTAATCATTTCCTTTATTTGGTTAAATTTAACCACATCTTCTTGGTCTTTTTAATTTGCCCTTTAAGCTTGGAACTTTTCTAGAAACGCTTCCTTTTCTTTCATGACCTAAAAAACACAGAAAGCACAAAAAAAAAAAAAAAAAAAAAAATTTGAACAAAATAACAAAAACTAAGAAATTAACAAATGTAAATTAAGGGCTAAAATATGAATATTTTGGCACTTATCAAGAACATAATCTTGATGTGATGATTATCTAAGAGAATTACTTACAATTAGGAGTCCTAATACATAAGAGAAAAAGATATACATTCATAATCAAACATCAAGATTGAGAAGATAATCTTGATGTGAAGATTATCTAAGAGAGTTACTTAAAATTAGGAGTCCTAATACATAAGAGAAAATTATTCTAAGGTAATCACAAGATCAAGATTGAGAAGATAATCTTGATGTGATGATTATCTAAGCGAGTTTTTGTGCAAGTAGGATTCATATCCATCTGTTTGTGTTCTTGGTATCCTGTACTTCCTTAACAATTTCTACCACGTGGCCAATCAAATTCTTTAACTTGTTTCCAAATGACTTAACTCAACTTTACTCATTTCTTTTACTTCTCAAAAAAAGAAAGAAAAAAAAAAGTCATCCTCTTTTTATTTATTTATTTTTTTATTACCAAACAACTTTCATTGCAAAAAATTCAAATTTCATTTTATATTTATTATTATTAAAAAAAATCCCCTTAATTTGATGTGGTTTTTAAAATTACCATTAAATTTAAGATGATTATGATTAAATTTTGATGTATTGGTAATTTTAAAAGCTACATCATATTTAAAAATAAAATGAAAAAAAAGAAGAAAAAAGAAACTAGAGTTCTACTTCTAAGCAATATTATTATTACTATCACCAAATCCAAGTCTCATTCCTATTTGTGACCGTCAATAGAATCCGAATCAGTAACAAATTAGTTCCAAAACCCAGCGGCCACTAGATCTATATATATATCAAGTCGTTGGTTGCTTTCTTCCTCCCGCCTTCGTTTTCAATCCCATCATGCATTGTGATAACTTCTTTCATCATCCTCAGCAATTTCGATGTCATGGCTGTCCATCTTCTTATTGGCTCGGTTGTGGGTGTCCTACGACGCATACGTTCTGGACAAAAGTTCACCTTCTTGGGAAAGGATCGTATGGCACCGTACACTTAGCCGTATGCTTGGACTCTTATCCTTGTGGGTCAATAGCAGTGAAGTCGGCGATTCTTGAGCAATCTTCTTCGCTTATGAAGGAGGCAGAAATTCTTAAACACTTTGTTGATTGTCCTGAGATTGTTCGTTGTTTGGGAGTTGATTTGACTGTTGAAAGTGGCCAAAGATTCTTCAATTTATTACTGGAATATGCACCGGGAGGTACTCTTCTTGATTTGATAAAGAAGAGTGGAGGAAAGATGCAAGAAAATGACGTAAAAAAGTACACTCGGATGATCCTCAAAGGCCTTCGTTGCATGCATGAAAAGGGATTCGTTCATTGCGACCTTAAGCCAGAAAATATTCTTGCTTTTCCTTCTCCATGTGGTGCAAGCTACGTGAAGATCACCGACTTTGGATTATCAAAGATTCCTGGAGATCTAAATGAGTTAATCAAGAAAAAGATGTTTTCCTTCCGAGGAACACCTACTTACATGTCTCCAGAATCTATTGTTCCTGGGGAAATCCATAGTGGTTTGGATATATGGTCTCTGGGATGCATAGTCGTTGAGTTGATAAGCGGAAACCTGGCATGGGAATTCAATGACATGGAGGATTTGATGATTCAGATTGCTACGGAGTCACCCAAGATTCCTGAAACCATGTCAGAGATTGGGAAAGATTTCTTACTGAGGTGTTTTGCAAGGGACACCAAAAAGAGATGGACGGCTGAGATGCTACTGCGTCATCCTTTTCTCCTTGAGACTCGATCAAGTACGCCGTCTACAAGAAGTGCTGTTTGTTACTCTTCAACTGGAAATTTGCTTCCTCCTCCTGGGTTTGAATCAAGTTCAAAGAAACCTTTCACTAAGAAATATTTGCCTCCTCTTGGGTTTGAGTCAATTTCAAAGAAACCACTCCTTCAGAAATGTTTGCCTCCTCCTCCTGGGTTTTCTTCCAAAAGAATCTTGCAGGCATGAGTATTATCAATTTTGCTTGTTGTCAGTTTGGTGGGATTATGCATGAAAGATTATTTCTTGATCTCTTTTGTAGTTGAAGTTTTCTTGTATCTTATTCATAATGGGTAGTTCAATTGGTTAGCGACCACGCTTTATAAAGCGAAAGTTATTAGTTTGAATTCTTTTTCCCAATTTTCCTCTTATTGTGTAACCGTGTAAAAATAGAAAAAGGAAAAGAATAAAATTGTATGTCTTTATATTCTGGGGTTCTCTAGCAGGTTTTTTGCTAGAATACTGTTTTTTTTTTTTGGTGTTAAAAGTGGAAGGAAATATATTTCATATTAATTTGTTTTATGTTTTTAATAAATTATTTCCCTTGTTGGTCTGATTGTAATCAAATTTAGACCATATTATATTTTCTTTTATGAGAAAAATATAAAAAAGCCCTCCAAACTACCAGTCGTTTGCGATTTAGCTCTCAAATGTTCAAAATATAATAAAATAGCCCCCTAAACTATCAAAATGTATCAAAAAAGCCATTTATTTTTTTATATTTCTATAATACCCCTATTCTTTTATAAACAATTTTTAAAAGTACAAAAAAAAAAAAAAAAAAACCAATGGGTTAATAAATACAAAAAAAAAAAGCATTTAAAATTTTTTTTTTGCAATTATTTTATTATTTTATTTGTTAAAAAAATATGGATATTATAGGAATATAAAAAAATAAGTGACCTTTGTGATACATTTTGGTAATTTGAAGAGCTATTTTATTACATTTTAAATAATTGATAACTAAATCGCAAATAACTATTAGTTAGAAGGGCTAAATTATATTTTTTTCCTTCTGTTATTATATTTTCTTCCTATAAATGAGAGGACTGTGAGACTTTGGAACTTGAGTTCCGATAGAAGATCCATTAACTTAGGACTTGAGCCTGATCAATGGTATTGCGAAGAGGCCTTATCAAGGAATGGGCAAGAATATTTTGTAGCACTCTAAAGCATTTTGGGCCTCAAAAGATTTGGCAACCAACATGTGAGAATGAGATACCGATCATATATGGTAATCTTATATTATATTCTTATTTTATTGGGTCGATTGATGTGACAGTAATCTTATGTCCTTAGATTAATCATTGTTAAAAAAAGTTAATTTAACACCTAAATGAGAACTCTACTCACAAAGGGTAGACTTATAATTGGTTTATATCTGGGAAAAATATAATTTAGCATTTCAAATTATCACCATTTTCATTTTAGTCCCCTAATGTTCAAAAAGTGTTAAAATAGCCCTCAAACTATCAAAAAGTTACAATTTGACCACTTTGTTAGTCAACACTGTCAAATTGGATGAAAATGTAAAACAACATCCTTTTTTGAGGTTAAGTTACTAAAATGCCCTTTTGAAAAAAAAAATCAATTTAAAAAATGCCCTCCAAAAATGACGTCGATTATCAATATAACAAAAGTACCCATATATATTTCTCAATATAACAAAAATACCCATATAAATTCAAAAGAAAAATTAATTAATTTTTAAAAATATATATTTTTAATTTTTAATTTTTTAAACGATTTTTTTTTAAACAGAAATTTTTATTTAAAAACGATTTTTCGATTTTTTAAAAAAGAAATTTTTATTTTTAAATGAAAATTTTAATTTTTTTAAACGTTAATTTTTATTTAAAAAAATTATAAAAGAATTAAAAAGAAAATTTTCAATTAAAAATAATTCGAAATTTTTTTTATTTTTTTGTTCTTATAAAAGGATTTTTTATTTTAGGCTTTTTCCAGGAATTTTAGTATTTTGCTTTCATTTTACTAAGGGTAGTTTTGTTATTGGGGTTATTGACAAAGTTTAGGTAGTTTAGGAAGGACATTGTCAATTGAATGGTAGTTTGAAGGGGATATAGACTTTCCTCTCTTTTATTTATAAGTTAAATGTTGTGTCCTCTCCAATCCATACAAACCAAAAATCATGCTTCCATATTTTTTGAGAAAAATAAGAGAGGGGTATATATATATATATATATATATCCCATTTACATTTAGCTAAAGATAGAAATAAGAAAAGAAAAAAATGGAACAAAGTAGTGAACGTTGAGAGTGAGATAATCGCATTGATAGATGATTTCCATAGACTATTAAAATATTGTGAATTATTTGATAATAACGAGACATGTTTCACATCTTTCAACCACATTTTTTGGCAAATTCACCTCTAAATATGCGTCACTTGAGTAGTATATTTTATTTTAAAATTGGAATATATACAAACTAGCTATTTCCCTTATTAAACATCTCATTTTGATCTCACTCACCAAGATTTCTTTCAAGTTTCCATGTCATTCAAAGAAAGAAAGGAGGAAAAATAATCTTGCATGCCAACAAAAAATAAAGACTTTCTATGTGTGTGCAGTATTTTCTGCGTACCAAAAAATAGATAAGAATTACTTGCACCACTTTTATTTATTTTTCTTTAGTAGTGGGGTATACGAATTTAATGAAATGAAGAATATTTATTTAGTGTAAAATGATAGGCAATATTATAAATTATATTCTTCAAATTTAGTATTAAGACAATATTACCATTCATTTTACACTAAAAAGATACTCTAGAGAGGAACTTATTCCGACAAAAAGATATGATTGTTTGGCTAGTTTAATATTCAAGACCCAAGAGAAGCTAGTTTACGTAAATGGATACTAGTTTGACTAGTTTAATATTAAGACAATGCGTTTTATTTTTTTATTTTTTGGTATTCTATATATGTAAAATCCAAAATAGTTTGGTTAATTGGATTAATTTAATAACGTCATAATAGTTAAGAAATAAAATTAAAAGAAATTTGGTGCCAATTGTCTGATAGGAAATTCTGAGAACACATGCAAAGTAACGATACAAATGCAGCTATATATGATTCTAATTTATGCGATTGTACTTAAATTTTTTTACAAAATATGAACATATTATCCAATCAAATCCAAAAATATCCTGTAGTAAATCAATATTTTCCGTTATTTGATTTCTATGCTTACATCTTTAAATTATTTATAAAACTTTGTTCTTTGATGAACAATTAATATGGCATGCACCATCAAACAAAACATGTGAGAGAAGAAGTCGGACGTGGCCAAGCTATATAACAAGCAATGCTTTGAATGGGAGCGTGGTATACTCCCAAGTATAATGTGGCTTTTAAAATTGTCATTGAATTTTAGCTAATCATTATTGAATTTTAATATATTGATAATTTTAAATATCACATTACATTTAGAAAGATGTTAAGAAGACTCTAATCATTACATACTAGGTCTTGTAATAGCTTGATAATGCAATCAAATCATTCCAATTTGATCAATAAAAGGTGCTAGCTAATGACAATATACTCATTGATAGTGACATGGGAGTTTTGTCGACTATGTTACCATAAAGATAGCTAATGCAGCATTCAAAGCCAAAGCCAGTGAGCAGGGTTTCAGTAAATTGCGATTGAGCGCAAGGATGATCATAGGGTCGAGCACTATCACAGAAAATTCCAGCAATAGGAAGGCTTGGCTGCACTTGATCGTAGTATCAAGTGCAGGATAATCGCAATCACAGAAAGTTCTAGCAATAGGAAGGCTCGACTACGCTTGAGCAAAGGATTGATTGCAATCACAAAAAGTCCCAGTAGTTGCAAGAATCCAGAAAACCAATATGGAAAGTTTTGGAGAATCCCACGTCCACCTATGACAACGTATAGGGAAGGCTTTGAAGATTGTGAAGGTGACATATTCTAGAAGGAAAGCTGATCATTCATTGGTTGGCTTGGGCATCAGGAAATTATCTAGAAGATTTGCTTAGTTGTAAAGTGTTGTGTAATTTTTATTTTATTTTGTAGTGTGCTGCACTAGGTCAAATTGCAGTATAGTATCATATGATTGTAATTTTTTTTTTTTTTTAATCAACTTTGTTTACATCAATACAAAGTTTTTCATGGTATCAGAGCTCTAGGCACACGCCAACTTTGTTCTAATTTTCTTGCTTTACTAATCCTTTACAATGGCCTCATCTTCTTCGTCAGCCATCTTCACTCCACCAAACACCAACCAGACTAGCTCTCTTAAACTTGATAACAATAATTATCTTATGTGGTTGACGCTAGTACTTCCTATATTGCGCACCCATGACTTGATGGGTATCGTTGATGGTTTAGAACCATGCCTTCAAAAACTTATCGCTGATGACAAAGGGGAGGAGATTCCCAATCCAAAGTTCACTGAATGGAACAAAAAGGATCAATATATCCTTAGTATTATCACCAATTCTCTTACTGCAAAGGTACTAGCCACCGTGTATGCGCTAAACATCTCGAAACAAGCATGGTCAGCCCTAGTAACCAAGTTTGCTTCTCAATCCAAGTCTAGAATTACTCTTTTGAAACAGCAGCTACAAAGTCTATCTCAAGGTCCACAATCATGTTCAGACAACTTGCAAACTGCCAAAGGATTTGCGGATCAACTAACTGCAGTAGGTAAACCTATTGATGATGAAGATTTCATTGCTCTCATTATTAATGGATTGAATCCATGTTTTACAAGTCTTATCACCACTTACTCCTTTGCTACCCAAGAAAGTACTCTCACCTTTGAAGATTTCCAAGATCAATTACTCAATCATGAGATGCTATTGAACCAATAGCAGAGAAAGGCCACAGACAATTCATCCTTTGCATTGACAGCAAGAAACCTCCTAATCCTCAACCTTTCAAAGGGAAAGCACCTCCCTTCTCTAGGTTCCCCTCAAGAAACTTCAACCGTAGGCCTCAGAATGGCTATTCTCCATCACGGGGTCAGTATCAACAGAGCACTCAAGGACCACAGTAGACCAACACCTATCCAAACTAGCCTTATCGACAAGGCACTCAGCAACAAAGTCAAGGAAATTAGTTTTCCAATCAGAGAAGTCCTTACTTCAACAAACCTTACCCTAACAGCCACTAGTAGAACCAAGGGAATATGAAGAGCCAGGGGAATATACAGGGGGACTTCTTTAACAATAACTCACGAGTTCCCTACCTGATATGTGGTAAGCTTAGTCACTTAGCCATTGATTGTTATCACCGTATGAACTATGCTTTTCAGGGAAGGAATCCACCACCACAATTGGCAACTATGGTAGCCCACACCAATACTGCATATGAGGAATAAAATTGGCTTTCAGACAGTGGTGCTAACACACATATCACACATGACCTTGAGAATTTCTAAATCCAACAACCTTTTCAGTAGGTTAATGATGTCACTGTGGGGAATGACTCTGCACTTGCTATAGAAAACACTGGTTCATCTCCTCCATACACCTAACTCCTCTTTTAAGCTCACTAGCGTTCTTCATTGCCTTAAAGCCTCTGCTGATCCGCTTCTATACATAGGTTTTGTCTAGATAATGCTTGCTATTTTATCCTAACCTCATCTCATTATTTTGTTAAGGATCTGCTGACCCACAAGGTGCTACTGGAAGGGAAGAGTGAAAATGGCCTCTATCCACTACAGTTTGGAATAAGTCTTCATAAAGGAAACAAGACATTTGTTGCTTTGATAGGAATAAGGACCACATCTTTAGTATGGCATTTTAGACTAGGACATCCTTCTTTAGATATAGTTAATCGTGTTGTTAAGAATAAAAACCTTCATGTTTCTACTTCTAATTTCAATAAAACTTCTGATTGTATTTCTTGCCAATTAGGCAAGGGCAAAAAGCAGCCCTTTCATTTATCAAATCGTATTTCTCTTCAACCTTTGGAATTGATTCATTCTAACATTTAGAACTCTCCCATTCAATCTATCAGTGGATTCAAATACCATGTTGTGTTTATTGATGACTTTTCTCGTTATACTTGGATTTATCCACTTTATCAAAAATCAGAAGTGTTTGATACATTTGTTAAGTTTAAATTGCTGGTTGAAAACCAATTCTCTATCAAAATCAAACAGTTTCAATCAGATGGAGGTGGTGAATATACCTTTGTTCACTTTCAATCCTTTTTAACCAAAAATGGCATCTTGCACAGAAAATCTTGCCCATATACCTCACCTTAGAATGGTCTTGTTGAAAGAAAGCTCAGAAGTATCTTAGAAACTAGTTTGACCCTCTTAGCTCATTCTCATCTTTCCAACCAATATTGGGTTGATGCTTTTCTCACTGCTATTTATATCATCAATAGATTGCCTACTCCCACTCTTCAATACAAGTCACCTTACCTCAAAATCTATAAGCATGAACCAGATTATCAAAATCTCAGTGTTTGGTTGCCTTTGTTATCCTCTTCTTCGACTTTATGCCTCACACAAGCTAGAATATCGATCAAAACCTTGTATCTTTTTAGGATATCAGTTTGCTGGCTATAAATGTTTGGATCATGTTACTAACAGAGTGTATTTGTCTAGACATGCTATCTTTAATGAAGACTTCTTCCCTGCCAAGGATCAGACCACTTCATAACTCCCATCCAGAATTAGTGTTCAAGGTGATGCTCCTTTCATACTTCCTGTCTCTATTCCTTTTACTAATGCTCTTCTTATGCAGCCTATTTCTAGCCCACCAACAACATCTAGCTCACACTTAGTGCCTTCAACTCCTTCTCATGACATAGTCACTTCCCTAGATTCCACTTCTACATCTGCCACACCTACAGCTACTCATGATGCTCGACTTGCACCATCATCTCTAGAACAACCTATCCCTCCTCATCATACTTCCAATCCATCTTATACCTTAGGTACCCAACCTCATGTCTCATCTTCTAACCACCCTATGGTCACCAGATCTAGAACTAGTTCCCTTAAACCTAAAACCTTTGCCGACTACCAACTCCACCATATCACACAATCTGAGAAAGAACCAGTTTTCTACAGCAAGGTAGCTCTTGATCCACGATGGAGGGAAGCAATGAAACTTGACTATGATGTTCTTATATCCAATGGCACTTGGACTTTATGCTCTAGACCTCCTCATCACAACATTATTCGAAACAAATGGGTCTATAAGATCAAACGTAAAGCTGATGGTTCTGTTAAAAGGTTCAAAGCTAGGCTTGTTGCAAAGGGGTTTGATCAACTCAGTGGTATAGACTATACTGAAACTTTTAGCCCTGTCATTAAACTATCCACAATTCAAGTTATTTTGGTCTTAGCTGTTCACTTTGATTGGGAGATTAGACAACTGGATGTATCTAATGCCTTTTTAGAGGGTTCATTAGCAAAAGAAGTGTACATGGAGCAGCCATAGGGTTTCGGTGATAAGCATAATTTTGGACTAGTCCGTCGCCTTCACAAAGCAATCTATGGCTTAAAACAAGCTCCTCGAGCTTGGTTCATTAGATTGTCATGTTTTTTTACTTGATCTTGGTTTCATTGCATCCTTGGTGGATACTTCTCTATTTATTTATACTCATGGGCAAGTTCATCTTTACATGTTAGTTTGTGTGGATGACATTATTCTTACAGGGACACACCCATCTCTCATTGCTGCTGTCATTGGCAAACTGCAACAAGAATTTCCTTTAAAGGATTTGGGACCTTTACACTATTTTCTTGGTATTCAAGTGACAAGACAATCATAGTATTCATCTTTGTCAACTTAAATATATTTAAGAACTACTTGCTAAGGCTCATATGGATGAAGCCAAACCTGCTAAAACCCCTTGTTCCTCAGGATCAAAAATTGTCTCGACATGATGGTGAGCCTTTATCTGATCCTACTCCATATCGACATTTGGTTGGAGCCCTACAATATTGTACACTCACAAGACCATAGATTGCTTATTTCGTCAACCAATTATGTCAACATTTACACAATCCTTCCTCCACACATTGGACTACAGCAAAAAGGGTCTTACGGTATTTAACTGGTTCATTTGATCATGGACTTCAGTACACCAAAAGCAAGCTTCAACTCAATGCCTTTTGTGATTCTAACTTGGCAGGGTGCCCTGATGATTGTTGCTCTACCACTGGTTTTGCTATATTTTTAGGTGATTGTCTCATCTCTTGGTCTACCAAGAAACAATCAGTTGTCTCTAGGTCCAGCATTGAAGCTAAATACAGGTCTCTTGCAATTACCACAATTGAAATATTTTGGCTGCGAATGCTTTTTAAAGAACTTAAAGTGTTTCTACCTTCTGCTCCTTTTCTTTGGTGTGACAACTTTAGTGCACTTGCTCTTGCTTCTAATCTTGTGTTTCATGCTAGAATGAAGCATATTGAAGTGGATTATCATTTTATTTGGGAAAAAGTGCTTAATCGTGATGTTTTACTCAAATTTATCTTTACTGGTGATTAAATTGTAGACATTCTTACAAAGGGATTATCTTTAGCTTGGTTTTTGTTTTTGAAGTCCAAGTTGATGGCTCTTTCATCTCTTATCAGCTTGCGGGGGAATATTAACATAAAGATAGCTAATGCAACATTCAAAGCCAAAGCTAGTAAGCAGGGTTTCAGTATATTGCGACCGAGTGCAAGGATGATAGTAAGGTCGAGTGCTATCACAGAAAGTTCCAACAATAGGAAGGCTCGTCTGCGTTCGATCGCAATATTGAGCATAGGATCGGTTGCAATCACGGAAAGTTCTAGCAATAGGAAGGTTTGACTATGCTCGAGTGCAATATCAAGCGCATGATCGGTCACAATCATAGAAAGTCCCAGTATCGTAGGAAACCAAAAAACCAATATGAAAAGTTTTGGAGAATCCCATGTCCACCTATGACAACGTATAGGGAAGGCTTGCAGATTGTGAAGGTGACATATTCTAGAAGGAAAGCTGATCATTCATTGATTGGCTTGGGCATCAAGAAAGTATCTAGAAGTTTTGCTTAGTTGTAAAGCGTTGTGTAATTTTTTATTTTATTTTGTAGTGTGTTGCACTAGGTCAAATTGCGGTATAAGTATCATATGATTGTAATTGTTTTTTTTTTTTTCTTTGTTCACATCAATACAAAGTTTTTCAGTTTGACTATGCTGATATCCAAGACATAAGAGAAGCTAATCACGTCATTGAGATCAAGATTTACCAAACAAACAAACAAAAAAATGTTCATCCCAGCACTTCAGATATATATATAATTTCCCAAAAAAAACTAATTTCTTCGAAATTATATATATCATTCTTTACCAAAATCTTTTATATATATATATATATAAAATGATATATATATTGGTAAAGAATGATATATATAATTTCAAAGAAATTAGCTTTTTTTGGGAGATTCTAAATTTAAAACATTTTAAACGGAGCACGAAAGAAAAATTTGAGACAAGGGGGTAAGTGGGACTACCAAGTAAAGAGGGAACTAGGGGAAAGGTCATTTAGAAATTGCCACATTGGAATATTTAAAAGTCCCGTTCAAGTGGGATGCGGTCCATTCGAACGAGAGCTCAGGGTTTAGGCATGGGCGACTCAATAAAAATTGAGGTGTAGGGCAAAATAAAATAAAATAAATGAGGCATATTTAATTTTGGAATATTAATATAATAGATTTTCAGATATTAAAAATTTAAAAACCATTCTTTTAGCTTTCTAAGATGTAAAATTAATCAAATTTTCATGTTTAAGTTTGGTTAGTAAATTATTCCCAATAGTTAATATGACTCATCTTTTTGAAAAATAAATGATTGTAAGTAGGATTTAGTTAGTTGTGTACTAAAATCAACGACAAGTGAGTAGCACTCGTAACAACCACAAGGTCCACAAACAAATATGAACGGATTTGATAGCAAGTATAACATATAAAAGGAATAAAGAATAATGGAAGCAGCAAACAAAAGATTAGAAGTGACGAAAGAAAATGAGAAAAAAATGAAATATAAAATGTGTTCGATCACGAGTTTTCCTAAAAGTTTAAGATAATAAGAATAAGAAAATTTAACACTCATCAAGTATGGGCACATATTCCATTTTAATAATATGTGAGACCTAACACATAAAATATTTAATTGAAATGATAGGTAAATGATGGAGTTAAGGTTTGATCCCAGAACTTCCTATTCTAATACTATGTTAAATCATCACTTTTTCTAAAAGCTTAAATCTATAGAATGTGGTGAATTAAGTCACTTAATCATTACTTCAACAAAAAGAAAGTGTGTCGTGCTTTAGCTTGGAATTTTTTAAGATTTTAAACATAGTATAACTTCTTTTTTGAACCCTCATATCATGTCGAATGACCTCCTTTCATTTTATTTTTCTTGAGGCCTTTTTATCCATCTTCTTCTTTTTTTTACAAATTTAATATAAAAGATATTTTGGAGGGCTCTTTATAAATTAGGAGCCGCGATGGCCTAATTAACCTAGCCATGGAGCAAGTATTTTAGGATTTAAAAACCCTAATTAACCCATTCTCTCTCATTTCCAGTAGCAAGAGAGAGAAAAGAGATGGAAGGGAGAAAAGAGAGAGCTTTAGAAAGCTTGAGCTAAGGAGGTAGCACAAAGCTTCAAGGTGAGAAAGATCCCACTTTTTTTCTTGTCTTTCTTTAAGGCTTTGATGTATTTGGATACGCATGGAGTGGTGTTTCGGGTTGATGATAAGAGTATACCTCAATCGGGTGGAAATTAAATATCAGAAAACAAATGTTATGAATTCAAATTCTCTCATTATTTTCTCCCCTATGCAGACTCACTCAAAGACTCCGCTAGGAAAGTCCGTTGGAATCCCCTCTCCTTTTTCCTCCCCTATTTAGGTGAAAAGCATTTTTAGGAAAGTTGTGTGCGTGACAATGCGAAATCGTTCTATAATTAGGAAACCAACAAAGGAGAGGGTAATGATGTTGAAAATAAAACGAAATCATAAGAAATTGGAGTTTCCTACCACTGTATTCAAATAAAGTTGACTATTACAGTGGACCACATGTTTTGTCGTTCTTCTGCCGATAATGGACCACATAATTGACCGCTTGATAAAGTGGACCTCTTACTTTCATATAGACTTGGCCACATTTTTTGAAACTCTGACCTTTCACTTGAGCCACACGTTGGGGGATGGGGTGTCCTACACGGTCCTTCGATTCATTAAGGGGCATAGATCTAGGACTATTTGTTTGGTCAATCACTACACTAGCCCCATGGGGTTTGGGGTGGCCAGGGGTGGCTGCCCCAGTGCTGACACCCCTTCATTTTATTTTATAATTAAATTAATAAAAATTAATATTCTAAAGTGATGTGTCAAAAATGCTGATGTATCATTAACGAACCGCAAAATTTGAACGGAAAAGTGATTTGAGGGTCTATCGCACATTTTTTTTTTTTTTATAAATTTAACATGTTAAAACTGATAAAAAAAGAACTTGAGGAGTTATCTGTTATCATGTGTGGATTCAAGGATTAATCTCACAAATACCAAAAATATATATATAGACTAAAATCTATATAGATTAGTGCTGTCATTACCTCTCGCTTTACTTTGCTCCATGACAAGTTAACATATATGGACATATTGGGTAAGTACACACAAAACAAGAAGAAAATATACTTTACCCTCCTAAAGTTGAACACTTATGTTTAATTTACCTTAAATGTTTAAATATTTGTAATTTATCTCCCAATTTTTTTTTGGCCATTAAGTTAAAAGAATCTGTTATCTTGGATGGTTAGCATGCGAAAAGCATACAATGCCCTAAAAAAAAAAAAATTGCCATTTGGACTAAGTAACCCCCAACTGGTCAGAATGGGGGTAGCGAGCCACCCTATGGCCAAATGGGGGTGGTGAGGCCCAAATGGGGGTGTTCAAAACCACCCCCAATGGGTTTGGGGGTGGCTCACCACCCCCATTTGGGCAAATGGGGTAGCTTAGCCATCCCCAATTAGCCAGAATGGGGGTGGCGAGCCACCCCATGATCTATGGAGGTTGCCAGCCACCCCCTTGGCCCAAATGGCGATGGCCGGCCACCCCTTAGCCCAAATAGGGTGGCGAGCCACCCTATGGCCTGATGGGGGTGGCCACCCATGGGCCATTAGATTTTTGGTTTTTTTAAATGAAAAAAAAAACATAGGGATATTTTGGGTAATTTTGAAATATCATAGGGGCCATTTTAGTGCTTAAAGGCCACGTGAGACACACGTGACCTCCAATCTATCAAAAAAGACAAAATTTTTAAAAAGAAAACTCCATGATGGTACATTGCAAATTTTTAAACATAGGAGGTAAAATCAACAGAGGTGTACAACTTTAGGGGCTAAAGTGTACTTTTCCCTAAAAATAATATACTATATGTAGGAGTGAAAATGTGGTTACAATTAATCGGGTATAACCACTAACCATACCGCCAAGGCGATTAGTAAAATCCACTAACCACCTCCGCTAACTTCCACCTAGGCGGTTAATAACTCTAATAACCACTAACCACTTAAAAAAAATATATATTAAACAACAAAAACAATGTTGTTTATATGGTAATACGATAATATCATGCTACATATAACATCGTTTCATATACTTTTATATATTTTATATATATATATATAGGTTGTTTGCAGTTAACAATTAATGGTTAGTAGTTTTGAAACCGCTAACCGTAACCCCCAAGGCTGTTAACGGTTTTTCCTAGTTGCCTTTAAAAGCGGTTTGTAGTTAGTGAATTAACTGCCCACTTTTCCACCTCTAACTATATGTAAGTATACACTATATTTATATATAATTGACATACAATCTAAAATATATGTGTAACACTTCCTCTTTTAAAGCAAAGCCATAAGTAAAAATATCTTGATTTAATAAATCCGACCCTTTTGGGCCAAGGCATTAGGGCATCTACATCAAACTCTCTATTTCTAACATTTCTTTAAAATTTTAACAAAATCTACAAAATTCCCCTACATTAAACTCTCTATCAAAATGTTAAATATAAGATGTGAATATAACTGCCGTGTGTATGTAAGGAGCCTTGATGATGGCTCGTTTATTTTTCTATTACTGTATGTGGATGATATGCTTATTATAACTAAGAGTATAGTGGAGGTCAACAAACTAAAGGTTTTGTTGAGTAGAGAATTTGACATGAAAGATTTAGGCATTGCCAAGAAGATTCTTGGGATGGAGATTTGTAGGGACAGGGATACCAAGAAATCATCATCCCAAATGGACTTCAACCAAATCGGGTCCATGGCCTAAAAAATGACCCGAATTAAATCCTACGCAATCACCCAAGTTTGCTCCGATAGCATCCTCTTCTAGAATAAATAAACCGCACAATATTAATAATGAAGGGGGAAAACATAAATTAACGTTGTAAGTCTAATGACTTAGTGAATGTTAACACAAATAATGCCCATGCCAATTTAGTAATGAACTCTGGTTTGATAAAGTATGCAATAGTTCCATCATGACAATCAATTTATCGTAGGTGTCATATAGATATATGGTATATGCATATGATATAGAATGACACCAAAGTTCAACAGTATGGTCTACCCAAAATATTACTCTTTCTCAGCAAGGTTGGTGCTGTCCTGAGGGACCTGTAATACAACATTGGTGCCCCGAATATTGTATGTTGGCATGACTGAGTCCGACCTTGGGTGGCCCACATCGCTAATGATGTATGTCCTTTAATGATTGCCCGTTAGTTGTGCCGAGCATAAAACAACTATTGGATCCAAGGCCCATATAACACACACATTTGACCATAAGATTAACATATATAGTAAGCCCATGGTTGTTATCACACGTATCGGTTTACTATGTCATACAATGCAAATTATCTTGTCTGTATTTTTTATGCATTCTTTTACAAGTCTCACTTTCTTAACATATTATGCACAACATTTTCCTGAAAATGTTAGAGTTCATGTGCAATAAGTATAAATTGTGAGAGTTGCAAATATGTATATTTTGGTACACAAAATAGTCATGCAATGCATAGAAAATAACTGCGAGCATTATGTGAGTTAAAACTCACCTGGGTCATATAACATCTCCAAGAATTCCAAATGATCCGGTTCTCCAAATTTATAAAAAACATTCTATTAGTTTTAACTCTACTAAAACAACCCTAGAATAAGAAAATAGGAGCTTTCAGACAGCTGATTAAAATAAAGTCCCCTGTCATACTTCGAACCATACGTTTGGGCTTAATGCTGTTCATCTACTTGTGCTACTTTGGACCGTACGTCTGCTTCGAGGTTTTCAGGGAGAACCTCATTTTGCCTACTCATCCTCCTAGTCTCCCAAATCAATCCTAAGGCTATCAAAAGGTTCCTTAAGGTCTCCTAACTCAAAATGAAACCTCTATGCAAGCAAAATTATGTTAAACCGAAACAACACTAATTCTAACAAGATTAAAGCACACTTAAGCTAAAGCTACAGCTAACAACATAACGACGTAAACATGAACTAGGTTAAACGAAGTTACCTTCTTGAAGGGAAACTTCATGAACCTCCTCTCCACTAGCACCGAAAAACTCACAAAACACACTCACCGGGGAGGATTTTCTCTGCTTGGGGGCTTGAAAGAGCATGAGAAAACTGAAGGGGTAGTTAAGGGGTTCTACCAACCCTCTAGAAAAGCAACGAATGTCCACCAACCCTAGCGTACGTCTAGTACTATTTACACAGCGGTCCAACGGGTATATCGTATGTCCATGTATTAACTAAAAGGTATTCCAAAAAGTAGCATATATCTATGTACTATTTGCAAAGCATACATATAGTGGTCCCCCTCTCGTACATCTGCACCAAAGACAGAAGCATACGTCCGCCAGACTTAGCGTACGTCTAATGCAAAAGTCCAAATTGCCCCTCTAGTGTCTTTAGTGACCCAAAGCCCAAATTAACCTTCTAACTAAGCTACCTAAGCTTAGTTAATTATTTTGGTCACAACATGCAAGGTCAATCGACGGGTAATTGTGTTGCAAAAAATAAATCTTTAATTTAAATCAATCCTATTTTAACCTAGTTTCGCAATTGTGATGTCTTTGTCTTGCAAAACAACATAAACTAAATAAAATGATGAAAAACAATTGATAGAAAAATACTAAGGTTTTCCGAATCCACCTCATCAAAACTAACAACACATTCTTGTATTTTTCATACACAACCGACAAACAAATAAGAATTGTACATTGTTCAAAGTTTTGTAAAAATGCATATTAAATCATTTGATATATCCAACCATTAAATGAATCACAACGAATATCTAATTGGGATCAACTCATCAATTGTATCTATTTGACATACGAATCACAATTGATATCCATCCTAAATCGAATCATTCGATGTATCCATGGATAAAACACAACAATATCCAACTTTTTATAAATAATTGTCACAACATTCAATCAAGTGAAATTAATTAAGCAATTGAATTGAATTCAAACAACACTTTGATTAAACATTGAATTGTATAAATAAAATAACAAGAATGTGATTGTTTATCAATGACAAGGCTTCATCTTCAACCTTAGTTAAAGGTTTTAGCCTCTTATGATAACAAAATGAATTGAAATCATGGAAAGCGTAAAACTTACAAAGGAAAATGAAGCAAAGGCTCAAGAATGACAACAAGCCGTATTTTTGCTCTAAACAACGCTTCCAATATGCATTTACAAAAGAAAAGAACGCTATAAATAATAAAAAACTGGGGCTTCAATGCTACCAAGTTATCTTAAGTGCACTCAATCGTACACTAGGTGTGCTTGAGCGTACTTGGGTCTTTATGGCTACTGCGCCATAGCACTTAGACACTACGTGTTAGGGCTGATGTGGATGTGCACTCAAGCTTGCCTTGCATGGGCTTGATCCGAGATGCACTCGATCGTGGAACTAGGTGCTCGATCGCTCTTCTAGAGGCCTTTAACTATTTTGCAATTTTCACCTTCAAACATCAGTTTTCTCTGAATGACCTACAAAACACTAAAACACCAAAACTAACCAAAAAATCAGAAAATAACAAAGTTAAGATCTTAACAAATACAAGTTAAAGGGCCTAAATATACAATATTTGGCACTCATCAGGTATATTTTATGTTGCATGGAGGTATTGTTTTGAGATAGGAGGTCCTAAGATCCTTTTGGTAGCTTTAGAACTAGTTTGGGAGGATAGAGAACGGTTGAACCAAATGAGGTTCTATCTAAACCTTCTAGGTGAACGTATGAGCCTTATGGGCGAACGTACGACCACAAACCCAAACATACGATCAGAAGTATTCCAAAAAATGCCACTTTGGACAGTCTTCGATAGCCTTTGTTTTCATATTCTAGGTTCATTTTAACTGAATTTAGAGCTAACAATAAATCTTTTCTCAGTATCAAGATTGTGGAACCTCAAGGGAATTATGTAGAGGAACCTTACGACCTAGGTGAGTACAAACTCACATGGATGCTTGTTGTTACTTTTCCTATGTTGCACATCTATTATATATATATATATATATATATATATATCAAACTTCCATATTTTGTAACTCTTATGAAATACATTTTAGAACTACTGAGAACTCTCTTTTGCGAAAAACGTATGTTGACTAACAAGATAATGATGAAACTTGTAAAACCATGCATGTAAAAGATAGATAAAATTAATTGCATCGTATGACACGGTACACTAGTACGTGTAGGATAAGATCATGGACTTACTATACAGGTTAACTTTATGGTCAAATGTGTGTATGTGTGTGTGTGTGGGCTTTGGATCCAATGGTTTCATGACTAGGTGTAGCCATTCTCTAATGGATGGTCACTACAGGACGTACATCATTAGTGGTGAGGGCCATCCGATGTCGGACTCGGTCATACCACTAATGTTATATATGGTAGCCGATGCACCAATGTTGTATTACTAGTCACTTGAGATAGTGTCAACCCTACTAAAAAATGGTAATATCTTGGGTAGACCATATGATTGAACTATTGTTACTTATGATCATATGCATGTATTATGTCTATATTACATCAATGATAAATTGTCATCTCATAATGTTGAATGTGCTTTATAAACAAATGAGTTCACTATTTAATGACGAGTACGTCCTGTGCATTTATACTTACTAACTCATCGGACATACCTTTGTATTATTTCTTTTTTTTCTTCATATGTACAACTATGCTGTTATAGATAGTTTAGTAGAAGATGGATACCATGAAGCATCCAATTATCTTGGAGGATTTGATCCGGGAGATGCTTGTAGACTTATTGCAGGCTTGGGTAGGTACTCATGGTAACTAACTAATACTTTTGAGTAATGCTATAGACTTAGGAGCCTTAATGTATGCTTGCATATTAAGGTATAACATAGATCCCTTATAACGATGATGTGTATGGTATGATTTCAACTACTTTGATGTTCCTTGATAGATGCTCTAGTTGTAATGATTAATGCTTATAGAACTTTAATATTTTCCACTGCTTAGTATCTTTTGTTTCTGAGGAGTTAAGGTCCCTAAATCTTGTCCCGCTAGGGATAAGGCTGGGAGATGAATCTTGAAGTTAATTACCAGTTAATTAATTTTCGGGCATTACATACACCTTTGGTAAATCATTTTTGTTTGTCTACCTCATTGAAACGCACCAAGTTCTAGAGATAGAGCAATTGGGAGCAATTGTAACATATTCTTAAAAATTTATTACTACTACCTAGCATTCACTAGTCATTGGACCAAATGATCAAGACTTTATCTACCAGGCTAGGAGACCCCACCAGTACCCTTGTCCTCAGTACTATGATATATAAGGCCATTTGAAAAAAAAAACAAAAAACAAAAAACAAAAAAAACAAAGAACAAAAAACAAAAAAACAAAAAACAAAAACAAAAACAAAAAAACAAAAGTTTAGGGAGAATGAGTGAGTTCAACAACTCAGTAAGTAGCCAGAATACCAAGATGCTATAAAACATGATAAGCAGATTTTTATGCCATAATCTCAGTCATGTACAACAATAATTAGTAAAATTATTAACAATTTACACAAGAATGGCATGTAAGTTATAAAATGAGTAAGCACTTCCTTTTACTTTTCTTTCAAAATAATTGTTTTACCCTTTGACCCATAGCTACAATTTTAACATGAGCAGCGCACGTTGGCTTGTTTGTCCCGTAGGATCTATAGGCTCATCATGTCATCACAAGGGAAAGCTACCAAATTAGGAACTCCACTTGGCCGATAACACACACCTTCTTGTAACCGTCCTTCGGTGTGCTTGCTATGCTACCTATGCGATCCGGCACCGATCGTTACTATAGCAATGCCTCGGGGTTAAACCATTTATAAACATGAATGCACATGTAACAGTTCATATAATCTTGTAAGCTCTTCTATAATTGTATAATATATCATGAACCCTTTATGAACTCTTTCATTTATAATTGCATTCATGCATAACTCAGAAAAATGAGATAATTGTAATACATAAAATTCTTAAACCATGACATATGATTGAATAAAATTTGACATTAAAAATATGAAAGGAAGTGCAATTGAAAATCATGTAAGTAGATTCTTCCAATATTTTTTAACAAAAATTTGTAATAAAATATGTTGGGATTTTTGGTAATGTGTCCCCTTACCTAGCATTGCATGCCCTTATTTTGAATTCGCCTCCAACTCACAATTCCTACAATGGAGGAAAAATTACCTTAGTCATCAATTCATTTATAAGTTTCAATCATGCATCACTTTAGTTGTTATGGATCATATCTCTAATCTCTATCCCTCCACCGTCTATCCTTAGCCAAAATCCTTACAATGGCATCAAACCCCACTCTGCTTGATTTATATGTCTCATAAAATTCTAATAATCAATAAAATCCTAATGCAAGACCATATAAAATACCATCCCAATTCCATATTGGCCCTCAAACTCAAACCATCCAAGAGGTTAGCAAAGTTAATAGCAAATATAAGGACATCTTTCAAATTCTAGAATAAAATTGTTACATTAGTCTATCCCTGAAATTTCTTGTAAATCCAATGATATTTGTCTCATTTGTCCATAAGAAAAACAACACAAGCTGTCTTACCCTATTAGCGATTATGTTTCTCAATTTCCTTTTGATTTGATCCATTGTGATATATGAGGTGTTTTGGCCACAAAATCAATAAATGGTTCAAGTTTCTTTCTCACAATTGTGGATGATTGTACAATATATACTTGGGTTCATTTAATGCAATACAAGTCATGAACTCGTTGTATAATTTAGTTTTTCTTTAATCTTGTTCAAACTTAGCTTAAAGTAAAAATTAAATGATTAAGATCTGCTATGACATTGAATTCCAAATGAAAGATTTCAATGACATTAGGAGAAAACATCAACATCTACTAAATGTTGCAAAATCCTCACATTTTCAATCACTTCTTCCTACTAAATTTTAGGGCAGATTGCATTCTTACTGCCACCATATAATAAATAGAATTCCCACACCCTTTATTTCAAATAAATCTCCACATAATTTTTTTCCCTCATATCTTCATACATACCTCAAAGTTTTGGGTTGTTTGGCCTACCCTTGTGTCTTCATTAGTTATCGATATGGCATGAAGGGATATAAATTCCCCATCCTTCATACTCAATCTGTGATTATTTCAAGGCATGCATATTCTATGAAACAATCTTTTCATACGCCTGTCACATAGGTCATTCATCATTTTCAATTCCTCTTCATGATAGCATACCCTCTTCAATTCCTCTTCATGATAACATACCCTCTTCAATTCCTTCTCTTGTTTCTGATTTTATGTCAACAGAATTCACGTCACATATTTCTATGTCATAGCCAACCATCTCACACACTCATGATAGTTCATTCAATTCCAATCCTCATGATTCTTCTTTTGAATCCATCATTTTTGTGTCCACCTCCTAGACGATCAACTAGGATAAAAAATAAATCTAGTTTCTTGCAAGATTTTCATTGCCAATTTGTAATGGCCAAAAATTTAACCTTGGCTAATCAAGTAGGATTACTGGCAATTAACTAAGCCATCTCGTGACTAAATGAGAAATCACCTTCTAGCATTATCAGAGTAAATGCATGGGAAGATGAAATAAATCTGAGAAAACTATTAAAAGAATGGAGTGACTAGCTAATAATAGTAAACAAACCTGATATCAATAAGTAACACCTAACAAGTCAATAGTAGCAATCATGCCACTTTCGAGTTGTAAGGCATGTTTCCTAAAAGGGTAACAACATCATATATCTAACGACTTAGTAAGTAAACCTCATAGCTTAGGTATGACATTAGCCTAATTAAATGGAAGTAAACGTATAGTTTGAGTAAGAAATCAAGGATTGGTGTTGCCTCCATTAATACACCATATAGTAGGGTTTTGTATACTGAAAAATGTGGTATACTACTTGCAACAATTGCCTAAGTATTTTAATGTGGAGAGAATAATATTTTATAGGTCATAACTATCATATATGGTTTACCCAAAATAATACCCCTTCCTAGTAGGGTTGGCGCTATCATGGGGGACCTGTAATACAACACCGGTGCCTTGAATATTGTATGTTACCGTACATAACAATAGCAGCATGACCGAGTCTGACCTCGGGTGGCCCATACCGCTAATGATGTCCATCCTATAATGACCAACTGTTAAGGATGCGCCAGCCATAAAAAAAACATTGGATCCAAGGTCCATATAACACACATTTGACTATATCATCAAGTATATAGTAAGCCCATGGCCGTTATAATGTACGTACCAATGCACCATGTCATACAATGCATCTTACGATCAATTTATAAGACAATTACCAAGTAATTACAAAAGTAGGCATGCTCATATTGTACTCATGGCCAGTCAATTGACATATCCTACGTTTTAAGAAAAAAGGGTTGTATGTATTCACTTGCCTCGCATATTCACGTGAATCTTACAACAGGGATAAATCCTGTTATAATGAAATATAACAAGCAGTTGCACTATGCCTTATTTAGCTAAAAGGTGGCTAAACTCTAATGTGCATGCAAACGAGGCTCAAGACAAATGCTCTGCTCCCTGACCATAAGTCCGGCCCGGAAGGTGTACATCCACTCAATGAGTTAAACAATCTGCTAGGACTCAAATGGTGCTTCAGGGTCCCTACAATGTTTCTAGGCTCCTATATCACTTCTAAGCTAGTAAATAAGCACGTCCAATGTAAGAAAACTCAACACTATGAAATTTAAATAAGCTTTTAAAAACATTATCGTTTTGTAAGAAACACTTAAAAACAACTCTTTGGAAAACTCCCATATTTAAGCAAGTAATGAAACAGTAATAAAAATATAAAATGGGCAAGAGGTTACCTCAAAGTTAGGTAGGGACATGAGCTCCTTTCTCACAAAACCCTCTCTCACTCAAAACTCTCAAGAACCCAACCTCACAAATTTCTGGCAATTTGGGGGCATGCTGACCAATGGTAAATGGTGTAAGAGGAAGTAGGGTTTAGATGGGTATTTATAAGGGAGGGGTGCTACCAACTCTCCAGAAAAGTAGCGAACATCCGCTAACCCTAGCGTACGTTTGCTACTATTTACACAATGGATAAAAGGGTGCAGCATATGTCCAAGTATTATTCAAAGGGTATTCCAAAAAGTAGCATACGTTCGTGTGGTCCTGCATAAGTCCGTATATTGTTTGCAGCATACATACGGTGTCCTCCTGCATACATTCGTACTAGAAACAAGGGTGTACGTCCGCCAACCCTAGCATGCGTCCACTCCTTAAGTTGATGTTTTAAACTTTAGTTTTCAAGGAAGAATTGAGATTTTTTTTGGGCTATTCTATGGGCTTGGGTATCCTTTGTTAAAACCAAGCTTTAACCACTCTTTAGTAGAAATCTTTCTTTTATAAAAAGATTGTTTTATTCTGGGTATTACACAATTGGTTTCTTCTTCTCCACTACTAATTCAAGTAAACCTTATCCATTGTCTTCTTTTGTTTCATATAATAATATGTTCTCATTTCACAAAACATTTATGTCGTACCATCTCATCTCAAATTGAGCCTAAGTTCTACTATCAAGTTGTCAAAGATGCACACTGGAGTGAAGCCATGAAGAATAAAATCTCAACACTTGAAAAAAAAAATAAGACATGAGTAGTCACTGAGTTACCATCCACCAACCATCCTATAGGATGTAAATGGGTACATAATATGAAACAAAGATCTGTTGGCAGCATTGAAAGGTACATTACTAGGTTGGTAGCCAAAGGGTATACTTAGTGTGAAGGCTTAAATTTCATGAGGCATTCTCATCTAACACTTGCAGCAGCTAAAGGTTAGATCTTATATCAATTGGACGCAAATAAGGCATTTCTACATGGGGACTTAGATGAGGAAGTGTACATGACCATTCTTCTTGGTTTTCGTACAAACAAGGGAGATAAAAGTTTATAGATTAACCAAGTCCTTGTATGGCTTGAAGAAAGCCTCAAGACAGTTGTTTTCTAAGTTTTCTACAACTTTAATTGATCTTCATTTCATTTAGGGGTGTAAATCAGCCGAGCTTAGACATGAGCCTAAAAATTGTGTTCGAGCTCGGCTCACCAAGGAATTATCCCTACTCTAGCTTGGCTCCTGGCTCACATATTAAGCAAGCCGAGCTAACAAGCCTGGCTTAGCTCGACACACTACACAAATTTTTAATTTTACTTGGCTTGCCAGTTTTGCCTTGCTAGCCTACTACAGCACCTCATCAATACGAGTGTACAACTAGAGTGACTAGTTGTAATATTTCGATAAAAACCAACCTTTTTATTAGACAAAATCTTTTTCATAGGAGCAATCAACAAAGGTTTTTAATAAAGGTGTTTAACATGACCCAAAAAACCTTAGTGTTAGCCTAATTATGCTTTAAACCTTTAAAAAATAAAAGCTAGACACTGACCCTCAAGAGGCGGACGTATGCTGTTGTCTATAGTGCAGGCATATGAGGGGGGGACTACTTTGGGTTACCCTTTGGGTAATACTTGGACGTATGAGACACCCTCTGAACCAATGTGCAAAGACCACCAAACGTACGTTAAGGTTGTCAGACGTCCGCTGCTTTGTTAGAGAGTTGGTGGCAAACTTTCCCTATAAATAGCCCATCCCACCTCTCATATCTCACGCCTATTTCCTTCTCCTAGTATGCCTCTAGACTACTAAAATCATTCCCTTGAGTTTTGAGTGAGAAATTGGTGAGAGTGAGCTTCAAAGAGAAGTTTCAGAGGAGGGGAGACCATGTTCGTGCTTAGCTTTGGAGTAAGCTTGTTCCCTTGTTTTTAGCACTGTTTATCGTGTGTTTTAGCCTTAATGGGGTTTTTCAAGTATTCATTAAACGTTCTTTAAAGATAATGACGTTTTCAAAGGATTTTCTCAAAGATTCGTTGTGTTGTGATTTCTTGTGTTGCATGTGCTGTTTTGCTAGCTTAGAAGAGGTTTAGAGGTCTATGAATGCCATTAGAAACATGCACTGTCCGAATCTTAAAATGGTGTGCTTAACACACTGAGTAGACGTACGCCATCGAGGCCGAACATACGGTTAGTGGGCAGAGCACCGGTTCTTAAGTTTCACACGTGTATGCTTGGGCTTAGCTATATTTCTAGGTTTTGTAAGGCTTAGAATAATAATGTCTTGTATCCATTGTAACAGGAATTAGCTTGGTCGGAGGATTCACTCGAATGTGGGAGGTAACTAGACACTTACTCCCTTTTTACTTAAAACGTGGGATATGTCAGTTGACTGATCACGAGTATGACATGAGCATGCCTACTTTCTGTAATTACTCGATAACTGCATTATTAATTAAATAATTAAGATGCATTGTAAGACATGGTGCGCCGATACGTATGGTATGAACGGCCATGAGCTTACTATATAAGCTGCGTATTATGGTCAAACATATATGTTATATGGCGATTTGGATCCATTGGTTTTGTGACCACTGACGTCATTAGTTGGTGTAGGCCACTTAAGGCTAGACTCGATTGTGCCACTAATGTTATGTACAGTATGTTGTGCAATGGCTGGGGCACTGGCATTGTATTATAGGTCCCTCGAGACAGCACCAACCCTGCTAAGAAAGGGTAATATCTCGGGTAGACCATGAATGAAAGTTATGACTTATAATGCATTAGCCTTTTCTTTATTAAAACACTTAGGTAATTATCACCAATTCTACACCATAAGCTTTGAAAACCCTAAAACCTATTAAATGATGTATTAGCAGAGGTAATGCCCTCTTTTTTGTTATTACTCAAATTGCACGTTTACTTCCATTAATTGGGCTCATGTCATACCTAAGTGTAAGGTTTACTTACTAAGTCGTCAGACTTATGCGGTTATTATTCTTTAGGTAACCTGGCTTACTGCTATGGAAGTGGCAAGAGATGCTACTACTAATTGGTTATGCTTTACTTATAATTACAGGTTTGTTTTTACTATTTAGTAGCTCTATATTCTTACTTGATGAATTATAGTGACTTAGATTTATTCACCTTCCCTTTTATTTACTCTGACAGTTTTATAAAGGTGATTTTCCGTTTAGTCACAAGTTGGCTTAACTAGGTAAATTGCCATTGACTCCACCGGATTAGCCGAGTTAATTTTGGGGGCGTTACTCTGGTTTCAAAAAGTAAGGGTATGCTTCCTTTTATAGGGGAGCAAAATTGGGGGTTCACATTTTAGAGTGATGTGGGACAATGGGTTGCATGTAGTGGGATAACTCCTTTCAACTTCTCTCAATCCCTTAATCTCCTTCACCACACACCTTCACCAAATCCACCCCAACTTTCCTTTCTCACTCTCTCACTCTTACTCACCAGACAAGAAGGCATCTCTCTTGCTCTGCTTGTATCTTCCAACAATGGCTCATGCTCCAAAAAACAAAGGTTTGAAGAAGCTTGAGTTTGTCTCCAAGGCCTTCAAGGTTTGATGGGTGTTAATTTTAGAGATGACTGATTTGGTTTGATGCAGTATGCCGATCTTGGGGTAGAGATGAACGTCTTCATTCCCCTCTCTCATCTCTCTCTCTCTACCATCCCTCAAGGAACAACAAAAGGTTTCATGGTCCTCTGCTGCAAGTAGTATTGAGCATTGGCCTCCACTTGCTGTGAGCTCATGTGGTTGTTTTCTTTTCTCAAAGATTTTTATATTCCTCATCCAAAGGCTACTATACTATTCTATGATAGTCAATCAGCTCTTAACATTGCATCCAACCTAGTATACCATGAAAGAACTAAGCATATTGAGATTGATTGCCACTTGATTAAGGAGAAAATCCAACTTGGTCATATTTAAAGACTATGTTTCCTCTCAAAATCAGTTAGCTGATATATTTTCTAAAAGACTTAGATTCAAATATTTTCATCATTTTCTATTAAAGATGTCTATTGAAGACATTTACCATCCATCTTGAGGGGGGATCTCAGCAACTGGAAAGAATGTAGAGTTGTTGAACTGATTTCGGTAGAAGTGTGTACTCGATCGTATGTTGGAGTGCTCAAGCACTGTCGCTATGATATGTTGATTAACAAAGAACATCTGGCAGCCAACTGTATAAGCTGACTAGATTATTTTAGTTAAGTTTGCTATAGAATCTATTCAATTTGGCTAGATAGTTTTTACACTCTGTTATGCTATGTTCTATGCGTTCGAATTGTAATTAAATATATAAGTCTTTATGACTTCATTTTGTAACTTGAGGTTGATTAATCAGATAATACATTCTTCATTCTCTCTAGATATGCTCATCATTTCCACTTGTTTGCTTTGCTTTCCTTTGATATTGTAAAGCTTGAATTCATTTTTTGTCATTCAAGATATTGGAAGTAAGATATACTTGAGTTTAAACACTTTAAACATGAGAGTAACAATTACACTACTTTTTAGTGTAGATTTTGTGAATGGCATCACGTCTCATTTGTATGTATAATCTATATATTTATAAATATAGGGCAATAATACTTCTATTTTATATTTTGAAATATTGGAGGAAACCAAATAGATGTAACTGCTAATGCTTCCAAACAGTGTCAACGGCTCACAACTATCCACCTTAATTAATGTCCCAGTTAGTTCTTGCATTTACATTTTCTACTTCCATTTTGACATCTATCCAAATGCTCACCAATGGTTCAAGAATGGTTTTCACAAGCATTTTGGAGCTGAGTGAACTGGAGTTATTAAAGTGCCATTACTGTTGATAAAGGAGTGCACAGTGTACTACATTGCAAGCTTTGCTCCAAGGCAGTGAAAGACAAGTCATTTAGATCATAGAGACATATGAGTACCAATAAAATTTATGAAACATTGAAATGGCATGTGATGTTCTGCAGGCCATTCAAATCCTTTAATCCTCCGACCAATCCTATAAAGGACTTGATTATAGCAATGAAAGAACTTCTTTGGTGGTATATGGATTCTCCCGATAAGGATCGAGTTGTCCACCACTTTGTTGGTCCAAAAGCTGCATTCCAAGGATTTCAAATACAAAGAGTGAGTAAAACATAGGTGGTGGTGTTTGCGAATATTGAATAACAAACAATGGTTTGTAAATTGTAAGGCAAAATGGTGTGCTCAGATTATTAATTAGTTTTTAACTAAAGATTAACTTAGTTTTGGGCCTTTCCTTTTAACTATTGTCTTTAGCACTATTATATCTTACTTTTTACAAAGTTTGAAGGATACTCTTCTTCACACTTTTTAATATCCATAATGTCAACAATTGCGCTTTCTTACTTTTAAGTGAAAACACACCAACCACTACCAAGGCACTAGTAATGCCCTATATTTAATTATTAATAATAATTAACTTGGAGAGTTATTAGCAATCTTACTAAATTAATTAATTTGTACTTAACGAAAAAACTACCCTAAAAAAATGATAGATTATTATTAAATTTTGATAGAATAATAATTTTAAGAACTAATTCAAATTTAGAAGGACATTGAGAAACACGAAAAATATATTTAGTATAGAAGATTTATTTGAATGAATGTCAAAAAAAATATCTATCTTAGTCCTCTCTCTAGTTTTCTCTTAACTTCTCTAAGAAGGCTATGTAGGTGAGGTTGAGGGAAAATGCTCTCAGGAATAGATGAACAGTTTGAAGGGAAGTACCATGCTCTTGGAAGGTGAACAATTGGGAATAGATGTGGCGGATTGTGAGGTTGCAGAAGCAAAAAAAAAGGGAAACAGCTGTCTAATTGGCAAAATTTGGGTTGGGAAATGAGTGAACAAATAAGGTTTTATCAGTGTTTTCAAGAGGATCTGGAAAATAGAAGGAGAAGTTATTTTCAAGGAGATCTAGCCCAATGTGTGGATGTTTGAGTTTAGTCAAGAGGCAGATAAGATGAAGGTACTAGAGGGCCGGCCTCGGTCCTGTGACCTATTTATCCTTGCCCTGTCAGACTTTGATTGTAGCATCCCATCCTCCCTGTGGGATTTTACAACCTCACCTTTGTGGATCCAGATACATGACTTGCCGTTGATTTGTATGACGAAGGTGATTGGTAGCAAAATTGGGCACTCACTAGGAGTCTAGGAGGCTATAGACATTGAAGGGGAAGGGGTAGAATGGGGAAGTGTGATGCACATATGAGTAACAATCAATATCCAAAAGCCATTGGAGAGGGAAGATGTCTAAACATAGTCGGGAAAGCACATTTGGTGAGCTTCAAGTATGAAAACTTATCGGTCTTTTGCTTCAATTGTGGCAGAATCGCGCATGGGGAAGATGGATGTCCAATCCAATCTTGCCCTGACCAAAAGAAGGAATGGGGAGTATGGCTACGGGCGAAAAAGTTCAGACAACAGGGGCTGGGCAGGGGTTTTGGGTGGCAGACGATGGGGTTTCCCCAAGAACGCAACTCTGACAACAAGTTCTCGGTGGCAATTTTCAAACAAGAATGGCAAGATCTGGAATTGGGGGAAACTCTAACCACATCATCAGATTTCTAAGGAAAGTGCCGCTCATTTTCAAATTGGAGTAAAGGGCTTGCCGAAAATAGCTGTGAAGGATTTTCTTGCAGTAAATGAAAAATTTGTCATCACCGGACAAGGAGGAACTTTCAGGAGATATTCAAGGAAGGGAATTTTCGAATTTAACAAGGGAAAGCCGATGCCACTTGAGAAGCAAGGGGTCTCGGGTCAGCTTAGTGGGGTCCAATAGGAAACAAATTGGCCTAAAGTTAATGAAGGCTCAAATATTAGAGGCAATCCGAGTGAGATTTTGTTGGACAAGAATGGGTATGAAGCAGCCCATGGCAGCAAAACAGGGATGGTTTCGACGGAAAAAACTAAAAGAAAAGTGGAAGAACAGAGTTACCAAGAGCAAAAAAAAATATTCTAAAGATTTGGAAAAAAGTAACGCGAAGTAGGGAGGAGGAGAATTTACCATAGGGTCCAACTCATGCTTTATTAGGAAAAAGGAAAGGAGAAACAGAGGGGCTTATTTGTGATGAGCAAAGGCACTTGAAAATACAAAAATGGGAAGATTACCTAGAGGAGGAGTTTAGCATTGAAGATGAAATGACGAAGTCTACGATGCAACCCCGCCAACAACCATGAGTCTAATTAGCTAGAATTGTCGAGGGCTTGGGAACCTTTTGTAATACTCTGATAAAATAACCTTTTATTTAGGAAATCTTTTCCAATGGAGCGTTTAACCTGGACCTTCGACAGAGCCACTTAGACAAGGCCTATGACCCTTAGAGTTAACCTAAACACAATTTGAGCCTTTAGAACATGGAAGCCAAATATTGATCTAGATGGCAAACATATGCTAGGTTTGGCAAATGTATGCTATTGTCTATAGTGTGGATGTACACTAGGGGACCACCAGACGTACGCTTTGCAAACCCTACCAGCGAACATACATGGGATCACCAGATGTATGCTACTTTTTGTATACCCTTTGGATAATACTTGGATGTACGAGACACTCTTTAGACCACTGTGCAAGAGCCAGAGGACGTAAGCTAGGGTTGCCGAACGTTCGCAAGTCCGACAGAGAGTTGGTGGCAGATTTTATCTATAAATAGGCCACCCTTTCCCTCATTCCTCACACCTTCTTCCACCCTTTGGTGTGCCCCTAAGCTACCAAAATCCCTTCCATGTTTTTAGAGAGAGTTTCGTGAGGAAGAGTGTTTCAAAGGGGAGTTTCCAAGGAGAATAGGCCATGTCCGTGCTTAGCTTCAGGGTATCCGCAGTTCCCTTTCATATTTAACATTGTTATAGTCTTTGTTTTATGCCTCGTTGAGTTTTCAAAGTGTTCAACAAATTTCTTCTCAAAAATGATAACGATTGCAAAGAAGTCTTTCAAATCCCGTTGTGTTGTGATTTCTTACATTGCATGTGCTCTTTTATTTGCCTAGAAGAGGTCTAGAGGTCTAGAAATGCTATAGGAATAATGCACTATCTGAATCTTAAAACGTTGTTAAACGCACTGAGCGGACATATGCCCTCGAGGCCAGTATGGTTAGTGGGCAGAACACTAGTTTTGGGTTCCACATGTATGCTTTAGCTTATCCACATTTCTAGGTTTTATAAGACTTAGAATAACGGTAACTGGTATCCGTTATAACAGGAATTAGCTTGGTCGGACGATTCGCTCGAGTGCACGAGGTAAATAAACACTTACACCTTTTTACGTAAAACGTGGGATATGTCAACTGACCATGCGTATGATATAAGCATGTCTATTTTCTATAATTACTCGGTAATTGTGTTATTAATAAACTGTTAAGATGCATCATAAGACATGGTATGCCGGTATGTGCGGTATAAATAGCCATGGGCTTACTATATAAACTGCTTATTATGATCAAATGTGTGCGTTATGTGAGGCTTTGGATCCATTGGTTTTGTAACCTTGATGCAAACATTCCCAATTGTTTGTCACTACAGGACGGACGTCATTAGTTGGTGTGGGCCACTCAAGGTTTGACTCAATCGTGCCACTGATGTTACATACGGCATGTTGTACAATGGCTGATGCACTGGCATTGTATTATAGGTCCTTGGGACAACATCAACCTTTCTGAGAAGGGATAATATCTTGGGTAGACCATAGGAGTTATGACTTATAAGCATTAGACTTTTTTGCATTAAAACACTTGGGTATTTATCGTTAGTTCTACACCATAAGCTTTGAAAACCCTAAAACCAGTTAAGTGGTGTATTTGCGGTGGAAACAACGGGCAAAGCAGAACTGGTACAAGCATGGGGGCTGCAATACTCAATACTTCCACACTTGGGCAAATCAACCGGAGAATTAACAAAATTCAAAAGTCTGCGACACAGATGGTCATGAATGGCAACAACCAAGTGAGGTCCCTTAAGTTTTCTTACACTATTATCAGGAGTTGTTTAATTAGGCGGGTGCACAAGAAATTGAGGCTTGCCTAGAAGGACTAGAGAACCGTGTAACTGCAGAGATGAATCAGGCCTTGTGTCATGAATTTACCAAATTAGACGTTGATGAAGCGTTGAAGTGGATGCGCCCTAGAAATCACCAGACACGAAGGATTTAGTGTTGGATTTTTCCAACGTTCATGGACCACCGTAAGGGGTGAGGTATGTAAAACTGTGCTTGATTTTTTGAATAATGAAATTTTTTATAGTTCTTTAAATGATACAAATATTGTCTTAATTCCTAAAATGAAAAGTCCAGTCAGTGTTACTGATTTCTAGCCAATTAGTCTATGCAATGTCTTATATAAGATTATTGTGAAAGTATTGGCAAACCAAATGAAAATAGTTTTACCTCATATTATTTCACATAATCAAAATGCTTTCATACCTTGTAGACATATCAATGATAATATTATTGTAGCATATAAAGCTTTTCATACTATGTTAAATCGTTTGAAGGGGAAACATGGATTCATGGCTTTAAAGCTTGACATGAGTTAGGTGTACAACCGGGTGGAGTGGAATTTCTTGGAGGCAATTATGTGAAACATTGGCTGCAGACCAATGGGTTCAATTGATTATGACATGTGTCTACACGGTTACGTATGCGGTGCTCATTAATGGACAAACACACGCAAATTCATCCTTTTTGTGGCATAAGACAAGGTGACCCTCTATCCCCATATTTCTTTTTAATTTGCACTGAGTGGTTAAGTCATTTGCTACGAAAGGTAGAATTAGAGCATTCTATAGCTGGTCCGCAATTGCAAGAGGAGGGCCAAGGATCAATCACCTTTTCTTTGTTGATGACAGTGTCCTTTTTGTAAAGCTAGTTCCCAAGAGTGGGGAAATGTCCAAAAAATTCTGGAATTATATGAAAGCGCCTTAGGTCAAAAGTTAAACAGTGATAAGAGATCATTATTGCTCAGTAAGAACATGCTGCAAACAATTAAGGACCATCTTGTAATTGTAGTGGGGGTGACCCCTACAAATTGTTTTGAGAAGTATTTGGGTTTACCATCCATGGTGGTAAGTCCCGAATGGCATCTTTTGTGAGCATTAAGGGGTGCATTTGGGACATAATAAATGGCTGGAAAGAAGTTTGTATCTCATGCAAGGAAAGAACTACTTGTGAAGGCTGCGCTTCAAACAAAACCCACATATACTATGAGTGTATTCAAAATACCTAAAACACTGTGCCAAGGGATTAATTTTTTATTCTCAAAATTTTGGTGGGGCCACCAAAACAATAGTTCCAAAATTGTGTTGATGAGATGGAGCAAGATGGGATTGGCAAAACAGAAAGGAGGATTGGGGTATCGTGACTTGGAGCATTTTAATAGGGCTTTGCTATCTAAACAAGGGTGGAGAATAATGCAAAACACTAGGAGTTTGGTAGCACAAGTTCTTAAAAAGAAGTATTTCTCCAAGGACTATTTTCTTATGTCTCAGTTAGGGAGCAATCCCTCATATGTATGGAGAAGCATTTGGGGAGCCAAAGATCTAGTGCAAGCTGGCATGTTATGGAGGGTAGTGGACAAAAATTTGATAACTCAACCAGATGTTGGAATTATAATTTGATTAGAAGTCTTTCCAGAAAATGAGGCCAAACGTATATGCAATATGGTTGTAAGTCCACTAGGTCAAAGAGATCAAATTTTTTGTGCAGGTACGAAGAAAGGAATTTTTACAGTTCGAAGCAAATATCACATGGTAAAGGAAATTTCCTTGGCTAATGAAGGCGAATGCTCAAACAAAGGGCAAAAGGAAAGAATGTGGCAGACATTGTGGAAGATTAATTGCTCAAGAGTGGTACATCTATTTTTGTGGAAGGCAACAATATACTTCCTACCAAAGAAAATCTGGCTAGAATAGGAGTAACCCCGATGATAAATGCCCAATCTATAAGTTGGGGATGGAAACTATCGGTCATAGCCTATGGAGTTGCCAAGCGGCCAAAGATGTGTGGTTGGAGTGTCCTTTGAGGATTCAGAAAAGTCCGTGTGATGAAGATGATTCTTCGAGCTTATTCAAGCAACTAGTGGAGTGTCTAACGGTCAACAAACTAAGGTTATTGGCATTTGTTGCAAGACAGATTTGGCTCAGGCGCAATGGGGTTGTTTGCAAGGAGGAATTTTGATCTTCAAGGGAACTTATCCAAGCTACACGTAATCTGATGAACTAGTATGACCAAGCAAAAGCCAAAAGGAATAAAGATGATCTCATAAGGGCGAACATGGCTAAATCAAGTACAGGGCATTGGACCAAACCACCAGTTGGAGTCATAAAAATTAATTGGGATGCTGCGATGGACCTTCATTCAGGGCATGGTGGGTTTGGGCACGGTAGCAAGAGACTCTGAGGGAAGGGTGGTGGCCATGTCAAGTTCAACATGTCAACAAATTAGCCACCCCACAATGGCAAAAACTTTAGTTGCTTGGCAAGCGGTGGTATTAGGAATGCAACTGGGAGCAATGTACCTAGAGTTAGAGGCCGATGCCATGGAAGTGGTTCAATGACTCAACCAAGCCAATTTTTGTTGGGGATGAGATGGACCAGTTTTGAACGATATAAAAATGCTCTTCTAGAATTTCAATGCTTGGTAAGTCAAGTATGTCCAATGGGAGGCTAATGGAGCTGCTCATAGGTTAGCTAGGTTGGCTCTAACTAATGGGATTGAATATACATGACACGATAATTTTCCTTTGTCGGTGCTGAATATTGTAAGTGCGAAGCAAGTTCATGATTAAATTAATGAAGTTATGATATTTCTTTCAAAAAAAAAAAACTACCCTAAACACCTATCAAAGTAAAATAAATAGTGGAATGCGAAAAAAATATAATCTAAGCTACAATTAAAACTTCAAAAACTTCTCATAAAAAAATTACAACCCAAAATTTATAAAAGATAACAACTAACTATCACCAAATATATCATTGGAGTTCATAAATACTTAAAAATAACCAATATGCCTACGACTCTCGCTCCACTTCTCAAGCTTGATGAAAAACTCTAAGCTTCAACTCGATTTAGTACCTACTAAATTGTTGGACAAATAAATGTCCCACAGGTGGAAAGGGTAACAACTATCTAAGCTCACAACTTAGTAAGAACACTCACAATAGCTTCCTTTTGATTTTTCTTAAATTTAGGAAACCAAACTATTTTTTGCTTCCTATTTTTTGCTTCATTTATCTTTCCATATACCAATTAAATATCATTTCTTTACAAAATATAAGATTCTCACTTACCCTCACATTCTTTTACAAAATTCAAACACAATCCCAATAAAAGGCAAAGAGAGAGGATAGAAATATTTTATCTTAAAATACTGGATATGGATGCTATAATGAAGTTTTTTAGTTTCTCTATATATTGGGTAGAACCGTAGCATACCTAACGTCTAGAAAACTATAGGGAAGCTGCTACAAGTGGGTTTTTGTGAGGGTTTTTTTCTTTCCCTTTACTTTGGGAAGTGAAACGGCAATAGGGTAGTTATGTGAGTGCTCTATGTAAACACCACATAGCAATAAACCATGAAATAAGCCCTTAAGAAAGACTCAAAATGACCTTTCATGATATAATGCCCTTTAGAAGGTTTTCACAAATGTTCTTAAAAATTTTGATTATGAATGCTAAATGGCAATTTTTGTAAAATCTGACGAGACTCATAATAATTTCACTTTTAAGGCATAAAAATATTCAAATATAAATCATAACGTCTTTGCACATTCTATTTACATTTCAATCATAATCACATCTCATACATCATATTCTCATCCTATAACATCATCATACCCATATATTAATCCACATATATACGGAGAAGGTTATCTTACCTTAATATAACCCCTTTACAGGTAATCAGTAATGTACCGTTACACGAAGTGCCATAACATACCGCGCATGAAGCACCTTAACACACCGGCCCATAAAGTATCTTGTTGGATCATGGATCAACCTTCTAGAAGCCCAACGGGCACTGACCAGTTTAAAGCCTGCGAGCGCTTTTGGCCCAGCATCTCCGAGACTGAGGATTAAGGACTCGAATTCAAGACCTCCGAGACGTAAGGGTCCCAGGTTCTCAAATTTGAGGCCTTCTCTGAAGACTGAGGACTTGAATTCGAGGCCTCCGAGACCTAAGGGTCCTAGGCTCTCGAATTCGAGGCCTCTACGTCCGAGACCTAGAAACCAAATTTATCAAAATCTGCGATGCGATCTTATCCATCCAGTTCAAATATCGAGCACCTGGAAACCCAAGGTCTGGTAATCTGTCAACCTGAGTTCAAAATTCAAATGACAACTGCCAAATCCTATCTTGATCTCCGAAGATCAAGAAACGAATAACTGCTCAGGTCCCATGATAACAAACTGCCTCACAGCAAATCAGGGAAAAGCCAGTCATTGACTAGGTGACTGCCACTCCGCGCCTATATAACACAAGTCTCCATCACATACTGAGGTAAGGCAACTCTAGCACACTGTAAGCTTTTGTTATTTCCCATTCTTTTCACAACAAACACTGACTTAGGCATCGGAGTGACCACGCCGGTTCACCCCCGAGCATTCTTCGACCCTATTGTCTTTTTCCTTGTGCAGTATTCATACCCGGAATTGTCAATCCAAGAGTCAAACAAGCGTGCCACGTCATCAGCCGGAAACTGTGCATCAACAGTTTGGCGCCGTCTGTGGGAACGATTTTTCAATCGATTCTCGTTCATCTAATATCCGACATGGTGAATACACACTCTTTCACACGATCTTCTCACCCGCAGCAGCCTCAACTGGTGCAGCCACACCCTAGTGCCCCCGGGGCATCCAATGACTCGGATTTGAGGGATTTCCTCAAGTCTATGGCGGAATCGATGGAAGTCCTCAGAAAGTAGAACGAGGAACTCAATGTCCGGCTCGCTGCAATCAAAGCCCGAAGCAGTGAAAAGGAGAGAGAACGCATCGAGTGACGTGAGAAGGAGAAGCGAGAAAAGGCCCATCTTGGAAAATGGCCTGTCAACCCTCGTCAAGAGGATAATGAGAGCACCGTCCAGGGAGAGAATGAGGAAAACCGAGACAAGTCTCGTCGAACGAATGGAGGGTCTCGAAGGGATCGGACACATCGAGAGGAGTCCCCACGCGGGGAATCTCGGCGTGAAAGAGGGGAGAGTAAAAGGTCTCCGGAGAAAGGTGTGAAGAAGAAAGGTCTTACCAATCAAAGCGATACCGAGAAAAATCCCATCACGAGGGGTCTCGGCGGAGCCACCAGGAAGCAAAGATGAAAGATCTTGAAGACAAGTCAATAGATGGGGAGAATCGTGACGACACAGGACATGGAAGGCGAAAAGCCTCCGTTTACCGAGTGGGTAAAAGCGTGCCCTATGCCAAACAAATTCAAAATGCCGCGAATCGAGAAGTATGATGGCAACGGGGATCCACAGGAGCATTTGGAAGCCTTCCGGGAGCATCTCATTTTGCATGACACCCTGGACGAGATTGCATGCAGAGCTTTCCGTTAATCCCAAAGGGAGTGGCGAAAGATTGGTTCACTGGACTTCCCCCGAAGTCAATTGCCACTTTCAAGGAGTTGGGACGTTTGTTCTTAACCCAGTTCCTTGCAACCAGGAAAAGGAAGAAGGACCCCACCTGTCTGTTGACTTTGCGCCATGATAAGGAGGAGAGTAGAATGCAGGTGCACGGGCGGAAGGGCCACTGATGGTAAAAGTGGGGAGGAAGAACGTAAATAAGGTGACCCTACCTTAGTTCGTGAAGCTCTGAGAGAGGCTCGGCGTAACCAAGAAGAACGTAGGGACATTCGAAAAGAACCTCTCCAGAACCAGGAGGTGGTTAGAGAGATTCACACGATCGTCGGAGGAATTGCTGGGGAGGAGATTCGAATTCGACAAGAAAGGCTTATGCAAGAAGCCTGTACGGTCAGGAGGTGTATTCGCTACATAGGCCCTCGAAGGTGGCAAAGGCAGATTCGGTGGTGTTATCCTTCTCAGAGGAAGATGCACAGGGGGTGGTGATGCCCTATGATGATGCCCTAGTAGTAACCTTGACCGTTGCTAATCACAGGATCCACCGAATTCTGGTGGACAATGGGAGCTCTGCTGACATTCTCTACTGGCCAGCCTTCCAACAAATGAGAATTGATCGTGAGAGGATCAAACCATTTCCATCTCCATTAGTCGGATTTGGCGGGGAAGTCGTATTCCCACTAGGGATCATTCCTTGCCGGTAACAGTGGGAATAGCACCTCGATTAGCCACTGTGATGGTGGATTTCTTGGTGATCGACCGGTCCCTCGGTGTACAATGCAATTGTGGGATGACCCGCGCTAAACAAGTTGAAAGCTGACGTCGACCTATCATCTCATGATGAAATTCTCGACGGAGGAAGGGGTCGGTGTAGCGGGCGATCAACTAGCAGCAAGGAAGTGTTACAACACTTCAATGAAGAAGGTCTCGGACTTGACCACACTTACAGTGGCTTCAGTGTACAAGGTCAAAGGAGAACCAACAGAGCCACTTGAGGAAGTCTCGATTGGGGAAGGAAGGGTCTTACAGATAGGAACTTGCCTGGATAAGGAAGTTCGAGAAGGCCTCGTGAACTTCCTTCACAGGAATGTGGAGGTTTTCGCCTAGTCACACGAAGATATGCCGGGAATTAGCCCCGAGGAGATTGTCCATGTGTTGAACGTGAACCCTGGCGCAAAGCCAGTAAAACAAAAGAGAAGGAAGTTTGCACCCGAAAGGGTCGAGGCGATAACTATGGAGGTCGAGAAGCTTCTGAAGGCGCAATTCATAGAAGAGGTTCATTATCCGGAATGGCTAGCTAACGTAGTCTTGGTGAAAAAGTCCAATGGCAAATGGAGAATGTGCGTGGACTTCACCGACCTCAATAAAGTCTAGCCCTAAAGACAACTTCCCTCTCCCCCGTATTGATGCCTTGGTCGACTCCACCTCCGGTATGGGTTGCTTAGTTTCATGGATGCATTTTCCGATACAACCAGATCCTCATGCATCCACAGGATCGAGAGAAGATTGCATTCATAACCGATCGAGGCCTTTACTACTACAAGGTCATGCCCTTCGGTTTAAAGAACGCAGGGGCTACTTACCAACGGCTGGTGAACAAAATGTTTCAAGCCCAAATAGGGAGAAACATGGAAGTGTATGTGGATGATATGCTGGTAAAGAGCGAGGAGTCGAAGGATCACATCCGAGACCTTCATGAGGCCTTTGCCACAAAGCAGTACGGAATGAAATTGAACCCCTCGAAATGCGCTTTCGGGGTATCCTCCGGAAAGTTCTTGGGTTACATGGTCTCAAGCAGAGGAATCGAGGCCAACCTCGAAAAGATTCGGAAAGTCGAAATGCAATCCTCAAGACAACGAAACCACAACAAATACCGATTAGAATTTTAAACAGTTTATCTCTCGCTCATGCATAAATGCCTCCCTTTCTTCAAGATCTTGAGGAAGGCCTTCGAGTGGACAGAAGAATGCGAGGAGGCCTTTTCCAATTTAAGGCACATACTGACAAGTCCTCCTGTTGCTATCCTGTGGAAGTCCTATACCTATACTTGGTCGTACCCTACTACGAATCGCAGCCTTTGATCCGGAAGATGAAGGTACAAAAGTCGGTGTATTTTGTAAGCAAAGCGCTTCACGGTGCAGAAGAGAGGTACCCCCAAATCGAGAAGCTAGCATTCACCCTCATAATGGCCTCAAGGAAGCTTCGGCCTTATTTTCAAGCCCATACCATCCGGGTCCTCACGGAATACCCTCTCCGAAAGGTGATGCAGAAGCTGGATTTATCGGGTAGACTGGCAAATTGGGCGATCGAGTGGCTTTGATCTCGAATTCATCCTCAAAATGCATCAAGGGTCAAGCGCAGAGACTTTCTAGTTGAATTCACAAACATGCCAGAGATTGAGGAGCCGGATGGAGAAAATGGGTGGTCTATGTCGATGGTTCGTCGACAAAAAGAGAGGAGGAGCAGGAATAGTGCTCATCACTCCGGAAGGGGAAGAGTTGAACGGCTCCTTGAGGCTAGAATTCAAGACCACCAACAATGAGGCAGAGTATGAAGCTGTCGTAGCAGGCCTCAAATGGCCCTTGAACTAGGGGCCGATTCCGTGGAAGTCCGGAGTGACTCCCAAGTTATTGTAGGACATATTCGAGGAGAGTTCGAGGCCAAAGGAGAAAAGATGAAGAAATACCTTGCAAAGGTACAAAGCATGTAGACCGCTTTTCAGAAGTTTTGCATCAAAAAGATCCCACGAGAAGACAATGAAAAAGTAGATCACTTGGCCAAAATGGCGTCAACAGAGACCATGGAGTCCGATGAGAATGCAAGCACAATCCGGACTCTAAGGCACTCATCGATCTTCGAGGAGGCCTCGGACGAACCTCGAATTTTGTCAATCGAGGAAGCCTCGACTGGAGGCAGGAAATCATTGGCTACTTGCAGGAGGGAACCCTACCCTCCGAGAAGAAGTCCGCGATGCAGTTGAGAATGAGGGCAGGAAGGTTTACGATGGTAAATGGATTACTCTACAAAGGGATTCACATTGCCTCTCCTCAAGTGTATCTCTACTAAAGAAGGGAATTACGTCCTCCAAGAGATACATGAGGGAATTTATGGAAGTCATTCAGGAGCCAGAGTGCTGGCTCATAAAGCCGTAAGGTAGGGTTCTATTGGCCAAACATGTACAAAGATTCAACAGAAATTGTTAGGCATTGTGATAAGTGCCAACGATTCGCCAACATCACCAAGCAACCCCCAGACGAGTTGACTGCAATTTCCTCTCCATGGCCCTTCTCACAATGGGGGTGGATAGTTGCGAAGAAAAGGGGCATTCGATTCAGCATGGTAGCGAGACTACTTCACCAAATGGGCAGAGGTCGAACCCTTGGCAAACATAACGACTAAAACCATCCAACGGTTCCTGTGGAAAAATGTCATCTGCCGCTACGGCGTGCCACACGCGTTTGTCACTGACAAAGGCAAATAGTTCGACTGCGAACCATTCCGAAAGTGGTGCGCCGAACTATGTATTAAAAATTACTTCTCTTCTCCTGGACATCCGCAAGCAAATGGGCAGGTAAAGGCCACCAACAAGACCATTTTCAAAATTTTGAAAAAGAAGCTGGGTGACAGGAAAGGTAACTGGGCCGACGACCTCCCGGAAGTCCTTTGGGCCTATCGAACTACGAAGAGAACTCCTACAGACGAAACCCCTTATGCTCTGACATTCGGAACTGAGGCAGTCATTCCGGTAGAGCTAGGGTCGGGAAGCCTAAGGGTCGAATCGTACTAAAAAGAGGCAAACGTTGAAGGACTCAAGCTCCACTTGGACCTGCTGCAAGAAAGACGTGATCATGCCCAGATCACACTGTCAGCCTATCAAGAAAGGATGGCGAAGTATTTCAACAGGAAAGTGAAGCCTCGGAGTTTCGAAGTCAGATCTGGTCCTGCGTAAAGTTACTCTCGCCACCAGGGATCCAGTCGAAGGAAAGCTAGCCCCGAACTGGGAGGGACCCTATAAAGTGGTTAGATGCCAGAGGCCTGGAGCATACTACCTCGAAGACTCAACGGGAGAGCTCTTCCGAGACCGTGGAACGCGATCACCTTAAGAAGTATTTCGTTTAAAGATTGTAATTCATGTTTATTTTTGTTTCTTTGATTTCAGTTTGAATTGATGCAATAAAAGGAATGCTCGGAGTTTCTCTTCACAAATATCTGGAATCAGTTGAAATAAAGAACTAAGTTCATAGCCCGATACGAGACCTGGTCTTCACTAGGCTCGGCATTGAAGACCTGACACTTAAAGAAAAGTTCATGGCTCAATACGAGACCTGGTCTTCACCAGGCTCGGCATCGAAGACCTAACACTTAGAGAAATAAGTTCACGGCTCGATACGAGACCTGGTCTTCACCAGGCTCGGCATCGAAGACCTGACACTTAGAGAAATAAGTTCACGGCTCGATACGAGACTGGTCTTCACCAGGCTCGGCATCGAAGACCTGACACTTAGAGAAAATTTTGCGCCCGATACGAGACCTGGTCTTCACCAGGCTCGGCATTGAAGACCCAACACTCAGAAAAGAACCAAGTTCGTGGCTCGATACGAGACTTGGTCTTTACCATTCTCGCATCCGAGACCTAACGTTTGTTCGATAACATGACGCTCGAATTGAACAGACAAAGTAAACCACGGGCTTCTCAATACAAAATCGAGTCACTATTCCACAGCCTTTTTGGTCTTTCGAGATAGTACTTTGTTAATTAATTCTTGGTCATTTTTGGGAACGAGTTATGCATGGTTCTGGTAGGAATAAACATATCATTCACGCAAACAATTGTTGGAAAAGAAAAACGTTTCATTAATCTCAATAATTACAATTTGATACAAAGAAAATATACAACTATCTATCTAAGCCTAGGGCTCTACTGGGGGGTCCTGGGCCGATGGAGGTTCCTCGCCGGTTCCTTCTCCACCTCTCCACCTTCCGGAGCCGCCTCCGTCGATAGTCAAACCTGTCAATCCTCAAGTGGTCGCATTTCTTCACGCAGGCTAATCTCAGTCGGATGGCCTCCCTCGTCATGGGTATGTCTTCAATGTTGACCGAGTTCAGGTCCATCTTCCTAGCCGGGTCCCTCCACCAGGTCCTAAAGGTCTCGAATCCAAGGTGAAGCCCATCTGCCCAGGCCGAGTCTCGAACTCTCGAGGCGAAAGACAGCTGATGCAAATAGTCAGCCGCCTTGGCCTTGGCCTCTTTTAGTTCCAACTTCATACCCTTATACAGGGTGTTGAAGTGCTGGAACTTCTCCTCAGCCACCACCTTACTGGCCATCGCCCAATCCATCGAGGCCTGACTCTCCGCCAGCTGCTCAAGGATGTCGGATTGCTTCTCCTCGAGTAACTTATAATCCTCCTTGAGGATGGAGTGGTCCTCCAGGAGCTCTGCATTCTCCGCCTCGAGAACGCGGTGGTCCTCTCGAAGCTTTACGTTCTCGGAACACAAGCGCTCGACCTCCTCGGAGAGCTTCGACAACTTAGCCTCCACTCGATCCCTAGCCTTCGAGGCGTCGGATGCCTCACATTCCATCATGGCGGAATGCTCCGCTAGGACCAGGAGGTCTTCCTCGTGCTTGGCCACGACCTTCTTGAGGGTGGCATTCTCCTCCTAGACCTCCGTAAGCCTTCCTCGCAGGCTCTTCGGTCCACCATCGGATGTCGAAACCTTTCACATGTAGCAGTATAGGATCGTGGACCAGAGGAAAGCCTGCAAACAAATGAAACTAAATGTTAATAAAATGATCCGGATAGCATAAGAATCTATGTATGATCGATACGCAACATTGCATAGTTATCATCTCCTCACTACCTGGAGGGTAATATCCCTCTTCACTGAAGACCATCGTGATCGACAAGGTCGACCATGGCCTTGAAGGGTTGCCTTTAAAATCCTCCAAGTTTAGCCAGTTCCTCCAACGGTCCCCTTCCTCCGCTTTACTTTGCATTCTCGAACTCAAGCCCCCGATGCCTCAAGCTTTGGCCTCCTCGACTCCTCAACTCCTTCAGAAGAGTCGGACTGGCCTCTTCGAGTCGAACTCTCGAAATTCCCCACCTATAGGGACAATACCCTTCCGGGAACCCCCTCCGCCACTCTAGGGGATGCTCCCATATTGTCGTCGGCCACTCCCACTGAGTCATCGACATCATTTTGATATCCTCCAGGATGTGCCGGATGTTCGAGCCCAAAGGTTGGCTTCAGAGAATGCTCCTCCGCACTCGCACGTAGGGCTCTTCATTACCACCTAGCCACCGAACGCCAAGACAGGCTCGTTCACAATGAATTTCTCCACCTCCACCACTGGCGGAATTGAAGGGAGTACGACCTTCTTCCTCCGAGAGGCCAAGAATCGCGCCACCACCTCGTCGACTGGCCACTCCCGGGGGACATCCTTTCCGATGCCTTTGTCACCTTCTTCTTTTTTAGGGAGCCTCGACGATCTCCACTGACTCCTCGACTGCTGAGTGGGTCCGACGAGCAGGGTCCGAAAGGTCCTTGGCAGGCCCATCTACCTCCGGACTCTCCTCCTCATCGAGTAGCTTGAGTAACCTGGCCGCCTTAGGGGGCTTCTCTGGCTTCTCCACTAGGGGACCCCTCTTCACGGTGGGTTAATGGGGAGTGAGGGAGGTGTCGAACCTTAGGCTCCTGAATTTTGAAGTCCCCGCCAGTCATTATTGGGTAAATACCCTGGGCTTCCCGGTATCGAAAACTTTTGCCTTGCCCTTATCAACGACTTTGAGCTTAACTTGGGCAGCCAAAGGAGCCTCATTCTTTCCCTTTCGGGGGGTAGAGGCTCGTGTGTTGGTAGTGGGACCGCTGGAGTCCACACGAACCCGCAGAGGATCACCAATCGGCCTCACCGGTGGTCGAAAGGATTCGACGTAGACGAACTCGGATAACTTCGGGACGGTGAAGAGGCTTCGACAAACATCATCTTGGGACTCTCTCGACCCCACTTAATAACTTTATTGACCCAATGAATCATCTCGAGGTCAGAACAAGCTCGTCGTAAGCCTCAGCGGGGGGGTCGTTAATATCTCGGACCCTGGGACCCTCAACTTTCTCGGTGGGAGTGAACTCCCACTGCCCAAAACGAAGAAATACTTGTTCTTCCATTTGGGGTTGCTGGAGAATTGAGAGTCGATTTGAATGAACTTCCCCCTTTTCGTCTGGAAGTTGTAGGCTAAAGAACTTTGAGGATTCTTCTGGAGCCGGTAAAGGTGCAACAACTCCTTTATGGTAAGAGTATGCTCTCTGCCCAAGGCCAAGGGCCACAAGACCACGCACGAGAGGAAAGTTCTCCAGGCATTCGGCGACAGCTGGTGGGGTGACAAGTTAAGAAAACTGAGTAGCTCTCTAATTATCGGATGAATGGAAGTCGGAGGCCTGCCTTGAACATGGTCTCGTATACACAGACCTCGTGTGTATCCGATCAAGCCACAACACCAGATTTATTTTCATCAAAACGGAGTTTGATGAAGCTTGGGATGGAGCACTCTTTCCTTATGCACCTTTCATCAAAGGGAGACAGGTGGGGTACCCAGAAAGTAGGATGGGTGTCCCCCAAGCCATCAGAATCGTTGCTGTCTTTCGTCATCTTCAAAAAATAATAAAAAAGTTGGAGAATGCAAATGTAAGAGTTAGAAGAAGCCGGAAAAACTAATCACACAGGCGAGTAAGCCCGAAATATGAATCAAACCTAGGTTTGATAGACAACTGGAAGGAATACGAGGCGTTAGCATCGAAAGTTGAAGAGACGGGCTTTAAAACCTAGAAAAGATGCTACGAAATCCTCGAAAATGCTTTGACTTCCGACGGCTGGCCGGTCATTATGATAGCCGCCCTTTAGACCACTCCGACTTCACGCGAATCAACCTCGACCACACGCATTAAATGCATTAAATGCGACTCCTCGAGCCAACCAAGCATCTCGAAATCTTTTTGGCGAATTCAAAAATTTTCCTGCCCAAATGTACCCGAAAAAAAAAAAAAAAAGAGAAGAAGAAAAACCGACGAGTCCTCGTGTATGAGTCAACATGTTTTGAGAGTTTGATCCATTTTCCATAACACATGAAAATTTTCATAAGTCTTCCAGATAAGGAAATTGGGGGGTAACTATTGGATCATGGTTTGAAGGCTTTTGGCTCAAAGATCTCCGAGACTGAGGATTAAGGACTCGAATTCGAGACCTCTGATACATAAGGGTCCCAGGTTCTCGAATTCGAGGCCCCCACATTCGAGGCCTCCGAGACCTAAGGGTCCTAGGCTCTCGAATTCGAGGCCTCCACGTCCAAGATCTAGAAACCAAATTCATCCGAATCTGCGATGCGATCTTATCCATCCAGTTCAAATATCGAGCACTTGGAAACCCGGGGTCTGGTAATCTGTCAACTTGAGTTCAAAATTCAAATGACAACTGCCAAATCCTATCTTGATCTCCGAAGATCAAGGAACGAATAACTGCTCAGGTCCCACGATAACAAACTACCTCACAGCAAATCAGGGAAAAGCCAGTCATTGACTAGGTGACTACCACTCCGCGCCTATATAACACAAGTCTCCATCACATACTGAGGTAAGGCAACTCTAGCAGACTGTAAGCTTTTGTAATTTCCCATTCTTTTCATAGCAAACACTGACTTAGGCATCGGAGTGACCCCGTCGGTTCACCCCCGAGCTTTCTTCGACCCTATTGTCTTTTTCCTTGTGCAATATTCATACCTAGAATTGTCAATCCAAGAGTCAAACAAGCGTGCCACGTCACCAGCTGGAAACTGTGCATCAACATATCTTAATATACCGACCATGCCATTGTACTTGTACATTAACCCTTGTACAATGAAGATTAGCGTAACATACCAGATTACCTATATCTGTAACATAATGGTATCCCCCCTAGGAGGAACCGTAATTTTAGTAAACATGCCGGCTATTTTGTCGTACCAGAACCCCAATGCAAGATAACCGTAGCCAATATCGGAGACTTGTGAATTGTGATCATCGAGTTACCATAACGCATATCAATACATAATTACATCTAGTGCTCTCATTGGGTAAGCGTAAATCTCATATTCATACAAGCACCCCTCATTGGGTAAGCATAAGTCTCGTATTGTACCGACTCCCAAATTAGGGTAGTCATAAGACTCATGGCTTTTAACAATACATAACATTTCACCATCTTTCATTATTAAAACATGCTTGATAAATACACAAAATTAGGATTTACAAATAACATCATGCAATTAAAATATATTAGGGCTCAGGTACATCATGTCAGAAAAATAATCATTTCATGCTTAAAGAAAACTTTATAGTTTTGATTTACAAACTTATCCATAATTATTTTTTGGGATAAACACAAAATTGGTCTTTGTGGTTTGCCTAAATTACAAATCATTCCCCGTGATATAACAAATAATTTGTTAGTCCCTATAATTTGCCTAAATTATAAATCACTACCTGTAGTATAAAAATAATTTATAGGCCATAGAGTAGGCTAAAACAATAGCTTACTATCTTAAATCAATTTGCGTTAAGTAACTTAACAAAATTCATTACTTTGTCATGTTATACCCAATTCTAACTTTAAAAAAATGACAACTAGGATTTGTATATCATTTCAAGACACCAACTAAGATTACACATCAGTTATCATTCCATTTCATATTGCTATAGTAAATTATTTTATTTTCTTCTATCCCCAAAATTTTACTCTATGCATAATCCTCCCTCATTTTCACCTTTTTTGCCACGATTTGGAAACATTTTGCGAGAATTTGATGGTCACATTCTATGAAGCAACTTAGAAGATTAGGTTAATTTATTATAACAGTATGACGTAGAATGAAGGCTGATGTATAATCTTAACTAGTATCATGAAATAATGTGACAAATCTTAGTGATAATTTTTTTGATAGTCAACAATTATTGATAACAAGTGTCGCGTTCTTAATTGGGTATGATATAACAAACTAACAGATTTTGTTAAGTTACTTAATAGAAATTAATTTCAGGGAGTAAACTGTTATTTTGGTGTACCTTAAGGATTTATAAATTATTTTTTATATCATAAGAGGTAATTTGTAATTTAGGCTAACCACATGGACCAATGTTGCATTTATCCCTTATTTTTATCTACTTCTATAATCAGTTAACTTACCTCAAATGCTTAGATCCAATTCCCGACATACTAAAAGATTTAATTTGTTGGGTTGCAATTTCAAACCTTGATATTAGCCAAACACTAATCATAGTCCCAAAACACACTTTGAAAACCCTAGTTTAGCCATTCTGGTTAGTCTGGATCAATCTTGGAGGGTCTAGGATCAATCCTAGATATATGGGGTGATCCTGGTGTACTAGGAATCGAGCTTAAGAGGACCAGTATCGATCCTGCTGGGTTAGTATCGATCCTGAATGGGTTAAGATCGATCCTAATGCATTCCCACACTAGTTTCGGTCCTTCTGAGCCCCTAACATGCAATTCAAACAACACAAAATGTCCCTAGGGTTTCTAAAACACCTAGAAACTTTCAAAACATACTTAGGTGTCAAGGGATACGAAAATACTTAAGAGTTTACCTTGATTACAACCGAACCTTGAAAACATTAAATAAAATAGTGCATGTGTGCTTAGGAAAAATATTGTTTGAATATGGAAATCATCAACAGTTTCATCTATTATCGTAACCTTAGTTTTGAAAATACCAAGCAATGGAAACACATAAAACATAATCTTTTTCTTTGAAAATCATTACATAAAATTCGTTTTTCTTCTGAAACAATTCCTTAACCCCACACTCAATCATCGTGATTAGGAAAGGAATAAGTGAAGAAACAATAAAGTTGTCAAGACACAACAAGATTTTATGGTTGATAGTCTTTTACTTCGTGAAACAATGTTGAATGAACAAGAATTCAGCTTTGGGATTGACATAAATCATAAATTTCGAGCTCCTCTCACCTCTACCCGTCAGTCCCACACTAGGATTAAGTAGGTTTAAAGGTCGAGTTTCTAGGGCTTATTGATGCTCAAAATCAAATTTCAGCCGCATTAGAATCGATTGTCTAAAGTCTGGGATCGATCCTTAATTAGGATTTTTACGATCTTGGGATGATAATATATAGCAGTGGTGGACACAGGATTCTTCCTATGTGGGGGGCATTTTTTTTTAATGAATAAAATTAATTAAATATAAAAAATAATTTTTTGGTTTCCTTTTTGTACTTTGGTGTATTTTTTTTAATGAAATTGAACAAAAATATAACAAACTGAATAAGTGAATCATTGAACAAAATTATGTTTTAAAACGTATAAATAGAATTTTCTACTAACCCGATTGTTTGTCAAAAAATGTTATGATACTTTATGCATGGTTTAACAAAGTTTCACATCTTTGTCGAATTTGATTATGTGCACTGTTGTAAGCCCCCACATGAACTTCGATCATTTCTTTCTTTTCCAAATTACTAAACCCTTCAATAACAAACAAATCTCCCTTGCTTGATTTTCAAAGTCTAGTTTGAATAGATATATATATAAGCAATATGCATCTTTTTCTATACTGTACTCCAACCATTTATATTCTTTGAACCATGCTAGACTAAAACGATGCATTGTTGTTTCAAATTTTTTTCTTGGAAAATCATGATCAAAGGATTGACAAGCTCTTTTTTGTAGATATGCTTTTCGGATTTGGTCTCTATCACTAAGATGATAATCACACTTTTTTTTTTTTTTCTGAAACAAGGATCTCCAGGCAGATTTGCTAAATCTACTTCAACACGAGGTCATTTAGAATTTAATTGGAGGTCAATAAAATCGTTGTTTTTCTTCATAATCTCAAACAACTACAATTATATATTTACACAATTAATTATTAAAATATGAAGTTGAAGACAATTCATTTAAATAGGCTAAATAGAAATATAATTATATAAATATTAAGACAATTCAATTAAAAGAATAATTTAAATCTAAATCTAAAAATTAAATTACATATAAATTGTTTACACTTTACATAATTACATATCTCAAATTTTCGTTGAACTTCTTATCAAGAATAGATTGAATCCTAATTCCCTAAATAACAATATAAATATTAAAACAATTTATTTAAAACAACAATTGTTCATTTTGCTTGTCCATAAATATTAAAACAAATTATTTTTTATAAGTCCATTTTGTCCATTTTTTTCTTGTCCAGGTCACTTTCGGTGCCCACTGCCCAAGTCTATTTATTTATTTTCTCTATTTTGTCTCTTGCTTAGGAGAGATTTTTAGGAGAATACTGTTGATCTAGAGTACTGTTTATCGGGATTTTGGGAGTTTGGACCATAGGGTCCCAAGGATTATCCTCCCCCTCCGACCCCTTGCATCCGCCCTTGGACCATAGGGTCCTAAGGATTATCCTCCCCCTCCGAGGATTGATCCTCATATTGGAGGATCGGTCCTCAGATTCCACGATTAATCGTTAGATTTCAGGATCTCGGTGGCATGATAACACACAAGTCAACCATGAGCTGGAAAGCTACAAAAAAAAAGTTAGGGGAGACACAGGAAAGATGTGGGGCGATGCAAGAAAAATTAGGAAAAACACGAAATGAGTTGGTAGAAACAAAGCAACTAGTGGCAACGTTAGTGGAAAATCAACATCAGAAAGCTAGAGAGGATCAACGTGAGCCGAACTAACACTACAAAAAAATAGAGGTTTAGTGATAGTTTTATAGTGTCGTTTTAAGGAATTGACACTAATAACATTATAAGATGACGATTTTGAAATCGACACTAATTAATAGTAACGATTTTAGTAGAACCGACACCCCTTAAAAAGGGGGTGTCGGTTTCCTCATAAACCAACAATAATTAATGACAATGGTTTTAGTGAAACTGACACCCCTTAAAAAGGGATTAATAATTTGAGAGAGCAATTTTAACTTTTTAAAATTTTGAAGAAAAATTATAATTTGACTGTATAGCCTAAAAATTAGGAGAAAACCCTTTCTTCCTTTTGTGTTTTCAAGCAGTAAGATACAAATTTAAGGACAAAGTTTTCCTCCAAACTGGGTTGGAGGAATTTCCTTCAACCTGGTCTAGAAAAGTGACATGCCCTTAACATATGAGATGCATGTTTTTAATAATCGGGACAAAGTTGGAATAAATTTTATTAAAAACTCATATCTCACATGTATTAAAAAAAACACATGTCACTTTTCAGACTGGTTGAAAAAATTCCTCCAGGAAGAAAACTTTGTCCCAAATTTAATATGAATGCAGATGAGTAATAGGCCAATATACCAACTATTTTATTTAAAATATAAGAAAAAAATTAAGAAAGCTATTTTATTGGACAATGTGCCTCCACCTCACCTTATATATATATATATATATATATATATATATATATATATATATATATATATATATTCTCTTATTAGGCCCAGCACCGATTTGGAGATTTAATCCATCCAACCAATCGACTTTGATACATCAACTATAGTGGATAGTGACTCTTATTATGTGGAAAGTAATACTTTCTCTATTCATATTTTATCCGGTTGTCCTTCAGTTTGTGAATCAAAAGTTTTTCTATATTTCAGCTACATTTTTTTTTTTTTTTTTGTCTGTTTATATCGTCTCTCCTTTGCTACGCTTATATCTGTGATAATAAATAATCAATACATCTGATCTAATCATCATAAATATATTAAGGCTAATTTGACAAATAAGAAGAACAATTGTGAATTTTGTCATGCCTTGAAAATATTATGGCTTCTTTCTAAAACAGTTGCTATGCTAGGCTTAATTCACTCTTCTACAAGGAACAATTTTGGTTTTTTATTTGATGTCATGATCAATCATCTTGTGTTCATTAATACAAAATAGGCAAAATTGCAGTTTCATGTTAACTGTTGTAAGTTCTGTAATTCTGTAGAATGAATGATGGTTCTAGTTAGGAAGATACATTTCATTTTCATGTCACATTCTTCTTATGTTATAAATTCTGAATCTCTAATTCTCAAGGGTTGAGTTCTAGTGTTTTATGTTCTATTTGAGACAGAACTATTACAAGTTAGAATTTGTGGTAGATTGGAAGTAACAATAAAATTGTTTTTACATGCATTTTTGCTATATATGTTTACAGGTCACCGATGACTTTTCTACTATGGTGATTGATTACCCCGTAAATTTTAAGCTAAGACTCCAACAGAATTCGGCTTCCTCATTATCTCAGTGCACAAGTAAAGCTGAAAAAACATGTTTAATTACAAGCAGTGTTTGGATATGGGGGAAACTGGTATGAGATTGGTTTTGGGAAGTTCCCACATCACAGCTTGCCTTAATTAAAAAGAAAAACGGTGAGTCTTTATTTATATATTGATCACCTTAATGCTTGAATAAAGTGACTCATATCCTTGAAATACTACATTGTCTAACATTGGTTGGATTAAAAAATAAAACCTATTAGTTCAAGATGGGAAATGTCCTAGTAAGATTTCTTGTAAGATTATTTAGATGATAAAATAATGCCTCTTTTAATTATGTGAAGAATGTTTTGCTGGATTTTGTTATCTTACCGATGATGTTGTTTTCTTCTTACAGTCATATGATGATGATAAGAAGCAAAGAGGCTCGAGAGATGGCAATGTAATGTTCTTGTGAACTGATCACACATATTCTCTGGTCTCCAATCTTGTCTCTTGTTGTTATGTTAGTTTCCCATGTATTCAACTATTTCATAATTTTGTTCAAAATCAAGATTATGAAAGGGATTGGTGCCTTGTAGAATCACCTTAAAAAAAAAAAAAAAACCGAGAGAGACTATTGTGAAATGATGTTATATCTTTAGCATTGGATCATCTTGGCAATCTCTTAAGTGGGAGGATTTATTATTTAATTGCATTAAACTAGTGAAGTTCTTTATTTCTTCCTTTTTTTGTCTGGATTTTTGTTTTTAATTTGTCTGTTGGGTACTGAGAACCAGAAAAGTGATGAAATGTATGAACTTAGAACAAAATGGTTATAAAATTTTGTGTTTATAGAATTCCAATTATGTTTAAGATTGACAATTGGCCAGCTTCTTGCATTGTGCAAGAAACTAGGAAAAAAATTGGAAAAAAAAATAAGAAAAAAATATATATTAAAAAGAATAGTGTCGGTTGTTTTAAAAAAACCATCACCTTTTAAAAGGTGTCGGTTTTTAAAAAGCCAACACCTTTTAAAAGGTGTCCCTTTTTTTAGCCGACACCTTTTAAAAGGTGTCGGTTTGTCCAAACCGACACTAATTAGTGTCGGTTTTGCCTAAATTGACACTTTTCCATTTCCCTACCCTTGTTTAGCTACCATTTGGAACCGTTACTACAAAACCGTCACTACCTTTATAGTGACAATTTTTAGTTCTAAACCATCACCAAACCTCTATTTTTTTTGTAGTGTAATGTCAATGCTAAAGTTCCCTTCTTTTCCTTTTCTCGTCCATTTGCAATAATAGTTAATATCTATTAGAATGAGCATGATTATAATATGAAATTATCTTCTTGCTAGGCCTAGGGGCATGCATGGAAATTGGTTCTCATCATGAGAAGAAATTGAGTTCTGAAAGGCATACTGAATTACACTAGGAAGTAATTTTAGCTTGCTTTCTCCAATTTTATTTGCATAAATTAGATTTGGAACTCTCGATCATTTGAATATTGGTTCTAATATGTGAGATATGGCTTATTGACCTCTCAAACTCTGTGATTTGGTTGAGAAAATTCATATGGGACTACGTAATTTCGATGACATGGAAGTAAAACACCTATTAAAAGAGTGAATTCATTTCTTGTGGTTGATGTACATAAATATGCACTCTTATTTATTGTGGTTGATGTAAAAAGAGTGAATGTTGTGTTAATTTAGTGATGGTATCTAAAATAATTTGTGAGCCTAATTCATCTTATAAAACTGGTTGTATAAGAGAGTTGTCTATTCATAAGCATGCCCAAAGTCTTGTCTTTAGACAATGTGTGATTATTGCTCAACACTCTCCCTCACGTAAAACCAGTATTTTTTATGGTCTTTGTCACGGGATAAGTAGTGTGGGCCTCATTCATTTTATGGTAAGCTCTGATACCATAAAGAAATTCGTACAATTTTTTTTAAAAAAAAAACATTATTATGAAGAAAAATACCATTTTTTTTTAAATACCAAAAAAAAAATAAAAGGACCAAAAATATATATTATTGCTTCAGACATTTTTTTTCTTTTTTTCTTTTTTTAGTTACAAAAGTTGGACATATGTTGAGCAAAATAGTTGGGTCTTTAGCATTTTCCTCTTTATATATATATATATTTAAACACAAAAAATCATTTTATGTATTATATATATATATATAAAGTGGCTGTTAGCGGTAGCGGACACCACCTTTTCACCACTACCTGAAATACTATATATGTCTTGAGTGAACAACTGAACGTGCACTAAAGATGCTTTAGAAAAATTCTTAGCCAAAAAGTTTACAACAGTGGAGAGCCCTGCAATTCTTCGAGTCGATACGAACACGACACAAAATTAATAGGTTTTGGTTTACCTTAAACGGGTTTGGGTCGTAAATAGGTCGACCTATTTACAACCCATTTAGTTTGCTCTAAATGGATTGTGTCACAGGTCATCCCACCAAACCCGTTTATATATATATATATATATATATTTTAAAAAAAAAAAGCCCACTTACTCGACAATCATCCCATTATTCCTGCATTCCACTTAAAAGTTGCAAACTTCACTTTTCAAATTCCCACTACTTTCTTCTTTTCTTTTGTTTTTCTCCTTTGTTTTTTTCTCCTCCTTTTTCTTCCCCTACCAATAATCTCACCCACTCCACATCCCCTTCATTTATTTTTCCTTTATTTTTCTCCTCTTTGTTCTTGCTCCCAATCCTCACCCACGGCTACTGTGACACCCCGCCCGATGGGAATACCAATTAACTAGTAATTAACCCCACGGCGCACGCCATTCCAGCCATGTCCCTCCGAGACACGACCTCTGAAAAATCACTTTTCTTGTCGTAATGAGAAAACTGCAGTGAAGACTTTACCAAGACTATGGGATTTAAGAGATAGTAAATGAAACATCACACAACAATACCAGAGATAAAATACTACATCCATAACATAATAAGTAGTCATCAATGTACCGGTCATCAGACCGTCGACAAGAGAATAGATACATCCCAAAATACGTTACATCAACATAGTTCTCAAAAGATCAACAGATCAAAGCCTAGACTTAAGCTTCAACAAAGCTAGTGATACCAAGATCTCGATCATATCTGCACGGGCAGATCTTCTGTCCTCCCACATTGTTCTAAGCCAAACGGGGTCCATGTCATCAAAAATTACCCATATCAGGTCCTAAGCAATCACCCACGTAACCTCCAACGGCATCCTCGTCTAGTGCAATTAAACCGCGCAATTATTCGTAATGATAGGGAAAGACATAAACAAAAGGGTAAGTCTAAAACTTAGTGATTTTTAACGCAGATAATACCCATGCTAGTTTTCAATAATGAACTCAGATATTTATTGAGCAAAACAGTTCCTTCATGACAGTTTAATTATGTGTGGTATATATATAAGAATGATATATGCATATGGTATCAATAGTCATAGTTCAACAATATGGTCTACCCGAGATATTACCTCTTCTCAGCAGGGCTGATGCTGTCCCGAGGGACCTATAATATAATGCCAGTGCCTCAGCCATTGCATAACATACCGTACGTAATATTAGTGGCACGATCGGGTCTGACTCCGAGTGGCCCACACCAACTAATGGCGTCCGTCCTGTAGTGACCAAACCATTAGGAATGGTTGCATCAAGGTCACAAACCAATGGATCTACAGCCCTCACATAACACACATATTTGACATAAAGCTAACATGTATAGTAAGCCCATGGCCATTACTACCACACATACCAGTGTACCATGTCATACAATGCAAATTATCTTGTCTGTATTTTACATGCATGTCTTTTTACAAGTCTCACTTGGTTAACAGATTCATCACAATGATTTTCCCCAAAATGACAGAGTTTATGTGCAATAAGTACAAACTGTGAGAGTTGTAAAATATGCATGTTTTCTAGTACACAAAATAAACAAGCAATGCATGAAAAATAACAATGCGCATTATGTGAGTTAAAACTCACAGGTCAACACGTGTCTCCGAAAACTCCAAAAGGTCCGGGTTCTCCAAATCTATGGAAAACCTTCTATTAGTCCTAATTTCACTATAACAACCCTAAATCAAGGAAAACAGGAGCTATGAGACATTTGGTGAAAATAGGGTTTCCCTGCCACACAGTGACTGTACGTCCGGGCTTAGGTGCGTACGTCCACCGTGTAACGACAAGCCGTACGTCCGGTCTCGATACCGTACATCCGTTGTATGGGTTCTCAGGGAGAACCTCATTTTTTCTCCACTGCCGCCTATCCTCCGACTCCTAAGGCTACTAGGAACTACCTAAAGCCCTTTAGTCCAGTTTGAAACCTCTATGCAACGTAACTACGTTAAACTAACCAAACGTTAACCCAAACAGGTTTTAAGGTGCAACTAAGCTAACCACTACAACTTAAACAATAACCAAGCAACAAAACAACATAAAGTAAAGCTATAGATCGAACATTACCTCCTTGAAATAAAAAACTACAAGAGTTCCGCTTCACGAATGTTCCAAACTCGCAAACGCCTCACACACACGCTCACCAAACACTCACAAAGCTTGGAAAATACTCAGAACACTCTAACAGCCTAGGGGCATCCTGAAATTGTGAGAAATACGAAGGGGGTAGGGCTCTATTTATAGGCCCAGAAAGCAATGGACGTCCGGCCAAGGAGACGTCCGGTGGTTCTTGCCCGGTGGTTCAATGGTTGCGTACGCCCAGGTATTATCTAGAGGGTATTCAAAAAGTAGCGATGTTCGATGGTCCTACGTACGTCTGCCTATACAGTTTGCAGAGCGTATGTTCGGTGGTCCCCCCCGCATACGTCCGCACTACAGACAACAGCGTACGTCCGCCTAACCTAGCGTACGTCTGCCCAAAAGTCCAAATTACCCCTCTAGCAACCTTAGTGACCCAAAACCCAAATTAACTCCCCCAACTAAGTCACTTATGCCTAGTTAATAATTTGGGTCACTATAACTATCCCCATGACATCTCCTTCATTTATTTTTCCTTTCTTTTTCTCCTTCTTTCTTCAAGCTCCAGCCTAGCCTCCCAACTTCTCTCTCTCCCTCTCATAGTGTAACACCTCCAAAATTAGCTTCAGCTAATCTGATGGAGTCACTAGCAATTTACCCATTTAAGCCAACTTGTGACTAAACCAAATCACCCTTCTCAAATTGTCAGAGTAAATATAAGGAAAGGTGAATAAATCTAAGTTACTATGATTCTTCAAGTAAAAACATGGAGCTGCTAAACAATAAAGACAAACCATAAACATATGTAAAGCCTAACCAGTTAGGCAGTAGCATCTCTTGCCCCTTCCATAGCAATAAACTAGGTAAACCTTATGACAAACCCATAATTGCGTAAGTCAAACGACTTAGTAAGTAAACCTTACAACATAGGTATGACATGAGCCCAATTAATGAAAATAAACGTGCATTTTGATTAAAAACCAAAGGAGGGGTATTAACCCCACTAATATACCATTCAATAGGTTTTGGGCTTTCATAGTTTATGGTGTAATACACAATAACTACGTGTCATTTTAATGCAAAAAAGCTAATGCATTATAGATCGTAACTCTTATATATGGTCTACCCAAGATATTATCCTTTCTCAGCAAGGTTGACGCTGTCTAAAGGGACCTATAGTACAATGTTGGTGCCCTAACCATTGCACAACATACCGTACGTAACATTAGTGGCACGACCGAATCCGACTTTGTGTGACCCACACTAGCTAATAACATCCTTTCTATAGTGACCAAACCATTGGTAATGGTTGCACCATGGTCACGAAACCAATGAACCCAAAGCCCTCATATAACACACACATTTGACCATAGTATGAAATCTATATAGTAAGCTCATGGACATTTATACCGCACGTACCGGTATACCATGTCTTACGATGCATCTGAATAGTTAATTAATAGCATAATTACCAAGTAATTATAGAAAATAGGCATGCTTAATCATACTCGTAGTCAGTCAACTAACATATCCCACGTTTTAAGTAAAAAGGTCATAAATGTCTACTTACTTCGCGCACTTGAGCGAATCCTCCAACTAAACTAACTCCTGTTATGACGGATACAAGATACCATTATTCTAAGCCTTAAGAAACCTAGAAATGTAGCTAAGTTAAAGCATACACATGTGAAATTTAAAAACTATTGCTCTGCCCACTGACCGTACATCAAGCCCCGATGGCGTACGTCTGCTTAGTGTGTTAAGCACACCATTTTAAGATTCAAACTGTGCATGGTTCCTATGGCATTTCTAGACCTCTAAACCTTTTCTAAGCTAACAAAAGAGCACATGCAATGCAAGGAATCAAAACATAATGAAGCTTTGAAAGAATCCTTTAAAAACATCATCATCTTTAAAGAATGCTTAATAAACACTTGGAAAACCTTATTAATGCAGAAATAGAAGATAAAACAGTGCTAAACACAAAGAGAATAGAGCTTACCCCGAAGCTAAGGATGGACATGGTCTCCCCTCCTTGGAAACTCCTCTTTGAAACTCACTCTCACCAATTTCTTACTCAAAATTCAAAGGAAGGGTCCACAGCCTAGGGGCACACCAGGGGAAGGAACCAAGCTTGAGAAATGAGTGGTGGGATGTTCGGCAACCCTAGCATACATCTGGTGGTTCTTGCACAGTGGTCCAAAGGGTGTCTCGTATACGTCCAAGCCTTACCCAAAGGGTATTCAAAAAAGTAGCGATCTAGTGGTCCTACATACATCCACATACTATTTGTAGAGCATTTTCTGGTGGTCCCCCTAGGTATGTCGCACTAAAGATAGGGGTATACTGTAACACCTCGATAAAAACAACCTTTTTATTTGAGGAGACCCTTTCCACTAGAGCATTTAACTAGAGCCTTTGATAGAGTTGCTTAGACAAGCCCTAAGACCTTTAGCGTTAACCTAAACACACTTTGAACCTCTAGAAAATAGAAGCCAAACATTAATCCTCAGAAGGTGGACATACGCTAGGTCTAGCATACATACAGGAGATGTACGTGGGGGACCACCAAACATACACTCGCAAGAACTGTACTCAGGCATTTATGTGGACCATCGGATGTATGCTACTTTTTGAATACCCTTTGAAAATACCTGGACGTCGAGACACTCTTTGGACCACTGTGCAAGAACCACCAGACATACGCTAGGGTTCTCAAATGTCCACTGGTCTAACAAAGAGTTGGTGGTGGAGTTTTCCTATAAATACACACCCGCACCTCTCATTTCTCACGCCCATTCCCACCCTTTGGTGTGCCCCTAAGCTGCCAGAACCACCTTCCACGTTTTAAGAGAGAGTTTGGTGAGGAAGAGTGCTCCAAGAGGAGTTTCCAAGGAGGAGGTCATGTCCATGCTCAGCTTTGGGGTAATCCTTATTTCATTTGTATTTAACACTGTTATAGCCCTTGTTTTATGCCTCATTGAGTTTTCAAAGTGTTCATCTAGTTTCTTCTTGAAAGTGATAATTTTTGCAAAGAACTCTTTCAAAATCCCATTGTGTTGTGATTTCTTATGTTGCATGTGCTCTTTTATTTGCTTAGAGGAGGTTTAGAGGTCTAGAAGTGAAATAGGATCATGCATTGTCCTAATCTTAAACGGTGTGCTTAACACACTGAGCGGACGTACGCCATCGAGGCCAAATGTACCGTCAATGGGCAAAACACTAGTTTTGAGTTTCACACGTGTATGCTTTAGCCTAGCTACATTTTTAGGTTAAATAGGGCCTAGAATGATGGTGTCTTGTATTCGTTATGACAGGACTTAGCTTCGTTAGAGGATTCGCTCAAATGTGCAAGGTAAGTAGACACTTACACCCTTTTTACGTAAAACGTGGGATATGTTAGTTGACTAACCATGAGTATGATATGAGCATGCATACTTTCTATAATTACTTGGTAACTGCGTTATTAATTAAATTGTGAAGATGCATTGTAAGACATGGTACGCCGGTACATGCGGTATGAATGGCCATGAGCTTACTATATAAACTGCATATTATGGTCAAATGTGTGTGTTATATGGGAGCTTTGGATCCATTGGTTTCGTGACCTTGGTGCAACCATTCCCAATGGTTCGGTCACTATAGGACCAATGTCATTAATTGGTGTGGGCCACTTGAGGTCAAACTCGATCGTGCCACTAATGTTACGTACGGTATGTTGTGCAATGGTTGGGGCACTGACATTGTATTATAGGTCCCTTGGGACAGTGCACCAACCTATTGAGAAGGGGTAATGTCTCGGATAGACCATGTATGAGAGTTATGACTTATAATGCATTAGCCGTTTCTACATTAAAACACTTAGGTAATTATCGTCGGTTCTACACCATAAGCTTTAAAACCCTAGAACCTATTAACTGGTGTATTAGCAGAGGTAATGCCATCTTTTTGGTTATTACTCAAATTGCACATTTACTTCCTTTAATTGGGCTCATGTCATACCTAAGTGTGAGGTTTACTTACTAAGTCGTTAGACTTATGGTTGTTATTCTTTAGGTAACCTGGTTTACTGCTATGGAAATGGCAAGAGATCCTACTGCTTAACTGGTTATGTTTTACTTATAATTACAGGTTCGTCTTTACTATTTAGTACTCTATGTTCTTACTTGATGAATCATAGTAACTTAGATTTATTCACCTTCCATTGTATTTACTCTAACAGTTTTATAAGGGTGATTACCCATTTGGTCACAAGTTAGCTCAAATGGGTAAATTGCCAATGACTCCATCGGATTAGCCGAGGCTAATTTTGGGGGCGTTACACATATGTCCAGCTGACCTAGCGTACGTCCGCCTCCTGAGGACTAATGTTTGGCTTCTATTTTCTAAGGGATCAAGGTCTAGTTAGGTTAACGCTAAGGGTTTTGGGCCTCACTAAAGCACCATTATTGAAAACCTTTGTTGATTGCTCTTATATAAAAGATTTTGTTTAATAAAAATGTTTGTTTTTATCGAGGTATTACACAGTCCACAGACTTACTCTTGAGTCCTTGAGGCATCCTTCTTTTCCCCCAGACTCCCAATACTATTAGCCTATTACCCATACCACACCAAGATATATTTCTTCCACAAAATCATAAATCTCCTTCATTCAAAAATGGGTTTCAAACTTTCAAGAAAAATCTCCTTTGTTCAAAGATAGACTAGACAAAGCCTGAGAGATGGAGACGATAGAGAGAGCAAAAGAGATTCGAGATTTTTTTTTAATACGTCTACCTTCTAAGGACTAAAGTTTGACTTCTATTTTCTAAGAGATCAAGGTGTGGTTAGGTTAACGCTAAGGTTTTGGGCCTCGCTAAAGCACCATTATTGAAAACCTTTGTTGATTGCTCTTATGGAAAAGACTTTGTTTAGTAAAAATGTTTATTTTTATCGAGGTATTACACACAGTCCATAGACTTACTCTTGAGCCCTTAAGGCATCCTTATTCTCCCCCAGACTCCCACTGCTATTAGCCTATTACCCACACCACACTAACATATATTTCTTCCACAAAATCATAAATTTCCTTCATTCAAAAATAGGTTTCAAACTTTCAAGAGAAATCTCCTTCGTTCAAAGATAGACTAGACAGAGCCTAAGAGATGGAGACAATAGAGAGAGCAAAAGAGGTTCGAGATTTTGTTTTTTTTAATACCGCCTTCTAAGGACTAAAGTTTGGCTTCTATTTTCTAAGCGATCAAGGTGTGGTTAGGTTAACGCTAAGGGTTTTGGGCCTCGCTAAAGCTCCATTATTGAAAACCTTTGTTGATTGCTCTTATGGAAAAGACTTTGTTTAGTAAAAATGTTTGTTTTTATCGAGGTATTACACACAGTCCATATACTTACTCTTGAGCCCTTAAGGCATCCTTCTTCTCCCCTAGACTCCCACTGCTATTAGCCTATTACCCACACCACACTAACATATATTTCTTCCACAAAATCATAAATCTCCTTCATTCAAAAATGGGTTTCAAACTTTCAAGAGAAATATCCTTCATTCAAGGATAGACTAGACAGAGTCTGAGAGATGGAGACGATAGAGAAAGCAAAAGAGATTCAAGAGTTTTTTTTTTTTTTTAAACATAGTCGAGTGACCCATGAAAAACCGTGGTGTCATGTCTAGAGCTCCAACCCGTTAACTAAACAAGTCATGTTTGGATGTAGCTTAAACTAGTCACGAGTCGTAAATGGGCCCTGCCAACCCGTTCTACCAACCATAAATTTCTTTTGTTTTGGGGTTGGGAGCAAAAGTCATGGAACTTAATAAATGTATAAACATGAGTACTCTTAGTATTTTATTTTTCCTTTTTTAGTTTTTAAGTTTTGCAGTGTGTTATTATAAGTTTAATTTTTTATTTTAAATTTTTGCTTAATCAATTTCTTTTTTTTGTTTTTGATTTAGTAATTTTTAATTATTTTTTACGGTTCACATGGCACTGAAAACATATGTATTTGTAATATAGGGCCACGTCATATGATATGTTGGCTGGCTTAAATATGGACAGTTGTAATACGTCGATAAAAACAAACCTTTTTATTAAACAAAATCTTTTCCATAAGAGCCATCAACAAAGGTTTTCAATAATAGTGCTTTAGCGAGGCCCAAAACCTTTAGTGTTAACCTAATCAAACTTTGAACCTTTAGAAAATAAAAGTCAAACACTAACACTCAGAAGGTGGACGTATGCTAGGTCAACTGGACGTACGCCTTGTCTCTAGTGTGGACATACATGGAAGAAACCACTAGACATACGCTACAGTGGACATACATGGGACCACCGGATATATGCTACTTTTTGGAACACCCTTTGGATAATTCCTGGATGTACGAAACATCCTTTGAACCACTATACAAGAACCACCGGACGTATGCTAGGGTTGCCAGACATCCGCTACTCTGTCAGAGAGTTGGTGGCAAACTTTCCATATAAATAGCCCTTCCCACCTCTCATTTCCCAAGCTTGTTTCCTTCCTGGTGTGCCCCTAGGCTGCCAGAACCCTTCCTTTGAGTTTTGAGTGAGAACTTGGTGAGAGTGAACTTCAAAGAAGAGTTTCCAAGGAGGGGAGACCATGTCCATGCTTAGATTCGAGGTAAGCTCTGTTCTCTTCATGTTTAGCATTGTTTTATCTTATATTTCTGCCTTGATGAGGTTTTCCAAGTATTCATTAAGCATTCTTCAAAGATAATGGTGTTTTCAAAGGATTATTTCAAAGTTTCATTGTGTTGTGATTTCTTACTTTGCATGTGCTCTTTTATAGCTTAGAAGAGATGTAGAGGTAGGGCTGGCAAATCGGGTTGGCGTGTTGGGTTAATGTCCGACCCAATTATGACCCGACACGATTAAGCCCAACCCGACATGACACGATTAACTAAACATGTCGAACCCTCCAACCCGAACACGACATGGTCCATAAACGGGTAATACAACACGAACCCGTTTATATAAATGTACCTTGCCACAACCAGTGAACACACATGACACGACCCTTTTAGGAGCTAATATGTTCCAACACGACTCAAATACGACCCGAATGTAAATTTATTTTAGTTTTTAACTTTTTAATAGCAAAATCTTAGAAGCCAAAGCAACAAATACAATGTTCTTTTCTCTAATAACACATTCTACTTTCTCAAATGCAATTCAAGGAACTCTAAAGCAAGCTAAATGAAAAATATAAAAACAATTTGTTACAATAAACCAAAGGGCATAGAACAATAATGAATTACATGCTTATGAATCATGAATATTAATAGAAATAGCTCTAGGTGACTTTGGATCATCATTCCTATTGATTTCCATTGTCAAAGTAACTTCTTCTAACTCATCAAACTTTATCTCTATGTGTACTACATCAAAACATAAATCAATAATTAGTATTATTATAGTGTAGTAAAAAAATAATACAAGTTGATGATTGATTAATGAATTAAATTTGCAAATAACTAATATTATCTTGCTCTCCATATAACCAATCCATAATGCAAACTAGTGCCTCAACAATATCAAGGTTGAGTGAACTCTTGTATTAATCAATCACACGCCCATCAACACTAAAAGTGGATTCTGAGTCAATAGTAGAAACAGAATACTCAAAATATCACGAGCCATCGCATTTACTATAGGATAGCGTAATTCATGCACTTTCCAAAATTCAAGAATGTCAAGATCTACATTACTATCAAGCCTAGGTTCTTCCAAATAAAACTCTAATTGATTCTTTTGTGAATTAAGATCTGATCCACCATATGTTTCAAGTTCCTACATAAAAAAACAAAGAATATAAATATAATTTATTGAGTGGTTAAGAGTATATATATTATATTATAACAATATCACATCAATCACTAAATAAACATATAATTTTACCATTCTCATTTTGTTATGCTTGGTAGGTGCTTTGAGATCAACAGGTTTTGGAGCAGTTGTGGTACTTGAAGATGAAGTTGTAGAACCACTATACTCCACAAAAAGAGAGAATAATTTACCATGAACATCCTTAAACTTATCAGAGTTATCTACTCCATAAATTTTTGTATAGCAGAAATTTACAAAATGTGTCTTGTAACGAGGATCCAAAATAACTGCTATAGCCAACACTAAACTGAAGCTTGACCAATATTTCTCAAATTTTGAGAGCATTTTAGTTGCCATTGATCGTTTATACTCATCTTCACTCTCATTTTCTTCCTTTAAGGACATATAAGTACTCAAAATAGCAGAAAAGTATAAGTTGGCTATGGGATATTTTGTACTAGAAAATTCACATGTAGCATTGTAAAAGCTACACAAGAAACTACTAATACTTTCCATCTTTTCTCATTCAAGTGGAGTAGGGAAATGATCAAAGTTTGGCTCAGTCATATCTAAATAACTAAAAGCAAGTCTATAATGAATGACACTCACAACATAAGATATATGGAATTCCATCTAGTTGACACATCTTGTTTTAGCCCCATTTTACTATCTATTGACATTTAATTCACAGCCTACATAAACTTTTGTTTCTCACTTATAATCCTTTAACATACTTAACACAATCATCAGCTTTTTGGAGAGCACCATCAATCTCTTTTAAACCATCTTGTACTATCAAATTTAGAATATATGCACAACAACGAAGGTGAAAGAATTCACCAGAAGAAACAAGGACTTTTTTCAAGTTCAATTGATCTTTCAATAACACAACAAAATTATCATTGACTGAAGCATCATCCAGTGTGATAGAGAAAATCTTGTTGTCAATCCCTCACTCTTGTATCATAGTTAGCATCTTTTTACACAAAGATGCACCATTATGTTGTAGGGCCACGAATGAAAAGTTCAACACCCTTTTTTGTAAGATCCAATTTGCATCAACATAATGTGTTGTGATACATATATACCCATTAGTTGTCAAAGAACTCCACAAATTAGATGTTAAAGAAATCCTCCTATTACAATGATTCAACGTAGTTTTAAGCTTTTGTTTTTCACTTGCATACATCTTACACAAGTCAGCCTTAACAGTGTTTCTATATATAAGTTGGACACCAGGACACAAATATTGCATTGATTCTCTTACACCCTCATACTCAACGTATTGAAAAGGTAAATCATGCTTAATAATCGATGCAACAATCAACTCTCTAAATTTTTTAGGATCAAACTTAGAGGAAATTACTGGCATATCTCCCTGACTTCTAGATAAGAGCATCTGTCCAACATTAGGTATGTCTTTCCTAGCATAAGCTTTCATATGCCGAGTCATATTTCCAGTTCCATATTCACCCGGAGCCTTGTATGTTTTACCACATAACTTGCATTTTGCCCGTACCATATCATCACCTTCCACATGAACGGGATCAAAAAAATTCCAAACAATTGAGGTCCTCCTACGCTTTGTGATCACCTTCTTACTAGTGCACTGACTTTCAGAAGGTTCTTGTGTTGGATTTAATTCAACCACATCATCTTCAAATATGTCTTCCATAATATCTTCCGTATGTATTTCGTTACTCATCTAAACACATCATCATTAATAAATAGTCCCGATTATACATATATCTTAAAACATTGCAGTCTAGCCAGCACCTCATATCAAGCATCTAAAGTGAAGACATATATATAAATGAAACGATATATAGGTAAGCACAAACCAACAAACAATTATGTTCGCTTAGCACAAAATTAACACCTACTCCTTCACCATAACACAAGAGTTCAAAAGAGACTAAAAGCTTGTTATATACCCATACAAAGAATAAACCAATTGGATAAAAATTTGGAAGCAAAATTTTAAATAGTAATCAGGTTAAAATTTTAGAACAAATCCCCACCGCCTTTTATTTTGCCCAACTCTCTGTTGCTAATAAAATCAAACCCACTTCTATAAACAGGTAAATGAAAGAAAATAACAATTTCACATAATTCCTCCAACTCTAGTCATCCCACATCCAAAAGAACATAAGCAAACATTAACAAGTGATTTTAAGGTACAAAATCTGCAAGAATTACATATAATTTCCTTAAAAAATATAAACTTTCCCACATTACCAACTCCTTGATTGATACACGATTCTTCATCCATTCAAAAACCATAATCAAAACGTAACTTAAGACTCAAAAAAAAAAAATAAAAAGGTTTTAGATGCCGAAACCCAAGGAAGCTCTTAAGGTTCAAAAGTAACAAAACAAAAGAAGTAATAGATAAAAGAAGAAGAAGAAGAGCATAGGGTTTACGGATCTTTTACAGCATAGAGAGAGGTACAAAGATTCAAGGACCTACTTGGTACAGTAAAAGCATTTCTCTGACCTTACTTCTTAGGTTTTGTAGTCTGTTTTGTTTCTTTTCTGGGCCTACTTAATGTATGTCAAAATGCATTAATTTCATAAAGATTCAAGGACCTATTTTATACTTCATTTTGCAAAATCAACAAATAAAGAAACAAAGAAGCACAGACATCGGGGCCTAAAATTCATAAATTTTCTTAAGGAAGATACTTGGAGGCTAAAGTTAGTGGTAGCTGTAGTGCAGGTGAGGACCGTGCCGTGCATCATGAGTCTTGTGACCATGGAAGACTAAAGAGTAAGGGCTAGGTAACTGGCCAACTAGGTGAGATGTGAGAATGTGAGACCGTGAGTGAGGCTGTGAGGGTGAGTTTGGAGATACCGCGGTGAGGGTGTGCTTGCTGGTGTCGGCGATGTGTGAGATCGAATCGACTATCAGCAACTCAAGCTACTCAATAGTGGGTGAGATTGGATCGGATCGGATCGACTGGTAGCGTGATTTTGAGAGAACGAGAGTCTTCTCATTTTTTAAGGTTGAGTCGTGATTTTGATAGAACTGATTTTAATGTTTTATAGTTTACACGTTTCAGTTTTTACTATTATAATTTTTTTTTTTAAAAAATAAGGTAAATGTGTCAACCCGCAAACCCAGCGGGTTGACCCGACATGACATGATTACTAAATGTGTCATAAATAGGTGACCCGTTTACGACCTAAACCCAATTAAGCCCAAGCCTAACCCAAATTTCGCGTGTCTTGTTTGTGTTGGGTTCGTGTGTCACGGGTTAAATTGCCAACCCTATGTAGAGGTCTAAAATGCCACAAGAACCATGCATTGTTAGAATTAAGCGACGATGCCATCGGGTTTAACATACGGTCACAAGGCGAGCACAAGTTTTTGAGTTTCACATGTGTATGCTTTAGCCTAACTATATTTTTAGGTTAAATAGGGCCTAGAATGATGGTGTCTTGTATCCGTTATCATATGACTTAGCTTCATTGGAGGATTTGCTCGAATGTGAGAGGTAAGTAGACACTTACAACCTTTTTACTTAAAACGTGGAATATGTCAATTGACTGACCACGAGTATGATATGAACATGCCTATTTTCTATAATTACTTGGTAACTGTGCTATTAATTAACTGTTAAGATGCATCGTAAAATATGGTATGCTGATACATGTGATATATACCGCCATGGGCTTACTATATCGACTTCATACTATGGTCAAATGTGTGTGTTATATGAGGGCTTTGGATCCATTGGTTTCATGACCACGGTGCAACCATTCCCATTGGTTCGGTCACTATAGGACAGACATTATTAGTTTGTGGGCCACCCAAGGTCGGACTCAATCGTGTCGCTAATGTTACATACAGTATATTGTGCAATGGTTATGGCATTGACGTTGTACTATAGGTCCCTCGAGACAGCGTCAACCCCGTTGAGAATGGAAAATATTTTGGGTAAACCATATGAGAGTTATGATTTATAATGCATTAGCCTTTTCTGCATTAAAATGTTAGGTAGTTATTACCGGTACTACACCATAAGCTTTGAGAACCCTAAAACCTATTGAATGGTGTATTAACAAAGGTAATACCACTTTTTATTAGTTAATACTCAAACTGCACATTTACTTTCATAAACTGGGTTCATGTCATATCTACATTGTGAAGTTTACTTACTAAGTTGTTAGACTTACGTGGTTATTATTCTCTAAGTAATCTGATTTATCACTCTAGGAGTGGCAATATGTGACGTCCCACATTGCCTAGGTATGGAGATGAGAATGTGTTTATATGTATACTTACATCTTAATGACAACAACACATTTTAAAGCAGTGATGGTTATGATCTCATTATAACTCCGCAATTAAGCGTGTTTCTGCGAAAGTAGTACCAGGATGGGTGACCTCTTGGGAAGTCTGGTTTAGGGGAGCTTAAAGCGGATAATATTGTGTATCATTAGGGTGGGGTGTTACACAATGGCTGCTACTACCGTATATTTTAGGACTTGCTTACTATTACAAGTTTGTCTTTATTATTTAGTTCTATGTTCTTATTTGATGATTATTAGTGTTTCAGATTTATTCACCTTCTCATGCATTTACTTTGATGTTTACAAATGGGTGATTTTCCGTTTAGTCACAAGTTGGCTAAACTGGGTTAGTTACCAGTAACTCCACCAAATTAGCCGAGGCTAATTTTGGGGGCGTTACAACGGGTGTCACGTTTTTAAGTGCAGTAACATAGAGTTCCATTAAAAAATTAGATAGGCGTAGTGGTAAAGCTAAAATTTTGGTTCAAAGGGGTCAAAAAAATTAATTTAACAAAATTTAAATTAAAAATATTAAATATTATAACTAACGAAATAAATAAACAAATTAAACAAAATTTAATTATTGTTTAAAACATATAAATTTAACTCATAATTTATTTTATCACACTTGGCGTTAATTTATTAAATTGTCCTCAACGAATCTTCATATTTTGAAAGCGTTGTATGATTTCTTTATTACTGATAGTCTTAAATATATCATTCTCAATATACTTAAGCAAATAATCATTTATCCATTGATATCCCATTTAATCAGTAACATAAACGATTTTTTATAATATTCATTGTTGAAAAATAAAAATGCTCTTTCAATAGTAGTTGTCGCAACTACATAATCAGTGACAAATTTGTTAAATCTACCTTGACTTGACATGAGCTCGTTTAGAATATTCATTACTAAAAGTGTTCTTTCATGCTCTTCGGATTTGGTCTCAATCACTATGCTAGTAATCATGGGTTGTTTATTTATTTATTTTATTTATTTTTAAATTTTATTTTCATATGTAAAGATCTACTGACAAATTTGCTAAATCTACCTCGACAATAGCTCAATTTGAATTTGATTGAAGTTCAATATAATCATTATTGTTTTTCATAATCTTAATTAACTACAATTATATATTTCATATAATTAAAATATGTAACAAAAGTTTTATATATATATATATATAAACAATTAATTTAAAAGAGTAATCTAAGTATAAAAGTTTGATTACATACAAGAGTCATTTTAAGAAAAACTATGAATTAATTGATTTGTGTTATTGAAGGCTTGAATTTGGAAAAAATTGCAAATCGCAAATTGTTGAATTGCTGAACAACTTTGATAGAAATGGGTTTTGGGCCTAACTCAATCCAAAAGATAGTTCAAAAATTGAGGTTTCCCCTCACCCTTATAAATGGTCGATCTCCTTAATATCCAAGCAATGTAAGACTTTCAACACACCCCCTCACGTGTGGCGGGAAGACATCCAAGCCAACACTTGCAACAATGGGAGACGGTGGGCCACAGCCAATTGAGTCAGGCTCTGATACCATGTTAGAAATGGGTCTTGAGCCTAACTCAATTCAAAAGCTAGTTCAAGAGTTGAGGTTTCCCGTCACCTTTATAAATTGCCCATTTCTTTAATACTCAAGAAATGTGGAACTTCCAACAAACTTGTAATTCTGATTTGTAGCACTCATGGTAAATTGAATCTAAAATAGATCCAATAATGTAATTGAGTTTATTAGAGATAAATTTTCCTAAGGATTATAGCAAGTTGTTTTATTTAGCAGTGGAGAATAACACTAATTTTCTGTTTGTTTCGACCTAAAATGATTAAAACTTTAAGAATATTTTGAATAGAAAAATGTGGAAGTATCTAATTTGACACACAATAATAATATGAGAGATCTTAATATCACTTTTAAAAGTTTAAAATTATAAATATAAAAAAAAGGTGATAGATAGTTCATTAATGGGCATATAACCTACATATGATCACTTGTTACACGATCGATCCCACCTCGATGGATCTGAAAAATATAACTGATTAAAACTTTGTTAATTATACTGTTTAATCAACAATGTGGAAAGATTCTTGGCAATATTAAGATCAGAGATTAATTAGCTTAATTCGTTGCCCGTGACCAATTAATCATTTTCTTAATCCTCCTTTATTTACCTTTTCCCTGAATTGACAATCTCTGTATCCTCCACATGCAACGACTAGTTCGTACACGGAATAGTACCATGCAACCCCACAATCATTACAAGACAAAGTCAGCCCACCAACTCCTACTAGTATTGGAATCCAATGTCATTATTTGTCGGAGCAAGTACCGATGTATTTAGGCAAGAGCTAGACTGTATAAAAAATCCACTTCCAAAATTTATTTGGATAAGTATGCCCAATCTTTCATATTACTTGTTCAAACTAGCTAATAATTGAAGTGTACTCTTACACATTTCAATTCTTAAATTTTAGCTTTTTTTTGTCCATTATTTTAGCACAAAATATTTTGAGATAACTTCACTTAAAATCTTTGAATTATCACATTTTGAAAAATATCTTTCAAATTTTAAAAACTTTCAATTTTACTTGTGAACTTTCAATTTGATGCAATATTGTAACCCCTTCCGTTAGTTGCCGGACGTAAAAAGTGATAAAATAACTTGACTTTTTAAAAAAATCAATTTACCCTTAATTTCAAATTAAAAATTTTAAAAACAAAAGCAAAAATTGAAGGGTAATTTGATCCTTTTGGGGTTTCCGTTAGGGTTTAACGTAAAAAAATAATAATTAATAAATAAATTTACGAAGGGGAATAAATTATATCAAATTGAAAATTTGAGAAGTGAAATTTAGAATTTTTGAAATTTGAGGAGGTCTTCTCAAAAAGCATGATAACTCAAAAGTTGTTAGTGAAGTTTCTCCAAATATTTTTCTCTCTTTTCTCCTCTTTTTACCTTCCATTGGAGACTGTTAAAATTATATAAAATATGTGGGAGTACGGAAGGAACTTACATTTTGTATAAAAGAACATGCTTGTTAATGGTATAGAAAAGATAAAAAAAAAAAAAAACTATTAATGTAAAATGTATTTAATTAAATAGTGAAACAAAACGTAATTTCATTCTCTAAATTTATAAAATAAATAAATAAAAAATAAAGGCAACTTATTGCTCTCTGCAGGTTCCACTTTATCCATTTCCACACTGAGGAACTTTCCCTCTCATATTCAAAGGCCCACTCGCAGGCTTTACTGACTTTCTTCTCCAACTTTTGACCTCACGATATCTTATAAGTAGACATATGCATGTGATCTCCTTCCCACAGCATCACAGGCCAAAGGCAAAGGCCACATCGAAGCAATTACAGCTTCTCCATTTTCTTTCATCACTTCCTCATCGAAGCAAAGGAAAAATGGAAAGAACATTCCTCTTAGCGTTTCTCTTGCTCGGCTTGCATGCCTCTTTGGCGCACGCCCAAGCCACACGCGTCGGCTTCTACGCCGCAACATGCCCCCGAGCCGAATCCATTGTCCGGTCGACGGTTCAATCCCATTTCCGGTCCAACCCCACCGTCGCTCCGGGGCTGTTGAGGATGCACTTTCACGACTGCTTCGTGCAGGGCTGCGACGCTTCTGTGCTTATAAACGGGCCCAACGCCGAGAAAACGGCAGGGCCTAACCTGTCGTTGAGAGGATTTGAAGTTATTGACGACGCCAAGACGCAGCTCGAAGCTGCATGTCCTGGTGTTGTGTCTTGTGCTGATATTCTTGCTCTTGCTGCCCGCGATTCTGTCGTTCTGGTAATTCTCGTGTTTTTTTTTTTTTTTTACGTTAATTGTGTGTTTGTAAATGTAATGCTCCGTTGGTTGATTATTTGTTGCATGCGTTTTTGTTCCAGACGAGTGGGCCGATGTGGCAGGTGCCAACCGGACGCAGAGATGGTCGTGTATCTTTGGCATCTGATGCTGCAAATTTGCCTAGCTTCACCGACTCCATTGATGTGCAAAAGCAAAAGTTTGCCGCAAAGGGTCTCAACACTCAGGATCTTGTTATACTTGTCGGTAAGCAACTAACACATGCATATATAATTTTACATGGAAAAAATTTCATCCAAATCTTTAAATCATTTAAAATAATATTAAGTGTATATAAACATTTAAAAAAACATTAGTTTAAATTAGTAAATTGTTATTAATATCCTTAAAATTTTAATATGCCTTTTTAAATGTTTATAGATATTTAACATTATTTTAAATGGGTTGTAAAATATTTTTTTAGACCGGAAGAAATTTCTGTCAATTTTATATTTTATACTTTTTTTTTTTTTTGAAAAAAATTCTTCCTAAATGCTTTAATTTTGATTTCATTAAATATTTAAATTTGAACTAAATTTTATTATTTTTTGTGATGATAAAGGTGGGCACACCATTGGGACATCAGCTTGCCAGTTTTTCAGGTACAGACTGTACAACTTTACTGCAACCGGAAATGGTGCCGATCCCAGCATTGATCCCGCTTTCCTCCCTCAGCTACGGGCACTCTGCCCACAAAACGGCGACGGCACAAGGCGCGTCGGACTCGACGCCGGCAGCCAAAACAGATTCGACACATCTTTCTTCACAAACTTGAGGGGCGGGCGGGGAGTGCTGGAGTCTGATCAGAAGCTATGGATTGACGCCTCCACCAAAACTTTTGTTCAGCGTTTCTCGGGTCTGAGCTTCGGTGTAGAGTTTGGAAAGTCCATGGTGAAGATGAGCAACATTGGTGTCAAAAGCGGCGCTGACGGTGAAATTCGCAAGCTATGTTCGGCGATTAATTAACTGACAACCGCAGTGAAAATGAAATTTACCGATCACTTTTTGTTTTAGATTTCCATGTCCGGTGAGCAAAGGATATGGCAAAAGAAAAAAGAAAATTGATGTACTGAATTTTTGTTTGATTGGCGTAAGCCAGTGAATAAAAGGCAGTTGAAATCGAAATCCCAATTCGTGGCCTAAAGGGCAGTTAATTCCATGTTACACACGTGCATTATTTCAGGACTAATGGGCCAATCTTGGGCTTGATATATAGGCTATGTGGGCTCACCAACCCATAACCCAACAGGAACTTTTTATTCTTATTCTATCAAATTCTGCTTCTTCACGTCCTGCACTTTCTTTTTCTCAAATTACTTAAATCCTCTGTTTCTCTCTGTAGCTGTACCCACATTCTCCCTCACCGTTTCTTCCCCATTTTCTCTCTGAACTCTCTTTCTTTCCGGAAGTAGCTCTCTCTCTAACTTTGTACAAGCAACCCATTGATGTGTATCTTAATGGGTTGATGCTTCTTAGAGAAAATGTGGACGAAGATGAAGGCTGAATAATTTTTTGGTCTAGACAATTTGGCTTGCTGGAGAAAGCTGAGTTTTTCACATAAACAAATGTAACTAATTCAGCCATGTTTTTCAAAGAATACATTTAGGATGAGTAGCAAAGTCACAATTTTTATAGTAATAGAACCAAAGCTTTCCATCTCTTTCTTCTTCGCAAATTTGACAATAGTATTCTTCGGAGTTGTCTTTAGTGGCATAAGTGAGATATAAGAGATGTGTGTCATATCTATGCCTAGTTATAAATGGAAGAGTAGCACATTTAATTCACAAGTGGAACCCACAAGTAGTGCAATCAAATGTCTTAGCACGTTTGGCTCTTTGACCACAAGCATTGCACTCTAGTCGATGAAATTTACCAACGAAGAGACAGTGTAGGTGAGCTTTATGTTTAAAGACTTCTGGAATTAAAATACATTGAACATCAAATATTCCACTATAAGGCAAACGCTTGACACATCTGTAGCTGAAGCCACTTTGAATTCAATTGCAAGCCCAACACTCAAACGATTGCACTTGGGAATCTACATTATGTAGGGTAAGCAGGTGATTATGATGTAATGGTCGCATAACCTCTTGGGGTAGTTTAGTACATCTTATATGAAGGGAGAACTTGCACTGCTCACAGTCGTAAAATGGGGCCAACACTATAAATTGCACACCCCTCACAACGCTCGACATCCAAGAGCTCTTCATTTTTAATGATTAATTTATGTTGTGGATGACTCGAATGTTCGATCTCCTGAGGAGCAGCTTTTTCATCATCTTTTAGATCGTTGCCCTCGACCAAATGAGTAGCATAGTCAACAGAATCACTGGCATCACTCTCCTTCCTAATCCAATATGCACACTATAAGTGGGCAATGTAGTCACAATTCTGATCATTACAACAGTAAGCTGCATATTTTGTATCCACCTCTTCGTAACAAACTTCACACTTGTGCTTTTTGACTTGATTAAGAGAGAAGGTGCAAGTGAGGGAGTGAGCATGCCCTCTAATTTTGATGGTGCCTAGAAATTTACCACAGTTGTAGTGAATAAAAATAAGACAGCTGCTACAATGACAGGCGAAGTCACTGCGTTTCACACCACACGCTTTGCAAGTGAACTCGATCAGATCCTGAATGGGGCCTATTGCGTGTGGGTTACATTTGTCAACATTAATATTTTGCCAACGAGAAGCACATTTCATAACAAAACCCAAAGGGTGGAGTTAGGATTCAGATATATATATTGTGATATATAGGATGATGATTTTGTTGGGTCTTCACTTCATGAATGAAGTCAAACTAGATTAATATGTAATTTTTTAATTAATTAACAAACCTGTATAATGTATATCCTCTTGAAGACCAACAAAAATTAAAATGGCATTTACGTAAATTTGACTAATTATGAAAGATTAGTTCCAAGTAATACCAGATTTAAGATCGAATCCAAGCTACTGCAATTATTGAAGTGATTTTAATTATCTTGTCAATTAGAATTTAATTCCTTTAAGATTTTCGAATAAAGAATCATATTATTGTGATTAATCATATTTAAAATGTTTAATTTTGGGTGGATTAGATTTAGTCATATAACAAGGAAATTGTGTTTTAGCTAATTATCCTTGTAAATTTGATTAATCTATTTTTTTATCTTATAACTCTTCATTGGTTTCTTTTCGGAAGAAACAGCTTCCAGCTTAGTTTACAAAAATGGTTTCTTGCTAAGTAGATCTATATCTGAGAGGAAAACTTAATTGAATGGACCAATCACAGGTACTTTAAATATTAACAACTTTGAACTTTGAAAATCTTTGTAAATATCTCTACAAACATAAGAGCAATAGAAAAAAGCGTAACCAATGAAAGGAATGAGAGAGAGAGGGTGTGTAACCAATGAAACATACAAATAACTTAAAACACATTTTTTTTTTTTTTATGTTACATCAGAACACTTATTCAAATCAAAATCAAAAACTCCCCAAAACACATTAACAAACATAGGTGTCATTTTTATTTTTATTTTTGTACATGCTAATTTATTCTCTTACTTTATCATTTAAAAAAAAATAAAAAATAGCTATTTAATCATTCTTGTTATATCTTATCATTTACCTTTCATTAGATAGTGTTGATTATTATCTTCAGCTACGTCCTATCACTCATCAACCTATGCAGATGAGTTGGAAATTATTGTAAAAGCTGCTTTATTTAAAGACATGGACTCGAATAATAAAGGTATCAAGAAGTTTTTTCCAAACTTTTGTTTGGAAGAGGCCTCTAAGAACTTACTCAAATTTATTAGGTTCCATGCTTAAGAAATTGAGCATGTAATAGTGTAATACATATTTATTCATTTCTTATTTCCTTTGTCTTCAAACCTTCTTTTATTTTGTACATTTCTTTTATTCTCTTGCTTTCTTATTTTTTTGGTCTCTATGTCTTCATTTCTTCTCTTCCTTTTTTAATTGGTTTTTCCTTTATTCTCTTAGCTTTATCTTTTTCTTTTATCTCCACACCTTGTTTTCTTGCGAGTTTAGATATCCATTGCAAGCCTCACCAAAGTTAGCATCCAATATTGAAGTTTACTAAGTTTGAGTACTAGGCGTATTAAGTAACCACTCTACTAACCATGTGCAACCTGACTTGTGTCTAGTGACAACCGCCTTTGAGCCAACGTTGTTAGTGTCAACTCCGCTTGAAATTCGAAAGTTGACTAGTTTGATGGTTGGATTCATATAAACGATTTAACATTGAAAGGGTTGTTAGAATATACGGAAAATATAATATATTTTTCGTATATTCCAACAAGGGCATTGGATTCATATCAGCCTATATTTGCCAGTTTACAGTTTGTTCTTTTTCACTTTTTGAGTGTGATAGATGAATAAATCTATTATTCCTGCCTGCAACTGTGAAAATTACCTGGACAGAGAGAGATAAGAGATGTTGAGTAATTGTATCAAAGTAATAAACCAAAACAAGAAGAAACATAAATATTGTTCACTACTACAAGAGTGAATAAGCATAAATGTCTATTCCTTAGTAAATAAATGTCTAATCCTAAACACATATATTAGTGTATAATACAATTTTATAAGAATAATCCAAACATGTACTAAGAAGTAAGAGAGTCCAGTAGTGATTAACGTGAATAGTGCTCACACCATCCTTATTTTAATGAGTGAACAGTAATTTATAATATTTTAATAATACTTTATTATTAAAATAAAAATGGCGTGAACACTGTTTACTCACGCCAACCTTACCTTGATCACTACTCGAGGGAGTCGTGACGAAGTGCATGAGGGGGAAGGGGGTCTAGTGATGCCAACAGATGACAGATGCAAAAGACATGACTATTGATTGGACCGACCACTCAGTGAATCAAGGGTTCAAATTTACTGACCATTTGAATCAAATTTGAGTTTATCTCAGTGATATAATAATAGCCTCACTTGTATGATTACTTCCATGTTTAGCTTCTTGGAATACACCATTGTATATATCTATATCCCCAGGTAATATATCTCTTAAGTTACCTCAGCTAATTCCATGCATCCACCGATTTTTCTTCTTCTTCTTCTTTTTTCGGTCCTTATCCATGTTTAATTATATCATTAGTATATATGTGCATTATATTTATAATTTTTCTTTTCCAAAGAAAACAAAACTAGACAGGTGGAAATGGAAAGAGAAATATAGTGTTACAATGTCAATGTGACTTTCTTTAGGAAATTATTTGCCCAGATCATAATTGGTATACAAAGGATTATAACAAACATTTTTCCATGATACAATGGAGCCTAGTCAACTTCAATCTGCAGTTAGGTTGCATTTTGCACAAACAAAATTTTTTATTCTTTGCAAGAAACTTTACATACAAAAGGTATTTTAGAGAAAACATCAGAAGATATAATTTTTCTATATTTTTTTAAAAATTGCTAATCTAATAGTACGTAATATAACAATTATAACTATCAATCTAACAACCATAAATTGCTATTTTAACTGTCACTAAATATGACCATTAGATCTTGACAGACACTTAATTTTAACCGTTAGATTAAATAATTATCAATAATTATTTTATAATAACCATTAGATTGTAATTATTTAATCTCAACCATATCTCTGATCTTACAATTTATTTTAATGATGGTCCAATAAATCCAACGATCATCCTGTGGTCCAAATTAAAGTACATACACCCAAGCATTTCTTTAAAGCAAATGTCTGCAATTTTTCTGAAACTATTCATTCAATACTCTTTAACACCTTGCCACACAAAAAATATACGTAATAATTTTGAAAATTATTTAACACTATACACATGAAAAGATCATTTAGCATTTGTTCATGAAACCTCGAAGACATGCAGAAACATATATAACAAGAGCATAATACCAACCTTGATGAGAAATTGCTGGTACACAATTTTTATTAAAGGATTGTTTACTTACCCAAAGAAACAATAGAAAAGGTTCTTGAATAGTTACATTCTAAACTAGATAACAATTTCACTTCTTTGGGAAATACTTGCTATGTTAATTAGACGAGGAAGAAACACAAGAAGAAATGAGTAAACAAAACATGACTATGAAAAAAAAAATGGCATTTATAAAATGCAATTCCAAATTTGGAAGAGCTTGCATTCACCATAATTTTAAAAGCCAGATTCGATTCAATGCAGCAGATTTAGGCAAAATTGTGTAAAAATGAAGACAAAAATATCCTCATCGAATGAAAATTATGTGTAAAAATGAAGACAAAAATATCCTCATATTTTAAGAGAATGAAAATTATGTGTAAAAATGAAGACAAAAATATCCTTATCTTTTAAGAGAAAGACAATTATGTCCTAACATTTTGCTTAAATGGTTCATTTCCATTTCATTTGAAATAGAGATGATTCATTTCTGTACGTGGCATCTAAGATTTTGGGGAAATTACAATGGATGAATGATATCCTCATCTTTTAAGAATGTTGTATGTGGCATTTAAGATTTTGGGGAAATTACAATTTTTGCCATGAAGTTGTGTGCCTTTTTTTTCTACTTCCAATGTTTAAAAATTGACAATATATCCCCTACAATTAGTTTTTTTTTTTGCAATGTGGCTATTCCGCTTATAGATTCCATCTTTTTTTACGGTTTGGAGTGCATGTGCGTCACATGATTTTTTTTAACATATGAAAAGTCTAAAATACCCATGGTTTCCTAAAAAAAAAAATAAAATAAAAAAATGGTTGGCCACAATGGGTTGGTCGAAACCACCCCAAAGGGTTTGGGGGTGGCTCGACCACCTCCATTTGGGCCAAGGGGGTGGCCGAGCAACCCCTATTACACCATGGGGGTGGTTTGGGGTTGGTCAACCACCACCAAATTCTTGCAGTTACCCCCAATTAGATTTTTTTTTTCTTTTATTTTTATTTTCTTTTTAAAGCATGGGACATGTAAAGTAATTTTAAAGTATTATAGGGGTAATTTTGACATATTTGGTGCTTAAAGGTCACGTGCGTTGCATCTGACCCGCCTACAATCCAAAAAGACAAAATTTGTAAATAGAATGGCCACATTGCATAAATAAAAATAAAAATTTATAATAGTACATTGTCAATTTTTAAACATTAAAGGTAAAATAAAATAAATAAATAAATAAAGTAAACAACTTCAACAAGATGAACTGTAATTTTCCCAAAGTTCATGAGGGTGCAAAGTACCAAAGTTCCAAGCCAAAGAGAGATGGCTAACTTATAATAAAATAAAAAAAGGTTTTCCTAGGCAGAGCCGTTTAATCTTCATGGTAATATACTAATATGGATACTTATTTGAATAGAAAACAAAAAATATGGATACTTATTTTTGAACTTAAACTCACTACTTTTTTCTTTTTCTTTTCTTTTCCTTTTTTTATTTTTTTTTTTACGCTTGAACCCAGTACTTCTATTAATGAATGTTTTCATCAGCCATTATTAACAAAGACTACTCATACATATAAACAAAAAAATTATATTATTACTACATTTTTTTTATTTTTTAATTTCACCCGGACAGAACTAGGAATTTTTATGGACATAGGTCAAAGTATAAATGAGAAATATATTCAAATAGGGGGCCAAAGAATGAATGATAAATATATTAATACTAAATATAAAATCAACATATAAAAAATAAAATTAGTATCCATTCGGTGTTAAGAAAACATAAGCAAAATAAAAGATACAAAATAATTTATTCTTAAAATATTTCAATTTTCAATTCAATCACATATTAAAATGGAACTCGACGTTCTCCTAAATTTCATAAATCATCTATGATTGAATTGGGGTGCGGCAAGCAATTAAGCAAACCTTACCCTTATATCTATGAAAAACCGCATTCTCCTTAAATGCACACCCAAAAAAATATGGATTTTGGGCAAAGAAGTATGGCATTTTAATTCATGGGTTTGGGGGCATTATGGTCATATGGATTTTATTGTTTGAGAAGGCAATGTATTCTTAAAAATTCTGGACTGTTTTTATGGGTTTACACTAAACAAAAAATTGTAGACTGCTTTCATTTGGGTTTAGGGCTAAACTAAAAGATTTTGCCTCAAATGCAAATTTTAAAAGTAAAATTAATAAATAAATAAAAATATAAAACCGGGGCTGGCCATGGCCACCCGAGTCTAAATAGATTTTGTCTCTGCCCTTAAACATGAAATCTGATTACTCTTAGTCTTAAGCAAGTGCATACCATGTATGATATGGATAAGCAGTTTAAATTAGGTTATTCAAATAAAATAAAAATTTAAGACTCAAGAAAATATGGGGTTTATCTGTCTCGACAATCTAAGATACAAGAACTAGCTACCTAGAGCAAATAGAACAATCATCATCTCTTAAACTGCCCAAATTTCTATATTACTTAATTAGCATAATAATAACAAGAGTCTTAATTTACCTTGAATATACATACACTGAACCTATAACAGGTTTGGTGACATTTATACAACATTAATTAGGCCAAAAAAGCATTTTCTAGAGAGTGAGCCGTGAGGCTCTACCTTCTCTTTAGAAAATATTTTTTTTCCACCTCCTTGTAAGGTTTCTCCACCTCCTCTGTGAGGGTTTCCCACCTCCTAGTGAGGGTCTCTAGGGGAGGAGGAATGGATCTTTTTCCTCTCCTCCTCCCCTCTTTCTTCTTTTCTTCCTTCGTCTTCTATCAAGTTCTTGTTCTTTGCTGTTTTTTTAGTTTTTTCCGACCAGACCAGAAGCTCCGATCGTTTCCATTCGCTTTGCTCAGCCTCTATTGCTTCATTACCGTCAACCATGCTCACTGCTGCATTGCTCATCCTCTTCCCGGAGTTATTGCGCATATCCTCCATGCTCGCCGTCATCCCAGCTCCCTATCACCGCCCTCCTCGCATCGTTCCATCGACAACACACCAGCACATGGGTCCCACTCGCCGGACCATGTTTCCCACTCGTCATCCAATGAGTTCTGTCCTCCATGTCGTGGCTGCCTCTACTTCTTGCTGATTGTTTTGTTGTATTTTGTTTATTTCTTTTGTATTTTTGTTGTAGGTTATTGTCTCTTGAGCTGTATTGGTTAAATCCAAGTTCAGAGACTTTTGTAATCAAATTTGTATTGGTTCATCTCTCTTCTACAATCCTTGATTCAAACTTTGACAGTGCATCTTCAGCTTCATCTTCCTTCCGATGGATGTTGATGATTCCAAGTGAAGACTCAGATAGGTTCATCTTAATCAATGTCATTTTCCTTCTGTAACCGTTTTGTGTGACCTTTTGAAATGACTGTGTCACTTGTTTGACCCATTTCCTACCATTTGTAATTATTTATGTACTATTTTTGTTTGGTTCTTTAATCATTTCAGGTCCTATAATCACGAAGTCTGTGCAAATTCCCTTACTACCTATCCCAATTGCTACATCAGCTTGTAAGATATCTATACTAAAAGTTTTAATACACTTTAATAGTATTGAAACTTGTTTGTGCATTTTTCAAGAGCTTCCAAGTATTTGCCTACTTCGTGACAAAAACTAAGAGGTTAAGGGGGGGAAAAATACTAGGAAACTATCGTTGAAGTGTCCATACACAATCACTAACAACTACAATGCACAAATGCTAGACCAAATGGAATTGCTACATAACCTCTAATGAACAGGCAGCAGTAAAAGATCAGAAACTGCAAAGTTTCATGCGACAAATAACTAATCTTCCATTGAAAATGGAAAATTGGAGGTTAAAAAGATTTGGTGAGGGTATAATTCTATTAGTGTATTCTTGACGTCTTCAATAGAAGGAAATGCTATACAATAGCTTCCGCCGATGCTGTTTTCAAAATCAGCCACTATATCATCAATCGAGTCTTCCCATGATTCTGCAACTTCAATCTGTTTATGCAAAATACCCTTAGAAAGCCTATCATTATATATAACAAACTATATATAACTAGCATAAAACATGGCAGACACAGACCTGTTGGCACAGATCTAAAGTAAGCCGAGCTCCTATGGCCGCCTCCTCGTGGTTATCTTTTACCTCCAAGTTGATCACTAGTACAGGTTTCATAAGAACATGATCCCGGTTGTGAAGATCTGCAAATGGTGATCATACAGGCGTAAGAAGAATTATTCACAGGAGCTAACACGTGTCTTTGTAGTGTCCAAATTTACCCTACTCTTAACAGTAGAAGCAAACCCTTTCATTCTGAACTCAAGAATTCGGAATAAATCAAATCTCTATTACTTTAAAGAAATTAGCATTTGAACAATCTCTATATCAATAAAATAAACAGGAATAAAAGTGTGGTGTATACCATTATTCAAATCGATACGGTAGTACAATCATCAATAGTTTTTTAGAGCTTGGACTAAAAGTTCAAAGTTCCACTCAAAATCTATATGATTCTTTGTATGATTATAACTAAATTCCAGCACAAAGGATTAATGAAAGTAACATTCTCCAAATCACATAAAGACAATTCTCTTTTACTTTTAGTAGGCTACACCAAGGTGACTACCCCACTCCAAACTCTCCCTCCCACAGGTTATACCACCCTTTTTACTTTTCACTTTAATAGAAACACAATATGCTGGTTCTTGGTAACAACTTCATAAAGCTGTCGAAATTGAATGTAAACATGGTGGTTTTTGTTGCGCTTTTGAAAGAGAGACGCTTCAACAAAAAAGCCATTGAGATATAGATTACATAATTTGACGCCACAAATTAATAAAATTGATGCAGAGAATGAGCAGATCAATAACAAGCAAGATTTAAAACCAGAATATATTAAAAGTTAAAAAGTTGAAAATTGTTACAGGGCCTATGTCTTGTCTAGTTAGTACTGAGTCTTATTTTCAAGTTCCTTTTCGTTAGTAGGCCAACAGTTCTGTCTAATTGTTCTCAAGTTCAGAGTCAAGGCTAAATTCCACGATTTCTATACATGAGCAGCAGTAGGGGTCCATGGATCTTATTTGGATCTACATATGTTCTTGGACTTCTTTTTTCCCAGTCTTCACTAGTTTTATTTTGGTAATCAAAAGATTCCAAATTCCATACTTCCGACGTTTAGAACTCAACCTAATAGAATGAGGAGTGCCAAAGACCTATATGAATCTATGCAACTCTACTCGCACAATGAGAGCAAGTTTTAGAGTACTTCTCTAGCAATCCATGGCGATTGAGGATTGTCGGACACAATTTTAAACTTGCTGTGATCATAGGGAGTCTAGGCCTGAAGCCCATAAGGCCATCTAATTCCTGGAATTTACTTTCTTCCTCTCTTTCTCTTCTTCCCTGAAATTTAAATCTGCTGAGTAAAAATTTGAACATTATAAACCTTCCATTTTCTACCCTAGCCTCTATTTGCCAGAAGCCTTCCATCCTAACAACCAGAACTCATAAATTAATTGCAGTCAGGAAATCCCTGCTACATAATTCTCCCTTTTCTGTGACTTACCGGCCTTTAACATTGAGCCTAAACTGTACATCTATTCTTCTACACTTCAAAACTCAAAACAAAATTTTTCCATAACATCAGCCAATCATGCAACAAATCCAAGGAAACTGTACTTGGAATCAGTTTGGGAGGGCTGAAGTATCTTCATAATATGAAAGGTTGCAACTGTTGAGAAATAGCCCAAGCAGTTTCACAAGATTGGCAGAAAGCTAAAGCAAAATTAGCTTACTTAAGAAGATACTAGCTTCTACTTTTTAAAAGCTGAAGTACCCTGAAAAGGCCCTAACCATAATGAGGCTTTAATCTGTATGCCATCCTGCATCAATTTGGTAGCAGAGCAATCCATCCTATGTCAACATGTTTCTAATATCCTAATCTGCGTGATTCATAATTAATGGAGTCAGCACATTAGCACATAATCTTGTTTTAGCTATGGAATTATATGCTTCTTTAGTGATAAAATTTCTAAGACAGACTCAGAAATGAAGAACTTAAAAATTCAATACACTTATGTACAGATTGATTTGGAAACTTATTAGACAAAGGAAAAGAAAGGTCTTCTACAAGTCCCACACTGGACAATTCATCAAACAATTACTAGATCAGAACCTCAAAATTTCAGTAACAAGACAAAGATTCAATTTCCTTTCTACAAATTTTTCCAAGCCAAGAAATACAACTTAACAAATCATTCTAGCTGCATTTTAATTTTTTTACATCTCCAACAGAGATCAAACTGATTACATTCAAATACGCCTCCGAATTTGAAAGTCAAGATTAACTTGCTAGCTTGATCACAAGGTCTTTGTTCTACAGTATAGCAACATTGAATCATATACAAATATACTGAAGGAAGACAATAACAATTACAGCTGCAATCAATATTCCGACAAGTCAGAAATAAATGCCAGAAAACAAACAAAACAAAAATGATTGGGGAAGCAGTAGACAATGTTATAATCATCTCATCCTTTCCATTATCATATCATTCATCCATATGATGTAAGTACCAAAATGGGAAAGTGAATATACCAACCTTCAACGACCATATCGAAAACTTTTTCTTCAAATGAAAATACCACATCAAAGGAACCATCAGCAGCATTCTCTTGCCAGCGCTGAGGAGCCAATTTGACTGCTGAATTTCTTTTAAGCATAGGCAAAATGCCATTACGCTTGTAGCTGTACACTTATCAAGGATCCACTTTTTTTTACAAACATTAACATGATTTAGAATGCAGAATAAACACATGCAGTTCAATTCTTTTGTCCTATAACTCAAGCACTGTACGCAGAGCAATCTACAACTAAAAAGCATTTGAATCAAAACCAGAAAACAAGAAATTATTAACTTTTGAGTTCTCATAAACATGTTACTCTGTCAAATCAAATAACGAATGAAAACCAACAGAATAATGTTCTGTTCCTCTTCTTCTTCATAAATAATATAATTTAATCATATTCCACATAGAGTCCTGTAATTTTTCATCAGTTCCAATGCCATAGAGAAACAATGATTTATACTAATATTTCGCTTTCAACCCAATTTCTAATCGATAAAAAGGATTATTAAGAAAAGTTTCAATCCAAATTTCCATAATACCAATAGCTAATCTTAATTTTTTTTTTTTTTCCACTTTGAATACATAAAAGAAAAAAAAATCCAGAATTTGCATAAATTAAGGCCACTAACAATGTCAACAAGTTCTAATCAAAGTGTTGTAAAACCTAAAATGTGTAAAATTTCCACAAGCTACAACATAATTAATCAAGCTCTGGTGAGAGTAAATTTAAGGCAAAATAAAATAAAAATCACTAATTCCTTGAAATTATTCAATCTTTCAAAGCCTTACCAGCTGAGCACACAATACACAATCAAAAAACTTTCCATGATTTTCTTAGCAACCAAACAACGAGAGGGTAAATGAGGTAAACTGAAGAAGTTAAAGAGGATACAGCTCAGAGTCTTTGCGCCTGAGATCGTCGTACATCTGCTTGTACGGGGTACCGAAGTCGTAGACATTGGGTTCTCTGAGGGATGGTCCAGGGAGCTTTACGTGAGCCCCTGTCCCGTATGACGACACCTCGAAGCCCTCCCTCTTGAGGAGCGAGTGCGCCTCCATGCTCCGGTTCTGGTTCGATGAGCACACCATGGCATACCGGAATTTCATGCTGCTTCGTCTAGAGGGTTCAACCTATCACTCTCCCACAGTTCAAACCAGCTTTTGGATGACTAGCTGGGATGGCACATGCAAATGCACGTGCTTGTTCCTGTATTATATACTTGTGCTTTTAATATATTGATATTTACTGATCAAATATATATTATATTACTAGTTGGGAGGGCATGTGCTTGGTTCCCTATATTTGATAATAATGAATGTAGTGTATGTAATATTTAACACTAAAAAGTCAATAGCATATGCAAAAAGTATTTACAACATAAAATTAATACATGAATCCTTATACAAACACATTCAAATTCTTAATAATTCAATAGCATGGCATTACAAAAGTGATAAGGTATGATATATAAATAAATAAATAAATAGCAAATATATATAGATTCCTACACGCAAATATATATACGTTTTTGTATGCATATTCGGCCTGAGCTAACCAAAGGAGTCACAAACAGCAAAAAGAAACCTGTCTGGCACAGAAATTTGATTTTCAAATCCAAATTAGCTTAGCAATCCGATGATTTAAATATCAATTTCACATAAATAACAAAATCTGCCTCACAAGTCTACAAACCAAGATCACCACATCTCAGATTGACCTTCTACTAGTCAAAAACTCATATGCAAACCAACAATAAAACGCAAAAGAAAATAGAAATCAATAATTGAGCTAGAATGCTTTTAGTACCTCAGTACCTGAACCCAATCAATAATTAATATGACATGTCGAGAGTCTTCATTGTTTCTCTAGAAAATGAAAATATCTTGAAAGATCCCAAATAGAGTCCTATAAAAATAAAATGGAATGATTTGCCGTAGCATGTCTTGTTATTAAACTTCAAAACTGTAACAGGAAAAATCTGAGTCTTTGTGTCAACTACAATCAAAGTCAAAACCAACAGAACATACTCCTCTCCTCTATAACCTCCTCTAATAATTCCCTATGATCTGATACAACAAATTAATATGAATAAAAGAATTCAAAAAATAATAAAATAAAATTCAAATTTCATCATATACACTGCCCTTTCAAGTTAACTTTTTTGCTAAAATAGCATTTTTCCTCCCTCCAGCAGAACCTTTAAAATAGCATTTCTCTCTAGATGCTACAGTAAACTTTCATATTTGAAAGTTTACTGTAGCATCTGTAAGTATTATTTAATTATATTTTATCTTTCTTTCAATTTTTTTAATCTTTTCTCTCTCCTTCTCTCTCTTTCTCCCCTTCTCCCTCAATGTTCCCTTCTCCAAGTTCTCTCACCCTCAGACCCTCAAACGAACTCAAACCTAGCGCCTCATCTCTCTCCCTCAAACAAACTCAAACCCAAACTATTTGAAGCAAATGGCCTATCGTTTGATTTTCTGAGTGTGTATGATTTGTTGGGTTTTTTTGTTTTCTATTTGAAAATGAAACCTCCGAGAAAGAAACAGTTCCATCACCAACTCAAGACAATTCCATCACTGGCCCAAATTTCGCCAACTCAAGACAATTCCATCGCGAAACTATCTCCCCTAATTTCCCTTCATAGACATTGGACTTATCCTTTTTGGTTTCACAGGAAAAGACGACGAAAACCTCCAGTCCCTCTCTCCTACCCATTTGGTTTCAAGAATTTTTGGTTTCGAAGCTCTTTCTCCTCCCTCCAGAAGTAGTGATCTTCACCGCATCAATTTTTGCTATGTGTGTGAGAGAGATGGGAAGAAAAGGAAAAATAGGAAATAATAAAATAATATTGACAAATAATATTTAATTCAAAGAGATGGTTAAAATAGATGTTCTATTGGAGTGTGTAGTAAAAACTAGTAGCTAAAATGAAAAAAAAGTGTACTTTGAGTGGCTAAAATAGCCACCCTTTATGGAGATGCTCTTATGTAGTCATCGATCCCAACTTGTCCAGAAGTTAAGGGGGTGATTAATCATTGGAGTAATATGCTTAGAAATTAACTTTATCTCTGGATAGTTGAGCCGCCAAAATATTAGTTGTTGGTATGTATACTAAAATTCATCCACAGCCTCAATGAAATTCAAATTATGAACAGCATGAGGTCCCTAGACTTGTACAAAATGAAAAACCAATAATTAGTTTATATATAGCAGACCTATATTATAATATTGTACTTAATTTTCCAAATAAAGCACCATATCATATTACCAAAATTTTGAGTTTTATTAAGCCACGGGAAGTAATGGAGACTACCATGAAAGGAGAAAAAAAAACGAAAGCTGAGTAGCAATGATTATTACCATAAAATAGAAGAGTAGCTGAATCAGACCATGGTCAACCTAAAAAGTTGTTTGAGAGGGAAATTCCCAATATGCAATACTATATCATAACTTCTCGTACAAACAACATCATCATTGCTTAGTGAGAAATTTAGGATCAGCAGACACCAGAAAATGACTCTTTAAAACCATAAAAAAAAAAAAGGTAATCAAGATGTAGTATATAAAAGCATTAAGGCACCACCTGGATAGTGGCTCCGTGGGATAGCCGTGAAACCAGTTATGGTGAAGAAAATTGAGGTTCCAAGAGTGACACCAATGCTGCATGATAGCCAAAAATAATTCAAAATCGCAACTTTGTTATTAGGAGCTAAATTTAAAACATGAAGAACTAAACTCTTTGATGAAACATATGGTCTACTTATGTATTTCAGGTTCATGGTTCTTGGCTTCAGGTCTACAGTTTTTTTCCTATTACCTATCAAAGCTGTGCATCTAAATCAAGTATCCAAATATATGCTCTACATATAGAAAAGGGTAAAACCAAAATTAAATTAAATTAAATTTTTTTTTAAAAAAATCTCTATATGCTTGTCCAGAGAAGATTGGGAATAGACGAATAGGAAAACCTTTTTTTACCTGGCAAGTTTTAGTCTGAAGCGGCCAGGCGGTGTCAAAAACAAAACCCAAATGGATTAGAGCACAACAAGCTCGGATCATTGCCAAATTACAATTAAAACCAGAACAACTCAAATATCTGCTCCAAACAAAAACCCATGAAAATTTGAACCCATAGACCGAAATTCAATTATCTGACTACCCAGATTCAAAATATAAATCCTCAAACAAAAATTCCCACAGTTCACGTTAAGATTAAAAGGAAACGATGGAATCAGAAACAAAATCATACTCAGGTCTAGAATCTTAGGCGAGCTTACTTGTCAAAGCCCACAATGAATGAGCAAATCAAGAGGGATTGTAACAGTGTGTATATGCAGAATGGGTCCAGAAGGGAGAGTGAGTGAGAGAGAGAGAAAGAGAAAACACCTCAACAATGAATTTCCATTATAGTTTTTTTTTTTTACTCTTTGCAACTTTCCCTCACATTTTTCCCAATACCCAAACAGAAATTTACTCAAAACAAAGTGTGGAAAATCTCAGCTATAAGAACCAATTCGAAGCAAAAATTTAAACTACAATGGAAATCCCCAGTTAAAATTCCAAACCAGAACAATTAAAGGAACAAAATTCTTACTTTATCTGCCTCCACACCGGTTTCCCTCTCATCCGTCGATCAGTGGCTGGAGCAGCTGGTTCTCTTTGAATCTATGGTACTCTGTGTCTCTTGTTCACAATATTCTTCTGTCATTAAAGATTGTCGAAGAAGATTGATTTTTTTTTTTTGAAAGGGAAGAAGATGAAACCGTGTATGAAGGGAATGACACAAAACCCTCCGACCAAATGAAAAGACGAAAAAGCCTCTCACCAATCTGACAAGATCACGATTCATTAGGGTCAGAATGATATTTTCCAAGTGCAAACAATACTGTGCTATGCGAAATGATAAATTACACGTGATAATTCATTATTGCTCCTCAAACCAACTGAGTCGGTAAATAAATTATTCAATGGCAAAAGAGTCATTTCAGCGATCAAAAACTGTTTCAGGATAAACCCAAACACCTATAAGGAGGAAAAACCCACAAAACCACATTATTCATGACTACAGTCGAAGATAAATGTCATTACCGAGATGAACCAAGCATTAGCTCAAAAACTCAAATAATCTGAATGCTTCTAGCTTCAAAGGTTGCCAAATTATGCTGGTAGAGGACCATCAAGATGATTGTTGCTTAAATTCCTATATGTAATATCATCAATACCGATAGAAAAATACTATGTGTTCTTCTAATGTTCTCTTGATATTCTTCCAACTGTAATATGGCTTTTAAAATCACCAATGGATTAAAAGTCAATAATGATAATTTCAAATTCAATCATAATTTTAAAAATCATATCACAGTTAGAAGTAAACTAGAAAAACACCTACCATTTTTCTTACCGATATGTATGAAAATATCAATGCAAGAAAACAACAAAAAAGTCATGAAAACGGAGAAAGAAAAACTTTAAGAAAAAAATTTTCAATTAGACTTACATGGTGAGAAGTAGGGCCGGCAATTTTGACATGATCCGTGAATCCGACACGAACACGACACAAAATTAGCGGGTTTGGGTTTATCAGAATGTTTGGGTCAGAAACGGTCTACCGTTTATGACCTTTATCTTTACTTAAACAGTCGTGTCATGGTCACCATGTCACCCGCATTTAAGTTTTTTTTTTTTTAGAAAAAAAAATGATAAAACACTTAAAAGTTAAAACCTAATTTGCATATTTAATTTCTTCCTTTTTTTTTTATCTTACTTTAATAACATTAATTTCTCTTATCTTTTGATGTAGAACAAAATTTAATGAATGTGGGTAAAGAAGAAAATGATGATATTATGACATTAGATAGTGTCAATTCTCGTAACATTCGAAGTTCTGAGATTCCAGGTTCATCAAGAACATACTAAAATGAGCATACTTGTGGGTTATTCAAGTTCAAGGAATCAAGATGTAAGATCAAGACTCAGGAGTAGACAATATGGGAAGTGGGAACCCAAATTGTATTTGTAATTTGTAAATTGTAATGATGACATGATGTGGTTTGTTTTGTTTGTTTGTTTGTTTTTATTAGACAATTAGGTTTATTAAGTGATTTGGTGCTAGCCAACTAGGAGTTTATTTTGTAAATTGTAATGATGTGGTTTGTTTTATTTGTTTGATTTGGTTTGATTTGGTGCTTGTTTTGTTTTGTTTATTAAGTGTTCGTTTTGTGCTAGCCAATTAGGCTTATTAAGTGTTTGTTTTGTTTTGTTTTGTAAATTGTAAATTGTAATGATGTGGTTTGATTTGATGTTAGCCAACTAGGAGTTTAATTTTAAGAGATGAATTGATAAAATTATTATTTCAATTTTTTTAATTTAAAAAAAGCATTTTAAGCTAACGGGTCTAACGGGTCGTGTTGACTCTGCTAGACACTTAATTCGTGAACCCTTAAACGGGTCACGGTCGGTGTCGGTGACCTGTGATTCGTCCAAACCCGCTTAGTTTAAACGGGTTCACGTGTTGTGTCGGGTGACCCGTGAAATTTCACGGGTCGTGTCGTGTCTGGGTTTGGCCTAAATGGGTCGCTGGTCAACCGGGTCATAAACGGGTCGTGTTGGGTCACCCGTTTTGCCAGCCCTAGTGAGAAGGTGCTCTAGATCACCAACAAAAGCGGGAACGTGTCCATGTGAAATTATTGCCAGAGAGATTCCTGAAAACATGGTAATACAATAAGCCTCCTCAACTTAGGTGGATACTAACTGGTTAGAACAATTTGATCATGAAACTTATGGTGTATCAAGATTAATATTATGTCCCAGCTCTATGGGTATCCTACATGTTGGGTCATGGATCAGCCACTATGAGACCCCACAAAAAACGAGGCCCATTTGATAGATGGGTCCCCAAACAGCCCAATTAGAATTGGTTGCATTGAATTGAGATGCATTGTAACATCCCACCCCAATGACATATAACATTGTCCGCTTTTGGCTCCCCCAAACCAGACTTCTCAGAAGGTCACCCATCCTAATACTACTCCCGCAGAAACACACTTAACCATGGAGTTATAATGGGATCATGACCATCACGGCTTTAAAACACGTTGTTGTCATTAAGGGTGTAAATATATATATAAGCACATCCTCATCTCCATACCCAGACGATGTGGGACGTCACAATCACCACCTCTTAGGACCCAGCGTCCTCGTTGGCGGCCTCATGAGATTAGCCCACTCTTGGCATTCGTCCCAACGAGCGTCCGCTAGCTACCTTCATGGGCTTGTGCACGCTCCCCTCATCTCAGGCTGGGCAATGGCTTTGATACCATTTGTAACATCTCACCCCAATGACACATAACATTGTTCGCTTTTGGCTCCCCCGAACTAGACTTCCCAAGAGGTCACTCATCCTAGTACTACTCTCGCAAAAGCATGCTTAACTGTAGAGTTCTGATGGGATCATGATCATCACGGCTTTAAAATGCGTTGTTGTCATTAAGAATGTAAGTATACATATAAGCACATCTCCATCTCCATACCCAGGCGATGTAGGACATCACAATCACCCCCTCTTAGGACCCAGCATCCCCGCTAGTGGCCTCATGGGATTAGCCCACTCTTGGCATTCGTCCCAGTGAGCGTCCACTAGCGACCTTCATGGGCTTATGCACGCTCCCCCCATCTTAGGCTGTGCAATGGCTCTGATACTATTTGTAACATCCCACCCCAATGACACACAATATTGTCCGCTTTTAACTCCCCTGAACCATACTTCCCAAGAGGTCATTCATCCTGGTACTACTCTCGCAGAAGCATGCTTAACTATGGAGTTCTGATGAGATCATGATCATCATGGCTTTAAAACGTGTTGTTGTCATTAAGGGTGTAAGTATACATATAAGCACATCCCCATCTCCATAACTAGGCGATGTGGGATGTCACATGCATAACTCAAAGATGACTTTGGATACTTATCCGCTAGATAATTTGAGATTCAAATCATTCGAAATCATATAATAACCACCTATATCTTTTTAGCATATGAAGAAATATAATCAAAATTCAAAAGAGTTCTAAGCAAGCACTATCACCTAAATGTATATAAAAGGGAAGCTACAATTCATGAAAAGGTAATCGCAACTTTCTCTATCTCTCTCTCTCGAGCACTCATTGCATTTATAATCTCTAAAAGCCCTCACTGACTTAGGCATCGGAGCTTCCTCGCCGGAACCCCCACCGACGGCTCTGACCCTGTTTTGTTCTTCTGCAGCATAAGTGTTGATTGACCAACTTTACCTCAGGTACTCATCCATCCTCGAGTGTTTCATAAATCCGACTATTCCTCGGTGACGAGTAGCAACGTGCCACATCACCACTTGGAAAACTATGCATCAACAGTTTGGCGCCGTCTGTGGGAACTTGATTTTCATCAGTTCTACTACCAACAGTCTGAAATGGTGGACACACGTTCACACCCTCCTCTGGAAATTCCATTTAGTGCTGTAGGAGCCTCCAACAACCAAGACATGACGAATTTCATGAAATGAATGACTAAGTCGTTGGAAGCGCTAAAGAAGCAAAATGAAGATCTCAATACATGGCTGACAGTGGCAAAAGCTTGTAATAGCCGAAGGGATTGAGAACGTGAAGAACGACGGAGAGGGAGAGACGAGAGCACATTCACAGAGGCAAGCGGGTGATGAATCCTAATCGTCAGGATGGCGAAAGCACGATTCATGATAGCCATCATACTATGGTCCAAGGTGAAAGACATCATGAGAGGTCTCACTGTGAAGAATCTCCTCACAATGAATCTCATCCTTAGAGGTCTCGCCGCAAAAGCTCTCCTCACAATGAATCTCATCATAAGAGGTCTCGTTGCGAAAGCTCTCTTTATGAGGGATCTCGTCGTGAGAGGGCTCATTGTGAAAGGCCTCATTGTGAAAGGCCCCACCAAGAGAAACCTTGCCGAGAAAGGTCCCATCATGGAGAATGTCGTAACAACTGTCACGATGATAGTGTTGTGAATGCAGAAGTGGAGGACCTCAAAAGGAAGTATGCTGACATGGCTTATCAAATAGCTAGAGATGAGGTGAAGTCAACAGCAAGAGAGTTTTTAGAGGACACCCATTTGCCTTTTTCTGATCGAGTGATGGCATTCCCCATGCCTAATAAATTCAAAATGCCCTGTGTCAATAAGTGCGATGGTAATGAGATCCAACAGAGTATGTCGAGAATTTTCATGCATATCTTATTATGCATGGCACTCCATATGAGATTGCATGTAGGGCCTTCCTGTTAACTTTGGCCAAAGTAGCGAAGGATTGGTTTGCTAGGCTGCCTCCCAAGTCGGTGTACAACTTCAAGGACCTTGGATACCTCTTCCTAGCCTAGTTCCTTGCGACTCGAAAAAGAAAGAAGAACCCTGCCTGCTTGATGTCCCTTCGTCAAGAGAAGGAGGAGTCTTTGAAGGATTTTATGCTCCAATTTAACAAGAAGAAGTTGATGGTGGAAATTGATTACTCTCTGCCAATTCTTGAGCAAAACCGAAGAATACATCAACTAGGAAGAGATGGTTGGGGCATTGATGAAGTCCCAAAAGGAGGAAGACCAAGCCAAAGAGAGCAGCAATAAAGTAGCTCTGACCATCTCCACAAAGAAAGAAGAGAAGAACTCTAAGAAACCAACAGGAAAGCTGGCCCACAATGGTCCAAAACCAAGCCTCGAAGATGAGAGGGCCAAAGGTTTACTCCTTTGAATACTAGTATTACTAAGGTATTCATGTTTCTAGTGAGATATGTTCATAAGGTAATTACCCCACAAAAACTGAAAAATTCATCATTAGATTTGATCATGGCTCCTATGGGTTGTCTTCTCACCACTTCAATCATCACATTTTCGTTTATCCTACTACTGGGCAACCATCTATACCCCAGCACATATGTCGATTCATTTTCTAGAAGAATGAAAAATTGAAGTAATTATAAATAAAAAAGATAGATATTTTTTTTATAAAAAAAAAAAGAAAAAAAAGTTACTCTTTACTACCTCTGTTTCCGTCTTTGGTTGCCTTTTGTTTTCTGCCAACCAGTGGATATTCTTTTTTTTTGTTATAAGTCCATTCTTTTGGACCCATTTAAAAGCTCAAGGTAGATGATACTCATAAAACTCTTGTTTTTCTGGAAGGCGGGAATCTATTAACTCCTATATCAATAAATCAACAAGTGGTTGTAATGGATCCTTCAATTTATGAGCCCCTGCAATAATCTCTACAGCTACGATGGCCCAACAATATTCTACAACTAGAAATATATTTAGTTTCTGAAAAATTATATCATAACAAAAATCTTAAATCTTGCATGTAGGGGTGAAATAGCGGTTGCGGTTAGCGGTTAGTGGCTAAAACCGCTAACCGCTTAAGCGGTTAGTAGAATCTACTAATCGCATCCGCTAATCGCTAGCGGTTAACTGCCTAAGCGGTTAACCGCCCGGTTAGCGGTTAACTAGATGCGGTTAACCGCTTTTCTACTAACCACTTTTTATTGAGTTTTTTTTTTTCTTTTTGGCCGGTTTTGGGCTTACTTTAAGCCCTTGTTTTGCTCACTTTAAACATTTTTTTCCTCTTTCATGGCCATTTTAACATTAAAAATTGTTGGTTTAAAGTGAGCATTATGTATTGGACCATTATACCAAAATCTTGTTGGTTACTTTCTACAACATATAATACACGAATAAAATTATAACAAAATGGGTTAGGAAGAAATGAATATATAGAAGTGAAAAACTATGTCGTTTTGCACTTCTATATTATATAAATAATAAAAATATAAAACCCAAACAAAAGTCAAAGGTAGGGGAATCGAAATTGGGACTCTTGTGTAAAAGAGGTGCACAATAACCATTAGGCTATAATAACATATTATTATGTATTATATGAAATATATATAATATTAATATATATTATATTTTTAAAAAAAGGCGGTTAGCGGTTAACGGTTAGCGGTTAAGCGGTTTTTCAAAATCCACTAACCACCTAGGTGATTAGCGGTTAGTGTGGATAGCAATTAGCGGTTAGTGCGGTTAGCAGTTAGCGGATACGGTTAGGCGGTTGTAAATTTCACCCCTAGTTGCATGACTTACCTCTACACTGCCAAGTAGTGTAATGGGGAAGCATATCAAGATGCCAACCATGCCAATCATGAAACAACTCCTAACATATAAATCACATAAAAAAAAAAAACTATACTGATAGGATCATGTGGAAGAGGTTGGGGGAAGTTAGTGTTAGTGGGTTAATAGAAGTTACGAGTTATATTATACTCTTTGCGGTAGAAGTGGTTACTGCAAGTATTGGGTTAGAAGTTATATTGTAAGTGGGTTATTAATAACTAGTAGTAACCATTATTGGGTATATAAATAGGTGTTATTAGAATATTATGAGAGACAAATTATGTTTGTATTGTGGTATTCTTCTGAACTTAAATGGAGATTTGTACTGTAGTTACTACCACCTTTAAGTGGAGATTATTATTTTATCCTTATTGATTCTGACAGGGACCCATCAATTGTATCCATGTTCAACCAACTCACCAAAAAAATCCCATAGCCAGAACAGAACCTATCAATTTCCAAAACTCCTACAGCAAACAACCTTAGCCTAAACCCAAAAAGTCACCAGCAATGGCCAATTCCAAAGTTCTTGACTTGGGATTGACCAGATTGTGTATGCTTGAGTGTTTTATATGTATTCCTCCATTTGGTTGAAAAGAAAATAAAGAGCTTGAGACAAGAACCTTTCTACTTTACTAAAAAGGTCAAGGAATTTATTTTAACTTGTTTTTTATATTACTTTGTAATGCATGTCCTTTCTTTTTACTTTTATCACAACATTTAATATTACACTATATTATTAATAATGTAAACCATGAAATATTCATAAAAGAGAGAGAGAGAGAGAGAGAGAGAGAGAGATTACTGGTATTGGTGCAGATGACCTTGTGAAAACCAAATTCCTCAAGTCTTTTCTATGCAAAAAATAAAGGCAAAATGTGAAATAAGTTTTAGTAAATAAAAATTCAATGAAAATTGCAAAATTCAACTAGAAATTATCTCAATACAAAAGTTTGGAGGATACGAGAAAGTGTGTGAATGTGAGCTACAAATGATTTTTTTTTTAACACAAAAAAAAAAAAAAAAAAACCCTCAAGCATACTAGGCTAGCTTAGTGTGTTGGGTGGGTTTCTGGTCCATGAGTAATGTTTAGGAATTTCCAAGAAGCCTCAACCACTAATTGAGAGCACATGCTTATAGCTTGTTACATCCCAAGAGGTGTATGATCTCTCTTCCTAAGCTAGCACTGTCAGAGGGATTTGATTGCTAACAATCTTAACTTAGAGAGGCATCATTGTATTTATTTCTTGTGCTCGCAGGTTTCTGTTTCTCACCCATTTAACCATGGGCTTAAGAAAGATTGAACCATTGGCTTTCTTAAAGAAAGGATCAGACTTTTTCTTCCAACACTTGATGGGCTTTGGGCAATGTTGGGTGCTTAGGTCTACTTAACCAGCCTGACCCATTTCATTTGTTTGTGCATCATTGGGTTTAGAACAAGAGTAATGACATACACAATCCTCTCATCCCTTCTTATCCCTCTAAAGCTTATGTGGCATGGTCCTCCAAACCAAAAAACAATGCTCTATGCATTAAATGCTATGAAGAACCATGCCACATGGGCTTTTGGGATGAGAAGGAGATGAGGGGTGATATATAGCATTACTTTTAGAATAATTCTAAACGTCCTCCTAATCTATCCCTTCCAATTCCCTAATCCCATGTGGCGTCGTTCCCACAATGAAACAATCAATCTCCATGTATCAAAATGTTGTGCGGAACACACCACATAGGATTGGGAGGATGGAAAAGGTATGTGGAAGGAAGTATAGACAATCTCTTAGGTTTAACCCACGAGTAATTCAAGAAGTATGACTTTTGTCTCCCTTGTGTTCCCCAAAAGTAGTGTAGCTTTTAAAATTACCATTGGATTTGGAATTGATCACTATTAAATTTTAATTCAATTGTGACTTTAAGAGCCTCATCACTTTTAAGGAGACACAAGTGGGAACTTCTAACATATCCCTTAATGTGCATATTTTGCAACTCTCATGAAATACATTTTGAAACTAATAGGAATTCTCTTTTGTGAAAATGTGTGTCAATTAATAAGATAATAATGAGACTTGTAAAAATATGTATGTAAAACACTGATAAAACTAATTGCATCGTATGACATGGTACACCGGTATGTGCGGCATAATGGTCATAACTTTACTATACGGTTAACTTTATGGTAAAATATGTGTGTGTGGGCTTTGGATCCAATAATTTGGTGATCAAGACGTAGTTATTCTCAATGGATGGTCACTATAGGATGGACAGGTCGGACTCGATCGTGTCGCTAGTGTTATGTACGGTAGCGTGCAATAGTTGGGGTATTGACATTGTACTACAAGTCTTTCGGGATAGTGTCAACCCTTCTAAGAAGGTGTAATATCTCGGATAAACCATACTGTTGAAATATTATTGTTACTCATGATTATAAGTATATTATATATTATATTATATTATATATATCATATCCATGATAAACTGTCATCTCATAATATTACATGTGCTTTATAAACAACTGAGTTCACATTTAATGGTGGGTACATCATGCGCATTTCTACTTACTAAGTCATTTGATTTACCCTTGTATCATTTTCTTTTTTCTCCATATATATAACTATGCTATTATAAATAGTGGATATCACGAAGTATTTGATTATGTTGGAGGATTCAATTCGGGAGATGTTTGAGGACTTATTGCAAGCTTAAACAAGTACTCATGGTAATTAGTACTTTTGAGTTATGTTGTAGACATTAGGACTTGATGCATGCTTGATCCCATGTAACGATAATTTATATAGTATGATATCAGCTACTTTGATGTTCTTTGGTAGATGCTTTGGTTATAATGATTTATGTTTATAAAACATTAGTACTTTCTGTAGTGACCCAAATATTTAACTAAGCATAAGTAACTTAGTTAAAAGGTTAATTTGGACTTTGGGTCACTAGGATCTGTCAGAAGGGCATTTTGGAGAATTGGACTTCTGGATTGGACGTACGCTAGGGTTAGCGGACATATGCTCCTATCTTTTAGTGTGGATGTATGCTGTTGTCTTTTAGTGCGAACGTATGATGGTTTCCTACTGAATGTATGCTTTGCAAATAGTACAACTGTATTATGCAAACAGTACTACAGACGTATGCCAAAAGTACTGGACGTACGCTACTTTTTGGAATACTCTTCGGGTAATACCTAGATGTACAACACAGCTTTTGGACCGCTGTGAAATAATATCGAATGTACGCCCTTAGGACCGGATGTCCGCTGCATTCTGGGCCTATAAATGCCCCTGATAAAGCCAAATATTGCATATTTGGACCCTTTAATTTATATTAGTTAATCCTTTAGCTGTGTCGTTATCTAACGCTTTGTGTTAGATTTGTGTTTTAGTGTTTTGTAGGTTGCTGAAGAGAAATTGCATCTTAAAAGAAAAAAATTGCAAAGTCTTGGAATAAAGCATACTTTGAGAAGACCTAAAAGATGTGATTAAGTTTGACCAAGTCAAAGGAATGATAAAATTGGAATTTCCCTAAATGGAGATAAATTCAGATTTGATTCAAATTTAGATTTTGCACATGTTTTAGTGTTTTGACCATAACTTTCTACTCAAATATTGGATTGAGGTGATTTAAATGGAAGTGGAAAGCTAGTTCAAAATTCTACAATTTATTGTGAAATAGGATTTTCCTAATTTGGACGTTTACTATGTCAAACTCGTGCCGCAATATGAGAACGCAAATTTGAGCGAATCTTATCCGGATTTCAGACTTCTATTTTGACAAGGAGACTGGCCTTCGAATTATCTAGATTTACTTGGGCTTCTAGGACTTTTCTAAGCCTATAAATAGACCTCTTTGCATTTAAGAAAAGATATACAAGCTTGGAGACAAAAATTCACAGCTTCTCTTTAGTTTAGTTTTTCTGTAGTTTAGGATTTATTTTTATGTTGGGCTAACCCCCAACTAAGGTTGGGGATGAAGCCTCACCGTCGAAGAACAACATTGCTATTATGTAAGTTTTTATTAATATGATTTTATAGAGTTTATTATTTCAATTGTATTACTCCTAATTAATTATGTGGAGTGATTCTTGGATATCTCTTGTGATTCAAGGATACATGTGATGATTTGAGATAATTTCATATGCTTGATTACCTGGTTTTTAACTCATAAAAATTGGATATCCCTTGCGATTTGTTCTACGGATACATCTGGTATTTCAATTAGATTTAGATTCCTTTTGTAATTTGATCAATGAATGGATACATGGGATGCTTTTAATTAATTCGTTGAAGCGTAGTAAAACATATCTAAGATTTTAATTGTGAGAACTTTATATTGATATTAATGAGCATAGAGTATATTGTTATGAAGCGATGAATGTGAATTCTCAAACCTTAGTAACTTTATCTTTTGTTTTCTTTTATTTAATTTTATGTTTAGTCTTTTAGTTTTCAAAAACCCCAAATCAAAACCCTTTTGGAACTAGATTAGGATTTAATTAGTTTAGATTTAAATTTGCTTTCAAGAATACAATTCCCTGTGGGTTCGACCTCGCACTTGCACATCATTATATTGCACACGACTCGTGCGTTTGCGAGTACATTTAATTTGTACATCAGTCCCCTTACCCCCTCGCCCATTTCACACCAAATCCGACCCTTAACCCCTCTCTTCGCCCCTAGGTTGTTGGTAGGCCATTTTGTGAGTGTTTGTGAGATTTTGTGAGTGTTTCGGTGTTGCCGGAGGAGGAACTCTCGAGGTTTCGCTTCAAAGAGGTAACATTCAACTCCTTAGCTTTTTAATATGTCGTTATACTGCTCGATTATAGTTCTATGTTGCTAGTTGTAATTGTTAGCTTAGTTATGCTTTAATCTTGCTTAGGCTAGCGTTTTGTTAAGTTTAGCATTGTTACTTTGCATGGAGGTTATAATCTGTGTTAGGAGGCCTTAGAGAGCCTTTTGTTGGCCTTAAAAGTCGAAGAATAGGCGGACAATAGAGAAAAAATGAGGTTCTTCCTGAAAGACATTGGAGTGGACGTACGGTCTCGTGACCGGACATATGGCCTTTCGTGTCACAATGGACATCGATCGAGCTGAAGTACAAGTGTGTTTGACAGGAAAACACTATTTTCACCAGCCGTCCCATAGCTCATGTTTCCTTGTTGTAGAATTGTACTTTAGTAGAAATAAAACTGATGATAGGTATTTTCTCAGTATTCGAGGTTATGGAGCCTCAAAAGAATTACATGGAGGAGCTTTATGGACTGGATGAGTACAAACTCACATGGATGCTTTGTTGTTACTTTTGCATTGCATTTACGTATTTTATATATCAAACATGCATGTTTTGCAACTCTCATGAAATACATTTTGGAACTACGGAGAACTCTCTTTTGTGAAAAGTGTATACATTAACAAGATAATAATGAAATTGTAAAAGCTGTGCATGTAAAAAGGGATAAGACTAATTGCATCGTATGACATGATACACGGTATGTGCGATATAATGGCCATGGGCTTACTATCTGAGTTAGCTTTATGGTCAATGTGTAATGCGTGTGTGGGGCTTTGGATCCAATGACTCGTGACCAATGATGCAGCCATTCCCAATGGATGGTCACTATAGAATGACGTCATTAGCGGTGTGGGCCACAGGTTGAACTTCGTCATGTCGCTAGTGTTACGTCGGTATGTTTCATGCAATTCTTGGGACCGCATTATACTACTGGTCCCTCGGGACGACGTCAACCACTAGAAGGGTAATATCTCGGGTAGACCATATTGTTGAACTATTACTATTACTCATGATTATAAGCATATATTATATTATATATATATCCTGCATGATAACTATCATCTCATAATGTTACTTGTGTTTTATAAATAAAAGAATCCACAAACTAATGACGGGTATGTCATGTGGATTTCTACTCACTAAGTCGTTGGACTTACTCTTATATTTTTTTTTTCTCCATATGTACGATTATGCTGTTATAGATAGTGGATACTGTAAAGTATCCGGTTCTTGTGGAGGATTCGATCCAGGAGATGCTTGAGGACTTACTACAAGCTTAAGCTGGTACTCATGGTAACTAGTACTTTTGAGTTAAGTTGTAGACATTAGGGCTTGATGCATGCTCACTTGCATATTAAGGTTTAGCATGAATCTCTTGTACTGATATATATAGTATGATTTTCGCTACTTTGATGATCTTTGGTTAAACGCTCTGGTTATATTGATTAATGTTTATAGTACTTTATTACTTCCGCTGCTTAGTATCCTCTGTTTTTTAGGAGTAGAGGTCCCGAAAGTCTTGTTCGAAGTGGAACAAGGCTGGGAGACAAACCATTAAATTAATTACCAGTTAATTAATTCTTAGGACGTTACACTTTTTGTTGCTTAGCATCCTTTGTTTTCAAAGTGTAGAGGTCCCTAAGTCTTGTTTGGAGTGGAATAAAGCTGAAAGACGAACCGTAGAATTAATTACCAATTAATTAATTTTCAGGGCATTACAGGTAGTTATTCAGGAGCAAGAGTGTTGGTACAGAAAGCAGTTCGAGCAAGCTTTTATTGGCCCTACATGAGTCGAGACTCAGCAAAGATAGTCCAAAATTGTGACAAATGCCAACACTTCTCCAATGTTACTAAACATCCCCCTGAAGAGTTAAAGTTCAATTTCCTTGCCCTGGCCTTTCTCACAATGGGGGGTAGACATAGTAGGACCCTTACCTCAAGGAAAGGGGGGTACGATTTGTAGTTGTAGCTGTGGATTACTTCACTAAGTGGACAGAGGTAGAATCCCTAATGAATATTACAGCTTAGAGCATCGAGCAATTCCTTTAGAAGAATGTTATTTGCTGCTATGGTATCACATATGCATTTGTCACGGACAATGGGATGTAGTTCAACTGCAATTCATTTCAAAATGGTGTGCCAAGCTCCACATAAGAAACTTCTTCTCATCTTCGGGGCATCCTTAGGCAAATGGACAAGTAGAGGCCACTAATAAGACAATTTTCAAGCTATTGAGAAGAAACTTGGTGACCGTAAGGGAGATTGGCAAAAGATCTTCCAAAGGTTCTCTGGGCGTACAGAACTACAAAGAGAACTCCAACCGATGAAACTCCGTATGCTTTAGCCTTTAGAACCGAGGCAGTTATCCCTGCCGAGGTGGGCTCAGGCAGTTACTGAGTAGAGGCATATAGCCCAAAGACCAATGATGAAGGTCTCCAACTACACTTGGATTTGCTGCAAGAGAAGCATGATCAAGCCCAGGTAACCATGTCAGCTTACCAAGAGAAGGTAGCTCGATACTTTAACACGAGAGTCAAATGCCGCAGCTTCAAGGTTGGAGATTTGGTTTTGAGCAAAGTCACCCTTGCCACCAAAGATTTAGCCGAAGGCAAGATGACTCCTAGCTGGGAAGGACCCTACAAGGTGATCAAATGCCAAAGAATAGAAGCATATTATCTTGAAGATTCGGAAGGTAAACCGCATCTTAGGCCATGGAATGTCGAGTACCTTAGGAAGTACTTCGTCTAAACTATTGTAATAAGAAATTCATTTGCTATTTTGCATTTTTTTTTTAATTTTTGATTCAATAAAGAATTTCTTGGAGTTACAACAACATACGAAGTCTTATTTTAAATACAGCTGAAGAGGCTTTGCCAAAATATTGGCCTCAGGAAATACAGCTGAAGAGGCTTTCCTGAGTCCTAGGCATATACAGTCGAAGCGACTTTGCCAAAATATCGGTCTCGGGAAATATAGTTATCTCGAGTCCTTGGCACATACAGTCGAAGAGGCTTTTGCCAATAAATTATTCTTAAAAATACAATAGAAGAGGATTTTTTGAGTCTTTTTAAACCTAAAAGCTTTCTCAAGACTAAACTCGGGGAAACGTAACTATGGTTTTCGATTAAAAAACCTCAGAGCTTTCCCCAAGATTGAACTCAAAGAGATAAAACTGTACAACCATTTCTCAATTACTTATGGATTGTTTTTAGAAAGCAATTTCTTAAAGGCCAACCACTCTGTTAAAAATCTTCTGAGTAATCATAAAATTAAGCTTAAAAGTTTAGTTTGCAATGGTACATAAGGAAGATGTTAGACAAGCAATCTTAAAGATAGGATTTTTGGCTTAGTGAATATCTCAATTGTATTATGAAATATTTACAAACAAAAAATTCAAAGCTTTACATAGTAAACTAGTTGGCTTCAGAACTGCTAGAACTACTCGACAAAGCTTTTACATCCTCCGAGTCCACCTCGTCTTTTGAGGCCTTAAAGGGGTTATACCAGAGTCTGGTTATCCCCCGAGCATCAGGCATCAGGCATCAAGTTATGACCAAGGCTTCCTATCTCATCCATTGCCTCTTGAGAGGAGGTAACCTCCTCAGCCTTTACTGTTGGTTGGTTAAGGTCACAAGCAGGGTCAGAGCCCAAGCTCGAAAGGTTTCAAAACCTAAAGTGATTCCATGAGCCCAACTGATGTCACGCATCCAAGAGGCATACGACAACTGCTTTAAATAGTTTGCTGACTTGTCCTTAGCGTTAAGGAGCTGAAGCTTGGTCTTCTTCAGTTTGTCTTGAAAGAACTTTAATCGAGACTTAGTGATGCAGATCAGAAGACAATTTGAAGCCTTTTCTGTTTCTGCAATCGATCGCACGATCGAGTGCCCACCTGTGTTCGATCTCACCCATAACAGCGATCGTTCGTAGAACTCAAGCCCCAGTATCAAATACTACTTAGGAAGTGACTGATGAAGGAAGATCAATCGCCTAATTGAGCGCCCTCCTGTGCTTGATCGCACACGGGGCCTTATGTTAATTTTATGCATTTTACTATTATTTTCAATTTTTTATTAGGTTTAGGGACTCTATATTTCGCAAGTTTATCTTTATTATGTGTTTATTAGGTTTAGGAAGTCTTTAATTTATATTTTATCAAGTTTAGGGTTTTGGGGCTATAAATACATACTTATAGCCTCCTGAAAAGACAGTTTATGTTTATTATTGATTTTATGAATGAAAATTACTTAGAGTTGAGTTTTTTTCCCTTTTTCCTTAAAAATGCTAGAGAGTATCTAGATTTTCAAGAAGAGTTCTCAGATCATTGATAGACTCAAGATCTGGAATTACATATCCACTGCGTTATGTGTTGTTCTTCGCTGCAGCCCACTAAGTCATACTACATCAGTTGGTATCAGAGCCAGGTTACTTTTCATGAATGGGGAGGAGCAACCACTTTGCAGAGATGGACGAGGTGTACGTGCACACGGAGACAACACGTAAGGAGCAACCGGCAATTCATTTGCGGCACGTGAGTGGTGGGTCGAACAGTTGTCGTCGCCAACCAAAACCGCGATTCGCGGAGGCGGAAGACAAATCTATCGCTAAACGTTGGCAACACATGAAGTATCAATTCCAGGCTATGGGGGATCATATTGAAGACCTCACTACCCAATTATCCAACTTGCGTGGTTACAAAAGGGGTGGATCTAGGAACCCGTGTATAGAGCACCGAGTGCAAGGTTGTCGGCACCTTGTACAAGCTCCTACCAATCAGCGGGTAAGTAGATTTGAACTCAAGATTCCAAAATTCCGAGGGTATCAAGAACCCAAAGAATTTTTGGATTGGGTGTTGGCTATTAAAGAGGTTTTTGAGTTTAACGGGGTGCTTGATGATCAACAAGTCTCTTTAGTGGTGCATACATTCCGGGGAAGAGTTGTTGAGTGGTGGCAACAACTGAGGAGAAACCGCAAGCGGCAAGACAAATGGAAGATCAGTAGTTGGGAACACCTATTGAAAAAGATGCGAGTTGCTTTCTTGCCTCATAGTTATATCATGGAGCGACAGTCACAAAATTGGAGACAAGGGTCTATGGTTGTGACAAAGAAAATTGAAAAATCGTACAAAAAAGAGGCATTTAGGGAAACATGGAGTGAGGTGAAGAGTTCAAGACAGGTCAATTGGACCCCTACTTGCCAACCACAAATCCATAAACCGATTCCATATTTTGTGGAGGAGGAGGAAGAAGAATCTGTGGATGGGGAGTGTCAAGAATCTGACTTCGTTGATGAAGAGTTCGAGCATGAAGGTGTTGAAGATGAAGATCCTTCACAAGGGTTTGTAGATTGGGATACTCCACCAATCTATGATGATGACGTCAATGAAGAAGAGCCAATTGAAGATCCTTTGGCATCCGACCTAGAGGAAGAGTACGAAGAATATGAGTTGCATCCTATTTTTAGCGGACTCTACCCCGAAGAAGATGACCAATTGGAAGATGAAAAGACCACGGATGGCATTGCCGATGAAGATGACCAATTGGAAGATGAAGAGCCCACAGATGACATCGCCAATTATGAAGAAGATGACATTGCCGATTATAAAGAGATTGAGTATGTTGATTTCCTTGGTGTTGAAGATATTTTAAATTCTCCTAATAATGATGATGATGAATTTTATACGGATGAGGAGAATTATATGTTCATAAGGGAAGTAACAGCTGGTCCGTTCATGAGCCTTTTCATGGCACGTGGGAGAGAAAAGGAACAAGAAAAATATGACAAATCCGAAGAATTTACAAGTGGTGTGTGGGGCGTTCACAACAGACATCAAGGTATTCCAATGATAGGAAGCATCACAATTATTTTAGGATGTTGCCTTGTTTTAATCTTGAGGAAGGGCGATTGGAATGAGTTGATCGGACATCTGAATGACCGTGAAAAAGATTGGTTGAATTCGAGGACGAATTCTCTCCAACTTAGGGAGGATGATGCAGATTAGAAGATAGTTCGGAGCCTCCTCTATTTCTGCGATCGATTGCACGATCGAGCGTCCACCTGCGTTCGATTGCACCCACGACAACAATCGTTTGTAGAACTCAAGCCCCAGCATCAAATACTACTGAGGAAGCGACAGATGAAGGAAGATCAATTGCCTAATCGAGCGCCCTCCTACTCTCGATCTCACTCGTGACTATGATTGATTGCACACGAGGCCTTATGTTAATTTTATGCGTTTTATTATTATTTTCAAGTGTTTATTAGGTTCAGGGACTCTATATTTCACAAGTTTATCTTTATTACGTGTTTATTAAGTTTAGGGAGTCTTTAATTTATATTTTATCAGGTTTAGGGTTTTGGGGCTATAAATACATGCTTATAGCCTCCTAAAAAGACAGTTTATGTTTATTATTGATTTTATGAATAAAAATTACTCAGAGTTGAGTTTTTTCCCCTTTTTCCTTAAAAATGCTAAAAAGTATCTAGATTTTTAAAAATAGTTCTTAGATCATTGATAGACTCAAGATCTAAAATTACATATCCGCTGCATTAATTGTTGTTCTTCGCTACAGCCCACTAAGTCGCGCTGCATCACTTAGTAACCTCCAGCTTAGTCTCGGTAGCCTTGGCGCTAGTCTGATGAGCAGTAATTTCTTCCTTAGCTCTATTATGGCTCTCTTCCAACTGCTTGAAATCCTCCTTAACAATGGAGTGGTCTTCCTGGAGAGTTTAGAGCTTGGTTGTGAGTTCATCAACTTAAGACTTCAGTTGCAAATTTGTCTCATCAGCCTCGAATTGCTGTTTACCCACACAACGAGTAATTTAGCTTCCTGGTCCTCCAGGAGATCTTGTAGCCTGGCCACCCAAGCCTCGAACATGGCTAATCTTTTCTTTAGATCTTTGGTCTCCACAGCCGAGAATTGCAGGAACTTCTTGTAGTCGCAGTAAACGAGGAGTGACCTCATAAGTCCCTGTGACAAATCATGGAATATGTTAAAATACACAATAAAGCGTGCATTCAAAATTCGTAAGTAAAGACCCTTACACAAAGCTGATAGTAGAGCATCAACTCTGTCATATTAAGAGTTGTATGGCTACTAGCACCATCTACCTGGTCGTGGGGATTTAGATCCACCAAGGCACAAAAGGGGTTCTCTTGCATGTCACCTCCGAATTAAGGGGTTCTCTTGCATGTCACCCCCGGCTTTCATCATCAGTTCCCCAACCGACCACTCAATCGACGATGGCTTTAGTCGATCATTGCTTGTAGAAGTGACATTAGTCTGGTCTTCGGTTAATGGCTTCGGAGGCATGGTCTTATATGAGACCTTAAGTATGGAGTTTTGCCCTTTGTGTCTAGACTCTTCTCCATGAATGGCACACCCTCAGTTTGTTCGGTTTCACCTGGTGGGGTTTTTTAGCTCCTGTTAGGATCTTAGCTTGTTGGTCACACCCACCATTTAGGTGTTCCTCAGGATGAATCGAAATAGCTTCAGGTTGGGCTACCTCACCTAAAGTCGCATCGACCTTGACACGCTCAAGGTTTATTTTTTCAGCATCAATCTCCGTATCTAACGATCCTTCACGCATCTAGTCAATATCCTTTAGGATATGTTGGATATTAAAGCCGGTAGTTGAATGAAGATGATTCCACAGCAATAGCTGTTATCGAATTTGGTGACCGTTCCACCAACGGTTTAGTCGAGAATGGCTTTATTGTCAATCCTGGCAGGCTCAACAATTGACTCCTTGCCTTTTGTAGACTTTTGGGGGGCCTCCATTGAACACCCCTCTCTTATAATGATGCCTTTTGACAGCCCTTGGGCTCAGGCGGAGACTTCGCCTTCGAGGGAACACCCTTCTTCTCTGAAGGCTGCCACAAACATTTCATCAAGTTGGCCGAAGTAGCCAACCCTCTGTGAAACATGCCCTTTTTCACATACCCAAATGTAGTTTAAAATCTTGTTCACCTGATCTACCTTAGCCTTGGATAGTTGAGGGGTGTCCCTCATTGCACTCTCTGATGGAATGCTAGTTTCCCTAGTAATCCTCGGACTTTCATTTGTCTCTGAGGCTTCGAACTCCTAGAGCCCGCAGATGAAGAAGTATTGATTCTTCCATCCTTTGTTGTTGGAGTACATCTTCTCCAGTTGAATGAACCTTGTAAATCCCATTCGAGTTCGAGTTTTTAGTAGGTTTATACACCCATAAAAACTCTTGGACGGTCAATTTTTGCCCCTTTTTGAGGACTTGGGGCCACAGAGCTGTACTTGCGAAAAAGATCATTCAGGCATTGGGGACACTCTGGTGGGGAGCCAAATTTGAATAATGCAGCAACTCTTGAACCAGCTTTGGAAAAGGTAATCTAAGGCCAGCTAGGAACATAGCCTCATGCAGGCAAACTTTGTTCCTATTTGACCGTACTACGGCACCGAACCCTTTGGTGTCGAAGCAGAGTACTACATTTGGGATGTAGCAATCCAATCTAATTTTGCACTCGTTAGCAGGCTTTAAATCCAACGTCCATAATGCTGGGTATGAGTTACCTAAACCGCCATCAGATTCGTTGCCATCCTTACGACCTTTGAGGTATAAAAATTATGGGTATAGAGATCGAGGAATGCAAGGATAACCTTTTTGGATCAATAAATGAGTTACACTCAAACGGAGCCTATCTATCACCAGTTCGATAAGGGGAAGAAGAAAATCTACTTGAGCACAAGGCTGTTTGGATCGACGAAAGGTTCTGTAGAAGGTACAGACTTGACCGAAACCCTAAAGAAGACTACTCTCAAGAAATAATATTGAGGAAAGTGAATGGGGTGAAAGCAAGCCAGTAAGGTGGAACTCTAGAAGGGATAAAGCTTAAAACAAAGGTTGAAAGAAACTTGGCAAAGGATAAGGAGTGAAATGAAAAGGAAAAAAGAAAGAGGAATAGGTTTATATAAACCTCAAAAGCTAAGTCAGTTGAACATTGAAAAGACCAAGGGTCAAGCGGCGCTAATCATGAAAGCCTAGGGTTACCTTGAATCCTAGCGAGAGTATTAAATGCTCAATGAAAAGACACACCTCAACAGATTGTCAGTGGATTGACACATGTCCATTCAACCGAAGGAGCGTCAGAGAGTTGTTGAAAGGTTTCTTTCTCCCGAATTTTGAAAGTTCCCACCAAGAATTTTAAATTCAAATTTTCTAAAGTTTCCTCAAACCGAAAAGCCTCTCTAAAGCAAGTCAGGGTAGTCAGGCAGATCCATCCCAATAAATGTGAAATTTCCATGGTCATCCAAACAAGGAAATTAAGGGTAATTGTTGGGTTATGGATCAGCCACTACGAGACCCCACAAAAAAGGAGGCCCATTTGATAGATGGGTCCCCAAAACAAGCCCAATTAGAATCAATTGCATTGAATTAAGATTGATAGCTCAAAGATGACTCTAGACACTTACTCATCAAATAATATGAGATTCAAATCATTCAAAATCATATAATAACCACCTATATATTTTTAGCATATGAAGAGATATAATCAAAATTCAAAAGAGTTCTAGGCGAGCACTATCACCTAAATGTCTATAAAAGGGAAGCTACAGTTCATGAAAAGGTAATCGCAACTCTCTCTCTCTCAACTCTCATTGCATTTATAATCTCTAAAAACCCTTGCTGACTTAGGCATCGGAGCTTCCTCGTCAGAACCCCCACTGGTAGCTTTGACCCTATTTTGCTCTTTTGCAGCATAGGTGTTGATTGACCAACTCTGCCTTGGGTACTCATTCCATTCTTAGGTGTTTCACAAATCCGACTATTACTCGGGCGACGAGTAGTAACATGCCATGTCACCACTTGGAAAATTGTGCATCAACAGTTTGGCATATAATCAACAATTTAGCATATAATCTTGATTTTTTTACCTTGTTAATGTCAAAAGGTAAAAAACGTTTTTCTTTCAAAAGCTTATGATTATATAATAAATACATATATTTAAAGCCTATGACCTAGTCTTTCTTCAACGTATAAGATAGCCAATGGTAAAAAGATTTTTTTTTTTGACATGTCCACACAAGAGGGGGAGGGAGGATTCGAACTAGTGATCTCCATTTTATTAGGTGTGATCCTAGCCGATTGAACTATCTCTTGAGGACCAATGATAAAAGGATTAAGAGCTTATAAATGCTTGTAAATAATAATTTAATGATTAAACTGTTAAAAAGAAATCAATTCTTGTAAAATGTTTTAATGATTAAATAGTTAAAACAATATTTAATGTGGTCAAACTGTTATAAACCAAAATGGTTAAAGTTATTTTTATTCCTCATAAAAACTCATGAAGATAATATTAAAAAGAATTTAACTTCAATGCGAATGGGCTGCAAAACCCAACTTTTGCAACACCCAATCCCTAGCTGACAACTCAATTTAAGTTAAAAAAATTACACCAAAATAAAATAAGCCCAAATACACTAGATATCTTTCAATTTTTTTTTTCCCTTTCTTTTCTTTTCTCTCCACATCTGCCAACACCATCATCATTATCACTTCTCTCATTTTTTTTTCTTTTTCTTTTTCTTCCTTCTCTCCACGCCACACCTTCTTCTTCTTCTTCCTTCTCTTTTTTCTTTTCTTCTTCTTCATTCTCTCGCCGTGAGTCATCTTCTCAGGCGATTTTCTGGTGCCGGAGCCATTTTTCCGGCCTTTAGGGTGATAAAATCCCTAAAAGGTTAACTTTTCCTCTCTAGGTTTTAGATTTGAATCTAAAAACAAGTTTTTAGGCATTAGAACACAAGGTTTGAGGCATTAGAAATGATTTTTGAGGCAATAGAAACATATTTTAGGCATTAGAATCGAGTTTTAAGGCGAATTTCGACGGGTCATGGCTGGTTCGAAGTCAGGTCATGGCGGTTCGAAGTCGAGTCATAGCCGGCGAGAGGCCAAACCCACTGCCAGCATGGGTCTGGCCAAATCCACGGCCGGTGTGGGTCCAAACCCACTGCCGACGTGGGTCTATGGTTGTGGGTCTCCGGTTCATGGGTCTTTCTTTGGTTGTGGGTCTGCCGGCGTGGGTCTGTGGCCGTGGTTCTCCGGTGCATGGGTCTTTCTTTGGTTATGGGTCTGCCGATGAGGGTCTCCGGTGTGTGGGTCTTTTTTTGGTTGTTGTTTGGGTTTATTTGGTGATTTGAGCTTATTTTGTTAGAATAAGCTTGGTGATGTGTCACCATGTGGTTGGATGCTGCAAAAGATCCCTTTTGCAGATGGATCGCATGGTAGGGGCTCTCTATTAAAAATAAAATGTTTTCAAATAACTGAAAAATAAATATCAATGCTTGTAAAATGTTTTAATGATTAAATAGTTAAAGCAATATTTAATGTGACCAAACCTTTAAAAACCAAAATGGTTAAAGTTATTTTTATTCCTATAAAAACTCATGAAGATAATATTAAAAATAAAACGTTTTCAAATAACTGAAAAATAAATGTTTATAACATATATTACAACAATTGGCCCACTAAGCTTGTTGCCACTAAGTTTTGGCATATTGCCAACTTCACACCCTCCGTCACTCTCTGCAAATGGGAGCAAATGAGAATTAACAAAGAACGTGGAAGGCGTAAAAGAAGGAAAAAGAAAGAAAGAAAAAAGAGTAATTTTATTTCGAAGACAAAAAAATACCGAAATAATTTCTTAGCTGGCCATGGTAAACAAGGACAAAGTGGTAAATTGGCACCTTCCTACTTTTTATATAACTCTAATGTAAAGACAAAACAACCCCTCCTTTATTTCACTATGATCATAAAAGTTAAGGACAAAAGGGTCTTTCAATATCAAACAAAAGGCACTGTTTTGTTATGCATTGGCTTTTTTTTTTTTTTTACATGTCCTCACAAGAAATGGAAGGAAGATTCGAACTAGTGACATCTGTTTCATTAGACGTGATCACAGCCGAATGAACTACCACTTGGGGACTGCATTGACTTTTTTTAGAGTAACACTAAAATTGAGTAAATATGATACACCAAAAGAAAATGAAAGAGTTAATTTAGTCGGATAACATATATGTTGTTACTTCAAATCAAAGTATATAGAAAAAAATATGGGAAAAGTTCACATACCCCCTCAACTACCACTCAATTGGTAATGTTTTTCCAAACTTTTAATTTGTGATAATGTCCCTCCCAAATTACCCTTACTAGAATAAAAAAATAAAAAAATAAATACTAAAACTTCTAAAAAAAAAACTAAAACTAAAACAAAAGAGGTGGCAAATTTAAAAGAAAAAAAAAATCCTTTGTATAAGAAAAAAATTAAAAATATTCGATTTTTTTTTGTTATAGAAAATGATTTTTTTTTTTGTTTTATAAATTTTTAAAATAAAAAAAAATTCTGTTTTGAAATAAATAACAATTTTCATTTAAGAAAATAAAAATTTTCATTTTTTAAAATGTTTCATTCAAATAAAGATTTCCATTTAAAAAAATTAAAAATTTTCGTTTAAAAATCGCTTTTTTTTTTTTAATTAAAAATTTTCGTTTGTTTTAATTAAAAAATTTATTTTTATTTATTTTTTGAATTTAAAGGGGTATTTTTGTCTTATTAATAAGTATGTATGAGTTGCTAGCTTTAGGAGAATATTGACAATGTTTTGGTAATTTTGGGGACATCATCATAATTAAAAGTTTGGAAGGACATTGTCAATTTTGTGAAGAAAACTTGGATTTATAAACCAATAGCAAATATAGCGAAAAAGCTCCACCAAAATAACATCATAGATAATCCAGAGTTTCCTCCAGCTAGACCTGGTCTATTACATGATATACATCCAATTTGGCTAATTTATGGGCAGCATAGTTTGCATCTCTACTTACATTAATGCACTTCCAACTTTGAAGAGATTGCAAAACCTTTCATGTATCCTCTATCAAATGGCTGAATCGAGACTAACTTTCCCCTGCACACAAAACTGCTTGCACCACTTGACAGGAGTCTCCCTTCCAATATAATGTTACGGAAACCTACCTCATTGCAAAAACTCACCATGAAGTAGGCTCCCTACGCTGCTGCTGAAGTGGGATAAAAAAAGGCCCCATTCGTGGTACTTATCGCCCCTAGCAACATGCCTCGATGATCCTGTACTACAATACCCAACCCCTAGACGTCCATTGGCTTTGTCAATCGAGATATCCCAGTTAACTTTAAGCACATCAACAAGTGGTGCCTCCTATGTCACCTTTGGTCTAGTCTGGTTCGCTTGTTGACTAGGTTTTATGATTCACTGCTCGATATTCCTCCATAGCCTGAATGGATTCCTTCACAACAGAGTTTGGATGAGGAAAAGAACCCCCATGGATAAAAGTGTTCCTTCTGAACTAGATTTTGCGTGCAAGTACAATAAACAGCTTCAGTGCCTCATCACCACCTCTTTGTTGAATCTCTTTTGCTATACTTAGAAAGTCTGGACCAGAGATGGATGATTTCTGAAACTGCGACCACTAGCTCTCCATATGTCCATGACAGAAGGACATTTCCATAAATTGTGAGCAATCGTTTTCGCTTCCAAGTTACAAAGAGGGCATAGAGGATCTGAGATTATCTTTCTTCGTAACAAATTATCCTTCGTTGGTAGCAAATTATGGCACACACACTACATAAAATTCTTTGCTACATTTGGCAGTTGCAATGTCAATATAGTCCTCCACATGACATTTTCCCCAGTCTGAGATGAGCATTCAGGCCTTTCTTTCTCCATATAATATGCACTCCTCACTGTAAATAAACTTGTGGTAGTGCCTTTACAAATCTACCGGTCTAGATAGTTAGTATAGCTGATTGGGATAGCTTGGATAATGCTCACTTCCTCAGGCCAAAAAATTGTTTCAAGCAAGTCCCTTTTCCACCATCGTATGTCTTGATCTATAAGCTCACTGGCCAAAGCTTGGGGGTCAAGGACACATGGTGGTGATTGGATGGTATAAGTGTTTGGAGGCGTTGATTTACTTGTCACCTCAAATCCTAATACTTTCCATATCATTCCCTCCTTCAGACATTGTAAAAATCTTTACATTTGCTTTGCCAATAAAGCCTTGTTGAAAAAATTAAGATCCCTGAAACCATCCCTTCTTTCACCTTTGGTTGCCCCATGTTTTTCCAACTCATCCAATGAATACGCGAATCTTTTTTCGGGTATCCCCACCAAAATTTTTGCATTAGTGCATTTTTTTCAAATTAGATACTTTTTGGCAACAAGAAGATGCTCATACTATACGTCGGAATAGCTTGAATGATTGCTTTGATTAGTATCTCCTTTTCGGCCTAAGAGAAAAATTTCAGCTTCTAGTCTTATAGATGGTTCCATACACGATCATTGATGCTCTTGAACGCTTGAGTTATAGATATTCCCACTAAGGCTGGCAACCTTAGATATTTGTCATACCTTTAGGTCAATGGAATATGTGCTAAAGCAAAAATATCTTCTTTAACCCTCTTCAATGTGTTACATTTAAAAAAGATAGAGGTTTCTCTTTATTTAATCATTGGCCCAAGGCTTGCTTACAGTTATGTGGAAAGTGCAATCATCCGATTCTAATGTGTGGTATTAGCCTTACAAAACAAAAGGCCATCATCTACAAAAAAAAAAAAAAAAAAAGGTGATTAATGTGGGGGCTCGTTTTAGGTGGGAACCCCAGATAAATGATTGCTATTCTTTGCTTGGGTGAGTAAAGCACTAAGCACCTCCACACAAATGAGAAAAAGGTAGGGAGAGATTGTGTCTCCTTGACGAATACCCCATGTGGGGACAATTCGCCACGAAGGTATCCCATTTACCAAGACTGCACAAGAAGTTGTGCTCATACAAATCATGATGAGTTGAATCCCCTTGTTGTCAAAACCCATATGCTTCATGACCGCCTCCAAAAAATGCCACATCATAGGCTTTACTCATGTTGAGTTTAATTGTCATAAACCCCTCCTTCCCATACATCCTCAAATGCATAGTATGTAGGGTCTTGTAAGCTGCCAACATATTATCTATTATGAGTGACCTAGGATAAAAGAACTTTGGTTTAGGAATATTATGTGTGGCCATACCACTTTTAATATATTAGCCAACACCTTAGAGATAATTTTGTAATGAATGTTGCATAGTCTAGTGGGCTAGTAATTAGATACACAACCCTTTTGGGATAAGAGCTATATAAGTGAAATTCAAATCTTTATTCATGCTGTCCATATTAAGAAAATCAAGTACATATTGGCTCACCTCCTCCCCAACCACATCCCAATTATTTTGACAAGATCCGTTGTAAAACCATCCAAACCCAGGGACCTTAAGTGGCAACATCTACTAAAAAGTTGTGGTCACCTCCTTAGTAGAAAATTCTCAAAGTAAAGCTACATTCATTTCTCTTGTTAGCTTGCTATCCAAAGCATTAAAACATGCTGACACATTTCCCACAGGCACAGACCTAAATAGTTGAGAGAAATAATTGACAAAAGCATTGCTCACTGTCTCATGAGTGTTCCATAGCCTACCATTTGTGTCAATTATACAACCCAAATGGTTGGACTTATGCCTTTGAATTGCACACGCATGAAAGTACTTTGTATTTTGGTCTCCATCTTTTAGCCACATCTCCTTAGCTCTTTGTTTCCATCACAATGCTTCTTTATCCACTAAGAAATTAATTTTCTGTTTGAGATTCTTCTCAACTGACACATCCACACCAACCAACAACCCTTGCAGCTCTTCCAACCACATGAGTTCCTCCTTCTTACAATTTCAATGCTTTTCACCTCCTTCTTTTGCCAGCTCAATAGACCACGTCTACATCTTCCTATATTTTCATGCAAATTTTTCCCTAATCCCTTCCTATCTTCCTTTATTCTCCACACCTTTTTCACCACTACTACACATTCCAAATCAATACCCCATTTTGCCTCGTAACGGAACTAGCATTGGTAATACGTACAAGTGGGTTGTCTCTCAAGATTAATGAATAATGGGAGTGGTCCGAAGCAATGGTAGCCTATACTTGGACATTTGCTATTGGGTGTAACATATGCCATTCGAGGTTGGCAAGAGGCCTATCAAGGCATTCTTTGGTGTACAAGTTACCATCTTGGTTGTTACTCCATGTGAACATAGGGCCCCAAAACTCAATATCATGCAGCTCACAATGCTCCATAATTCGTTTAAAATCATTCATTGCACTACGAATCTTTTCCTTTCCACCATATTATATTTTTTGATGGATCAAGGATCTCCTTAAAATTCCCCACGCATAACCAAGGGCTAGGTTCCCCATGCTTCGTCCTCTTATTCGTTTCAAGATTACCATAGAACCTCGTGAACTTTTAACACCACCCCTAGGTGAAGACACTTTTGCATTTATATGTCTCATACTGTAATATTGTATTTCAATCCTTGCATCATTATTCCAAAGAAGTGTAAGTCCCCCACTCCTATCCATGCAATCAACCACCAGCATGTTATGAAAGCAAGTCTTATTTTGTATACTTACCATTTTATTACTTCTCATTTTGGTCTCACAGAGGAAGACCAAATGGGATCTCTTCTCCTTCACCATCCGACAAAGGTCTTGAACTGTCTAAGGGTTCCCAAGCCCTGGCGTTCAACAAATTATTTTCACAGCGGTCAATGGGGCTGTGTCACAACCCCTACCAATCCTAATCCCTTTGATACTACCATCTTGCCCCAAGGGGCCTAATTATTCTTCCTTTCTTCATCACCTTGTTTCCTGGATGGAGCTTTTTCATTTCCTTTCTAGGAGTTGACCCTCCGGAGTCAATGTTAATTGCCCTACCCTAGCACGGCGCTTCCATGTTTGACGCACAACAACATTCCCCCATGGTCCCTTGTACTTTTCACAAGGTTGACATATGTACCAACCAAGCCTACTTCCTTATGATGAGTTTCTCCCATAGGTCTACTTATTATTCCGTTTGGATGGTCTAGGCCCCCACCTTACACCACCCATATGATTTAGAGAGGATCCATAGGAGTCCATGTGGATAAGTGGCGAGGGACAATCATGAGATGAATTCCTTGTGTAAGTTCTTGTTGTCTAAATTTCAATAAGCAAAATGGTGACCAAAAGTGCAAAAATTCATCATCCATGCAAGTGCCATTCAAACAAGAAGCAAGGCTATCCGGACACTCGAAGAAATCTATTTTTCCCGAGCATCATTTGCAATCTCGTTTGCAAGCCCGTTTGAATGAGATCGATAAATAAGAATACCCGAGAGCTTCATCTGCACCTCGTCCGGACACACTGTGCCAAGAAAGCAAGTTAGCAATTTTTTCATAGATTTCCCTTTGGACCATCCGGATGGCCCTAGCCTTTGTTTGGACATCCATGTGAAAAATCCCATATTTGGTCATGTAATCTCGCTCGTTTGAATGGCCTATGTTCTTGTTTGGAAGCCGTGTACCTGTAAAAGTTTTTATTGAGTGTAAATTGTGTCCTAGGTCTATGAATTAAGGGGTTATTATAAATACATCTTTATAGAGAGAGAGGTACAAATTTTCACCCCAAAGATTTCATGAGAGGCGTGATTAGAGAGAAGAATAATTGTGAGCCTAGTTGTTCCTCTTAGAGGATCATTGTTAGTTTGATTGTAAGCTTCATTGGGAAGTCTATCGGAAGGGTTTAATAAAGGAGAATCATGTTGAAGATGATTGTGAGTGAGGAGACAAGTTTGAGGCTTGTCGATCTTATAGAGTCAAGGTCTTGCATTGATTTGTAAGTGTTCTAGTGTCTATAATATCTAAATATCTTTTAATAGTAATTTCTTAGGTTTGGCTTGAACAAGTTTTACTTTTAGATTGATTTCTAAAAGATTTCATCTTCGTCACCAAAATATTTGTGTCTAATTTATTGCTTTACATATTTTGGTGATTAAATTGTTTATTGCTTCAATAGATTATTTCCATATAAACTATGATAAACACGAATTTGGAGTAGCTATACATTTTTCAATTAGTATCAAAGTGGGTTCACTCCATGAAGGATTAAATTCTGAATGTGATTCTTGTTTTATGTTTAAGGTGTCTCAAACCCTTAACATTGTGCCTAATTTTGATGGATCAAATTATGGCTATTGAAAGTCCCATATGAGACTTTTCTTTAAATCTATAAATGTTTGGATTGTCATTAAATCTGGATTTAAAGCTCTAGAAAAGCCAATAGCTAAACTAATGTTGAAAAATAAACTCATATGGCAAATGACAAAGCTATGAATGCCCTATGCTTGGCAATTTCACAAACCGAGTTCTCTAGAATTTCTAATCATACACATATATAAAAGTTGAATTACTTCCAGAAAAATCCTTTGTGACACATGGCATAAACCATTTTTTTAAAAAGTCAAAACCAGATTTTTAATACATTATTTCAAAAACTGAATCGGTTCAATTTGACGTCGTCTCTTCCTTCTCTCTAATGACAACGTCTCTTCCTTCTTTCTAATGACAATAACGTTCTCTCTTCATCCCTTCTCTTACTCTTCCTCACTTTATTCTTTCTTCTCTGTTTTCATCTTCTTCCTCTAAGGTATTCTCTCTCTCTCTCTCTCTGTTTTTTATCTCTCTCTTTTTCCTCTTCTTCCAACGTTTTCCTTTTTCTCTTTTTCTCTCTCTCTATTTTTAGGGTTTTCTATATATTTGTTTGTTTCTATTTCAAGAAATAAAGGATGGAATTGGGTATCTCAGAAAAATTATATTCTCCAAGTATGGGCTGCATTTTGATGTCAACCCTAAAAGGATGGAGGTTGTTTGCTCATCTTTTGGAAAAGCCTTTGGATTGGAGACATTAACACCTACTTTCCCCAACGGCATGGTGAGTTTTCTTGATTTTTGATTTAGAGATTTTTAACACTAATTTGGACCGGTTTGTTGAAATCCAATCCTAGCATCTCTAGGATTTTCTCCATCAACTTCAATTTCTAATAAATCCCACTCTCTTTAGAAGTCTCTCTACCGACTTCAATCTCTATATAACTCAACCTACAAATAGGGTTTTGTCACTCTCCACCGTCTCTTGATCTTGTATCAAGTTAGTTTCTTTGTATCTTTACGTTATGTCAATCTTTTATATCTTTATGTTACTGAGAAATATATATATATATATATAAATGAAATTTTTTTTGTGTTCAGAGGTAGGTTTTATAGATTAAATTTGTGTTATATTATTGAGAGTTTATTATTCCTATGCTTGCTTATAACTCCCTCGAGCTCAATAGAGGGAGAGAGTTTATTACTCAACAATGTTTATTATTCATGTTATTTTCTTTTCTTTTTTTGTTTTTGTTTTTGTTTTTTGTTTTTTTTTTTTTTGTTCTTTTAGTGTTCGCAGGAATTCAATTTCCTGGGAAAAATGCTAATTCTTGGAAATTTTTGTGCTTTGGATTCTATTTCTCTCTTCAGGGTAAGAATTTTGTCCATGTGCATTAAACATGATTTTGGTTTAGTGCCAGGCTATACAAAAAACAATGTTTGCATTGATAAATGATTATGTGCTCTTTGGATCACATATATCCATTTTTTTCTCAATTTCATGAGTCCCAATATATGCTAGGTTTGAGATCTTTTCAAATGGAAATAGATTTAGCACTGTATATTTGACACCTAAATGGACCTTTCTGCAATGCATGTCTTTTGAGTTATTTCTCTCTACTTGAATATTGTGTATGGTCATGAATCATAGTGTCATGTAAGTTTAGGATTACATGGTTCTTCCTACAATTTATACATCAACATTTCTTTAAATGGATGCAATCATTTGTTGTGCTTGATTTTGACAGGAAGTAGCAAAGATGATGCAAATAACGTGAGAAGAAAAATTCGATGATGAGCATAAAGTCAATTCAGATGACTATCTTTGACACACTCAGTTATGTGTGAGGCATAGGCTTCATACATAGCTCTAACAGTCATTTCATAGTGATTGCACTATTTGATTGTGTATTTGTTGGTATAATATTTATAAGAGGTTACTTGTATATTAGGAAAATAACTATCTAAATTAAAAAGAGTAATGATATGAGAATATGATCTTACCCCAAAGAATTGTTTCAATTTGACATATTTATGTTTGTGTACTTATCAAACAAAAACATATGTGGGTTTACACCAATTAGATTGAAAGACAAGAAAATACTTTCTTCTAATTATGATTGGTTGCTAAGAAAATTTGAGAATATTTTGGACATTTATTTGGAAAATTTCACTATTTCAATCTTTTATTTTATTTCACTCAAAATTTAAACTTTGATTTGTGAGAGTAGAATTTGACACACAATAACATGTTGAATCTTGGATTTTTATTTGGTATAATTTATTTTGCATTGAATTCAATCAACAAATTAGTTGGTAGCTTATTTGGCTTATTTGGCTAAGGTTTCAATATGTGAAAAATATGGATCAATGTAACTCATTAAATGCAAAGTTTTATGCACTTTCTTTTTACCTTGTGTTGTTCTCTACATCAAAATGCAAGTTGTATTTGAGTTTCAATTTAGGTTGTGTTTTATAGTTGTATGCCTTAGGTGTACATTGGATTCAAGTTATATATGTAAATTCTAAACTATCATTCTATTTATTGATTTTTTTTCTTCCTTCAATACTAGCTTCTATGTTTAGTGGGTGGTTTGTAGATTCAAGGGTACAATTATATTGACAAAGTAGTGTTTAGTGTTGATTGATGTTTAATATTTTGTTAATATTTAAACCTAAAGCTTGAGATTATATGGTACGTTTTGCTTATGATTTATCTCTTGTGCACATTTAAGCTTAAATTGAGGTTATTTCTTAACTTTAAATGTGAGGTTTGTTAGGTAAATATATAAGGTTTTTGACTAATCATATTTTTCAAATTGAACATATGCTAGTTGAACCTAGGGCTTAAAAATTCCTGCATTCCACCTTTTGTGATAAGCATCAAAAGTTTAAGGACACTTTCTCAAAGTGAAAAAAAACAAAATAGTGAAACAAATAAAATCAAAAGATCATATTCCAAAAGGAATTTATTTCACCATGTCAAACTTGTTCAATTTTTGTTTACAAAGAGGAATGTATAGGATGAGAGTGGTTAGGCCCTAGTATAATAAGGTTTGACTTTTGGTTTGATATACTTGTCAAAACCTCATGTTGGTGAAACTTTCTCCCTTTTTATAAGTTGATTGTTTTCTCATTGGATGGCTTACACACACAACACACAAACATGGGTTGAATGGAACATTTTTTTTGCTTGGGTTAAGCAATATGAGTTTCTTGTCATTTCAATCTCATGTACATTTTGTATATTTAGAACATGTTTGGGATATTCATTGCTGAAATACATGAGTTTTTGATGTGTGTATCACATGTTTTCATTTCACTTCTGAGGGGGAGACATGTTTTAAATTTCTAGTTTCTTGTTGATTATTGAGTCATATTTTGAGGGGGAGTTTCTATTATTCATGATCTTGCATTGTCTTCATGCATTTTTTTTAATCTATGACCATGAGTTGTGTTTATGTTTTTCCTATTCCATATATGTTTTGATGATTTTGTTGAGTGTTTAGGAAACATGATAACTTTAGTCAATTTGTGACAAAAAGGGGGAGTAAAAATTGAGGAGATAATGGGAGACTCGACCGATGGATTTTGTCATCGAATTGCCAAAGGGAGAATTTATAAGTTCTTGTTGGCTGAATTCGGTAAGCAAAATGATGACCAAAAGTGCCAAAATTCATCATCCATGCAAGTGTCCTTGGACAAGAAGCAAGGTTGTTCAGACACTCGTAGAAATTTATTATTCCCGAGAGCCTCATCTGCAACCTTGTTTGCAAGCCTGTTCGGACAAGATCGGTAAACAAGAAAATCCAAGAGCTTTGTTTGCACCCCGTCCAGATGCAACATACAAATAAAGCAAGTTAGCGATGTTTCCCAAAGATTTCCCCTAGGAACATCCAAACAACCTTAGCCTCTGTTTGGAGGCCTATGTTCCTGTCTGGACACTATGTATCTATAACAATTTTTATTGAATGTAAATTGTGTCCTAGGTCTAGGGATTAAGGGGCTATTATAAATACATCTCTATAGAAAAGAGAGGTATAGATTTTTACCCTAGAGAGTTCATGAGAGGTTGTGATTAGAGAGAATAATAATTGTGAGCCTAGTTGTTCATCTTATAGGATCATTATTAGTTTGATTGTGAGCTTCATTGAGAAATCTATTAGAAGGGTTTGGTAAAGGGGAATCACATTGAAGAAGATTGTGAGAAAGGAGACGAGTTGGAGGCTTGTCAATCTTATAAGTCAAGGTCTTGCATCGGTTTATAAGTGTTCTTAGTGTTTGTAATCTCTAAAATCTTTTGATAGTAATTTCCTGAATTTGGCTGCTCTGGAGAGGTTTTACTTTTAGATCAATCTCTAAAAGGTTTCCTCTTCATCACCAAAATATTTGTGTCTACCTACTTTATTGCTTTACATGTTTTGGTGATTAAATTGTTTATTGCTTCAATAGATTATTTCCGCATAAATTATGATAAACACGAATTGGGAGTAGCTATACGTTTTTCACCCTATTTGCTCACCGTAGCCTTTCCCTTATTTAAAACCTCTCTCCTTTGAAGTAGTGTAACTGCCCATTAAAGGTTCTGTGATTATGGCATCTAGGTAGGAAACCTCTTTACTCTTCTCATTAGAATCCTCCCCATTAAGGCTTTCCCTATCAATCATTATATCCTCTTGAGATGGAAAGAATATTGGGGATTGAATCCTCCTTGATTACCTCAAGAAACATCAATAGCATGATTCTTTCCCTTCGTAATCGTGGTGTTGACTCTTTTCTGGTAGAAAAAATAATTTTTCCCCATTTACCCCTCAAGCATCGGTCATTTTTAGAGAAGCTACTCCTCGCCATCCTCCTCCCCATACCCATCCAATGTCTTGCCTCCATTGGAATGACTATTATTGCCTTGCTTGTGGAAACTGTTTGCTTGGTGATAACCAATAGAGTTAGTTCCACCAAACCTACTCTTCCTTTTCTTGACGATATCCTTGTGGTGGCACCCACAACCAAGGTCGAAATTGGGTGGATTCGCTGTGTAAACACATACCACTTCTTTTCATGCACCCTTGACTAGCCATGGCGGATTACCCCATAAGCAAAATAGATCTTTGTAAGCCGCTCGTATTGGAAAGTAACCAAAATCGATTACCCTTGCACCTTCGAAACTCGTCCTTGTAAAATGTGTTTAGACAAATCGATTTGATCTTGACTCATAAGAACTTGCCCCAACCAATACCATCCTCATTGGTGTTGACCTCCTCCACCTCTCCCATGGATGAGCCAATCTGCATGCCAACTCTTTGGCACATACATGCCTAGTGGAAGATTAAACATCCTCACCTAGAGCGAGACTTTTTCAAAGGTTGTGGATGATAGAAGTGTGATTCCATCATAATCTTCAATAGAGAAAAGATTACCCTCGAATACCCAAGGTTGGCCTTCCAACACTCTATCCTTATCCCAACTATGTCCGAATTCTACTAGAAATAGATTCTCCCTGAGAATGTTGAAAGATAACAATCCAATAGGTCTCTATCCTCGTACCAAAGTAGATTGAATCATGTCTTTGCTCACGATCCAATCAATCTTCAATTTCTTGTTGTGCCAAATACCAACCTAAATTAATAGACAAATACTTGGTATGTTTTACTCATAAGTGCACATGATCAAATGATAGTATAGTTAGGCAAATATGAGATCATCCTACGAGGGTTGTTGATTTTGTTTAAAATTAATTTTCCAAAATAAAATAACAAGATTGTCACAAAGTTGATATATTGAAAAAGAGAAATATAATAAAAGGGTTAAGGTTTGGACATCCACCACTAATTAGACTAATTAAGATAAACTAGGCCAATGTTCCAATCATATGGTAGAATGAATGCCCAATCAACTTAAGGGCATAGTATCTACTCCTTAAGCTATTGATCTCCCTAAGCAATGAGTTAGGCATGGTATCTACTTGAATTCTTTTCATCCCTAAAGGATTTAACATGGTATCTACTAAATTGTTCTTTAAGAAAACATAAATTCTATGGAGATCGACAAACACATGAGTTATAGGGCATGATATCTACTCCCAGTCTCCCATGTTGATTAAGCCAAGAACCCGTGATGAGGTTCATTTGTCACTTTATTAAGCCCAAGATTCGGTCATCTAAATTGACTTAATTAACAAATCCATATCATAAGCATACGATGAATTCAATCACATAGACAATAATCAATTAAAATAAACCAAAATATGATTGAAACGAAGGCACTAGTATTGAAATCCTAAAAAGACATGATTAGGGCTTCAATCTAGCCCCTAACAAGGAGTTTAGTTACACATAATTAACTAAAGCTAAAAAGAAAAGGGAAAGAAAAAACCAAAAACAATTCTTGAAGTAGCCTCCAATTCCTCTCTTCATGATTCTCTATTATGTGAAGCTTAAAGGTCTATTTATAGACTTAGGAAAACCCTAGAGGCTCTAGTAAATCTAATAAAATCATAAGACAAATGCCTAGTCAAATTAGGGTTTGGAAAACCTAATTTTAAGTGTCTTTTTGCATTGGGGCCACTGAGTGCCCTCAATTGCACTACCTTGCACTTGATCGTTTCTTTGCTGCGCTCGAGTGCTTATGTAATCGAGCCTAGGTGTGGTTTGCTTGATCCGAGCTCCAACTTTTCCCCAGAATTGGTCTTTTATCCTCGAAAGTTCCAAAAACGCTTCATTTTCCTTTAAACACCTACAAACTGACAAAAACACAAAAATGAAATAAAACAACACAAAAATAACTAGGAGATTAGCGTACGTAAATTAACAAGCTAAAATATATATATTTTAGCACTCATCATTTTCCCACAATACATAATTGACATGGTCTCTTCTAGTGACTGTTTTTGAATTTCTAACTTTGCCCCTTCTACTTCAGATAAGGAGAAGTTCCCTATAAACTTGTCAGCTCGTCTACCATAGTGCACCTCCCTCCAATTGGAAAACAAAACAAGAACAAGATCCCTCCACCATTTAAGAAAACTTAGAGAACGATTCCTTATCCTCTAGTATTTCAGTCTATAGAGAAAACTAGTTGCCCGATACATTAGCTTTATTTGCCTACCAAATTTAAAAATGGAACATATAATGCCCAAGACATTATCAATTAGGTAGTAATTTAAGTAGGGTATGTGAACTTTACCCAAAAAATATATAGCACATTTATGTCTATGGTGTTTATCTCAACCAACATATAAGTACATAAAATTGTAATTTCATCAAACTTTTTTATTATAATGAATCATTGACCTTGAAAAGCTATGAACTTTAGAATAACCATGTTGCCATGAATAGCAAAACTTTAAAAGCATGCATGTTTTGAGAATTGGTCCCTATAATACAAAACTTAAGCCTCGCTTAGTTTGCGGATTCGAATGGGTATTCAATTAGGAAATGGAATAGTTATTACTAGGAAGAGGTTATAATGGAATAATTATTCAAATTATTTAGTTTGGTAACAATACACATGGTCTAATTGGAATTGAATCAAAATTACTAAAAAAAACCCTACATTATATATATATAAAGGAAATGCTAAATGCTTTTCTAGTATTTTTCCTAGTATCCTCCCAACTATGATGTAACTTTTAAAATTACATTAAATTTGAGATTATCATTATTGACTTTTAATCTATTGGTGATTTTAAAAACCACATCACAGTTAGGAGGACACCAAAATGACCCAAAAAGAGCACCTAACATTTTCCATATATATTATATATTAATTCATATTAAAAAAAAAACCTAAAAAGAAGTGAGTGGTTAGCCTCCTACAAAAACGGCCGGGGTGGTCCTGCGCGAGGCTTCTAGGGGTGGTGCAACCACCCCACCTCTTCCAACTTTAATTTCTTTATTTTACTTTTTTTCAAGCTTAAAATAAAAAAAAATAATTAAAAAAAAAATACACAGAGGTGTTGTGTAAAATGTATTTCATTCTTCAAGAATAGCGATTCCTGGTTCCTCTAATTTCTTAGAGAAATAGCTATCAAAAGAATAATTATTATTTTATAAGAATAGTGGTTTCATTAGTCTATTCCGCGAAACAAATCGGCTGTTCTCACCCCTAAAATCCATCGTGTACGACAAAATCATAGTAAAACAGGGATTCAGATTTTCTTTGTTCCAAAACCACCGCCACTGGCACTGTCACCGCCAACTGGAATGAATCGAGAATCTGCCTCTCGTTCCGATTTTCTCTCTCTCACTCTCTTTGGTTTCCCTCCCTTCCGCTCGCCCTCTCCTCTTTTCTCTCTCTCTGTAATTTGTTTATTTTTAATGCACCCCTGCCTTTCTGTATTTTCTGATTTGCAGTTCCGAAGGCACTAAAAGGTGAATTTGTAAATTTGACACTGATTTTTCTTTTAGGTTCCCATTTGATGGCAACGGCACCGTTTCAGCCGCAAGCTAGATAAAATAGTGGAACTGGCGGGAAAAAAAAAAAAAAAAAAAGAAAAAACGATAACGACAGTCGATTCGCCTGAAACTCACTCTGTCACACCGAAACCCGCAATCTCTCTCTCTGTTCAATGGACAAATACTTGACCCCTCTCAAGCCCTCACCTGAAATCCCTAAACCCATTCAAAGGCACCGATGGAAACGAATGGCTATCGAATTGAACGGCCGGTTCGAGCCGAAGTACCGCCACGAGATCTCCGGTTTGCTAATGCAGTCGTATTCCGAGGTGCGTCCGATTTGTGATTTACTTTGTTTGTTTGTTGAATTGTTTTGTGTAAAAAATGGCTGAGTCTTTACGCTGTTTTTTGGTTGTGGCAAAAAGATTGGGGCATTTCCGCATTCATACCATGTCGATGGCGTGCCGTGTCGATCACATGTAAGGGACAGTAACATCTCGTTGTTTGATTGATTAGTTTTGTTATTTAGAGCTTTAGATTGTTTCAGCTCTGTTTTACAGATGAATATGAGTGATAACGGTGCAAGAATCGACAGCCAAATGCCAATTAGAAAGTTAGTATCTCTTATTACACTATTTATTGTTGTTCTAGCTTATATGTGGGGTTCTTATATGATATCCTGAATTAATTGAAGATCAAATGTATCTATTTGTGCGTTTCTGTTGTCAAATCTAATATTCAAAGCTTACACTAATGAATCTAACTAAAAGTGAATTGAGTCATAAGGGGAAGTGATAATAGGCTTATACCACAAATTGCTGTTAGTTTGGTAGCTGCAAGCTCCTGTCTAATTTTTATGTTGAGATACGTATATCACTAGGGTGGAATTTTGCTAATTTGTGGTGTTACACCACCCATTGCTAACCATGTGGTTGTTGACAATGATTGAGTGATTGTGTTATTGAATGTATGGGACGATGTTGGCTTGTGAACCCTAGTTATTGTATCAACTATGAACCCAAACCAGTTTTGTTAATTGAGCAAAGCTCACACATTACTTTTGTTGAGGTTCAACAATGCTGCTGCTCTGCTCACTTGGACAGCTCTTAGATACCTTGTGGGGTGCGATTTCGAATGCCATAAAAGGATTTGTTTCCCTCATTGGACACCAACTGGTTTTCTGATGAGATGGTCAAAGGCCTGATCCAACAACTTTAATGTGTAATGGGTGAATTGAACTCTCTCTACTCTTTAGATTGTATGCTTTTTTAATATCACGTCTTAGAGCGATCTCCAACTCCTTTTCTACCCTTAAAACAACTTTTTAAGTTTTATGTCACATTGGTATATTGATGTTTGGACAAATCTTTTGCTTCCCACTTTTCCTGTCTTCTCTGGTTTCATGTTTGATGTGTTTACATATGGTGGTTCCTTTTCAGGCAAGGCATCTCTGCACTGGAGTTTGACAACAAGGTGAACGCTAAATCTTTGATTTTCAAGTCATAATATCTGGACTTTTTATGTATGTATAGTTATGCAAATGACACTGTTTTGAGGTCAAACACCATGGATCCTATTAATTTGAATTCTTATAGTTCTAGATTGAGTCTCTCATTGCTTCTTTTACTTTGACTTCACTTGTTTTTTTAAAAGTTTTAGATTTCACCTTTTTTCTTTTATTAACTTAATTCCAGGGGATATATTTGGCTTCAGTGACAAAATCAGGATGTTTAACAGTGCATGACTTTGAAGCTCTTTACTGCCAGAGTAATGAATCATTGCCGAGTAAGTTCCTGCTCTGCAACTTGCTATACTGTTTACCTCTTGGCGTGTATCTGTTTTGACCAATTGGAGGCTTATTTATGCTTTGGGAAGATTTCTTTGAATTATTTAACAGGAGTGATGCACTCATGCTCTTAAAGTAGAACCTGATGACAATAGATAGACACTCATGTGGGGGAGATACATAATTGGTGTGTACTAGGAAGTGTTAAACGCATTGGTTTTACATGTGGCAGCTGGGATGACAGGCTGGAAATTCACTTAGTTTGTTTTTAATTTTTTATATGAAAAAAAAAAAAAACATTTTGATCTATAATATTCTTAATGTTTGTGATTAACACATGTAATGTTGGGGCAACTGGTTCAAGTGACAAGGTACAATTCTACTTTTAATTTCTCATGTGCTAAACATTTATGTTTGTGGTGACTTCACTGTGAATGTTTTTGTCCTTCTGCAACACATGCAATGTACCCATAGCGATGGATCTGCTGCCTTGAAACTAAAAATGGAAGCACCATTCATTGTGTTTAATATAGCAAGCAGCATCACTTTCCAGCTGTCTTTAAAACTGTGGAATAATATGCAATACTAATATTCTTTCCTTGCAAATTGTCCATGTTTGTCAGTTACTGTCTAAAAAACTTCCTCCCCTTGCCATTTATTTTTTTTATTTTTATTTTTCTGAAATGCAGATGAACTTTAATGTAATGCTCTTAAATATGGTTGCTTGAATGTCAATGACAGATTGTTAATATGTACTTCCTTTTAATTTGTATTTTGATGTATCATAAGTTTTGGTTACCATCTCTTGCAGTGTAATTCAAGAACAAATTTCATGTTACCTTTACTATTAATGTCATTCTTTTTTAAAAATCCTGGTAGGCTCGAAGGAAGATGAAACTAAACATTTAATGCACCTTTCTTTATGTCAACAACTTGATGTGGTCCAGTGGAATTGCACTAACCAAGATGAGGTATGGATTTGGGTGCTTCTACTTGCTGTTATACATTGAGATATTTGTACTTTATGAATGATACACTACAGAACCAGATATGTTTCTCTAGAATGTGGCTTGTGCTTGCATTAACAGTGATTTTTTTTTTTTTGATAATTAATCGAAATATCATTAAAACAGTGGAAGATTGTGGCACTGTAGCTCAAATTTCAACCATTGCACTAGTGATGTGCTTGTTAAAATGTCTTTTCTCGTAAGTATATGAATATATGATAGTTTTGTACCAATAGTTGAAGAATGATGGGAGAGATTCCATTAGTGATCTCATAATGCTTCCCTGCTACCAGTATGACTTTTCAAATCGTGTTTTGTTGAAACATATCATGAAAGAAACTTTATTTTCAATGAGTCATTAAAACTAGAAATGGATGTTTATTATCCCTTTGATTTGAATCATCATCTTTTTTAAACTCTTTCTGATGTGGTCTAATTAGCTATTGTATTGAGATGAGACTTTAGTTTCTTGTTTCTTTTCCCCTTGGATGGATGCATCTCTAACCTTCAATTACACCCAACAACTCATGTCAACTCAACTTTGTGTTAATCCCTGTTTGTCGGAAACCCCCTTCCCCCTCTCTTTATGTATGTTTGTAATCTATGTGTCTCTCTAGTTGATTCATTACGTTTGACTTCAAAATTCTATTATAAGTATACACATTTCTTTGTAGTATTTTTTTAGGAGCTTTATTAGTCTCTAATGGCTTAGTTAAATAAGAGTTTTGCATGCATTTGCCATTAAGAAGATCTGAATTTCAGATGCCAACTTGGAGGCTATAACAAAATTAATGCCATCCTCATTTCCCCAAGATGCAACATTTTTCTTCTTCAGTTTTATATGAACAGGCTTGTAAGAAGGTTCATCATTGACTACTTGGCCACTTGTACTGTGATTAATTTAGGTTTTTACTGGTCAAACTTGCAACATTAGTTTAGTTATTCTCTTCCTTTCTCAGTCTTAGTTCCTTAGTCATTCATCAATATTCAAAAGTGTTTTCCTTGCATTATTTAGTACTGTTAAATTACCAGTTATCCCAAAAGCTTAAGCTTATAGGAAGAGGTAAATTTAATCACTTAACCATTACTTTAACATTCCCCCTCACGTGTGGGCTCAAACTTCTTTTTAATAGGTGAGACCCAACACGTGGAATATTTAATTTAAATTGGGGATGAATTGACGGAGTCAAGGTTCGATCTTATGACCTTTGGCTCTGATACCATGTTAGAAATGGGTTTGGGCCTAACTCAACTCAAAAGGTAGCTCAAGAGTTAAGGTTTACCCTCAACCTTATAAATGACCCATCTCCTTAATATCCAAGCAATGTGGGACTTCTAACACGCCCCCTCACGTGTGGCGGGAGGACATTCAAGCCAACACGTGCAACAAATGGGTGACGATGGACCACAGCTAAAGATTAGTAATTGTTCCTGCCCACTCTTATTCTGTTGTAAGTGATATTTGGTTTAATTATGGGCCTTCCAATTCCATGAGTTTTGTGTGGAAAATTTATCCCACTTGATCAAAATTTTGAGATCCTAATAATATACGATTTGCTTAAAAAAAAAAAAAAAAAAATGTGAGAAATGACTTCAAACAAGAGGATCGAACCTTGACTCCGTCAATTCATCTCCAATTTAAATTAAATATTCCACGTGTTGGGTCTCACCTATTAAAAGGAAGTTTGAGCCCACACGTGAGGGGGAATGTTAAAGTAATGGTTAAGTGATTAAATCTACCTCTTCCTATAAGCTTAAGCTTATAGGAAGAGGTAAATTTAATCACTTAACCATTACTTTAACAAGTACAATAAAGGCCTTTTGTGTTCAATATTTTGAGAAATGAAAATAGAACGTGAACTTCTATTTTCTTCCTTAGTGTGCATAGATATCATGCTATTAGTAGTGAGTTAGATGTCATGTGACAGGCTTAGTATCATTTTGTTTGTTCTCTAAGTGATAGTTCTTATTTGGAATGAGAGGAATATATGCATCTGTATAATGCTTCTAGTTTGGAAAGTGTCAATCATATTGTTAGATGCATCTGCTGTTTGGGTTGATTAACTGTGTTGTAATTGTTTCCCTGTCTTAATTTCCTCCTGGAATTTTAACCTTAATATATATCAATTTGTTCATTTTGTTAGGTTGCTTGCACATCCTCAAAATGTAATGCAGTACTTATTTTTGACATTGGTTATGTCTCTTCTGAACCAGTTGAAGTAAGTTTTCTTTTTTTCCTTTTCATGCTGGAAGCATATATGCTAATTAAAGTTAATAGGCACTCAAGCCCTCATGGTCTTTGTTTTCAATTGCATTATCGTTGAAACTTCTCTATTGAAGGATTACTTTTATGCTGATTTCTTAAGGTATATGAATTATCCAACCCTTATTTTTCTTATTATTAGAAGGTAACACACACTCCACACCTCATGCATACTCGTAAACTCTTTTGAAGACAATGTAGGATACTTGATTCCAGGACTCACATTCTACTTGGCTTACAGCCTTGTTAGTCTGGTTCTTCTCAAGTATTTTGACAGCTTCATAGAAAAAATAATTTCTGGTCTCACATTTCTTCATTCTTTATTTGAATTTTTATTATGAAGGCGTGTTTTGGTGTGGTGCTGCAGTTTGGTCATACTACCTGGTGTGATATCCTGTTGTTTTCCGAGTATATGACAATTCTTGTTCATTGTGTTCATTGTTGATGCAGATATTAAAAACAAGAAATACGGTCACTGTTCATGGGTCTGACATTCATAAAGGTCTATCTGATATAGCTTTTACTTCAATTGATGATTCAAGGTTGGTAAAAGAGGGCAACTTCAGAGAAAAAAATGGTTTTGTTGCCAGACTAGGATGATGGACTTGTGAGAGAACAAGCTTATGCCAAATTTGTTTAGGAATATTTCTAATCATTAGGTCTATTCATGTAATTTAATATATTTTTCTCTTTTGACCACAAAGTTTACATAGATATGAACTCACCTGTCAGGATTAGAACATGGAATTTGGTGGTTGGATGGATAAATGGTCTGCATTTTCTAGTCATGTGATTCAGTCTTTAAATTTGAAAAATAGATCCTACAATACCTAAAGGTTGCTTTGCTGATGCAGTACATGGAGCAATTATAATTTTTTTTTTTTTTTTGAATGCATATCAGTGCAAAATCATTTGTTACAGCATGGTAAACCCTTTTTGTTCATGCCATAAGAAGGTTTGTGGTTTGGCAGAACTATGCTCTAAGGCATGTGTCTGCCCTTTTCTTCAATTTGCTTTATTTCCTTTCACTGAAATCATGTACTAAGCTCTTTATACTAACACTGCATTTTCTAGCTCTTCAAGTAAAATGGGAAAAAGCAACAATTCTTTAATCTATTAAATTGGGCACACTAAAGCCAAAAAAAGAAGAAGATGATAGTTATGAGATTTTCACTTTGGCCATCCTATGAGACAGGTTGTGGCCTTATATTTTGGGTGTTCGTAGGCCTTGATTTTCAATTAAGATTGGAAAACTAATCAATCTCATTACGAGTAACCCATGTTGTTGCAAAGGGATGTGATCCAACTTAAAGCATGATCCAGATTGTACTTTGCTTGGATAGTAGTAAATTGTGGTTTGTTTGCTTTTGCATTTTAAAACTTAAAGTGGTATATGATGTATTCTTTGACCTTGTTTATGACTTCAGTGGAATCTTGTTTGTGTGAATTATTTGGTCTTCTAATAGTATCTATTTCCTTTTTATGCCCATTTTCTATAGGTTACTTGCTTCTGATACATATGGTGTTGTCAGTGTATGGGACAGAAGAACGAGTATCTTCCATGTCTTGAACTCACAACTAATTCCCATAGCACCCTTAATAGCATTGAAATGAATGTGGAAAATCAGGTTGGTGATCACAACCCTCTTTATAGTTTATTAAGTTACAGATGTGCATCTGTGGGCAAGATATATTTTTGTATGATGTCTATGATCTGATGGAAGTACAACTTCCTACGTTGTTATCTACTCTTGAACTTCATTTTCTGCTTTCTACATGTATATGTGTTTATCATATTACTCAACATGCTATAGGATAAAATGGAGCAAGCATATTCAAGGATTAGCCTAGGAAGAGTGTGGTTATGAGAGTTGGGAAAGCTACTTGATGCGGAAAGCAATAGCCGTTAATTTTATTTCAGTGTATTAATTTAAGTTTTAATTTAGGAGTTATTTATTTATATTTTTTTGTAATTCCATAATTGAGCATTTGTTGCCCCCTTATGTTAGGCAAGAAAATAAAGCTATGTTAGGTAAGTATTAAATAGGAATTGCCCTAGGGTTAGGTTAGGGTTTAGCTATTAGTGTATGTAAACGTAATTTTCTTTTGTATTCGACAGTTTATGAAGAATTGAGATTTTTGTGAGCCATGGATTTGTCTTTCCCTTCCCCTAATTTCTTCTGTTTTCTCCCCCTTTCTAAAGCTTCTTCCCAGCTTCATCTTCTTCTCTCTCTGCTTCTCCTCTTTATTCTCCAAGTCTTTTTCTCCCACATCACTTCTTATATTCATGAAATTGCAGTCATCCTAGTTTGCAAGGTAGGGTGCTTTCTATAGTTGTGCAGTAATCCATATTTTGAGGCCTTTTTCTTAAAAATATTCTCTACTAATAACTAGAGAACAAGAGTTTTGGGGAAGGCTAGCCACGTAGAAGAACAGTTCTTACAGAAAGTGGAACAGCAGAATATTCTTCACGCTACCCACATTGTTTCCTTTTAATTTATAATTAACACAAGCATCCAGTGTGTCTTGAACCTATGATTTTACCCTCCTTTTTTAATGGTGGAAGGAGGTATCATTTGAGCTAGAGCCCATTGGCACAACTATTGGTTATGTGTCTTTATAATGAAACAACATTCTTTATAGTATTCTAGGTTTTTTGAATATACAGCTAATTGAAACTGGCAAGAGGACAACAAAGCAATAATTATTTGTGATTTCCATCTGGACCAAAACAAGTTAGATCTACAAAACGAAGATTATCTTTCTATTCCTGACTTGAATTAATGAATATACCTAGAAAAGGGGTGAGAAATTGTCACTGGTTAAAGGTCTGTAGTTTTAGTTTTGACTCTACTGATTAATTAATGCTTTTTGGAGTAAATGGCAACTCCTCCTCCCAAAAGGTAAGGTCGCTACTCATTAGTTCAATCCCATGCAGGTGCATGAGTTGCATCTACCTATCAATAAAAAGCTGTCAAGGTATCCACTATGCTATTTCATATCAACTTGGTATAACCCTCAATGTCCAAATAAAAATAGAAGATTTTCACGCTCTTTTTTTTTTTTTTTCCTCACGAGTCAGTTCTTGTCAGCTTATTGATTGAAAATTCAGTCAATACTCAATAGAAAGAAATGCGTGTATTTACATGATTTTATTCCTGCAAGTTGCATCTGGACTTTGTTACTAAATCTTATGGACCTTAGCAATAACAATTTTATTTATCTGTAGATCATTTTTGGGGCTGGTAAGCATGGGATTATTTATATGTGGGATCTTCGAGGAGGAAGAGGCTCTACTGCTTTTCAAAGTCATAAAGAGGTAAAATAGTTCAGTTCTCATTTTTCTTTATACATGCTTTTTTACCACAAAAGTTGGAATCAGCACATGAAACAACTGGCAAACCGTTGGCACCAGTTTAACAAGGGAAATCTTGATAGCGTATATTTGTTGTGTTGGCCACATCAGCAATTATGCCTCCAACTTTGTTCTTCTAATTTTTTTTTTTTTTTGTGTGTTTTCTTTTAAGGTGGCCATGTAGGACAAATTTGTATGCTAGTTATAACTGCACTTTTAAAAGCTTTGTACACCTATTATTTAGTCGTCAACTGCACCTTTTACAAGATATTACATTTTACATATAGACTTTTCTTGCATATATTACTTTGTGAAATCACATAGCTTCTTCTCTTTATTTCCCCTTGTCTATAATTTTCTGGTTTTTGGCTGTTCAGGCATGTCATCCACCTCTAACATCGTTGAAGCTAGCATCAATGCTTGAGAAAATTGAGCCTCTGAAGGTATCACAACTTTTTTGATGCTATTGTAAATCAATTTCCCTATCTATAGTGGCTTACTATTTAATTAATAGGGGAATTATTTAATTTACTACCCTAAGTTTTGACTTGTTCTCAAAAAGATTTCTTGGTTTCAAAATTTTGTAAAATAACAACTTTTGATTTTAGCCATTTTTCATCAAATCTTTCTTGCAAGATTTTCCATCAATTTATTATCAGAAGCCATGTGAAATGTCAACAATACCACCCCATCAACCCCAATGATTATTTTCTTGCATTTTTTTTGAGTTCTAGAATCTTTTAGGGATATATTTGACATTTCAATATTGTGTATGTGTATTATAAAGAAAGTTTAGATTAAATACTATAATTGTTTTTCAAAATAATAAATTATTTTATTACAAGAAATAAAATAAATCCTATTGACTAATGCTTTGGTGAATAAGGTGCTACTATGGTTATAACCAGGTAGAGTGTTCCAACCTCTAGTTGTCTCCCTTACCCTTACTGTTTATGTTGAAGCTAAAAAATGCTTTTTTTAACAAAATAATAATAATAATAATAATAATAATAATAATAATAATAATAATTCTTTGAATAAACTAGCATGCTTAGTCTCTCTTTCATCAATTGTCATCCCTTCATTAATAAAACACCTGTCTAAATGTTTGAAAAATTCCAAACCTGTCTCAAGTTTCAAAAGCAATAAATAAAACTAAAACTTGCTTTATTGAAGATACATTCTGATGGCTGGCTTTTGCGTAAGAGATATTTTATATGGAGGACAATATGATGATAGAAAAATTAACAAAGGTTGGCCCATTGGTTTTCCTATGTATATGTTTAGACTAACATTTTTTTTTTTTTTTGATAAGTCAAAATATTATATCAAAAAGCGCAAAGGGGCGCAAGGAAAGAAAATCTACAAAGCTAATAACTCGCGGGGCAAGCCAGCCTGTAGTCCAAGAAAAAAGAGTAACAAGAAAGAAATGGAGGAGCTCCTCTCAAGTCCTCGGCGAGTCCTCGAAACATTTATTATTTCGCTCCCTCCAAATACACCACAAAATACAATGAGGGACCATCTTCCATACTACAGCGCTTCTCGATCAACCCGCCGTCGACCAACTCGCTAGAACCTCCTTGATGGAGCGAGGCATAACCCAACAAAGCCCAAACTGAGCAAAGAAAGCATTTCACAAGTCCCTCGCTGCCGTGCAATGAAGAAGAAGATGATCAACCGACTCCCTTTCCATTTCACATAACCAACATCTGTTCACCATCACCAAACCCCTCCTCCCAATATTGTCTAGAGTAAGGATCTTGTTATGTACCGCCGTCCAAACAAAGAAAGTCACTCTAGGAGGAGCTTTGGACTTCCAAACACACTTCCAAGGAAAAGAGGCCAGCCCTCGAGGTGATAGCGCTTGATAGAAGGACTTAACCTCAAATAGACCTTTTTGAGATGGCATCCACCATAACTTGTCTTTCCCCACACCTCGCAGCTTACAATCATATAAACTTGTATAAAAAGAAGCCAACTCTCCCACCTCCCAATCATGAAGCAGCCGGGTGAACTGGATATTCCACTGAATGGAGTTGCTGGAATGTTCCATATTATCCGCTATAGACGCTTCCTTTAGACTAGCAATGCTAAATAGGCCGGGATACACCTCCTTAAGGGCCCTCTCACCACACCAAACATCATTCCAAAAGCGAATTTTTGAGCCCTCACCGACATTATACTTAAAGAACCTCCTAAAATTCTGCCATCCCAAACAAATATATTTCCATAAAGCCCACCCATGCAAACTGAAATGACTCCCAGAATGCCAACCTCCCCAATCCGACCCATACTTGGCCACCAACACCGATCTCCACCAAGCTCCTTCCTCATGGGCAAACCGCCACAACCACTTCCCCAAAAGAGCTTGATTAAACCTTCGAATATTTCTAATCCCTAAACCCCCATCATCAATAGGAGTACAAACCTTATCCCACTCTACTAGATGATACTTAAAATCATCATTCATCCCTCTCCAAAGAAAGTCTCTTTGAATCTTTTCAAGACGCTTAGCCACATCAACCGAGATAGGAAACAGAGATAACGTATAAGTAGGCATATTGGATAAGGTACTTTTAATCAAAGTAAACCTACCCCTTTTTGAGAGATACAATCTTTTCCACGGAGCTAGTTGTCGCGACATCATATCCTCCAAACCCGCCCACATAGTTTTAAGCTTGAAAGAAGCCCCCAACGGTAACCCCAAATACTTCAAAGGCACTTCACCATACCCACAACCCAACAAACCAACAAGCTGCCCCATATTCTCCACATGACCAACCGGAATCAAAACCGATTTGGACAAGTTTACCTTCAAAGGCCGCAGCTGCTTCAAAGCAAACAAGAAGGGCTCCTAAGTGACGAATTTGACTAGCATTGGCCCCTCAAAACACCAAAGTATCATCAACAAAGAGAAGGTGAGAGACATTAACCCGATCTTGACCACTTGAACCCACGAAAACCGAAATCAACCCCTCTCGGTAAAAGCTCCAAGCATCCTCTAAAGCCTCCATCACCAAAACAAAGAGGAAAGGAGAAAGCGGATCACCTTGGCGGACCCCACGAGAGCACCCAAAGAAACCGGAGGCACACCATTAATCAACATTGAAGCGAGGCGAGATACAATGCTGGATCCACGAACACCATTTCTCCCCAAACCCACACCTCCTCAAAAGGTAAAGAAGGAAGTTCCAATCAACATGATCATCGCCTTTTCCATATCCGGTTTACATAAAACACTGGCTCCTCAGTTTAATCACTATCAAACACTCATTTGCAATGAGGACCGAGTCTAAATCTGTCTCCCTTTAACAAATGCATTTTGGGGCTTGGAAATGATCTTGTCCATAACTTTCTTCATTCTATTGGCCAAAACCTTGGAAATGATCTTATACACTCCACCCACAAGACTGATAGGCCGAAAATCCTTGACCTCCTTAGCTCCTTGAATCTTCGGAATAAGAGAAATAAACGTAGAATTAATACTTTTCACGAATTTACCTCGAACATGAAATTCCTCAAAAACCGCCATGATATCTCCCTTAACCACCTCCCAACAAACCTGAAAAAAGAGCCATAGAAAAGCCATCCGAGCCCGGGGCCTTATCCCTATCCATACCTTTGATAACCTCCCTAACCTCCCTCTCCTCAAAAGGAACCTCCAGGCTAGACGCCTCTTCACCATTGAGCCTATCAAACTCAAGATTATCCAATCTCGGTCTCCAACTAAGAGGCTCCGAAAACAAGGATTCATAGTAGTTGACGATATGCTCACCAATACAAGTAGGGTCCGAAGTAGAAGAACCAGCCACAATCAAGGACTCGATAGAATTATTCCTCCTATTTGCACTAGCTACCTGATGAAAAAACTTAGTGCACTTGTCCCCCTCCTTTAACCATCTTACCCTCGATTTCTGCCTCCAACTAATTTCCTTTTGTAAAAGAGATGCTTCCAGGTCAGAAATTAATAATCTCATTCTCTCCTTTTCCTCCTCAGAAAGACTACGGACTTCCTCAAATCTGTCCAGCATTTCCAGCTCCTCCGCCCAGGCCTTATTTCGAACCCCCACATTACCAAACACCTCTCTATTCCACCTCTTGATCTCTTCCTTAAGAGCTCTCAACTTTTTGGCCAAGATAAAGCTTGGAGAGCCCAAGAAATAGAAGGAAGACCACCAAGATTTAACTTTGTCCACAAAATCCTCCTCTTTAAGCCACATGTTTTCGAACTTAAAAGCACTCTTCCCAATCCATGCATCCCCTCATCAAAACAATGGAGCATGATCCGACAAACTCGGAAGCTTCTTTTGCATCAACCACAGATAGCTAAGTTCCCAATCCGGAGAAACCAAACCAACCTCGACCAAGATAAATTATTAGCCCAAGTAGACACTCCTCCGGCCAAAGGAAGATCCATGACCCATCTCAGAAATCAGCAAAAGCAGAACCTCTCTCCTTCTTGAACTCCTCCCGACCTCTCATTATGAAAAAGAGTGACATTAAAATCCCCCTATACACCAAGGCAGCTCCCAAATACACATCAACCCAGTTCCTCCCACATGCCTTCTATGAGCATCCCTATTTGGACCATACACACTGCAAGCCCACTCCATACCGTCGTCCACATTCTGAAGGAACATGCCACAAAAAACCCCGACAACATCCACCTTGAAACAACCCTTCTATCCCACATCAATAGAATCCCTCCGAAGCCCCGAGAGGCCACATAACTCCACTCAACATAAGGGCATCTCCATAAACTTTGCACTAAACCATGAGTCACCATCTCCAATTTTGTTTCTTGAGACAAACAATATCCACCTTCCATTGACTCAACAACCATCTAACCCTCAACCTTCTTCTCCTCGTTCAACCCTCTCATGTTCCATGACACGATTTTATGCTTCATAAGAAATATCATCATCCCTCAACCCCATGATACCATCTGCAACCACCCCCGTGAGAAAAGCTCCTTCCCCATATTTGTCGGCCACTATTTGCCCAAAAATCTGTTTAAGTTTCCTCTGCTCCTCCCAAGACATACCATGATCCCTTTCACCTCCCAAGCCAATTTGAAAACCTTGGGCGGGAAGCCAAGACCATCCCTGAGCAGGCTGCTCTTCAGAAAATCTCCACATCATCTTTGAGATATAGAGCCCTCAACACTGGGACTCATTCTCGATTCCCCATACCCCAAAGATACCTAACTCTTCGTGTTTTTTTTTGATAAGTCGTAAAAGTTTATTAAAAAGCGAAGGCGCAACCCTTAGTACACTGGGGTAAACAAAAGGTCTAGGGGAGGAGAAGAGAGAAAGAAAATCGAATAACCGATCATCCCGGCCAAATGTCCAAGAGAAAAGAGTAAACAAGAAAACATGGAGGAGATCCTCAATAGACCTCGAGGAATCCTCAAACATCGAAGATTTCGCCACTCCAAAGACACCACATAATCTGAGAGGGGACCATTTTCCAAACGACACCCTTGGAGCGACCACTAGACCACCAGCTAGCCAAAAGCTCCTTAACCGAACTAGGCATAACCCAGCAAAGACCAAACCGGATGAAGAAGGCATTCCACAAGGCTCTTGCAGCCCCACAGTGGAGAAGAAGATGGTCAACTGATTCCCCATCTGATTCACAGAGCCAGCACCTGTTCACCACCACCAAGCCTCTCCTCCTAAGGTTATCCACAGTGAGAATCTTTCCCCATGCTGCTGTCCAAGCAAAAAGGCCACTCTAGGCGGAGCCTTAGAACGCCAAATGCTCTTCCAAGGGAAAATGGATGACCCTGAGGGTGAAAGAGCTCGATAGAAGGACTTAACCTCAAACAAACCCTTGCTTGAATGCAGCCACCTCAACTTGTCAACCCCGCCTCCTCTCAGGTTGCAATCATATAAGCACTTATAGAACGCAGCCACACCCTCCACCTCCCAATCATGGAACGACCTGGAAAAATGGATGTTCCACTGGATGGAACCTCTAGAGAGCTCCATGTTATCCGCAATAGAAGCCCCTTTATTGCTGGCAATGGAGTGTAGCACAGGAAAAGCGTCTTTAAGAGCTCTATCCCCACACCAAGGGTCCTCCCAAAACGAATCTGGAGCCCTCACAGGACATAACTGCAGTGGCTCCTAAAACCTGCCAACCCATTGAAATGTATTTCCAAAGGCCCACCCCATGAGAGCCAGTGATAGCCCCTGTTCGCCAACCTCCCCATTCCACCCCATATTTTGCCACCAAAACCGATCTCCACCAAGCACCCACCTCATGAGCGAACCGCCAATGCCATTTACCCAAAAGGGCTTGGTTAAACCTTCTAATATTCGGATACCAAGACCGCCCCTCAAGGAGAACACACCTTATCCCATTCTACCAAATGCATCTTGGCCTCATCCTTCATACCCCCCCAAAGGAAGTCTCGTTGAATCTTCTCAATTTGCTTAGCCACGGATGCGGGGATAGGAAAAAGAGACATCATGTAAGTAGGCAAGTTCGATAAGGTGCTTTTAATCAACAATCCCCACCCTTGGAAAGATACATCCTTTTCCAAGGTGCGACGCCGAGACATCAAATCCACCAGCTCTGCCCACATCGATTTGAGCTTGAAAGAAGCCCCTAGTTGCAGCCCCAAGTACCTCAAGGGCAGCGAGCTGGTACCACAGCCCAGTAGCTCAGCAAGGGGGTCTATGTCAACCACAGAACCAACCGGAATCAAAGCAGACTTGGGCAGATTAATCTTTAGGCCTGAAACCGCTTCAAAGCAAACTAGGAGCGCCCCAATATTCCTGATTTGGTTGTCATCAGCTCCACAGAAGACCAAGGTATCATCTGCGAATAATAGGTGGGAGACAACAACCGGGTTTGGTCCGGAACCCACCGAAGCCAAATCAAACCCCTAGACATGATAGCACCGATCATCCTGCTAAAAGCCTCCATGACCAAATCAAATAAGAAGGGAGAGAGTGGATCACCTTGGCGAACCCCACGAGAGCTACCAAAATATCCACACGGAGTGCCATTGATCAAGATAGAGAAACGAGCAGACGAAATGCATTGCTTGATCCACATGCACCATTTCTCCCCAAACCCACATCTCCTTAGAAGGTAGAGAAGAAAATTCCAATTGACATGATCAAATGCCTTCTCCATATCCAATTTACACAAGACCCCGGGATCCCCAGACTTAAGCCTACTATCCAGGCATTCGTTCGCAATGAGAACCGAATCAAGAATCTGTCTCCCTTTCACAAATGCATTTTGAGGCTTGGAGATGATCTTATCCATAACTCTCCTCATCCGATTGGCCAACACCTTAGCTATAATCTTGTAGACACCACCCACCAGACTAATAGGGCGAAAGTCTTTGATCTCCTTGGCCCCATGAAACTTAGGAATGAGCGAGATGAACGTAGAATTGAAGCTCTTCACAAACTTGCCATGAGAATGGAAGTCCGCGAAGACCGCCATAAAGTCCCCTTTCACCACCTCCCAACAATCCTGAAAAAAAGCCAAGGAGAAGCCATCCGGGCCCGGAGCCTTATCCCTATCCAAACCGTGAATGACCTCCCTCACCTCCCGTTCCTCAAAGGGATCCTCCAAGCTGGAAGCCTCTTCCACACTCAACGCTTCAAACTCTAGGTTGTCCACCCTCGGTCTCCAACTAGCGGGTTCCGTGAAAAGAGACTCATAGAATTTGATAATGTGAGAATTGATGACATCGGGGTCCGATGTAGGCGAGCCATTCACATACAAAGAGTCAATGGAGTTGTTTCTACGGTTGGCATTTGCCACTTGGTGAAAGAACTTGGTGCACTTGTCACCCTCCTTAAGCCACCGAATTCTAGATTTTTGTCTCCAGCAAACTTCCTCTTGCAAAAGAGAACCCTCCAAGTCAGAAATCAGCCTACTCCTTCTCTCCTTCTCCTCATCGGAAAGGCCTCTAATTTCCTCAAAGCTGTCCAGCGATTTCACCTCCCTCACGCCTTGATCCTAGCCCCACATCGCCAAACACCTCGCTATTCCACTCCTTGATTTTCCCTTTGAGAGCTTGGAGCTTCTTTGCCAAGACAAAGCTCGGGGTACCCTCAAAGGAGAAAGAGCCCCACCAATCTCTTACCTTGTCAACAAACCCCTCCTCTTTAAGCCACATGTTTTCGAATTTAAAAGAGCGTTTCCCTTGTTGCAAACCACCCCTGGTCAAGATAATAGGAGCATGATCGGAGCAAACACGAAGGAGCTTCCTCTGAACCAAACCCGGGTAGCCCATCTCCCAATCCGGAGAGACTAAGAATCGGTCCAACCTAGACCAAGACAAAGAGTTGGACCAAGTGGACATACCGCCCCCCAAAGGGAGATCCATGAGACCATGGTCCCCAATAAAATCTGCAAATTCCGGACGCTGTGCCACCAGTAACGCTCCTCCCGATCTCTCATTGTGGGAAATGGTGGCATTGAAGTCCCCCCCAATACACCAAGGCAAATCCCAATAGCTCAACAACCCTGCCAATTCTTCCCACAAAAACCTTCTAAGGCTGTTGCACGTAGGACCATACACCCCCGCAAAGGCCCACACTAACCCATCACCGACATTTCTAAAGGAGCAAGCGGCTACATAATTTCCCAGACAAACTTCTATCTTCGTCACCACCCTGCGATCCCACATCAAAAGGATCCCGCCTGAAGCCCCGATAGAGTCCACATGGCACCACTCTTTATAAGGACACCGCCACAAACTATGCACGAGCTGATCAGAGACCATTTTCAGCTTGGTCTCTTGGAGACACACAATGTCTACTTTCCAGGTACTTAGAAGGTTCCTGATCTTCAACCTTTTCCTGCCCTCATTCAACCCCCTCACATTCCATGTTAGGATATTATGATTCATTGATCACGTGGGTGCCCCTCTCACCTCCAGAGCTCCTACCTAGGTTCTCAACAACAATCTGCCCCATAAACTCCTTAAGTAAGCCTGGCTGCCCCTCACAGGTAAGACCAGCCACCTCACCAACTGTCAATGCGCGATCCCGCTTTTCAGCCACAACTGAGTCGACCCCAGCCATCCTCAACACTGGAAACTCAATCCTGGTTCCCCAAATCCCCTGACAGGCCTACCTCTTCGTTCTCACCCAACATATCGCCAACAATTCTTTGGCGACTCCTCGGAATCCAAACCAGCGTTAAGCTTCTTCATTAAAGCTTCTGTTGTCCCATTAGGTCCCCTGTCACCATTCCAGGAAACCCTCTCTGCCACCCACGACTTTGTGGTCTTGGAACAAGGGCTCTCCCTTCTCTGAAAGACCAACCATTGCTTGGGCAGTTTCTCCGGCGTGAGACTATTAGAGTCCTCATCCCCAGTTTGCTCTGAGGAGCCTGACAGGCATTTGGAGCTCATCACCGGTGATAACACTGTGTGACCCAGGACTTCATCGCACTCTGGGATGGTGGACAGCAGTGTTGTCGAGGAAACCGACAAGCTGAAGTTCCCCTCCGGCAGCGAGTGTTCAGTACCCAGACCATCGGCGCCCTCTGAGCCTGAAGCCACCCTCTGCGATGAAGCCTCACCACCAATCTCGTCCTCGCCGTTGAGTTCGCCGTCGATTTCTGTCCCGCTGGGTTTCGCCACAGTTACCGGAATCGCGATTCCGGCGTCAGAGGGGTGTTCGCCGGAGAATACGCCGGCGATCGACTTCCCACGACCTCCGGTTGCACGCTCGCGGCCCCCATCGCCGAAGACTCCCCGGCCTGTTGAAGCTCCTGCGCCGGAGACCGGGAGAGGATCCGATAGGAGCACGAACTCTTGTCCCCGGGCCTTGCGAGAATGTTGGAGGCCTTTGGGCTTGGGCCCCAACAGTCTGGATGGGATTTTAAGCTTCTAAAGGTCTTCTTCTTGGGCTTGGACCAGCCCATTCCTTCATTGCACCTCTTAAGGCCCGTCGCTTTGTTTTGACCGTGAGTGGCTTACTCGGCCCAAATCCCGCCTTCCTTACATGCCCATTCTACGTGGCCCAACAAATGTAACGCTTCTTCCACCCTTTTGAGTCCCGCGTTTAACTGCCCCTTAATGTCCAACAGACAAAGCTGAAGAGTCTGCAGGTCGAAGCCCTCACGCACGGACGAATGCCCATGCCCCTCTGACTCGCAATCCCCATATGGCGCTTTCTTGCCGGATTTCACGGGATTCTGCAGTGCTTTTGGCAGAGAGCAGGCCGGGTTACCGTTACCCACTTCCCTCTTCTCCTTCGCTTTGAACACAGGCCTTGGGCCTGACTCGTCGCGTCCCCCCGCCTCGCCGTGACCTCCGATTCTCCATCCGGTATCGCCGCAGTCGCCGGTCCCATCTGTTGGTTTAGCTGCCCACGTTCACCAAGAAACTCCAGCGCAGGTGAACCCGCCACTGTCGTCGCCGGCACCACCTTCAACCCAGACTCCAGTAGCTTCGGCCGGCCCACGACCTCCGCAAAACTCCTCCCAGAGACCACTTTTGACCCCTTATTCGCACTAAATTCTCGGCCCTTCCCAGTCTGTCTGCAATCCTCGGCTCGAGATAAGTCGACCAGCCTTGCCCGTACCTTGCGGAATCGAACACTTCCTCGACGGTTCCTTCCTCATACTCCTCAATGAAGATGAAGTTACCGTGTCTGCTCGATCTCCTTTGCACTAGTACTGTGGAAAACCAGCGCTTGAGGGTCCCAAGAACCGCCGAAGAGTCCACCTCCAGCACCTCCTCTCGCCCCACCATCCAAGCTATCTCATCCTTTGTATAAATATGGACCCCTGCTTTTATTCTCTCTTTCGACCATCCTCAACCTGAATTTCCTTAATCAAGATCTCAAAGCTCTTAGATTCTATTCTTTGCCATCGTCTTGTTGTCACCATACAAAAGACAACAGCTGATCGTTCACCCAACATAGAGCAAACATTTGCTGGTGACTCCTCAGAAGCCAAATAGGATTTATGCTTCTTCTCCAATAAAACTTCTGTTGGCACGTTACACCCCCTGTCACCATTCCAGGATACCCTCTCCGCCACCCACGATTTCGTGGTCTTAGAAGAGGGGCTCTCCCTTCTCTGAAAGACCAACATCTGCTTGGGCTGCTTATCCGGCGTAAAACTATCGATACCCTCATCCCTGGCTTGCTCTGAGGGAACTGACAGGCGTTTGGACCTCTTCACCGGTGATAACATTGCGTGACCCAGGGCTACATCACTCTCTGGAATGGTGGACAGCAGAGATGACGAGGAGTCAGACAACTTATAACTCTTCTCCGGAGTCGAAAGCGCAATACCCAGACCCTTGACGTCCTCTGTGCACGAAACCAACCTTTGCGTTGATGACTCTTCCCCTATTCCGTCCCCACCGTTGTGCTCACCGTCATTTTCTGCCTCTCTGGTCATCGTCACAGTAGCTGGAATCGTGACTCCGACGCCAGAGGAGTGTTCGCCGGAGAAATCGCCGGCGGTCGTCGTCCCATTTCCTCCGGTTGCGTGCGCAGCCCCCATCGCCGATGACTCCCCCACCTGACGTAACTCCTGCGACGGAATCCGAGAGAGAACCTGATAAGAGAACGAGCTCTTAGGTCCTAGGCCTTGCGAAAGTTGGTCCTTGCTGGGCTTGGGCCCCAACAAACCCGGTTGGGTCTTAATGCTTCTACATATTTTCTTCTTGGGCTTGGACCAGCCCACTCCTTCATTGTTCCTCTTATTTCCCATCTGCTGCTTAGTCCGAGGGTTGCTATCTCCAAAGCCCAATACCCCGGCCTTCCTCTCACAGCCCATACTCCCCCTCTGTCCCAGCAATTGAAATGCCTCTTCTACCCTTTTTAGTCCCATGACCAACTGCCCCCTAATATCCGTTAGGCACTTCTCAAGAGCCTGCAGATCATAGCCTTCATGCACGGACGCACGCCCATGCCCATCTGACTCACAGTCCCCATTCGGCGCTTCCATACCCGATCTCACGGGATTCTGCAGAACCTTGGGCAGAACACTGGCCGAATTAACGTTACCCACTGCACCCGTCTCCTTCGCCTGAACCTGGGTATTCGCCGGCACATCACCGACGCGTCCCCCTGCCTCCGCAGTGGCTTTCGACTTCCCATCTGACTTCGTCGAAGAGTTCGCCGGCCTCATCTGATGGTTTAACTGCGCACGCCCTCCAAGATTCTCCGTCGCAAATGAACCCTCCACTGTCGTCGCCGGCATCACCTTCAACTCAGCCTCCAGCAGCTTAGGCTGGCCCACAACCTCCGCAAAACTCCTCCCTGAGACCACTTGTGACCCCTTACTCACTCTGAAATCGCGGCCCTTCCACAAAGACAGTCGTGCAATCCTCAACTCCGAAATAAGTCTGGTCCATCCTTGCCCATATCTACCTTCAGGAATCAAAACACTACCTCGACGACTCCTTCCCTCATACTCCTCAATGAAGATGAATCTACCATGCCTATTAGATCTTCTTTGCACTAATACTCGTGGAAAGCCTGCACTTGACGGGTCCCAGAGGACCTCCGACGAGTCCACATCCAACACCTCCTCTACTGCACCCATCATCCAAACTATCTCATCCCTTAGTATAAAAATGGACCCCTGTTTATTTTTACCTCTTTCGATAATCCTCAACCCAGAATTTCCCCCCTTAATCAGCATCTCAAACTTCTTAGATTCCACATACCACCTTCGTGCCATCTCCTCTTTTACCCAAAGGAAGATAAAATGAAGCCTCAAAATCCTTTTGTGGTAGGCAAAAAGCCTCAGAACTATATACCAGAATCTCTAAGAAATTACAATCTTTTATGAATATCTAAAAGATATTCTTATATGAAAATCTCTCAGAACATTTTTTTTATGAATATCTATAATTTCTTATATGTTGTTGTATTCATCTCTAAAATTAAGATTTTGGTTAATCTGTGAGTTTTTGCTTCATAAAGGTACTGGTAATTCATAAGTATTAGAATATATTACTTTTCATAAATCGAGTCAGTTTATTCAGTTACATGGGGTCTTACTCTGTTAATTTAATACTAGATAAAAATCACCTTTTGCAGGCTCATAGTTTACCCTTTATCACTATTTTTATTTTTTAATGTGTATCCTTTATTATATGCTGTCAATATCATGCAGGCACAGTCACATATCGTTTCAAAAGAAATACACTCTATCGATCTTGATCCATCTTGCCCATATCAACTGGCATTCCATCTTGATGACGGGTGGTAGGTTTGGAAAGGAATCCTGTTTTCATTCTTTTTGTGTATTTTATATTATCTTTACATGTTTTATAGCATGTTAAGTTTATAATAGTTGACAATAGTTCATTACGACATTCCTTATTTTAGGTCAGGTGTTTTGGATATAAACAATTTTCAAGTTACACATGTTCATTGCCCTCCCCCAGCTTGGTTGTAAGTGAAGTTGAATAAATTTGATATTGAACTGTGATTTTAATGTCCAAAGCATTAGCAACTTGCATTTGGTAACTCTAATCTTATTTCCTTTTGATTGGGTTAGAAATGATTCCAACGATTCATCGGATTTGTTAGGTTTGAGGAAACCATCATGGCTACCAACATATTCAGTGAGTATAGTCAATCATTGGCCTAATTTCATTCCATATGGTTCTTATGTATGACTTGACATACACAGGTTTTATCTCTAATGTGTTGCTTATTAATGGTGCTGTAAAAGATGGAGCTAGTAAAGACAGCTGTGATTTGTTAGCCAATCCATTCTTTAGAAGCATGCCAATCCTGTTTGAAGAGAGTGACATATTTAGCCCTGATAGACATTATAAAATCCAGAACCGGCATAAGAGAGCACTAGAACAATTACAATATGTTCTTTATGTACTCATCAGCTTATGGAATTGATTACTATGATTTGCCACAAAATGATGCATTATATAGTCTTGTTTAGAGACTGTGATGGTCAAATACTTAGTGACACCCTAAAGTGCATTGCTATTTGCAAAACCTGACAAATTAAAGTTTTGTTTGTTCTATTTTACCTTATGGTGATAGATCTCAAATATGGACTACTTTGTTGTAGAATCTCAAGGATTTTCTTAGTTAGATGTATGGATGAATGAGTATTCCTCTGCCTTGTAAGCACTTTGTTATCTCTAGAACTGCCCCCAGGCTCAGGTGGTGAAGATGTGGGGTGGGATTGGATTTAGTCTTACTACAGTCTTAGCAAGAATCATATGTCTATATTGTCTCTAGTACTCTTATCTTCGCCACTGATAATGATTTGTGCAAGGCATACAGTTTTTGGTTTTTGTTTTCTTTGAGTACTTGGGAAAATTTTCTTTTGTATTAGGTTACAACAATGTCTATAGTGTTCGACGCTTTAGCTTGGCTCATCTGATTGATAAGCAAGAATAAGCTGAACCAAGCTAATTGTGGGCAGTTTGCTTAATGTGGTATGAGTCCACGAGTTGTCTTGAATAAAAGCATAATACATTATGGCAGTGTATGCATCATGGTAGTCATATCTATAGGATTCTATAGAGAAGTAATTTTTCTCTCTGTGACCAAATCTCAAAGTATAATTCTACTTTGTTGTCTTCTGGTGCAGATCTATGCTGTTGGATCATCATCTGATAAAGGTATTCATCTTTTGGATTTCTATCCAGACCCAAGTTCACCCAGCTATGTAGATCACAAGTAAGAATCCCTCACTATAGCAATCCTTTGTTAATTGGCTTGTGATTGAAGGGGCTAAAGTCGATTGATGACCTAATTTAACAGTGTGGATACATGAGAATATATCAATATAACTTGCCATCCAATCTAAATAATAATTTGTGTCGGGGGGGTGGGGTTGTATTTTCCGGATCTGACTTACATGCTGTTATTGAAATAATATGTATGCTATTATAAATTGAATGGTGAAGATTTATCATAATAAATAATAGAAGTAATTTAAAGGTTTAGATTTATCATAATAAATGCCAATAAATAAATGAAGTAATGGATGAGAGAAAAAATTGATATTTATTATGATAGATCTGAACCATTCAATTATTTTAACTAATTCCTTACCATTCAATTTTTTAACAGCATACATGCTGTTATTTCAATAACAGCATGTAAGCCAGATCCGTATTTTCCTCCTAAAATGCTTTTTCTATGCAGAAAACATGAAGCTAATAATGGCCTTATAAATAACAACCTCCAGTGCTCATGTTAATAAAACTTCTCTCTTTAATTAGTATGACATTTTCACATTATTATGATAATTCTGCCAATTAATTTTGGCGGGAAATATCGAGCGTCAACACTTGGAAATAGATATTGTTTTCTAGGGATGATTTTCAAGCTCTAAAAGGGAGTAATATGTGTGTAGGCATGCATGCATGAACTTTCGTCCCCTGCATTTTCTTTCTATTTAAAAGTATTGCCCACTCATTTTTTGTTTGTCTTCCGAGGATGATTTTCATGCCCTTTATAAGACTCTGTGCATGCAGGCGTGTGTGAACTTTCCTCCACTTCATTTTCTTTCTGTTTTGAAGTATAGCTTACCCAGTTCTTCTTGTTCTAGTGAAAATATAGAGAGCGTTTCTGGGGTAAACCATCAAAATAAGCAAAACAGGTTCGTCCCTTTATCTGAAGGTGTCACTGCATGTGCTGCTCATCCCCTCAATGGTACCATCGTGGTTGGGACAAAGGTTTGTTGTCTAGAGGATCTAATTTCATTTTCTTTTTATTATTCATATTGTTCATATGCCTCTTCTTTAAAGAATAAAAAAGAAAAATATTCCTCTTTTAGTGAACATATCTTCCTCTCTCTCATGCCGTGAACCTCTTTTGATTTTGTTTTCTTCAGCTTCTTTTCACAAAGCTATGCATTTGCATATATCATCATTACTCGAGCATCTACTTGAACAACTATCGCAAACATGCATGCCAGCACATTTTGCAACTTTGTATTAATTTAGCTGCGCCTCAGAGAAATTTGACTTCTATTTAGAATGCATACATCATCATGGATATCAGTGAGTTCTAAAACCAAGTGAGCGATGTTATAAAGAGAACTATATGTTTGTCTCCATTGAAGAGTCTACATGGTTTAGTTGAGCTGGTTCCAGGTTTTAGGCTTAGGAAGTTACCTAATTAATGAAGACAAAAAAACTCCAAAATGAAGGAAAATGGTCCCTTGACACAGGAACTTGCTTTCCACAAGATTGACCCAAACAAGTGGTGCCTCAATCATGTTTGGCTTCAAATACAACTGCGACCATCGAATTTTACACCCTCATCTATGATATTGATAAATTTTCCATCTGTCTTCACTTTTTAACTAATGAAAGAGCCTGATTTTTTGATGGATGAATGATTTCAGCACTCGTCTCTGCTCATGATTTCCCAGAAGCACCAATCTTCCTAAGTTGGAGATTATTGTCTAAGCAGTGGACAAATTGGGCTGGAGACATGTTCTATATCCTTTGACTCAAGCCAGCATGTAATTATGCCGTTCATCGAGAAACAACAGCCAAAGCCATCGAATTTGAAACTCCTAAATCTACACAGTAACAAAGACATGCAGAATGGGAATGGAACCCTAACTCAAGTGGCTCAATCATATAGTCTTTGAAAGCAGTCTGAATCTTTTCTCAAGTAAGCCCTTCGGCTCAAGGTGTACGTCGCACATCTCTTCTCTGGCGTTATTTTCAGTTTATGAAGTTGAATGGTCTTGTCATCATGTCTATGTGGTGTAGTTATTTGTATTTGAGAAGAGGAAAAAAAAAATAGTAATAGAAAGAATGATTTTAACTACTCATTATACTACAATCAAATGTAATGAATTAGTGTTTCAGAGTGCATAGTGAGCAACTTAGATGCTACTTCTCCAAGACAATTTAAAGCTGACTACAAGGCAGCATTCATAAGCGATGGATAGACTTAAATCTCAACCTGAAAAATTTCTTGGAACTTCGAAGACCAAAATAACTTGACAAAGAAACTTGTATTGGTTGATTAATTGTGAATTCAGCTGAGTATGAGAACCAAAACCGATCCATGCAAAAGACCATGGAAACTAAGGCATATACATCATTACTCTAAGAGTGATTTCTAATGTATCCAACATATAAAGGAATTTCAGATCTTCCAGCATAAAACCCAATCCAAACACACCACTAGATGTATAGAGTGATTTGGATACAAAAAGTAGCCAAGATACAAGATAGTATCTTCACAATGATGTGAACAGGAGTACATTTGAGCAGCAGCACCTCCGTCTGGACTTGAGGACTTCCTGTACACCACTTTCTGCAGCAGCTGAATGGAAGCCAACCAAAAGTTGGCACATTTCCTGTCAAAAAAGACAAAAAAAAAAATACCAACTGAAATTAGTACTTGTTCATTGTTTTCCCTTTTATACTCTCCATGTCTATTTAGTACACTCATTTCACATCAACTAATATGGCATATTTCAAGCGGTGTTCTTTTTATTTTTTAAGTGGTTAATATGAAAAGTCATTAAAGCACACATCAGCCAGTATGAAATAGGTGTGAAAAAATAGCATTACTCCTAGGTGAATACCAAGACTAAGTATATATAGGCCAATGTACTACAATAATTATTAACTGCAATATGGCACACCATGATTCAAAATTGTGAACATGATTCATCCCCATACAGGCATACCTTAATACCATACAGGCACATGTATTGAGCCTACATGTGAGAATTTCAAATTAGAAGTAACCACAGAAGAATGCTAGCTACCTGTAGACAGTAGCTTTCTTCATATATACTTGCAGGCTAAGAGTATGGAGCGTAGCCCACCAATTGAAGTTCTCTCCTTGATTCATTCTTCATAGAAAGGTACGGACCAAATATGTTTATGGTAAGGTAGAGGGTTTCAGGCATGAGTTCAAATCTTCTATCAACTTCAATCAACCAGTCTGAGAATACTCTCATCTTCACATTGATGTCTGGCTGTGAGTTCATGTAATCCTGCACTTGCTCTCATCCTGCATAAAAAACTTCCAAACATTATGAGAGAAGAAACGAAACTAAACTTAGAGTTGAGGATTTGAAGAAACTAGAATTACTTATGTGAGGGGTATTTTTTGTCTTTTCACTTTTTGAAGAAACAAAATACCCTTTTACTATAACTAAATGGATATTCACCATTTAAATAAACTGGAGTTGACCCTAATTCATAAAAAAACCTGTGTCAAACATTTTTTTTTTTTTTTCATTCCCGCGTCATAGAAAATTGACATTCTCCCAACCTCTTAAACGGTGACGTTTGGGTTAAAAAAAACGCCAAGACAATCTTGGCCGTTCATAAAATTGCCGGATCCTAAAAAAAAACCATCGAAAACATGACATTTTTTGAAAGATATGACTGTTCTCTCTCTTTCTGTTAGAATTTTTAAATAAATAAATAAATTCCAAAGATGTGGCATTTAAAAAAAAAAAAAAACTAAAGATAGGCCATTTTTCTATTTTAAAGAAGGTTGCTTAAAAGATTCATTTTGCATGCTCTGGCATTTCAGCTGCCACATCCTCTGGTATGTGGTAATTAAGTGGGTATGCAAATTAAAGAAATAAATAATTTAAAAGGAAGAATAATTAAAGAAAAATAATAATTAGAGAGTAAACTGAATAAAATAAGAGATAAATGAGAGCCAATTTCAGCTTCCACATCCTCTATCATTTTATTACCATGTCAGCTAAAACCTACTCTAGACCCATGGCATCCACAAGCACACACCCCCTTTCACTGGATCACGCCATGTCATTCGTACCTAAATCTTTTCACCCAACTAACTGTACTTGCCAGAATGGCAACTATTATGTGATCCAAATGCCAAATCAGTCTGAAACTAGATTTGGAGAACCTCTTAGTGAAAGAAGAGTTCATTTGGAGGTCTAAATCAAGGGAAATTTGGTTGACCTGCAGAGATCTTAATACCAAGTACTTTCATACCTTTACTCTTGATAAGAAGAAGGGCAAATGCAGTGAATTTTTTGAAGTTGGAATCAGGAGTTTGGGTGTCCTTTGGAGAAGATATAGGTAGAAATTTTATTTCCCACTTTGCTAACCTCTTCACATCCTCTAATCCTCCTATTGAGAAAGAAATGTTGGATTTGTTCTCTCCTGTCATTTTTGATGAGGAGAATGCTACATTGAGCACTCCCCTTGCTGAAGGAGAAATTTTAGAAGCATTAACTAGTCTTAATTCCACAAGAGTCCCAGGGCCAGATGGGTTTACAGCTTTATTTTATAAAAAATATTGGCATCTGATTAAGAATGATGTTTTGGTCAGTATTGATCATTTCTTCAACAACAATAGTCTGCAAAGAGGATAGAATCACTCTTTCATTGACTTAGTTCCTAAATTGAGTGGCTCTCACACTGCTCATCAATTCAGCCAATAAGTCTTTGCAACATTGTCTATAGGATAATTTCTAAAAATTTGGCAAACAGATTGAAGGTTCTTCTTCCTAAGATCATTTCCCCCCTTCAGTCAACTTTTGTGCCAAAGAGAAATATACAAGGCAATGCTATTTTAGCACATAAATTGCTTCACTCCTTCAAATCTAAAAGAGGAAAATGTGGGTTTATGTTTTTGAAAATGGACATGGAGAAGGCGTTTGATAAGATGGAGTGGAATTTTTTGTTGGCTATCTTGGAAAAACTGGAGTTCAGTTCTACTTGGATCTCATGGATCAGAATTTGCATATCCACCCCTTCTTTCTCCATCCTCCTAAATGGCAGCCCTTTTGGTTTTATCTCCCCTGGCAGAGGGCTGAGACAAGGAGATCCCCTATCCCCTTTTCTTTTCATCTTGGGTTCTGAGGTGTTATCTAGGCTTATGTTCAAAGAGGAGAGTTTAGGTTCTCTTTAGGGTTTGTAGATAGCCAGAAATTGCCTAGCCATTCATCATCTTCTTTTAGTAGATGATTTACTAATCTTTGGTAAAGCTACTGTCATAGTAGGCTAGTAGCTGCAAGCATAAAATCTTGTTTAGACAAGTATTGTAGGTGGTCTGGTCAATCGATTAATGCCTCCAAATCCTCCATCAAATTCAACAAAAACATCTTGTCCTCCAAAATAGAAGCTATTTCCAACATCATTTCCTACACTTCTAACCATTGCACCTCTCTTTATCTTGGTCGCCCCATTCTAATGGGGAATTCAAAGAAGAGAGCCTTCCAAGGCATTATTGATAAAGTTTAGAGTAGGATAGTTGCTTAGAGAGCTAAAACTCTCTTTCAAGTTGGTAGGCTGGTCTTGATTAAATCTATTGCAGCAGCTTTGCCTTCCTATGCAATGAGTTCTTTCTTACTTCCTACAAGCTTCTGCTCTGAGTTAGAAAGGATCTTCAAAAACTTTTGGTGGGGCTTTCTAGCAAAAAAAGGCAAGAAACCTCTCTCTCAAGGCCTAGGACTCCCTCTACTTGCCTAAAGATTTGGGAGGTCTTGGTTTGAGAAAGATGAGAGAAGTGAATTGCGCTGTAAGTATTTAAATTCAAGCTCCCTCTCTCTCTCTCTCTCTCTCTCTCTTCCATCCTATTCTTCTCCCTCATGGCTATGGAAAGGCATTCTAAAATCCATTTCTTTCATCTCCAAAGGTGCCTGCAATAGAATTCATAACTTCTCCTCTCTCCTCATATGGAGCTCCACTTGGATTCCCAGTTTACCTTCTTTCACACCTTCACGTCCTCCTTAGCTTTCTCAACCATTTCCCAACTTAAGGGTTTCTGAACTTTTCTTTACAAATCTAGTTCTTTCTACCCTAGCTTGGAACCTTCCTTTATTCCACTATCTTTTCGATGAGGTTACTATAAGAGAGGTCCTAAAGATAAATTTTTCTTCTCAATCTGAGAGCAAATACATTTGGACTCCCTCTGCAAATGGATTGTTCTCTACTAAGTTAGCTCACAAGTTGATCAATGGGCAGAGATCAATTCAAACTCATTCCCCACTACCAGTAGCCAAATGGAAACTTCTTTGTAAACTTAATTTGAATGATAGACTTAAACTCTTCCTTTGGAAAATTGCTTGGGACATTGTCCCCTCCAAGAGTAGGTTAAACTCAGTTTTCTCCATTCCTCAAGCTGACCTAGTGTGCCCCTTATGCAATGTAGAAGAGGATTCCTTTTCTCACCTCTTTTTCAGATGCTTTTTTGCTAGAATTTCTTGGAGACTCTCACCTTGGCCTTTTGATTCTTTGAAGTGGTCTGCTCTTAGTCTTGCAAAATGGATTCAAGGCATTTTAACTCCTTCCAATTCATTTGGTATACCTTGTGCAAACTCACACTATTTCCAGATTTTTGTAGTGTTCTGTGATTTATATGGTTATACAGAAATCAAGTTGTCCACAAAGGAGTCATTCCTGAAGTCTCTACTCCGGCAGCAAACATCAACTGTGTTTCATGGGAGCACTTTGCAGCTTGGTCCTCTAAGCTACATCCTGTCAAAGAAGTCTGGTCCAAACCTCCTCAAGGTTTTTGTAAGGTCAATTTTGATACAGCAATCCAAGAGAGTTTCTCCACACAAGATGCAATTTGCAGGAATTCTAATGGAGAGATCATTAAAGTCCTAACTCAAGTAAGACCCCTTGCAGTCCAGTTTATGGGGAAGCTTTGCAGCCCAACTTGCAAGTGTTTTGGCCAATTCTCTACAGCATCAGTTCATTTTAGAAGGGGATTCTGACATTGTAATATTATCTCTTAAGAACCCTTCTCTTAGTATAGATTGGCATATTGATCATGTAATCTTTGATACTTTATCTTGCTTTCAAGTCTCCTCTCATTGGGAGGCTAGAAAGATCAATAGAAGTGCGAACTTTTGCGCCCATTATATGGCATATAGGGCCGTGGCAAGGGTTATCCCAGTTGCATTCCCTCATTTGCTCTATCCCAATTTGTAGTGGAAAAGATCCACCCCCTCCCTTCACCCTCTCTTGTGAGGGTTTTTGGCTTGTTTGTTGGCTGTTCTCTATGTTTTTTATGAATGGTCTATTACAAAATAAAAAATGAAAAAGGCCAACAATTCACGGGATCCAATATTAGAGCATTAGCAACAACATCCTAAAACTCATTCTATTTCTTATGTTTAAGAACAATTTCAAAAAAAATCACAAAAATGCACTCTAATCAGAATTCCTATATTTGATCCAAGCTCTTGGGTATTTACAGTGTTTTCCAATGTATAATGCATTGAAAAACACTATAACTTGTCAATGAAATATTATACTCATAAATAAAGTGTTCTCTCTCCTCTCTCCTCTCCCATCCCTTTAATTTTTTATAAAAAATAAAGGAAATAGTTCACTGAAGACCCTTACACTTCTACCCATTTTGAAATATCCTCTCTAAACTTCAAAAACTCTCAATTTAGACGCCTCTGTCAGATTTTAAACATTATATGATTGTTTATGCCCTTGACTTTTGCATAAAATTTCAACTTTCAAAACATTTATTTTATTTTATTTTTAAATGAAAATCAAAGATATTTTGTTCTTTTTTTGTATTTTTAACGGCTAAAATTGATAGAGGGGGTCCAAATTAAGAGCAATTGAAAGTTCAGGGGACTAAATTGAGAGTTTTTAAAGTTTATGAGGGTATTTCAAAATGAGTGAAAGTTTGGGAGTCTTCAGTGAAGTTTTCCTAAAAAGTAAAGAGTAAAAATGATATTTTAATAGTATAGGGTAAAATAAGGGAATTTATTGTGAAGTATTTTTTATAGAGAATAAAAAGTAGTTTTATTCCCTAAATATAGAGAAAATAATTGAAAAACTACTGCTAAAATTGTCATTCCGTCAATGTTGAGCCATTGATTTTGAGAAGAAACACACAGACGAGCAAAACAATAGAACTCGGAAAAAAAGACCAATAGATTAATGAGAGCACAATGATTGATGACATGGAAAAGATTAGATAACTTTCTTCGAGGGGTTGAGTGGTTTTGTAAAGTTGTGTTGGTAATAAACATTACATTGCATTACTTAATTGTACTTTTATTATTTTGAAATTATTGTTTAATCTTTGATTTTTATTTTAAACAAGCTACTGGAACTCCAAATTCGTCCTATTCTCGAATTCTTTTGTTCACCATCATGCAATGGTCATTAATATATCACTTACCCAAAAAATAATTAAATCGATTGCTACTTGATTGATGTTTTGTCCCCCATTTCATTGTTTTTTTTTTTTTAAGAAATAAAATAGAGTTATGTTCTCATTAATTCAATATCAAATCAGAAGAGCTAACTTTCTCCCTCTCTACAGTTTCAGCAATACATTCTGGTAGCTCATTGAGCTACATATTATTCATAAAAGTTCTTGTAGCTAGATTAACTAGAGTATGTGCTGCTTGGTTACCCTCTTGACGCACAAACAACAAATGCCATTGTTGTAGAGATTGTAACTCATGCTTAATATCCTCCACCAACACGCCCGTACTACTCCAATCGGGATCTCGTGAATTAATCGCAGCAATTACCCCTTGTGAATATCCTTCCAAATGAATTTTGGAAAACCCCAAACTTTTACATAATTTGATTGCCATGAGAGCTGCCCACGCCTCTACCTTTAGCACATCAAGTCTTCCAATGAAAGTCTTGCAATATGTTGCTACTAATAGCCCCTTTTCATCCTGTAGCACCATGCCAAATCCCATCCAATCCTTATCTTTTGCAATAGAGGCATCCCAATTCATTTTTAGTCATCCACTAGTCGGAGCCATCCATTTCGGAATCTGCATCAAAGGTAGCACTGTAGCATCATCTCCTAGTTTGTTTGCTTTTGAGAACTCCATCACTACCATTGATTGTTGCACAATAAGAGTAGGGTGAAGCAATATCCCATTGAACACCACATCATTTCTTCGTAGCCAAAGTCTCCTAGCAACACCAACAAAAAAATTTATTTCTTCCTGCTCACAGTGATCCAACACATCATCCACCAGCTGAACAAATTTCGTAAAATCCATGGAATGCTTTATTTGAAATCTTCTAGGCCCTACACTCCATGCATCTATGGCCGAACTACAAGTCCATAAAATATGCAAGGTTGTTTCCTGATCCCGTCCACAGATAGGGCACAAATCATCTTCCACAATTTTCCTCTTATGAAGATTTCTTTGGGTTGGCAAAATATCATTGCAGGCCCTTCACAAAAATTGTTTTTCAACATTAGGAATTTTCAGTTTCCACAATTTGCTCCATACCTCATTAGCACTTTCGTGGACAGAGCTAGATACTTCCTTTTGAATCCCCATTTCCTGTAAAAGAAAATATGCACACCTAACTGAAAAAATCTCATTTTTCGTTCCATTCCAAATTCACCTATCTTCCCTGTTGGAGTTACTAACCGGTAAAGATTGTATGAGATGGACCTATTCGCTACTAAATAGATTTTCCAGCATAGTTTTATTCCACCATCGAGTATCCCCATTGATCAAATCACTCACTTTAGCGCTGGGGTGTAACACCCTCAAGATAGATTGCACCATGTATGTTAAAGGCCTTGGCATCCACTTGTCTTTCCAAATCCGAATTTGGGCCCTATTTCCGACTCTCCATATCAAACCATGTTTTAGCAAATCACACAAACCATGTATACTCCTCCAAGCATAAGAGGATCTTGCACCTAAAGGAGCTTCAAGAATATTGCCTCTCGATTAATATTTACCTTTCCATAATTTTGGCAAGAAAACTGTTAGGTGTCTACCAAAGCCTCCAACTTTGTTTCGTTAAAAGTGCTTTATTAAAACTTTTGAAGTCCCTCAAACCAATCCCTTTATCATTTTTCCTTCTCCCCATGCAACTCCAACTCATCCAATGCACATTAGATTCATTGTTGGATTTTTTCCACCATAAATGTTGCATTAGTGAATTAATCTCCGAACAAAGGGCTTTCGGAAGAAAAAATATATTCATACAATAAGTCGGAATGATTTGGATCACTGCTTTTAATAAGACTTTCTTCCCCGCATGTGACAAGAACTTTAGTTTCCAGTCTTGTAATCTCTTCAACACTTTATCAATTATCCCCTTAAAAGCAATTGTCCTTGATTTTCCCACCATCGCTGGCAAACCTGAATACGTATCTTAACACTGTATAGAAGGTATTCCCGAAACTTTTGAAATTCTAGCTTTTCCACCACCAAGGTATTCCGGCTAAAATAAATAGTTGTCTTATTATTGTTAAGACGTTGGCCCGATGCTTCTTCATATTGCCGTATAGCAGCCTTGTCAAGATATCCCATTGTGAAAGATTGGCTCTGCAAAACAACAGGCTATCATCTGCAAAGAATAAATGACTTACCCGTGGACCCTTCTTTAAGGTAGGGACCCCTGTTAAAGCTCCATCTTGATTAGCCTGTGTCACCATGGAACTCAAGACCTCAGCACAAATAAGAAATAAATAAGGAGATATGGGATCCCCTTGCCTTATTCCTCTTGTCGGATTAATATGTCCACATTGTACCTCATTCACCACAATAGCATATTGCACTGATTTCACACACATCATAACCAAGCGAATCCATCGTGAGCAACCGTTTCATTGCTTCCTCCAAAACACGCCACTCCACCCCATCAACATGCCTTACTCATATCCAACTTCACCGCCATAAAACTTTTTTCCCCTAATCTTGTTTGCATTGTGTGAAGAATTTCATACGCAGCCAAGATGTTGTCGATTATGAGCCTCCCCAGAATAAACACACTTTGGGTGGGTGAGATTGATGTACAAACTTAATTATACTCGCAAGCACACGAGCCATGTGCAATATATTGTGTGCAAGTGTGAGGTCAAATCCACAGGGAGTCATGTTTGCAAAAAATTAATTTTCTATCTAAGTTGACTCTATTTTAACCTAGTTCCAAAGTTTGAGTGGTTTTGTTGTGCAAAAACATAAACTAAATGATTTTAAAACAATGAATGGAAAAACACTAAGGTTTTCAGAATCCGCCTCGCCAAATCGAACAGTACATTCTCGCATTTTATGCATACAATCAACAAGTAAATAAGTTTTTAAACAATGGTCAAAAGTCGTAAACATGCATGTAAAATCATTCGATGAATTCACCCGTTAAAGAATCACAATGAATATTTAATTGAGATAAAATCATTCATTGTATCTGTAGATCATAATGAATATTAGTCTCAATCCAATAATTTGATGTATCCCCAGACGAAACACAACGAGTATTAAACTACACATGAGTAAGATAAAATACTCAATCACACAAACTGAATCACGCAATTGAATTGACTTCAAACAACAAATTAATTAAACATTGAATTGCTGCATAAAATAACGAGAACATAATTGTTTATCAATGACGAGGCTTCATCTTCAACCTTAGTTGAAGGTTTTAGCCTCTCATGATAATAAAAGACGTGATAAAATCAATTGAAATCATTATGAAATGAAAACTTACAAAGAAAAGTGTTCAAAAGCTTAAGAACGACAAAAATGCGTGTTTTTGCTCTAAACGGTGCATCCCAACGTAGGGTTACAAAAGAAAAGAATGCTATATATAATAAAATAAACAGCGCGCTTTGATCACACTCATAGGGCTCTTGCTTACGCGGGTCTTCAAAGGCTCTCTGCTTGCGCACTTGCGATGGCGCTAGGGCTAACATGGTCTTTGCGCTCGGTCGTAGCCTCTTAAGCTCGAGCACATGTGCTCGATCGTGTCTTGCTTAGGCTTGAGAGCAGGTGTGCTTGATCATAGCATCTGTGCACTCGATTGCATTGGTAGGGACCTTCTACTCCTTTGCTTATTTTCACCTTTAAACGGCATTTTTATGTCAATGACCTGCACCACACTAAGACATCAAAAACTAACAAAAATATTAGAAAATAACAAAATTAAGAGCTTAACAAACATAAGTTAAGGGCTCAAATATACAATATTTGGCACTCATCAGATATGATATCAGGGAGAATTTTCTTCAATCAATTGGATAAGACCTTTGAAATTAGTTTGTACATGACATTACGTAAGCTAATAGGTCTGAAATCAATTACACAAGTTGGATTTTTTACTTTTGGAATTAAAGCTATATGCGTCATATTTAATTGAGGGGGAATAGTTCCAAAAATCAATGTATCAACAACACAACAAACCTCAGTTCCCATTAACTCCCAATGGCTTTGGAAAAAACTTGCCAACAAACCATCCGGACCCAATGCTTTAAGCAAAGCCATTTGGTGTAAAGCAAAATTTACTTCCTCCTCCATAAAAGGTTTCATGAGATCGTCATTCATTGCACTCAAAACCCTTACTTCTAGATTGTTTAGGCATAGCTCCAAATTACCTGTAAAACCAGCCAAGAATAATCTAGAAAAATATTCCACAAAAGCCTTCTTTATATCAGCTTTGGACTCCCATACCGCCCCATGCTCATCTTTGATCTTAAAAAATTGATTTAATTTTTTATGTTGGCTTGCACAAGCATGAAAAAACTTTGTATTTCTATCCCCAAGTTTCAGCCAGTTAGTCTTTGCTCGTTGCTGCCATCTTAAGTTTTCTTGGTCTAACAAAATTTGTAATTCTTGTTTAACCAAGTTTGCCTCACTCCCTGCCATCTCCTCATCCCCTCCTTGCAAAGTATTGAGTTTTCTTTAAGAGAATTAATAGTTATCTGTAAAGAACCACCTTTACTCCTTTGCCAATGTATTGTCTCTCCTTTACACCTTGATAGCTTCCGGTGGATATTATCCCAATTGCCACCCGAACACAATGGCTTTATCAAGAGCCCAAGAGGCCTTGTACCTAAAACGATGCCTAAAATTGCCTTGCTGTTGCCTAGTTAATTTTAAAATTAGTAAGGTGTGATCAAAATTCCATGAGAAATCAACCCAAACCTTAACTGCAGGGAACAGCCCACACCAAGCCGAATTTGCAACCCCTATATCAAGCCTCTCTTTAATAAGATTTGGGCCTTCTTGATAGTTACTCCACGTGTACTTGGGTTCGTGAAAACCAAGATCCGATAATTCGCAAATAGTTAAGACTTCTTGGAAATTTCGCATTTGGCAATTGGGCCTTCCACTACCCCCCGCCCCCTCCCCCATTTCTTCAATAAAGAGACCACTTTGTTGAAATCTCTTATACAAAGCCATGGAAATGGTGATAACCAACCCAATGCCTTCAATAATCCCCATGCTTCTTGGTTTTTGGCAATGTCGGGATGTCCATTGAAGCCCATGAATTTCCAATGGACGTTTGAGCAAGAAGATTGAATCATCCCGTTTATGTGTCGATGCCTAAAATTTTGAATTTCAACCAAAATTTCATCCCCTATAAAGGAGCTAAGCCGCCACTTCTCCCGATGCAATCTAGCACAAACATAAAAGAAAATCCGAGCTTGTGTGTTATCAATTCCATTTTTTTCCTTTTGTAGTTTGGTCTCCATTAAAAAGACCATCCATGGGCGCTTCTCCTTTACCATCCAAAGGTCACAAATTGTCCAAAGATTCCCAAGCCCTCGGCAGTTCTAGCTTAGGATCATCATTGCAGTTGGCAAGGCTGTTCCACAGCCTTCGCCATCCCCAAACCGTTTTATTTTCATCAAGTGCATCCATTTTCTGTCCGTCCATTCCTCGTTCAAAATTCTTAACCACCTTCCAAATTTGGCCATGGTTAGGAGACACTTCTATTCCGTCTAGCCCCTCAATTTCATCACGCAAATTCCTTTTCCCACTCTTCTCAGTTCTCGTACTCAAACCAATTTCCTTTGATAGCCTGTTAGCTGCTTGCATGGATTTCTCCATGTATGCAAGAATAGGATCTGAGTACGTTGCACGATTCTCTTTACGTGTATTTGGGCTAGTGAACCGACTATCTGATCCTCCACTACCAGCATTATTTTTTTGTTTTTTTTCCTCCCCTATGTGTCCCCATAAACATGTCATGTGCTTCCTCCGAGCTCACCTCTGTTGAGTTTCCTTTTTAAGAGAAATTTGCCACAACCTCACCATGCAATTAAAAATTGTTTCTTTCCATATCACCAGCTCGCATATCTCTCCTATCATAATTGCTATTATTGTATCTCCTAGAATCTTCCTTATTCTTCTTACTTTCCTTTTTGACTGCCAAAAGAAATTTTGTGATCTTTGTTCCTTCCCATTCGAGCAGTGGACCGTTTAGGGTTTTGGCATGATTCCAAGGGATCGCTGCCACCCATCTTGTCCACCTCATCCTCGTTGGAATATTTGTGCTAGCCTTCTCCTTTTTCTGGTGATCTCCTGCCTCTAGCACCGCACATAGCCTGCTCGTTGTAGTAGTTGAAGGTAGCAGGTCCATTCTTCATAGGAAATTTGTTGTGATTCCTCTCGATTTCCGTGTAGGAGACGGAGCCCTAAGCCACGAGCCATATTGATTTATTTTCTGCTGTCTGAGATTACTCCTTCACAAACATCCCATTTTTCCATGGCTAATTACCCTGCACTGAAAGCAGAATTTTGGAAGATGTTCACATTGAAATGTGATCTAGGTAGCAATACCTTCAATGTTAATTTCCCTACCCCTTGGAAGGGGTTTTGACAAATCTAACAGGATCTTGAGTCACAAAAAAGCACTCCATCCCATACCCCTTGTGTCTATGTCTACCGGTTCAACCACCGTCACAGAGGTTCCAATCTTACGTCCGATCTCCCTTCCATGCATGCTAGTGGCAGATTTATAATTCACTCCCAAAAAGTTGCTTTGTCAAAAGTGAATTGTGACAGCAATTTAATCCCATCATAATCCTCAACGAGAAAAAGGCACCCTTTAAAGACCCAGGGTTTTCCTTCAAGCACTCTCTCCTTGTCTTTGGAATTCGCAAATTCAATCAAAAATAAATTGTCCCCAAGAACTTTGAAAGAGAGGCTTCCAGACGGTTTCCACCATTACAGAAGAGAAGATCAAATCATTTCCATACTCACCATCCGATCTGCTAGCAATTTGCCTAGAACACATGCTTGGCCGAACTTTACACCTTCATGTAACTCTACCTTTTGGAAGGATAACTCCAGGTCCTCATCCTCCGTCAGTGAGAACTTTTTCGCATTGTTGATAGGCCATTTGCCATGAACAAGGATCTCACCACAAAGAACGTTCTTCTAGCATAGTCTGAAACTGGAAACACAGGTCCTTCTCCTCTGGGATTTTGCTAGAGAGAAAATAAGAGAATCACTTAGATTAAACAAATCAAAAAAAAAAGGCTCCTTCACTATAGCTCGTGAATTCAATCTAGTAAACATCCGATCCCATATTCCACTTTCTCCCTAACAAATTATAGATAGCAATAAGTGCCACTGCAAAGGCTACACAAACTACTGCCCTCCATAGGTTCTTCGAGAGTAGAGCATCATGAGAATAAATCATGCCCCCCCCATTTCATTGTTGTGTAACATACATTAACACAAGAAATGGACACATTTCCATCAAAATTTTGGCTTAACTTAGTGGACAAATTGAAGTACTTAGAGATTTTTCTTTGAAAACTACCACATTTTCCACTATTGATATCATAGGTTATGTATTCTTTGGTCTATGCACTTGTTAATTTATGCATGACAAAAATATTGTTTTTGTTTGTGATTAGAGAACTTTTCTATTTTCACAAATATGTTTTTATCCTGAGCCACATGACCTAACATATGCATCAACCACAATACTCAATAATTTGATTTAGCATTGTTTCTTATTTGAGTTGGAACTTGGATTGCACCGAGTTGCAATTTGTGTTGCCTAGGAGAAGTTAATGCTATTGGATGTTGGTGGTTATGTGTTGTTCAGTTTGATAATGCTTATAGTTTCTAGTTTCAAATTACTTTGTTAGGTTAAAGATGGTTTCTTAATCTTTGAACTTTGCTTTGACATAGGAGTATCTTTTGACCACCACTTTAAGACAAAAAAAAAAAAATTTGTTGCTAGCTTAATTCATGCTGTATAAGAGATATATAAGTAAATTGTAAGTGTATGGATTGTTAGGGAATTTCAAATCTTAATTTTTGCAGCAACATGTAAAGGGAAATGGATTTTTATAGCTAGTTATCTTCATTTGATTTGATTTTTTTTTTTTTTGCAGTGCATATACAGCACACAACTAAAAACACTTGGGCAAATGAAAAATTTAGAGTTATTTTTTTCATATCTGCTATTGTACCCCTTCATAACAAAAATGAAATTTCAAATTCAAGAGCTAAGAATGGACTTAAAAGATTTCAAAGAAAAAGAACATGATATCTTTAAAGAAATAAAAAATATCAAAGAAAAAGAAAATCATATCTTTAAAGTTCTAAAAGAATTGGGCAAGGATGTCATAAATCTAAAAGCGCTTATTTAGTATTGATCAATTTACGGCTTAAGAGTCATGTTTTTTATAGGGAAAATTATAGTTCACCCCCCTCAAAGTTGACAATGTTTTTCAATTTGAATGCCAAAGTTTCAATTTTTGCAATCCACCCTTTCAAAGTTTCAATTTTTTTCAATTTGACCAATTGTATCCAAAACTTTCCATATTGCCCCTAATTTTTTAATTTTTAATTTTTTTATAAATTAAAAAAAAATCGGAGTAACTGTAGCCACCCCTTTGGTCATCTGGTCATTTTTGTACCCCAAAATTTGTTTTTTTTTATTTATAAAAATAGAAAATAGGGGCAATATAGAAATTTTGGGATAATATTGTTGAATTGAAACTTTGGTATTCGAATTGAAAAACACTATCAACTTTGGGGGCAATAAACTGTAATTTTGCCTTTTTTGTATTCTAAATTAAGAAGGTGATCAATTATGTATTTTTGTCCAATTTAAAGAGTTGTCATATTAAATTCCCACTACTTGCTGTCTTGCTCCTTTTCTTTTCCTTTGTTTTTTTCTCCTTTATTTTCTTCCTCTACCAAGAAACACGCCCACCCCATCGGCCATCTCCTATTCTCCTTCATTTCTTTTTCTCCTCTTTCTTCATGCTCTCAGTCCCAGTTCCAATCTCCCACTTTCTCTCTTTTCTTCCAATACCGACAGCCTCACCTCACCATCGCAATCTCCTTTATTTCCTTTTCCTTTCTTTTTCTCCTCTTTCTTCTTGCTCCCAATCCTAGGCTCCTGCCTCTCATCTTCTCTCTTTCTCCCTCTCATAGACTTACTCACTCTAGAATTCTCCTTCATTCAAAAATAGGTTTCAAACTTTTGAAGAAATCTCCTTCATTTAAAGACGGACCAAAGAGAGATGGAGCCGAAAGAGAAAGTAGAGTATTTAAAAAAAAAAAGAAAAAAAAAAGCTAAATGGGTTAAACAGGTCATGTCAGGTGACCCATGAAAGAGGTCGTGTCATGTCATGTTTGGAACTCCAACCGGTTAACTAAACAGGTCGTGTTTGGGTGTAGCATAAATGGGTCGCATGTCATCCGAGTCATAAACAGGTCGTGTCGGGTGACCCATTTTGCCAACCCTAACGCTTAGATTACCCATAACAGTGGTGGCGGCAAGAAATTCAGATCCACTACCGCCTCCATTCGAAACCAAATCTCGTTTGTTCACAATATTTTTTCAGATTAAAAAAAAAAATCAGTCTAGCTAAAACGAGATTTATTATAGGCATGAAGAAAGGAAATAGAGGCTCTGATACCAATTGTTAGAATTTTTGATCTGCTCTTCCTCCATAGCATGTGTAAATAAAATCTAACAATGACATACCTTCAATATTCTTTGGACAAGCTTTGAATATTTGCCCCACAAATCTCCTATAGATGCCCAAACATATGGAAGAAAACTGTGTTTTGTGTGTGGAGAGGGAACTAGTCCCTCAACCCTAATTGTTTTAATGACCTAATGAAGTATAATATGGCTAACTTCCTTATATATGTATGGTGAGAGTACATGGCTTCCTCAAGTGTTTATAGAATTGGTCTAGCCCATTATGGACCCAAATATTAAAATGACTATGAAATCCACCCAAAAGTGAAATAAAATACAACAGACCTCTTAGAGCACTAGTAGTAACTTCCCTTTGATTTTTCCTAAGTTTTGGGAACAAAACTATTTTTTTTTTATGAAAATATATTTCATAATAGCTTCTCTTACCTTTTCCTATACCATTAAAATATTATTTTTTTACAAAATACAAGTTCCCTATCCACTATCACTTTTTTCATAAAATCTCAACACAATCCCCAATTAAAGAAAAAAGGGAAAAATATAAAAAAGCCCCCCAAATTACCAGCTGTTTATAATTTAGCCCCCCAATATTCAAAAAGTAATAAAGTAGCCCCCTAAACTACCAAAATGTAACAAAATGGCCACTTATTTTTTTATATTCCTATAATACCCCTATTCCTTTAACAAAAAAAATAATAACATAATTGTAAAAAAAACTAAACAATTTTTTAAAAATACAAAAAAACAATGGGCTAATAAATACAAAAAAAAATGGAATAAATAAATATTAGCCTACTATTTTTTTTGTTGGGTTTTTTTTTACAATTAGTTTAATATTTTATTTGTTAAAGGAATAGGGGTATTATAGGAATATAAAAAAATAAGTGGCCTTTTTGTTGCATGTTGGTAGTTTGGGGGCTAGTTTATTACTTTTTAAACATTGGGGGGCTAAATTATAAACGGCTAGTAGTTTGGGGGGCTTTTTTATATTTTTCCCAAGAAAAAAAGATGAAAGATGAGAGAAAAAAGATAAATGTTTATATTAAAATAATGTATAAGAGCATCTCCAACAAAGCCTCAACTTTAACTATATAGCTAAATTTAGCAAGAAACATTCTCCAGTAGAGTGGCTAGTTTAGCAGTTTTCCCTGCTACTGCTACAGTGGATGAAAGTCTACTATAGCAGCTGTTAAGAATTTTTTATAATTTATTCTCTCTCCCTCTCTCTGTGTCTCGCTCGTCTTCTCCTCTATATCATAGAATCATAGAATCAACTATATGCTTTCCCTTATGATTTTTTGTCGTGATTCACAAAGACGTTGTCGAAGGCGGACGAGAAGTCGAAGTCGGACCCAGACTCCAATTCCGGTGAAGACCCATTCCGGTGAAACCCATCGGAACCTCCTTCTCCACAAGTTCAGCTGCAAGTCTGTAGTTTAAAAAAAAAAAAAAAAAAAAAGAGAGACTTGCACAGAGAGAGAGAGAGAGGGCGAGCTTGGAGAGAGAGAAGTAGAAATGGGCTTGAGATTGAGAAAACTGAGTGGGTGGGTTTGAGAGAAACAGTGGGTGGCTCTCAGAGAAACAGTGGGCAAGAGAAATGGAAAAAAAAATTAAAAGAAAAAATAATAAAATAATATTAGAAAATGATATTTAATTAGAAGGGATTGTTAAAATAAATGTTCTTTTGGAGTGTAAACTAAAAAACTAGTAGCTAAAATGAAAAAAAAAAATGTATAGTGAATGGCTATTTTAGCCACTCTTGTTAGAGATGCTTTAAGGAACTACATTTGATTTCCTACACATTGAGAAACATTGTAATAACCCTTGATGATTGGCTAAATATGAGTAGTTTTTTTTTTTCGTTAAACATAAGGAAGATAATGACATATAGGACATATGCTGTTAGTGCACTTACAAAAATACAAATAAAATGTTTGGAATTAATTTCTATATTGTTTTATTCACAATTATAAATAAGAGAAATAAAGGAATAGACAATTTAACTTCGGGATTGATAAGAGCTATATCAACTTTAAGAGATAAAAAGATGGTCCCTAAGTACATTCAAATTCCAGTATTGAATAAACATGGACGTACTACTTCTTGCAGGGCTGAAGCATGGAATATTCTGATTTGTTGGTTGAAATTAATTGTAAATTCTTGTTTGGTTAAGAGAAGCCAAAAGAGAGAGTATAAAAAACCTGCGTCAAACCTAATTTTTTTCATTCCCACGTTGTGGAAAATTGACGTTCCCCCAGCCTCTTAAACGGTGACGTTTGGGTTAAAAAAACAAAGCCAATACAATCTTGGCCGTTCATAAAATTGCCGAATCCTTAAAAAAAGAAGCATTGAAAACATGACATTTTTTTGAAAGATATGACTGTTCTCTCTCTTTCTGTTAGAAGTTTTAAATAAATAAATAAATTCCAAGATGTGGCATATTTTTTTCCAAAAAAAAAAAAATCTAAAGAAAGGCCATTTTTTCTATTTTAAAGAAGGTTGCTTAAAAGATTTATTTTGCATGCTCTGCCATTTCAGCTGCCACATCCTCCGGTATGTGGTAATTTAGTGGGTATACAAATTAAGGAAATAAATAATTCAAAAGAAAGAATAATTAAAGAAAAATAATAATTAGAAAGTAAAATGAATAAAATAAGAGATAAATGAGAGCCAATTTTAGCTGCCACATCCTCTTCCATTTTATTGCCATGTCAGCTAAAACCCGCTCTAGACCCATGGCATCCACAATCACACACACCCCCTTCCACCGGATCACAACATGTCATTTGTACCCAACTAACCATACTTGATTGAAATGGCAACTATCGTGTGATCCCAATGCGAACAATTCATGTGATCCAATGTTACAGCAAACACACAATAAATTGTCATTCCTCAATGTTGAGCCATCTATTTAGAGAAAAAACACACATACTATCAAAAAAATAGGAGAACTTGGAAAAAGCCAATAGAAGGAGAGCCAAAGGTTGATGACATTGGCAAAGATTAGATAGCTTTCTACATGGAATTAGGCGGTTTTGGGAAGTTGCGTCGGTAATCAACATACATTACATTGCATTACTTAATTGTACATTTATTATTTTGAAATTGTCTCAAAATGGTAGTTCAATCAACTGTAAACCACACCTAATAAAGCGGATGTCACTAATTCGAATTCTCCTCCTCTTTTCCTTGTGTGGACTGGTAAAAAAAAATTTATTTTGAAATTATTCTTTAATCTTTGATTTTATTTTAAGCAAGCTACTGGAACTCCAAATTTGTCCTATTCCAAAACTCTTTGTTCACCATCATGCAATGGTAATAATATATCACTTACCCAAAAAATAATTAAATAAGACAGATTGCTACTTGATTGATGTTTTGTCCCCATTTCATTGTTGAGTAACATCGATTAACACAAGAAATAGACATATTTCCATCAAAATTTTGGCTTACCTTACTACTTGATCATGGCTCTCTATTTTTTTATTTTTTATTTTTTATTTTTTTGCGGAGTTGGTGAAAGAATAGGTAGAATAAATTTATACAAAAATAAGGGACAAATTGAAGTACCTAGAGATTTTTTACTTTGAAAACTATCACATTTTCTACAGCTGATATTGTAGGTTATGTATTCTTTGGTCTATGCACTTGTGTTGCCTAGGAGTTAATGCTGTTGGATGTTAGTGGTTACGTGTTGTTCAGTTTGATGATGATATATGCTACTAGATTTTTGGTTGATAATACTTATAGTTTTTGAAGTAATGCTATAAGGCTTTCTAGAGTTTTTTTAAAGCCATTTCAAATGTGATGTGGTATTTAAAATCACTAATAGATCAAAAGTCAATAAATTACATCTTAAATTCAACTATAATTTTAAACGTAATATCACATTTGGGATGTAGAAGACTCTAAGAAGCCTTAAAACATTACTCTAGTTTCTGAACCTCCATCAACACTCTATAGGATCAAAGTCCTAGTTCTATGGGTTTGTGAAAACAAAAATGTGTTTGTTTTTATTGTATTTCTATTTTTTTTAATTGTTTTTAACATCGAAGAGAAAAAATAGAAAATTGATGTTCAAATAATGGAATTCTTTGAAAAAGAGGAGAGGTATCTCCTCAAAATAAGATTCTTTTTAATAATTTCATTATTTTTTTTTTAGAATATTATTTATATGATCAATGTGGTGGGTGTTCACTTTTTTCCTTTTTTTTTTTAAAAAAAATTAATTTATTATTTTTTTAATTCAATTTCTACCATTAATTGCAATCTCCCCTTCCCCCGGCCTCTAAAATGATCATTTCGATAACCACCCCGTCCTGAGGGAAACCTTCCCCTAGCATTGCTTGCTCACCTTTCCTCGACGTGAAGTTTATGATCAAACATCGAGATTGGGGAAGCCTCAATAGCACGTTGCATTGAACTGGCAGATTCAAACTCCACAAAACCAAAACATGAACCCCGTTGCCTGTTACGTCTAACTTGAATACATGCTTAAAATTCACTTCAAGTTGTTCTATTGTTGCATCCATGGGCAGATTTGGTACAAATAAGGCATAAGTCTTAACTGTATGATCATCAATCTTTTTCAGGGTGTTGTTTTAGTTATGAATCAAAGCCTCAGGTCCTGCAGATGAACGGGCCATTTTGCATGTTTGAGAGGGAAACCTCACATGGAACTGAGCACGATTGTCCTTCAATGCATGCACCCCTCATGAAAATGACTTCTTTGGAGCAGGTTACTGGATTTCAGCAGCAGTCTCAGCGCATGTGCCTACAGCATTCTAACTTGAATTAATTGGATGCTCAGCAATGTCCAATTTTTCACCAACTGACAACTTTTGTCAGGCGGTCACCGAATTCATTATCATTGTTATTTTTTTTGCAGTACCATCCTCCACAGGGGTAGTTTGCTTTTGCTCAGGATGATCAGGAGAGTTAGCACAAGATGATCAGTAACATGAGTTAGCTTAGGATCTAAAGTCAAGGATGATTTTGAAGCAGTTTCTTTAGTATGTTTGTTTGCCACAGAATCCTCCCCCTTAGATTCAGATTCACCCACGTATCTAAGAATAGCATTCATGACAAAGTAACCATCCTCTTGGGGACACTAGAAATAAAGATTCAGTCAACTTCATTTTCACATTGTCCTTTCCACTTAAACAACCAGTAACTAAAACAAGCACCACATCCTTGTATGAATACTCTGCATCTACAGTCAATACATCTGACCTATAGTTCAAAAGTTAAATGAGGGTATCTTCTTCTTAATGGCTTGTACAGTAGTAACATATGTCATCACGCCATCAGGTACAAATCGGGTGAGCACACTTGAATCCTTGTAAAACCTCCTTTGGTTCACAATAAAGATCGGGTGAGCGCACTTGAATCCTTGTAAAACCTCCTTTGGTTCACAATGAAGAAAATTGTAGTACGATTCCACAAAGGCATTGCCAACAATCTGCGCACTAGGGACAATAGAACATCTTCACTCTGAGATGTCATCCCGTGGTGGAGCCAAAATTTTCATTCAATGGGTCAAGATTAAAAAATAAAGTTTAAGAAAAATGGATTTAAAATATTAAAACATATAAATAATGAAATAAATAAACAAATCAATAAATTTTAATTGTATTTAAAGCATATAAACGTAACTTATATTTTATTTTTTCATGCCTAGCGTTAATTTACTCAAAAGAACCATTCTTGTTTTTCATGATCTCTGATAACTATAATTATATATTTCATGCAATTAAAATATTCGACGAAAAATATATATCCACCAAGAATTAATTTTAAAAATTAATCTAAATATAAAAATTTATATATATGATTTTATTATTAAATAGTACATTTGTAAATTAATCAGCATAAAAATTAAATTAGATATCTCATAATTTTAAAGAAACACAAAACTTGTCAAAAGATTGACAGAGTGACAATTTGCTCTAAAAAAAATAAAAAATAAAAAACTCGTTCCACCTCCAAACCTGTAATAAATAAATAAATAACTAGTTACTTCGATTTGTCAATTGACTGAATTTTTAAGCAAATTTAAAGAGATAGTCACTGTTTGACCATTTTCTAGGGTCAAAAATAGTATTGAAATTGACAATGGTTCAAAAATTGACAAGGACTCATAGTGATGCGATAAAAAAACAGAAGCAACTGCACAAGCTTTTTAAAACGGTGCGTGACAACTTGCGAGTCTCATGCTAAGGTTAAAACGAGAACTTAACAACGAAAGTAAAACTGTGTCCCCAAGAGGTAGCAAAGTAGTAAAATATATCTTACATCATCTTCGACCTCTTGTCTAACCTAAAACCTGAAACCCTGTAAGAAAAAAAAAATCAAGATGTCGCCATCTCACGCTTGAGTCATTTGCCCTGATATCTGATGACTGATCAGTGGCTTAGAGCAATTTATCCCCTTTTGAGTGGTTGAGAGTGGACAAAAAGGCATTCAAGAAATTTTCGCTAGAAAGTGGGGGGAATTTTGGAGCTGATTGGGGCATTTGACCTTTCTCAACCCTCTTCCCTCTGCTTCTGAATTCCCATTACAATAAACCATTTTTTTAGTAACTTATCATTAGTAACGTTTTAGGGCAATTAAAACGTTACTAAAGGATGGTAACGTGCCATTGGTAACGTTTTTGGCATGTTACTAAACCTTAAGTTGTTATTGGTCATTTAGTAATGTTTCAACAGTGAAACGTTACCAAATGGTAACGTTTCACTTTTTGAAACGTTACTATCAGTTTTTTTTTTTTTTCAAATTTTCGGACTCCGTTGGTAACATTTCAGTCTTTGAAACGTTACCAACTAGAATTTTTTTTTAAATTTTCGGACCCCGTTGGCAACGTTTCAATTTTTGAAACATAACCAACAAGGTAATGTTTCAAAAACTGAAACGTTACCAACTAGAATTTTATTTTTTTTTAATTTTCAAACCTCGTTGGTAACCTTTTGGTTTTTTAAACGTTACCCTTGTTGGTAACGTTTCAAAAATTGAAACGTTACTAAACATTTCAGTTTTGAAACGTTACCATTGGGGTAACGTGTTTTCTTTTGAAACGTTACCAGCCGTTTTCTTTTAAAAAAATTTTCAAACCCCATTAGTAACATTTTACTTTTTGAAATGTTACCAACGGGGTAATGTGTCATTTTTGTAAAACGTTACCATTTGGATCCGAAAAAAAAATTAAATAAAATAAATAAAAAATTCCAATATCCCATTCATTTTTCAATTATTTGTAACATTTATACCTGATAAATCCATATATCCATCCATTAATCCACAAAACTAATATATCAATCAATTAATCTAACAATTAAACTAAAATGATCCATCAACTAAAATAAAATCCATCAATCAAACTAAAATGATCCATCAATTAAACTAAAATAAAATACATCAATTACACTAAAATGATCCATCAACTAAAATAAAATTCATCAATTAAACTAAACAATATATCCATAAAACTAACCAAGATCCAACTATCATAAGTTTCAACAACTACAAATTGTTTATATACATTAACATAAACAGTTAATAAACAAATAAAGTGTCAATTTTGACATGTTATTAAACACCAATTTTTTTGTAGTGCCATCTCTCGAGGAAAAGAAGGTGCGGCACCGAGAGCTGCATTTCAAAGGTGAGGATAATTTTTATTTCTTTCTTTCTTTCTTCGATTTTTGTTATAGACTAGTGAGGTTGGATGTAGGGTATGTTTTGTATGCTTTGCTACAGGATGGGGATCAGGTGTAGCTGAGTGTATGATAAGGGATATGAACTTGGTTTGGTAGAATAATTAGATGCAGTAGGAACTATTTTAGAGAGATGAGCTCAAATGGACATACCAACAAATGGTGGCGCCAAACACGAACAGCCATTGGATTCAAGGTCCATATAACACATGCATTTGATCATAAAGTTAACATATATAGTAAAGCCCATAGCCATTATACTATACATACCGATGTACTATGTCATACGATGCAAATTATCTTGTCTTTATTTTACATACATACTTTTACAAGTCTCACTATATTAACATATTTAGTACAAAGTTTTCTCAAAATGCTAGAGTTCATGTGTAGCAAGTATAAATTGTAAGAGTTACAAATATGCATATTTTCTTGGTACACAAAATAGTCATGCAGTGTATGAAAAACAACAGCATTACGTGAGTTAAAGCTCACCTGGGTCGAATAATGTCTCCAAGTATTACAAAGGTTCCAAGTTCTCCAAATATGTGGAAAACCTTCTATTAAGTCCTATTTCTATTAAAACAACTTGTGAATAAGAAAACATGAGCTATGAGACGCCTAGTGAAAATAAAGTTTCCTGTCACACTCTAGACCATATGTCCGGGCACAAAGCTGTACGTTCACTTTGAGGTTTTCAGAGAGAACCTCATTTTTCTCCACTAGTCCTCCTATTCTCCAAATGAACTTCTAAAACAGTTAGAGGGCTTCCTAAGGTTTTCTAAGTTGAAATAACACCTCTATGCAACGCGATTATGCTAAGTTAACATAACGTTAATTTAAACAAGATTTAAAGCATAACTAAAGCTAAAACTATGACTATCAAAAGAAGACAATAATCGAGCATCATAACGACATAATTAAAGAGTTAGGTATCCGAGCATTACCTCCTTGAAGTGAAACTTCAAGAGTCCCTTCACTGTTAGCATTGAAACACACAAAACCTCACAAAACACTCACAAGAAGGTCTACTGGCAGCTTGGGTGAGTGAAAAGGTGTGTGAGAACTAAAGGGGTAGGAGGTATTTATAAGGAAGGGTTGCTACCAACTCTCTAAAAAGTAACAAGCATCCGCCAAACCTTAGCGTACGTTTTGTACTATTACACAGCGGTCTAAAAGCTGTCTCGTACGTTCATGTATTAACTAAAAGGTATACCATAAAGTAGCATACGTTCGTGTGGTCCTGCATACGTTTGTGTACTATTTGCAGAGTGTATGTACGGTGGTCCCCTAGCGTATATCCATACTAAAAACAGGAGCGTACTTCCACTTAACCTAACATATCTCCGTCCAAAAGTCCAAATTACCCATCTACTGTCCTTAATGACCCAAAGTCCAAATTAACCTCCTTAACTAAACTACTTAATACTTATGCCTAGTTCATTATTTAAGTCACTACCTTCTCCCCTCCTTATAAAAATTTCATCCTCAAAATTTCTAGACAAATGCCAAAAGAATAGCACTTAAGAGGAGTAGAACATTACCTTCCGTCCGTAGAGTCATCGATATCACTCTCAATGGGTTCTTGGGCTATCTCCTCCCGATTACCAACTAGCATTACATCGTCTTCAAACAACTGCAGAAAATCACCTCGGAAGTTATCAAGCGCATCATACTCAATGTTGCTAACACTATACCAATCATCATCAATCTCCACTCTTAAGTCCATCACCTCACAAAAGAAGTAGTTCCATATTCAGTCTGAGTCGATTGGTATAAGCACCATAATCTTGTAGAGAAAATAATTCTTTCTTAGCCAACTATTCCATTACCCAAAACAAAAATAGGTATACTGTCCAAGTATAATCTTGAAGAAAAGAGTCATACACAGTCATTCAAGCAAATGTGGATAACAATTGCATGTCTTACTCTGCTTCCCAAATGCTTCCACGACTCCATGGTTACGCCATAGTACCTTGACGATAGGAATCGTTTTGGTTCATAGAACTTACTCCTTCTTATCCACGATCCTCATTGGTTTCTCAATGTAGGTTAATCCCTCATGGATTCCCAACGGCTCGTATTCCACAATTACGTCAGGATTAGCAATGTATTTCCTCAACATTGACACGTAGAAAACATCATGCGTTCAACCAAATCTGGGAGTAAGGCAACTCTATATGCCAACCTCCCCACTCTTTGGGTGATCTCAAATGGTCCAATAAATCGAGGGATTGAGCTTCCCCTTCTTTCCAAACCACATCACTCCCCTCATGGGTGATATCTTGAGGAAAAACCAATCCCCTACTATGAACTCCAATGGTCTCCTTAGGTTATCAGCATAACTCTTCTGCCAACTTTGAGCTACACTCATCCTTTCCATGATGACAAACACCTTGTCACGGGTGTCCTGAATCAATTCTGGCCTCAAAATTTGCCTCTCACTAACGTTGTCCCAATACAAGGACGATTGACACTTATGTCCATAAAGTGCTTCATTCAGCGACATCCCAATAGTCTCCTGATAGTTGTTGTTGTAGGAAAACTCAATCAAAGATAGGTACTGAACCCAACTACCCTTGAAATCCAACACACAAGCTTGCAACATATCCTACAAAATTTGATTCACCCGCTTAGACTGACCATCTGTCTAAGGATGAAAACCATACTAAACTTCAACTTCATCCCCATTTCCTTTTGAAGACTTTGCCAAAACCTCAAAGTAAATCAAGAGTCTCTATCCGAAACGATTGCCGATTGCACTCCATACAAACAGACTATATTCTGAACATATAGTTTGGCCAACTTATCCATTGGATCCTTAACCTTCATTGGAATGAAGTGAGCACTCTTCATGAGACGATCGAAGACCATCCAAATGGAATCCTCTCTAGTGAGTGTCTTGGGTAACCCCAAAATAAAGTCCATAGAGATCTTATCCCACTCCACTTCGGTATTAGCAACGGCTTGAGCGTCCCCGCTGGCCTCTGATGCTTTGCCTTCACTTGTTGGCAGGTTGAACACAGTTGATGAGTGCCTAAAAGTATTTATTTGGACTCCTTTAATTTATATTTGCTAGGCCTTTAGCTTTGTTAATATCCAATGTTTAGATTAGTTTGAGTGTTTTGTCATGCTGTAGGTCCTTGTCATGAAAACGTGGTTTAAAGGGAGGTATTGAGCTAAGATACAAATATGGTCCCTGTTAGTGTGCTCGATCACAAGAGCTGTGATCGAGCACAACTGTGATCATGTAGAGTCAAGATTGAGCGCGCCTACACTTAAACCCAAGAAGCAGCGATCAAATGTGTCTATGATCGAGCGCGAGACCCACGATCGAGCGCACTCCACATCAGCCGCAAGCGGCGCGTTGCCCTAGCTGCCATCGCTAACTCTCTTTCGCTGTGGGTTTCCAAATGCAGTTACGTGCGATCGATTGTGCTATTTGCGATTGATCTCACATGGTTGTGCTTGAGCGCACTGCAAGCGATCAAGCACACCCTTGACCTGGCAGCATACCTAATTTTGTCTATAAATAGAACATGTTGTATATTTCGTAGCCTCACGCTTGGGAGACGTTTTGAGGCCTTCCTCATTGGCCTAAACCTCCATGTTCTTCACTGTAAACACTCCTAAATGTCGTTTCTTTAATTATTGTTTTGATTTCTTGTTGATTTGTCTCCCTCTAGCATGGAAGGCTAATCTTCAACTAAGGTTGAAGATGAAGCCTCACCATGGATTTATTTAACATGCTTTCATAATTAGTTTATGCGTTAATCCGTCTTTAATTTGTCATGCGTGTTCTTTTCATTTCAATTTTATGAGAAGATTGCATTGATTGTACCATAGTTGTTTATTCATAGTGTTTAGTCCAATGGATACATTTCATCACTCAGGTTACATTCATTTATCCATTGTAGTTTGAGTTAAATCACATTCACATTGGATCCTTTGGACCTAAACCGTTCATGTTTTGTCTTTTGTCAAATGGATGGATACTTTGAGTATTTCAATAGGCATGATAGGACATGCATAAGGCGTAAGGATGCATGAACTAGCGTGACACTAGGTCATGCATCGCTTTTAATCGATAAATGGATGTATAAATTAGTTGTGCATTTTAATATGGTGAGGTGGATTCTAGACCTTAGACTTTTTATTTAATTGTTTTTATTGCATTTAATTTAGTTTATATTTTATGCACGCCACATGTTTGTTAATTGGAACTAAGTTAAGATAGGACTAATTTAGGCATTTTAAATTAACTTTACACAAACCCGATTCTCTGTGGGTTCGACTTCACACTTGCACAACCACTTTATTGCAAAACAATTCATGCAATTGGCTAGTACTATTTTGGTACGATCAAATTTTGGCGTTGTTGCCGAGAAATAGGTTGTTTTGTTGGAATTAATTTTATGCTTAGATTAATGTTATCTTTATACTAGTTATTTTAATTTCAGCAATTATTTTATTTGTTTTGTCCTTTTGTAGAGAAAAAAAATCCAAAAAATTAGTATTTGGCTGTTTTTCTTAGTTTTTAAAGTTTCTGGAAAATCAGGCACTGATAGTGGGATCAATCATATCCTTGTTGCGATCGAGCGCACTTGAGCCTATTCCATCCAGTTCGCGTACCTACGCTCGCTTAGTACGCAGTTGCGTGCGAGCTCACCGTTTTGACACAACAGTAGTGTAGCATTATGCTCAATCGCACCTCTATTGCAATCGAGCATGCTTGCAAAGACTGTTACATTTTGTTGCTTGCGATTGATCTCAACAACCTGCGCTCGAGCGCATCTCTGTTGACTACACCAATAAACCCGAGGCAGTGTATGTGATCAATGTTCATTTTGTTTCTTCTGTTTAAATTATTAGTTTATTTTAAATTGTTTATTCTGTCTGTATTTAATTTATTATCTGAAATTGTTAAATTTTTCTTTATTTGTTTATTTTAATTGCCTTTTATTTTGTTGTTATTAAATCTTATGAATAATTTAATTTTTGTTTAGTTAGATTATTTTTGTTTGTTTTATTTTCTGTTACAATGGTTATTGTTTCATGTGTGATAATTACTTACTAAATTGTTGGGTGAAGCATGAGTCTTCAGTTTATTAATTTTAATGTTTCCCATAGTCGTAGGACATCAAATCTTACCAATTTGCACCCACATAAACTGTGTTTAGGCTACTCTAGTCCTCACCATAATTCAGGTGATTGTCCACATTGGGGAGAATTTACCAATTTCTCATATGGGCAGCTAAACACCAATTTTTTCGACCAAGGGTTTGAATCACATTCTAATTCTTACACCCCTAACCGGAATAACCATTCTGATGTCTCGTGGTATGCTCATATCTCGGGAAACTATGCTCTCCAATCTGATGGACTGCACCATTCTGAATATCCGCAGTTCAATTCCCATTCTTCCATGCCTTCATTGTATAATCCTCCTCCTCAAGAGTCATTAGTGCAGCATTTTCCAACTGCTCATATCGATGACTTAGAAGAGAGGGCGCACCAACTCATGGTAGCTAGGTGTGCCCACACCTAGTTTCCTCACATTCATGCACCTTATCAGTCATGTGAATATTGTTATCATCCTTCTCATGAGTTTAATGATTGCCCATTCTATGTTCATTACATGAGTGAAGCTAACAAGTCTGCACATAAAAATGCATAAATCACCACCACACTTGTTAGTAAGGAAAGAGTTGATAACCATGAGGGAGAAGAAGAAAAGGAGAAGCAATTTGAGCCCTCACCAAATCCAATTTGATCCCACAACAAGGAAATGAGTACTGAAGTTCACTCCCTTGTCACAATCCATCTTGAGACACAACTTGAACCACAAGTTTTACCTTTTCAATGTCTTGAGGAGCCATCTTATGAAGAAATCTTTAAGGATTCTCGCACACAAAATCACAAATCTAAAAATCAAGGTCTTAAGAGAATTTTTAGAAGAGAGCTTTTAGGGTACATAAGATGGCGAAACATCCTTCAAGAGGGGTATGTAGTGTTTATGAAGAAAGGATGGAAGGAATTGGTTGGACACTCATATGAACGGGGAAGGTGCGATATTTTTTTTCTTTTTTATTTTCCGCACCTTATTTTTGAGTCATTTTTCTTTCATCTTTATTTTTTTTTCTTGTCATTGTGTTTTATTTTTCCAACACTTTATTTGTTTATTTGTTTAATGTTGCTTTTGTCTGTATATATTGTGTTTATTTGTATAAAATTGTTTGTTTGTTGATTTTTGTGTTTCGTTTTAATTTTCTGTACCATGCGATCAAGCACATCATTGTACGCTTGATCTCATACACGGGCTTGAGTTCAAACTCACTCACGTGTGTGTTCGTGCAAGGCCCACACATCGCACACATTTGTTGTGCTTGTGCTTGCCACACACTGTGCACAGTTTTGCTCGTTAGGTTATTTTCTTCCTTTCTCCCTCTCACTTTCACTATGCACCGTACACTCTCCCCACCCCATCTTTGTTCTCACTTCGCCCAAACCAAGCCCAACACCTCCATACACCACCCACCCTCTTCCATCTCACCGCGCCACCTCTACACCACCACCACGCCGCCACCACCGGCCCTAGTTTCATCCCATTTTTCCCCATTTTCTTTTCTCTCACAAACTCAACTTCTCACCATTTTTTTTTTGTCCCCATTCTTTGTTATTTACACGCACAAACCGTGGGTATGGATTGCACGTGTCCATCCTGTGTTGGTTATTTTTGCTTTTGCAAGGGGTTGGGTTAGGATTTAAAGTAGGTTTTCAAACCTTGGTTTTTAGAGGCACCCACCACGTGTTCGACAAAATTCCCCATCCAGTTTCTAGCATGCCTAGAGGGCAAGTTTCGACTTCTCAGTCCCCTGGGACCCAAGCCATGGTAGCCAGGCCCTCTATCCAATCCCAGGAACTCATCTTGGAGACCACATTTGCCATCAAAGAAGACTTCTCCAAGGATGATGCTACGAAATGGGCAGTTCAAGAATTGAAGCGCCGTGGTTTGAAGCGGCTATTCAAACCCGTCGCCTCCACCACATATGAATGTTTGGTCTGGTCCTTTTATGAAAATTTTAAGTACAACTGCAACTAGCTAGACGTCCTTGTCTCTTCCATCGACGATAGAGACGTTGAGGTGACCATAGCCGACATAGCAGCTGTTTTGAAATGCCACCATGAGCCACCTGAAGCAAACAAATCATGAATTGACTGCCCCTCCATGCTTACTATAGAGGACATCGTCTCCGACATGTGTGAGGGGCAATATGCAGATAGGCACAAGAATGCCACCAACAAGGTGAAGATACCTCCCAAGCTATGGTTTGTGGACGTCGTGCTGCAAAAGAACGTGTGTCCCTTGGGACACAAGACACAGAGACAGGACATGTTTCTCAGTGCCCTATATTCGTTCCACAAGGGCTATTGGTGCTCCATTCCTGAGATCATTTGGAGGCAGATATATAAATTCTGGGAGGGGGTGCACCACCGAGTTGCTGAGCCTACAAGAACATGGGTATTGCCATTCCCATTTCTCATAACTCACATGCTTCGAAAGAAAGGCATAAAAGGCAATTCAGCAGATGGGCCAATCATTGAGCATCCATGCTTTGGCCGAATCTAGTGGAACCAGAGCTGTTCCCACATGCCCAAAGTCGCGGCAGAGCCAGAGCCAGAGCCTATGGACATACATAAGATGGCAGCTGAGCAGGAGATAGCAGCTGAACCAAAGATGGTGGAAGTACAAGAAGAAAAGGTAGATGAGTAGCTAGATGAAGAAGAATATGAAGAGATGATCACCCTCAAAGCTGCAGATGTTTATGCCTTGCAAGATACCTTGGAGGACATGCGATTTCATATCAATATATAGAGAGATGCACACCAGGATAGGCTTGAGCTACGAGCCATCATGCAAGACATTTTAGTGAGATTGCCACCTGCACAAGGGGCATTTCCACCAGCTCCAGGGGCTTCTTGAGCACCGCCTCAATGATTTTGTCGAGTACTCTAACCCCCTTGCATTACTTTTGTATTTTCTGTATCCACACACTGTAGACATTGTGAATTTTAAGTTTGGGGGTATGTGTGCACATTTTGTTTTCAATTATGCAATTTATTTTAAATTATGGTTTTATTTTCTTTAGTGAGCTTAACTTGATGAACATATGATCACTTTGTTAAGGGAATTTTAAATTGTGTTACTTTCTTTGGTAGCATGAGATATTACATTTTCAATTTGATTTTCACGAGCACATTGGCACGTAGTTTGTGGGGTATAAATTTTGAGTTTAGTCATGTTGGTTTTGTAAGCTTGGATGTAGTTGGGTAGCCCATTGGAAAGATAACCTTGGTTGTTGTAAAAAAAAAATGATGATCATTTTGAGCTTTCCACCGAGTAACTGGATCTCTTGCCTCATTAAGCAATGAGTGTTTGCGTTAAAAAGTGAGAAGTTAGACTTGATTAGCAAAGCTTGTAGCCTTTTTTACTCAAGTTAGTAGGTTCTTAGGGGTGTTTTACACCTAATGTCCTAAAACCATCTGGTTTGGGAGCCATTGACTTAATGCTTCGATACATGGGTCGATTAGAAAGCTTAAGGGAGCTAAGCACAAAAAAATATATATATGAAATAAATAAACCTTGGTTATTGTGTCCGATGGGTAGTCTAATGAATTCTGAGTGTCAAAGCAAGCATGATTAAATTAGTTTTGAAGCCCCATAATTATGTGATAATTTCACTTTCACTAATTGATTCGTGTGATGTCTCATTTTGCCATATTAGTAATTTGATTTGTAATTCCTTGAAAAATTGTGAAGATGGTGTTTGTTTAGTTAAGTTTGCTCATGAATAAAAACCATGATTTTTATATTATTGCATTGTTGAAAATAAAATGTTTGTATAATATTTGTCGGTATCATTCTTGGAAAACCCTCACGAGACTTCAGTCGTCCTCTAAGGAATCCTAGGGGTTTAAAAGGCTTGTTGCATATGCTAAATGCAATTGTTTCTCCCACAAAAGCGGATTTATGTTTCTTGTTTTTATTGTGTTTTCATTTTTGTTTTACTAAGGGACTAGCAAAATGTAAGTTTGGGGGTATTTGATGAGTGCCTAAAAGTGCTTATTGGGACCCCCCCTTAATTTATATTCGTTAGGCCCTTAGCTTTGTTAATATCTAATGTTTACATTAATTTGAGTGTTTTGTTATGTTGTAGGTCCTTGCTGTGACAATGTGGTTTAAAGGGAGGTATTAAGCTAAGATACAAATCTGGTCCCTGTTAGTGCACTCGATCGCACAAGAGCTACAATTGAGCGCAACTGCGATCGGGCAAGCGGAGTCAAGATTGAGCGTCTGCGCTTAAACCCAAGAAGCAGCAATCAAACACGTCTGCGATCGAGCATGAAACCCATGATCGAGCGCACTCCACGCCAGTCGCAAAGCCCGCGTTGCCTTAGCCGCCATCGCTAACTCTCGTGCATCGTGGGTTTCCAGATGCAATTACGTGCGATTGATCGCTCTATTTACGATCGATCTCACATGCGGCTACACTCAAGCGCACTGTGTGCGATCGAGTGCACCCTTGACCTGGCAGCATACCTAATTTTGTCTATAAATAGAACATGTTGTATATTTCGTAGCCTCACGCTTGGGAGACGTTTTGAGGCGCCCTCAGTGGCCTAAACCTTCATGTTCTTCACTATAACCACTCCTAAACGTCGTTTCTTTAATTATTGTTTTGATTTCTTGTTGATTGTGTCTCCCTTTAGCATGGGAGGCTAATCTTCAACTAAGGTTGAAGATGAAGCCTCACCATGGATTTATTTAACATGCTTTCATAATTAATTTATGCGTTAATCCGTCTTTAATTTGTCATGCGTGTTCGTTTCATTTCAATTTTGTGAGAAGATTGCATTGATTGTACCGTAGTTGTTTATTCATAGTGTTTAGTCCAATGGATACATTTTATCGTTCGGATTACGTTCATTTATCCATTGTAATTTGAGTTAAATCACATTCACATTGGATCCTTTGGACCTAAACCGTTCATGTTTGGTCTTTTGTCAAATGGACGGATACTTTGAGTATTTCAATAGGCATGATAGGACATGCATAGGGCATAAGGATGCATGAACTAGCGTGACACTAGGTCATGCATCGCTTTTAATTGATAAACAGATGTATAAATTAGTTGAGCATTTTAATATGGTGAGGTGGATTCTAGACCGTAGGCTTTTTATTTATTTGTTTTTATTGCACTTAATCTAGTTTACATTTTATGCACGCCACATGTTTGTTAATTGGAACTAGGTTAATAAGATAGGACTAATTTAGGCATTTTAAATTAGTTTTACACAAACCCAATTCTCAGTGGGTTCAACCTCGCACTTGCACAACCACTTTATTGCAAAATGATTCGTGCAATTGACGAGTACTATTTTTGGTACGATCAACTGCTCCATAAATCTTGCAATGAGCTCAAATGGACATGCCAATAAATGGTGGCTCCGATGGCGTGTGGCAACTCCTCGGTGCACGTTTGTGGGTGGTTCGATAGATTAGCAACCTTCAATCCTGAATCAAGGATTCAAGTTCTATAAGCGACGAAGGATGACGATGTGTGGACGGCTGGCAGTGATGGGTTAAGGATGAGCCAAATAGGAGCAAGGAGGACAAGGATGAGCAAGGATGAGCCAAACAGGAGCAGGTGAGTCAAGGATGAGCCCTCTAAAGACAAATGTCAAACTTTGTGCCACTTATGGTTAGTTACTTTCCCATGCTACTCTCTGTCGATTGGTAGTTGTAAGTCGCATTTATCTTACTATGACAAGACTGGATCTTGCCTATGCGGTTCATCTTGTTAGTCAGTTTATGACCACACCACGCTTAGTTCATCATGTTGTTGTTCTTCGCATCATTTGCTATGTGAAGGCACTTTGTTTCATGGTTTGCATTTCAATTTTTAACTCATCATTTGACTTACATGTATATTCAAATGCTGATTGGGCTGGTGATCCAATTGATCATCATTCCACCACAGGTTATTGTTTCTTACTTGGTGATTCTCTCATCTCTTGGCATAGCAAGAAACAGTCTGCTGTTGCCTGCTCTAGCACTGAAGATGAGTATCATGTTCTTGACACCACTTCTGGGCTCCTTTGGCTCCATTGGCTTTTACACGATATGAGTGTTTCTCAAACCTCTAGTCCTCCTATCTTTTGTAACAATCAGAGTGCAATTCAAACTATGCATAATGATGTATTTCATGAATGCACTAAACACATTGAGATTGACTATCATTTTGTTCATCATCACCTTTTACTGGGAACTCTCTGTCTCTGTCCTATTGCTTCCGCTGATCAGTTGGCCAATGTGTTCACCAAAGCACATCTACTTGGATAGTTTCGTGACCTTGTTTACAAACTCAAGTTGGCATACCACCTTGAGTTTGGAGGGGGATGTTATAATATATTATGATATATATATAATATGCAGAAAAAATGTTGAAAATCAAAATTTAAAACAAATACATATTAACAAACATTATATATATATATATAGGTATATATATACCTAATCGAAGAGGCAGTGAGAGATCGGCCAGGGAAGTGCTAGATCGAGATTTTGGGATAATAGTCAAGACCGTCTTCAACAAATATGTAGAGAAGAAGAGAGAAGAATGTGGCTGGCTGCCGAGAGAGGAAGAGAGATGCAGAAGACATGCGTGGCCAGTAGGAGAAAAAATAGAAGAAAAGAAGAAAGAAAATCTGGGGAAGAAGAGGATATGCAGCACGGGGGAGGAGAAAAAAAAATAGAGAGAAAATAGGGCCAACTGTGGGTCCGCATCCCAAACACCTCATTGATGACGTGTGCCCTGCTGGCATGTCACCAATGGGGTGACGTGGCATATGTGCCACATTACTAAAAGGTGATGGGGCGCATTTGCCACGTCACTAACAGTTTAATTCAAATATATATATTTTGTAAAATACTTCCCCTATATTTTGATTATTTTGCTAAGTATTTTTTGAAATGATTTGAACTTTATGGGTTTTATGTTAAATGAGAAATGATAAAAATCATTTTTAATTCCATCTTTCACTCATTTCTATATAATAAATAGGTGACTCTACCATTGAATTTGTTTGGGATCTAGCTACATGAGTCCACAAATCCAATAGTTGATCAATTGGATTTGCAAAAAGATATGATTGAATAATGCTTTTGAGAATAATGTTTAATAATGCTTGAAGATGACTAATGAAAGAATAAATTTTATCAAATATATATATATAAGGTCTCGAAATATGAAGGTTGAATTAGAAGGAAAAAAAAATTTGAGGCCATTATAGCATTAGGCATGTATGGTATAAGCTCTCCTAGCATTTTGGCATGCATTAACTATTGTTTACATACTCAATATATATGTCAAATTAATAACTATATGTGAAAAAATTACTAAGGTAATAGGAAATTGTACAAACTTAGTCAATATATATATACAGGAGAACTTCAATTTCCGGCAATGTGTGGTCATGTACATAGTTCTCATATATATTAATTACTATTAATTCTTTTGCCTTATCAACGTGAGTGCATATGCAATCGGAAGAATAAAGAACAAATAATCTAGAATTTAACTACGTACACTTGATACATATAAATGGAGTGCAATTATGAGTACAATGGATTAATCTTAGTGTTCTATATATCTATAGAAACATATAATGAAAGTTAGTGTTGATGCAGTTTCCGGTATGGTGAATTCCAAGGGCAAAACGAGCGTTGCTTGATAATGTAGCCTTTACGATCTGCAAAACAAAGCACGTGTTAAGAAGGACATGCCAGGGCTTGGCCGGTCGTACCTCTTCCGATGCCTAAGTTAGTGTTTGTACGAGCTTAGTGTAAGACTCAAAGTAAAGTGTGATGTCTAATAGAGATCTCCTTGTAATCTTTGGAATCGGGCTTTTTATAGGCATCTGTTGTAGAGGTGTTAATGGCGACTGGGCAGAGGATCTGGGATCCGGGCGGAGGATCCAGGATCCGGGCGTAACGTTTGGTGGAATTCAATGTTCTTATCTTACGCGGATTACCATTGAGTGCAAAACCACTACTATCATTTATTAGGATTCCGAGAATGGCTCATAACTGTAAGAGGTGTTTAGTGTGCAGATTGTAACTGTTCTAGAGATTGTGCCCCAATCCATTCACGTGGATTGGGAAGGAGCTTTTAAGGATAAAACGATTACACGCAAGGTAAACCGCACTGTGGATGATGTTGGAACTAGTCTCGGGAGCATCCGGGTTGGTTGAGCCCATGCAATAAGGCATTTCCAGATTGGCAGCCCACTTGGCATGAGTGCGGTCCTTCTGTTATTGGACCCAGATTCCATAGGGGATGGGCTTTGGGCCCAAGAGAAGGGACCTGAAGATAATGGTATAATAGTTACCCCAAATTCCTTCTGCCGAGACTTTGGGAGAAGAGAATTTAAATCGTTTCTTTACTTGGGAGCAAATCTTTCGTATATTCTGCCATGCTTGGATTCCATGGCCAAGAATCTCAATCATTTTGCCTATTTATGGAAATGGATATCTGCACAATCGGGATACTTTGTCCTTTAACCATGATTTGCTTTGAATACTTTGTCATTATCTTTGTAAATGCGCCATTTGTGTGTCCACGTGTCCAATAAAAGATGGTCGATTTTGGGCGCGAATGGTCAGACAAATGTTAGTCTAGGGATGGCATTTTTTGCTGCATTTGTTGAATGGACAGATGACTTGAGTCCCTTCAGTTTAGGTGTGGTTGCAGGTTCATGATTTATTCGCATTAAATGCATTGCCTGTTTCTTGAGGTTTTTCTCGTATAAAGACGCCATTGCTGATTTTCTCCATTACAATGTCATCCTTTCTTCATCTAAGTGCCTTCATCGTCAAACACATATTCCCTTTGCTTTCTTAACCATGTCTTCCCTTTAACCTTGTTCTCCTTCTGGTGGTAAGGCCACCGATACTCAGTCTTCTAAGATTCCTTTGATTCATTGTTCCGGTGAATCATCGGCTAAGGTTCAACTAGTAAGCGAGACGTCTTTTTCTTCCCAACGTCTGGATTACCCTCACTAGCAGAGGTCTCAGTTTACGATGGCAGATGAGAAGGTACTCCATCACAACTACGACATTCCTCCATCCGTCTCTTTGCATTTTCCTGACAAGTCTACCGGAATGATTGACGGACCTAGTGATATCTATGTCTACGAATGCATGTTTATTGCCAGAGTCTGTCTGCCATTCCCTCCCATCGTTAGGGAGCTATTATCTTTCCTCCATGTGGCGCCTGGACAGTTAATGCCCAATGGTTAGAGATACTTCTTTTCCACCTTTCTTCTGTGGCCTTTAGTGTTCCCTGGAGAAACTCTATCGGTCTTGGAGTTTCTGAACATCTATGGGCCCCATGCTTACCCTACTTTTGAAATGGTGACATTTATGGTTCAAGGAAAGAACCAATTCATCAAGCTCGGGGAGCACCTATTCCAACAACAAACATTGGGCGGAACAATTCTTTTATGTTTTCAAGGCTTGGGAGGTTGCTGAGTTCGTGGCATTTGAGGTATTCCGTTCCCCGAGAATGATTGAGGATAGTGGCAAATGGGAGACTCTTTGATGCTTAAGTTAGTATTCTTGTGTGGAGTCAAAGTAGATCAAAGTATAGTGTGAGCTGATGGCAAAATCCTTTCTTATTGAGAATAATTTGATGGATCCCTTTTATTGGATTTTATGTAACTGCTCTCTCCATGTTCTACCTTCAGGTGATTGAGGGATAGTGGAAGGTGGTTGAGAGATAATGGAGATATTGGGAGGTAGTTTAGAGATAATGGAGGGGAGTTAATAGATCATGGGTTGTCCACATTCAGATAAACTCTGAAATTTCTTCTGTCCATGAACTGTCTGGTTGTTGCCTTCGCCAGGCCATGTGCTGCCCAATTAGCTATTCTTCGAGTGTGTCGAATCTGCCAATGTCTTAAATTGTTAAGCACGGCCTTTTGTCCTCTAGGACTTGCCCGTATTTGCTCCATTTGTTTATGATTGCCGATGAGTGGCTTGACAACTTGAAGATAATCACCTTCCAAAATAATTGATTGGAGCCCCAAATCTCGAATAAATTATGCAGCACTCAAAGCCCCATAAGCTTTTGCCACAACTGGCCGGTTCCGGTGTGAAGTCAATGGTTTGGGCCTTAGTCAATAATTAAGATATTTTTAGTTACGAGTAATGTTAAATGTATATTTTAATTGTCATAAAACAATGATCCCTCTTCCTTTCTTTCTTTTTTCTCTGTCTCTAAAATGCTCATAAATTCTCGTGTTTTCTTTGAGTCATCCAGATCAGTTAAAGATCTATTTATCACAGTTGTCTCAAATAATACTAGAAGTCTTTCTTATATCCCTTGAAGAATAATGTAGTTTATAAATTACAAGTAATCTTGTGATTTGATCATTATTGAATTTTAATTCAATTTTTAATAGAGTAAATAATATTCTAAGTCAAAGAGACGATTCTATGTTACACTGGGCCTTTTATAAGAATCAATTATAACAACCAGCCCAATCTTTCTCTAGTTCTTTTTTTTTTTTTTTTTTTGACATACGTAAGAGAGAAGAAAGTGATTCGAACCAGCCGATATTCGCTTCTCTATCTAAATAAACATAGATGTTGGTCATACAGGTCTTGGATTCTTGGAATTGAAACAACACAAGAATAATGCTTGTCTTCCAATTTCACGTGCATGCATGGGTCACGAGACACAGGAGGGAACTCGTGAGCTGCATAATAAATACTGACCACCAACTCAGGTCCTCTTCCCTCACAGTTCCCCTCCGGCTCCGGTGGTTTGCTCTCTCGTCGCCGTCGGAGGAATTGAAGTGCAAGGTTTGGTTTTTCAACGATTACAGACTCAAAATGCTAAAAGAAGCAGCCTCCGACACTCTTGTCTCGGCTCTGCAGCATTACGGTGATTCTACAACACTCACGCTAGGCTTTTTTAATTTTTTTTTTTTTTCTGAACATTTTTTGAATCTCATTCTAACTACTGAATCTGTATTTTGTAGCACATTGGAACCTCCTTCAGCATATCGTAACAAAGCATGTTAAATCGGTGGACAACAAAAAGGCATAGATTGCAATCTCTATTTTATTTGATTTTTTTTTTGTTGGAATATGTTTCTATTATTCCATTATAAATAACAAAAAAATTCTTGCATTTCCTTTTTATTTTTTGCTGTACAGGAGAATATTCTACTAAGAATGAGCGGCTTTGGGAAGGTAAAATTTGTGTGCTTGAGAGTTGAAGAGTTTCTTGACCCTAGCTCCTAGAATTAAAATTTAAAAAGAAATTGAAATAAAGGGGGTTGAAATTTTTTTTTTTTTTTTCAAATTTATATGAGCATTTTTATCTTATCGACAAAAATTTAGGATTATTTTTGTCTTTTTGTTGGTCTCAAAGGACGTTGTCAATATTTTAAAATAATCACAATCAACAAGATCAAAAGTATCAACCCCTACAGTCAATGATTGTTTCAGCGGTGTAGCTAAAATGGAAATATTAGATATATTTAACTATTTTTGCCATTTTTTTTTCTCTCAAACAGAAAAGCTTCATATTAGCTATTATACTTTAACTGCTACAATGAATAGCAATTTGTAACTATTCACTGTAGCACACTAAATTAAATATAATATTATTTTCAATATTGATTTTTCTATGTTTTGAGTATTTCATCTCCTCCTTTTCTCTCAAATCCTTTTCTTCTTCCTCTGCATTTATTTCTTATTTTCCCCTTCCCAATCAAGTTTTTCATGAGTATATCTTTAGATTTGTTGAGTTCATTCAAAGGCATGTAAGCATTAGAGACCATCATGTTCATTCTCAGCTGCAATCCAACCTGGTGGAACACATGTGAAAATTGCATAGCCAATCTTAAGAATTATTAGTTAAATTGCATATATTTATTTTTGTTATTAATTTTAAGATTTAATACCTTTTAAAAGGAAGAATTAGTACCTAAATGTGAGATGAATGTTCCTCATATGTGTTTATTTTTGTTTTTATTAATGATTTCTATATATGTAATTGCTTTTCCCTTTAATTAAGTATTGGCAATAATATAATATAAAAAAATTATTAGAAATAATATTTTAAAGCAAGTAGCTAATAGAATAGAGAATATGTTGGAGTTAGCATTAAAAATTGATATCTAAAATAAAGAATTATCCTTTTTGACTAGGTAAAATACATCTTACTGCTAGAAATGCTCTAAAATACATTCATAACAAGGGAACTAGAATGAGAATTCAAGTTTTTGAAATTCAGAAAAAATCATCAAACTGGAAACATCTGAAGTCTTCTTTCTCCTCGTCATTTTTAGTCTGATTAAATTGCCTTGCAAATAAGCGAGCATAATTGTTGCTGCTCTCATTGTGGTTGGTGTGTGTAGAAATGAAACCTGATTAAAGACTTGAACAATTTGGAAACACATTGGAATCGTAAAAGTGATTTCACGGGTAGTCTTACAAGGATTTCAATTTGAAGATCATGTGGGAGTTGCTCCAACATCTCCGTGAATTCCCCCTTTTCGCTCAATTGGGCGGTTTGGAGAAGACAAACTGATGAGAGGCTGGCTGACAAGAAGCCCTAGTTCATGAGTTTCTATAGTAGTATTCTATCCCAGGCGGCAACCAAATGCAATGGGCTGAGTAATTGTGTAGTGGTTGGGGATTGGGCCTTGAGGATATCCATAGAGATAGTTCATAAAGGAGGCCTATCAGAAATCTCACCTGGATTAGTATATGAACCAGATCCCCGTTTAGATTTAGCACCAAATTTAGAGGAGACAACAATAATTTAATGTCCATAAATGTACACAAAGATTGTTAACCAGATCCAAAGTTGCCTCATTCATATGTGTCGTGAGGTTTCGACCAAGAGAGCACTAAAACCAACAATTAGACCTTTTAGTTATAAATGTCTAACAAAAATACTTTTGTTTTCAAATAAAATAAAATGTGACTTGTCAAGTTTTTATATCAAGCCAAAACTACCAAATGTTGTTGAGGGTTACTTTTCTTTGGGCTGCATGAAGCGAGCCCACATCACAATATGTTTGTCTTATTTTAAAAAAAGACAATGCAAAACTGTGTCTTTCTATTTTTGGTCCAATAAAATTCAGCTTTAACTTGCACATGAGCCTTTTGGAAAATGATCATTTCTATTTCAAAATCTCTTTATTTTTTATTTTTTAGGGCATTTTAAAGAGTAATGTATTTAATGTACTATTCTCGTTAAAAATTTGAATGAAACCCAACTCTGGGAGAATACAAAGGGGCAGGAAGATAATACACAGGTTAGCAGTACTGCCAGTACATGCCAGGATTTCTAGCTGGAATAGGGTTTTACATTTTCATGAATCACAACCAACAAATTAATGAACATAGAGATTTAGATGGCTAGCTCACCAGACAGCAGGAAAAATAGATCTTAGATGGTAGAGTGTATGAATAAATATTAATGTGAGCTAACCCACTTCTCCCACCTATCAGAAGCTATAATGTACTTCTAAACCATTTGAGACCACTTCAAATCACAACATATATATATATATATATATTTCCTCTAAGCAAATGGGGAAAGGGCTACAAGAATATCACAATATATAATAATTAAGAACAGCCCTGTGGGCACTTCAACTTCTCGCAGTCCACATGTATTCATAGATTTCCAGCAATTATACCAAGGAAAATGAAAAACAAATAGTCAAGTACCAATAGCATTGCCCAAATAAAAAAAATAAAAATAAAAACCTTATTACAGATGCATAGCTTAATCCAGCGATTACAGCTTTCGGAACGATAGAATTCTAACAAATCTTATCATCCAGGAAAAAAAAAAGTACCAAGAAGTTGAAAACCATATATAACACTTAAGTAGCAGACAATACAAGTTAGAAAAATCAAATAACAATTCTCAGCCCTATGTGAGAGCTGATACTGTGCATATGTCCACGTAGGCACACATGACTACATGTACACCTTAACACAAACAGTCTGATGTTTCCAATTAAGAGTAGAAACCTATCAATCCTCAAGACTAAACTGATGGCTAACGAAGAATGCATCTTTCATGGGTTGAGACTTTACATAAGATGACGTTTCTCAACAAACAAGGCTGGTAGCATTCATATGAGTGAAGGATATATAAGTAACAAAAAAAAAGTAGCAAATAAATCATTTTGTAAATCAGAAATATCCAATCCAATTTTATCGGATGTCCCCAAAGGAAGAATAATAAATCGGAGATTTGTGTAATTTACTAAAAATAGCGAATAAAAGGTCAGAAAATCCATTTTAAGAACAGCGAATCAGAAGCAGAAGCATATGTATATAGACATTGGGACAAGAATATAGGTTTACAAATTATACAATCAAAAAGTTCAATATCTCCACTAAAAGTTGATGCTTATATTAATACTATATTTTGTATTGTTTCACCTTCACCATCAATTCATTTATTATTGAACCAACAAACTTAACAGATATTCAAAGACATGGGTAAATTTCAATGGCAACAGAATCTTATCATTGCTCAACATGATGAAACTATAGACCAGTGATATACTTTTCTTTTTTTATAATGAGGAAGAACCCCTTCAAGGCAGAACTACTTTGTGTATACACCCATATCAAGTAAACTTCGGACCCATGCAAAGCATCCCCTCCACACGGATCGGGTAATACTCCAGCTTTGCCGGCGAACTATCCCCAAGAAATTATTTACACTCAAGGGGATTCAAACCTTAAAATCTGATAGGAATGCCACCAAGACCAAGGTCTTTACCACTTGAGCCAACCCCCTGGAGTTAGTCAAGTGATATACTAAAATAATAAAAGAATCATATTATTGATTCCTTGCTTAACATGCTTCCAGACCCACCCTAGGCTAACCTTTTTAAGCTTATTTACAAAGGAAGCTTTGTTTTTGTTGACATACTATATTTTTATTCCCTTTTTATGCTGTTTCATTTTCCTTGTGTTCTTTAGACTTTTCATCATACTTATAAATGCCCATTGCTCCTTCTTATGCATAGAACATGCTATTGAACCTCTTACTTATATTCCTAAAAATCTTGCAAAGTCTTTTTCTTCCTCATGCATTCGAGTATTTTTATAATTTTTATTTGTAAGCGCAAAGGGTGTTTGAATTTTTTAAATTTTATCCACCTGTGGATGCATCCATAACTTCAAGTCATTGTTAATTGATGGGCTGTTTGGCAACATTTGTCTTCCTCACATGAGGTAATCTTGCAGTTCTATATAAAACTTGCAAATCGAACCAAATTAGGACTAATTAACTAAGACCGATACTCAAAATCCAAAATATAAATGCAGAACATGTACAAACAAAAAACTTGATCTAAAATTTAAACAAATAAAAGGGATAAAGACTGCTAAACCTGAAAAACTCACAACTGGGATCTTAAGAAAATAGCATCACATGGAAAGCACAAACCTAAAAGAAACATTTTGTCAGTGTATATGGCTCTTGGTTCGACTATCTCACCAATGGTATATTTCCAGGGCATATAAATAATCAAATTATGATTGTAAAATAAAGCTTCTATTTTCGCATGACTCTTGACCACAATGGTCACTGTCCAAAATTGCCAAATTGTTATACTCTGCTTAATCTCAAACATTATAGTAATTCAATCAGCAACACCATCAAGGGCTGCTACTTATTGTTTTTCAGCAATGACATGAAAAGTTTACAATTCATGACACCATAATTTCCATTCCTTATCTCCTAGGCAACAAAAAGAAACTTCTACATATACAATAATGCTTTGATAAGGTCTGATACCAATTTAGTACATAATTTGATTCTCAGAACTTTCTATGCAGCCTGGAAACAAATTTCTTATGTGAGCAATACTTGTGTGTCAATTATCTTAAAATATGTCTTAATCATATGTGATTGGGTATGCATCATCTTTTAAGGAAAATAATAATAATAATAATTTTTTAAAAAAAAAAAAAGGCTAACAAGCCTGTTGTCATTTATTTGTCACAATTATTCACCTCCCATCTGCAGAAACATTCATTTCAAATAGGTGATATTAATTCATGTTATGATAAAAATATTTCCATTGTCAAGTTCATACTTTCAGCCCCTCAACGAGCAGAAGGTAATAAGAGGCAAAATCCAACTGAATTAAAACAAAAACATTCCTACTAAAGTCAAAGATACAAGACAAGATGCATAACGATAAAAGGAACTTAATGCTCCCTCATCTCGTGTCAATTATAAATCAGAAAGGGATAATCCAACTAACGATGTAACAAACAAAATGGCTAAAAAGTGACTTGGCACTTCCCCATTCATCCCATATACGAACCAAACAGGAAATAAGAATTACAAAGCAAAGAAACCAAAAAAAAAAAAAATGAGTTCATTCATCATATATCAGCATTCTGAACAAGTACAACACCAATTCAAAAGAGAAAACACGCACCACACAAGCATGCTGTGTTAAGAAACATTTCCGCCAATTCCCTCAAAGACATCACAATACAACAAAAGAAGAAAACCCGTCCACAGCTAAACTTTTTCACTTAAGAAAACACAATCACTAAGTAGTGCAAATACAAACACTGATTTTGGAATACAATATTAACCTACACAAACTACTTTCCAACCGCTTCAACTACTATACAACAACCATTACCTGAAAAGCAAATCACCATTTCCCCAATCACTTGGAAACCAACAGGATTTCAGGTTTCTTAGCCTTGCTAGGCGTGTTGGCATTGGAAGATGCATTGGCATTGGCTGCTGCTGCTGCCTCCACCTTCGCAGCCGTCCGCGCCCGCTTATCGAGCTGAATGAGACTCCGTGTTGCCAAGATCGCCTGCGGAACCAAATCATGTGACGCCCTCGCGTACAAGCTCCTCACCGCCGAGGCTGCCGCGTCCTTAACATCTTGGGAATTCAACGGAGCCAGCAAACAATGCCCCAAAATCCTCAAGGCCGGTTGCAATAGCTCCCATGGCAGCGGAATTCTCGTCCCATTGGGCTCCGAATTCTCCCCATTTCTCTCAATCATCAATTTCTTGTCCATATCTTGGGCCACACCCTCAATCGCAATCTCACCATCCGAAAACGACGTACAGTTTTCGAATTCATCTTCATACTTATCGAATTCTCTTTGACAAGAACAGTCCTGCCCGGCCCACGCCGCCACGGATCGGCAAAACTGGAGCTTGGACCAGCTGGGCATCTGCGAGATCTGCTTGTAATAGCAGTCCAGAGCAATGCCGACGATGCAGGCGCGTTTGGTGGACTTAACGGCGACCTGGGGCTCGAGAGGTGGCGAGAGAACCCCGACTGAGGGTCTTGAATTGTTGTTGTTGTTGTTGTTGTTGCCGGCGAGGCGGCGAGGGGTGTGGTAGAGGGAGGGTTGGGAGAGGTCGGGGATGGAGATAAGGAGAGGCTTGCCGTTGCGGGCCTTGGTCTCAGCGGCGTAGAGGGCAAGCAGTACGGCCTCGAAGCCGGCGAGGGAGGGGGAGTCAGAGGAGTGGACGCGGGAGAGGTAAAGGGCGGAGACGAGAGGCAGGAAGGAGAGGACGACGAGTCGTAGATGGGGGTCGGAGGAGAGGTAGGTGTCGTAGAGCCACTGACAGAGCGGGTCGGAGCCGGATCCAGAGAGCGGGTCGGAGAGCGCGGACGAGAGAAGGGAGTAGGCGGTGTGGGACGAGAGCAGAGACAGAGCCGGTCGGTCGGAGTCGGCGAGGGAAGAGAAGGAGAAGGATGAGGAATTAGAAATGGAATTGGAATTGGCGGAATGGTAGAGAATGGAGGAGAGGGCGTGGATGCGAGAGCGGGCTTTGGAGACGGACTCCCACCAGGAGTGCATGGGGTCGGCGTCGGCGGCGCTGGCGATGGTGGTGGTGGTAGTGGCCGTGGTGGTAGGGGGATTAGGGGTGGAGGAGGAGGAAGAGGGGGAGGAGGAGTGGGAGTTGGTGGAATGGTTTGGACGGAAGTCCATGGTGTGTGTGTGGTTCTGGTCGGCCTCCTGCTCTTCGTTCTCCGACGCTGCTGGCTTCGGCAGAAGAATAATTTGAGAAGAATTGGGAATAACGGGAAGGGTAAAACGTCAAATTTCGTAAGAGCAAAAACGGAGGATCCCTTTTTCAATGTTTCTTTTTATTATTATTTTAATCACGCTTTGACGCACCTGGTGTCTCCTGACCTAACGTGCGCAAACGCATCATGCCCGGTCCGGGTGACTTGTTGACCTTCTTTATTTTTATTTTTTATTTTTATTTACATGCACGCATAAAAGAAGGGAAACGATCTTCATTTTATGAGGCTTAATCTTCAATTGAAACTACCATTTGAAAATTATATTCTTTTTCCTTTTGTAGGGTTACATATGCGAAGATTTATAGCACTTACAAGAAAAAGAAAATCAAAGTCTAAGGCATGTTGGTAAATTTGTTTTTAAAGTGTTTTAGATTTTAACTTTTAATTTTAAGTTTTAAATTTGGTAAAATGGACATTTGAAAAAAACTGTTGTATGTAAGGTTCATAAATGAAAACTCATTTGGTGAAATCTTGATAAGTATTTAAGAAAAAAAAAAAAACTAAAAATTGAGGATTGTTCTAGAAAAAAAATAAAATAAAAATATTACAGTTTACATGGGGAGATGGTTTCTGGCTCCATCTCGGGCATTGTTTGCTAAACACCTAGCCACGCCCAAACATTGTTAATGAGTTAGTAAAAAAATTAAAAATTAAAAATTAAAATAATTGGTATAAAAAAGTGAAAAAATTTTATTTGTAATAATATTTTTATTTAAATAATAGTAAAAAGTAACTGATGTAATATAAAGAAGTAATAATATTTGTATGTTGATTTTTTGAAAATAATAATAATAATAAAATAGATGAATAATATTTGGGGCTGACGTGCTTAACAACCAACACACCACCCCGCCCGCCCCCTTGGATCTTGTGGCAGACTATCTTCCTGGGGTCACTTGGCAACTCATTCGTGGGGTTTATGCAGCTAGCTAGATAAGAAGTGTTTCAACAAAGACTTCTAACAAATCCAGCATTGTTCTTGAGAATTTTTCTGCTCCGTAGTATTGCCATCTAAAACAGTGGCATGTTAAGTTCATCGGCCACCAATTTCAAATACAAAGATAGACCCAATCACATGAATTTAGATAATCTGATTAACAAATCTCTTTCATGACATTTTAAGGAAAATGTCGGTTCAAAAATATTATTACATCAAATGGTATCTTAGCCACAACGAAGGTAAAAAGATCTATGAACCATACAAGCAACAAACCCACATCATATGGTTGCTCAGGTCTGCAGCTCTGTTTTCTTTGTATTCAATTAAACTACGGCTGAACATGTCACAAAGATGCAATGTTTCATGAGCCAGATAAAGCCTGCTCGATTATGGCATGGTGATTCAATAAAACAAACAAATAAGTTACAGATTCTTCACATTAGAAAATTAAAGAATATATTTCAGTAGCTAGGGCAAGCTACCGTTTAAATTCTTTGGTGGGCTGTTGATCGTCATATGCCCTTCCATGAAAGAATAATATGCTGAGCAAGCACCAAAAGACTCATCAGCAAACATATGTAAACTGAATCCTTGACAGTGGAGTATTGGCGAGATGCGACTTTTACATGGAACAAAGTTAATCAAAAATTCTCTCCCCTGTTGAAAACAGTAAAAACACCACTGTACTAAAGATGCAGAGCAACCCTGGTATGTAAAACACTGTTCTCCAGCTTTCTGGACTTGATAGATCTGAATTTGCAGTTTTTGCAGCTTCAAGAAGCCTCCCAGTGAGATCAACACCAATAATGCCAGCAAACGTACCGGCAGTATTAGAAACTCCCATCACAATCCCCGCATATCTTGGAGCAATATCCATGTGGTTCACTGCAAACCCAGCTCTTCCTAGAGCCAAGAAACCAAGAGCCATAGAAGAACAAAAGACAGCCCCACCTGAAGTTCTGAAGACGGGAATTGCCATCAATGCAAGAGAAGCAACTAAGAATCCTACCGTGTTTAATAGCTTCCGGATTTTGGTCACGGACATAATTCTCTTAATGATTAAGTGGTCGGCAACCACCCCACCAATATTTGAAAATATAAACATGTTGAAATAAGGCATCATTTTAGATGAGCCCATATCCTGAAGGCTAAGCTGCAGGCCTTGTTCGAAGTATGTGGGCAGCCAGTTCATCAACACGTACAAAGCATAATGAAAGGTGAAATTATTTACCACAATAGCCCAAACCGGCAAGCTATATAAAATTTTCTTCCATGGGATGTTGGCAGTTTTCGCAGGGATGTTGGCAGTTTTCGCAGAAAATCCTCCGTTCTCCACTTTCATTTTCTGATTTCCCTTGACTGGCAACAAAGATTCACCAAAACCAGCAGCAGTAGCTTTTGGATGTTCAGACCGAGGAGGGTCACTAGCATAATTGAACCACAGCAAACACCACATGGCACCTAATGCTGCCTCAGCAAGAAATACAGACTGGGGCCCTCTATACTTCACCAGGCTTGGAAGGAAAAGCATTCCCGCAGCTGCACCAAGGTACATCCCAGACATTGTAAGAGAAACTGATCTAGATCTTTCATGGGGTGGAACCCACTGCGCTAAAACTGTGTGGATAGAGGGGAAGATGAAGCCTTGTGCCACACCAACAAGCAAGCGGGCAATCACTAAAACTACGACTCGATTAGGATCTAGTGGGACTAATGCACAAGTCAATGACCATAATACAAAAGAAACAAGGAGGACCTTCCTTCCCCCAATTTTCTGAGCTACCCATCCTCCGGGCACCTGTGAACAGGCATATCCACAGTAGAAAGAAAGTATTGTTCCTTTAGTTGATTGGTTTACCCTAGCAGCATCAGCTGCAGCCGTATATGCAATAGAGAAGCCCACACGTTCTATATAGCAAACAGATGTGCTGATGAAGGTTAAAATGACAATCAAGTAACGCCTTGGAAATGTCATCATCCTCATACTACACCTTTATTTTTGTCTTTCGTATCTACCCTGTCAACTGTCTTCTTCAAATGAGCCAGTCTCCAAACAACTCTTTATCCACTTCCAAGTGGTTCAGCTCTGTCCATTACCTATTCTCTTGACCCTAATTCCACAGTCGTCAACTCCTTCAAAGAACTCAATCAACAAGATTGAAGCCTTACTGTTGCCAAGAAAACTAAGGAAAAGCACAAAAATCAATAAATTAGTTTACAAAAAGCTTGGAAAGCACAAACATTAGATAAGAAAAAATCGAAGTAGTGTATTCCACAGTATCTCAATAATTAAACTGCTAAATTTCCAACTTATCCATTTTCCATATTTTTTTTTTCTGTAATAATGCAGAACTACTTAATACCAAACAAACATATCTACAATATCCAATACCCACTACGATCAGGCCTAATTAATAAAACAAAAAGAACTAAATAACCCAAACCCAGTGAAAAAAATAAAGAAAGACAATTGAGAAATGATCCGAGCATGAGCTAAACAGAGGGTGAATACCTTCATGGTCAAATTCCCACATTTTCTCAGCAACCAAGCAGAGCTATAACAGCTCATACCAATCCCAACCCACCAATATAATCCAAAACCCATTTCGATCATACCCCAATAATCAACAAATACACAATAAACGACCCAAAATCATTAGAAAGAATTGTAAAATACTAGGAAATCAAAAATCAAAGTAGCTCAGCAACTACACAGAGCACTTCAAAACTCCAAGAAAGCGAACGTGAAATGATCTGGGTATGAGCTAGAAAGAAAGCCACTGACCTTGGCTGTCTAATTTGACCTCAGAAAACCAGCAGGCAGCCACTGAGCAGCGGATACAGATATTTTTATTTTTATTTTTGTAAGTTGAGAGTTAGGTTAGGTTTGGACAGGATGGGATCATGGGAAAAACCCAAACAATAGTAGGGGCACTGGGGCAGGCAGGTGGGGCAGGCAGGAGCAGCGGAATCAACAGAGAATAACTGAATAAGTGAACGAAAGAGAGATTTTTTTTTAGGTTATGTTTGGACTTTGGAGGTGCTGGTTAAAATGGAGGGGCTGGGCTATGGGCTGTGCTAATTTGGAGGGGCTGGGATATGGGCTGGGCAATATTTATACATAAAAATATAAGAATTTAAAAAAATAAAAAATAAAATAAAATTAAGCAGGGGCTCCAGCCCTGCATGGGTGTGAGTAGATCCGCCCCTGAATACCGCCTCACCATGTGCATCACTACATAACTCTAGGAGCCCATCACCACTCATATGAAGACAAGACCAAAACTAGAACCTTCCAGACAAAAAACAACTTTTATTTCGACACCAAATGAACCACAAAGCATAAAGAAAATTCAAGCAACTCTAATTGGCTAACATGTAATGCTGAATACACAGTCAAAAGCAATAAAGAGACTGCACTAATTGAATGCCAAAAACTATAGAATGAACTGGAAATTGCACAAGGATCATCAAAATTGGATTTAAATCATAAGAACAATATAGTAATGCATTTTAAAATACAAGAGAAGGGCAGATGCAACTAACTTCTTCTTATCAATATAAGGAATGTCACTGCTTTCAGCCTTCTCTACAATCACCTGCCACAGTATACTCATATTAGAACATTAAACTCACTGAATGAAGGCCTACAAAGTAAGAAATCATCATGATAGTGAGTTCTCACAGGTATTCTATCAGGATATTTATCTCTGATGCGGGCTGCTTCTGCAGGCCTCCTTTCTGAGATGTGAAAGATCAGAAGCTTTAGAACAAAATAGTCCTATAAATATATATTAAAAAAAATGAAGCAGAAACCAAATTCAAATCAGAAAGGAACGACAGGAAAGTGATTCATTCATACCCATATTTGGCATTAGGATGTCCAAGCTAGACCAAACAAGGTGCTAGCCAGGTTTCCCAGGCTGTCTCCAGCTGTGCCCAAGTCTAAATCAATAAACTTATAAATTGATAGAAGAGACCTCTTTTCCACCCTTTGCTTGTTTACCACTCATTTTATTGGGTTACTTGTTACTACAAAAGCAAACTGGGAGTATACGAGCTATGTAAAATGGAAATATGAATATTCCACATCTAGGAAGATTGATATATTATATGAAAGGGCAAGTTACTTTCATCTTGCTTTAAAAAAAAAAAAATACCATGAATTCTAAAATTCAACCACAAATATTACAATATTTTGGCCAAAGAACTACCACCCAAGTTAATTAGTATCTTACTACATATCAATAATACGCAAATTCTAATTTCCATGGTTTTTGAGGAAGTTGTCCAACCAAAACTTTCTAAGCTTAGCATTCTTCACCAGAAATGCTCTTGCAGCCTTCTCATCTTCATTCAAATGGTCAAATGCAAATGCAAGTAAAAACTCATCATATCCTTCCACTTCCATTAGTAAATAGAAACAGATTATCCATCTAATTAATCTAATCTTCCTTGTAAAATAATTTCTTAGATATTACCAAGAGAAATACAAATAAAAAACAGTACATTCTCAGAGAGCTATAAAAAGAAGTGAACATGCTGTTATGTGAGGTGCCTATCACTCAAGGTAGTACAAGGCATTGACATTGACATCTCATACAAACAGTTAAATGAATTTTCTTTTGGGACAACATTGGAAATTCGACAACTCCAAATATGAAGAGCTCCCGTTTACCGTTAGCAACAAAAGTTTCCCCTATAAAACAACTAACAAATTGTGTTCAAACAGAATTCATATCATAGAAGAGGTGCATAAGATGAAGTCAAAAAGGCTTGTCTTACCAGATTACTTTGCATAAAATAAATCTTTTGAACCATTAGAAGAGTTTAAATAAAAGTTCTCTACTTCAAAAATATTGTAATACTTTCTTTTATTCAAATTTTGAATCTATTAAATGCATCCTTACATTAGGTGCCAAACAGGCCATGAGAACTCAACAGCTCTATCTGCATTATTGTGTGATCAGTTCGAACTAATTACCAAGCTAACAATTTGCAGAAAAGTATCATATAACAGATAAGAAGGCATTGATAGCAGAGAGGTACAGGAAGTACTGCACTGAAATTATCAGAAAGAACACCAGAAAGTAGGAGCTATAATTGTTCTATGAAAATAGTGGTAGCAGTGAAAGGTCCTGCAAACTACAGAAGCCCAAAGAAAAATACAAAAGATTAAATCTTGGAACTGGACGGTGTCGTTGCCATGTGAGGCAACAAACATGGATATACATCCAACTTTAAAAAGTAGCATTGGATATATGGATATATAAGTGTTTCAAATTTGAGACCATTTAAAATCTTACTATTCTTCGATGTAAGAGGGAAGGGAGAAGTTTCATGTTGAAGAATGTAAATCAAGGACATCTTACAATCTTATGCTATATAGGTTCATCTTTCAAACAATTTTCTACTGCAAAAATAAAACATTTTGCCCCTACCAAATGAGAGGAAAAATAACCAAAAAAAGAAGAAGGATAAATGCAAAGAAAAAAGCAATTAACCAGATAAAATCATTTTATATGATAGCAACTATGGGGGAGAAACAAAAAAGCTTTAACAAGGTAAAAAGGAACACAAATTAGATCAGAGATATAATAAGCTGTGAGTGTTTATGAAGTTGCTCATTAAGACACTAAGGAAAGTATTTGTTGTGGGTACAGACCAAGTCTCTAAACCTGCATGGCAAACTTTAAGACCAAAAGGATGAATTTGTCACTCTCCCTTTTGAAATTGGAAGCTATTTATCCTTCTAACATAAAATTTCTGAAAAAAACATGAGCCCACCCTTCCCATATTTATTTTTTGACAGACTCCAGAGAGTTAATAAGATGCCATGAATTGACATGCTCGGGACAATTCTGAATGTTTGTCAGATTTAAGAGAGACCCCCCCACCAAAAAAAAAAAAAAAAGGCACTTCAAAGTAGTAACAAAATAATGCTTCAAGACTTTTTAAGTGAACAAACTTAGTCCTCTTAACCTAGTGGTACTGTTAGACCAACCAATGGGCTCTAAACAAAACACAAGCTACAAGAGCAGGAAAAGGAACAACAAACCTCAAAGGATAAACAGAGCAAAATAAGCTTAAATACCATTGAGGACATTCTTTAAGAAATCCTACTGCCTAAATACAATCCCTCCTAGTAGTTTCTCAATTCTAGAAAATACAATATCCCAACTATGAACAGAACCCTGCAATTATTGATGCAACAGAAAAACATCAATCAACTATCACCCAAAGAAAATTTTGAATCACGAAATTCCAAAAGCACTACCCGTGGAATATTCATGAAGAGAAATAAAACGGGTAAACAAAATAAAAAAAGGTAAAATAAACAATGTAGCTTCAAAGTACCAAAAAAGCACCAATCCAATCTTAAAAACCAAGCCATATAACCAGTCTGAAAAACCTTGAAAAGAAAGCAAAGAACCAAGTTCGGATGTAACAAAATGTCTCCTAGAACAACTGCAGAAAAATAAATAAATAAAAAAAAAAAACCCTGCATAATCAATCAAACCCACAAAACAGAGCAAATTGAGCAACCCATCAGAGCCCTTGTATAGTTGCAATTCATCAATACATAACTAATATCCCACCCAAATCGAAACATCAAAATACTAAACAAATAAATCAAACAAAAAAGAGGCATTTTGAAAAAAGAAACGAAAAGTAGATACATTCAATAGAACGTGTAGAAACCCCAGATCCGATGCTGGCTAAAAGGCCACCGTGGAAACCGGAAGTCTCGCAGAGAGACAGAGAGAGAGAGAGAGATGAGAGGAGGACAAGGGGGGTTTAGGGGGAGAGAGCAGGGAAAGTCCTAGACTTTCATTTTGAGAAAGGACTAGGAGGGATTTTATACTAAACCCTAAAATCTGTGCTAGCAGTGAGATACGAGCTCTAGATCGGGTCTGCGTGAGGGAGTGTGGCTGAGAGCTGCGTGAGGGATGGTTTTTCGCCAGTGGCTTTGCGAGGAAAGAGTAAGAGCTGCGTGGTTGAGCGTCGGGTTGAGCGTCGGTAGATTGGGGAAATTGGTTTACGAGATTCCAAAGATACTTGACTTGCGTTAAGTATTTCATCAAACATCAACTTATCAAAAAAGTATTTCAGCAAACATCTAGCCATGGAATTAATTAAATTAACCTCATAAACATACAGTATGAAGCACTTATCGACAAATTTCCAAGATTTAACTGGAGAATATCCAAATTCAAAGCCAACACCTCATTTTCCAAACCCAAAAACCCTATAGATTTAGTCTCAATTGCAGTTCAGTTCAATTAAAGATTCAGTTTCCAACAAAGAATTCCGCCATTGGTCAATCTAATAAACATTTTAGAAAAGCACCCTAAACATTTTGCATCGAATCTTGCGAAAAAAATAACCACATTGGCTCTTCAAGGGAAAGACGTAAGAAACAAAGATAGAAATAGGTCTCTTGGGAAATTTTGCAAACACATGGCAGGCGTACAAATGGAGACAATAACAGATTTCCACCTACCATTAAATGAGACTAAGACTTCATCGATTTGCACAGAAGTTGGAGAAGTAGATCTGATCTGGGCAATGGTAGTCTCAACGCAGCACATCTCTTGGAAAATTGGCCACCGATTTAAACGAAAGACAGCCCCTATCCAGATTGGCCTTCACCATACCGCCCCGCGAGAGAGCCCTTTGCTGCAACGCTTGAGTCAACGAAGTGGAGGAATGTGTCTACTGCTGCAATGGCAGTAGCTGCAGATGTACTAAAAAATTCGATAGCTTCACGTGCTCCCGGTGTCTTCTCGAGAGAGAGAGAGAGTGAGATTGACTTCTGTAGCAATGTGACAATGTCTAAAAGAGACAATCACAGCTATATGATTTGTCTTTTTCCAAAGGTCCCCAACTCCAAGGATTCCATAGTCGAAGAATGAGAAAATGGGAAATTCCATTTGGTCACGTTCCATTGTGTGGTTTTCTTTGAAAATGATGTGATCTCGATGTGATGATTATTGATTAGCACTTTCGTTTTATGGACTTGATGCTTCTTCTTTTAGCACCAACAAAATTGGGTATCCTTGTTAATCATATTTGGATGACTGCTTTTAAGGAGAAAAATTAGACTTCGCACCCCACTTAATAAATGTTTAGTTAAAATTTAGTTAGACAATATTTTGGGAAAAGTTCACAAACTCCCCCTTAAACTATCACCAAATTGATAATGTGCCCCACAAACTTTCAATTGTGATAATGTCCTTCCAAACTACTAAAACATTGTCAATGTTTCCCCCCAATGACAAAATTGTCCTCAGTAAAAAAATACTAAAATGTCTAAAGACAACATAAAACTAAAAAAAAAATTAAAATTAAAAAAATCCAAACAGTGGAAAATTAAAAATTAAAAAAACAAATCCTTTGTATAAGAAAAAATGAAAAAATTTCAATTTTTTTTTATAACTTAAAAAAAAACAATTTCTGTAAGAAAATAAAAATTTTCGTTTTCTAAAAAAAATGAAAAAAAAATCTATTAAATAACAATTTCTGTTCAAAAAAATCATTTAAAAAAATTGTTTAAAAAATAATTGTTTAAAAAATTTTAAAAAAATTGTTCTTTTTAAATTAAAATTTTTTTGTTTTTTGAGTTTATAGGTGTATTTTTGTCTTATTGAGAAATATATAGGGGCATTTTAATCTTTTTGCTAGCCTTAGGGAGGACATTGACAATGTTTTGGTAGTTTGGAGGGAACACTGTCACAATTGAAAGTTTTGGGGAACATTATCAATTGGGTGGTAGTTTGAGTGGGGAATATAAACTTTACCTTAACATTTTTTCTTTTTTACTTATTAACTATTTGAAAATATTAAGGTCCATTTGGTTTGCAAAATAGACTCCCAGAATGAAATGACTATTTTTATGAAATAGTCATTATTTTGTTTGGTAAGGGTCTATTCTTAAGAATATTTATTCTTATGGAAATCATTAATCCCTTACATATATAAATAACTATTCATTTAAAAAATGAAATGAATAGCTATTCTTTAAAGAATTGAATACATTTTTCATGAACACCCATATTTTTTTAATTTTATTTTAAACTTAAAAAAATAAAAAAATAAAACCCATGAAAATTAAAGTGAGTGGCCGACCACCCCATAGAAGAGGTAGGGGGTGGTCGCACCACCCCCGAGGCGTCCGAAGAGTGGTGCGACCACCCTCGTGGCATCTTGAGGTGGCTATGGCCACCCTAGATTTGCTCCAAGGGTGGCCTCGAAGCTCTTTTGGCACCAGGGGTGGTACGACCACCCCCGGCCACCCACTATTGTTTAGGTTTTCTTATTTTTCTTTTCTAATATGAGTTGAAATAATAATAATAATAATAATAATAATAATAATAATAATGTGGAGTTTTTAGTAATTTTGATTCAATCCCAATTAGACCATGTATGTTGTTACCAAACTAAAGAATATGAATAATTATTCTATTTTACTCTTCTCTACTTTCAGTAATAACTATTCTCTTTCCTCGTAGAATCAGCATTCTACAAAAACCAAACGAGGCCTAAAAGTAAATTTCTCCATTATCTCCCTAAACCAAAGTGTGTTTATCCCGGGAAGACTTATCTCAACAATATATTAGTGGCATATGAAACGCTTCATTCTATGCACAATCAGATGTGGGGGAAGGTAGGATATATTGTAACAATCCTGATAGGCAAATCAATTAACTGGATCGGTAATTGATTTCATGATTTGCCTCCCAACCTCATCCCTTACGGGATAAGACTTAGGGATTTCAACCTCTCATAATAAGAGACCTCAGCAGAAGACTTTCTAAACTATATGAATAGAGACAATTAATAAACAATCACACAATTATACACTAGAGTAAACATAACATTTCATAATATAAAGATAATCATCAAATGTATCGGCCATTAGACCATCATCAAATAAAGATTTCAACCCATAAGATAATTGTCTTACAAAAGATCAACAGATCAAATCCTAAGTTTAAGTAATGCTAAAGAGATAAGAATCTTAATCATGTCTACTTGGGTGTTTCCTCCGTCATCCTACATAGACTTCAACCAAACCGAGTCCATATCCTAAAAAATGACCTGAATTAGGTCCTGCGTAATCACCCATGTCTGATCCAAAGACATCCTCGTTTTTAGGCTAACTAAACTACACAATTATTCATAATAGAGGGAGAAACATAAAATAAAAGGGATAAGTTTAAGACTTAATGAATGTTAATGCATATAATACCTGTGTCAATTTAGCAATGAACTCTAATTTTATAAAATATGCAACAATTCCATCACAACAGTTTTCCATGGGCGTGATATAGATATATGATGTATACATATGGTGATAGTTCAACCGTATGGTCTACCTGAGATATTACCAATTATCAACAAGATTAGCACTGTCCCAAGAGATCTATAATACAATGCTGGTGCTCCGATCATTGTATGCTACCATCCATAACAATAGCACAGCTAAGTTTGACCTCGGGTGGGCCACACCATTAATGATGTATGTCATGTAGTGACCACCCATTAAGGTTGCGCTAGTCACAAAACAACCATTGGATCTAAGGCCTATATAATACACACATTTGACCATAAAGTTAACATGTATAGTAAGCTCATAGACATTATCCCGCACGTATTAGTGTACTATGTCATACAATACAATTTATCTTATCCATATTTTACATGTATGCTTTTACAAGTCTCATTTTCGTTAACATTTTAAGCACAATATTTTTCACAAAAAGGTAGAGTTCATGTGCAACAAGTGTATATTGTGATAGTTGTAAATATGCATGTTTTGGTACACAAAATAGTCATGCATTGATGGAAAATAATAGCGAGTATTATGTGAGTTAAAATTTATATAGGCCGTACAAACTCTCTAAATACTTCTCCAAACGGTCTGGATTTTCCAAATTTGTGGAAAACCTTCTATTAGTCTAAATTTCACTAAAACAACTCTATAACAAGAAAACATGAGCTATTGAACAAGTGGCCAAAATAGTGTTCATTGGAATGCTTTTGACCGTATATCCGGGCTCGAGGTCGTATATCTGCTCATAAGGTTTCAAGTGAAACCTCATTTTGTCCATGCATCTTGCTATCCTCCCAAATCAAATTCTAAGGTTACCTAAAGGTTTTCTAAGGCTTCCTATCTCAAAATGATATCTCCATGCATACAAAAACATGCTTAATATAACCCACCAAGATTAAAGCATAATCTAGCTAGAAACTTAAACCATAAGCTAGTCTAAAAAGCATAAAAGAGCATAATGACTTAAGGAACGAGTAGAGCTTAGAAGGCTACCTCCTTAAATGACAAGAAATCACCTCATTTCTCCACAAAGCACTCAAACTCACGAGAACGCACTCACCCAAAGAATTCCACAGAGCCTGGGGACAACAATGAGTTCCAATGTTGAGGGTAAGGGGTATTTATAGGTGAGAAAAAGCTAAGGGTGTTGTAGGCTATTCTGAAAAGTAGCGTACACATACTATTTACACAATGGTCCAAAGGTTGTAGCGTATGTCCAGGTATTATTTAATGGATATTCCAAAAGTAACATATGTCTAGGTGGTCCATAGCGTACGTCCTTATACTATTTGCAGGCGTACGTATGGTTGTCCTCTTGTAGTGACCAAATTATTAATTAGGCGTAACTAACTTAGTTGGGAGAATTAATTTGGGCTTTGAGTCACTAGGATATTAGAGGGATAATTTGGACTTTTGGACGACGTCGCTATCTATAGTGCAGACGTACAGGGGAGAACCACCAGACGTACACTTTGTAAACCATACAGGCAGACATACGTGGGACTACTGGACGTACGTTACTTTTTTAATATCCTCTGATTAATGCTTGGACGTACTAGGCAGCCTTTGAATCGCTGGGCAAGAACCACCAAACGTATGTTCCTTTGGCCGGATGTTCGCTGCTTTTTGGGCCTATAAATATCCTCTACCGCTTTCATGTTATGCATAAGTTGCAGACACCCCTAGGCTACTAGAGTGTTTGCAGAGTGTTTTTAGTGTGCTTGTGAGTGTTTTGTGAGTGTGTATGAGGTGTTTGTGTGTTTCGGAACGTTCGTGAGGCGAGACTCCTACGATTTTGTTTTAAGGAGGTAATGTTTGATCCTTAACTTTTTAAATACGTCATTATGCTGCTCGATTTCTGCTTGGTTGTAGTTGTAAGCTTTAGTATGCTTTGAACCTTGTTTAAGTTAGCACTTTGTTAGCTTACCGTTGTTACATTGTATGGAGGTTGTAATCTAGATTAGGAGGCTTTAGGGTGTTTCTAATAGCCCTAAGAGTTGAAGAATAGGCGAATAGTGGAGAGAAAATGATGTTCTCCCTAAAAACCCTCAGAGCAGACATACGGTATCATGACCAAACGTACGGCTCGTCGTGACATAGTGGACTTATGGCCCCGAGCCCGGATGTACGGTCAGTGTGTGACAGAAAACCTTATTTTCACTAGCCATCTTATAGCTCTTGTTTTCCTTACTTTAGAGTTGTTTTAGTGAAATTAGGACTAATAAAAGGTTTTTCACAAATTTGAAGAACCGGATCTTTTAGAGTATTCAGAGATGCTTTTTGATTCAGGTGAGTTTTAATTCACATAATGCTCATTGCTATTTTCATATACTGCACATCTATTTTATGTATTGAGAAAACATACATATTTTATAACTCTCACAGTTTATACTTATTAGCACATGAACTTTTCATTTTGGAAAAAACGTTGTGCTAAACATGTTAACCAAGTGAGACTTGTAAAATGACATGCATGTAAAATATAGATAAGATAATTTGCATCGTATGACATAGTACACTAGTATGTGCGGTAGTAATGACCATGAGCTTACTATATATGTTAGCTTTATGGTCAAATATGTGTGTTATATAGGGCTTTGGATCCATTGGTTTGATGACCACGGTGCAACCATTCCCAATAGTTTGGTCACTATAGGATGGACGTCATTAGTTGGTGTCGACCACTCGAGGTCGGACTCGATCGTACCACTAATGCTACGTACGGTATGTTGTGCAATGACTGGGGCACTGACATTGTACTATAAATTCCTCGAGCCAATCCTGTTGATAATAGGTAATATTTCGGGTAGACTATACTGTTAAACTATGACTGTTGTTTACATCATATGCATATACCATCTATTATATATATATATATATCACATATAATGTAAGCTGTTATGATAGAACTACTTTTACTTATTAAACATCTGAGTTCATTACTAAACTAGCATGTGTATTATCTGTGTTAAAAATTATTAAGTCTTAGACTTGTCCTTTTCTTTTATGTTTCATCTCCCATTATGATTGTTATACAGTTTAAGCCGCTTTAGAAGAGGATGCCATCGGAGCAAACTTGGGTGTTATCTCAGGACTTGATCTGTGTGATATTTGAAAATATGGATCCTATTTGGTTGCGTTCAATGTGGGAGACTGAAGGATCTACACATGCAGACATGATAGAGATCCTAATATCATTAGCTTTGCTTAAGCTTAAGTCTACACTGTGATTTGTTGATCCTTTTGTGAATTATGATGATGTATTATTATTCTAGGTTGTATCTATTTTCTTAATGATGGTCTGATGACTAGTACATTTGATGACTATCTATGATATTATGGTGACATAGTATTTTATCTTTGGTATTTGTTATGCGATGTTTTATTTACTGTCTCTAATTTCCATAGTCTTAGTAAAGTCTTCTGCTACAATTTTCTTGTTATGACGAGGAAAGTGATTTTCCTGGAGGTCTTGTCCTAGAGGGACAGGGCTGGGATGGTGCACCGTGGGATCAATTACTAGTTAATTAATTTGCCCATTGGGGTCGGCTCCTTACTAAAGACAAGAGCGTACATACGGTAGGTTAAGCATACGTCTGGTCCAAAAGTCTAAAATTCTCAAAATGCTTCTCTAGCTGTCCTTAGTGACCCAAAACCCAAATTATCCCTCTAACTAAACTATCTAAGCTTAGTTAATTATTTGGATAACTACATATACGGTGGTAAAGTTGGACATGAGCAAAGCGTATGATAGAGTCGAATGGAGTTTTTTGGAAGCGATCTTAGACAAGATGGGGTTCACAAGAAAATGGACCAAGCTTATTATGCAATGCATATCTACAGTAAAAATATTTCATGCTTATTAAAGGGAGTCTGGAGGGGTGTACACGACCTTTCAGGGGAATAAGACAGAGGGACCCCCTTTCACCCTATTTATTTATCTTATGTGTTGATGCACTAAGTTCTCTACTCTAGAAGGTGGATATGTGGGATCTTCTTGGGGGGGAGGGGGCGAGGGGATCCTTACTTGACCCAAGGGTCCACGTCTAAACCATCTTATCTTCGCTGATGATAGTGTCTTGTTTTGTAAGGCTACTCCGTTTAATTGGTATCATATGATGGATTTGTTGACAAGTTATGACAGGGCATCTAACAGAGACTGAACAAAGACAAAACCTCCATATTCTTTAGCAGAAATACTAGCAGGTAGATGTGAGATACTATTGTCCACCTTTTAGGAATCCCAAGCACTCAAAGATATGATCAATACCTGGGGCTCTCGGCATTGATGGAAAGATCCCATAGTAGAGTTCTAGAAAATAAAGGAGAGGGTGAGAAAAAGGGTGGTTGACTGGAAAATGAAATTCCTATCCCTAAGCGGAAAGAAAATCCTTTTAAAGGTGGCCATTTAAACAATTTCTACATACGCAATGAGTATTTTTCTATTGCCAAAAGAACTATGAAAAGACATAAATGGGATAATGCATCGATTTTGGTGGGGAAAAGTGAAAACGACAATAAAATTTATTGGATGAGTTGGGAGAAAATGGGTCGAGCTAAATCGTAAAGGGAATGGGTTTCCAAGACCTCACATGCTTTAACAAAGCATTTTTAGCCAAAAAGTGTTGGAGGTTGGTTCAACATCCCGAGAGCCTGGCTGCAACCATTATTAAAGCCAAATACTATAACAAAGGGTCATTCCTAGACGCAAGAGTGGGTGGTAGGCCATCTTTGGCATGGAGAAACATCATGTCGACAAGAGTTCTTTTTAAGGAAGGTCTTATTTGGCATATAGGGAATGGTAGATCGGTGCAAGTTTTAAGGGACAAATGGTTGCCAAGGCCAACAACCTTTACGGTGCAATCTCCTCATAGGGTTTCGGACGTCAACGAGAAAGTAGGAGACCTAATTGATCCAAATATTGTCGGTTGGAATAAATCACTGATTTAGGGCATATTTTGTAGAGAAGAAGCTTATATTATTTGCAGGTTGCCATTGAGTTGATACAACTAGTAGAACAATCAGTTGATATGGAGAGGCACTTGCTCAAGGAAATTTAACCTTTTTTTTTTTTTGACATGTCTACACAAGATGGGGGATGGGGGATTCAAACCAGTAACCTTCACTTCATAAAGCGTGATTCCTAGCCGATTGAACTATTTCTTGGGGATGAAAATTTAACGTTAAGAGTGCATATCATATGGAAAAAGAAAGAACTTCCCAGCAGGAATGGGAAGGGTCTTAGTCTTTGGGGCTTATAGACATATGGAAGATCATTTAGAGTCTGAAAGTTCCCAACCTAGTCAAAGTGTTTTGGTGGAGGGCTTGCAACAACATCCTGCCAACAAAAGAAAAGAGAGAAATGAAAACCATAAAACACATACTTTGGGATTGTCCGTCGGCAAGGGACGTTTGGGAGGCATATGACCAAAAATTTCAAAAAACATTGTGCAAGGGGGAAACCATTATAGATGTGCTGGAGGTGATGAGTAAACGGTTGGAGAGAGAGTTGGATTTAGCTGCAGTCATAGTGCAAAATATATGGACCAAAATGAATGTGGCTTTGCATGGAGGAGCTTGTGTCCATCCAAACTACCTGGTTTAATAGGTAGGGGAGTTTATGCAATAGTTCCAGGAAGTGAGGGCAAGAAAGAAAATGAAAATTATTCCCCCATCGGATGGAGGTATAGTGAAATGGATACCACCCCCAATAGGTTCTTCAAGGTCAATTGGGACGGCTATCAATAATAAACTCAATCAGATGGCATTTGGAATTATCATTCGAGACTCCCAAGGGCTTGTGAGTGCTTTTAGCAAAACAAAGAGAGGCATTCATGAGCCAGTGGCAGGGGAGGCTATGGTTGCCTTACACACGGTTAAGTTTAGCCGAGACATTAGAATGCGGCAAATCATACTTGAGGGGAATTCTCCTCAAGTGGTCACATCCATAAAAAATACAAGACCTTGTGGGAGTTGGTACGGTCAAACAATGGAGGATATAAAGTTGGTTCTTCGATCTTTCAAGGGTTGAGACATAAACCATACTAAAAGGGATTTCAATGCAAAAGCTCACGATTTGGACAAATTAGCAGCTAGAGAGGATATTGATAAGGTGTGGATGGGGAGATACCTAGTTATATCAACAATGTTGGTGTAATACCTCAATAAAAATAATCATTTTTTTATTGATTTTCTACAAAGATCGTTAAGGAGGTTTTTAATAAAATTAGTTTAACAAAGACCTAGACCCTTAATGGTAACCTAGTAAAACCCTAAAATCCGTAGAAGATAAAAGCCAAAACACTAACCCTATAGAGTAGAAGTATGCTAGGGAGGTAGATGTACACTTTTGTTTTTAGTGTGGACGTACATGGTGCTTGACAGACGTTCGTCCCTATTTTTAGTGTGGACATGAGGGGGGTCCACCGTATGTACGATATACAAATAGTACACAGACATACATTGGACCACATGAAAGTATGCTATTTTTTGAAATACCCTTTGGATAATACCTAGACATATGATGCACCCTTTGGACCGCTGTACAAATAGTATCGAACGTATGCTAGGATTAGCGGACATCAGTTGCTTTTCAGAGAGTTGGTAGCAACCCTCCCCTATAAATGCCCCCTACCCTCTCTTCTTCTTCACACCATCCTAGAGCCTTGGCATGCCCCTAGGCTGCCAAAATTGTGTGAGCCTTGTGATCTTGAGAGAATTGTGAGTTTGAAGGAGTCTTGAGAGAAGGAGGCCATATCTTTGCTTGATTTTGAGGTAATCCCTGTCCATTTTATATTTCTAGCACTGTTTCAATACCTTATCTATATTGTGATGAATTTCCAAAGAGTTTTACTAAGTCTTTTCTTAGAATGATAATGTTTTCCAAAAAGCCTTTTAAGTTTCATGTTGTTAAGATTTCTCACGTTGCATATGTTTATTTGTCAACTTAGAGGAGTTATAGAAGCCTTGAAATATCATAGGAAGCATGTACTGTTTGAATCTTAGACAGCGTGCTGAACTTATAGAGCAGATGTACGCTATCGAGGCTAAAGGAGCAGAGCACCAGTTTTAAGCTTCACTTGTATATGCTTTAGTTTAGCACCTTTTTGGCTTAAATAAGGCATAGTGTAACTGTGTGTTGTAATCTGTTATAACAAGATTTAACTATGTTGGAGAAATTGCTCGAATGTGCGAGGTAAGTGAACACTTACAACCCTTTTACCTAAAACATGTGATATGTCAGTTGACTAATCACGAGTATGATATGAGCATGCCTACTTTTGTAAATACTTGGTTAATTGTATATGAATTGATTGTTAAGATGCATCATATGACATGGTACATCGAAATGTGCGGTATAAATAGTCATGAGCTTACTATATAGACTTCATATTATGGTTAAATGTGTCTGTTATATGGGCCTTGGATCCAATGGTTATTCGTGGCCGGCGTAGCCTTAATTGGTGGCCACTATAAGACGGATATCATTAACGGTGTGGACCACTTGAGGTTGAACTCGATCGTGCTGCTAGTGTTATGTATGGTAGTGTGCAATGGCTGGAGCACCGACATTGTACTACAGCTCCCTCAAGATAGCGCCAACCCTGTTGAGAATGGGTAATATCTTGGGTAGACTATACATGAGAGTTATGACCTATAAAACACTAGTATTTCTTGCATTAAAATATTTAGGCAACTATCGCCGATAGTACACCACAATCATTAAAAATCTAAATCCCTACTAAATAGTGTATTAATGGAGGTAATGCTATTTTTTTATCCTTACTCAAATTGCACGTTTACTTTCCACATAATTTAAGCTCATGTCGTACCTATATTGTAAGATTTACTTACTAAGCCTTTAGACTTATGTTGTTGCCACTCTTTAAGGAAACATAACTCAACAATCTGGAGTGGCATGGTTGCTGCTACCCGATTGATTTAGGATTTGCTTAATGATATAGGTTTGTCCTCATTAGTACTTAGCATCTTTAATTTGATGATTCATAATTAACTCAGATTTATTTCACCTTCCTATGCATTTACTTTGATGATGCTAGAAGGGCGATTCCCCATTGAGTCACAAGTTGGCTTGTTTAGGGGTAATTGTCAGTAACTTTACCAAAGCCAAGTCTAATTTGGGGGTGTTATAGTTGGGTCATGAATCAATCTTTTAAAGGCCTGTGCGGGCCTCGAGCCCAACCTAAGCCTGGGAGGATCAGAGCTCGAAGAGGTCTCGAAAAGTTAGGGTCGAGACCTTTAACTTCCGAGACCTACGGACCCGAGACCTTAAACTCGGATCCCAGAGATGTGACATTCCACATCGCTGGGTATGGAGATGGGGATGTGCTTATATGTATATTTACACCATTAATGGCAACAACACGTTTTAAAGCTGTGATGGTCATGATCCCATCAGAACTCTACAGTTAAGCATGCTTTTGCAAGAGTAGTACTAGGATGGGTGACCTCCTGGGAAGTTTGGTTTGGTGGAACCAAAAGAATAATATTGTGTGTCATTGGGTGTGGTGTTACAAATGGTATCAGAGCCATTGCCCAGCTTGAGATGTGGGGAGCGTGCAAAAGCCCATGAAGGTCGCTAGTGGGGGTGATTGTGATGTTCCACATTACTTGAGTATAGAGATGGGGATGTACTTATATATATTTACACCTTTAATGGAAACAACGTGTTTTAAAGCCGTGATGATCATAATTCCATCAGAACTTCGCAGTTAAGCGTGCTTCTGCGAGAGTAGTACCAGGATGGGTGATCTCTTGGAAAGTCTAGTTTTGGGGAGTTAAAAGCAGACAATATTGTGTATCATTGAGGTGTGGTGTTACAAATGGTATCAGAGTCATTGCCCAGCCTGAGATGGGGGGCGCGTGCACAAGCCCATGAAGGTCGCTATCGGATGCTCGCTGGACGGATGCCAAGAGTGGGCTAATCCCATGAGGCCGCTAGCGGGATGCTTGGTCCTAAGAGGGGGTGATTGTGACGTCCCATATCGCCTGGGTATGGAGATGAGGATGTGCTTATATGTATATTTACACCCTTAATGGCAATAATACATTTTAAAGTTGTGATGATCATGATCCCATCAGAACTCCATAATTTAGCGTGCTTCTATGAGAGTAGTAGCAGGATGGGTGACTTCCTGGAAAGTCTGGTTTGGAGAAGCCAAAAGCAGACAATATTGTGTGTCAAGAAGTCTCGGACTCGACTATGTTCAAGACCCATAACTTAGGGCACGCTGGACTTTGTACCAAGAACAACTTGGACATTTTACAAATACAAATATCATTGATAATTGATCTCATCCCATTATTTAAAGGGTTATCCAATCCATTCAAAATACGAATCAGATATGATATCCACAGATCACATGCAAGTATTCAAATTTGATGATATCAATAAACTACCAAATCACATGATCTTAATCTCCTAAGATCTCTGAAAGGATAGCTACTCAAATCCCTTATTAGCAACTGCATAGCGGAAACTAAGGGAATAGTAAGTCATTAGTTTGGGGACTACTACTTCATGCCTATAAAAGACAAGTCACTTCTCCACATTTTGGTAATTGTAACTCTTGCAATTCAGCTTTTTAGTTGCTTATAATTCATCTCTACCGGCTCACTCTTAGTCTCTTTGATCCCTTTGTTTTTCTCTATTGTGCAGTCCGACTCTTGTCTTGACGCTTGACCCATACTCGGCAAGTGTGCCACATCACTAATAGAAAAATTGTTCATCAACAAACAACATTGTCTTGTTAGAGCATTTTGTTTTTCGATTTTTTAGAGTCTTTGTCTTTTTTATTTTTTTATAGATATGCAAAAACAAATTACAAACTAAGGGCTGGGCAACCCAAACACAAAGCTCCTAAAACCACCAAAATAGGACAAATAAACAGAAAATAAAGAGGCAATGCTTCAAATAAATGATGCGGGCCTATGCTTTTTTGGTGCGAAGGCCTAGAAAATTGGCCGCCAATAAAGGCGATAAGACTTGGTGTTAACTAAGACACAACCAAATGATACAAGAAGAAAAACAGAACAAAAAAGGTTCCATAATTCTCCCTAAACCATACAAGACAAATAATCACAAAAGGTGGAAGAAACTTTAAAAAATATAGAAAAAAGGAACAGAAATTCAAAATACAAAACCTAGAACAAGCTAAACAATAGTATCAAAAGATGGAAGTGTGCCAGAGATGGAGGTGGGTGGATGAGCAGCACCAGAGATGAAGCTCCGTAGTGGGTGGCGCTTTATTTTTTTTTTAAAAGAAAAATTCAATCAAAATGACAATTTTCCTAATATGCCCCAACCCGACCCAATTGTTTAGGCAGACCACCTGGTATTCAGCCCAACTGCCCAACCAATAAACTTCAAACATTGGAATCTCCGTTACTTCTCCCACCATCTCTGCAACGGCCAAACGAAGGCACACTCTCGTCTCTTACCTCGTAACTCTCGCCCCCGCCCAGCTTCACCCATAAATGCCAAGTTGTCTGTGTCTCTCAGTCTCGTAGATTACCAATATTCAGAACTAGGCCACGTTAACCTTTTTCTGCTACTCTAAACAATGGCTGCATCAGCTTTCTCCAATTCTCTTCTTTTATCTGCTTCTCCAAGTTCCCACTCGTCGCTCTCTCATCGACCCTGCAACATTTTACCTCCGCAACAATCACAAATCTCTCTTGGTGGTTTCAGATCTCATCCTAGAGCGACCCAATTGAAGAAGAAGAGAATCCATGCCTTTTCACTACCCATTGTTCTCTGGACGCTGCAAAAGATCCGAAGGAAGACACCCCTATCGAATCAAGTACGAACTTTGCTTCTCAAATCGCAACTCTCTCTCTCTCTTAGTGGATTGGTGAACTTGATGGGTTCATTTTTTTTTTTTTTGCAGGATTTCCAGCATTTCCTACGGTGATGGATATCAATCAGATTCGTGAAATTCTACCTCACCGGTGAGTGACTTTTTCTGTAAGATTCGTGCAAATAATCTGTTTTGTGGACTTCAGTAGAACAGAGTGAGAAAAACCCTTGTTGCAATGCTGCACAGTTGCTGAGAAAGTGAAAAAAGGGGAAGAATAACTTTTCAATCTTGTTTTATGTTTCTTTTTGTTTCAAAAGAATCTCAAATATAAAGAGGTAAATTGCTCGATACAACGCACTCGTTAGTCACGTGATCAAGTCTCTTAGAGAGTAATGACTCAAGCTCAAACTTAGTTGACTTAATCAAACTTGTATTAGATTGGATTGAAAGAGTATAAGTGAGTTATGACCAAGAGGGGGTGCATTCATCTATGCTGGGTTAGGGGGTGAGGGTTAGGCTGGAAAAGGGTGGCTTTGGCGGGTAGGCCCTAGTGGGGTTTGGTTTTGATTTTAAATGTGAACCATTTTACAAAAAACAAGTGGGGTTTTACTGTTGACAAAATGTTTTCGATTAATCTAGTTTTTCTAGCGTAACCAAACACACAGAAATACTATTTTTTTTTTTAAAATAATTTTTGCAAAAATGGTTTACTTCAAACAAATAGTGCCTAAGCCAAATATAGTAAAACAATTGTATTGGGTCTATTTGATTGGAGGTGTTCTTTCTTTTCTTTTCCTTTTTTGAATTCCCAAACAATGAAGAATCTTAGCTTTGATTAAATGTTGTTTCTCTTAGGATCCCGAGGGGAGCCTATGAAAAGTTTGTATGTATAAATATTTTTCCTTCTTTTGGTTGTGCTTTAGGTTTCCCTTTCTTTTAGTGGATAGAGTGATTGAATACAATCCTGGAGTTTCAGCTGTTGCCATCAAGAATGTAACAATAAATGACAACTTCTTTCCTGGCCATTTTCCTGAAAGGCCAATAATGCCTGGTGTTCTCATGGTGGAGGTAATTGCTTTTTTCCACTGTTGTTTTTTCTGTTGATAGATGTTCGAGGGGTAGTTTTATGAATTGCATTGGGGTATTTAAATATGGAACAATACTCATCAAGAATTTCACCGTTGTTCAAAGGTATGATATATGCATTTGGAACTGAAACTTCTACTGTTATGATGTGTTCTATGTTCAGAATGACAGTTGAGGAGCTTCTTTTGTTCCTGATGACCGTTGACTGAACTTTGTGTTTGATCATCCTACCTTAAGCTTCCAAAGCTATGGACTTTGGTTATCAAGACCCTTAGTCGTCAAGAAGTATATCCCAGTTCATTGTAATCAATAGTTTAAACTGGACTTCACAATAAGAACAAAATTCCTTTTGTTCAGAATTATGAAATAACTCCTTGGCCATTGATAACCTTTCATAAGGGATTAAATCTTACATTTCAAAGCACATATCTATATATTTATATGAGCTTTGTACTTTCAAGATTATCTAGGATCAGAAAGTAGAGGAATAAATTAGATCATTTAGTCACATTTGGACTCTACACCTTTCAAGTGGGTTACTGTATTTTGACTTATGTCTCTTTCCACATGCCAACTAGATTACATCAGTTTTCTTCAATCCTTAGCTCAAGTAAAGCACATTTTTCCAGTTCCCTAGTGTTAATCATTTGAGGCTGATGATTCCATCAAGTGATGGAGGTGCGGTGTGGTGATGGATAAATATAGTTTCAGCTCTCATGATTGAGAAAAGGCTGATCATTGTGCGAAGTGCTAATGATGGTTGTTAATGTTGCACCAACTAAGATGTAATTGATTAGAAAAATTTTCTTTGGAATCAAACCTATTTTGTGTCAGTTCAAGAAGGATCCTTTGGGATTTTAGACTCATAATTGGATAAGGTTTGCCAGTTGAACTGCCAGCCCTCTACAGCATTCAGTTCATTTGCATATTCAACTGGATTCTGTGTTGTTTTCAGAGTGGTGTAGAGTGGCAAAGTGGTGCTCAGTGAATGCTGATGAAATTGTTGTGGCAAGGTGGTACTTAGTGATGCTGATGAAGATGTCAATACTTGTTCAATGCCAAAATAATAAAGGTTTGAGGTAATCTGGGATAGAAATAATGGATTAAAGATCTCCCTCGTAGTATTCACTTAGAACTGGAGTGGCAGGGCCATATAAGGGAATGCTTATTTTCCAAAGCAATATATATTGAACCTATACCGAAGGAATGAGACAGTTTTAAACTTTGAGTAATTATTGAATGTGTTCATAAGTTGTGTGATCTAAGAAGATGCCTCTTGGAATCAATTTATTGATGCTGCATGACAGTTGATTGTCTTTCATTAGTATGCAGGTTGATCTATTTTATTTTACCCGTTGCGTTGTTACGTGTTTCGGGAGTGATGTTAATTATTTGATGTGCTATACTTGGACCATGCACTTACAGTCTGTTTAGGAGAGGGGAGAATCAGAGGAAGTGAATGGATCCATTTCTTTCCACTTTGTTTGCGTGATTAAAATGAGGGGAGAAAATGACTTTCAAGGAAATGCCCCATTCCCTCTGGACTGGCTTCTATGTTCTGTCCAAACATGGGTGGAATGGGAGCGAATAGAAAGCTTTTCAATGAAAATTGGTGGGGTTACTTATTTGCCCATCAAGAAAGAACAGAAAAGGACGTATCAGTAATATCAAGTTAAACACTTTCCTTTCTTTGTCTTTCCATCTTACAACCAAACTAGGTTAGAGAGAACACCCTTTTCCATTAGTCTCCCCAACATACTGTTTAATTTCTAGCAATATCTTTAGATATCTCGAGTACTTTCCTATGCAGGAACTGTGTTGGGAGGAATGGACACCCGTAACATGAGGTGTCTACCATAGATTTTTGGTTCAATAATAGTATTTGACTGGAATATTGAGTCTAAGGAGCAAAACGTCATTTTATGGTGAATATGAATGCCTTTTGACCTAGTTTCCTTTTGCTGGAGTTGGCTTTTTCTGTAGTCCTCTAGGCCTCTATAAGCTTACTCTGTGACCACATTTTTGGGCTATTGCTCAAGTTCATTGACCTGAGAGAGTTCATAGAGATGAACTGTTATTTCGTTGCAGAATAAAAAGTGGTGCCATATTGTAACCAAGCTTTAGCGAGTGAACTTATTTTGTGAAGGGAGTTTCTGAAGCTCAATTTTCATGGATCACCTTGTTTATTGAAAACTTCGATGAAAAAAGAAAAATTTCCTCCAATTTAATTTAATCTAGGTGAAATCCATTGCCATGGACACCTGTCGTCAGTTAAAAGATCCCTTCTTTTAAGTCACATTGACAATAATGATCAACTTTATTAATGGCTGTTTTTTAGTCGACTTTATTACCAATTGGAAAAATCTACAGAGTTGACTGCCTCCTCTGAAGCCATGCTCAATTATATGGGCATAGCTTCAGAGGATCTTTTGCTTGGGACTATACAAAGCTGTTTTTTTAACTTACTGAGATAACCCTGATATTCTCTGAGGAAAAAACCCAAATGACTGCTTCATATAAGCTTCCTAATGTAATTTTTTGGGCAAAAAGGCATTTTTGATATCTAATTGAGATATGGGCCAGTCAAGATTAGTAGGGAGTTCATTCCACTGCTACCACTGTCTTGCCTTCCTCGCAGGTCTGCGAGTCTTCCAATAGGATTGTGGAGACGGAGCCTAATCCCATTAACTCCTCTGTTTCTTGGTATAACCGGAGGGTGAAGGGAAAGGTGGCTAAGCAGCTGAATAAAAACAAGGAGTTGATTGCAGAGGCTGTGGGTGTTTTACCTGTGGGCGGGGGGGATCGGGTGTCTGACGCTTTGAACCTCGCTCCGGTTTTGGGGTTGTCTTGGGGAGGTGAAGACAAGAAACTTCGGGATATTATTGAAGCTACGGTGCCTAAGGTCAAGGGGATGAGAGAGCTAAAAAATCTAGACTGTGGCATCTCTCCGATGAAGGACAAGCGGCGACGGGGCTGGTCGGGATCGAAGAATGCACGCTCATTCCCTCCGGAGGTGCACTAGGGTCTCCTTGGGGGAGAACTAGGGCTATTCATTTGGGGGTTTTTTAGGCCCTTTGTTGGATTAGGGTTGTATCGGGTTTTTTTTTTTGGAGCTCCTTGGTATACTTTTGTGTACCTAGAGGCATTGGTGTTTTGGGTTTCCTTTGTATGCTTGAGGCGCTGCGCTATCCTTGTACTTAGAGGCACGCTTTTTTGATATATAATACACTGACTTATCAAAAAAAAGATTAGTAGCCAATGAAAATGGTGGTGAATAAAGTGAGATCTGGCAGTTTGTCTTCAAAGGCTGCTCTCTACAATTAAGTTAAAAATATGAGAATAGCCTCCTCTAAAATTTTAACATTGTATTAAAATTTACAATATATATAGATTATGAGATGAGAGAGGCATGGTATGAGCATAGCCTCCTCTTTTCACTATTTTCTTTCCATGCAAACCCTACAACAGTTCTTAAAAGTTTGATTCTCATCTGAATGGTTTCATTTTGGCTTATATATACTTCAATACCTCAATGTTAACAAGAAGTTCTGATCATGCCTTGAAACCTCTAGTTTATGCAATCAATTCAGTAGATTTTTCCCCATGACTGCTTCAGAGGAGTTTTTCCCAAATTACTGCTTCAGAGGATTTTTTGCTTGGGACTATACAAAGCTTTATTTATTTATTTTTTATTTTTTTAACTTACAGACACAACCTTGATATTCTCCGAGGAAGAAACCCAAATGACCGCTTCATATAAGCTTCCTCATGTAAGTTTTTGTGCAAAAAGGCTTTTTTGATATCTAATTGAGATAGGGGCCAATCAAGATTAGTAGCCAATGAAAATGGTGTGAATGAAATGAGATCTGGCAGTTTTTCTTCAAAGGCTGCTCTCTACAATTAAGTTAAAAATGTGAAGCAACAGAAAAATGACATCTTCTTGGATGTCTTGGAATTTTCTTTCTTTATTTATTTATTTCAAAGATTTGTTTTCTATAAGGAAAATGTATTTGGAAAATAGCTGCAGGTTATCATCTTAGAATCACGGTTTCAATGGGGAAATGTAGTCTGTTATTGAGCAAAGGAAAACGTTGCTTGATGACTAGCAATAAAAAAAAAAAAATACATACATACAGAGAAGAGTGAAAAGATTATAATTTGGCATCGTGGACTTATCAGAGTTTCTTATGATATAAGGTCATTATTAGATGTAGATTATAATTTGGCTTCATGGACTTGTCAGAGTTTCTTATGATATAAGGTCATTATTAGATGTCAAGTTGCCCATACAGCAACACAAATGAAAAATATCTTCATTCCTGTTCTAAAATAGGAATTTTAAGTACCGATTCTATGGCAATGTGAAAATCTGTTTTTTTCTTCTTCAATTTCATTCTTAAAATAGAGTGTTGTGCTTGGGCTTATTGTCCAGGTAATTAAGATGAATTATCATGGTAAATTTGAGTTGAATTTTAGAGGTAACAGGTAAATTGCATGTTTCCATCCTACACACTGAGGTTGGTTGCATGCCCGCCTAAACTTTGAATTTGAGCAATAAATCCCTTGAATCATATGGTCAGTTATAATGTTTCCATACTGTTAAAATTTATCCAATTTCCGTTGTATTTAACCTTAAAATTGATGTGCTTATCATATTATCACATGATTATAGGCTTATTTTTCTTTTATTTTTTATGTGATCATCTGATAAACAACTAATTATTAATTATAGCCTAGGGGTTGATTGCTCAACCTTAAAGTTCAGGATGGGATGTTACAAATTGCCCTATAGTATAGGGATGGAATGTATAATGTAGCCAAAGATTAAGATACTCATAAATATAAATCATTTCATCTTTGTCTCTTCTCTTTGTGTCTGTCTTGTTTCATTGACTATACTTATCTGTGAAGTATTATTGAATTTACACTTTCTGTTAATTGCATTTTATCCATATTGGATTATGGAATGGCATAGAACGATGTTGTCTTGATACTCTTCATAGACAAACAATGAGCATTGCCTTCATCTCTCCCAGAGTAGAAGCAAATTTCATATGAGTAATGCTATATACTATATTATATCATAATATTGATGTGGTAGTCCCAGACAATCCTTAATTTTTTTTTTAAACAAGAGTTGGTTAGATTTGCCACATCAGCATTTGGGATAAAACTGCAGTTCTAGTATTACTCTATCTTATACATCTCTTCGTATTAGAATTGATATTTTACCGTCGATGAACCAAATGATTAGTGATTAATGACAGTGGTTGTTGCATTTAGGCAATGGCACAGGTTGGTGGCTTGGTTATGCTGCAACCAGAAGTTGGAGGTTCTCGTGAGAATTTCTTCTTTGCCGGAATTGACAAAGTGCGATTTCGGAAACCAGTGATCGCCGGTGACACCTTAGTTATGAGAATGACACTTATCAAGCTGCAGAAACGCTTTGGAATTGCAAAGATGGAAGGGAAGGCATATGTTGGAGGTGAAGTCGTATGTGAAGGCGAGTTTTTGATGGCTACAGGCAGTGGATGATTTGCACCCTTTTTTCACCAAGAATTCTTGTTGATCTCAGGCAGTTTCCTTTCACCCAGCTGCAGTTGTCTTTTTAATCCAACCTTCTTGGTCCCCATTTGATTTCATGTTTCTCATGAGAATATCGGTTCATCTGGAAAATTAATCACAATTCACAAACCATTGACTTCTTGACAGACTTCAATTTTTATTTTCTTTTTCTTTTTCTTTTCAGTGCCCTCAAATTTGTGATTGATGGTAAAAGGGTAGGATGAGGATCTTGCCTAGCAAACAAGACAACAAAGCTTGCTATTTATTTAAAAGTTCGTCTTTCATCTTTCATGGGCGAAGCAAAACTATGTCTTTCTGGGTTTGATTTTGACTGTTTCTCTTTTATAGTCGAGTTCTCTTCTTATTCAGCCAAAATGCCCTTAAAATTTCTAAAAAGGACAAAAATATTCGTATAAATTAGAAGAAAAAAAAAACACACACACAACGGCTGTGGGTCACAATGTGGTCACCATTTTTTAATTTTTCAAATGTTTTTCTATTCTTTTTTTTTTTTTGGTCTTTTTCAATTTTTTTTCCCTCTAGATTTATAAAGGTATTTTTATTATTTTTTGTGGAGAGAAAGTATTGCTGTGTATTTGGTTTCTTTCTTTTGGAAACAAACAACCACTTGAGGGGAGGTTTCCCCATCACAAGTAAACGGAAGATAAGAGATTTTGTTTTATTTTTTATTTTTTTGAAATAAAGATAAGAGATTATTAGAGTTAGAATAAAGTAATAAAATTCATTATCTCACAAACACACATTAATGATTAATCCAAGAAGTATAGAATTGGAAGTTTCATGGAGGAACTCAGAGCTCAATAAACCAGAGGTTACGAATCTTGTCTCTAATTCAATTATCTACATTTAAAAGTTTGAACTTCTCACAACCCAAGAGCACCAAGAGGTGTCTTCCCTTGCCCAGCCTCAAAGTAGAAAATGAGCATAGCTACCATGGCGAGCCTGGCATGTTTGATCTCAGCCAACTTCAGTCTCTCCAGCTTCTCCACGTCTGGGATGTAAACGCCGTCCTTGAGCTGGCCAGCCAACCCCAACGGGTCAAAGAATTTGCCGCCCGGGTAGCCTTGCTCCCCGGTTGCGTTGGCAAAGTTTTCGGCAGTCCTTGACCATGGCGTTGCCCATTCAACGGACTGCGAGTCGGGGTTGAAGAAGTCCACCCATCTTTTGCTCTCAACCCAACCCATTAGGATGAGCTGGGTGCCGAGGAGAGTGCCAAAGGAGAAGGGTGCAACCGCGCCAGGGGCGGCTCCAGCCTCAAACCATGGGATGCCGCTCCATGCCTGGCCAACAAAGATTCCAACCACTGCAGCCATTGCCCACCTGCCATGGATGAGCTCCGCTTCTCTGTACCATTTGAGGAATGCTGGGTCCTTCCCTAGCCCTAGTGGGTCAAAACCATAGTCACCTGGGAGCCTGCAATTCAATTTTTCATTAATAAACTACTTCAAAACTCCAAATAGAGTATGAAATAAACAATCATAGAGTACTGAAATTTTTTAAGAAAAAGTTTTTGGAAAAATTATACTTTATCTCCTGAATTATCTACTCATTTGCTTTTATCTTCAAAGTTTCAAACATAATACTTTACTCTCTTAAACTTTTAAGTTGTTGCAATTCGATTATTTTGACTCTTTTTTTCTTCCCAAAATACCCCCATCACATATTTTATTTAAAAATAAAAAATAACAAAAAAACCAAAAAAATGAAAATTCATTACACAGATATGTGATGAGGGCATATTTCTTTTTGGTTTTTTGTTTTCTGTTTTGGATTTTTTTTTTTAAAAAATAAAATATATGATGGGGGCATTTTGAGAAAAAAAATCAAAATGGTTGAATTACAACGATTTAAAATTTGAGGAGGTAAATACGTTTAAAATTTTGAAGTAAAAGTACAAATGGATAGATAGTTAAGTGGGTAAAATATAATTTTCCCAAAGTTTTTCTATAACTATTGGGGATATAAATTACATGTCACTCAATTAACTTCTACATGTAAAATAATCAGGCCATCAAATGAAAACAATCTCAAGATCTTCTCTACATAAAAATTATATACCCAGGTGGCCAGTAATGCGATCTACGTGGTAAATCACGCCCCATAAAGAGAATTACACCTGATTGATATCCA